>OX352774.1:171192931-173592931 GCA_947095535.1 Poecilobothrus nobilitatus
TACCGGTGGATTTGAAGCATATGCCTTCTTTAGATCATTAAGTGATTTCTTTTGTATATTTATGCTATCATTATTAATTGGAGCAACAATGGGTTGTATAACAGCTGTGTTAACAAAATTTACTAGAGTTCGAGATTTTCCATTATTGGAATCGGCATTATTTGTTTTAATGTCATATAGTACATTTTTAATAGCTGAAGCATCTGAATTAACTGGTGTTGTAGCTGTATTATTCTGTGGTATTTGTCAAGCTCATTATACATATAATAATTTATCAGATGATTCAAGAACACGAACAAAACAAATTTTTGAATTATTAAATTTCTTAGCAGAAAATTTCATATTTTCATATATTGGTGTTTCAATGTTTACTTTCCCAAAACATCATTTTGATCCATTCTTTATTCCGGCTGCATTTGTAAGTATTTGGATTTTTTTTTAAAACGAAGAAAATTTGTTAAGTTTGAAATATTATATATTTTAGATGTGTGCTGCTGTTGGAAGAGCTGTTAACATTTATCCATTTTCATTTTTATTAAATTTGGGACGAAAACCTAAAATTTCAATGGCTTTTCAACATATGCTCTTCTTTGCAGGTAAATTACTTTTAATTTATTGTTTTATTTCTTTTTTAAGTTTTTTTGTTATCTATAATAAAAAAATATTTTTAAGGTTTACGTGGAGCAATGTCATTTGCATTAGCTATTAGAAATACAGTTTCAGAAGCTAGACAGACAATGTTAACTACAACATCATTAATTGTTATATTTACAGTTATAGTACAGGGTGGAGCAGCTAATTTTCTACTAAACTGGTTAAAAATACCGTTAGTATTTAATTAATTAAAAATAAAATTATAAGAGTTGAAAGACTAAAATTGATTTTAAAAATTTTAGTGTAGGAGTAGATGATGAGACTGAACAATTAAATAATTATCCTGTAAGAAGTGTGAGTATAACCGTTTTAATAGAATTAAATTTGTTATTGGCATTTTTTAGTTTTTTATTTTTAAAGTTTTTTAGTTTTTTTTTCTTGTAAATTTGCAAGCTTTTTAATTATTTAATTCTCTTTTCAATATATTCAAATTTAATATATTTTTTTTTTAAATTCATTAATAAATTTTGTTTGCATTGCAAAAAAGGACATTATTATTTGGAAATAGGGTAAAATATTCTGTCCACAGTTTTAAGACAGAAAACTGAAAATGATTTCGTTCCAAATTCGTTATTATTGTAATTAAATAAATTTTGATTATAGTTATTAACACATTCGATTTTATATGTTATATTTTTAAGTAAATCCGTGGTATTTTTAATAAATTTAGTATAAATTCTATCTTTTAATGGATATCCCACAAATTATTTGTCTAAAATTTAATTATAATTTTGTCCATGAACATTTTATAAAAATATTTATATAGAATGCACCGTTTTCATAGTTTTTTTTAAGTTAATCCTTATAAAAATTAATCCATAAAAAAAAATGATTTATTTAGTTTACACAAATTTTTTCCCTTAGAAGGATGCTCAAAATTAAATAATTATTGTTAATTTTAGTTGAAAAGTCGTATGACTTTTAATGGAAACAAATAAAAATTTAAAACTAGTTTTTAAATAAAGGAAAAAGTCTGTATTATATTTTTATTTGAAACAACAGATTAAGATTTTCAAAATATATATTTTACTTACATTATAATAATATAAATTCAATGAAATCTAGTTAAATTTAATCTTGTTTATTTTTTTTTATAAAAGTTAATTTTAAATGACCAGTCAAATCAAACTATAAAATTTCTTGCAATTAGCAAATTAAGTTGATACATACTCACTTTTATTTCCTATTTAATTATAATTTTTTATTTCAAGATACATTTTTATTTCTTATTTGTTTTTGTTACAAAATTTTAATATGAATAATATACATACATATATTATAATATATAAACATAATTTTTAATCTTTTGCTTTTTTGTGTAAAGATGATTTTTTCAAATAATATTTTTTAAATATTTTTGTATTTTATTATATTTTTTTTTTTTTGTCTTTTAAATTTATAATACGCAATTTAATAAATGCTCAGGTGTACAATTCAATGGAAAATACAGCTGCAGCGGTACGTTCCTAAATATCATTAGTATATCGTTTAGATTTAGATTAAGATCATATCGTTATTTAAGTTACAGTGTCAGTCTACATGTTTTTTTCTGTTTTTTTTTTTTTTTTCCTTTTTTAATTTATATTTTAAATATAGCAGAATTTAAAAGAAAAGTTTGAATATGAAATTATTTTTTTTTATGATTATAAAATTTTAATAAATACTTAAAAAATAAAATAAAAGCAAATAATTTTAATTCGTATCTTATAATTGATTAAAAATGAATCAAAATATGTACAGGGAATATTTCAAAGAGTATTTATTGTATTGGTGTAAGAGGATATTTTGGAGAAAATTTATTTTAAATAAGTTTATCAATTATTACTTATTCAATTCATTCCATTTTAAACAGTATTCAGAAAATAAATTATATAAAATTCTGCTATATTTCATTATTAAATATTGAACAAAAAAATTTTTGTTTTAGCTATCATTAAAAAAATAATTGTGTTTTTATGTGTATACTTCCATTTATAGACAAAGTTTTCCATATTACTATTAGTTACTACTCAGTTTATTATTATTTATTTGTCATAAATTATCTTTCATTTTTGTCTTTATATTTTTTTTTATCGTTTCATTTAATTTATGTTAAATAGAAAATATGATTGGCAATAAATCGTAGAAAAAAAAAAAGATTTTTGCAACATTGTTTTTGGTAACAAAATTCATTCATTGAAAAACTAATGTAAAGTAATTTTTCTTCATTAATTTTTTGTTAAATTAGTCCATCGATACTGGATTAAATTTGGGCCAGTTGCCAATATCAAGACGGCGTAGCTCACTGGTGAGGAGTTTTTGTTTTCTTGGTTTTATTTGATTTGACTTTCCTTTAACTCTTGTTTGTTTGAAAATTAAATTCTAGCTTTTTATTATTTAGTTACACTCATTTTCGAAAAGTTTTTCTTCTTTTTTTTTTGATTTTGTTTAAAATATCATTTGAAAAGTTGAAAATATCTTTTTTTTTTATGTATATTTATGTGTTATTCATTAGTTACTCAATTTTACACATTTATCTTAAGATATTTATTTTTTTAAGTGTTTTAGAGGTTACAGTTTAGTATATTTAGAAATTTAAAGTAGTTTAGATTAATATATACTTAGTAAATTGATTTTTTTTGTATGTATGCAGTTTTTATTTTTATATATATGTATTTTAGTTTAAATCTTTTTTAAAAATTATTTTTGAAGCCCATCAAAATCTGTGTAATTGCGTGTTCTAGTAAAATCCGCTAAGAAAATATTGTTAATTGAAATAAAATGCATCTGTTTTTTTTCTTGATTAACATTTCACACGATAACAAAATTGATACAATGATAATTAAGTCAAGAATCATTTAGCTTAAATATAATTTCTAATTTAATAATTATGAGAAATAAATATAATATAATCTAGACTACTTCATAATTAAAAAAAAAAAAAAGAAAAACCGTTTTTCTATTTTAAAATGGTTTATTCAAATGCAAATAGACATGTTCGAAAATTAAATTCAATTACAATAAATCAAAATAATAAAAGAATTTAACATTTGAATTAACATATAGCCTGATTATTTACAGGATACTGATAATGGTGATATTGAAGGTGGAGCAACAACTCCAGGTGGTACGAAACGTGGCAACGAAAAAGCAGCTTTAGCTAAAATATGGGGAAATTTTGATTCAAAGTAAAAATGAAAAATATAAATGCAAAATGATTTATTCAATCTTTATATTATTTTTTGTAGATATATGAAACCTTTATTAACACATTCAAGACCAACATTGTTAGAAACTTTACCAGTATGTTGTAATCCTGTTGCAAGACTTTTAACAACAACTGAACAATTAACTCAGGTATATATTTTATTTAAAATCATTTTAAATTTATTCATTTTATAGTTTCGGTAAATGGGTTTTTATTGTAATAATTAATTGATGTTAAAGTGTGGTATTACGGAATAATATTACATTAAAAAAAATAATTTAATTATTAAATTAAATCTTAGACTTTTGTTTTAAAATTAAAAGAAAAATTTTAAGTTATTTTATAAATTCAGTATTGTAAAGAATTCTATAGAAAAAAACAAAATACCTTTTATTAATTTGAATAAATTTTAAAATAATACAAAATAATATGTTATATAATATATATATAAAAAAAAAAATCATTTGTATAATAATAATATAGGATGGCGGAACAAGACGTTCCGATTCAGATTCAGATCTTTGTCTTGATGATGGTAACGATGATTATAATCGAAATGGTAATAATGGTAGTGGTGTTGGTAATAGTAATAACGATCCGCGTCGTAACTCAATAAATCGAGTAAGTATACGTTTGGTGTCCGATGAACGGAATACATTTTTTGCTAGTTATAAAAATCGCGAATAAAATTTTGTTTTGAAATTTTTTAAAATTGTCATTTGTTTAACAAAACAGAAAAATAACATTAATTATTAGTTTTTTTTTTTTTCAATTAACTTTTTACTAATTTATAACTATTAACATTTAATTAAAGAAGTAAAAAGAAAAATTCGGAATGAGAGAAAAAAGAAAAATAAAACATTTTTTAATAAAAAATTTTGTTTTTTAATTAAAATTTAGAAAATTTTTTTTAAAAATGTTTTAATTTTGTTTAATGTTTTTTTAAAGACTAACAATTATAAAGTGTATTTCGTAAATTAACATTAATAAAAATAAAAAAAAAAATAACACAATATTTATATGAATTTCGTTATTTAAAAAATTATTATTCTAATACCCTTTAAGTTTTTAAAGTTCTTGTTAAATATGTTTTAGCAAAAAATTTGAAACTGATGTAAAAAAAAAATGGTTCTTTTTTGGTTCATGAATAAAAATTTATTAACTTTCAATTATATAAAATTATTAATCACGGTTTTTTTTTATTTTAATAATTTTGTTTTGGAATATTTTGCCATTTACCTAACAATTTTTTTTTTAACGTTTCAAATTCTTTGTAAATACTTTAAAAAATTCAATAGTTTTTTGTATTTTCTAATTTGTATTCTTTATATTATTTTGCATGCTGGCAAATTAAAACAAACTATTTAAAATAACAAATAAATTTTAAATTATGACTTTAAAAAAAATAACACAAAATAAAAAAAACAAAAAATATTAAAAATTTTGATAAAAAAACAAAAAATGCAATGATTTTTTTCGTGTAAAATGAATATTTTACAATTGTATCTATACAATAATCAATTTCAAATAATTGTAATGTATTGAACAATTGTAATAATATAATAAATTAAATATATATATATATAAATAAATAAAAAAAAATGTTGAATATTTTATCAATAAATTTATATTAAAAAAACAAAAAAATATATATATTAAAAATACTTATTATTATATTTAAATAATAATTATTAAAAAAAAAAAAAAACAAAAAAAAACAAATTGATAAACAAAAGTCTAACGTTCTCAATGAAGCTAATCAAATTATTTCCGATCTAAGTGTTGTTACTAACAATTTTATGTAAAAGATACTATCAATAATCACACCGATAGGATGTAATAATTAAAAAAAAAAAAAAAGCAAAATCTATAAATACCTTTTCATTATGTGCTTGTTTTTAAAGAGTTTGGGTGAGATGTTTTTTCTTTTATTTCTTTAAATTATACCTAATTTATTTTTAAATCTTATAAAATTTTATTTTATTAAATGTTTATTTGCTTTTAATTTGGTGTTAGTGTTTGGTATTAATATGTATATATGTGTATATATACATATATATGGATATATGTTTGTATGTATTTATGCTACTAATAGATAATAGTACTTCACTTATATTTATTTTATTTTAATACTGTATGTTACGGTTATTTCTCTAGCAGTCATTGTAAACATATAAAAATTAATTTAGTAAAGATTATGAATTTGAAAAATTTGATTAATTTTTTTCTTTTTTAATTTTTTTTTAACATAATTATTTTATAAAAGCAAATTTTGTCTTTCTATCGTAGTGACTATTTGATTATATATTTTTTCAATGGTTATGAACCATTGACAAATTTGACGCAATGCGGTTATGTACGTCTTTAACTCACTAAAAAAACCAGTCTTAAAAGATTAAACCTAGTCATAAAGATTAACCATTATTTTTTCGTTAACTCTTATAGATCTACTGAAGCGGCAGAGCTTTGTGAACGTGATCTGCTTTTATGCTATCTTTTTAAGCCTAATATTTTTCGAAATCTTGGAGAGAACGCTTCTGAATAGGTCTTATGTTTTAGTAAATATTTTTTTATATCTTATTTTACACTAGACATCTTTGTATCCTTATGTTATTACCACTTTCATCCGTACCAAGAAGCATTTAACATGTTACGTAAAATTTTATTTTGGAAAAATTGGATGTGCAATTTCCACCTTACCTGAACATCTAATCTGGCTGGAGAAATTGATAACTGATTATTAGTCATATTTTTTTTTTAACACAAGTTTTGCTAAAGATTTAAATAAATAATGATTATTAAATATTTCTATAATTATATTATTTAAGAAATTGTTGCGAGTATCAACTGTGTTCAACCTTTATCAACACCTTTTCAAATTTTTGTATTGATTTGATGTTCTTGTTGAATACAATTTTAAATTTTGTTTTCAGCAGTTTGTTATTGTTTGTTATATTTCTAAAATAGAAAAACAAAACTCAAATTAAATTAAAAATAATATATACAAATGAAAAATTAAAATTAAATAGTAAAATTTATTAAAAGGAGAATAATTTAACTCAGCACTTATTGAAACTCGAATTTAAAATGTAACGTTATACAATTTTTTTTTATTTTTTAAATGCCAAAAGAGTAAAAAAATCATAAAAAATTTTAATGTTGAAAAATCATAAATTTTAATGTTGACTTACTTTGTACTTTCTTTACGTTTTACACTTTTCCATCCAACTACTTTCCATATTCAACCAACTTAAATGTCAAAAATTCATTACTTGTCAAAGTAAAGCAAACAATTTACCTTAAATTCTTAAGTTAATTTTTAAATTATGTTTTCACCTTAAATTCTAATTAAAATTTTGATTTCCAAAAAATATTTAATACATAATCGAAACGAAAGGAAAAGGGGGGAGCTCAACATTTATTTGAAAATAATCAATTTTATAAATTAATTTTACATTCAAATTCAATGTAAAAAACTTTAAAAGGTAAAAGATCAAAGGTAAAATAACAACATGTTTTCATACAAATTTGCTTTTAAAAAATAAAGGATTGAAATAAATAAATTTTCTATAATAGTTAGTATTTAAATAAATATTTCCAATAAGGAAATTTTCAAAATTAATTAAATTATCGGTTAAGTTTATCTAATTTTTCAGTGTTAAGATTTATTTTATTATTTAAAGTGTAATTATTTTTAGACTAATGTAATTTTATTTAACTCTAATTTATTTCGTTTTATATAATAATTTTATTTATTTTTAATATTTTTTTTTTTTTCAATATTAATTTTTCATTCATTTTTTATACGTTTTTGTTTTTTTCTATTTAATTTGTTTTTATTTTCAGGCACGAAAATATACACAAGAAATAAATGAAAATAATCCTGTCAATTCATGAAACAAAATCATAGCTTAATTAATTTAAGATGTTTTTAAATTGAGTTTTTTTCTTAATTAAAAAAATTTCATACTTTTCTAATTACATTTCAATATAATATGTATATTCTTTACCCGGTAATTTAAGTGTTTGGTTTTTTAAATAAATTAAATGTGTTATAAAAGTTTAGCATTATCATTTTAAAAAACCGTAGTCAGTCAAAAAAGAGAATATATGTATGTAGTTTTTAAAAAATAATTCTGAAATATAATTAGAAAAGTATTTAATATAATATGTAATTGGTAGAAGGTTTGTTTTTGATTTTAATTGATCTCGAAACCTGTGAATTTCAAATTTGTTTTGTTTTTTCGAATTCGTCCTTAGCTTGAATTTGTCTTCGAATAAATTTTTTTTTTTGTTTTCAGTTTTGTTTTTTTTTTTTTAGATTTTTTATTAAAACTATAATTATCTACATTATAAATGTGTGTTATTTAATTTTAAGTATGTAATATAATATAAAATTAATAAGCATAATTTCAATAAATTTTAATTTAATTTTTTTTTTATTGTTTTTCTATTTTTATTCAATCTTTTCTTTTTTGTTTTTTCTCTATTTAGGATTTTGTCTTTGAAATTTAAATTTCAATATAAAAGAATTTTTTTTTGTTTTACTATTTGTCTTTTTTTTTTTTATTTTAACGAGTCAGTAAGTTAATTTAAACTCAGTGTTTAATTTTGAAGACATTATTAAATACATTATATTAGTAATATTTAACAGTTTTTTGTTATTTTAATTAATTCTATTTGTTATAATAATTTAAATTAAAAATTAATTTTTTAATTAATTTTCATTGTTGTGTTTAAATATTAAGATTGAAAAAAAAAAAAAAAAGAAAAAAATTAATAAATAAATAAATAAATAAATAATGTACAGTATTGTGTTTGATTGATTCATTTTCTTTTAAAACACAATTTCAATTAATTTTTAATTATAATTTAATAATTTTAAAACCAATAAGGTTGAATTGAAAGTGTGCTGCTGCTATTACATAAAGAAATGTTTGTATTTAATAATGTCAAATTTATTTTTATAATTATTGTGAACAGATTTGTGATTAAATTGATTTCCTTTAATAGTATTTAGTTTCTAACAGGGCTACGAACATGTAGACGAGTAAGTTTTAGATTCAGAGATACAAGCTTGCAAATAATTTATTTTAGGTTCAGGTTTCTTTAATGCTTTAGTTTTTACAAGCTTGCAAATAATTTATTTTAGGTTCAGGTTTCTTTAATGCTTTAGTTTTTGTTATGTAGTAACTATAAATAATTTTAATTAAAACTATCATTATAAGAAAAAAGAAAAAAAAAAAAAAACTAATTTAAACGCTTCTCGTGGTGTGTAGTATTTCGCCAACATGTTAATTTGAATTAAATTTTATGTTTTAATTGTAATTAATTTAACTATCCTTTTTTTTTTTTTTTTTTTGAAATTTCAATTATTATAACTTTATGTTTTTAAATTTATCTGAATATATATCCAATATTTGCCACATTTGTACAATATTTAAAATATTCTATCTATGATTTGGCATAATTATTTTGAGTTTATTTAATTTTTTTTTTTTTTAAGATTTTCTAAACATTCTAATGTAAATAAAATAAAATCGTGATAAAAAGAGTTTAACATTAACATCAAAGATAGTTTATTATTAATGTTGAACTGATTTTGTCATCATTTAATAATTATTTAATTTATATTTTTTTTTAAATTATTCCAATAAAAATATTTTTATTTAAACATTTTAAATATATATTTTTGATATTGTTATGCACAATATACTTTATCTTTTTTTTTTTAATTTTGTATTAAAAAAACATATAAATTTTAAATGAAATTATAAAATGTTCTGAATTTAAATATCAATTGTTTAATTTTTTTTTGTATTAAAATAATAAAGTTTATATTTTTTTTTGTATTTTACTCTTTTCTTTTTCTTACAAATCAAAATGTGGAATTAATTATATATATTTATATGTATATATATATATATATATATATTATACGATTTATAAAATTCAATTCTATAAAAAAAAAAAAACAAAAAAAAAAAATGAAAAAATATGTGAAAATTAGATGGAAATATTGGAAAATATTCAGAGTCCAGTTTCAACTCGCATTAGACTTTTAGGGTTGTATGGAAAAAATATTTAAATAATCTTTAATTTTGATTATATTATTTAACGTAAACTTTTGTAAAAATACACTTTGTGATTTGTAATTAAAATAATTAAAAATATTAATTTCCAAATTTTGGTTTTATAATATAAAAATAAAAAACACTTTTAAAGGTATAATAAAAGTATAGGAGAATATTCATTATAAAATAAAAAAAAAATTATATTTATGATTTATTTAATAATTTTTCCATGAAATGGTGATAATTTTAGTATTTAAAAAAGAAATCATCAAATAAAATGAATATCCTAATGCAATTTTATTGATATTTTTAATTATTTTAAATAAAATATTATTTTTTTTTTAAATATTACAAAAAATTTAAGTAATATTTTGTAATTAAAATTAAAAAACTATGCTTTTTTTTTCTACATATTTTGCTTAGAATTATATTTATACAATTTTTGGTTAATCTTATCTTAAATTAATTTATATTTAACCAAAATAAAGTTACAATAAATTTAATTATTAAACAATATATAATTATGTTTGATATTTAGATATAAAAAAATTATTATAAATTTTTATGTATTTAAAAAGTATCCGAATTAAAAAAAAGGAATTTAGATCTAAGAATGTCTTTATATTGGAGTACCGCAATGCAATAAGAACGATTCATTATACCGAAGCGAAAAAAAGTATTTTCATTTAGATGTTTATATTGCAATAAAATATTAATGATTGATAAACGATAAGAGGGTTGATAATATTTTCTTATATTTACTAAACACTATACCAAATAAGAATATTATCACACCTATTCTAAATTCCATCGTTTACGCAACTTATTACGTAAAAACTATAATAATTTAATTCTCAATTTTCACATACTAAATAATTTTGTCGAAAGTTAAAAAAAATCAAAAATTTATGAAAGAAATATTCATTTGAACTTCATAGTAATTAATAAATACATAATTGTTTTTTTTTTTTTGAAGCAAAACAAGGTTTATTGATTTAAAAATAAAAAAAATTTCAAAATAAATTTAATTTAATAAAAAAAACAACTAAGTAATACGTTTTTTAAAAAAGAATTAGACGGAACATCTATTTTTAAATTTTCGAAAAAAAAAGAATTGTCGGTATAGATTTGCAATTCTCTACGACGGAATTTAGAATAACTAACAAACTTTGTTCATAACGTAGCTAATCTTTTTGAGAAAATCTACGTCAGAATTCAGAATAAAGGCGCATATCTTTTTTTTTTAGTTTTTAACATTATGTTGTCAGAAAGATGATTACAACAATAGTTTCACTTTAGCACATTCTAACAATCTAGAACGAAGTGAATTTTAAATTAAATACAACATTATTTAAAGATGACTGTTTATTGGATGTTATTTCAGATCAAATTATGATAATCAAATTCGTCAAACGTAGATTTTTTTTCCTTAATAGGTAAGAACCAGTACGAACCACTTTCATGATTTTTTCTTTATATAATTTCTGTAGCACTTGAGGATAATAAAAAATATTTCCTCAGCTGCCATATTATTCATATATCAAAAAAAAATTTAACTTTTACTAAAAAACATTACTATGTATTTTATATCATTGCTATATAAAACCAATGACATTAGCAGCAGTATAGAGTTTATCCCAGTAAAGTTTTCATTGTTGCTCTAAACATCGCTTTTATCATTTTTTGCAGCTCCAATATGAACGCTTCCTAAATGTTTGAAAATATGTAGTTATTACGATAAAAACTGTGGATTTATGCCAAAAAAAATTATTTTAAATTGATTTTAAGTTAAACAAATACGAATTATTTCTTTGTAAAGATAAATTACTTTATTTATGTTTCTCTCTCACATGACATTTTTAATATTGAAAATGCTTCATAAATGCTTAAATCAATATTAAAAACTTGTAAAATCTTAAAAAAATCATATTAAAATTATTTTAGAAAAAGTTAAGTGATAAATCAAATACTTTTTCAAAGATATTTGATATATAGCTTAGAATGTAGTTTTTTTTTTTAAAGAAAAATTGAGTTGAAATTCGATTAATTTAGAACCTCTTTTAATTTTACTTTTAAAGTTTTTATAGCGGGGAAACGCAATTTAATTTTTTTCATTTTAATAAACATAAAATAAATCCTATTAATTTTTAAGCTTGTAAATTATAATTATGATTATTATTCTTATTATTATTATTATAAAGTCAAAAATGTTGTAAATAGGGATTTTTGAATTTAAAGTTTTTAAAGATGAATAAAAAATTAATTAAAATATATACAATAAAATGAATTAAATTTTTGTTAGTAAATTAAAAAAATTTTTGACATAATATATAAACTTATTAAGAAAAATATTATATATATATATATATATATATATATATTATGCCATCATCATTATAAATGAAAATTAAAAAGAAAAAAATAAAAGACAATATGTACAAGTTTTGCCATCAATTTACATCTTAAAAGATTTGTATTGTATATTGATAAAATAATTTTAACCAAAAGGTTTAAAAACATTTATTTTTATTAAACCTTTCAAAATTTTATTATAGCGTTAAATATATAATATGATCTAGATTTTAGATTATATCTAATATTCATACTTAATTGAAGTTCTAAGTTTTTTTCCTAATAATTATTTTTATTCAAAAGAAATATTTTAGATAGATTACAATTCATTTTGAAATTTAACTTTTTAATGGAGAAAAAATAAGTACAAATGATATTAACATCAAACTAATCAAAAAAAAAAATAAATAAATAAATAAAAAACAGAGAAAAAAAACTTTAGGTTGAGAAACACTGATTTAAATTATTAATTTACACATCATCTACCAACTTTAGCTTTTAAGAACATTTTGACCGTTACAAATTACAAATTTATCAGGTAATTAATACCTTAAACATTTAAATTTTTAAATAATAATACAAATGTTCATATATTATAACAAAGATTCTCAATTATTTATGATAAAACTTTGTTACAAATAACTTTCTATCAGTATATAAAAAAAAAAAAAAAATGAAATAAAATTTATACAACATATCATCACCTAATTACATTGAACCATAATATTATAATTAGATTAAAACTTAATTATGAATTGTAATATATCTAAAGTATATAACTATATACACATAAATAATAAAAAAAAAATATTTGTCAGAATTGAATAAACATTTTGAATTGAAATTTATCCCTTATAACTAAAAATATTTAATATAAAGAAAACTTTTTAATACTTCTTTATTATAAAATTATAATTACCTTATTTTTGTTTATTAATGGCTGTGAGCTTAAAAGCCACTTAAAAAAAAATATATTAAATAAAATATAAAATATTTGATTGTAATTTTGAATTTAATACATTAGATATTTGAATATTGAAAATAATAAAAAAAATAAATTAAATAAAATTAATTAAATTAAAAAAAATGAATTAATGGAATAATATTATTATAGATACATTTATTACAAAAAAAAAAAAACAAACAAATGAAAAATAATATAAAATAATAATCTTGAAAGTTGTCTTTGTGTAAAAGAATTTATGAAATAAAACATTTTATTAATATTGAAAATAAAATATTGATTGATTTATTTAAAAATTTTTTTTCGATCTGTCATAGATAGATCTGTTCACAGGTTTAATTAAGAGAAATACTGATTTAGCGTGTCACAACTCTTAATCGCTTAAATTGGCCCAAGTGACAGTTCACAAAACTTTGATATTTGTAAATCTCATTAATCCCGAATAGGATTAAACAAGTTAAAAATTAAACACTGCTAACTCAAATGTGCATTTCCAAACGCTAATTATGACGTCTTGGAGTAAATTTAACTTTACTCCGGCCATTTCGAAACGACTTTATCTGTCATAAGTAATTTTAACTCCAGTAGTGTCATAAGTAATTTTAACTTCAGTAGTGTCATAAGTAACTTTAACTCCAAATTTCCAGATGGCATAATTCGGCTTATGGAAATTCGTTTGTAGTACGAACATCGCGAATGTGGAACCATCTTCCACCTTATGTGTTCCCCAGAATTGGTGATGATTACATTTACAACGTGCAAAGATTCAAGGTGAATATTAACAACATTATTCACAATATGCCTGCCAATTTGAAATCTGTTTTCATTCCTTAATTCTACTTCCTATGACCAGGCAGTACAGCAGGTGGTGTTTAGTGGATTTAAGTCCCACACACTCATAGGGGAATCGTGCTAGTTTTCACTCTATAGTGTCTTTCGAGGATTCCCATCTACCCTCGAAAAAAAAAAAAAAGTAGAGTAGAGTAAGAATTGAAACGTATCTATCTACCTATGATTTATTTATATAAATAGAATTCTTTTAACTTACGAAAAATTTTACTACAAGTATAAAAACATTTTAACATTTTTCTTTACATAATAAAATCAAAATGTATAATAAAATAATAAAAGCTTTTCTGCACTTTCTTAAGTATAACTTTGATATAACTGTATAACAAATTTTATTGAAAGTTCGAAAGTTTAAAAATTGTTTTAGAATTCAGAACATATTTTAGAACATAATAAAACTTTTCAAGTTTAAAATTGACAAAAGTTTGAAATTTGAAATTACATAAATTGATAGTTATTTAACTGGTAATATGATTCGAATAATGACAATTTAAGGCATCCAGTGTTCAAATTTGAATTCTTCTAGATATTTTTTTTTAATAGCAATAATCTAATAAATCTTCTAATAATGCAATAAATATTCCCTTTAATAATTTTAATAACTTAATAATTTCTTTGTAGTACACCAAAATAGCATAAGTATAAGAAAAATTTTTGACTCATGTATAGCTAGTTTGTTGTCTTTGAACAAATTTCCTGATTTAATTCTTAAGCGAAATCTGGATACATGATCATGAAACCAATAATATTATATTCTACCAAATTTTAACTTCCAAGCTCTGTGCAATAATAAATTATGCATCGGGTGGTGTTGCAGTATTTGTTAAAGCCAATCTTATATGTGATGTCTCATTTTTGAATTTTGTATGTGCTGATATTTTAAAATTAAATTGTGTAATTGATGACATTTCTTATTGCTTCTTATGTATGTATGTATATATAGACTTCAAAAACTGTAGTATTAGGCATTTTTTATTGGAATTTTCGAATTTTTTAAATCGTTCAACCAAAAAAAATTGTATAATTCTTGGTGATGTTAATATTGAATTTTCGGGTAGTTCTAGTGATATTGATGAATACGTATTCACTTATTCTTTCTGCTAATGGTTTTACTTCACTAGTAAATGAATCAACGCGTACTTCGCATAATATTTCGTCTTGTGTTGACAACGTTTTTTAGAAACATCAGAAGAACTTGTTTCATTCCTTACATACATCTGCTTCTGACTTCAGAATTACTGATATCAATTATCTTAATAATAGGTGTTTTTATCACCTGTTATTAAGATAATCAGGTGCTAATAATATAATCAGAATGTAAATATACATTTTAAGATCATTGATTTTTCTAAGTTAAATAATGCTTTAACATTTGAGTGCTGGGAAAATGTTTTTACTGATAATTTTTCCGTCTTCTGCCTATGATGTGTTTATTAATACTCTAAATGTCTATATTGAAAAATTTGAAATTACGTCTACTAAAAACTACAATAAATTTAAATGAAATTAAATGTAAAGTATGTACCTAGCTATGTATATAGTAAAGTATGTAAGGAAATGTATTTTATTCGGAATTTTGAGCAGACAAAAGGTAATGCTAAGAAATATTGGAATTTGGTATATAAATTATTAAATAACTAGCTGTTGGCCCGCCATAGAATGACGGAGTTAATTATGGTAGATTTTATTTTTTATACATAAGTATTTATTTTTGCAATTTCGGAATAATGTATAATTTGTACCTTGTCAAATAATGCAGTAAATAAAACAAAAGTTGTATTTGTAATTTATTTACCAAAAACAAAAAATTATGTTTCCACCCGGAATCATACCTGTACACTACCGTGTCAGGTCAGACATACTAAATATGTATACTAATAAGAAGAAATAAAAAAACACTATAAAAATATTTTGTAACTAAATTAACTTAAGGTAAAAAGTGTATAGTTATAAAAAATTATCATGCACGAAAAAGACAGAATAAAAAAAACGATTTGAAATTGAAACCAAAAATAATAAAATACTCATACCCGTACCCTACCCTACACCCTATACCCTACCCTACTACCCGTATATATACTCACAATTCCAATTTCAGTTATCCGTGTGATAATACGTTACGCACACCAATAAATTTATTTGGGTAGGTACCCGTAATAAAATTACCATCTAAAAATATATAGTGTTATTTTTATTTTAGAGCAGTGGATATGTAAAATAAAAAAATATATTGCACCTACTTTTGAAAATTGACTTTTTTGCTGTGTGAAAAATGCATTAGGTTTAGTAAAAAGTAAAACTACTTTCTATACTTTGATGGTGACGTGTCAGAAGTTTCATTGGTATTTTTGAATCACTTCAAATTCCTTACTAATTTAAATTTTCAGACATACATATGTATGTATACTTATTCTAGAAAAAGGGGCAAATCTGATTTCGCAATCGTCTATATAATTTCTTCAAAATAGATATATATACATAAATGTATATGTATACATCCTGGCTGGCCGGAATTTGGAAAATAACATATATCTGATTTTATAGTTGTCCGGGGCATAAATTGAAGTTTAGTCTAGAAAGTTTACTCTAAACAATATTATTATATTATTAATTATCATTATCCAGCCAATGGTGTAGTTGTTAAAATACCGGCCTTTCATATGTAAGGTCTCGGATTTAAACCCTGGCTGCGTCATGTAGATAAATAAAAAATATTAGACATTTTTCTTATAATATATAATTAATAGAATATAATTAAATTAAAAATAAGTATATATGTATGTATGTCCTATAAATTATAATTTAATATCATATTGTTAATAGCTATATAATAAAATAATAATAATCTATAATTCTTGTATAAGATGGCGTAGAAATAAAAGAAATGTCTCATAGTCTTGTACAATAGCTACAGCCGTGTAATCAACGGTTTAGTGAAATTAATGATTCCAGAAACTGAAACTTAAGTCAAATATGAATAAATAAATGACTTAGTGGATGCCCAATGCTCCTTATAGGAGTGACAAGGAGAAAAAAAAAAGAATTATCATTGCAAAAGCAAAATTGGGACTTTTGACTCACTTGAAAAAGACAGAAGTCCATGGGATATATAGAAAAAAACGATTTAACAAAACAAAACAAAAAATTCGAATCAAATTAAAGATTACCCATTACAATTTACAATTCATAAACAATTATAAAATATTCCTGCTTCCTATAATAAAATATTTGTTTGGCTTTCTTTATTTAAATCTATAAAATGACATTTTAAAATTATTAAAAACATTTTGTTTCTATTTATGCATATATGGGTATGTATGTATGTCAAATAAAATAATTAAAAAAAAAAATCAATTCGAAGAAATTATGAATGAAAAATAATTTTTTTTTTGTTTTTTTATTATTTTTTTCTTTCCCTTTACCCTTTTGTAATGTATCAAAGTTTTAAAAAATAAAAATATTTCCAATTAAAAATTATATCTATACTGTATACATTATAGCTATGTATATTTTATTTTTTTTCTATAATAGAATACATCCAACCCAACACTTTAAATTGAATGCGTTTGTTACACATCATTTTTCTGGAGAAATATTTATATTATTATACCTATATATATATTATGTAACAGTAATAATACTAAGTATTATTAAAAAAATTAATATAGGTATAATAACTGCAATTCTAATAGCGTATATAATAATATCACAGATGTTTTTAATCCCAACAACCTTTTCTTTGAAATGATTTCTTCTTTTGAGCTCCTAAAAATTATTAATAGCCTAAAAAATTCTAATTCACAAACCTGAGATGGTATTTCCAATTTCATAATTAAAAAAGTTGCTCTACAAATTGTTGATGTTCTTGCGGATGTTTTCAATAAAAGTGTACTTCCCGGTAAAGTAAATTTCCTGGATATTAACTCTGGATATTAATAACTACCATCAATGACTATAAATACATATATATGTATAGTCTTTGCTACCATCAAACTTGGGCCAATTCTGTTCTTAGTGTTTATAAATTCTATTTTTAGTCAGCCATTTAAAGGCAATCTGACAGCGTTTGCTTATGACACAGCATTTTCGTACATTAGTGGTAACAATGAGGAAATTTCTATAAATATGAATTATGATATAAAATATAACTATGAGTAAGAAAAGTAAATATGTACTTGCTTTTTAGCAATAATAATAATTTTTCCACTGATTTCAATATTTCTTACCACTCCTTTTTGTAATTAATTTCCACTTTGGGCTAATAGTTCGGGAAACCAATATTGTGAATGTCACTCCGACTGTTTTAAGGTTCAACATGAAAATTTTTGAAAATATCTGGGGATATATATTGATTCGAGGATGTCACGAACATACTTCTTACCTTAAAAATTTTAATAATATCCTTAGGCAATTATACAACCTCGGTCTATACTGCTCAAACAAGTTATTATGTATGGTTTATTATGCCCTTTTGCATTCGAAATTACAATATGGTCTCACTTGCTGGGGAGGTACTTATTTCATCAAAATCAAAAAAAATATTAATATCTCAAAAACATGCATTTTAAGACTTATCAATAAAAAGTATCGCCTTGCACATACATATACTGAACATCTTTTTATAGAATTGAGAATTCTGCCAATAAGAAATTAATATTTGTATAAAACATTAAAAATTTTCTTTCTGAAGTCTGGTTATTTAAACGTTAGGCAAAAAATCATATATAACTTAAGAAGCAATACGAAAGCTTTAGTCAATTTTCCATGTCATAATAAACAGCACTACGCCCGTTTATATGATATAGTAGTTCCAAATCTCGTGATATTAGATATTAATATTCTCACACAATTTTTAAATAAAACGAGAAGGAATACAGTTGCCTTTGTCAACTCTTAGATACCCATACGAACTGTTAGTATGTTCACAGCCTGTCACTCTTACAATATTATTTTTTTAATATTTTAGTATTTTAAAATAATTTGGGTGAATTTTATAATTTCCAGAACTATGGGTTGTACATATATTCAAACTATATGTTTATATGTACATTCTTCAAAAGCAGATTCTAACCTTCCACATAACGATTATCAATCCAAAACTTTTTCAAACATTCTATAGTACCATTTAATACTAAGCTGTAAATCTATATTAAATTTACTTAGTACAAAATAGTAAATATAATTTTAAATATTAATACGCACATAGTATATTTATATTGTTATAAGTATATCGCCATACATTGCAATATTTCTTTAAAAATATTTCCATTCATGGAATAATTTCTTATAAGTACAATAAAATACATATATGTATGTAAATACGGCGCTATATAATATACATCTATACTCTTATCATTCATTCATCAGTGACATATACGATATGTAAATAAACATGATATTATATAAGTATGTATGTATATCAATATCATATAAATAAAAATTCTTCAAGCAACCGTTATGTTGTTTATTTATTTACATTTTTTTGTACTACGCATTATATCCTCAACAATTTCAAATTATAGAGTAAAACAAATGCAAAATATTCGTTAAAGAAATTTGTTAGAAAATTTGAAAAAATCAAGTAACACTTTCGTCAATTATAAAGTAACCCTATATTATTAAAAAAAGTTGTTAACAGAAATAAGAGTATAATGTTGAAGCTTTAATTTTTATGTATTACTTCAAAAAAAATGTTAACAGGTGTTTAAAAATAGGAAATTTTCAGTTTTTGACCCCTTACAGCTCCTAAACGGGGGGTGATACAAAAAAAATTTCTGACTCATACTTATTTTTAAAGATCTAACTTCTGTCAAAATTTCAAGTTTCCAACTTAAACCGTTTAGAAGATAGAAGGGTTAAATTTGAGTTTCGCATAACGGTAAATTAAGACACCGTATGCTACAAGTATATATACTTTTAAAGCTAATAAAAGCAGTAATCGTTTTTTCGGCGTTTTCAAAATGAAGATATACCTTATACAACTTGTGATATAACAATTTAAATATAGAGCTTTTTTAAACCTTTGGGGAGCTCCGTAACGGGTGGGGCTACAAAAAAAAGTTATTAAAAATAAAATTAATATTTTTGTGAGATCTATCAGCGGTTAAAATTTCATAACTCTATTTCAAAAAAAATGTGGGGATCTAAAAGTTAGGTGTTCGAGAGCTACCCTAAGTTTTGGTCCAAACTCAACCAAAAAAAATAGGGAACCTATAAATTGCTGCTAGAATATTGTGTGTAAATTTCAAGATTCTACCTTTCTTAGTTGTTGAGTTAGCGTGCTGACGGACGGACGGACGGACATGGCTCAATCGTCTTAGAATTTTTTTCTGATCCGATCCATACCTTTGAAGGTATATCTAGCTCGCTTATTTCGAGATGTTACAAACGGAGGAGTAATTTTGTTCTACCCGATCCTATCGTACGGGTATAAATATGTATATACAAACATATGTATGTAAAAATAATTATTTTAGTATAAACATTTTGTTACTTTTTAGTTGTTAAATAAACTGTAAAATAAGAATTGTAAAGTATTGAATTATTAAAAAAAAAAACAAAGAATGACAAGGGAAAGTAATTGCACTGTTGAAACACCACCAAATTTAGGAAAAAATACAAATAAAAAATAAATATAGTAGCATCATTCATACATTATACTTTAATACATATTTAATATTCAATATAATACAAGGTAAATTTATAATATTTAGTAGGTATATAATAATAATCACAATTTGATTAGTATGTATGCATATAAGATGGCCAAAAATGATTGTACATTTTTATAATAATAAATTTAAAAAAAAATTACAAATAAATAAATATTATTTTTCTTTATTAGCAATTAATACAAATTAGTTTAATACCTATGTACATACATAAATAACATTTTCTTTTACAAATTGGAATTTAATTTTGACCAAAGCCAAAGCTGTCTGGTCATATAGTATTTTACTAAGTACATTATTAAAATTTTATATATGTACCTATTATTAGAAAATAAATTCTATTTAAAAAATTTAATTTTTTAATTTTATGCTTTTGCTTTGTTTGAATTATTAAATAATTAAAATTAAGTATACCTACAGGCTACAATAGATACATATACACATACATAGTTTATATTTTTTTTTTTTACCATTTTTGAAAATATACACTTTGGTCACATTTTTGACATCAACAAATAAAAAAAAATAAAACATTTTTTTGATCGTGTGATTATTATTTTGCTTAAAGACAAGTCAAATGTCTAAAATATATTGTAATTTTAGTAGAGTAGGTATTATTTTTTTTTTTTGACGTTTGACTATATAGTAAAATATTTTTTTTTTAAAGATGGTGGTACTCGTAATTCTAAATCAAATAAAGGGTTTTCCAATTTGAGTGATATGATTTCTTTAAAAAAAAAACGCACTAATTGTTAAGGAAATTCAAATGTTTTTTATTTAATGTGAAGTACAATCGTTACAATTAAGTTCTGAATAAAACGTCATTCAAATGGCCTCCACGACTTCTTTTGCAGGAACGAATTCGATGAACCCAATTTTCTACTAAATCAAGTCGTAGTCGTCATAACAAAACTGTCGATTCTGGTGCGAAGAAAATCCACAAATTATTCATGAACAACCATTAGATTCACCTAAATTGACAGTTTGGTGTGGTTTTTGGTCTGGTGGAATCATCGGTCAGTACTTCTCTTTCGAAATGAAGCGAGTAACACCGTTACTGTCAATGGAGAGCAGTATAGATCGATGATAACCAACTTTTTATGGCCGAAATTGGAAGAAGTTGATCTTGGCAACGTCTGGTTCCAATAAGATGGGGCTACATGCCACACAGCACGTGCAACAACGGAATTATTGCGAGAAAAGTTTGGAGATTCGATTATTTCAAGAAATTGTGACATTGAATGGCCTCCAAGAAGTTGTGATTTAACACCATTAGACTATTTCTTGTGGGGTTATTTGAAGTCATTGGTCTTTAGCAATAAACCAGACTTTCTTCAAGCTTTAGAAGTCAATATTGAACATGCTATTCATGACATACGACTTGATTTAGTGGAAAAAGTGCTCGAAAATTGGGTTCATCGAATTCGTTCCTGCAAAAGAAGTCGGGGAGGCCATTTGAATGACATTTTATTCAGAATTTAATTGTATCGATTGTACTTCACATTAAATAAAAAACATTTGAATTTCCTTAACAATTACATAGTGTGTTTTTTTTTGAAAAGAAATCATATCACTCAAATTGGAAAACCCTATATTTACATATTCATGCATGCTTTAAAATATTTGCAAAATCGGAATTTATCATTATATACATATGTATGTATGTATCTTTCCACTTTTTAAATTTTAAAGTCTATTATACCATAAAACAAAAATAAATTAAAGAAATATCAATTGATTAGTACTAAAAATTGTATTATTATTAAAGTCTGGAGAATTTACATACATATGTATGTATGTATGTATATATGTATATAAAAAAATTAATAAAATTCTGTTAATAATTCAGGACATAAATCAGGTTAATGCAATTTTTTAATAATACTGAATAAGCTGTAAACAAAATTTCGATTTATTGATGTTAAATTGCCCGATTTATTTTATTTTTTTGTTTAGCCAAGAGAGTTTTGACCGAATTTTATTTACTTACTATTTGATAATCCTTTGACTTTTGTTTTGTTTCAAATTTTTACAGTAATTTAAAGTTTTTCAAAAGAATTTAGTTATTTTCCAATGAAACAATTCAATTCACGAGGTTTGTGGGTTTAGTTTAATATTTTATCTTTTTAAATAAATTTTGAAAAAATTTTTTGTTTTGCTAAGTTTTGTGTTTTTTTTTTTTTAATACATATTTCGTTTTATTTTATTTTTTTTTCTTGAATTGAATTCCTAATGATTGCATGCGAAACATTAACACAGCATGACTTTTCTTTACTTAACCTCTATTAAAAGAATCAGAGAGCAGCAAGTGGTTTTCACAGGATATAAATAAAGAAAAATTTTATTATTGGATTTGATTTTGAGTGTACATACATACATATATGTATAATAATAAATGAATGGATATGTTGGATTGTATGAATATTAGATTTCATGTTTTGTTGATTAAAAAGGTTCAAAATGAAGATTATAATATGAATTAAGTTGATCGAAATTGGAGATAGGATTCTAAAATTTACAATTTTTTTTTTTTATACTTATGTATGTTTTTTTATACTTATGTATACATATATACTTAAATGCGTGTTTGGAAAATTGTACTCACGTGCCAATATGTGGGCTTTAAAAATATGGTTTTTTTTTTGTTTAGTGTTTTTTGTATTTTTTAATGACTTACGATTTTTTTTTATAAATCAGTTAAAATTATTTCTGGATCAATTATTATATTATTTTAAGCATTCGTGGGTATACTTGTTTTGTTTTTTTTTTTTTTTAATATAAGGAAGTTTTAAATTAACTTTGAATTTATTTTATTTCATTTAAACAGAATAATTGGTTGT
The DNA here is from genome assembly GCA_947095535.1 of Poecilobothrus nobilitatus. Lineage (NCBI taxonomy): Eukaryota > Metazoa > Arthropoda > Insecta > Diptera > Dolichopodidae > Poecilobothrus > Poecilobothrus nobilitatus. The sequence continues at coordinate 171,216,523 of OX352774.1, forward strand.
AAAAATATTATCTAATTTAAATATAAATATAGGTAGGTACTACTTATATCAAAAAAATAAAATTATGGATGGATAAAAGTTTTGTAATTACAGATTAATTTTGGGCAACTGTTGTAGGGGTTAAGAAATCGGCTTTTCATTCCAAAGGTTTTGAGTTCAAACCCCGGATGAGTCATATATAGATTAATAAAAAGTATAATATACATTTTTCTTATATAATATATATGTAATTACTAATTGTAATTAGTATAATATAAATAAATAAAAAAAAATAAGTACCTATATATATATATTTAATTAATCATATTGTTGTAATAATATAATACAATAATAATAAAAATCATTCTTGTATAAGATAATAGGTGGCGTAGAAATAAAGAAATACATATGCATACATAGAAATAAAGAACATTCACGTCTCGTAGTCTTGTATAATATAGATACAGCCGAATACGTCTTAGTGAAATTAATGATTCCAGAAACTGAAGCTTAGTCAAATATGAATAATAAATAACATATTGCGATGTCCTTTTACTATTAAATATTTTTGAGAAAAATAAAATTTTTTCAATCATTTGATAGTATTTGTTGACATTTTACTACTCCACTCTATTTAAAAAGTGATTTTGTTTTGTTAATAAAATAAATAATAATTTATACACATTTTTCGTAATAATATTATATTATATATATACACTCATTTATACATATGTACATATATATTTCCTAAAAAATATCTATTATCTTTGCTCAATGCTTATATTAATAAATTTTTAATTTGCTCCTTGTTTCAGTACGTAATTTTTTTCTTAACATTCATATTCAATATCACATACGATATAATTAATTAAATCTTCTAATAAATAAGAAAGGAATTCTGTTTGTTTGTTTGGGCCCGATTCACGTAAAAACCACCAGTCCCATTGCAACCAAATTTTGCAGGAACATTTCTACGAGCCCGGAAGGAGTTATAGGCTATATGGCGTTTTTTTCATTAGCCCAAAGAGCCTTTTAAAGCTTTTTGTTTTTTTCGTTGTCCTGCCTAAACCGTTTGACCGATAGAGTTGAAAATTTGTACAAATGTTCTTCTTTGCTTAAGGCGGAAAACTTGGTTGTAATATTTTACCCGGATTCGACCCGACGGGCTTCCAAAAAAATTTTTTTTGCCCGATTTATGTCCAATTTTGTATGGTGGTTTTAATGTCTGAAAAAAGGCCTGTGACAAATTTTTATAAAGTTACGCTAACCCGTTTGTTCATTAAATTTTTTTGTTGTACTGCTTAAACGTTTTAATCAATTGATTTGAAAATTCGCAAAATTGCTGCTTTTTAGGAGAACAGAGCACTGGGTTAATTTGATTACGTTCCATTAAGCCTTTTCGGCACGAGGGCTTAGTGAAGTTTTTTAATTTACTTTGTTGTCGCCCTTAAAAGGTTTGACCTATTGAGTTGAATATGTACAAAAGTGTAGCTCTTTACTCCTGCAGCCCCCTCAATTGATTTAATTACGATCCATTAATCCGTTTCCGCGCCAGAACCCAATGAAATTTTTTAATTTCTTTGTTATCGCACCTAAACGGTTTGACCAATTGAGTTGAAAATTTACAAAAGTGTAGCTCTTTACCACAGAAACTTACTGAGTTGATTTTGTTACGATACATTAACCCATTGTATCATCAGACCTTAGTGAAGTTTTTCAGTTTTTTGTTGTCGTGCTTAAACGGTTTGACCAATAGAAAATTAGCACAAGTATTACACTTTAGGACAGAAGCTCCTTCAATTAATTTTGCCGTGATACATTAACCCATTACATTAATTTTTTTCTAATTTGGAATAATGAATTTACGGTTCTAAATAAAGCCTCTAACAAATTTTTAGTTAACCCATATCCGCACGAGTACCTATTAAAAATATTTTGCCCAATTTTTTGTATTGTTATTATATTATTAAAAAGATATTGCTAACACTCTTTACTTTTGTCTATATTGTTTTTAATATTCCATAAAAAGCTTTCAATGCAAATTTCTAATACATAATAGTAATTAAAATAACCTTATTAAGTATCTTAAGAATACTGTGTTTAAGTTTTAACAACATAACATTTTCGGCCGTTATTAAAGAACGGAAATAATCTCCTCCATACGACAATTATCATTCAGGAATGCATTACTAATATGACGTAGTGTACCTATTATTAAGATGTATGTGTAATATATTTCTCAAAAAATATCATTGAAATATGTACATAATATATGTATAATGTGCTTTTGTTTAAAAATAGCATAAACATAATCAATTAAATTAGCAAACATATTCACATTTCTGTACAGTATTGAACCAAAAATGAGTAGATGCATTATTAAAGAACAGAAAATCTTACATTCTTATCCCTATATAGTTCTTACACATATTTTTAGCCTTATTCAATTTCAATTTGAAAACATAATTATGAATTAGAAAAAGTTAAGGTAAACAAATTCTGGTTGATTTATAAAGGTAAAAAATAATCCTGTCTTTTTTATGTTAAAAATATGTTAAACAGAACCTGATATGTATGCATTTGAAAAAAAACTTTTTCAAAATTTGAAGGGCTGTTGGTGCTGTAGGAGCTCTAACGGTGAGGCTATATAAGAAATGTATAAGTTTTGTAAACAACGGACAGACAGAGTGAAACTAATAGCAAATTTTTCAAAATGTGCTTAATTCCATAAAGCTAACAAAATACCCCGGGCAACGACGGGTGCTCTGCTAGTATTATGTAAAATTAAAAATTCTCAATGGTAAATTTAGCACTGTTTTGATTTTTATTTGGTAATTTGATTTTTTTTTGGTAATTAAGCTTCTAAAATAATATATTATATGACTCTTAAATTAAATAATATTTTATGTTATTTATTGTTACTAAATTTTTTTTTTTTAATGCATTTCTCTGCCACATAAAAATGGACAGGAAATTACACAGCCTTTCCTGTTCAGGCGTGACTGTAAATGTCGTAAGGGGGAATTACTATTACAACGTGTGAGGGATTCGAACCCACACTCCCTCGGTGTTTATAGCGTATTTTATACGCTCTACCCACTAGGCCACCGAGGCCCCAGTACTAAATTTTATTACCAAATAGTCTGTAATACTGTCAAAAATAGTATTAAATTTTTTGAAAATATTTTTTAATAAAATTTCTAAATTTTTGAAAATATTTTTTAAAAAATTTGTATATTTTTTAAATCTGTCCCATTGGTTTACAAAACAACTACACCGTTTGAGATGGAGCATTGGAATTTTAACTATATATAGATAGGTTTAATTAAAATATTTATTTTGTAGTAGAACTTTTTTTTAAGTAGGCATATGCGTTACATAATTACAGCCTGTCAAAGTTGGAAGAAACCCTATTTGTAAATTGATTATATCTTAAGTTTTATTGAATATTTTTTAAATCTACAAACATTAAATGACAGACAATTTTAAAACTTTATAAATTGATATAAAAATTATATATATTTTTTTAATTTAGTATTTAAATTTACTGTTATGTAAACTAAAAGTTTTCACTCTGCCCTATCTCCAAAGTGTTTTTACTCAGAACCTTAAAAATTGAAAAGAAGTATAAAATGTTTAAGAATAGTAACTCTATGTATCCTCAGAAAAAAATGTGTTTGTATAGTTCCCCATTTTTAAGAGCTATTAACAGTCAAAAATTGAATATTGACTAATTTTAAATACTTGTACTGTGTATGTTTAAAGTAATACTAAAATTATCTCTTGTTTTTCACAATATTTTCTTAAATAAAAAATTCTTATTCAAACTTTAATATTTTGATTCAAAATTAGTCACAATACTGACAATACTAAATTGGTTTCAATGTCTTTTTGAAAGTGTTTTTAAATATAAAAATATTTCTTTTACATACCGCTTTGTTTGCCCTTTGTTTATAGTCTGTCGCAAAGTATCTAAACCATAGTAATTTTACCAAAGAAATTATATCTTCAAAAATTAATAAAAAAAGTAGGTATTACTTTATTTACATACCTATACATAAAATTTAAAAGACATTCAAGAAGAGAATTTTAATATTATAAGCCACAAAAATTTTACATTTTTCTAGATGACAAGAAAAATTTAATAAATTATTTAATTTTCCACTCTATTAAAAAAAAAAAATTTAAAATTATGAAATATTAGTGTACAAACATATTTATTCCAAAAAAAAAAAAAATCAGCTGTCTCCACCACAGAACCAAGCGCTATTACACGAGCATAATGAGAAATTTCTAATGATTTTACAATTTTTTTTTGATTCAATAACAATAATAGGCAATGAATTAATCGTAAAAATATGTACATTCATACATATGTACTTACATATATATTATACACTTAAAGTTTTTTTTTCATTCAAAAATATTACTTGTAGGTGCATTATATATTACCAAAACTTGTAGGTGCATTATATTCCATAACAAAATGTAGATGTAGAGTGTGTACAGTAAACTTGTAAAAGTTATGAGTTTAATGTTACTATAATAATACTATGTAATTGCACGTTTACAGATACAAATTGTTTACTATATTTCTTACAAAAAGTTTACATATTGCCTACATGTTTATCCACGTTTACAAATTTACATGCAGAAAGTGCAGACATTTTATAGAAAATTTTAATTGTCATAATGAAAATATTTATTCGTTTATTAATTCCTAAAAGAATTATTTCAAAATTTAATATGTGTTTAAATAAGTAATATAATATGTATGTATGTAGGATGTCAATAATTAACAATGAACTCTAATACTATAATTATCATACGGCACATGATTATGATATGATTAACTACAATTAACGTACGACAACATGAACCGTACGATAATGTTGGGAAAGAAAAATAGCAATCATTAAAAAAGGCAAAGGTCATTCAGAATTAAGAAGTTGTACAGTATAGTTCTTTTTTAAAAGAAGTTAAACAGTTGTAAATTATTGTTCTATTAAAATAACATTTAATAATAATTTATTAAAAGAGTTAAAACAATTTAATATAAAAATTAATATATTTAGCATTATAAAATAATACAAAATAATAATAACATAAAATAATAATATAGAAGAATAATAAAATATTAACTGAAGAAAATAATCGTACGGCTTTTTCAATTATAATCCCACATGAACATAATATGCATATCTATAATATAAAATAATAATGTGCCTACATACATTCATAAAAAACTTAATTTTATATACAACACTTAAAAAACTTATACATATACATATACCAAGAGAAAATCACTTATAATGTAATAAATAATAATTTTTTGTTTTTCTTTTACTTTTTTTAAGAATTTTATAAAATTTTATAATGTCATCATACTCAGTGCAGGAACATGTAAAAATTGTTTAATTTTATTATGTTTCCGAACGATAAATTTTTTGAACAATCTCATTATGAGCGATGAAGCAGATTTTCATGATAAACGGATATGACAATAAACAGAACTGCCGAATTTGGGGTACGGAGAATCCGAGAGCATCAGCGACAATTACACCCTTTTAGATTTTTGGTGTGTAATTATGGCTGATAGAGTTATCAGTCGATATTTTTTCGAAAATGAAACTGAGATCCAGAAACCGTCTCTGTGGCGGTATATCGGACCATGTTGGAACATTTTTTACGTCCGACAGTTCTGAATAATCGTGAGAGAGTCATACCGCGAGAGAGACAAAGGCATTCTGCGAGAACTTTTCGATGATCGAATAATTTCAAAATATGCTAATTTTACGTGGCCTATAGTCTATAGCCTATAGTTCCTCAGATTTGACGGCCCCTGATTTTTTTTGTGGTGTTTCTTGGAGGAACTAGTTTACGTCAACAAACCACAAAACCTTTCAGCAACTAAAGCAGAATATTCACACAGAAATTGCACAACGTAATTCAAAATGTCTTAAAAAGAGCCATTAACTGCCAAGAGGAAAATGGAAACCATTTAAAGGATGTAATTTTTCACACTTACCTTAAAAAAAATTTAATAATTTATACTTTTATTTAAAAAAAAAAAATATAATAAAAACTGTCCATTATTTATTTTCGTGTCCTTATCAAATTACTTATTATTTAAAATATTTCGTTGGTATTAGGACAATTGAAACAAAGATGTATCTAAATGACAACGTTTGGTATTATCTCCAAAACTTTATCAAGGCTAAAATTGACAAATTACGCCTTGATAAATTAAAATTATTATTCATATCGTTACGTATAAGAAAATATCTTTTCATTGTAAAAACAAGTAAATGTAACAGTAAGTCGATGTAACCGACTTATTTATACCCTACACCTAAAAAATTTAAATTAAAATAAAAATCCATAAGTTATTTTAGTTAGGTATTTAATATAAGCTAAAAAAATAAATGCTTTTACAACCTTTGTACAAAATTTCAGGTTTCTATCTTTATTAAATTCGAAGATATGCTTGTTAGGTCTTGGAAAGTGTGTAAAGGCACCCGGATCACCTCCCCGATTCATCCCAAATTTTAGAGACATTATCAGAACGGGATAGAATACTCTTATATCAAATTTCAAGTTTTTATATTTATTAATTTCGAAGATATGCTTTTTCGGTCTTGGGAGTTGTGTGGGAGATGCCCGTACAACCATTAAATCTCATATTTTGATTCATAGAATTTTAATGTACGAGTATTTGTCTCTTTTTTTGATTAACTGCATTTTAATTATACAGTATACCTATTTAATAATTTTTTTTATGTTCATAAAGACATATGTATGTATGTATTAACATAATGTAAGATATTATGTAAATCAAATGGCAGTGTATGTTTTAGTTTTTAAAAAATTTTTAATTGTATTTAATTTATTTTTTAATTTATTTTTTTTGTTTTTTTTTAATTTATAAATTTTTTTTTGAAATTTCTTATAACTTCTTATTAACTTCTTATATGTTTTTAACTTTTTGTTGAATTTTGTACCTAATACGTAAAAAGCTTTGAATTTTAATTTAATTGACTTATACCTATAATGAAAAAATATTTTCTTATACGTAAAGATATGAATAATAATTGTGTAATTTGTAAATTTTAGCCTTGATAAAGTTTTGGAAATAAAACGAAACATTGGCATTTAGATAAATCTTTGTTTCAATTGTCCTAACACCAACGAAATCTTTTAAATAATAAAATAAAAAAAACTTTGAAAATAAAAAAATTATAAGCATTTCAAATCAGTCAGTCGAAGTTGGCCCACCCTGTACAAAACAAACATAATATTCATATTTAAGTCTGCTAACAAAAATTTTACAGTTTGAATTTTGCCTCATCAACAAGAGAATATAATATGCATTAGGTATAATATATAGGGTGTTCAAAATTGAGGTATCATTTTGATTTTGCCGCCATTTTTTTTCTACGGGGTTTCTTTAGGTATATTCTAAATACATTCCGGTTAGTTAATATGGAACGTTACACGAAGGAACAACGTGTTTTTGTTATTACAACATTTTTTGAAAATGGTAAAAGTTTTCAAGATGTAATTAGGAAATTTCGAACAAAATTTGGTAGAGAAAACAAATCGTGCCATCAAGCTGATGGTTGATAAATTTCTAGAAACTGGATCTGTTCTTGATAACAGGGGCAACATTTATAAACGTAGTGGCCGTTCAACCGAGAATGTAGCAGCTGTGAGCAGAAGTGTTGAAGAAGATCCAAAAACTTCCATTCGTCATCGTTCGCAGCAATTAAACATCAAACCATCCACATTATGCAACATTTTGCATCGTGATCTCCATTTAAAGGCTTATAAGATCCAGCTGACGCAAGAATTAAAACCACCTGACCGTGCATTACGTCGGCAATTCGTTTCTTGGGCAATCGAAGAACAAGAAGAAAATGAGAATTTTTTTAACAAAATAATCTTCACCGACGAAGCTCATTTCCAGCTCAATGGCTACGTCAATAAACAGAATTGCCGCATTTGGGGTGAAGAGAATCCAAGGGTTATCTTAGAGCAACCAGTACATCCACAAAAAGTTAGGGTTTGGTGGGGTTTGTGGTCAGGAGGAATCATCGGACCATATTTTTTTGAAAACGCAAATGGAAATGCGATTACGGTCAATGGAAATCGCTACATGGAGATGATCCGAAGCTTCTTGTGGCGGGAAATTGATGATTTGGACGTAAAGAACATGTGGTTTCAACAGGACGGTGCCACTTGCCACACAGCAAGAGAAACAATGGATCTTTTGAAGGAAAAGTTCGAAGATCGCATTATTTTTCGTAGAGGAGGAGTGATGTGGCCACCAAGACCGTGCAATTTGACACCGTTGGATTTTTTTTTGTGGGGTTTTGTGAAATCGAAAGTGTACAGCAATAATCCCACAACAATTCAAGAGCTTAAAAAAAACATTATCGAGCAGGTTTCAACCATTGAGAACAGTTTATTAAACAACGTGATTCAGAATTTTGGTAAAAGATTGGAAGCTTGCCGAAGTAGTAGAGGGGGCCACTTGGCCGACATAATTTTTGATTATTAACCGGAACCTATTTGTAATAAATTAAAATAAAAATATATTTAATATTTCAAAATAAAAAGTCTTTTTTTATTAAAATTAAAATTATACCTCAATTTTGAACACCTATATGTATAATATTTGGACTTGGAAAAAAATATGTCATTTAATTTATTAAATAAAGCTTAAAATTAATCGAATCAAAAAATGTTCTATGACCCAGTTGTTGCTCCTTACTTGTGCAAGAACTTTTTTTTAATAATTTTTCCCATAATATTATTCTGTTACGAAATATTCGTAAAAAATTTAAAAATTACGTTTATTTATGTAAAAACCTTAAATATGAAATTTCAAAAATTTCCGCTCAGTCGTTTAAGCTGCAAACGTGCCCATAGATATGCCGACACACACACATAGGCCAACATCACAGTATAAAATTATTTTCAGCTTTCTACGCACCGGAGTAATGCGTATTTGCAATAATCTTGGGTATAAATTTTTGGTATGAAAACAATACCTACCTATATACATACATATATGTGGTCGGTAAAAATGAATATTACCATGGGATATTTAGAAAATTTATTTTATTGCTAAAAATGCTGATACAATAAATTTTAAACAAAATTTTTTAACATCGTATATACATAAGTACTTAGGTACATAATATAAACCGAAAATGGATACCTGTATTTTAAAGATTATTATAAAATTAAATTAAAAAACAAAAAATAAAAATTTTTTTTTTTTATATTATTTTACATAGGTATGACCTGAAGCGCTTTATTTTATTGTTGTTTTTGTTTAATGTCTGCAATATTTAAAATATTACTGGAAGAAAAGCATTCAAAAACGATATAATATAGCAGATATGATATTAAAATAACCATTATTTTACCAGATCAGTTTACAACGAATTTTTATATCATATAAAAATATTAAAACGATTTTATTATTTCGTACCTGTGTTCCCGTCCCCTGTTTTGAAAAAAATAAAAAGATTATTTAATTTTATTTAGAAAATATCTGAAATATACAAATTTGGATGAGAGTTATTATATGAGTACATTAGTACGGTAATAATAGTTGTATATATCATTCAAAAACACTAAAATTAATAGGTAGTTATTAACTATGAAGAAGGAAGTCAAACAATTCATTTTTTTTTAATCCCTTGTATTATTATTTAATTTGTAAAAAGCAAACAGGGTAAAAAATACATTAAAGTTTTCTTAAATTATTTAAAAAATATTTATTCGCTTCTTGTTCTTATATTTGCCACAAAATTTTTACACCTCAAAAAATTTTTTAACCTCATTTTTACCTGTATTATTTTGACCATTAATTTAACATTTTTTTTTATTTTTTATAATTCGAATAAAAGAAAAGTAATTTTAAAATAAAAATTTTATCAGATCATCAATGACAATCAATTTATTATTGGAATAGATACTAACTTTTATTGAGAAATAATATAAATTTTTAGAAACGTGCTCTTTTATATAATATGTACAAATCAGCTCACTCTAAGGGAAAGAAGACAAGAAAAACTTAATGTAGAAAGAAATTTTATTTTAATATTCTATACTGAATGAAAAGTTTTTGAACTCTGGCAAAAAAAAAAACAAAAACAAAAAATTATATCTTTAACAAATTGAATCAGATTTCAATAATATTTTCGTTTCATGAATATTCAAAGAAAATGCAATCAATAAAATTAAAATGGTCAATTAATTTTTCTAAATCAATTTAGTTAAAGAAAGAATCTGATAGAATTTTTTCTATGCATAAAAATTAAGTTAAAAATCAAGCCAAAATTCTTGACAAAATTCAAAATAATTAAATTCTTATATATTTTTATTTAATGCGAAATCGAAATAGAAATACAGTTAAAGGATTTTATTTGAGAATTATTAGAAGACAAAAATAAAATTCTTATTAATGTTTTCTTAATGAAGTTTCAACATAATAAAGGGTGTAATTTATAAATTTTTACTAAGAAAATATTATTAACTGTTTTTCCTCCTAAGGGCTGTGGGAATCTTCTAAAGACTTCAGGAATACCTCCTGTATCACATTCTTGCTGACTGAAACTGCATCTCCTCCTTTGGCTAATATAACCTATAACTACTAATGCATTTTATTGGAAAGGAAGTAAGGTGATATTCTCTTAACTTGTACATTTATGGGTGTTTTTGTTGTTATTAGCACATTTCCAAAAAAATTATGAAAAAATGTGCCTATTAGTGTCAGTCAGTTCATCCGTTCGTCTGTTTACAAAAACGAAATTTTAACCATGGGTAGGTCTCATGAGTAGGTCTCAAAAATTAATGTTGTGTTCTAATAAGAAGCCGCTCAAAATTGAAAAAAAAAACCGCTTTTTTTAAACGTATCTTTTGTTTTTTTATATCTCAAGTTCTACTTATGTTGTCAGTTCAAAAACGTTATTATTCAGGACTTTTTTACCTTTATTAATCCATATCAAAATTATACATATTTTTTAAATTTAGTATTTATATTTACCGTTATGTCAAAAACCAAATTTTGTATGATATTTCTTTTTTTATAACTCCGGCACGCTGAACTTGAAATTTCGAGAGCAGAAATCACTTTTAGAATTATTATAATTTCCTCAGATTTTTTTGCACCATCCCCCAGCTTTAAAATACTACTAGGGGGTGTTCAAAAATTGAAAATTTGTTATTTTTAGAGACGTGTAACATAGACATTTGTACAAACTTTTCATCGGTAAGACATAAAAATTAAAGTTCGACTAACATATTTTTATCTGTGTTAACAGCTTTTCTTAGTTATATAGGGTTACGGAGTTACAGCTCCTCAAAAGGCAAAAATTAAAGTTTCAACTTTATAATTTTACATGTGTTAATGGTTTTTCTTAATTATGTAAATGTTTTTCAAAACTGAAGAAAATGTCTCTTTATTTTTCACATTTTTGAAATTCTAAAAAAAAAATTCAAATTTTGCTGCAAGTCATTATTCTAAAAAAAAATATTGAAAAATGTGCGCCTTTAAAAATCGTTGGTTTACATTCTACCTTTTTATTTTATTTTCAAATATATATAAATGTAAAATTGACGGTACTTTTTTAAAAATTGGCACTTAAAAATTAATTTGCAACAAATGTTGCACAATAATAACAATAAAACCAAAGCATGTCAATTTGTCTAAATCCAATTTACCTAAAAGGTAATTTTACCTAATACTATTCGACAAAAAAAGACCTATGCAAAATTTCACTTAAAAGGTTTTAACAAAATAGAATTTAGAAAACAAAACATGCAAACATGTTAAACCAGAAATTGACTTGGTCAAATCATATTTTTTGTATAGCTAAGGATGCAGCAGCAGTTTGGGTTTTTTGTATCGCTGCAAAACTTACTTTTCCGCATCTGATCTTCTCAATATCTATAAAACGTACATTAGGGCAAAAATGGTGTATAATGCACACATTGGGGCTGCAGGGCCACGAACAGCACTGGGTTATTTAGATAATGTGCAAAACAGAGCTATTCGTTTATTCAACGACCCCAGTGTAACTTCTATGCTCACTTCACTTAGCCATCGTCGCACAGTTGGGTCACTGACCTTGTTTTATAGGTATCTCGTAGGGATTAACACTTGTTCCAAAGAAATTAAACAATTAATGCCTCCACTCAAAATGCCTCCAACGAGAAACAAGGAGGGCCACAGATATCCCTCATACCTACCTATCCCTCAGAATCCAGATTTCCCAATGCCAATTTCCCCAATTATCCTTCCCACATCCCTATCCCCAAAACCAAACTGTACATTCGTATTAAAGGTTCCATCCTAAAGTTTGGTTTTAAAAGGGGGGTGGTTTTGGTTGGTTAAAGTCCAACACTACCTTGAGGAAGCACGTGCAGTTCCTCTTGGTGACTTTCGAGTTTTCCACCAACCCTCGTAAAAAAAAAGAAAAAAAAAAGCTTTAGTATTGAAATATACATAAACATATGTAAAACAAGTAAATGTAACAGTAAGTCGATGCAACCGACTTATTTATACCCTACACCTAAAAAATTCAAATTAAATTAAAAATCTATAAGTTATTTTAGTTAGGTATTTAATATAATCTAAAAAAATAAATGCTTTTGCAACCTTTGAACAAAATTTCAGGTTTCTATCTTTATTAAATTCGAACATATGCTTTGTAAGTCTTGGGAAGTGTGTGAAGGCACACGGACCACCACTCCAATTCATTTCAAATTTTAGAGACATCATCAGAACAGGGTAGAACACTCTTATATCAAATTTTAAGTTTTTATATTTATTAATTTCGAAGATATGCTTGTTCGGTCTTGGGAGCTGTGTGGTAGATACCCGAAGGACCATTCCAATTCATCTGAAATTTTAGGCAAATCAGGGATTCAGGAAACAACATTCTCGTATCAAATTTGCAGTTTCTATCTTTATTAATTTCGAAGATATGCTTGTTCGGTTTTGGGAGTTGTATGGGAGGTACCCGAACAACCACTCCAATTCATCTCAAACTCTAGGGATATCAGGGATTAAGGAAAACACACCCTCGTACAAAATTTTAAGTTTTTATCTTTATTAACTTCCAAGATATGCGTATTCGGTTTTGGGAGTTGTATGGGAGGTGCCCGAACTCATGGACCGATTCGAACTTAGCCTTCCAGATTCGAACTTAGCCTTCCTTTTGTAATTAGTAACCTATTATGTAAATTTCATCAAGATAGCTTCACTAGTTTTTGAGTTATCGTGCGAACGGGCAGACATCGCTAAATCGACTCAGGATATGATCCTGATTCAGAATATAACTCGCTTCCATATCTATCTCGCTTTCTTTTGGTGGTTACAAATACCATACCAAAGTTAATATATCCTATACTTAATGTGTAAGGTATAAAAATAATTAGTTAGGAGAGATTTTAGGCTTGGTTACAAAATCAAGGTTATACGCTTTTTCCAGAATATACATACATATGTACATATTTATATAATATTTGCAACTTATATATGTTTCTCAAAAATCTTTTTGCCAAAGTCTCATTATGCCAAATAGAAATTGACCAAAGATATTAGATAAAATAACCTTTTACAATTCAAACTTGGACTAACTGTACATAAAACCAATAAAACAAAACAGCATTAGCACATTTAAAGTTTATATTCTTTAACAAAAACTTAAGAGAAAATAAGCAGTGCAAGAGTAATAAAATTTAATTTAAATATATCCTGTTTTTTTTTTTACTTTCATTATAATTCCATAAAAATAAAGTTTAAAAACTTTTACATATAAAATTGAAAATAATGACCCTGTACTTAAAAAATAAAAAAAATTTAAATGCATAAAAACTTTTTTTTTTTTTATTAGATATAGTCTGGTGTCAAATGCGATCGTTTTAAAATTTAAAAATGAATAGTTATAATTTTGCAAAAAAAAGATTTGGATTTGCGTCACGGTTGTTTTTAACATTTAAAACAACCGTGAGAAGTGAGTAATATTATATGTAAAAAAAATAATCAAATCTCTTTGAAATCCTTTTAGCCTTTAAATGAATTGAAAAGTTAGAGATTTTAAACCAACAAATTAAATGGAATATCTAAGAATTTTCCTTTTTGTTTGCAAATCTGTGATTTCTAATTCGTTTTATTTAATTTTTTTTATACTCGGTTTTTTTTTTTTTTTTTTTAATAAAAGTTGATTAAATTATAGATTATTATTGAATAGTTTAAAAGAGTAATTTTTTCAATTCTCAACATGTTTCACAAACAAAAAATTATTTTTAGTACTTACTATTGTTACATTGCGATATCATTGAATTTTTTTTAAACGTTTATTTAAAAAAAAAAAAAAAAAATCATAAAGTAATAAAACTTAAGTTTTATTAAGTCCTTACTGACAACTCAATGATAAAAAAAATTGTATAAAAAGATGACAACAAAATATTCAAGTTAAAACTTTTAACAATGGTACAGTACAGATCATCTTAAGTCTAAATAGAATTAAATAAAAGAAAATTACTCTAAAAAAAAAGAACATACATATATACAGAAAGAACTATTCATAAAAGAACTTTTTTATTCATAAAATAAAAATTTTGTATGAAAAAAATTTAGTGAAGAAAGTTAAGCTTCTTTAGTTTTTTTTTTTTTAATTTTGACTCTTAAAGAAAACAGAAGAGAATTCAATAACTATTTAATCCAAAAAAAAAAAAAAAAAAACGAAGAAGAGTGCAGTAGAGCATTCTGTGTCAACTCTGGGATACCCGTATGAACGTAATAAATCCTGTTTCAATAAAAATTTATCATCTTTTACAAAATTTTAGATGTTTTACTTAATTAAGTGCACTGAGTTATTTTAATTTAAAAAGAGAAGTTATATGGCTGCTACCCGAACCTGTTGCACCTGCTCAATCTAATTTTATAAGGTAAAACTTGATCATCTTTTGCAAGATTTCAGGTGTCCAGTTTCATTAAGTTTCAAGATGTGCAAAAGCCTGAACCTGTTCGGCTAGAGCAATCAAATTACATTATAGATATTATTATTGCCATTAAACTTGATAATAATTTTTTTAGGAAATTTCAAATGTCTATAGCTTTATTGAGTACCAAAGTTATGGGAATATAAATTATGCTTATATGAAAAAAGAAATTGTATGGCAGCTCCTTGAACCTGCTCCTCTAGACCAACCAAATTTAATAAAAGTTGTTGGCATGTAACTGGACATCTGTCAGAAAATTTCAGATACTTAACTTCAATAGACACTGAGTTATTTTCATATAAAAAGTAATATTGTATGGCAGCTACCCAAATCTGTTGCACAAGCACAACTAAATTTTACAGAAGTTGTTGCCGTGCAACTTGACAAAACCTTTCACAAAATTTCAAATACCTAATTTCACCAAACTTTGAATTATTATCTACATGTAAAGAAAGAAGTTGTATGATAGATACTCGAACCCGGTCCAACTTGCAAACTTGTAGAATTCGATTCTGAGCCGATCCATACACTTGAGTCTATATCTAAATTGAATCTTTTAAGTTGTTTCAAACGTAATGGCATATTTATTATACCCTTGAACATATGTTCATACGGGTATAATAATGCGGGAAAATTATAAGAACAGTTCATCATATACAATAAACATATATTTTTATTTATATATAGTAGTTAATGTTATTAGGATTTGTTTATTTGTCCATAAAAGGCTATAAATTCGACTTAGAAATACTATAGAAATACTCTGGCCATATATAAATGGTTTATTATTGCCTAATAAGTAATTTGATACTACATATATATATATTATTTAATTTCATTTGAATCCTTAAATTATTTCATTTAACTTAACGTATATATATATATATATATATATATATATATTGTTTTTTTAAATTTTATGTAATTTCCATCATTTCTCAAGGTAATCATATCATAAGATCACGTACTAACTACATGTGCATTATACCGAAAAAATTTAAAATTCGATTACAAACATTAAAAGGATAACAAAAAAAAATTTTTTTTTAATGATATTTTTGACATTTTGAAAATATTTTTATAAAGGACTTTTTAAAACAAACAATTAAAATTTTTTTTGTGAAATATTGAAAAATCAAATTCTGTGATTTGAATTTTCGAAATTGACTCAATGTCATAAAAAAAATTTTTGTCCTTTTAATTCAGTTTTTAGCACATTTCCAAAAAAATTTTGAAAAAATGTGCTTATTAGTTTCACTCTGTCCGTCCGTCCGTTTGTTTACAAAACTTCTACACCGTTAAAGATAGAGAAAAAAAATTTTAACCATAGGTAGGTCTCATAAAAAAAATAATTTTGTGGAACAACTTTTTCATGTAGCCCCCCCCATTACGGAGCTACAGCCCCTCAAACTTTGAAAAAGCCCTATTTTTAAATACATATATCTTATGTTCTGCTTAAGATTTTTTCAATCTGAAAACGTCATTCGACAGGTATTTCTTTTATCTTTGTAAATTAATATCAAAATTATACAATTTTTTAAAATTTAGTATTTAAATTTACCGTTATGTGAAAACCAAATTTTGCATGATTTTTCTCCTGTCATAACTGCGGCACGCTTCTAGATAGAAGCTTGAAATTTTGAGGCAAGAAAGAACTTTTAGAATTAGTATAGTTTGCCCAGAAATTTTTTTCGGAGCACCTCCTGTTTATGAGCTATTAGGGCTTAAAAATTGAAAATTTGCTATTTTTAAACACCTGTAACTTAGGAACCTGTACACATTTTACTTCTGCAAGATATAAAAATTAAAGCTACAATAATATATTTTTACGTGTGTTAAAGGTTTATTTTAGTTGTAAAGGGTTCCAAAGTTGCAGCTCTTCAAAATTGCTAAAAAGCCCCATTTTCAGATGTATATATCTCGGGTTCTGCGTAATAATTTTGCAATCTAAAACCGCCAGAAGATCGAAAATCTATCTATATAATACAATATCATATTATCTATTATCTATATAATACAATATCAAAATTATGCAATATTTTGTAATTTACTATTTAAATTTACCGTTATGTGAAAACCACATTTTGCATGAAATTTCTTTTTTCATAACTCCGGCACCCCTTTAGATAGGAACCTGAAACTTTGAGACAAGAAAGAACTTTTAGAATTAGTATAAGTTTCCTTAGAACATTTTTTGGTAACACCCCCTCTTTAAGAGTTATTACGCCTCAAAAATTGAAAATTTTCTATTTTTAGACACCTGTAACTTAGGCACCTGTACAAATTTTTCTTCGGCAAGACATGAAAATTAAAGGTCCAATAATATACTTTTACGTGTGTTAACGGCTTTTCTTAGTTATATAGGATTCCGGACTTACGGCCCCTCAAAATTTCAAAAATGTCCTATTTTCACGTTTTTTCGTATTACATGAAATTTTCAAATTTTTGTGTAAGTCACACTTTTAAACAGTTTGTATTGAGTTTTGGAAATGTGCGCTTTTAAAAACCGTTGGTTTACATTATACCTTGTTATTCTTTAAGATCAAACATTTGATGATTAAAGGATATTAATATATTCAAAGCTATATGAAAATTAAAAAAAAAAATTTTTTTTTTTTTATTTTATGTGTGAAAATTTAAAATTTTTATCGAATACAAGACATAAGATCATTTTTATTCTCTAAATACTTTATAGAATACTTAATTCTGTTTACATGCTTAAATGTAATTTGAATAAAATTTAAGAACATTTAGTTTTTTTAAATAGTAAGTATAAAATAATAAGGTAAAGTCATATAAGGATTACAAAGTACAAAGTATAATACCTTGAACGGGGTTAAAATACTTCTAAAGATGATATTATAATTATATTTGAAATAAGTTTTGATACATGGCTAATAAAATTCACCGTTATTAATTTAATTATATAGTAAATAGAAATATATATATGTATATATATGTAAATCCATGTGTAATAATCACCTTTAGATTTTAAGGGTTAATGATAGGGATTATTGTATGTCTAATTTCTTTCTTTGACCTAAATATTTATTGAAGAAAATTTACGAGTATGTCTTTTACCTTTATCTTTAATTTAAATCTTTTCATTAATTTTAAACCTTTATTTTTTTATAGGGCCCAGTAGAACACTTCTTCTAAGTTTTTTTTTTTGTTCTTTTTTCTTAAATTATTTTCTACTTTATAAATTATTTTAGAAAGATTCTTAAAATATAACATATTATTATAATCTAATGGGAGTGATTAAAAGATAAGCGAATTTATGTATATTTTACTTTTATTTTTATTTTATTTTAAAGAATAAAATTGATGGTTACGTGAACATTTATAGGATATTATTATTGAAAGATTGAATTAAACTTATTATTAAATTTCTATATAAAAAAGCATAGTTCATAAATTTAACATTTTTTTTATATACAATTACATTTGATCGCATTGAAAAACTACAATATTTCATTAAAATTACCACGAAAACATTTAAAAAGATTATCTGAATAAAAGAATCATGCAAATGTGGTAAGTTTTAGATACTATATATATTGATAGATACTATAAAGCTTTTTTAACGTACTGATTAATGAAAATTCTGGTCGAAAATTACATTAAAGTTTTTAGGTTTTATGTTTTTATAAGCAAGATTCTGCTTCTAAAGAAAAATTGTTCATTCTAAGGTATGATAACATATGGATGTCTGGTGTAGTGAACAGCTATACTGACCAGAACAGCTATACTGCTAACATGACCAGAACAATGTTGACCAAAGATATGGAAATAATTCTAGCTTTGAAACCAATATAAAACGAAGTAAAAAGTTATGTATGAGTGGGAACTGGTGCAATTAATTCTAATCTGTATATAGAGATGCTAAGATAATCTTTCCATGAATTTTGAACGAAGGAATAGATAATCGCTGATAGGATGTCCGTATGATGGGAACTAAATAGCAGGAGAATTAAAACTAGACAATAATTTCGAAGCGGCTTCAAACTTACCCGGAAACTATAGAGCAAAATCCAAGAGCAAAATACGATAAACGTATATATAAAGACGCAGTCAAAAAAAAATGGCCAATGAAGTAGAGGGACATTAGTATTTACGAAGAGCCTTTTATAAGATGTGCTAATCGTGTATCCGTTGATTGTATGCTCATGCAAAGCAACTACGTTAGAACACGCAGCGAAAGAACTCTGTCAGAGAGGGATTTAATATATATCATTTTATGACCATGACCATCATCGTCCCATCCTTTAAGGGCATTGATTGAATCAGTCAGCAGCTGTGAACGTTTGGCATAACAAATTTCTTATACAAAATTATATTTTTAATAAAACTTATCTTATATAGGTGAAAATTTCATTACCTTATCTCACACACATTTTAGAAGTTTTGTAAATAGGGCGAACAGAAAAAAGGACGGTGAAACAAAGCGAAACTGATAAATAAAATTAAAAAAAAGTTTTTTTTTCAAAAATATGCTAAAAAGAATATTAAATGTATTAATATATATGTATATTTATAAAACTCAAAGAACTTTTATTAATTAGTATAATGAAAGTCTAACTAACTTTTTAGATATCGATAATGAAAATTTAAACAAAAGATTCGAAAATTTCTATTAAAGTTACATTAAAGTTAAAATGTACGTGAAATAAATACTAAAAGGTAAGTTAAGGTAAATGTTTAATGATTGCCTGTTTATAATATTGATTTTTGTATGTACGAACCAATATATACATATACATATAATTCCAATTAAATGTTATGATATTTAAAAGAAATCTTTTAAATTTTCGCAACATCAAATTGATAGGATAGATATATGAACTTTTGGGCCAAAATAAACAAATCATTATATAAAAAATCCAATTAACTTTTTTTTTTTTTAGTACCTAATTATATTATTTTATTTGAAGATCAACTATTTGCGTTTAAACTGTGAAATTTTGGGGTTTTTTTTTTTTTTTTTTAAGGAAAGAACAAAGACTTGTGTTTTTATTAAATTTGCGAAATAAAAGCTTCTCTAATATGAAACTGTCTGTAAATATATGGGGTATGTTCAATAATTAAATTCAAAACTATAAATAGAATAATAATAATATTATACAAATATATTAATGATTTGATTTATGTTTGATATCACCTACCTATGTATAATAAATACAGTTTGATTGTCAATAAAATAAATATAATCATGAAAATGCTAATGATAATTTTTTAAGTTCATAAAAAAAAAAAATTTGTTTTATTAAAAAAATTATCTATAGTTAATGGTAATCATAAGAATATAATTAACTATAATTTATATATGTATATATAATTGATTTATTGCCCCTAAAGTAATTATATTTGGATTTTGCTACTGTTATTAATATAATATAATATTTAAAATATAGATAATAAATGAAAATGTAATAATAAAAATTATATATTTAAATACTTGACATTATCTAAAAAAATGCAAAAAAAAAAAAAAAATTATTAATATGTTATTTTTGGTTAAATATATTCGTATATATTTTTTTATTTCCTTATCGTTTATTTATTTAACCGTTATACGAGTACTTAAAATTATTAATAATACCATTTTCTTCATATGCTTTTATAGTTTTCACTCATTTTTCAGCATTAAATAAAAACGCAAAAAAAAATTAATTTATTAAAAAGAATCATATTATGGCTTTCGTAAATTATTAATATTATTTTAATTCCAACCAATACAGATATTAATTTAACACAAAAAAAATATTAATAATTAATTATTTAATTATTTTTTAGTTAATATATTAATAATTGCAATAGATTAATTAATATTAATATTTTTTCTTTGTCAGCCAATAGTAAATTGAAACCATACCTAATTTTTTTTTTTTACTCCTATCTTCTAACTTTGAGAAAGGGCTGTTGGAGTTGGTAGTATAAAGGAGTACTTAATTTTGTAAAACAAACGCAAACATTAAGTTTATTAGAACAAAAAACAACAGAGTCTTTCTATCTTGTATCTTTTTTAACACTCATCCAACTCAACATAGCTTTTCACCTTTCTTGTAAAGTATAGGGTGATCAAATTTAAGAGCTATATATTTTTAATTTAAAATAAAAACAAAACCTTATAAGATATCAATATAATTTTTTATTTATTTTAAATATTGGTTCATGACATTTGTTATTTAAAAATGGTAAATGACCGTCGCTGGAGTTTTTTAAAAATTCGATTCTGGAACATCATTTTTTCTTCACTTTTTCACATAAATATTTCACCAATATACGAATAATGTTTGTTTGAAGGTCATTAAGTGTTTGTGATTTATTGGACTAAACCAATGTTAAATTTATACAGCATGACCTGATCTTGGTGGCAAGTTCATATCGGCATTTCTTGAGATTACACGGTCATTAAATTTTTTCAATAAATTTATTGTGTCACGAGATGTATGGCATACTGTAGCATCTTGTTAAAACGACATATCATTCAAATCAAAATCATTTAATTTGTGTCACAAAAAATCAGTAATTATATTTCCATAGCGTTCTTCATTAACGATAACTGCAATGTTATTTTCATTTAAAAAAAAAAATACGGTCTAATTACATTTCCAGACCATAAATAATTCCAAACTGTTAATTTTTGTGGATGTAAATGTGTTTAATGAAGAGCATTGTAGATCAATTATATTGACCATAAATTTCATTACGTGAATGTAGCCCGAATAGATTCATTATTTTTGTAATAAATTTTAACAATTTCTAAACGCTGCATAACTGTGTATCTTTTCCTGGAGATTGGTCAAATAAAGCTAAACACAAATGTCAATTATGGAAGAAATCTGAAAAAAAAAATAAAAAAATGCTGGTAACACTGAAATGGTTCAATATAAAACAAAAGCTAGCGTTAAATTCTCTGAACAGTTTTTAAAAGAAAAATAGTTAAGTGTTCGCTATATCTAAACAATAAAAAAAGGAGGCCTTAGAATAATAAGGCAAAGATATGTCTACAACAGCATCACAATTGTCATTGTTTTACAAAGGTCTGCTACTATTCATTAAAAAAAATTTTATGCATAGGAAGGTTGTACATATGTACTATAACTGTATGCTGTAATTGTTGATGGTTTCACCACTGGTGTATATCAAAATAGAATAATAGATGGATTCATTGTTCCCTTACAATCCCACTTTTCAGTTGTAAGTTTCCTAATCCCTGTCCTATTTTTTCCTATTCCCCCCATCCCTATAGTCAATATACTTCTTTCATCCCATTATATTAGGTAAAGTTGAAAATGACTTTTAGGTAAGTAAGTATCTGATACTACCGAGATATTCATGATGACCGAGATATTAATATTCTTGGTGTCTTTGGAAAATTTTCATCTTGATGATAAATCTGATCTCTACAAAAAAAAAATATTAAAAATAAATATGTATGTATGTATGTATTTTAAATAATAAGACACATTACTTTTAACAAAGTAAATTTTATTTCAATTTCATTATTATTAATTATACACAATTTGTTTGTTATTTTTGCTCATCATTTTTTGTTTTTTTTTTTTTTTCATATATTTATTTTTATTATTTATAATTTATTTATATAATTTATATTTATAATAGTAATATTTTTTTTTTTTTTTTTTGGTATATATATATATTTTTTTTTATATATAATATTATAATTAGTGATGTTTTTGTTTTTATTATTTGGTTTGATTTCTTAAATACCCCTGTTGTCCATACTTTTTTAGATTCAATGTTTTTTTTTTTTTTTTAAGTATACATATCTTTTTTATTTTCTATATATTTGTTTTTTTTTAAAACAATTTGTTTTAAAATTAATAAATGTTGTTATACATGCATATTTTAAAATTCATTTACATATACATATAATTTTAAAATGTTTTTTATTTATTTTTGTTTTTTTTTTTTTTGATTTTATTTGTAACTATATATATATGACATTTAGTTTATCGTTTATCTTTTATTTTTATATATGTATGTATATAGTTAGTGCATTTTGAAGGAATAAATTGAATATATATACATATATATATATTGTAAATTATTTATTATTACAATATAAATAAATATGAATTATGAATGTTTTATTTTTTTTTTTGTTTTGTTTTTTTTTTGATATTTAAAATTTAAATATACATTATATGAATTTATAAAGATAAAATTGATTTTATTTTAAAAAATATTTTTAAATTTTGTTATATATATTAATAATTTTTTTTTTTTAAATAAATAACATTTTTTTTTTTTTTTTACATATATATAATATATATTTTTGAAATATTTGTTCTATATATAATAATAACAATAAAATAGCTGCTTCTTGGTTAAAGTTTTTTTTTTATTTTCTGTTTATGAACAAATTTTTTTTTTTTTTTAAATATTCATTAAATCGTTCTTGACCATGTTGTTGAGTTTTTTTTTTTAACAGATATAAATATATGTATGTATGTATGTAATATAATTAAAAAAAAAAAATTTTCAAAAATTCTATTTAAGATAAAATAATTAATAAATTAAATGTGTATATAAAATTTGTCTGAATAATTTTTGCATTTTCGAACTTAACTTAACATTCTTAACATTTTCGAACTTAGTTTTTCATTTCTGTTTATTTATTTATTAACAGAATTTCCAATCATATTTTATTTAATATTTAACTATTTCTAATATTCCAATAAAATTAATTAAATTTTTATTTATTAAATTAAAAAAAAAGATTTTATCAATTTTTATCAATTGGATGGTAATATAATAACAAAAGTTTGGTCAGAACGAAGTTAAAAATGAATGTTTCAATATGCCTTATAAATATTTACATAGGTATATGCAAACTTTGAGAGAAAATAAAAATTTAATTAAAATTTTCCCAAAATTTTAAATAAATCCTTAATAAAAAAAAAAATACAAATTAAAAAAAAAAACATATATACAGTGAAATCAGTGTAGTTGGCCACTCTTACAAGAAAATTTGCCTCATAGACAGACAGACACCTGAAGACTCGTGCAAATTTCCAAAAATATAATAAGAATTAGAAACTTCCATATAAAATTGGTTCAAAATACTTCTTTACGTACCTGTAACTTGTAACTGTATCGTATCTTGTAACTTGGCCATTTCTTTCCTTATATTTATATACTATACTTATCGTTCCTAGCCATTATCAATCAATGTAAATTATTGAATACGTCGGTACAGTAATTATTAGCAATTATTAGCAACTGAATACTCATGCAAATGCAATGCACGCCTTATCTGGATGTGAATTTTACATTTTATTTTTGTTTTGTTTAATTTTTTGAATTTTACAAGCTTTTCAGTTTTATAAATTTGGAAAAATTAAATCCTTAGATTTTAATCAAATTTTGATTAATAAATTAAATGCATATATATTGCTTTTTTTTTTTTCAATGTATTTCTCGATCACATAAATGTGGACAGAAAATTATACAGCCTTTTTTGATCAGGCGTGGCTGTAAATGTCGTAAGGGGGAATAATTCTTATGACGTGTGTCAGATTGGAACCCACACGAACCCTGTGTTTACAGCGTATTTTATACGGTCTTATCCACTATTTACTTAATTGACTTTTCTTTTTACTCAAAAAAAAAAAATAAAAAATGCTCTTACAAATTAGCCAATTCTGTAAATGTGGGCCAGAAATTTTAGAACCCCTAGTGGCTAATTTAGACAGGTTTCAATGTAAAGTTGAAATATTCAAATTAAGAGTATAGTATTTGTTGTTGTCTTTTGTTTTAAAGTATGCGTTTTTTATTTTTGGTATCCTTAATAAACATTTAATTAATTGACAGAGAAACAAGCCCTGAGGAAGTAATCAAATAAATTACGAAACGTTGGTAATAGTGAATTTGTTTTTTTTATTAAAATAGTCCTAATACCAAATTACATATATATATATTATTTATTTAATAAAGCACGCAATATAAAATAAGCTAGAGAAACAAATGTTATCTGAAACAAAAATTTAATGATCATTTAAAATAACTTTTTAATAAAATAAAGCAAAAATTTATATTAATACTATAATATAACTTAATTATATTATAGTATAACTAAAAAAATACTAAATTCACCTTAAAATGTATTTTAGTTAATTGCGAAACAAAATAATATTAGAAATATTGGCTTTTTTAAGGATTTTTTTATGCATGGTTTTCATTTTTTATTTAATTTTATTATTATTTTTATTTATATTTAATAAAAACACTTTATTTTAATTTTATACATATTTAATGAATTTTTAATAAAAAAAATTTATCAATGATTAAATTTATAACATGTCCATTAAATATGATTTCTAAAATATCCTTTTTTGTTTTTTTTTTTTAACATTTTGAAATTTTAATTCTGAGGGAAATTTTTTTTTGTTTTTTTTTAATAATTCTTTTAATATTTTATTTATATATATGTATAATCTTTGTATAATATAGAAAATGATCATTTTAAATTTTTTTTTTTTTATTTTTAGTTTTTATTTGATAGATTTGTATATTAAATTAAAATAAATTGAATTGTTTTTTTTTTTTTTTCGAATTATTAAAATGTGAAAGGATGAATAAAAAAAAAAAAAAAAAAAAAATTTAAAATGATCTTAAAAAGGATAAGAATTTAATAATAAAATTGCATTAAATTTTATATATATATTTAAAAATTTTATACCTTAAATACACGTTAAATATATAAATGTATATATAAACATAAATATACATATATGTATAATTAAGTGTATTTTTTTATTTATTAAATGTTTGTAAGCATTTTGAACCCAACCACATCAAAATGCTAAAACACCATAGTTAAAAAGTTTAAAATTTTTAATTAAAAAATTTAATACAAATTTAATTTATAAATATTAATATAAATGTATAAAGTTAAATACTTATTAAATATATCTAACATTTAATATATTTGTTTTTTTTTTTTTTTTTATTTTTAGATATTATTTTTTTTTGATACAATCTTCAATTAAAGCATATTGTATAGGATATTACTGGTTAAAATGGTATATTTAACAGGATTTTATTTATGTGTGTGCCTCTTAAATGCATGTTTTCTTTGTTTGTTTTTTTTTTTTTGTTTGTTTTTTTAAATATTTATATTTATCACTGTTTTTAATACTTTTATTCAATGCGTACATTATATGTACATATATATATATATATGTATATTATATAATATATAAAAATAAAATAATAAATTTTATATTTTATTTATTTGTTTCTTTTTGGGGGCCATAATAGTAATGTATTAATTATTTTATAATATATTAATATGATTATATTAATTATATTAATTTATAATTATTATATTAAATTATATTTAAATATGAATACATATATATATATATATATATGGATATATTTTTGTGTTATATGAAAATATGCTATATATTTATTATTGATGCTTTTTTGTAAGGGGTTTCAAATATAAACCTACATACCTATTATATTTGTCAATTTAATTAATTTATAGTTTTTGTTTTTTTTTTTTTTTTTTTTGCATTTGAAATTGATTAGAAACTTTTTTTTTTTTTCATAATTATTGAAGAATATTTTCTTGTTTGTTTTTTTTTAACATAAAATATTATATAATATTATTTAATAATTATATTTATTGTATTGTTATTATGTGTGACGTTTATCTGATAGTTTTCAAAAGAAAAAATTTTAAAATAAATATATTTAAAACTACTAAAAAAAATTATTAATTATATTATATTATTTTGTATAGACATTAAAATGTTTATTTTTTTTTTTTTATTATTTATTATTTACATTTACATTTATTATTTTTTATGAAACGTATATCAAAAACAAAAAAAAAAAATGAATTTGAAATTTAATATGAAATTAATTAAAAAACAAAAAAAAACCACACTTTTATTTATTTTTTTTTCACTTATGTCAGATGTCATATTCTTTAAATATTTATTGACATATTTTATATCCATACGAAAATTAATTTTTTTTTTTTTGAAATTTACAAAGTAATAATATTAATATTAAGTTTATATTATTATTATAAATATTAATAATAATAAAAAATAAAATTAATTGAAAAAAAATTTGATAATATTTTAATGTAATTTACATAAATTTCATTGTATAATTTTGTGTGATTTTATTATATATATATATATATATATATATATGTATGTATATATATAGAAATAAAATAATAAATAAAATAGTTTTTTTTTTATTTTTATTTTTTTTAATTTAATTTTTCAAAATAAATTTAAGCTTCACTTTCTGATCGACGTCTACGTCCTGGACCACCTGGGAATGCTGCAGCTGCCATACCCATTCTATGTTTAGCTTCTTGTGTTCCAGAATAACCTCTTGCTAATCCAAAATCAATGTTACGTTTTGAACTGAAATTAGATAAAAGAAAAATATATTTAAATAAATAAATAAATTAATTTAATTATAGAATATTAATATATAAAATATTATATATTTTAATATTTATATGTTATAAATAAAAATCAATAAATTAAATTTCAAACACAAAAAAAAATTTCATCAGAATTTACTTTAATTTCCCATTCACTGCTCCAAAATTATTTGACCTACAATAAATTGTGTCTCTATACAAAAGATTTATCTATTCATTCTTGGCGCACACGGTGGTGTATATAAAAATACTCATTAATGAATCACACTTTATATATTACTGCTACTGCTTGTGATATTGCTCTGTTTTTGTATCTAGTTCTCGATTAGACTTAATAGCAAAACTATGATTTAAGAACAATAAGAGCTGCATATATTAGTAGTTAGTGAAAAAATTTAATTCTTATTCTTTAATTTAAATAAAACAGATCCGCCCGATGCTAATTCTTTACTTTTTAATCTGGTATCTGTTATCGATTCAGTTTAAAGAGGAGCTTTTTTAAGAGCAGCCCTCAATTTGATATTAAAACCAATCAATCTTTTCAAACCAACTTTTTATGCAATAAAAATTGTTTCTATATTGAAGTTATTGACAGTTTGAAATACTTTGGTATAATAATTGATCATAATATAAGTGGAGTTGAGCATATCTCTTCTTTAAAAAAATACTTATGTTCCAATTTAAGAAGGTTTTACAAATTCGGTTGCATATGTTATAAGAAAGTATACTGTCTTAAGATGTATTATGGTATGTTCTATTTGAGGTTGCAATACGAGATTAATTGTTGGGGAGGATGTTATCGGAATAGGATAAATGCTCTTGTTACTTGGCAAAAGTATGTTATCAGAAAAATTTCCCATAGATATTATTTACATCCATCAATGAAGCTGCTTTGAAACTTAAATATTTTGCCTGTTTCGTCATTTATACTATTACAAAGTTTTAAAAGTATTTTTTTTATAAGAAATGGGTTCTTAGTAAACCTAGTGGGACTATCAGTTCTATAATTTAACAATATATTATAAAAAGGTGTTCCAACATTTAGGCTACAATGTACCGAAACAGTAATACTTCATGCAGATTATTTAATAGGTTATCAACTCATAAAAGAACACTGAGAAATTTGAATATATTTTAGGTAAGTAAGTTAAAATTTTGGTTGATGCAGTAGGAGCACAGAAATATTGAAAATTTCTTTTAAGCTGACTTTATAAAAATTATTTTATGGATTTTATTCTTAATTGAATCATTTCTTTGAATTCAATTCTGAGTTCAATTAAATCTCTTTTTTTATATGACCAATAACTTAATTAAACTTAAACTTCAAAGTTAAGTTTTATAGCAATGATTTCTGATTCAAAGATCTGGTACAATTTCGAAATTGACATAAATATAGTATCGGGATATCCTTATTTTGGAAAAGATGATTAAAATTTTATGAGAAAATATCACATAATTATATTCGTGCCGGTATTTTAAAGTTGTTATAGTTGACTAAAAGTACTGCAAACTAAAGATTTGAACAAAATTCAACAATATATTCATGTCGATACATAAATTATTATAAAAATAAATTCTTATCGATCTATGCTCCTCAACCATATCTTTCTTGTGTCTCAAGAACCATGTAAATTGGCCTAGTAGTTTTCCCAGAAAAAGAACCCAAAAAATGATACTGGCCTATTTATACTATATATAGAAAATTTGAAAAAAACAATTATTTTTTATCGGCATTTTTGTTTGGGAGGTATCAAATCCTTTGATCCGATTCGGCCCAAAAACTATTGTTTCTTCCATTTGCCGAAAAACAGTCTCTTACAAAATTACAGCTTCCTAGGTCAAGCCGTTTAACAGATAACTTGCAGACAGGAAAACATCAAATACACAAACGAACAGACTAACAGACAAATTTTTAAGCATTTTTGAAAGGCTGTATCTCCAGAACGCCTAAAATTACAGAGATGAAAGTTTTTTTAGATTTTCGTAGAAGCCTCGGTAACATTTCCCGTGTAATAATTTTAGCAGTAGGACCTATAGTTTAGGGTAAAACTGATCATTTATAAAACAAAACGTCCGAAAATTTGAAAGATAAATCAATTACTATCTCAATCAAGATCCATTACTATATCAAGTTGAGATTGTAAAAATCAAAATCAGTTCTTAAATGTACAAAAAGAATCATTTTGTTTTATTCAATTTATATCGATAAACGATTTTCACATTATTATCACTTTAAAAAAAAAAAAGTCCTTTACGGTTGCAATGAAAATGCAATCAGTAATCAATATACATATATGATATATTTACCATCTTACAACAAATAAAACTCAACATACGTACATATATATATATATATTTATAAAGTGTCATCAAAATCCAATAAATTATTCATCAACCTATGCTTTTCAATACTTTTATAATATTTTCAAAATATAATATTATTCATTGAATTTAGATTCTTGGAATGATTGCTTTACTATACATACATGCTTTACTATACATATAATACATAATATGTATACTTTATCTGTTTCACATACATAAAAACAATTGGTATATTTATTTATGAATATTATATTATGTTATCTTATCATAATCTCTTATATTGAAGAAGTTAAATTGATTTTGAAGTTTTTTTTTTTTGTTCTAGTATTGAATGATGCATAATTGATTAAACATCTGTTTAAGTTGCTAATTGAATAAGAATATAAAAATAGAAATGAGATCAATGAAGACCAAAAAAGAAAATAAAAGAAATTGTAATGTCAAATTCATTTATCATTGAAAGGATATATCTAACAAATTTATACATACATTCATATACTTTTAATATATATAAATTCTATGAATATGATGATGGTATAGGGTAAAAATAAATATAAAATGAAGTTTTATTAATCAAATATTGAAAAAAAGAAAAAAACTTATTTTTTTTTTCCCCCTATTTTACTTTTGTTTCACTTTCATCTCAAAGGACTTTCACTTCACATTGGGACTTATATTTTAATCTTTGTAAGGAAATTAAATTAATATAATATGTACATTTATTTTATTGGTTAAATAGTACATGGTAAAGCAACTAAAATAAACTAATAATGAATTTAAGAACTTTTCATTTTATATTATATTAGTAAAAAAGGCCGTCATACGACGGGTATAAGTAGAAAAATATAGCTTTTGTGAAAGTTTCCTCAGTTTTATGAACAATTTAATTTTAGTAAATTTATTCAAATACTTATATGTATTATGTTTAGATGTACATGTTTAGAATGTAAAATTTATTGCTAAAGTGTTTTAAATATTGAAAAACCTCAATGATGCTGTGAAGTAGTTTCTTTCAAAAATGTAATAAAAATGATTATTTAATAAATCTCATCTCTTGTAAATTTCTTTATCAAGCTTTGAATTAAAAAACCAAAGGTTGGATTAAAAACCAATGGTAAATAAATTTTTGCCAATAGTAACAAAAATTTTCGTTTCGAAAAAAATACAGTATCAAACTTTATAATTTTGAAACTAAACTATACTGGTCTGATGCATTTACCTAATTATAATATATAGTACACTTGTTATATTTTTCTATGGTTGCCATAGCAAATGCTTCAAAACTTTTTTTGTTATATTTTTCAAACAAATTTTTAATCTATTCGTAATATTATTCTGCCTCTTTATCTGTAGCTTTCGTTACAAAATCTTCACACCGTAAGTTCTACGCACCTTTTATGTAAAACAATAAAAATTGGCTGTGCATATAATATATGATATATTTACCATCTTACAACAAATAAAACTCAACATACGTACATATATATATATATTTATAAAGTGTTTAAGATTTAGAAAATAAAAATCATAAAAGAAGCATAAAATTAAGAAAATGTTACACATTCAAAATTTAATTGAAAATTGTGATTTTATAATTTAAATTGCGCTCCTTTAAAAGCTTTGGTTTTACGCACTGCTTTATTTTTTTATAATTTCTACTTAAAAATGCGACCCTTTAAAAACTTTCATTTATTCACTGCCTTGTTTTTTCTTTCATTTCATAGCATAACATTATAATATTTATTGTTTTCTATCTGTTATGTGGGTAAATATCAGATATACGTTTCTTTTTTTTCATAGTATAACATTTGTTAAATTAACATTTAACATAACAGTAGGGCACGCTACTCAGCAGCAGCAACTTGTCTTTTATTATATTTAGATTGAAATATTGAAAAAGTCCTTATCAAAAATTATGATTTGTGTTAATTAAAGCCAATTTAATTTCTATATATAGGAAAGATTTTAAAAATTAAATGACAAAAAAAAAATAAGTTTGAAATTGTACAAGCTGTAAAATTTTAATTATTTGTTTATTATTTTTAGAAGAAAATATTTTAAGTCAATTAACTTAATTGAGTTAAAATTTGATTGATTTATTGTTTTTTTTTTTTTTTTATTTATTTTTAATTATTATATTTAGTTCACATAATATAAGAATGAATCTTAAAGGTACGTTTACATGAGATAATGCATCCGAATGCAAAGTATAAGAAAGTTACTCTTTGAGCTCTCTTTGGAAATATTAACTAATATTTAGTATTCAACATACATCCAGTCGTTGATATGTTTTTGGCGGTAAATTTTGATTTTGACATATTTAACCGGTAAATTTTTTAAGTATACCTATTCTTTGACGTTTAATGAAAGTATTCAACAAAATATTATCATATTATATTGAATTTGAAATTTATAAAGAATATATTACACATATTGTGTTTTGCTTAAATTTAAAAAAGTGTTTTTTTTTAAGAAATAAAAAAATAACTTTTCTAAAATATAATTAATGATATTTCTTTTTATTTTTATTATTCCCCTAAGGCACATAGGCGTTTCACATATCCTCCTCAATCATTTCTATTTGCGCTAGTTTTTTTTGTTATCGACCCTGTTTTTTCGGATATATCACCTTTCCTTTGCACAGTTCTCCTCCAATTTACTTTTTGTCTTTCAACACTTCTTCGTTGGTGATTTCATAATAGCGCTTAGCGGCTCGCTGATATTA
The DNA here is from genome assembly GCA_947095535.1 of Poecilobothrus nobilitatus. Lineage (NCBI taxonomy): Eukaryota > Metazoa > Arthropoda > Insecta > Diptera > Dolichopodidae > Poecilobothrus > Poecilobothrus nobilitatus. Next base: position 171,249,024 of record OX352774.1, read on the forward strand.
CTGGACGTTTTACAATGTGATCAATCGATTTCTTTTTTCTTATTTTATTAATTAGAAGTATTGCTTTAGCATTAATATTTTATTTCATCTAATTGTGTTCATATTTTTGTAAATGGTAATCAGTTGTACGTTTAATATATAAATCTGTTTTTTGCTGCATCTTACAGAGAATACAAACAGTTTTGCACGTTATAAATACAATATATATTTTCAAAAATTGAAAATCTTGCATCAGGGTCAATGAATCCCATGTGAAAGTACCCTAAAGTATCATTCTTTCAATGATCATCAAAATCAGTTTTATTTGGGTTTACAGAATTTTATTTTATATTTTTATTCTTGACAATTTTCTATATCGAATTAGTGATTATGGTAACCAATTAGTTGTATGTTGTTAAACACTCGAGTTTTGTTGATCCATTCCATTGATCCATTATGTAATTTATGGAGAATTACAAAAAGGTTTAATGTGGCACTAAGGCACTTTATTTGTTAATGTTTTATCCAAACTCAATAAATTGTCGTGATTAAAGAACGAATGAATATAGTTGTTGTTGCCGTTTTGTAGGTGGATAAACAACTATCCCTACATCTAGATCCTGCGATTTGATTGTGTACTTCAAGTTTATCTAACCTTCTCACAAGGTTGCTCTCCTTTGATGAAATCGCAAATTAGAAATTGGCGGTGTCTTTGCTTCCTTCTGGCAACCTACACACATTCGTGTGTCGGCTCTGCCTAGTCCTTTAGCGTATGCCATCAAATGACCTATGCTATAGTCTGATGTTTGTCCTATTTAGTTTCAGGAACAAATGAATATAAAGCATTTTCATAAACATCATATGACTATGCAATGGTCAAAGCCACAAATTCATAAACTACTGTGACTTTAGCTGAAATTTCATAAACTGCAAAATTTAAATCATGCCATGCAAACGTCAAAGTAAATTTGCAGTAGCTAACTTAATAGTGCTGTGAATGCGTATTTTTTCTTTCTTGTGTTTAGCTTTTATTTTGTCTACTTGAAAAAAAAAAACAAATTCATAAATGTTTATTGTCAAAAATCATATGATTGCACTGTGATTATAATCTTAGTACAAAAATCAATCACCAGATCGTGCAATTGCATTGTCATGTTTATGAAAAGGGCTAAGATTATTACAAATTAATTTAACAAGTTTCGTTTAAAAACTACGAAAGGCTTCAAAAAAAAAAATTCACTTTCTCTCTTTTATTTAAAAATTAAAAATTATTCTTAAAATTCAGACATATTTAAAATTATACATATATATACTTATATATATTTGAATTCAAAAAACATTTTTTAACCACTTTAAATGAAAATCATTTATAACATAACTAATAAAAATGAAAAAAATCATAAGAATATTAAGAAAAAAAAAAAAAAAAGGAAAAAAAAAAAATTAACTAACATTTTATTATTATCTTTATATTTTTATTTTCTACCAACTGAGCAAAACTCTCACCTCCGGCAATATTTTCTTATTAAAAGAAAAATAAGTAATATCGTTAAAATAAGCGTTAAATTACTTACAGTTTTCTTTTTATTTATTTTTTTTTCTTCCCTGGATAAACTAAGCGGTTAAACCCCTTAATAAGTTCTATAAACACTTAGGTGTATATATACATATATATATATATATATTACTTGTACATATACAGAACATTAAAATAATGGTTATGCCTAATTTAATGATTTTCTTACGGATGTTTTCCTTAATAATTTATAATTGGTGTTACCAGGGATAACCACAATATAATAAAAACAAATTATCTCAACCACTTTTTAATTGAAGAAATTAAATTTTTAGATAACAAATCTTATCTTTAAGATTCTTGTTGTTTTTTTTTTTGTGATTTTAATTACAAGGTAAATCTTGTAATCAGAAACCAGTTAAAAAGAAAATTGTAAAATTTTTGTGGTTTTTTTTTTCATATTTTAAATATCTATGGATTTTTATTTTGAAACCATTATTTAGAATTAATATGGCAATCATAAAATTAATATTTTAATTTGTGCATATTGAAATACTTAAAAATCCTTGATTTTTTCATTCGATTAACTTATAATATGACACACACACAATGAAAGAGTTTTGTAAAAAATTGTTGTATACAAATACGAGTATAATATCAAAAAAAAAAAACTATTTTCAACGAAGTGCATACATACTGGTTTGTAGCTCCGCTAAAATGTAAACTTATTTAAATATTTATTTTATCTGTAGTTTAAAATTATTTAAGAATCTTTGCAATAAAATTTAAAGTTTCCAATTAAAATTATCCAGAAAAAGAAAATTTTTATTTTAATAATTTTTTTATTTATAAAAAAGATATATACAAGTACTTACTTTTCCAAATCATTTCGAGCTCTCATAATTGTTTGTCCAAAACGTTCTATCAGTCGCATAATCTGTTCTGCTGATCCCTCATCAATGTCATTATAAAATGTATTTGGATAACTAAAAATAAGGTAATAATAAAACATTATTAGATTTTTTTTTTATGTGTATTGTATTTTATATTACAGAATCTAAAACGAACACGTAAACAAAACAATAATATGTTTATTATTTAAAGGAAGTTAAAAAATTCAAATAAAAAATTGAATAAATACATAAATATTTTAGTAGTAGTCTTAACAAAACAAAAAAAAAAAAACAAAAAAGGGATAACAAAATGAACTTGAAAAAAAAAATTATAGTTTTATATTAATAAAATATGAGGTATTGTATACATTTTTGTTTTTGCCTTTTTTTTAGAAACATTATTTGGGAATTTTAAACTATTTTTAGGTTATTATCGATTTAAATAAAAGTTAAAGAATGGGTCTAAAATCTTTTGTAAGATTTTTTATGCGTTTAATTGACTATTTTTGTATTTTTATACGTGTTTTTTATATTTAAATTGTACATACAAAATTTTATGAGTACATATAATATAGTAAATAAAAAACATAGGCACAAGAACATATACATATATATATATAAATTTCTATGTACATGTATGCTTATGGATGTAAAAAAAAATATTATTTGTATATATAAGTATATAAGGATATTTGACGAAGATGTATAGGACAGGAGACTTACTCCAAACTAATATTGATGAAGTAATTTAATATTTAATTTTCAGTTGAGTTTGAATACTAGTTAAATTTTCACATTTCTGTTTTAAAATTTTAATTTTGGTTAATTTGCTGATCTTCTAAACATCTATAAAACATATTACATTCTAAACACGGAGTAGAATCACAATCATGGTTAATTTACGCGTGCCTCCAAAATGCCAATCAGTCTTCTTTATAGAGTGCAGAATGAAGCAATTCCTCTAATGAGCGATTATAATATCAAGCTGAACGTTCTCTCGACTTATCCTTCGTTGCCTAACATCTGACACTGTTTTATAGGAGTGGGTATTTGTTCTGATGAACTTTAAAGTCTGATATCTCCATTCAAAGCATTTCAAAGAGAAACAAAGGTAGCTACTGTTATTAATGAACAACTTGAAAATTTCAAATTCGCACATAGAATAATTCGGTTTATAGAAATTCGTTTGCAATATAAATAGAATATGGAACTATTTCCCACCTCATGTGTTCCCTAGAATTAATATTAGGTTTACATATACAACATTCGAAGATTCAAGGTGAACATTAACCACTTTCTTCAGAATATTCCTTTGAATTTGAAAGCAATTTTCATTCAATAATATTTACTTCCCTTGCCCAAGCAGCTGTTCTTTAGTACTAAAGGACATATTAAAATTTATTGTTTGGTCATAAAAGACAAGTCATCTTTAGTGCTCTCTATAGTGTCTTTCTTGTCTTTCGAGTAGATGGACCCTCAAAAAAAAAAAAAAAAAAAAAAAAATTAAGGACAAATATAAAAATTTTCCTTTGGAAAATTTAAGTTGAATTTCTACGATTTATTTAAGTTATTAATAATAAATTTTTTTGATTCATTTGCCCTACATCAATGCGACTTTTTATTCAATATATTTTTTGTTTTTTTCTTATATTATCATAGGATGTATTCTATTATACCAGGAAATAAACTTCCATTGAACCTTTTTATATATATATATATATATATATAAAATAAAAAAAAAAAACCACAATTTATGCAACAATCATAAAACGTAACCTTTTCATATCATTTACACAATTCTATGTTGTTTTTTTATACAAGTACATAATATAAAGAATATGTGTAACTTCTGGAAATGAAACATATTCCATATTTTAGTACATATTTAGTAGTCAATATTTGTGAAGAAAAAAAAAAAAAATTAAAGAAAAAACTAAAAGGATACCTAAGAAATTTTATTTTTCTTGGTAGGAAGAAAAAAAAAAAATAATCATTCTCATTTTGTGATAACCATTTTTTAGAAAATTTAATATCCAAGAATACGATATTACTATACGATTTTCTTAGAATTCAATTCATTTTTAATTAAAAATATAAATTTTAATTAAAAAACTTATGTGTCCATTTTATTTGAAACAAATTATGAAAAATAATCTTTTCGAAAATTGAAATAATAAAGGAATTCATTTATATTGAATTTACTTTAGGTTTAATTATAGAAAACTTATGTGTAATTATGTACATTTTTTCTTCTTACGACCAATTATTGTTTACATTAATCTTGGACAATTGAACCATTGCTCTTTTAATATTTTTTAATGAAAACATTTTAATAATTGTTTTTTATTATTAAAAAATAAAATTAATTCAATTATGTACTTAGAACTTTTTCGTTTTTTGATGCATGAATATAGTTTTAGAAAATAGACGCATTTTGGACAGATAAAAATCTAATTAATTAAGGGTAAGGATAACTTTCAAAAAAGACATTAGTCAAATTTCTAAGTCAAATCAGTCAAAAACTAGACAACGATTGGCATCGAAATTAACTAAATCTAAGTAAATAATTAAATTTCCATCATTACTAGAGGTGGAATTGATTAAAAGAAAAGAATCGAAACTATTCTAACATTATTTGTAAAAAAATAGTGTTAATACCCTATTCTTGATACAAAAATGCAATTTACATTTTTATACAGAGAAAATTTTAAGAAAAATTAAAGTAAAATTCATAAATTTTTTCATTTTTTCATCATATTTTTTTGGGGTAGGCAATTGCTAACAAAATTTTTCGATTAAAATGAAATGGGTTTAGTACCAAAAAGTTTTAAAAACAGCAAAAACAGTTCTCGCCTCTATAATAAAAATAAATAACATGATAATAAAGGAACATTTAAATTCAAAACTAAAATTCCGCTTCATATTGAAAAATTAAAACTATAAGATTTATAATTTTTGATACAAGACTTTGAATCTCAATAACAAACCGCAATGCCATTTCAATCCTTTTCATTTTAATTTAAGCCCTGATTCCTATTATATAATAATACAATTTTTCAAATAAGATGCTTTTGTTTTCATTTTTATTTCCTTATACAAAAAATATATTCTTTTTAAAATTAAAACATGATAGATGAATATCCGTAATAGTAAATATATGCTCAAATGCCAGTAGCCCCGCTTAATATATCTTTTTTTTTTAGTATAGACATGCAGTTGTCATCATTTTTCCCTTTTTTTTATTTTTACTGAATTCTAATAGAGAATTTCCAATGCAGAACCTAAAAAATATCTGTAAATATTATTATCCTTCTTTAAAACTAAAAACATTGGTTCATTTTTAAGTATATTATAATAGAATTTTTTTACTTTAAATTTTTGAACGTACAGAATTTTTGATTCCTGTACCTATAATATAATTTGACATTTCTTAATTTTAAGTAAGGAAGTCCTTAAAAATTTTTAAAAAGTTAATAAAGTTTTTATTTATCCTAATGTGTATATTATAAAAAATATTTAAAGTTATTTAAAAGGAAATTAAGGAATAACCGACCCTTTAAATGGATTATTTATTTAGTTTTTTTTTTTTTTTTTATAAATTATAATTAAAACTTTTATGACAACCATTTTAACAAAATTAAAATAAAAAACAAAAAAAAAAGCCTTTCTTTTAATGACAACTTCATATAAATTGTTATAATAAAAACAAAAAATATAATATTTAAATATGTATTTAAGAATTTTTGTAGTCCAGTATAATGTTCAGAACTTCTAATAAATTTAATTATAAATAGAAAACTTTTTTCTTTCCCAAAAAAAAAAAAAATAAAGATTTAAATTCTAAAATATTAAAAAAACGAAATAACTCCAGTTTTTAAGTTTAAATTACCGAGTCATATCATATCATGTCATAAATATTGGTTTAAGTTGGTTAAGTTAAATGAATTCAATTTCCTGTTTTAGAGAGTTTCAATTCATTATAGGAACATTGAGACAAAAAAGATTTAAATATGAATGAAATAGGATACATTTCAAAGGAAAGAATTATACTTTAAAATGAAATTGTATATTACAAAGGATTTAAAGGACAAATTATCCTTTTGTTTAAAAAAATAAAAAAGTTTTTAAGTTGGTCACTAAGAATTTTCTTATATAATCTGTTATAGATTAGAATTAGTACAGAATTAGTAAATTATTAAAAAAATTTTAATGTTAATTTACAAATTTTTTTTTTCTTTAAAAGCGTAATTTAAGGAAAACTAAGATACAGTAAATTATGTATCTATTTACTTTTTTTGTATAATCATGATTTTATTAAATGTTAATATAGGAAACAAAATTTCAATTAAAGATTTAAGAATTCGCAATTTAAAATAATTTTAAATTAGAAAGTAGTTTAAATTAACTTGACAACCTTTTGAAATATGTTGAATTTTTAATATAAATGCATTACCAAAGAAAATTGTTATAAGTTTTTCACAACTTTTACAAAATATTTTTATGATATAAGCTATCTAATATCACAGTGGAAATTATCTACAATTTCTAACTAAATAACGAAAAATTGGAAAAGTTTTAATTTATTTGTTTTAAGACTTTATTTTTTTTAATCGTTGTATTTGATTATATTTCCTCTTTTTAAATTTTTCTATTACTCAATTTAATAACGTAGTTGCTGTCGAAAAATCAAAACTTAGATCGTTTTTAAAAATCTCTTAGGACGAATGAGCCTACGACAAAAGACCAGATATAAAATCCCCTGTAAACAAAAGGCCCTGCGTCAAAGGACCCATATAAGATATTTAAAAAGGTCTATGTCAGATTTTTAAGTTTTTAGAGTTGAATTCAAAATCAGGGTATTGCCTTTTTTCAGATTATATGTATATATACATATATATAGCATTTTCTGGTCAAATTCAGGTGTTTACTAAATGTTCTCAGGCATTTACTAAATATATTCAGGTTTTTGCTAAATATATTCAGTTATTTACTAAATATTTTCAGATTTTTACTAAATAATTTCAGATTTTTTTTTTTGGAATTCCGAGTTTTACTAAAAAAATTCAGATAATTTTAAAAATTAAAAAATTTCTATTGATAAACATGCAAACATTCTGAAAAATATTTACCGTCGACTTGTCTAACTTTGACCACTTTTTAACATTAAAAATGTAATAAAAATTAAAGTACCTATTTTAGTTAAAAAATAGAAATTTTTGCAAAATTAAGGGTTCCATGAGTTCTTATATCCTAAAATAAAAATAAAAGTTAAAATATGTGTTAACTTTGACCAGCATAAAAATGTTAAGATAAAGCGTTGGTCAAAGTTAGGATAGCTAATTAGTAAGTTCCAGTCAACGTGAATGGTTTTAATCAACTATGAGAAAACAGATGGTCAAAGTTTGAATAACCCCAGTGAAAGTTTATGGTTTTAATCAATTTTTTTGATCAATGTCAATGTTACCCTACCTGGTACCTACCAAAATTAGACAAATCGATAATAAATATTTTAAAGAATTTTTGCATGTTTATCAATAGAAAAGTTTTAATTTTTACAATTTTTGAATTAAAAAAATTATTTGAATTTATTAGTAAAAATCGGAATTCCAAAAAAAAAAACCTGAAATTGTTTAATAAAAATCTGAATTCATTTAGTAAAACTCTGAATTCCAAAAACAAAAATCTAAATTTATTTAGTAAATAGCTGAATATATTTAGCAAAAACCTGAATAAATTTAGTAAATACCTGAGAATATTTAGTAAATACCTGAATTTGACCAGAAAATGCTATATATATGTATATGTATATGCGAGATTCTGAATTAGATTTGGATTAAAAATTAGGATTTCACCTTTTTCCAGAATATTTATGTATTTATGCGTACTCGAATTTCTGAAATAGGATAGGATTATAAAGTAAACAGTTATAGGAACTTTATAGCTGGTCACAATATATTTACATATATTTATATGCGATATTTGGAAGGATTTTAGAGTTGCATTCATAATCAGAGTACTTCAAATTTAATTGTTTATACCAAAACTTTTGAAGAAGCTTTGCTGACTGTTTACAAACCTGTTTACAAGATTTTGTAAGCTTTTTTGTCTTAGGCAGTTTTATATAGGATCTTATAGGTAGGATGGCGTAGGAATGTTATTTTAGAGACTTTTGTAAAAAGATCTCATTTTTCCGGATCTTTCGTACTAAACCCATTTGTTTAATTAACTTCAACTTATTCACATTTAAAGGACTGCTAAAAACCTTTTGAAGTTTCCTTTTCTAAAACCCTTTAAATAAATGGTTTCAAATGCATTAAATATATTTATTATACTTACTATAATATTATTTGTATTTTTCTATATATCTTAATTCATATAAAATAAGTAATTTGATTTCTTAGTTTTTAAAATTAGTTCTGAATTACATATGTAATTAGAAATGTTAGAATTGTATCAAAACGAGTTTAAAAACAATTCTTTGTTTTGTTTTTTTTTTTTTTTTTGCTAAAAAATTCATTTGATGTCTTTTTTATTTCTATTATGTTAGACTATGATCACATTTCAAAAGAATATCACAAATGAACCAAGTTTTTTCTTAAATTTCTTTTTTTTTTTTGTTAAATTCCCTGGTCATTTACACAAAAGGAGCAACTTTCAATAGTAAAGTAATATTCTTTTTAAGTAGAATAAAAGTTTTTTGAATTTTAAAACTTTTCCTATACATATATTCTAAAATTCAGTTTATAAAAATAATATAAAAATTATTTGAAGCTAATATTACAACAAAACGATAAAAAAAAAGGAAGAAATAAAAACCAGGAAAAAAGGACAACATTTTGAATATAATTTTCTAACTATTGATAAATACACTTGAGAGTTAGAAATGAACGAAAATATTTTTTAAAAGAACTTATATTGAAATTTTAATACACTATACCATACTTTACTGATATATTTAAGAAAAAAAAAAACAAAAATTAAAAAGAAAATCTAAAACATAACAAATAAATGAGAAAATTAAAAGTTTTTCCTTTTTTTCTTCCTGTAATTTATTTATATAAATCGTTTTAAGATGAAAAATAAAATCAAATCAGCGAAAAGTATGTATAACAAGTATATAACAAAATAACATATTTTTTTTTTGTGGTAAAAAAAAATTTTAAAGAAAAGTAAAGAAAAGTTTAGAATGTAGAACAATGTAAAATGTACATATACAATATACATATATATAAAATATTTTCATTACCTACCTTAAAGGCATAAAACTCACATTTATTTTATTTTTCTTTTTGTTTTAAGTAAAACATAAAAATTCTTTTTTTTTTTCTTTTTTACAGGTGTATAAAATAACCAAAAGTGAAAAGATACAAAAAATATTGTACATTTTTAAAACGTAAAGTTTTTCTTTTAAAATTTCATTTGGAGAAAAAAATTTTACCAAAATTTCATCAAACTTAAGAAATTTTAAAAGTATTTTGTTTTGCGTGGACGCAAAATTTTGATAATTTTTTTTTTTGAAAATGAAAAAATAATAATCAAAATTTTTGAGAAAGGAGTTCAATTTCTAAACAAAAACAAAAGTAATTTTAATAAAATAAAATATAACAACTTAATAAAATAAATTATTTAAAACAAACAATATTTAAAACTTGTATTATTGAACGAGTTAAACATTTCAAATCAGAAAAAAACTTTTTTTGTTTTTTATTAAATTGGAAAATTTAATGTTTTTTTCTTTTTGTTAAATTAAATATATAAAATGTAAAATATACAACTACCTGGGCATTGGAGCTGCTTCTGTTTTTGCCAATAGTAGTAAGCATAATCCAGTGAAAGCAACAACTGTGCATACAAATTTTGTTGGCATCATCCTAAAAAAACAAAAAAAAAAAAAAAAGAGGAAGGAAGAAAAAAATTTGATTAGTTGTCTGTGAAAAATGATTTCAAAATAATTTAAGATATAACAATAATTTAATTAGTGTTTAATTAAAAAATAAGTAAATATGCAAAATAATTTCAATAATTGTCTTAAATAATAGAAGTAAACTTTTCAAGTCAAGTAAATCTTTCCATTTTAATAACAATTTTATAATAAAACTTTTGGAGTAAAATCTCATACCTCATTTAATATACGCAGGATGTTTCTTAATTACTCACACTGTTAGGTGCATAAACCCTTATGAGCAGGTAATTTTTTGTATGGAACTAAGCAGGTGATCTTCTTTCTATTTGCCAAGATATGGGGACTTAAATGAAATTTTCATATTTTATTTTAATGTAATAAATTGACATCTAACTTCATTTTTAGACTATATATAAAAATTCTGTAAAATGTATTTAAAAACTCACTGAAATTGTACTAAATCTTTCCCTTTCCCGAAAGCTTCTGTTAACATTTTCAAAATGTTTTTGAAGTCTTTTATGTGGTAATTTTTGTTGCTAAATTCTTCTTGTTTCCTCAGAGTTTCTTCTTGATTTCCCAAAGATAAGATGCTTGTCAGGCTATTCCTTGTTTAAATATTACGTTTTTGACAAATTTTTTTATAATACGATATTTTTTCTTGAATTTATGTCTATTAAAATGTGATAAAAGATAGTCATGATAATAAATGCATTATGATTTAAAATTTGTATTCAAAAATTTTTGGTAATTAATGTTTTTTTTTCTTGAATAATTTCAAACTTAGTTGATTTTTTTCAAGAGAAAATTGCAAACATTATTAAAATTACATTTACGATCAAATAAAAATCTGTACCTCCCTATATCTGTACTTTATAAGCTAATGATATAAAAAGTACTGCAAATTAAAGCTAAAGATCTAAATATTAGAAATATGTATTATGAAATTTTATTTTTATGTTACGTTATCATATAAACACGCATTTTTAAAAAGGATTCGTTAAATTTAGAAGAGTGCAGTTTTAAAATGGTAAAATATATAGGAAAGTTAATTCATATTTTAAAAAAGGACGTATTTTACAGAATTTTCATTATGTTATAATGAAACGATATTATGTTAACTTTAATCTGATAAAAAACATATTTTTTTTATAAGCATAATTCCAAGCATAATATATTTTAGGAATTATAATAGTTTTTGTATGCAATATTTATTGTATATGCATATATGTACATATTTTTTATTCCTTTTACAGAATTTTTTTTTACTTAACAAATAAACAAAATTCTTAAATGAATATAAAAATAAACATTTTTATATATTTTTACTACTTTTTAGCACATTTCCAAAAAAATTTTGAAAAAATGTGCTTATTAGTTTCACTCTGTCCGTCCGTCCGTCCGTCCGTCCGTCCGTCCGTCCGTCTGTTTACAAAACTTCTACACCGTTAAAGATAGAGAAAAAAAATTTTAACCATAGGTAGGTCTCATAAAAAAAATAATTTTGTGGAACAACTTTTTCATGTAGCCCCCCCCATTACGGAGCTACAGCCCCTCGAACTTTGAAAAAGCCCTATTTTTAAATGCATATATATTATGTTCTGCTTAAGATTTTTTCAATCTGAAAACGTCATTCGACAGGTATTTCTTTTATCTTTGTAAATTAATATCAAAATTATACAATTTTTTTAAATGTAGTATTTAAATTTACCGTTATGTGAAAACCAAATTTTGCATTATTTTTCTACTTTCATAACTCCGGCACGCTTCTAGATAGAAGCTTGAAATTTTGAGGCAAGAAAGAACTTTTAGAATTAGTATAAGTTTGCTCAGAAAATTTTTTCGGACCACCCCCTGTTTATGAGCTATTAGGGCTTAAAAATTGAAAATTTGCTATTTTTAAACACCTGTAACTTAGGAACCTGTACACATTTTACTTCTCCAAGATATAGAAATTAAAGCTACAATAATATATTTTTACGTGTGTTAAAGGTTTATTTTAATTGTAAAGGGTTCCAAAGTTGCAGCTCTTCAAAATTGCGAAAAAGCCCCATTTTCAGATGTATATATCTCGGACTGTGCGTAATAATTTTGCAATCTAAAACCGCCAGAAGATCGAAAATTTTATTATCTATATAAAACAATATCAAAATTATGTAATATTTTGTAATTTACTATTTAAATTTACCGTTATGTGAAAACCACATTTTGCATGAAATTTCTTTTTTCATAACTCCGGCACCCCTTTAGATAGGAACCTGAAATTTTGAGACAAGAAAGAACTTTTAGAATTAGTATAAGTTTCCTCAGAAAATTTTTTGCTAACACCCCCTCTTTAAGAGTTATTACGCCTCAAAAATTGAAAATTTGCTATTTTTAGACACCTGTAACTTAGGCACCTGTACAAATTTTTCTTCGGCAAGACATGAAAATTAAAGGTAATATATTTTTACGTGTGTTAACGGCTTTTCTTAGTTATATAGGATTCCGGACTTATAGCCCCTCAAAATTTCAAAAATGTCCTATTTTCACATTTTTTCTTATTACATGAAATTTTCAAATTTTTGTGTAAGTCACACTTCTAAACAGTTTGTATTGAGTTTCGGAAATGTGCGCTTTTAAAAACCGTTGGTTTACATTCTACCTTGTTTATTTAATGCTTAATAAAATAAAATACCTAAACTATATTAAATAGAAAATAACATTAAATTCCAGATTATAAACAAACTGATTCAATATATATAACATACATGAATATTAACTATAAAATGAGGCAGTGGCAGTGGTTTTTAAAAATCTCAAAAGAGAATATATACGAAAAAAGTAAATTCAGGACCACGAATAAAATATATTGCAAATCATCCTCCATTTTATTTACTTGGTAAAAAAAAAAATAAAGAGGAAAATATCTGCACACGCGATATTATAATTTTACCAACACAATTATATTTAATTCAGTGCGAAAATAGAATATGAATGACCTAATTTAATATTATATGAATATTATATATGTTCCTAGAGATTTTCAGAGAAATATTTTATTTTTACCCTCTTATTTTCATCTATTTCACCTCACTATAAGTTTTATATTCTTGTGTTTGTTTGGAATAAATAAAGTTTGTTTTTTGTTATTTATTTATTAATAAATTATTCAACAGTTTATACATATAAATACAATTATAGTAACTATATTTATGAAATATTTGTATATTTTCTTTTAAAATACACGTGATGAAGAAAATATTTTATATATTCTTAATAATCCTTAAGGATCGGAATATGTACTCGAAGGATTATATTCAAAATATAAAAGCTAAAAAAAAATTATACATATTGTAAAATTACAATAATTTATTTATTTATTTATTTCAATATTACTGTAATATGTAAGGATTATGCAATATTATTAAAAACACTGTCTATACTAAGTTCATTCATTATAGGTTAAATATTTTTTTTTTTTTGTAGTAATATTATTTATTCTGGTTATGTAATATTATATTTTACAATATATAATTTGTTGAAAGATGGATTTGTTGTTTCGATTAAAAATAATTGTAACCTGTGCAGGATTTGAACTCACACTCTTTCGGTATTAACCATATTTGCTTAATCATTTAACAAAAAAAAAAAAAAAAACAATTACAGTAACGTGTAATTCTTATAAAAAAAATAATTGCATATTTTTAGGAGGATATCAATATACAAAGCTTTTAATATCAGAAAATTCTCTTTTTTAATTTATTATTTTAATTGATTGGAAAAATTTAATTCTTCCTTTCAGTATTATAAATAAATTTTTCGCTTCAATAAATAATAAATAACCAAAAATAATAAAACACTAAAAAATATATCACTTGCAAACATTTATGTATGAATTTTATTTCAAAGGCAATAAACTGAAAAAAAAAAAAACAGAAGAAAATTCTATACATTAATTTTCTTTATGCTTGCAATTCATAACATTATTAGTTATTATTATTTTATTACATATTTTTTTTGAAATAAATTCTTTATAAACAATTCAGATTTTTCTTAGAATAAAAATTTTTATATTATTATTATTCTAATCAGGAATTTCTTTTTGGAAATTTTTTAACAAAAATCTGGCAAAAAATTTAAATATCATAATTTTAAATATCTCATGTGGGTTCCACAAAATAAAAATAAAAAATTAAATAAACAAAAAAACTGCTCATAAATTTAATGTCAACGTTTCTGATATATATTCTCATTCTATATCTTAAAAATGTATTTAAATATAATAAAAAAAAAAACATAATTTAATAATATAGAAAGTAAACATTAAATAAAAGTTGAGGAAATCATGTCAAATATTTTTCTTTTGAATCTAAAACAATTAAAATATTTTTATATATTTATACATATATGTACATGCTTTTAAGTTGAAATGATTAAAATGAGGAAAATATGTATATATATGAAATAAATATATCATTTTTAGCACATTTCCAAAAAAATTTTGAAAAAATGTGCTTATTAGTTTCACTCTGTCCGTCCGTCCGTCCGTCTGTTTACAAAACTTCTACACCGTTAAAGGTAGAGAAAAAAAATTTTAACCATAGGTAGGTCTTATAAAAAAAATAATTTTGTGGAACAACTTTTTCATGTAGCCCCCCCCATTACGGAGCTACACCCCCTCAAACTTTGAAAAAGCCCTATTTTTAAATGCAGATATCTTATGTTCTGCTTAAGATTTTTTCAATCTGAAAACGTCATTCGACAGGTATTTCTTTTATCTTTGTAAATTAATATCAAAATTATACAATTTTTTTAAATTTAGTATTTAAATTTACCGTTATGTGAAAACCAAATTTTGCATGATTTTTCTACTTTCATAACTCCGGCACGCTTCTAGATACAAGCTTGAAATTTTGAGGCAAGAAAGAACTTTTAGAATTAGTATAAGTTTCCTCAGAAAATTTTTTCGGACCACCCCCTTTTTATGAGCTATTAGGGCTTAAAAATTGAAAATTTGCTATTTTTAAACACCTGTAACTTAGGACCCTGCACACATTTTACTTCTGCAAGATGTAAAAATTAAAGCTACAATAATATATTTTTACGTGTGTGAAAGGTTTATTTTAATTGTAAAGGGTTCCAAAGTTGCAGCTCTTCAAAATTGTAAAAAAGCCCCATTTTCAGATGTATATATCTCGGGCTCTGCGTAATAGTTTTGCAATCTAAAACCGGCAGAAGATCGAAAATTTTATTATCTATATGAAACAATATCAAAATTATGTAATATTATGTAATTTACGATTTAAATTTACCGTTATGTGAAAACCACATTTTGCATGAAATTTCTTTTTTCATAACTGCGGCACCCCTTTAGATAGGAACCTGAAATTTTAAGACAAGAAAGAACTTTTAGAATTAGTATAAGTTTCCTCAGAAAATTTTTTGGTAACGCCCCCTCTTTAAGAGTTATTACGCCTCAAAAATTGAAAATTTGCTATTTTTAGACACCTGTAACTTAGGCACCTGTAAAAACTTTTCTTCGGCAAGACATAAAAATTAAAGCTTCAATAATATATTTTTACGTGTGTTAACAGCTTTTCTTAGTTATATAGGATTCCGGACTTACGGCCCCTCAAAATTTCAAAAATGTCCTATTTTCAAGTTTTTTCTTATTACATGAAATTTTCAAATTTTTGTGTAAGTCACACTTCTAAACAATTTGTATTGAGTTTTGGAAATGTGCGCTTTTAAAAACCGTTGGTTTACATTCTACCTTGTTACTATATAAATAAAATGTTATACCTTAATAACAGATAATATTTTTATTTATCATTTAAAATGTAAAGAAATAAATGAATTAATTTAATATGTTTTTTATTCTATGGTGTAGAAATTTCTGATTTCTTGTCAAAGATTTTTTAAAATAAAGCAAAGAAAAAAAAGAGATAAATTTTTAGAATATCCTATAGAATTTTTTACAGCTTCCTTCCTTACAAATAAATGGATTTTTAAGGGGCAATCATATATTAAGATTGAAAAAACTTCTGTTCAAAATGAGGAAAAGAAAAACAAAAATTAATTAAAGGATGTGTAAAAAGGGTTATTTTCAAGGATAATCTTTGTTTGTTATAATTTGAACTTAATCTTTTAAACTTAGACTTAAAAAATTACCGTAGATAAAAAAACCCTACACATATTTATTTTTTGTCGTATTTACATCTGTAATAAACACAAAATATAGTATATAATACCAGCAAAACTCCTTCGCATTGCACAGATCACATTAAAAAATACTGTGGGCTTGCAGTTCCATGATCTTGTAAACGCTGAAACTGAATATTTTTTTTGCTTTGCTTATGGTCCTAATAGTTTTTTTTAGATATGCAAATTCGATCCAGAAGTTTATATGATCGCTACCAAAAGGCTTAGTTCTAATTACTTCAAACTTTGCAAAAATGATTGTCTTAACATCTTACTTGATCATTTTAATTTGCAATCCTCTAGTCTTATACGTTTTACAGATACGCAGCCTCGATCCAAAAATGTATATGTCAGTCACCCTAAAAGTTTGAACGTATTAACTTGAAACTTCTTTAGGATCCGGTTTGCGGTTCGAAAAAATATTCCGGCAAAATTTTATGAGAATCAGATGTAAAGTTAATGAAGTAACAAAAAACAAACAACTATTCTTTACTAGTGCATAATATATAAGATTACCCCTTAAAAATTTAAAGACTTTAATTAAAGAATTTAATTTAAATAAAAAAAATTTTTAATAATTTTTGAAATTCTTGTTACAATATTAAAGGGATAAGTAGAATTTGTCTATAAAATAAATTTTATTTTAATGTAAATGATGGAAATTCAGTTTTGCGAAGAGAAAAGAGTTCAGTCTAAAAGATTTAAAGATAAAAGTTAAGTTAAAAAAAAAAAAAAAAAAAAAACAAATTATTTTAATAGATAAAATATCAACAGGTTGTTAAAATAAATTAAGTATTTAGATAAATTTTTAAATACATTTTTTTTTTTTGTGAATAAAATAATTTTAGATAAGTGAAAAATTTTTTTATTATATAGTTAAGAAAAATATTCTAGTTATTTATTGTGTAATAATTTTTCTTCTTATTTAGTATTTTTTTTTTTTTGTAATATTTTTATTATATCATAAAAAAAAAAACATTTTATTAATGGCAGAAAAACACAAAAATTCTTTTGTTTCGTTAAAGTTAATTTAAATAATAATTAATTTCATTATTGTTAATCTTTATATAACTTTATGTAAAAATTGAAACATTGTACCTATTAATAATTAAGTTTTTTTTTCTTTTGTTTTAAAACGAGCGAAAAGTTTTATATAAATTTCGGTAATTTTAAATAATTTTTTTTTTTTTGAAAGGAAGTCCACATAAAGAATTTGAATGGAAAAGAAAAAACTTTTTTTTAATAGATATATTGTTAAAAAATGAAATTTTGTTGGTTTTCCATTATTTCATTAAATATTTATAGAAATTTATTTCGAACTTAATGTTAATAAATATCTTTTACTTGTTTATAATCATTTTATTTATATATGTAGGTATTCTAAAGGATTTGGTGTTCCGAAATTTTCTATTATATTTATCTGCTTCTAACTGTATACTTATCCGCAAACGACTATTGTAGAGCCTGCAAGGATGAAGAAGAGGAGGAAACTACTCTTCATCTCCTTTGCACATGTCCGGCCTTGTCGGCGGGAAGGAATACCCATTTGGGGCAATATCTCTTCGACAGCCTTAGCGATCTGTCAGGTAAAAATGTGAAGAGTATTTTTCGCTTTGCAAAAAGCTCAAATTGGTTTTAACGAGTGGGATAGAAAAGCTTCTATGTGGTATCACAATGGACCAAATACGGTCTAAGTGTGCCTTTTTGGCAGCCAACTTACCTTACAACCTAACCTAACTGTATACTTTTTTTACATAGAGTAATCTCATATTCTACATTTATGATACTACCATATGTTCATAACTTTTACAAAAAATAATCGCTTCCTGTGTTTTCCCATAGTTTTAGCTTTGGTTTCAATACATATTTTTGTGTTTTTTTTTGAAATCAGATCATAGCATGATCTGTCAAAATAAAATGTGTTTTTCTTTTTTATTAAATTAATTTCTAGAACCTACTAGCACTACACTACTCCAGCTCAGAATAAATATTCCCAGTAAAGGTATACTAAGAATGATGCCGATTATTCGCGGCACATTTCATAGTTTTTTCCACAAGCCATGTATTTAAATGCGGCTACTTATAGTGGCAGCTGATTTTTGGTTAGCAGTAAAATGAAATAAAGTTAATTTTTCCGCACGCACTTTTTTTTTTGACACTAATGACATGAGTGTGAAAGATAAATATTAGTAATAAAATAAAATTAGAAATAGTTATGATTGAATTTTATAAAGTTAAAAGTAAAAAATTAATTTTTTGTAAACTCTATTACAATAATTCAAGAAATGTTTAGAATATTAAAAATTCTCTCCATTTTTAATTTTAATATTTAGTTTTTGTTTTGATTTTCTAGTTATCATTTATTCGTACAGCGATTTTCGTCAGTCGTCATCGCCATTTTTCTGTATAATTGGCGAAATTTGTCGACCACCGCGGAGTTTCGATATGATTCTGGTTTTAATTTAAGACTGAACAAAAAAAAAAATTTAGACTTAATTTAGATCTTTTTTTTTAAATATATAGTATATACATATGATAAAACTTAAAGTTAACTAAAATTTAAATTCAAAACTGTACTAGGCTGTTTGAATATTTTAATTTAGATTTCAAATCAAAGGAATTATTTAATGTGATCAATTCCGAATTGACCTTTGCCATTAAATATGATTTTGTTTTTTCTATAATGGTATTTATGTTGGCTTTGTTGGATATAGGATCTCGATTGAGAACCATCTGAGAAGATTGAAAATTAATCTTACAAGTTTATTTTGAAAGGTTTTGTAATTTTTTGGTGTTAGTTGGCACACAATAATTCCACACTGGTGCTGCTTATAAGCTGAATTGTTTTTATTACAGTATTAATTTGTTATCTGTTGATAGATTTAATTTCCGATTAATAAAAGTAAAAAACAGACGAGTACATTTTATTCATTAATTTTAATATTTAATTTTAATACGTCAACGTTCGTTTAATGAAAGATAAAACTTGACAGTTTATTCAAATCGTATATTTGTTTTTATTCAATCTGAGGTGTGACTGTGTGAGTGCACTATATGTATATGTGTATTCTCTGCTCAGAGTTTACTGATTTTAATCAGAACATGATCAGGTTTATTTTCTGTTTAAAAAAAAGACGTCCTAAATGTATTTTTTTTAACTATTATAGGTACATAATATATTTATTATTAACCGTTTCCGTAACTATCTTATGTTAAATAACTGATGTAAACTACTTTGTATATTGTTAAAGTATTTAACAAAGGGATAGTGTCATAATTCAAAGAAAAAAATTCCAAATAACAAAATTCCTTAATAAAGAAAAAAAGTCCACAAAATGAAATACATTTTCTTTGTGATTGACGGCAACATTTTTTTAGCAAGCTGTCATACTTCAAACTTTAAAAATTTGATTAGTGAGAGCGACAGTCTCTACTGTGTGAAAATGAAAGCGAGGATTTGGGGGCGATAGCCCCAATTATTTTTAATACTTTGGTATTAAAATATGTTGGTAAAAAAAAATTAGGAAAAATTTAAAATCACCGATTTGGGAGTGATAGGCCCCACTATTTTAAATGTCTTGTTGTTGAATGCTGAAATGTGTATCTAAAAAGATGTTAGAAGCCCAATAATTTGTTTAGCGGGTGTTTTTAGCGCTATTTAAAATGCTTCCGATTAAATTTTGAATTATAGAATTTTTTTTTTTTGGAATTATGTAAATTTTATTTTGGAAATGGACTTTTTTTTTTTGGAATTTCGTACCCAACCCTTTAACAAGATTTATAATTAAAAGATAAATAATTTTTGTAATAAAATATGTTATGTATTTTTTTTTTCAAAATTTAAAATAAGTTTTGTATTATTTCCTTTCCTATATATAACTATAGTATTTTGTCTATTTAAGTTATTTAAATCTTGAACACTAAATTTAATTTAACACTTGTTGTCTGTTAATGAAAATCGTTCTAAACGTATTTTTTTTTTCATATTTCTAAAACCTTTAAATTTAATTTATTGTGATTATTAAATTTTCAAAATATTTGTATTGAAAAAAATCAACCTTTATAAGAAACGTCTTTAACACTCATTTAAAAATTTATTAAATTGTGAAATGAACAATTTTCTAAATCATTTAATTTTTATTACTATATATTATAATTTTGGATTTTTTTGTTTTTTACATTTTGTATCTATGATTAAGAATATTATAAATTTTAAATTGTTTATTATGTGTAATAGAATAAAATTCTTTAGAATTCAAAAATAGTTTAAGGCGGTTTTTGATTAGCTTTTTCTTTTATTCCTTAAAATTTCTTTGAAATACTTGAAATAGTAAATATATACACGTACAATCAACAGAAATATTTAAGGTTTCCGGGGTATTTATAAGTATTAGTTGATTAACTACTTTTCTTTTGAATAAAAGTGAAAGTGATTTTGGTTTTGTTTTTAATTTTTTCAATGAATTTCTCTTATATACATATAATTTTACGATACCATAGCAATACTCCAGATATTGTTGTAGAATCAAACCATATAAAATAATTTTCAGATAAAATTAATAGTAGCTAAATAATATTATTAATTTTGGTAAAAAAAAAAAGAAAATTAATAACCTTAAAATATATTTAAAAGATTGACAGAAAGAGATTTTAAATAAAAGAACAAAGTTATAATAAAGAGCAAAAAAAACTAAAGTTAGATTATAAAAAAGTTAATAAAAAATTCAAATTCAAAGACTTTTTAACGCTGATATCGTCATCACTCTTTTCTTCACTTATTGGATTTTTTTTTTTGAACTTAGGCTATGTGATGACTAACACTTTGTGACGTTTTGTAATCATCAAAATAATCTGTTCTTATATTGGCTTTCATTTGTCTAATTGAATTATTTTTAGGATATTTTTAATGGATCATTTTAAGGCGACATTTTCCTGATGTAACAATAATGTAAATTTTAAGAAAAATGGCTTTCAAATGAATAACGGCGATAAATTATTGTATCTTGTAATAAATATAAATTTTCTTAGCTTTTTAGTAAAGAAAATTGCATTGGTTTTCTCTGTATTTACTTCCAATTTTTATCATAATCAGATATGATGTTAAAAGCATTTTAAAGTTTGTAAATATTGCAGAGGATGGCACCTGAACTTGGTCTTGTGTAACACCAGATACAACATTAAATATTTTAGTTTAAACTTTAGCAATGCATATACTGAAAATACCAATATCTATCAAAAAATCTTTAGATAATTAAATGAATATAATTTATGTAATAACGAATTTTTAAATAATAAATTTTCATCTTAAAAAAAAAAAAAAATTGACTTTAAAAGCTTCAAATTTTCCTTTAATCTCAACTAGACGTGCAGTAGTAACTTGAATTTTCATTATGATTTTTTTTCTAATTAAAAGTTAAAAGGCTGATTATATTAAAAATTTGGATATCAAGGCTAAAAATATTTTCAAAACCATAACAATTATTTAATTGTTCTGAGAATCGATAAGAATCATATTTTAAAAGTAAAAAAAAAAAAAAAAAAATTAAATTACGTTTTATGTAAACAGAAAAAAAAAAACAAAAAGTAATAAAAGAACGCCTGCAATATTTCGTGACTCATTAAATTTTAAAGATGCAAAACCTTGGAAATGATTATAAATAAAAATTTGAGAAGAACTGATTTATTTATGTATTATTTTGTGGTTTTTTTTTTTTTGGATAATATTATTTTGAGTTTTGTTTTAACTGTGATAATTTTAAAAAAAAAATACATATTCTTTGATTTTTTTTTATTTTTTCATTTTACTGTTCTCAAATTTTTCTTTGTCACTTTTCCTTTTCTCATATATTTTTTCATGAATCAAGAAAATGTTAATCAATATTAGATGATTTTTAATATACTTATGTAGTTTAGAATACAACAGATGGTTTATTTTTTTTCTCTCATATTTATCTTTTTTACATTGTTAATGTTGTTGTTTTCAACTTCCGTCTCCTTTTTAAATCTTTTATAATGATTTTAATATTAATATTCATTTGATTTCCTTAAATTTCGATTTCGAATATATATATATATATAATTCCTCCGTTTATAATAAATGTATATGATAGATATATATATATATATATAAATCTAAATATGTATTTATATTAAATGTCTATACAATTTAATGGTAAATTTAATTCGATCAGATTTTATATTATTTTTCTTATTTTATTGAAATTGATTTAAGTTGTTTTTTATGGTTGATTTAATATTGACATTCATGATTGAGTATTGGTAATATTATATATGGTGTATATATAGATTCATAATGATAATGATATTGATTATAATCATAATAATGTGCTTGGAAGATTAAAGGTTATGAAAATCGACAAAGGTTTTAACTGTTTATGTCTTAATTGGTGTTAAAATACGAAAAATTATTGCTTCCTATTAAAACATCAAAAAAAAAAATACATACATATGTACATATATAATATATAAAAAGAAAATTCACAATTATATGATTTTTATTGATATTATACGACTTCTAACTTCTAAATTTTTTTTTTTTTTGATTTTTTATTGATTTATGGAGTAGTCAAAGTTGGTACCTTTCTAACTTATATAATATCAGTATATATGATGATTGCTCTTGTTAATGTACTATAGGCTTACTTTAATTGTTTAAGATTATTTTTTTTTTTGATGTTTCCATGAAAAAACGAGGAAGAATACAGTTGCCTTTGTCAACTCTTAGATACCCGTACGAACCGTTAGTATGTTCACAGCCTGTCACTCTGCTTACAATATTATTTTTTTAATATTTTAGTATTTTAAAATAATTTGGGTGAATTTTATAATTTCTAGAACTATGGGTTGTATATATATTCAAACTATATGTTTATATGTACATTCTTCAAAAGCAGATTCTAACCTTTCACATAACGATTATCAATCCAAAACTTTTTCAAAAATTCTATAGTACCATTTAATACTAAGAGGTAAATTAAATTTACTAAGTACAAAACAGTAAATATAATTTTAAATATTAATACGCACATAGTATATTTATATTGTTATAAGTATATCGCCATACATTGCAATATTTCTTTAAAAATATTTCCATTCATAGACTAATTTCTTATATGTAAGTACAATAAAATACATATATGTATGTAAATACGGCGCTATATAATATACATCTATACTCTTATCATTCATTCATCAGTGACATATACGATATGTAAATAAACATGATATGATATATCAATATCATATAAATAAAAATTCTTCAAGCAACCGTTATGTTGTATATTTATTTACATTTTTATGTACTAAGCATTATATCCTCAACAATTTGAAATTATGCAAAAATGCAAAATGCAAAAAATTCGTTAAAGAAATTTGTTAGAAAATTTGAAAAAATCAAGTAACACTTTCGTCAATTATAAAGTAACCCTATATTATTAAATAAAGTTGTTAACAGAAATAAAAGTATAATGCTTTAATTTTTGTGTATTACTTCAAAAAAATTTTAACAGGTGTTCGAGTTACAGGTGTTTAAAAATAGGAAATTTTCAGTTTTGACCCCTTACAGCTCCTAAACGGGGAGTGATACAAAAAAAATTTCTGAAATGACTCATACTTATTTTCAAAGATCTAACTTCCGTCAAAATTTCAAGTTTCCAACTTTAACCGTTTAGAAGATAGAAGGGTTAAAGGATTTTTCAAAATTTGAGTTTCGCATAACGGTAAATTAAGACACCGTATGCCACAAATATATATTTATTGTATATATACTTTTAAAGCTAATAAAAGTAGTAATCGTTTGGCGTTTTCAAAATGAAGATATGCCTTATACAACTTGTGCTATAACAATTTAAATATAGAGCTTTTTTGAACCTTTGGGGAGCTGTAGCTCCGTAACGGGTGGGGCTACGAAAAAAAGTTATTAAAAACAAAATTAATATTTTTGTGAGATCTATCAGCAGTTAAAATTTCATAGCTCTATTTAAAAAAAAAAGTCGGGATCTAAAAGTTAGGTGTTCGAGAGCTACCCTAAGTTTTGGTTCAAACTCAACCAAAAAAAATAGGGAACCTACAAAATACTCCCAGAATATTTTGTGTAAATTTCAAGATTCTAGCTTTCTTAGTTTTTGAGTTAGCGTACTGACGGAAGGACGGACGGACGGACGGACATGGCTCAAAAGTCTTAGAATTTTTTTCTGATCCGATCCATACCTTTGAAGGTATATCTAGCTCGCTTATTTCGAGGTGTTACAAACGGAGAAGTAATTTTATTATACACGATACGATCCTATCGTACGGGTATAAAAAAATTAATGTGAATACCACATATTATTATATACGAGTATATTATATTATAATATGTACAGTATATAAGGTAAAAAAAATATAATTTTCAAATATATATGCATATGTAATATGTATGTATATTTAATTTTATACAAATAGAAATATTGAATTGGAATGCTATATTATTCTTGTAATTATTGAATACTTTATATAAGTTATTAAAATTGAATAGAATATTGAATGTTACATTTTTAATATTTTGTATATATGTATGTATATATAATTAATTAAATGTTAAGCATGTTAAAGAGATGTTATAATAAAAATTTAGATTTAATTAAAAATATTTCAAAAAAAAAATTTGAGAAATATGTATTTCAACTTACTCGTGGTTAAAGAGGCTGTGAAACGGAAGCTTTGAAACTATTTTGACACACTTCTCGTTAAGGTAGAAACTTGAAAATTTTAGACACATTTTAGAACCCGGTGACAATGCATGATTTTAAAATAATTATCCCAATTATTCTGTAATATTCTAAAATATATATTGTAATCTAAATTTTATATTGATTTAACATAGGCTTTATCACACATCACGCATATACATATTTGCTATATGAGAAAATTTTTTTTAAAAAAACTTCGACTGTACAAAAAATAATCGCAATTAAAAACTTATTTTCTGCTTTTAAGTTAAAAAAAAACACGGTTTTTTTAAAAATATGTTTTTTTTTTTATTTATTATTTGATTAAAGAAAATTTAAAATCCTCCAATAAATATGCAATTTTTTTCATTTAAATGTAAAATAAAAAATTATTAAGAGAGAAAGTAGGGCATATTTTAACTTGAGTTAAAAATTTGTGAATGTGAAAGCAAAAAAAATAATAGAAAAAAGTTTTAAGGTAAAAATTGTAACAAATCAAAATCAGTTAAAAAAACTTTTTTTTTTTTCTGTAATAGAAACTAACAAGTTTCAATTATAGTTAGTTATAATAGAATAAAAATTACTAGGTATTATTATTACAAAAAAAAAAAAAAAAAAAAATAGATACCGCTGCGGACAGGATTCGAACCTGTGCGGGCAGAACCCAATGGATTTCAAGTCCATCTCCTTAACCACTCGGACACCGCAGCTTCAAAAACTATTATTAAAATTAATTAATTTCAATTTAAATCTTTAAATAAATGAATGGTTAATCATTTTTTATATTGTATCTAAAAATAAATGGTATACTGGAACAAAATTATGATTAATGGTAATTAATAAATTCTGGAAAGTTAAATTATATTTCTTATTTTTTAGTTTAATGTTTTAGTTAGTTTTTTTAATTTGCTTCCATTATAAAAAAAAATAATAGTTTAACACTAAATATACGAATGATTTACCTTTTTTTTGTTATTATTAAATAATAGTTAAAAACACTTGAGTAAACATAAATATTAGTTAAATATTTTTATAAATTAAATTTTCAAAAAAATTCAAAAGCATAATAGTTAAAAATGAAATAATTACAAAAGTTAACTATCTTTATAAGCTGCGGTGTCCGAGTGGTTAAGGAGATGGACTTGAAATCCATTGGGTTCTGCCCGCACAGGTTCGAATCCTGTCCGCAGCGGTAAATTTATTTTTTTTTTTATGAAAATTTAATGAAGTTTAATTATATTTAAAAGAGAATAAATACAAAAAATTGAATAAAAAAATATAATCTTAATTTTATCTCACTTAGTAGGTATATTTAAATTTTATTTTTAATCAAAGTAAAACAATATTTGTGTAATTATTTCTAGAAAATACAGTATAGTGATTAAAAAGATAGACTTTAAATAGATAAGACTTTAAATCCAAATTATTTAATTTCAATAAAATATCTTCAATAATTTCTTATTTAATTTGTAAAAGTCAACATATTTTAGGATATTTTAAATCAAAATTTCGTATTATTTTGCAACCTTTAACTAATATTGGGGTATATGGCGTTGAATCAAAACAATTAAATTTTTAATTCTAGTTTGAAATGAAGTAAAAATTTTGGATTGAAATAAAGTTAACCGTTTTAATTATTTCTTTTCATAAAAAAATTTCATATGGTTAACATTTTAATTATATCGTTTTAAATAAAGCCCTAATTTCTATTTAAAGATTTTCAAACATATATATTGACTTCCAACTTATTGAAATTGATTAATCTATAAAAAATATCATTACCATTTTAGCAGTTTTCATTTCAAAAAAAACATCCTTAAGTACCGTTTTTAATTAAATTTTTCTGAAATTTAAGACATACTCTTTATAATGTAATGGCTACATATAAGCAAAAAATTGCGTTTAATTTTTGGTTTGTCATTAAGTATAGTTTTAGTATCTCAATAATTTATATCTCATTTAATGGAACATTAAAATCTCGGAACCCCATTAAATATAGAAAAAACAGTATTTATTTTCTCTTTTATCTAGGAATATATGAAAAAAGAATTTCTGAATTACAATATTACGTGACATAAATAGGTACTGTCAAACGTGCTATTCTCTAAACAATAATTTTAAGAATCGTTATTTAGAAAAAAAAACAAAAACAAAACAAATAGACATTTTGTAAAATTTTAAGTAAACTGAACATGTAATATTTTGGAAAAAATGTTTAAAATTGATAAAAACCATTATTGAAACAAGTTCTTTCAACTTGAAGATAACATTTACGGCTTTTCAACTTATAATTTATGTGTATATGCCCTGTTAACTGTTAAATTAAGAAAGTTAAACAACTGCAAAAATATTAATTTTTTTATATAAAAAAAATGTTGATAAAAAATGCTGAAAAAAATAACTGGTTACAAATATTTTCCTTCCTTACTAAACGTATTTTACTCTTGATTGTAATTATCAAATATCAACAATTACGACTACATAGTATTCCGAAGAGAATGGAGGAGAGCTTCTGCTACCCAGTCCTATGTTGTTCAAATCCCAAATGCCATAATTCGGCTTATGGAAATTCGTTTGTGATACGAGTATCGTGAATGTAAAATCATATTCCACCTCATGCGTTCTCCATAATTGGTGATGATCAGATATATGGGCAAAGATTCAAGGTTAATATTAACAATTTTATTCACACTATGCTTGCCAACTTGAAACCAACTTTAATTTCCCAACTCAACTTCCTTTGATTAAGCAGTATAAGTACTAAAGATCGTATAACCTATTATTTGGGTCAAAAAAGGGGGGTGGTGTTTAGTGGGTTAAAGTGCCACATACTAACAGAGGACTCGTGCCCGTTTCACTACTCTATAATGTTTTTCGATGATTCCCAACTACCTTCGAAAAAAGAAAAAAGTGCGTTTATTAAATAGTCAAAAAGAAAAAAAAAATAATTTTTTTGTATATTGCACGAAAAAATTTAATATTTCTACACGTATTTAATAAAAATCTCCCACATAATACAAAAATATCATTAAATAAATACAAAAATCAGTCATCATGTTTGAAAACAAAATTTTCGTTTTATATTTGTTTTATGATAATGGAAAATATGTATATATATATTTTATCTAATTAAATGCATTTAATTAAACATTAATGGTAATTAAAATATTAAATTTTTTTCATATAAAAAATCACAAAATAAATTTGATAATTTAGAAAAAAAATTCATTATTCATTAAAAGCGGCCACTTGTTAATTTAATCTTATCGAAATATTGATTATAACAAGAAATAAATTTCATTTTATATACAAATATGACACTAGAATGACACTAGATGTCAAGTTAAGGTGGAAGGAACGTGTTAAAAAAAAGAAAACTCAAATTGGATAACAAATATAGAAATAATTATTGGTAAGTTTAAATTAATGATAAATAATAAAGTATTATTTTGTAATCAAACAATTAAACCTTTTTGGTTATAACCATTCAACTTTGGGGTTATGCCAAGCAAACGAATATTAAAAATATACAAGGTAGGAAGATAGGTAGGGGCTGAAGATGGACACTTAGGTCAGTTTAGACCCGTGTGATACTTTAGATCAGTGTTTCTCCTAAATAAACCATTGGGAGCTTCTTATAAATCGTTGTATTTTTGTTAAGTCCACCTCCGACAAATCGAAAAGCTTGTTTAAGAAGAATTGTCTTACAAACTTTCTTCTTTTTAGAGGAAGAGCCGGGCATTCATACAGCAGGTGAAATATTGATTTTTCTTCCAACATTGTAAATGCTATCTTATATGTGAGTATATTTCATAGAGATTTAGGAATTCTCAAAATTATAGATGATATAAAAAGATAGGCCATAAAACATAAAAATCGTCTAGAACATAGCATATAAATGTAGAACCTTCTCCACTTATAGAAAATAAAAATTGTAACAGGGGGAGGACTCAAACGAAATATACCTTTTATATTTAGCCCAAAGTACAGATTTACTTATAGGGAGAGTATATATAAGATGCACTAAAAGAAAACGTTAACATAAAATTAATGGTTAGTAAATTCGACTGGTTTCAATAGAGAACGTATGTAGTTTAGTCGGTAAAAATCAGTCATATATTGGTACGGAGTGCATTGTATCTTTTGAAGATACCTATCAATCCATGTTAAAAAATAATTTATATTCAAAAAGAAAAACAAAATACGTTTATTCATAGTTATTTGAGGAATTTATTAGTAACTTCTAAGTTTACCTATCAGTTATTATACAATGGCATTCTTTGATTGATTTATTGTTAAGTTTGATTAAATTTTTTTTTAAAGAAGCATGAAATTTTAGATTTAGGAAGAGATGTCACTTATATGTTATTTCCTTTTATTTTATACTGTATCAAAGTGAAATGTTAGATTAAATACGATTTTAAAGTTCAAAATCCACATTTGGTTAAAAATTTTTAAATTATAATTTTTTCAATATCATTGTATCATTTATTTAAACACACTTTTTATTAACTTAAAAAACAAATTAATGAGTTTCATATAATAAATCAACTGTAATCATTTTAAATATTAAAATAAAAAAAATTAACAAAAATTTGAAATACATGGGAGTACAATACGATACCCTTGTATTTCAGAAGCCCCTAGGTACGCGGCTTTTTCAATCACAATTCAAACACATGTTTAAAAACAACCATTATTCGTTACTGTTTAAATTAATAATAGAGATTTAATACAAGATACTATTTTCTTGGTGCAAAAAGTCACCCGTGGAGGGGCAGTAACTTGGTTTAGGAATGTAACCCCTTATAGATCTTAGGAGGATGAAAGATGAAAACTGATTCTGTTTTTGAATGGTTCTAAAATACTCTACCTAATTTTCAAGTTTAACGAGAGTATCTTAAAATTCTTTGATGTTATCACAATTTTAATTTAGAGCCCCAATAGTAGGGTTAGGACCCACTTAAGTTCCAGTCTCAAATTTTTTTGGCATCAACTATATCGCAAGAGTAATATTTAATCGTATAATAATTAAATATCGTATTATGTGCTATAGAATATATCAAATAATATTCGTATTAGGATATTTTAAAGCGGATCAACTGAAGCTATAGACTTCTAATTTTGTGTCCTGATGCAGAAGCGTAAGACCAAGCCGTATAACAAATTTGATTAAAATCTGAGACTCTTTTGTTTTTGTCCGATCACATAGTGTTTTAGAACAAACCATATTTTATTCTAACATTATGAGTGGGGTCCACTACAGTTTCCGATCTCAACATTTTTTGCAGAGGTCTTAATTAACCTCTATACCAAATTTAATTCTAATCGGATAAGAATTACATGAGTTATGCTGATAACAAGATTTGAGGACGTGGAATTGTCAATTTAAAAATTTTTTTTTTGTTTTTTTTTTTG
Source organism: Poecilobothrus nobilitatus (assembly GCA_947095535.1). Taxonomy (NCBI): domain Eukaryota; kingdom Metazoa; phylum Arthropoda; class Insecta; order Diptera; family Dolichopodidae; genus Poecilobothrus; species Poecilobothrus nobilitatus. The sequence continues at coordinate 171,279,642 of OX352774.1, forward strand.
GATTCTATACTCTTAGAAACACTCAGAAAATGAATTTCAGCGAAATATATTTTTTTTTTTCTCGAAATCCCATCACAACACTCACAGTATTTATACTAGGAGTAATATTAAAATAATTTTTATAATTGATCATAAAAAAAAACATTTAATTTATTAACCAATTTCCCGTCAATCATGCAGGAAAACAAAAAAAAAGAATGAAAAATATTTAATTGAAATTTTAATAATTTCATTAAAAAAAAAAAAAGAAAATTTCTGAAATTCGGTAAAATGTAATTAATTTTCCACTAAAAAATTATAATGTAATGACATAAAGCACATAATATTATATACCTATCATAATTTCAATAATCATTTTTAAAGATTAATCAACACCAAATCATTTCCTTATAATACCATTAAAAACATCATATCAGCGCTTTTCAATTGAATTTAATGTTGCAGGTTTTTTTTATATATTTTATTAAACCAAATTTACGTATTATATAGATATATATATATATGTATATATATATATATATATATATATATATATTTTTTTTTGGAATAAATGACGGTCATAATTCATAAAATTAAAATTGATTTCATAATTTTTATGATTTAAATCAATAGTTACTTTTATTTCCCAAAAAAAGAAAAACGAAGAAGAAAATATCAGGAAGAGAAAATTATAATGAGAAAAATTCATTTTTCCTTCCGGTTTAAATTTTATTTAACATTTACTTGAATTCTTTTATTCAAAAAAATTGTGAATGTAAAGTCGTTATGAAACTAAAATTCAAAAGAGTTTATTATTTAAATATAATGAAAATATGAAATTTGAATACTTACCGATACATTTTTTTTTATTTTTTTAAATTTAAATGAATTTTTAATATGATGTATTGCAATCATAATTTTAAAAATCTTCTTTTATTAATGATTTAAATTAAAAAGGTTTTTGTTATTTTTTTTTGTATTCTTTTACAATTACCAAACAAGGTGTAGGGTATTTTTAGACACAATAATTCTTGTTAGTCAACCAATAGAAAAAATTATTTTGAACATAAGTTTCATTGCACCATTATCTACTGACAACGGTAGAAGGTGATTTTAGCGGGTAAAAATTTCACACTACCGAGGGGTTCAGATTCTTTTTTGGTGTCGTCTATATCTGCTGCAAGTAAAACAAAAATATTTCAGTGAGAATAACAAATTTTCGGTAAATTCGATATCTCTTGTATTTTATTACATTTTATTAATTGTAGTTTTAAGGTAAATGTTTCCATTTAATTTTAGTTTTAACTTTTAAATGATCCTTCAGTTGTGTATTATAAAGATATTCCATCGGTTATTAATTTTTAGGATTAAATTTAAATATAGAGATTTTTAGTTTTTTATGCTTTATTGAATTTTATACATCTGTATAATATTTTTATCATAAAGATTTTTTTTGAATCATTTATTTTGTTAAAAAAAACTTTGTGAATAAAACAAGAGATCTTTTCGAACCTATCATACTTTGCAAATAAATAAAATGATCTCATTTTTTTTTTATCCGGAGCATATTGCACAATATTATAGTTGTGATCATATTTGATTAGGTACCTGTCAAATTTGTGATGATCTAATTATTTCCTATTAAGAACTAGAATAAATTTACTACATTAGAAAAGCAAAACATATTTGAACAGAAAAACTCCAAGATTTATATTCAAGTATTTTTGAAAAGTATAGTGTCGAATGTGAATATCAAGCATTAATGCGATACCTTGGCAAACGTCCTTAGTAGCCCTTAAGTAAAGTCAAAGAATTAGCTCCAAAACTGACGTTAAAATACTTGAACAGTTTTTTTTTTTCGAAATTTTGCTTATATTATTTTCGAAATTGATTTAAATAGTTATTAAATTTACAGAATAATGTGCAATTATTTATCAAAAAAAATTTAAATTGATTGTGTTAAAAAATAAAAAAATTTATTAACACAAACAACTGAAATCAATTAATTTATAGGCTGATTAATTAATGTGAATTTTAATATTTTCTCATTTTGTACAATGTGTGTCAAGTACAAAATAAATAAAACAAAAGAAAATTAAAACAAAAAAAAAAAAATTAAATTTTAAATTACATAACGTTAAAAAATAATTTTCGCTGCGGACAGGATTCGAACCTGTGCGGGCAGAACCCAATGGATTTCAAGTCCATCTCCTTAACCACTCGGACACCGCAGCTTATATCTTATCACTTCCAAAACAAACTTTTCATATTTCAAGAATAGGTGAAATTTTTTCACTCAATTTTTTGTTTTTTTTATTTTACCTACGATCATAAAAGAGAAATCATGAAATAAAATTATGCCACATTTCACTAATAAAAAATTATAACGTTACATAAAACATTCACTTTTCTAAAAGAAAAAAAATAACAAAAAAAAAAAAAGCTTTTAAAATTTTGATAAACAAAAAGTGTTGTGCTGTGTTTTATTTGAAAAATTTGTTCGTTCGCTCGCTCTCATAATTGTTCCGCTTCTTATCATTACGTTTTTTTTTTTTTTTTTTTTTTATAAGCAATTAGTAAACAAAAAAAAAGTTCAAAAACCCGTACCATATACAAAAAGAAAAACTACTAAAGAAATAGAAAAAGATAGAAAGAAAACAAAAGATATGAAACAAAAAAAAAAAAAACAAAAAATAAACATGAGTTGTGATGTTAAGAAAGTGATGACTGATGATATAATATTTACTATATATATACGTATATAAATGTGAAAGTGAGATTAAAAATAAATAGAATGAAATTAAAAAAAAAAAAAAAAATAATCTTATATAAAACATAAAATGATTTTTGTTTTTCTCCTCAAATTGAATTAAATTAAATTTCAAATTAAAAATAAATTCAAATTTGTACTTGGACAAAGAATTTAAATCAGTTCTTACTAGTAAAAAAAAAAAAAAACATTAAAAGTACCTTGTTATGAAAGAATGTTGTACCAGTCGTATTATTTTATTTGTGCTTATATAATTGCCAAAAGCATATTTTCTTTTTTTAAATAAAGGGAATATCCCAAGTTCCGAGAAGTACAAAAAAAAAAAAAACTAAAACCCTATATTAAAGAAATATTTTTAAGAAATATAGATCGATATTGAGAAGACTTTTAACTTCGAGATATCTTAAAAATTCAAAGAAAGAATACAAAAATACAAAATAGATAAAAACATCTTTTTGTTTTCCAACAAGACAATTTTAATAAACCTTTCTAATACAGTATCATAATTTCATAAAATATAAAGAAGAATTACTTAAAGATATAAATTTTAAAGATTATTTTATTTTACGTACGTCCCCAACTATATACAACAATGTAATAGAGCAGTAATGGCCGCCTATCATATGCAGATGTGGTAGGAATTTTAAACTACAATTTTTTCTTGTTCCATTCTCTTCCAAATAACTTAACTATATAAAATAGTAACTTTAATATTGTTTTTTAATTAATTTTAACATTTTTATATTTGTTTATTATTATCTCACCACATAATCATTACATAAATATACATCATTAATTGATAAGAACTGATCATCATTTTTGAACCCGTATAAATATAGTTCAAGTTCAATAAATATTCCATTAGACATCTTGAAGGAGCCGAGCTAGATATAGACTCAAGTGTATGGATCGGGTTAAAATTGAAAAATTAGTCGATTAAGACATGTACGTTTGTCCGCGAGTTCATCCGTCCGCACGATAATTCGAAAAATAAATAAGATTGTAAAATTGTCAGTTTTGCGATTTAAAACCAACAAGTTCGACCGAAGGGTTCGGGTAGTTACCATACAACTTCTTCCTTTATTAGTGCCTAGTGAAGTTAGACATCCGAAATCTTCTAAAAGATGATCAAGTTTTATGAAAACTGCATAGGTTATGTTCATACGTATATCTTGAAGTTGATACAGTCTACTCTACAGTTTTCCTCGTTTTTTATTTAACTTCAAATATCAACAACTTCGATGGTTTTATTCAATTAATATCAAATTTAAATTGACTTTATTAGCTTTTATATAATCAATATTTTTTTTTTATTAATTCAGCGTCAACCTGAAATTATCAAATGTAAATTTCTAAGAAAATTAATGAACTTTTAATTAACGATACCTAATTAATTTAAAAAAAATTTTTTTTTTTAATTATACTTTTCTTTCAACCTACATTCTGCAGCCTACATTACAGCTAAACAAAGTTGTTACTACAATATTTCATGACAAAAAAAAAGTATTAAATTTCATTTACAAAAAAAAAAAATTTTAATTTTAATGACAGCCGGGATATTCTTATTATATTTTATGTTAATAAATATTTTTGCCAAACAAAAAAAGAGGTGAGTATCAATTCCAAAAAAACAACAACTTGAAAAAGGCGAATTAAAAAAAAAAAATAATCTTGTCAAAAAAATAATATTTGACATATTTAAATTAATTAAAAAATATTAGTGAAATGTCAGTAAAATTTTTATGTATATTTCTTTTCAGAAAAGTTTAATAATTTACTCAATCAGCTGTTTTAATTCAATCAAATTTTTTTAATTAGGGATTTTTTAAGGGTTCTCATTTTTTTTATATAACATGTGTAATTAATTTTATTTTTATAATTTTTATTTTTATTCAAAAACATAAAGCAATTCACTATTTTTACATTTCCCATTAATTTTTATGAATTTCCTACTCGTTTTTATATGCCAACTTTTCTTCTTAACTTATCAACCGAATTATATGAAAATTGAACACGGTATGATGCATTATTATATTTTGTTTTATATGCTATTATATTTTATAACTCTTGGCTGCATATCTTATAGTAAAATAGTAATAATAATAGACAGATTCATTGTTCCTTTACAGCCACACTCCCCAATTCAATGTTTCCAAATCCTTGTCATATCCTCTCTTATTTTTACTCTTTAGCCAATATATAATGTCTTAGAATTTTTGAAATTCATCCGATTATATTGCCTAAAGGGGGAGGTGGGTTTAGTCAGTAAAACTCTGATACTACCAATTAGGGATTCTTGGGGTTTTTGGCAGAGTCCCATCTACTTTAGGAAAAAAAGTAGAAAAGTTAGTTTTGGAGATTACATTTTACTATGCATATATGTTATGTTTTTCATATTATATAACAAAATGCCCGGAATTAATTCTGTGTGATGCATAAATGAATTTTTTTGTTAAATTGAAAAATTTTTTTTTACCTCATACTGCATGGTTTTTCTTCTTAAAGAAGAAAAATATCTAGGATTAACATGAAGTTTCATCTATCTTTTCAAATTTACTTCAACATAATGTGCCATTTATTGTGCATTTTATATTAAAAGTGTCAACTAAAACTTAATTTTAACAGTAATTTATCATTTAAAAACTAAAATGAAATTCATCTAGTCTAACCTTTTTTTGTTAAATAAAATATTTTAGAAACTAAAAACGCATGTCACAAAAACTTACTAATAAAAAAAAAAAGAACTAAAACCCTTAAATCTTATCCCTTTATATATTCCAAAATTAACAAATTTTTTTGTACAATTTCAACCCTACACTTTGTTTTTTTTTTGGAATAAAAATTACATACATATATACAACTGAAATCCAAAATTATATTCTATATTTTTATATACATACATACAATAAATTTCATGGTTAATTTCCCTTTTATTTTTTTGACATAATCTACGAGAAGAAAAGAGTTTCACCAAAAAGTAGAACCAAAAAAAAGAATCAATTCAAGACAATATTGTCTTATTTTATCATTTTCATTTTCAAAAAAAAAAAAAAACAGAAAAACAAATAAACAAAAAAGAAAATGAAAATTCTATTTTACGAAGTGGAACAATTACAATAAGCATTTTCATGTAGATACCTAATGTAATATTGTCCTGCATGAAAAAGGATATTATATAATTTATATTAATACGAATGTAGGTGCATTTCATATTATATGTATATTTTTCACGTAAAAGAAGTTGTCAACAAACGTCAACCGATGAATGACATTGTAAAAATATATAAAATTTTTTTTTTGTTTTCTATTTTTTTTTTTTTTTAAGGTAAGTATATTTTTCATTATGTGCCTTTTTCGTTTAAGTTGTGACATTCAAGGATTTTACGCATTTCATTTACAAACACACAAAAATTTTAGTATATCTAAAGTATAAAATGCGAAAATTCCTTTTTGAAAAAAAGTCTTCAGATTCCATTATCCATTACAGTTATATTGTTTTGTATTCAATGTTCCTTGAAAAGGATGTAAAGATTTCCTTTTAAAGGAATTTCCTTAAATGATATTTTTTTTTTGTTGTTCTAGAAGCCACATTTTTTTTTAAATTATCATTTTGTCTGATAGTCTGTCCAATTATTTGATATTGTGTTTTGTAAAAGTTATTATTAAGGCACGAATCTAGAGTTTTATATTTATTGAGCTCGTAAGGATTTTGTTACAGTTTTAAAACTGTTTTTATTTTTACAAGTTGATATATACTTTTGCTTTTTTCTGCCAGGATATTTTACTATATTATTATATATTTTAATATACCTTTTCTACTTTAACTGAACACTTTGTTACTTTAAGCGAATGTTTTTTTATTTTAAGTGAAGATATTTTTATTAATTTTTTTTCTTTTAAGTGAAGACATATTTACTTTAAGTGAACAAACTTTACTTCAGTAATTTATGTTATATAAATATTTAATATACGTATATTTTATTTTCGTAATATATATATATATATATATGTGGATCTGATATTTATGTATACAAATATATATATAGGAATATAGGTATGTTTATTATATGAATTTTTTTCTCCTTCACTTAAAATAAAAAATCTTCGTTTAAAGTAAATGCCTACTATTAAAGTATAAAAGGTATATTTAAATAGGATCGGATTCCTTGATTTTATAGTTGTGATTTACGAATATTTATTGAATGAAGGATATGCAAGACTGTTTAAAAAAACACTCTCACAGATTTATTGATATAATTAATTTAAAAAATCTCTTTCTATATCAACTATTACAAGTGACAGTTTAAGTTCTATAAAGGTTTTGCTTATGTGTAGACATTAACCATTCGACCAATCATTGCACTGAAATTTTATAATATGTACATAATGTGTTATGTATAAATCAATCTAATTTGAAATAAAGTCTCACTGCAATTGCAATAAATATATTTGTTTTATTAGGGTAAAATAAAATAAAGAAAAAGACTGAGATTTTCTTTTTTATCTCGTAATTGAAGCAGTTAAGTAAGATATAACATAAAAAAAAAAAGGAAAAACATATTTTCTGATGCCATGATTTGTTGTAATTCATGTGCCTAAATATTATTAAGAAAAATATGAAAATATTTGTAAAGTTGACAGTAGCATTAATATTTTCATCATTTTATTAATATATCAAACAGAAAAAAAGGAGACAGTTTGTTTTTACTTATAGTGAGCATAATATTGATTATTACATATATATATAGGGATCGCAGCTTTAGTCTCCAGGATGGGATAGCATACATTTGTTGTTTTTTTTTTTTGGTTATTAAATAATTTTCATTAAAGGAGTCCTTTAGGATCTTTGTATTGTTGTGACATATAAATTCTAAAAAAAAATTTGAAAAAAGAAAATAAAAATAGAAACAAATAGATTAGATTAAATTTCAGGAAAACCCCTAATAAAAAAAAAAAGGGATTAAAAATTTGAAGTAAAATGGTATGAATTAAAGTAAATAATGCTCCAAAAAAAAACTATAAAATTTTTTGGCATTTTTATTTATTAGATATCATAAAAATAAAAAAATAGATAATGTTTCCAGTTCCTTGGAATTATTAAACTAAAGCATATCTATAACGAGCTTCGTTAAAAATCATATAAAAAAACTGAGTCTCATATTTACAATTTCATCAGTTTTATTTTAAAATGAAAAATTGTAAAGCGTTCTTTTTTTTTTTTTTTTGTTACAGAATAGGCTACTAAATAGATTTTTTCGTTTTAAGCATCATAATTGAAGTATTTTAATTATTTTTTTGGTTTTTGGTTAAAGATCTCGTTAAGTTGAAGATCATACTCGTATAATACACTTATTTTTTTTTAGAACTGTTTTTTTTTTTAAGTTGAACTCGTTTTTATATTTAGCTTCACATAATATTGCTCAATATTTGAAAAACTATTGTTTAGATTTTATTTTATATTAAATCTTCATGAAAAAATTCCATCATATTATCAACTTTTTATTTATTGACACAACTCATTTTTGGGACCTAGCGGTTACGAACATATAAAATACGCTGTAAACAGCGAGGGAGTGTGGGTGTGAGTGCCACGTGGCATAATAATAATTCCTCCTTACGGCATTTACAACTAAACTACACCTGGAAAAGAAAGGCTGTGTAATTTAACAGGAGAATAAACTCCTTTTTTATGAGAAAAAAGAACTCCCATTTTATGAGAAATTATTTCATTTTGTATATGAAACTTAAAGATAAATCACACTAACAATACGTAATATAAAATATAACAGTAACACAAAAAAATCTTCAGTATTAATTTGTCTCATGATTGTGCAAAAATATTTAACAAAAATTAACCACATTTTTTATTCTGTTTCTGTTTTGAAGCATTATTAAAACAAATACACTTTCCTCTTCTTATTATAAAAAAATATTTTTTCAATTTCCAAAAAAAAGAAATAAAGAAAAAAAAAGAAAACTTTGCATTATTTTTCTATTAAATTAAGAAGCTCCCAATATCGTATCTGTACAACTTAACTTAAGTAAATATATACACATATATATACATATATTGAAATTTTTACATTCATCTGAATCAGATAAACTTATAAACAATACTTAACTGTGTTGTTTTGTTTAAATAACAAGATAAAGGTGAAAAGTAAACTGCAATTATGATCTCATCAATATCCTGTATTGTATACAAAAAATAAAATATAATATATATCCCTACATTAACAAGGACTAAAAGGCAAAGGCAAAGAAAAAGGATCAGGAAAAAGAATAAGAAAAAGAATTCTTCAATGTTTCTATTAATTTTTTGTCTATCGGTTGTTTAATATCTTCCTTCTCGTTCTGTCAAATGTAAATAAATAAGGACAAAAAATATATGTGTAAATATTTTCGGAAATTAATAAGGAAACAAAAAAAAAAAAAAACACAATAATAAATAAAATAAACAATTTTTAGGAAAAAAAAAAATCATTCATTTTTAAATTTTTTTTTCTTATTACAATTTTTGGTGTATGTGTGTATGGTTTTTTATGTGCGACAAAAAAAATTACTATATCTGGAACCATATGGAAGATAGAAATAGAAAATGATTTTGGGATCATTTCAATTTTTTTTTTTTTATTTATTTTTTGTATCATCGTATCTTTTTAAAATATACCTGATGCCTTTCTGAGATTTTTAGGTTTGAATTCTGAGAGATGTTCTTAAAAGTTACTTATATGTATGTAAAACCTTTTAACTTACTGATTGTTGTCAGTAGAGGAAGAATTTAAATGTTATTGAATTGTAAAAAAGTTGTTGAATTCAACATTTCTTGTAGCTTCTGTTACGTTAAAATTGGTTTTTTTTTTTTGTTTTTTCTGTGAGAAAATTATTAAAACTTCGAATATTTAAAATCAATCATTTGGAAAATGGATGTGTATGAGTATTATTTTTGCATTAAGAATTAAATTTGAAAAATTCAATTCTCAAATGAGTTTTATACAACAAAAAAAAAAAAAAACAAAAATAAATGAATTATTGAATATATTATGTACATATGTTGAAAGTTATTTTCTTAATTTAAAAATCATGGTTGGGAACTGTAAATTATTTTTTTTTTTGGTTACATTGGTGTTTAGACATAAAAAAGAATAGGAGGATATCAAAAATGTTATAATAAAACCATTTTTCAATAAAATTGATAGAAAATTAATATGTATAACAAAATTCGATTTTTAAAATATAAATTTTTTTATGTGTTTTTTAATTTGACTATAATAAATTATTTATCTTAAGTTTTTTTGTGAAACATATAAAATCCCTGTAAAAATGGTCCTTTTTATACCTGTATGAAGGTATGTCCCCTTATATAGACTATATACTATATGTTTCTTAATTTTATATGAAACATGTAAAACTCCTGTAAAACTGTTCCTTTTTATACCCGTATCAACGTATGTTCAAGGGTATAATAAATTTACTATTACGTTTGTAACATCTTAAAGGAGCTTAGATAAATATGACATAGTATATATATTCTTGTTCAGAAACTAATTTTGAATCGGTTTAGCCATGTACATCTCTCCACTCGTACAATAATTCAGCTAGAATTTTGAAATATCTAGTTTCGATATTTAAATTGAGTAAGTTCGGTCAGCACGTTCCAGTAGCTGCCATACAACTTCCAAATGTAAATGAAAATAACTCAGTGTCTATTCAGATAAGACATTTTGTGAAAAGATGTCAAATTGCATGTAAACAATTTCTGTAGAATTTGGTTGATGTAGAGCAACAAGTTCGACTAACTTCTATACAACTTCTTTTTTTTATATAATAACTTTAATAACTTAGTGCCTATTAAAGTTAGGCAGCTGAAATTTTGTGCAAATAAGTCAAAGAAACAGCTTATCTTCATACAAGTATCCTAGAGTTGACACAATCTACTCTACACTCTTTCTTGTTATTTAATAATTTCATTTACCCCTTCAAAGAAATTCTTGTTATACATAATACAGTAGTTGTAGTGTATCATAAAGCATAACATATTTAGCTTCTAAACATTATGTATATTTTTTGAAACTATGCAACTTTTATATGATGAAAAATTCAAGAAAATTATTATTATATAATGTAAACTGAAAAATAATTAAAAATTATTCAAGTAAATAAAAAAATATAATAAGTTGTAATACTTTCACAAAGTTTTCAATTAATTTCTCTATATTTTGAAATGATTTCAATATATGCTCAATTAAATTCTTTTATACCTTTGTGTATCACAAAAAAAAAAAAAAAAAAAATTAAAAAAGACTACGAATTAATTCTGAAATTTTATCAAAAGAAAAAAAAAAAAAATAAAACTTTTACCTTTTCTTTCCTATAGTTTTAATAATTTTCATTTCACTTTTACGTTAACTTTAAACTTTTTCTATATATATTTTGATTTTAAATGTATAAAAGTTTATAAAAAACTAAACCCCAAAACTAATTTATAAAAATATTTTTTTTTTTTTTTTTTAAGAAAAACAAATCAAACTTTTTAATTATTAAGTCTTGCGAAAAATATGTTACATACGAGCATTAATAGTAAAACTATATATGTATAACTATAACTAAATTTTGGATAAAATATCTGTAAAATTTTTTGACACTTCAAAAAAAAGGAAAATTCATTGAAGCTTTTGATTAAAAAAAATTTTTCTGATATTTTAACCTTTTTCGGTTGAACACTTTTGTTCTTTTTCGCCTTTTTGTCAGATCATCAATTAAACTTTTTTAAAGATGAGAAAATTAAAAGATTATGTATGTGTATGTATGTAAAGGATAAATTTATTTAGATATAATAAATTTAAAATGAATTAAATTTTATTTGAATTTTCCAGTTTAATGAAAATCAATTTTTTTTTTTTTTGTTTTTTGATCAAAGTTTTACTATTTATGTATATGTTTACTTTTAATATATTATTTATATACATATTATATAAAAGTTTGTATCATAAATTATGAACTATAAGTTAAAGAAAATTTTGTTTAATTTTAAATACCTTTTGAAGTGATAAAATTAAATTTTAAGTTATACAAAATTTCATTTAAAATTTTTGAATGTTTTTTTTTTTTTTATATGAATAAAATTTATTTTCTTCTGTTCCTTTGTTTGTAGATAAAATAGTTATGAAAAGTCTGGTAATATAAAGACTTTTCGAAATGGGGAGGGGGGGGGGGAGGGGCACTTTCAAACTTTAAAATAATAACTATATTAAAATATATATATTTTTTTATTAAATTTCAATATATATATATATTCTTTTTTACAGAAACTTTAAAAATTGTGAAAAAGAACAGGAATTTAAATCAAAATTGTATTAGTTTTTGTAATTTTAAATTTACTATTGTATTTTCTCTTTTTTTTCTGGATAATTAATTTTATAAGGATCACATTATAGTAATCTTTTATCATATTTGATTTTTATGCTTTTTTTTTTTTTTTTTGTTGTTAAATCTCTTATATGAATCTCTTATTTGACCTAGACCTTATTATTTGTATATCGCATAAAAATATCATTTATGAGAACTGTTATACATATATATATATATATATATATATATACATTATTAAAAAGAAAAACTTATACTGTTTACAATAAAAGAAGAAAATCTATCTAATTTTCAGAATTCTGTTCCCTTGGGTAACATCAATTTGTTGAAAGAAATAAAAAAAAAAAAAAAAAAAAAAATGAAATCTATTAAGACGGAGAATAGATAAATGGAAAAATATTTACATATGAAGTTATATTTTTTATTTTTATTTGCTGATATCTGAATCTATTATCCTTTTTGGTAAAGAACGTAATAATAAAGAAATAAAAACAGGGATGAACTTAAATATAATATTATTATTTCAGTTAAAAAAATAAAAGATTGTTAAAGTAAAAAAAAAAAAAAATGCATATACAATAATAATTATTAATGTACAAGTATACAATAATATATACAATATAGATTCTCAATGTATATACATATGTGTATGTGTATGTATATGTATTATTATTTTTTTGATATTTGCATTTACTCTTCTTGCATTTGTTTTTCAGATTAAAAGTCGAGATAATCCTTGAAATGTTATAAAAAAAAAAAACAGTGGACTCAAACAGAAGTAAATTTACAAGATTTCAATTTTATTCTGATGATTTATACGAAGATTCAAATAAAATTTATTTATTCATTTTTATTTGAAATATGGTTTGTTAAATTTGTTACTGGAAGGAATTGAAAAAAAAAAAAAAAATCATTTTTGATATGTTATTTGATTGAATTTTGTGAAAAGAATATAATGGAAAATCAAGTATATATATATATATATATACATTTTAATATATTATTTAATTGATTGTTATAAAAACAGATGATTATTATGTAAGTATTATAAGTGTATTCCAAGGATAAAATATTTACAATAAATTTAACATAAATTGTTATTGACATTTTATTAATTTGTATTATTTAAATTAAGTTTTCTTTTTTGGACTAAATATAGAAATTAATTTATAACAGGATTTCACCATTATTTATCTACTTTTAATGCACATATATTTAATTACGGTAACATATTTTTAAGTCTTGGTTATTTTTAATACTCCTACGAATCATGGGCTTTCCATAACAACAGCTGTTGTTTTTAGTTTTATGATTTCGTCAGTAAATAAAAAGGGGAATACTTTAGAGATAAAACAAAGTTTCAAATATTTGAATGAATAAATGGTAAAAATGTTTTTTTCTTAATGTTAAAAAAAAATGTCATTATTTTGAATTTAATCTTGAAATAAAATATTTTTCAACATTTTATTTTATGTCTTTAAAAAAAAAGCAAAAAAATTTTTTTTAATTAAAAAAATTACAAAATTAAAAGTTTTTCAACAAAAAAAAATACCAAATCAGAATTGCCCCTTTTTCCGAAATATATATATATTTATATATCTATATTCCAGATTCTGAATTAGGACGGATTTGAGAGTTGGATTCAAAAGCAGAGTTATACGCTTTTTCCAGAATATTTATTTAAATGTATGTGCGATATTTTCAATTAGAAGAGATTTTAGAGTTGGTTTAAAAATAAGGATATTCCCTATTTGCAGAATATTTATATTGCCGGATTTTAAAAGTCGGGATTAATGAATTTTAGTGACGTGTTTAAATACTTGATATGGAAACTCTCAAAAGAATACGTTTTGATATTTTAATTAAACCTATATTTTTATAGGAAGAAGGAACGTATCGAAATCTCGTGTATCAAAATCTCGTGCTTTTATAATTTTCGCGTTTCTAAATCTGGTGTTATATATTTAATATATAGGTTAATATTTTAATATTGTATGCGAAAAAATAATTAGGAGGTATGGAGCGGCATCTCTCAATATTTTAAAATGTTTTTTAATATTTTAATATTGAAATATGTATGCAAAAACATAATTATAGTTGGTTATAAAATCAGGGTTCCAGTAATTTGTTTAGCGGAGGTTTAGGAGCAGTAGCCCCATTTTTTTCTTTTCAAATTATCATTTCCAAAAAAAAAATTATTTTAATTCAAGATTTTTTGATTCAACATTTTATTTTAAAGATTTTTTAAATAAAATAAAATAATAAAATTTTAGGTTCAAGATTTTTTTTTTCAGGTTTTTGTTTTTCAAGTTTTTTTTTTTTTTATTGCATTGCTCTGCCACATAAATGTGAACAGGAAATTATACAGCTTTTCCTGTTCAGGCATGGCTGTAAATGTCGCAAGGGGGAGTAACTCTTACGACGTGTGTGGTACTCGAACCCACACTCCCTCGGTGTTTACAACGTATTTTATACGCTCTTACTAACTAGGCGACCGAGGCCCGAAGTTTTTTGTTTTGTTTCAGATATTTTTTTCAGGATATTGATGGGGACCCAAAATAGGCGAGGGCAGAATGTAATACCAAAACTAGATTTTTGAAGGAGCACATTTTGCAAAACACAATAAAAACAGTTTAGTATTAATTGTGTTATTAATATAGTTGCTTTTAGAATATTATAATAAGAAAATACTGTGTAAAATTAAGAGACAATTTCTTCAATTTTAAAGAAATCCTTACAGTTAAGAAAGCTGTTAACACGTCTAAAAAAAATAATATTGCATTAGGGACAGCACTTTTCAGAAGCATTATCTATATTGTTCATTTAGAGAACTATCATATTAAGAGTAACATATGAGAACTATTATATTATGTTAGGAAGTGATGCAAAAATAAAAGTTAATTTTGCAAATTAATTAATTTAATTATTAGAAAAATATTAACGGTTAGATATCACAAGATGTATATAAACATTTCGATAGAAACACATGCGGACTAAACGATTATTATTTATACTGGTGAGCCACTGTTATTGTACAGCCTGGCTTCTGTTAGTTTGTTAACATTAATATTAAAAAGCTGTGAATTCGTTTTTGCCAGTATTCTTGAAATTGGTTCTAACTTTTCGTAATCTGCAGAGTGTTGGAGCTTTAATATTTGCGGTTTACTTTGAAAAAAATTGTACAGGTGTCTAAGTTACAGGTGTTTAAAAAAAGAAAATTTTCAATTTTTGACTCTTGGTAGATCTAAAACAGGAAATGGTACAAATACAAAGGTGGTACTCTGAGGCTACTTATCTTAAAAACATCTTCTTATCTCAAAATTTTAAGGTTCTACGAGTATTTAAAAGCGATGCGATAAAGGAAGCAAAATATTGAAAAAATTTCTTTTCAAATATCCGTAAATTTAAATACTAAATTTCAAAAAAAAACTGTATCTGTATAATTTTGAAATTGATTTATAAAGGTAAATCCTGTTGATTGGCGTTTCTGGATTGAAAAAATTTTAAATGAAGACTGAGATATAAATATATAAGTTGTTCTACAACATTAATATTTTTAAGGAGATCAATTCAAATGAATAAAATTTCATTGTTTTAGTTTAAACGGTGTAGAAATTTTGTAAACAGACGAGCGGACAGAATGAAACCAATAAGCACATTTTTCGAAAAATGTACTAAAAAATCTTATAAAATATCAGGAAGAGAAAATAAATTTTCCAATTAACCTTAATATACAATTTTTTTTTTCAATTGATAAGCTCCAAAATTTGTAATTAGCTGTTAAAAATTAAAAACAAAAGCAATTATAATAAATTTGTAAAAAGAATTTTTTTTTTGCCTTAAAATATTACTCCAAAGTTAATAAGAAACTTAAATTTTAGCATATTTACATTAAAAGCTTCTTTTTTTTTTTTTTCAAAACACCAAAATAATAAAAAATATGAAAAACTTTTAATTAAACTAAAAATAAAGAAAATAGTTCACAATCTATTATTATTATTCGTTCATTATATTATCAGCTGATTAAATTTATTTATCATATATGTATTTTTTTAAATACCACTGTGAGTCACTGAAATTTATAAATGATTGGTACAGAAATAAAATTAATAATGAGTAGGAAATAAAAATTATAAATAAATTTAAAATTCTAAAATAAAATATTATATTAACAGCAGTCGTGGCCGAGCGGTTAAGGCGTCTGACTAGAAATCAGATTCCCTCTGGGAGCGTAGGTTCGAATCCTACCGACTGCGAAGTATGGTAGTTTTTTTTTTATATATATATTTTTTTTTTTTTATAACTTTTATTTTATTATTAACATTTTTATTAAAATAGAATAAAATTTTAGGGTCTATTGATTCGATTTGTTAATTTGTAAAATGGGAACAAAGTGGGAATAGTGAAGAAATTTCAAAACGTTTAAAAGATTTCTCCATGGAAGTATTTTTGCTATGTATTAATAGGTACATAATTTTTTCAACGATTGCTACAAATCACTAAGAAAAGTGAAAAGCTAACAATTTTATAGTCGTTAAAGAATCAAATTAAAATTTTTGTATACGTCGTATAACTAGGTGAAGATCATGTGTACTTTTTTAAATTGATTGGAATGCATTTCGAATTTGCAAAATATGAAAATGTATAAGATTAAGTTAGTTGTTTCATAAAATAAGTTAAAGTATATTTTAAATTTAAAATTCAGTAATATATATAAAATACGATTAGGATAAAACTATGTGTAATTTACTTTCATAAAGCAGTCAGTTTCAATTTAAATTTATTTTGTTTTAACAATTTACTAAAATTAATATTACATATAACAAAAAAAATATAAACCAAAAATAAAATATTATTTAAGTACAAAGTATTATTTAATAGAAGATCTACCTATCAAAAATAAAATAGAAGACAAACAATCTATACCTATAGCTCGAGCATTTAATGTCTAACACTAGAATACTAATGCTAATCGATTCGACTCTCTCTCTTTCTCTGATTCTCAAATGAATCATTAAGACTGTTTAATTTTATTTTACACCACTTTTAGAGTTATAGACATATTATTTAGATAAGTGTACTAATTTTCGAGTTATGAGTGCGATCATATCCCTTATTAATTTTTTTTAATAATAAATAAGACTGAACTCCAAGTCCGTAAACGAAGAATTCCCATTTTTATTACTTTTTACTCTTTTTTTTACTTTTTTTTTAAATTCTTTATGAATTTTTAAGAATATCATTAATAATTTATTTTTTTTCTTTTTATGTCCTCAATAGTACCTTATTAAAATGTTAGAGAACAACAATGAATTTACTCGACCAAACAAGAATTTTTTGGAATGTTTGGGACTCGATTCGACCTATATTTAGTTTAATGGAAGCAGGTAACCAATTCCAAATATTTGCAACTCTAACAAACTAAAACAATTGTCGAAGTTTTCTACAGTGTCTTTGGACTATTAACAATCTAGTTTCATTCGATCTTTCACAAGAATTGTACTATAGGCTATTAGGATTTCCAGAAATTTTTTTTTTATTATTTTGTTTTGTTCTCTTGTATATCTTATTTTCACTTTACGCTTATATTGGTTATTTATTTTTAAAAATAATTCTAATATAAAATATATTCGTTGGTTTTATTTTTAAAAGTGCTAATATTGCTAATTTAATTTATGAAGAAAACTAATGTAAGTATCTGAAATTTAAGTAATCGTTAAAATTACACGAAAGTATACAGTGATTTACGCCTCGATGACTACCAAATCTCCAAATCTAATGCTAGAATTCAATAAACTGCTGTACTTATAACTCTCAACTACATTCAAATCACAGTAAAGAAAATGGGATATAAGACTATAGTAATTTTCCAAGTTTAAATTTAAAAAGGTTTTCTAATGATTGGATATAAATACGAGTTTATCCTTATTAAAAATTAGATTGAAAGAGTTGAACCAATAAAAAACCAATAAATGAAAAAAATTTTAGTAGAAAAAATAAGAAATAAACCTATTCTTAAATAATCAGACAGCAACTGAAGTAAATTAATAATTATCATTGTTTAGTTGTTTAGTAAAATACTTTTAAAAATGTTTAGTTAAATGTTGTGAGTCAGATCCTAATAAATTGAATTAATATTAAATTAATATTATCCAATTTATTATAATAAATTGGTTAATTTTTTTTTATTAATTTTAAAAAGTTTTCAAATTTGACTATTAAATCTTAAAAATCAAATAATAAAAGTGCGTGCTTGAAATAATGTTTTTTTTTTTTTACTCGTCCTGGACCTAATAAAAATTTTTATACCTTTGAAAGGAAATGAAAATTTTTATATATATATATATGAATGTATATATATATATATATGAATAAGTATATCAGTTTTCTGTGTTGAAAATATAATAAATTATTTAAATTGAATGTAATGAAACGATCATTATCGGTATTTTTTATTCTCAGCTCTCTAAAAAGAACTTAAAAAAAAACCGTCTTTTAATACATAAAATTGTTTTGTATTAGGTGGTGTTTAGAAAATGGGGCTTACAATTGAATCGTATTTTTTCTTTTATTTTTTTTTTAAAAAAAACTTTTGCTCTTTTCGTCTCTTTTTTTTTTTTTATTACACCTTTAGGACGAAATTTATTTACAATTTTTTTTTTTTTTTTTTTTTGAAAGATATAAAAATTCAAACATTTGCTTTGTTGTAGAAAATTGTGTTAAAATATTTTTTGCTATGGAACTGTCATCGAATTGATTTGAATCAAAAGAAAATTTTTTTCTTTGCAATTTTCAGTTCTTTTTTATTTTTTTTGATTTTTTCGCAAGAGGGTTAAATTTCATGTAATTTTTTTTTTATTTTATATATTTTCCAATAAAAAATGATGGTGTTTTTTCTTTTATTTTGTTTTCACTTGTAAATGAATTTTTATTTTGATGGTGTTGTGGCAATGGTTAATGCTTGTTCGAAACGTGCAATACAACTATAAAATAAAATACAGTTTAGTTTAAAAAAAATGTAATTTTTAATAAGCACTTTTACCAAATCAGTTTTACAATATTTATACAATATTTAATACAATTCAGTTAATTATGCAGGATTATGCAAAATTATCAAAACCATCTTCCAACTAATTATGGAGTTTTTTTAGTAATTTTTGTTTCAATTAAAAAAAAGTCTTGCGACCTGTAAAGAATTTCTTAATTTCGGGCTTAAATACATCTGACTCATGACGTCTCATTGGATAATGTAATATTACTAAATCATCGGCTAAAAGCTAAAGCCATTATAGGTTCAATAATGTTATTTATTTTTTATTTTTTCAGTTCATATAATTACCTAATATAATTAACCATTCTATACACATAGTTTTAGATGTAGTTCTATTTTGGATAAAGAGTAAAATTAATATTTTGAAATATTTATTTCTTTTAAATATTTTCTGGCATTGTGAATAAATTACATTTGTAAAGATTTTGTAAAGACTTTAAATATCTTATATTCTATTGAAAATGTTTAATCTTTTTTTTTGTAAAGTTTGTAAACGTTATGTTGCTTCGAACTGTAGTTTCTAACAATGAGTGGAGCTGTAGTTTTTGTTGTTGGTTTTTTATAGTATCAATTGTTATACATAGGCTAATTATGTGTTTCGTGGTAACAATTTGAGAGTTACAAAAGATGCAAGTTGGTGGTAATTTGTTAGCTGTGCAGGACCTTAACCCGCACTCCCTTGGTTAATAAATCACATGCTGAACTAAACGACAACGACAACATTTGTACGACAACCGTACAAATTTTAAAGTTGACAAAATACTTAATCAATAAAAGTTGCATACTTTTAGGAGGACTATATTTTGATATCACATTTTCTATAATTATGACTGTGACATTTTCTTGACAGCTATTTTCTCTAAGATTTTAATTTTTACTAACCTTTGCAGTCCGAGATTTTTGGCTTATAGATTAGGATTTAAAGAGGAATAACGTAAACATTTTTAAATTGTACGAATAGTTAGGCAAAGTTCTTCGTAATATCATTATTTACATTTTTATTATAGTCTTTTTAAAATAAGCAAACACAAAATAAATGAAATAAAAAAAAAAAAAAAAAAACAAAATATGCGCAATTTTTATTGCTTGGTTAAAAACAAAAAATGGTGGTATATATTTCTTTATATTATCGAATGGGTGAAATTTTATGTTAAATGAGATGCTTTAAGTTGCTTCTTCTTCTAAATTTTCAATGACTTGAGTTTTAAATTTAAAGGTTGAATGATTTTCATTTATACATTCACATTCGTTAGCAATGACTTAAAAGAAAACCGTGTACAAAATGTATACAGTACTTGTATAAAAAGTTTTATAAGGATTTTTCTGATGACATTGAAGATAAAGAAGAAGAATAAAAGAAAGCAAGGAAGGAAGGAAGGAAGGAAGAAAAGAGTTATTTTATTTTGTAAATACAGTAAAGTCTACTTGTATAATATTTTGAAATAAAAGTAGTTAGGATAAAAGTCATTTAAAGTTTATTAAAAAAAACTGTAAGAGAAAATATTGAAAATCTATGTAACCACTTTTCTATGTAAATCTTAATAAAAATGCCTGTTGAATCTGCGAATTTATAATTCAAATAAGGCAAAGTCAAAGAAAAAAACAAAAGAATTTCGAGATCATAAAATTCAAAATTTTTGGGATTTAAAAAAAGAATAATTTGTTTAGTCAATTGAAAAGAGAAATTGATTACAAGGTTGCTTAAAATATATTCAAATAATATTTATTAAATGATTGAAAACTTTTTGCTCAGCGCAATAGCGTGGGATGAAATATCATCCAAAAGTAAAAAATGAAATAAGATCCAAAAATACAACAGCGAAATATTTTTGAATCTTATTTTATTCTTGTTTTAACCGTATTTCATTTGCAAAAGTAAATCCAAAAATATATTTTTGATTCTTATTTAATTTTTCTAAATTTCTAAATTGTTGTATCAATAAATATATATTTTACGTAATTCTGTTTTTAATTTTAATTTATTGATCGAAAACATTATTTTTAAACATTTAATTTTATTGCTGTATACATTTGTTCTTCATACCGAATCTTGTTGATGACTTGTGGAAATTAGTCCGTAAAACAATAAACGAAATTAGTTTTCAGAATTTGTATCAAATTTGTATACAAACAAGTTGCAAACAAATAGTTTTCTACGAGGGAAGGTGGGAAGCATCGAAAGCCACCTAGGGAACTGCACGAAGTTTCTCTAAAGTAGTGTTGGGCTCAACCAACTAAACACCACCACCATTCTAAACCAAACTTTAGGATGAGGCCTTTAATACAAAATGTATAGTTTGGTTTTAGGGATAAGGATGTAGAAAAGATTTCTGAGAAAATAAGGATTAGGAAATTTGGGATTAAGGTGAATGGGTATGAAAATTTGGAGGGGAACTTCGAAGAAAATGTTAATGTTCTTCTTAAATCTTTTTATATCGTACACATATGAGTCACTTATTTTGGGAAACATTTGGGATGGTATATGGTTCCAAAATCACGATATGCGCATGACAAACGAATTTCCATAAGTTATGTTACGCCATCTTGAAAGCTCTACAGTGTAGGGCTTCAAATGAGCATGTGTTTCACTCCTTGTTTCGCGCTGAAAAACTTGGAGTGGAGGCATTAATTGTTTAATTTCTTTAGAACAGCTGCCTACTCTTACTTCTATACTCCTAGGTATCTATACTACTAGGTATCTATAAAATAAGGTCAATTAGGATGGATTATAAAATTATGCTTTTTTTCCAGAATGTTTACTTGTGAGCTTATAAAAAAGAATGAATTTTAATTCAGTTAGTTACATAAAATTAGTTAAATTAGTTAGTTACATAAAAAATTTAATTCAGTTAGTTACATAAAGAGGGTTATGATAACCTTATTGTTACTCTGGAAAAAGGGTATAATACTGATTTTGTAATCAATTCTTCAACAAATAAAATCCCTCCTAATCTCTGCCGAACCTCATCCCTCGCGCCAGGTCCATCTTGCGCGCCGCGACCATGCACAACTTTGAACTTCGTAGCACCGCGCATCTTGATCTCTTCTTATAAAGTAAAATTTCTAATGCAGAATTTTATAAACCAATTTCATTTGTTAACACTTCAATTTTTTTATTATTTTGGACGATATTTCATTCAGTTTTCGAGTTTGTTTGGTCCTTTATTCTTATTTAGACCTTAATTTACTAAATATTTGTATCTTATTTCATTTTTTATTTTTGGATGATATTTCGTCTGACGCTATTGTGCTTAGCCTAAATTTTTTTTAAGATTAATTTTAGTTTATTAAAAGATAAATGTATTTCTTTTGCCTTAAGTGTTATTGATAATATAATTTCAGTTAAAAATTATGAAAAAGTTAAATAGAATAACCTTAAAAACGAGTTTCTATAATAATGTATGACTTATGATCAAATTGGGGCAACTCAATCAAATCACGATTTCAAAAAATAAAAAATTTATGATAAGTTTAATTTTAAAATTTATAAATTTTTTTAGTAATAAAATTTAGTACCTAATCTATTACAAATTTTTTTTTGGCCCGTAAATTAATTATAAAAAATAGTTAATTTTAACAATCTTAAGTAAATACCAGTAGAATTTTTTACATATTTTATGTAAAATGTGTACTAATTTAAAATAAATAAATGTTTTGAGAAAATTCATACATTCATATATATATATATATATATTGTTTGAATTTTTTTTTAATGACCTCTTCAAAATTATTCTTTACTTCTACTTAAAACTTCTACCAAGCTTTTATGAAACACTCACAATATGAACATTTTTTCTCATCCATTATTTTTGAGTAAACGATCCTAATTTAAAAATTTAACAAATTAACTTGAGTTAATATCCTTTTTTTTCCCAAAAAAAAAATATAGGATAATTAATTATTTTTCTTTAGAACCTTATGAATTACTAATATATTATATGTACATAAAACAACTGGAAAACATAATTTTTTTTAAAGTAAACATAATAAAAACATAAGAGACGGTTTAACAAACGTATACATACTTAAAACCTATTTATAACAACTTAAAAAAGCCTAGTAAATATAACAACAAAAAAAAATCTTAAAGGTCATTTTTGTTAACGAAATATTTTTAACTTTTAATTTATTTACCATCGGATTAACCATTTTAAGTTCTTTCCTAGTGTGTATCATAAATTTAAACAAATCTTTGGCATTAAACGTTACAAAAGAATAACACAAAAAAAAAAAAAAAAAAATAGAAAGCCTTATACCTCTGTGGTACTAAAGAGTAAAAAAAAAAAAAAATTTTTTCCTTTTATTTTCCTAAGTGGAAGGACATTTATATTAATCTTATAGTGTACACATTAGGTACAATATTAACAGTAGAACTTGAATAAATTTAAATTCATTATACATATATGACTGTTTAACACAATAATGTGTAAAACAAACTGCTTAACACAAGGATATGTAGGATGTAATTTTTTGTAACTGATTTCAAATAATATTATTATAGCCCTTTTATGAATTAATACGAAAAGTAAACTAGTTTTAAATGAATTTCGCCACCTTTAGAAAATTATTTCAAGTATAGGTTCTATTTACTCAAGTTCGACTCTATACGAAATAAAAAAAACAGAAAACAATTTATAAGCGATATAATAACACATTACGATTTTACGAGATCCTCTTTATAAGTCCTTTTTTTTTGTTTTTTTTTTTTTTGTAAAACAGTAAGTTTAAAACATATTCTTATAAACTTTAAGGAATATTTTATTTCTTATTTTTTGTATTATAGTGTCCTTGTCACTTGGGCTACTAAGTACCAAATTATGTTTAGAGGAAGAGAGAGGTTTCATTATTCTTTAGCCTTTTTTCACATATTAAACATATATGTATTGTAAACATACACTGTGTTTATTTATTTCTTTGTTTTTATATACGTTTTTCTTTCAATTTTCTGGTATCCTTTTTTTGCTTTCTTATAATATATAATTATATATATTATATATATTTATATATTATTAGTAATATACTTCGCATAATATATAATTATATATATTATATATTTGTATATACGGGAAGTAATTCAAATATTTCTTGTACCATATTTTCTTTTCAAAAATAAAAATTTTAAAATGAAAAAAATGTTTTTTTTTTTTTAAATATGGAGTTTATAAATTAGGGCTTCCAAAAGAATAAATTTCTGGAAACAATTCAAACGAAAATAAAGAATTCACGCTTAAGGGTGGAAAAGCTAAAAAAAGCGTTTATTCAGTTATCTTTTTCAGTTTTTTTTTTTTTTAATATATGTATATACGTACATATATGGATATTAACCGGAGGTAAAATAGCAGAAATAATAGAAGGATTAAAAAATGTTTACATACTCTTTCCTTCTCCCTTAAAGAAAAATCTTTTATACGTTTTTATTATATATGCATGGGAATCTCATATGCATTTAAATAGATCTTCAAACAAGTGTCGGGTTAAATTGTTATTTAAATTAATTTTTATAATTCACTATGTTGTACATCTTTTATAAAATGGACAATTTTTAAAATTTTATTTTATGTATTTGTATATTTTTCACAAAAGACATATTTACATTTTCACAAAAAAAACATTTTCCTTTTCGTAAAATCGATTTAAGTACATTTTTTTTTTGTTTAATAAATATTTTAATTTTATAATATTTTTATTATTTTTTTATACAAATAAAATATCTTATAGTTATTTTGATTTCTTTTGTGAGTATCTGTATCATAAACCCCACAAAAAACAAAAATAAGTTTCAGTTTCAATTACTTATAGTATTTTACGAACCAGGTGAACAGAGGTATAGTATAATTTCTAATCCTTATATAAAAAGAGACTGTAATATGCAGTATTAAACCTCCTAATCCTATAAAAAATAGAATTTTTAATTTATTTTTACAAATTCTTTACATATTACTGTCATGTCCTTAAATTGGCCATTACTTTTCTTTTTTTTGCTTACTTAGAAAAAGAGGAAAACATAAGTTTCATTTATTATTCGTATAATCATTTTTGTTCGAAAGGTCGAATAAGGTTGTCTTGCAATTACATATTATTGAATGCTCCATTTGGTTCAAAATAAATTTTTACAATACGCAGAAATATCCACAAAATATAAGTAGTCTTTTATTACAAAAAATGATCTCTAGAGCAAAGTCTTTAATTTTTTTAGTTTTTTATGAACTACCATTTATCCTTTTTTCTAAAACTAAGCTAAAAGAGACAAAAACTAAAAATAAAAATTTAAAATAAAAATGTTATTAAATTTATAGGATATCTTTTTAATATTTAAAATGTTATAACTGAAGTATTTTGATTATCCTTAAGGATATTATTTAAAAAAAAAAAAAAAAAACAAAAATTGTTTTCTTTTGAAAATGTGTTAATAATACCCGAAATAAATTTTACTTTTATGATTAGAATTAGGATAAATTAATTTAAATAATATCTATAAGATAAATTTACTTTAAATATTTAAAATTTGAAAAACAAAAATTAAGAAAATAAATTTGTTTTTGGAATTTAAAATAAATTATGTTGTTATGAACCCGAGTTTTTGCCGGTATTTTGAAAAAAAAAAAATATTTCTTTAAAATTTTTTAATGTCCAACACTTTATATTTGTTTATATATTAAAGTTAATATCTTTAAGATTTTGTAGTGAAATTAACTTTCTTAAAGTTAAAGAAATATATGATTTCTTAAAAATTCTTAAAACAAAAATTTGTGATTTATGGAAGTGAATACGAAAATTACCATTTCAATTCATAATAAAAAAGAAAACCTGGCATACATTGTATTCTTATCCTGAATACATTAAATGTATTCATCAGATCCGTGGAGCACTTCAAAAGAATTTTTAGTTTTTATTTTCATATTTGAACCTTTTTAGGTGAATACAAGAACTATGTATATATAATAATATAATAATTATAATCATGATTTCAATTGAGATCAAAGCGATTTGAATAAGTTTTTTTTTACAAAATGCTTACAAGATGTTTGAAATTTAATATTAAAACTATCTATATATATGTTATGTAAAATTTAAAGATAGAAGCGAAAGGAGTTTAATGTAAGTAAAAGTAAAATTTAATTATAAACTTAAAACTCACCGTAAAAGTTATAACTCTTGGATAAAGTCTAAATCCCTAAATCCTTTGGGATAAAGTAAAAATGTTGTCTATTGAATTATGCTCTTATAGTTTTCTTTAAATACTTTTTTCGCTTTAAAAAAGACCAAGGACTTTAATCGTTTAATCAAAAAGCTTAACGGTAAAGAAAAAACAAGTTAGAGCTTAAAATCATAGGTTTTAAAGGAAGCACATTTTCCAAAACACAATAAAGAAATTTAAATTGTAACTTGTAAAATAAAAAAAAATATGAAAACTCAAGAGACAATTTCTTCAATTTTAAGGAAACTTTACGGAATTAAAAGCTGTTAACAGACGTAAAATTATTTTTAATTTTTAGGTTTTATTTTGGAAAATATTTTCACAAGTGCCCAAGTTATATAGGTGTTTAAAAATAGCAACTTTTCAAATGTTGACTCCTAGTAGCTTTTAAACGGAGGAAGGTACCTAACAGCTTTTAATCAGAGGAAAGATTTATCTTTCGTTAATTCTGAAAACAAATAAACTCAATGTTCTAACTAAAAATGTGTCGAAATTATGATCTTACAACATTTTGTCTTCACATAATCGTAAACTGAAGAAAAATTTTATAATTTTGATATTGTTTTTACGTCACATGTATAAGTTTTTACATTAAGAAAATGTTTAAGCAGAACATAAGATGTACACATTAAAAAATAGGACTATTTAAATTTTAAGAGTCCGTAATGGGAGCGACAGCATAAAGTGTTGTTCAACAAGATTATTTTTTTTGAGAAATTTATTCCTAGTTAAAGTTTTATTATTTTATCTTAAAAGTACGTACAGACGAAAAGACTGAAACTGATAAGGAAATTTATTAAAAAATTTCTGAAAATTGTTCTAAAATTTGCATTGAAATCACACTTAATTCTATAGATATTTTAAATGTAGAAATTTAGCCTCATTTTATCATAGATACTGTATATTCAATGAATTTTAAAATCATTTGATACATTATGTCTTGACATTAATCTAACAAATGAAAAAAAAAACAAAATTTCTATAGCGACTAAGAATCCTTTTATTAATCATAGAAAAACATCAAAAAAAAAAAACATTTACTTTCTTTAAAAAGCAGTTTACACCCAGGTTTAAATATTTATTATTTTTTTTAATAGAAAAATGTTAATAAAAGAGGGAAAGATTCAGAAAAGAGATAACAATAAAATAAAATAAATAAAAAAAAAAAAAAAGAGATAGAAACAAGTCTAAATTTATTATATTCAAACTACCATTCAACACCATTTCCATTCATAGAAAATAAATGATTTTAAAAATGACATACAATATCAAATGACATCTTTTTAACACCTACACATTCAAATCATTTTGAACACAGTTTCATTAAAAAAATATATATTTGTGTCCTACATTTAAAGATTTTCTTTGGTTTTCTTCATGGTGAATTTTTTTTTTTTCATATTTCGTATATGAATATGGAAAAATTCATCAAAATGTTAATCATCTTGAAATATTAAAAAAAAGAAAAAAAAAAAATCATTTTACTCACGCCTGTTTCTGTTTATCCTTTTTTTTTTAAATAAAATTTGTTTACTTGCTGTTTTTGTTTTTTTCTGTTAAGGATTCCTTTACTATATACATTAATTACATCACAGAATTTGTAATAATTAATAAAAGAACCATCTGATTGTAATTAACTGATATTTTTCTTTGCTTACCATCTTAAATTCTTTTTGTTATTTTACGTTTTTTTCCCATTTGTTTTGATGAATTTTATCTACTAATCTATTACATACCACGGTATCAACGGTATCAAAATTGCGTTTGAGTTGGATATTTTCAAAGTTTTGGTGTTATAATTGATAATAAGCTTAGTTGGCAGCTTCATATAAGCAAGGTTTTCAAAAATACAATACTCACGTTGCGTAAAGTTCACAGCTGAAACCACTGTTTACCAATCCAGACCAAGATTAAGCTAGCGAAAGACTTAATTATGTCAAATATAAATCATGGAGTGGAGGTTTTCAGTGCATGCAATAATAAGCAATCAAAACCATAGCAAAAATGCTTACTTCCGCGATCAGGTACTGTTTTAATCTTCGTCGTAGGGTATTTCGGAATATTCTATCAATATCCCATACTTCCTTTAAGAATAACATAGAGAGTCGTACCTTGTTTTTTTTTTATAAGACAATTAAGAATCAAGCACCTAAATACTTGTTATTTTCCCTAGCCACTCTTATAAGGAATCATTAATCTCACTAAGCGTGAATTACTCAGCTGTACCTATTGTACAAGACTATGCACTATGAGATGTTTATTTTTATTTTTACGCCATCTATTATCTTATACAAGAATTATGTTTTATTATTATTTTATTTATAAATAATAATAATAAATATAATATTAATTATAATTTACAAGACATAAATTATATTATACTAATTATATATTATAAGAAAAATCTATATTATTTTTTATTAATCGATGTGACTCAGCCGAAGTTTCAACCCGAGACCTTTCATATGCAAGACCGATGTCTTAACCACTACACCATTGGCTGGATTACCTACATACTTGCTAAACTATTATATTTTTCCAATCTCTATAGGAGAGCCAGTATTCTAAAATTTGGAAGAGTCTTAACATACATCGGTGTTGGATAGGTTATTCTATGTTCGTGTTCTGAACTCCTATAACAGACTTCTTATTGAGCTGAAACTATTTGACTTTTCCTTGTAATGGTCCTATACAGTTTTTGCCTTTAAAAAAAAATTTGTCACTGTACTGTTAACAACTTTTTTGTTTTCTTATTTTTGAAACATTTAATTAAATTAATTTCATTTAGGAGTCGAGCCATGGAGTTGGGACATCGAATTGGAATGATTGCATTGAACTTAGTAGTTAGTTAAACTTGTTTGCTTTAAAATCATATGGGTTTTGACCAGAAATAAATAAAAATAAATAAATAAAATTTATTTGGTATTATTTTGAAAGGATGTTCTAAAATACCATTTTTTAATTCATTTTATATTTTTAAATCTGAAATACCGATAAAATTGAGAGTATTGGATAATATTCTGGAAATTGTTTAAGTTTAATTTTGAATATCTATGCTCTACTGTATATTGTTAACTTCAAGCCTGTTAAATAGAATCTTAAAAGTTTCATAATTTCAAATATAATGTCCTGTCAAATTTGAAAATTTTCTTTTATTAAAACTTTGATAAGTTTGTGTTATTATCTGCGTGTGTTTTATTTAAAGTATACCCGTGAGATTCTCATGTAAGAGGAAATTTTATAATAATAATTTTAGAACCTTAAGAATTTATTGTTTTACAAGTAATAACTTGTATTCTTTCAGTTTTTAAATTATTTTGAATGCAGTGTATATATTTCCTAATTTTAAATCCTTTATAAATTTCTGTTTTACCATATTATGTTTAATTTAGAGGTTATCGTCAAATAATGTTTTATCATTATGTAAAAAATTCCTTTTTCTTAAATTCATATTTAGTTAATAACGCAAAAAATAAAATAAATCTCTTCATCTTTTATCTTATTTACCTTAGATTTAATCTTCAAAAGAACAAATTTCATTAAAAAAAAAAAAGTAGAATTACTTAATATTTTAATATTCGTCCATAATGACTCTTAAGGAAGAATAAATTTCATACATTCAACCATTTTCGAAAATAAAACTTTGATTAAATAAAAATTCTTTATGGGCCTATACAAATTTATTTTTTTTTTTTTGAAATCAACATTGAAATCATTTTTAAAATTTCCAAATGTTTCAAGGTTTCGTCAGAGGTAAAAAATTTATAAATTGAGATTGAAAGGGTTTTGTTTTCAATGTCAAATTTTTAAGAATTTAAAAAATAAAAAAAGGAAAAATATTTTTAAATCAGTAAAAAAAAAATGAATAGGTGAATATGTTTAATTGAGCTGCTATTAATTAAAGGATAATCTTTAAAATGAACATTATTTATTTTTTGAACCTAAAAGAATTTTTTGAGAATTTAAATTGATTTATTGTTTATTTAGCTTAAGATATTTGAAAGATAAAAAAAAAATACGTTAATCATTTGTAAGATGTAATCTGTATGTGTTTTTTTTAAATTTATTGTGACAGTAGCCGATTTTTTAAATTTTGTGATTAATATGTTACATAGAAGAAAAAATAGTATTTCAAACTTTAAAATAAATGATTTTAAATCGTAATTTGTTCAAAACTAATGTGTAAAGTCGATTATTTTAGTTATTTGTACAAATACAGGTGAAGTTTCTCTGAAAAAAAGAAAACCTGATTGTATTGTAAATGTCTTCTTCTAATAGAAATTCTTCATACCTTATTTTATGTCACCAAATTATTTAAAACACTAGATCTTTGAAAGATGGCAGTATATAAAACTAATGATTTTTAAAGGCGGATATTTTCAAAAAGGCAATATAAAATGCATTCTAGAATTGTATTTATTTTTGCATTAAAATTTTAAAAATTATTTTAGATTTTTGTTTTAAATCTAAATTAAAAAAACATCGCCACAATTAACCCTTTAGAAATTTAGGGTTAATTGTGGCGATTGCGAAATTTAAACATATTTAAAGATGCGTAGCTCTTTTATTTGGGGTGATATGGAAAAGTTATACCAGTTAAATATTGAGCTCTTAGTAAGCAGTGTAAAGAAAGGTTTCAAATATAAAACATTTTGGATAAATTTTATTTAAATAGAAAAATATTAATTTTTTTTTGTATCCACTAGTCAAGCTGAGTTTATGTTGTCTTTATGTCCTCAAATGTCTTCGAACTTCTTTTGAACTTTACTTTTAAAAAATTTGGAAATTGAACGTGATTATTGATATTCGCAATTATTAAAAAAACTTTTCAGAGACTTCGCTTATTTCTCTAAATAGAAATATGCATAGATAGAAAATAGAAATAGAAATTTACGAACAATCGAAAATTTTCAAGAAATGATAAGAAATTTTCTAAAATGCATTTTATTTCAAAGTTATAGTACTGAAGTTATTTACTGAAACATTTTCTTTCTTTACATCCAATATTTTATTACAACTAACTAAATTAATATACATTATAGATATCTAATAATATTTAGAACTATTTAGTTTAATGAAAAAATAAAATCAATTGCTGTTATTAAATAAATTTTAAAACGTATTCCTGCCACAGCAAAATTGCAAATAAATAATCTTTAAACTAATATTTTTTTAACACATTGAACCCTACTTGTATCATCGGTAAACATCACTGAAATGATTCAAAATCCTGTGTGTGAACATAAAAAAAAGCCTTGCGTTAAGTCTCCCATGTGTCTCTATGGACTTACCATTGCGGAATTTTCTTAAAAGCGCGAATCAATTTGATGTGCAGTTTTATTGTTACAAATTGTTTATCGGTGATGCACGAGCAGCTTAACGCACGTTTTACTTTATCTTCCAAATCATACCGCTAAGCATGAAACTATATATAAAAGTTAAAAATGTATATAAAAGTTATTTGAAAATATTTTTTATTTTAAATCAACCTGCACTTTAACTACCACAAACTCACTAAATAGTTGATCATTGTTCCTAAGTAAATATTGACAGCTTTCATTTAAGCCTCGACAAGTTTACATTTTTATATAAATGAAAAGAGTTATTAAAAGCCCTTAATGGCGTCATCGCCAAATTAGACCAATACAATATTTAATTATGTCATCCAAGGTATTTTTTAACAAAATTGTAAGTGAATCGGGTTTGATCCTGTACATCAAAAATACTCTATTGGATAAATTCGAAATTAACATTATAAACATAAATATGAAATTGTTGATAAATGAAAACAAGGTAGAATGTAAACCGTACACATTTCCAAAAGGCAATACAAACTGTTTAGAATTGTGATTTGCACAAAAATTTGAAAATTTCATGTAATAAGCAAAAATGAAAAAATAGGACTTTTTTAAAATTTTAAGGGGCTGTAAGTCCGGAACCCTATATAACTAAGAAAAATGTTAACAAACGTAAAAATATATTACCGGAACTTTAATGTTTATGTCTTGCCGAAGAAAAATTTGTACAGGTGCTGAAGTTACAAGTACCTAAAAATACCAAATTTTCAATTTTTGAGCCCTATTAACTCTTAAACAGGGGATGGTACAAGGAAATGTTCTAAGGAACCTTATACTAATTCTAAAGGTTCTTTCTTGTCTCAATCTAAAGGCGTGCCTGAGTTATGAAAAAATAAATTTCATGCAAAATGTGGTTTTCACATAACGGTAAATTTAAATACTAAATTAAAAAAATTGTATGATTTTAATATTAATTTACAAAGGTAAAAAAGATAACAGTGAATGGCGTTTTCAGATTGAACAAAAGTTTAGCAGAACCGAAGATATAGTACGCATTTAAAAATAGGGCTTTTTCAAAGTTTGAGGGACTGTAGCTCCGTACTGGATGTTGCTACATCAAAATGTTGTTCTACAACATTAACTTTTTTATGGGAAAAATGGTAAAAATTTTTTTTTCTCTATCTCAGTGTAGAAGTTTTGTAAACAGATGGACATCCAGGCGGACAGAGTGAAACTAATAGCACATTTTTTCACTAATTTTTTTAGGAATGTACTAAAAAGAGTAAATTAAAAAAAAATTTAAAAAAAATTGTTTAAATAATTTTAAAAATGAATTTTTTGTGAAAAATTTCCAATTAACTGATATCGGAATAGTTACGAGAAATTTCAAATAAATTTTGAAATAAATTTTATTCAAACCATTAACAAAACCTCTTATAACAATTATTGAATAAAAAATTAAAGAAATATTAATTTTTATAGATGGACAAGTTTATTGCATTTTATTTATCTGACCTTTTGTGAAATTATCAACATTTTAGGCTTTTCGTTTGAAAAATTCCTTAAGAAGTATCATTTAGAAAGGCATAAAAAAATTCATTAATTTAATCAGAATATAAAAAAAAAAATCTCGAAACCAAAATAATGAGAAAATAATAATAAGGATAATGGAAATTATTTATCCAGTTCATTTAGTATTTATTAACCAATAAAGTATATTAGATACATTTTTTTTTGGAAATTCAGGGGAAAAATTTCTTTTTAAAATATTTACAACAATAATCCTTAAACATTTCTTTCAGTATATTCATATTTCATATATTATGTACTTATATAATATGTATGTACACATTTGGTACAATTTTTGCTTAAATCTTATGAACATAAATAAATCAAAATGATATGAAGATGATAATAAAACAAGGCAGTATGTAAAATCAAAAGTTTTTAAAGGTGGATCTTTTCAAATAGATGTAATTAGTAAACACAGTTTAGTATTGAATTACTTTTGCACCAAAATTTGTAATTTTTTTTTTATAATTTTATTTAAGAAAAAATTGTTAAAGATCAAGAGACACTTTTAGGTGTATGAAACAGCTATAGTTAGGTGTATATAAACAGCTAATTTTTGATCTCAAATAACTCTTAAATGTCAACCAGTTAGCTCTTAACAGAAGCACAAAAACATTTTTTTTGAGGAAACTTGTAAGAAATTCCTACCTTCAAATTATAAGGTGACAATGGTTTTTTTTTAACCATTTTAAAATTTCCTCTGCTCCATCATCAACCGCGTAGGAATGTTATAAATAGAAGGACGAACAGACAGATAAAATTACAGACGGAACTACACAAATTACAGACGGAACTAATAAGCTAATTTTTCAAAACAAAGAAGAATAAAAATAGTATAGGGATAAAATTGACGAAAAATAAATAAAAAACTAGATGATTAACCTATTATTTAAATTTTTTAAGAATTATTTAAGTTTTTTTGTATGAATATGGAAATTATTTATTTTTGTAAACTTTTGGCATGTTAAGTACGTGTCGGTAGCTCTGATTATTACTACACATGGAGTCGAATGCATAAAACTGAGCTAGAATTTAACTCTCGAGTCTGAGAGTTTGAACTCAAATCTTAAATTTTCAGACAAAAACTACGAGTAAAGGTGCATATTTTGTTTGAAAAAGTAAGATTTTGGTTCAAGCGACTCACTATTTCAAATGGGTAACATCTAACTTTAATCATTTTAAATATTATGATCAAATATTAAGCTCTAACATTAGTATTTCAGATTTTCTTTAAGGATTAACAGTTTTATTTGTTCCAAGTTTCAAAAATAAAT
Source organism: Poecilobothrus nobilitatus (assembly GCA_947095535.1). Lineage (NCBI taxonomy): Eukaryota > Metazoa > Arthropoda > Insecta > Diptera > Dolichopodidae > Poecilobothrus > Poecilobothrus nobilitatus. The sequence continues at coordinate 171,314,152 of OX352774.1, forward strand.
TTATTTTAAAGAAAATTTGAATGAAAGGACGAACAAAATAAAAAAACGTAATAAAATAAAAATATTTTTTGGTTTCATTTAGAATCAATCGTTTTTTATTTTTTATTAAATAATTTTATAAATTGAAGACATTTTTTTTTTATTATAATTTTGACGTCATTTTTTGACTTTCATCCAAAAAAACCATTTATAAAATAATTTTCTTATTGATTAGAAAATGTCAGAATTATATAAAAGAAAAGTTTTCTTTTTTAAATTAAAAAGAAAATCGAAATAATTTCAGTTATCGTCAAATTCTTATCAAAAAAAAAATTATTTAAATTGTAATTTATTGTTTATTTTTTCCCTCCTCTCTTTCTTAAAGTTTTTTTTTTTCTTTTGGTTCATTTTTGAAAAGGTATTGATATCACTTTTAAAAATGAATTGCACGTATACTTTTTATATGAATTCCTTTAATCCACCAAATTTATTTTATTTTAAACATACAAATTTTATATTGTGATACGCACCTGCTTCCTTTTCTTCAATCTCCTGGAAATGAATTGAAATAAAATAAAATTGAAATAAAAAGGAAAAAATGAATAAATTTTTCTTTTATTTATTCTCTTGTTGAACTTGAAACAAAAAAGAAAGTTTAAAGTCTTGGAAAATATACAATTTACTACGTGGAAAATAATGGAAAATCTTTAAAAGTTTTATTAGTTCGCTTTCATCTGTATTCATAATTTACAAAAAAAAACAAAACCAAAAAAAAAAAATGGCGAAAAAATAAATACTTAGAATAAAAACTAAAAAATAAAAACAATGAGAGAATTTTTTGTGGGTAATGAAAATTTTGATGTTTAAATGGTTTTAAATTAAATTTTTTTTTCTTTTGATTTGTCAATCATCGAAATCACTTTGAAAAATTTTCTAATCATCTTCCAGTTTACAAAAAAAAAAAATATATTTACTGTTTTTTGTATACTGATCGTTATTAAATTAAGGTTACCATTTAGTTTTACAAAATTATTTTATTAAAAAGCCGCTTTAAGAAATCAAGGGACATAAAAAAGTTTTATCAATTTTTTGTATGGAATAAAAAATGGCGAAAAAAACATAAGTTATATTTAAAAAAAACAATTAAATTTAATCAAAGTTTAATTTGTAAAAAATTTTTTTCTAAACAGTAAAAAACATGAAATTAGTGTTTTTAGATTTTAGAAGGAACTAGTTCCGAAGCATATCAGAAGAAACTAGTTCCGGAGTACAGGAGTTGGGAACTAAATACTCGGAATCGTTCGAGAAATGTCCTAGCATATTGCAAGCTGAAGTATATGCAATCGAAAGATGGCAGACTCGCAAACAATTGACATCATAATTAGTTTGGAAGTGCTTCATGAAACTAAATTACTTAAGATCAAAAAAATGAAGTAAACCTCTACTGAGTACTCGGAAACCTAGGTATAGAGAGAAATGAGGTGCGGATCAATTTGCACAAAAATGACCTGCGTCTCCCTTTACATGGAAGAAAACTATAGGATTGAAAAAAGCGGGCCCAGACAACCTAAGAATCTTCTGAGATTATAACCGCAAAATAAATAGAATAGTCATAGGATCCAATAAGAATAAACAGGCTTCCTATCGGAATACTCATGGTTAAAGGGGCACTCAAAGAAAATTGGAATAGCGAATGATCATACATTGAGATTTCAATCAAGAAGAAGAAGAAGGAGAATTTCCAGGAAACATACTAAAAAGTACGAAGTTTTACCTTGAGCAAAATATGGACTCCTAGAAAACCCTCTACCTCCTCTCCTAGAACTTCAGATTCTTATAAGCAGTAGAGTTAACAAGTATTTTAAAGTAGATGCAAAATGCACAACACACAAATAGTAATAAGGGGAGCACAATTGATCTACATTATGATAATTATACTCCTTAAATAATAATCTAATCTAATCTAGACAACACAGAGCTTTGTGCTAAAGTCATGGATAAACCATTTAAATATTATCATATATTATAGAACTGATTTTATTAACCATTTATAAATAGAAAAAAGGCGAAAAAAAAAACAAAAAAAAAAATAGAATTTTTTAGTTTAATTTCGTTTTTGTTATATGCCAAAGTTTAGTTTTATACAATATCACATTTTAAAAATGAAATTCTGGTCACTCTGTTTTGTAACAGAAAATTTATTTTAATGCATAAAAAAATTTTTTTTTTAATGAAAATTAGAGGAAATATAAAATTTAATGGAATATTAAAGAAATTTTACTTAATTCTTTCAAAAAATTAATAATATAATAAAATTTTAAATCTACATACATACATACATACATACAAACAATTGTATATAATAAAATTGTAAAACTGTGCATTTGACATATTAATTCTTTCATGTAAAACTAAAAAAATTTGTTTTTGAATAATTTTTATATAAAAATAAATTTCATTTCGTTCCATAGTTAAACCATAGAAAGTTTTAACAAAAATATTTTCAAGATTTAAAAGAGTTAAAAATTATTCAAATGCTGGCTGTATTATAAAATGATTTTTTTTTTTGTTATTTGAAGTTAACCTTCTATTCAAGAATTTCCTACATTTTATACTCTTTTAAGTATTCATTAACTTTTATCATTTGACGTTTTTTTAAAATGAACAAAAAAAAAAAAAAAAAAATTAAACTCTCTTTAATATGGGTATGGTATACAGAATTGTAATAAATCACATAACTTATTTCTGGCATCAACTGGTAATTTGTTGTGTTTTTGATAAAACAAAAAAATTTAATTTAAAACTTTGTCCCTTTTAGTCCTAAATCCAGAATAGTGAATCACGTATCTAAAATAATTGGTTTTTGTTTTCTTTTTATCTACTAACCTTGTTAACCAATTTTAGTTTTAATCCAAAAGTATATATATATGTATATATATAAATATGGTTTGATATTACATATTATATGTGTACGTATCTTTTTAAAATGATAAAAAAACAAAATTCTCAAACTCATACAAAATATAAAAAAAAATTTTTTTTTTTTTATGTAATTCTCAAAATCTTTATTTTTCATTGCAAACAATACAAAGCCATCTATACTTGAAGGTAAATAATCATGTGTGTAAACAGAGATTTTTGTATATTTCTTCAATTTCATTTTTAAGTTCTTGTTGATTCATCAAATATTCATTTGAAATCACAAAAAAAAAAAAAAAAAACAAGAAAAAAATACAAAGAACAAATAAGGAAGAAAATCAAATGCTAACTAGGATTATAAGTAAAATTATCACGACATATATAAGTATGCAAGTGTGTATTCATAATATGTAGATACTAGTAATTCAAATATACAATTGTACACTTCTTTTTTTACATTTTTTTTTTTGTTTTTGGATTTCAAATATTTTAACAATAATTCTTTGAATACTTTTATAACAGAAAACTAAGAAAATTTTCGAAATTCAGTAGCAACTAAAAAAAAAACATAAAATTTCTTTGTTCACCACCATTAAAAGTCAAAAACGCAAACAACAAAAAAAAAAAACTAAAAAACTCAAGGATAAAAATCTCAGAAGATATAAATATAAGGAATATAAGGTGAAATTCTGGTTAAATGTGATAAACTTAAATTAAAAATTCATTATAAACATTCCTTAAAATACCCTTTAAAATTATATAAGTGAATATTTTAAAATTTTTGAGAAACTTAAAATTTTGTATTAGCTGTTTCGTTACTTTCTATTAATCCTGTTTTTAGTAATTTCGCTACTTTCTCGATTACGGTTAAATTTTTGAAGGATCAAGAAGATTGATTGAAATGAATTTCGAATGAAATGATCAAAAATGAAATATTTAATTGAAAATATAGCAGATTTTATACCATTTAATCAAAGCTTAAATAAAAAAAAAAAATGGGGGAAAATCATTTAAGCTGAATGTACCATATATACATCTATTTGTAAGACTTTAGGTGTATACAAACTACAAACACTGTTTTAATATAAATATTTAGTAGATAATGTTTTACCTTTTCGAACTAGAATATCTAAATAAATGTTTAGTATATAATATGAGTTGAGTTTTTTTTTGCACCTTCCACGTAATAAGATAATGGTTAGAATGTTAGACAGGTATTAAAAATAATCCAAAAAATAAGTTGAGAATTAAAAAAAAAAAAATTTTCTTGTGTTTTTTTTGTTTTTTTTTTTTTTTTGTGGTATTAGAGTAAATCTTAGCTTTTTTTTATGAATTTTTTCAAGTAATGGGAACTTTAAGAAATGGAAACAACATCACACTCACATAATATCCTTTTTATGTTTGAGATGTCCTTGAAAAAACAAAAATTATGTTTTAGGGGTATAAATTAATGGATTTGATATTCTTATGACAATAAAAGCATTTTAAATTCTTTTTATTTTTAGCCTTATGTGATGATTACAAACTATTACATGATCTTTTACAAAATTCTTAAGAGAATTACAATGTTAAAAAATTTTTTTTCATGAGTTTCGCATATTTGTATTTTTGTTTCTCCTCCACGATTGTGTTTTAGAAAGCAACAGATTTTTGACGTTTTTTTATTATTATTTTTATTTTTTTTTTTTTTATATTTTGTCATATTAAATGGAAGAAATTACGTACATTTGTATATATATATACATTATATTGTATTAGTAAATTGTATTATCCTTTAGAAGAAAAATAATATGTTGAATGCTGATATCAAAATTTACCGCCTCACGTTAATTACCTGAAGGGAAATTGAATAAAATGATGGGAGAAAATAAAGTGAAAAACGAAAAACAATTTGTAAAACGTACGCATTTTCATTAAATTTTGCACTTTTTTTATTTATTTTGTTTTTTTTTTTTAATAAAATAGCTGACAAAATTCAGGGATTTTCATTTTTATTTTTTTTGTTCTCTGGCGGTGTTTTGTTTTGTTATGGCAAAATTTTGACATTTTTATGTTTTTTAGATTTCTTTTGAAAAAAAAGCGTTAAAAAATTTATTTTTGTTTTGCCTTTTTTTGTTTTTCTGAAAATTTATGGTTGGTTTATCAAAAGAAATGTGAAAAAAACCTCAGTGTAAATTAAAATGTATTATTTGGGTATTCGGTAAATGTTTGTTTTGTAAACATGAATGTATGGGTATTAATGTTTTATGTAAATTAATTATTTACCTTAAATATTAAACATTAGGTAAATTCTTGTCAAAGAACAGTTAAAAGATGATTGTTTCCCATCATAAAAGAGAGGTCAATAAAATAAAACAAAAAAAAAAAAAAAAGAAAAACAAGAAGGAAAAAAGAAAATTTATATAATGATGATGTTTTTGAAAATGAGAACATTTTAAGTGATTTCGTGTGATAAAAATTAAACATATGTTTTCAGAAAACATATATATATATATGATTTTTTAATATGAATTTTTAAAATTTTGCATTTATTTAAAATGAATCTTGATGTGAATATTTAATGAGAATATGAACATCCAGCTTTAAAGAAATTTGATTTTATTAATTGTAGGCATTTTTAAAAAAGTTTAATTAAGGTAAATTGACGCATTTCTAAATATAGAAAAATTTTTTTTTTTAAAGATATAAATAAATACGATGCACAAATATTTTTTTTGTTTCTATAATTTATTAAATTTGAATAAAAAAATTAAATTTTGATCACTTATTTTACTATTTTTGCATATCAAGTCAACTGACTAACTAATTAGTCGACAATTCACTGTGAAAAATAATTGTTAAATAAAAAATTTGTTGCCATTTTTAGCACATTTTAGTGAAAAATTTACCCTATTAGTTTCAGTCTATCTATCTTTTTACAAAACTTTAAACTACACGATTTAAAATAGAACATACTTTTTTATACATATATATTTTTCTGCTTTGCTCATTATTTGAGTGAATTCGCTTTGCTAGTGTTGGACTTTAACCAACCAAAATCCAACTTCTTTTTAACCAAAACCCTTTAAACCAAAATTTTGATGTTCTTCTTCAGTTTACCGATATCATAAACGTTATGGTTGCCAATTTTCTGGAATATTTCCGCGGTAAGTTATTCCATATTTGTTCTGTACGCATTACACGCGAAATTCCATGTGCCCAACTGTGCTATCTGGGGATCTTTAAGGTATAGGAGTTAGCCTGTGCAGCCCTCTTTATATATCTTGGTTGAAATTTTGAGGTGGCATTATTTAAGTTTTTCTTTCTTCTGAACAGGTTCCTATAGAAACAAAATAACTAAAAAATAATACTAACTAATATATTTTTCATTAAAGTCTTGAAAAAAAAAAAAAAATACTAGTTTTACAAAATAAATTACACTACAGTGAATTGCCACCACAATGAATTGTTCATAGTATATTACATATACAGAATTAGTTGGCTACGCAAACCACAGATACCTTGATAATATTTTTATTCAAATAATATACCTTATAAATAAATCAGATACAACACAAAAAAAAATACTTAAAAATTCATTAAAAAATAACCAAAAATAAAAATAATCATAAATTAGTAACAAATTTGAAAATAAAAACCATTAACATCCTAAAAATATGCAAATCAATTTTTTTTTTTAAATTTTTAATGGGTGTTTGTTTATATTTTAACAGAATTATATAAATTTTATGCTTAAAATTATAATATTTAATCTGTAAATGACAGACATTTAAAACCATTTTACTCAATGATTTACCAACCAACTTTCATTTTTTTCTTTTTAAATGACAAATATTCAGTATAGCCATCTTACAAAATTAATATTTTTCCAAAATTTTCTGATTTTCATTAATAATTTTCCATTTTTATAAAAATCCCATGTAAAGTATATACATATGTATCATATAGTATGTATAATCTATACCTATATTATACATTTTTAAAAAAGACGCTCTTTGATTCCGTTAAATTTTTGTGTCATTTTTCTTTTCGATTAAAAATTTTAAAATATTGGTTGTATGGTAGAAGTAGGAATTTCACAATATAACTGAATATAAAGATTAAAACTTTAGTTTAGTGTTTAGTACAGCGGTAGAGTGTGGGGTTATTAATAATTGCTTTTTGATTTTGCAAGTTCGATTCAGTTCTGTTTTTTTTTTGCTTTTTTTTTTTATATTTTAAACGAAATAAATTCTTACATATCATAATATCATCATAATATTTAATCTGTATTAATAGATATTTAAAACCCTTTTACTCAATGATTTACCATCTTAGGCTTCTTATAATATATACATATATAATAGGTATATATTGAGTTTCCAATACTCAATAAATAAAGAGCAACTTCTAAAAGATAATAATAATCGTGTTTTTACAAAAAAATATCATTTACAAATAAATTTTAAATTCATAAAGGCTTTAATTATTGAAAATTGTATTTTTGTATTTTAAATAAAATTATAAAGAAACTATACTGTATATATTGTATTGTAATTGCTAATTAAAACACCTCGAATTTCGAGCGGCGGGCGAATACTAGTTATTTTTTTAAAATACAAAAATGTATTTAAAAAAATTAAAAAAAAAATTATATAAAATAGGAAAAATGTTCGCAAATTTAATTTAACTTAAGTATCATTTAATTTGTCTAAATGAAATTTTTCCATTTAATATGGCAGGGATGACCTGTTTAATTTATTACAATTTTTATTATTTTAATAATTTCTAATGTATAAATATTATTGTAAATATAGTTAATAGTTATGTTATACTAAAGACGTCCGATATCAATATCAGTATTGTTAAATCAACAAATATTAATAATATGTATATATATATATGGGTTTACTAAATAAATATAAATTACTTAACAATTTTAATCGTAAAAATTATAAAATAACAAAGTGTGAAAATTATAGCAATTACATTATGTTATAATAATATTAATAAATATATGTTTAGTTTATAAATCACTTGTAACCGTAATGGATTTTTTTAATGTTAAAAAATCGAAAAAATTAAATAAAATTTTATCATATTCCCAAATGGTGAAGATTTTTATACAAATTAAAATAAGTGGTCTAAAGTTTGGAATTTAAAATTTTTTTTTAAATTAAATACGTGAATATGATTAGTGTCATTAAAAGGTATATTTATTGCTTTTAATTTTTAAATAAAATTTGAAAATATTTAACTTTAATTTTTAAGAAAAATGTTTTTATATTCGAATATTTTAAACATACTTGCAAATTAATTATACCTTCACTTAATTCGTTTTTACTATATAAACACGTGAATAGGCTTTTTAATAAACTTTAAATTTTTGTTTTTACCAATTTTTTAATCATAAAAAAAAAACAAAGCCAAAAACAAAATGAATTTTATTTTAATATTGTTATATCCTGGAAATTTTCCTCTATATAAACATAATGTTACCGTAACAACAGGATGAAAATTTAAAATTGTTCGTTTCATTTTTCCCACATATGTTTTTGTTTTGTATCTTTAAATAAAAGTTTAACAGTGTTTACCATCTTTTACTATTTTACTGCTTGTTTATGTTCTTGTCCTTGGACTCCTTTAGAATGCGTAAAAAAAGCAAACAAAAATATATATTGTTTTTTTCGTAGTGTTTTTATAACGCTCTGAATGTTATTCTATGTCTAAAGGTTTAATATACTGCTTTTAAATTTTAAAATAATATTAATAGTATTGTGAAAAATACAAATTAACGAATATTTTATATTCTATTCAAGGGTACTGTGAAAATTTCGGAAAAATTTATAATGAAATTTATTCTAGATATGAGTTTTTTCCTATAATATTTATTAAATTTTATTGCGGATCGATTTTCATCAATAAACTTAATAATTCGAGTATTAAAAATTATAAATTTATTCATAGAAATTTTTTTCATTTTTTTTGTTACGTTTAAAAATATTGAAAAGAATTGGCAGTTGAATTTATTTTAAGTATGTGGACTAAATTAAATATAGGGTTATTGCTTCTATCGTCTATTGTTAGCAAAAATTAGACTATTATAATTAGATTAAGAAACCATAAAAAGGATTAAAGTTTTATTACATTTATATAGAATCTTTTTAGAAAAAAAGTTCGTACTATAAAATATTTATATACTATATACTATAAATATTTATGACAGAATACAAATTTTGACAGAAGATCATGTTATTAATACATAAGACCAGCTCCAGGCTGTTTGGTTGATAAGTGTTTGATATATACATATATAACATTTACAAAGGCAACACTAATCACTTTATATTAATTGTATTATACACTTAGTATTTAATAAGTTTATATGTATTGTAAATTTAATATATTGAAAAAGTCAAGGCTTTTTTATACCAAATTGACAACTTCGGGATTAAGTTAATGGATCCAATTTAAAGTTCAAAATGCTAAAGTTCTACAATCAATTTTATTTTCTACTTTTTATGGGGCAAAGCGAATTTGCTTTTGATAAAAGCATATTTAAAAAATTTTTTTTTACATTTTATTTTATTTTATATTTTTTAGTTTTAAATGAAACACATATGTAATTTGAATTCAAACGAGAAAGAATACAGTTACCTTTGTCAATTCTTAGATATCCGTACAAACCGTTACTATGTGCACAGCCTGTCACTCTGCTTACAATATTATTTTTTTAATATTTTAGTATTTTAAAATAATTTGGGTGAATTTTATAATTTCTAGAACTATGGGTTGTACATATATTCAAGCTATATGTTTATACATTCTTCAAAAGCAGATTCTATAGTACCATTTAATACTAAGCGGTAAATGTATATTAAATTTACTTAGTACAAAATAGTAAATATAATTTTAAATATTATATTATATTAATGCGCACATAGTATATTTATATTGTTATAAGTATATCGCCATACATTGCAATATTTCTTTAAAAATATTTTCATTCATAGAATAATTTCTTATAAGTACATATATGTATTTCTTATACAATAAAATACTGCACTGCACTAAAAAATGCACTTATCTTACGGGTATAAAAATATTGAATATTTTTTCTATTCGCACATACATTATTGTTTCTCATGGGTATGTATGTATGTATAAAAGAAGTTTTATAATTTTGTACCAAATGTTTAGGTAAATTAACGGATTTAGTTATTGTTTTATCTTTATAATATCCAAAACGATTTCATTACAGCAAGAGTAAAAATTTGTTATTTCAGTAATTCATATATAATGAAAATACCTCGAAGAGTAAATGCACTCAAATACTGCGAATTAAATGGTTTTAATTAGATATAAAATTTTATTAAATTATTTCATGTATTACATATATCCAATTTTAGTTGAAGCCGCTTTTTTAATACGTATGATATATTACATGTATAAATGCAATGTACAAACCACAAATTTCAAGTTTTCTTTCAAAATGATAAAGCTCAAAAACTTAATTTTTAGTTTGCTACATTTTCGTTTTTATACCCGTACGATAAGGATCGTACGGGTATAAAAGCTAGATATACCTTCAAAGGTATGGATCGGATCAGAATCAAATTCTAAGTCGGTTAAACTTTGTCCGTCCGTCCGTCAGCAAGGTAACTCACAAACTAAGAAAGCTAGGGTCTTGAAATTAACACAAAATATTCTAACATCAATTTGTAGGTTCCCTATTTTTTTTGGTTGAGATCCAACCAAAACTTCGGGTAGCTCTCGAACACCTAACTTTTAGATACCCAATTTTTTTTTTGAAATAGAGCCGTGCAATTTTAACTGCTGATAGATATCATAAAAAGCTACAGCTTCCCAAAGTTCGAAAAAGCTCTATATTTAAATTGTTACGGTAAAACACAAGTTGTATGCGGTATATCTTCAATTTGAAAACGCCAAACGATTACTGATTTTATTAGCTTTAAAAATATATATGCAATATAAATATATAGTTGTGGCATACGGTGACTTAATTTACCGTTATGCGAAACTCAAATTTGCAAACTTTTTGATTCCTTCTATCTTCCAAACGGTTTAAGTTAGAAACTTGAAATTTTGAAAGAAGTTAGGTCTTTGAAAATAAGTACCATTTCAGAAAATATTTTTGTATCGCCCCCCGTTTCGGAGCTGTCAAAAGCAAAAAAAAATTCTAATATTTAAACACCTGTAACTTGAACACCTGTCCAAATTTTTTTGAAGTAAATTACAAAAGATTCTAAATTAGATTGCCGCTTTTTCCAGAATATGTATATATATATTTAATTTATTTTGCGGCATTATTTCATGCTCCCGACATAATATATAAGTAGATATGCACATTCAACAAAATGAATAAATATTATTGTTTGAAAATTTAAATTACTTCTATTTGAAAAAATAAAATTTCATTTTTAAAAAGGAAATAAAGTCATATGGCTTTATTTGTTTCGTAATTATGTGCGATATATAAATTTACGGTCTAGCTTTATTTCTCATTCAAAAGCGATATAAGATCATTATGGTTTTATTTTACGGTGTTTATATTTAATTTGACTGAATTCTCCATTTTCCTGTATAAACATTATGAATGATATAATCAAAGTACTCATTTAAATGCAGTAATCAAAGTCTAGTCAAATAAATTACAGTCTAATAAACTGTAGTCAAATAAAATGCAGATATTCAGATATTCACAAATGATAATATTCAGGCAAATGAAATACGGTCAAATGATAACACAGCCAGACAACTTGCAAAAATACAGTCAAATGGTACTACAGGTAAATGAAATACAACCATATGACACGCTCCAAATATTAATGAATTCAATTATATTATATACGTATATATTGCTCCACCTTAAACGTTTTAGAAGTTTTATGAACAGATGATGATCAGTTGGACGGGTACATTCAAATTATAAACAAATTTAGCAAAAGAAAAATTTTTGAATTTTCATTTGGTATCAGTTTTATTTTTAAAATTTAATGTAACATTTTTAAATTTTGTATCCATGTGTCGTTCTTAAAATAAGATAAAAGTGTAATATTAACTATTATTTTCCTAATTATTTGCAATTAAAACAAAAACCAAAAACTCGAAAATATTCACCATTACTCCCATAAGGATTAATTTGGCGGAAATTTTATTCATTTTAATAATGTATAAAATTTCAGTGTATTTTTTTTTTGTTTTATTTTTTGATTTTATTAAGAAAATTTTAATTTTTTTTGTTTGTTTTTTTTTTGTATTAAATTTAATTGTTATTATTATTTTGGGGAATTTAATCTTTATATTATAACATAACCATTGATTAAAAATAATTTAATTTTTACTGTGAATATTACAAAAAAAAAATATAAATATAAATTTTATAAAATTTATTTTTGTACATAATACGTTTCATCTTATGGGAAATTAAAATCAACTAAGGAGTACCAAAATAACTCTGACAGTAATGTTTTTTTTTTTTTATTGTTTTCAATATAGGGTATAAAATTTTTATTACCATATTTTATTGCTTTACTGTATCAACATGTACCAAATATTCTAAGATATTTTATACCTATTAAAATATTCCGAATGATGGAATGTATGTAATTTTCTCTGATTATTAAATATTTGTTTAAAGGAATCTTAAAAAATTTAAATATATAAAATTTTTTTAAATATACGTTTTAAGATCTTTACTTGATTTTTCTTTTGAGTAATTTCAAAATATAGCAAATTTTTAGAAAATATTTTACATTGAACACATATTTTATTAAATTATATAATATCGAATGCCGAATATTAATTTGAATAAAAGGATTTTCGAAAATATTACTGCAATATTGGTTTCTTTGATGGTTTTGATAGTAACAAAAGTATTAGTATAAGAGAGTGTCTCGATATATAAATATTGAATATAATCAGTTTATTATATAAAGTCTTTTTATTTTGGGTTGAATATATAAACTTCTAATAAAAACGGGTGGATATTTTAAAATGAAACAAAAAGAGTCACAAGCGAATTTTATTAGAACATATATCTGATTATTTACTAAAAAGCGAACAATTATTACTTATAGTATACCGACACTTTCTTTGATTTAAATTATTACTGATATTTTAATTTTTCATTCAAAGAGTAAAATATCATTACAAAAGAATTCTTAACAGTTAAACAAGCAATCATCGAAACAATAATCTAAATTTTACAATAAATAGCTATTAATGAAAGGAAAACAAAATACAGTATTTATTCTACGTTATAGTACTGGAATAATACTGGAATAAAGAATAAACTAAACAAATATCCCCACCAAAAAATTTCAAACACTTTTTACTTATTTTTTTTTTTTATTATTTTAATATGCATAATGAAAACTCATAATCCTTGATGATCCTTTTCATATCCTAAGAAAAACCACAAAACTACTTCAATCAAAAGAACAAGAATATCTTTTTGTAAGGATAACGGTGAGATAATGTGGTTTTGTATGTTTATACAAGTGCAAAAAAAAAATATATATATATATATATATATGTACATATATGAAATTATATAATGTAACTGTAAATGTACATAAAAATCTACAAGAACACAATTTTAGAATTAAAATTGTATGAACCCAGCCACTTTAACCAAAACAAAAGGAGAAAAGTGTATTAAAATGAGTGTAGAAATAGAAAATGGTTCTATTATATTTATAAGCACAAAAGGTGTATTTGGTAACAAAAAAATTATCTCTTTTTTTTTTTTTTAATTTTATAGAATTACAAAATAATTTATTTTTTTGAGTATTTTGCTTTTTTTTTTATATTGTATGTATTACTAGTATGTTTTAAGCCTCTTGTTTTACAAATTTATTTTAGTTTTCTATGATATTTTTAGTTATTTTGGAACTTTTCGCTTGTACCAAAATGTAAGGTACATTGTTGGATTCTCATTTCCTATGTTTGATAATATATTTTTACTTTTTTACTTTTATCCTTTTTTTTATCTTTTTGTATTTTAAGTTTGAAAATTATAAATTCTTATGTCCTATTTATAGGTTGTTTTCAATTATCATATATGTAAAATGAAACTGTACGAATCTGCAAAATTAAGTTGAGAAATTTTAAAACAAAAATAAACAAAACATGTCTAACAAATTCTCCATTTTATGTGGATAAGAGAATATCTAAGTTTGAGTAAGTTAAAAAAAGAATTTAACGTTCAAAATTTTATTAAATTAAATAAGAACCATAATAAATCAAAATGTTTTTATAAATGAGTTTAATTTTTATAATAGGAACTTTACACCTAAGTATATAATATTAATATTCTCCCATTTTTAGTTTTTTTTTTAACAAAAAAAAGTTTTTAGTTTTTATAAAAATTCAAAATGTGCTTATGAATAGGTTAAAGAACATTTAATAATTAATAAAAGTTAAAACTTTTTATTTTTAAACCATTTTGGCTTTGTTGTTAGTTGTTAGGATTAGGTTTTTTCTAAATAATGATGAAAATTTAAAAAAAACCGTTATGAATATCCGACTTTTGTTTTTTATATTTTATTTGATTTTTTCTTTAAAAACTAAAATTTTATAAATACTTTCATAAAAATTAAACTTTAAGTTAAATATTTTGTAATATTGCAATTGAATATATGTATTTATTTTTATAATTTTTAATTTGCAACTAATTTATTTTTATTTATTTATTTATATTAACATTGCATACATAAGTGTAATGCAATATTATTGAACCATCGGCTATTTTTGATTGAATTGCGTACTTTTAGGTGCATATTTTTTTAATTCGAGTTTTTTTTTTTTTTTTTTTTAATGTTTTATTTATTTATTTCATCGATTACTAAAGCTAAGTTGTAAATAAAACTAAAACAACAATAATTCATAATGCATATATACAAACAAATGCACGTGGCTGATGTTAATAATTATCAGCACTCTCATTCATATATATTATAGAATTTAAGTTAAAGTTAATGCTTAATTGTAAAGTTATTATTTTGTGTACAAAGAATATGATTTTATTCTAAATTAAAAAATAAGTTTCTATTTTTACTGAGAAAAAATTGAGTAGCAAAAAACACAGTTTTAATATCTTGTAAAAAATTTTATGATAAAACTTAAATTAAATTAAAAAAACAAAATTAAAGAAGAAAAAAAAAAAAAAAAAAAATTAAATAAAATAATAATAATAATCAAAAAAGAAAAAAGAAAAAAATTAACCTATCTTAATATTAGTTATCCCAAAAATAGGGTTTAGAACTTATTAGTTTTTTATTAAATATTATGTTTTTATCAAATTTAAATAGATTTCTATCTGTTCTGTAAAGTGTGTTTAGGTTATGCGGTAAAGATTTTAAATTAGCATGTCTTTTAAAGTGATAAATTATGGGAATGAAGTTATTATTTTCAATATATTTATATTTATCTAAAAACACAAATCCTTCTGGTGGTATGAAGCCGTTTCTAATTGCGCTTTTAATGTACTCTTCGTTTTCGTGAAATAAGCCACCCTTATAAGAGAATTATTTTCTACTTGGCTGCTACGTTGAATATGATTACGTATTATTCGGATGATAAAATTGTCGACTCTAATAATGTTTGCGGTTTCATATACAATTTTATTAGAATAGTAATGTAGAAAATTTGTTGACGGTTTTCTAAAAAGATTGGTACATGCTCTTAGACACTTCCTTTCGAATAACCTAAGTTTTTCCATCAATTTTTGGGGAGTGTTGTTGAGTGTTTTATCATCAATGTTTCGGAGTGTTTTATTGGGGAGTGTTGTGTTGTCTGGTGTTTTAATCATAAATTTTCTCCAATTTCTCTTTATATCATTATTGGCTTTATTAGTGGTTATTAGTATTCTCTAAATAGCACAGTTTCGCATTTGTTAAAGTTGATTTTAAGTTTCCACGTATTGCAATAATTGACTATTTTATTAAACAATTTTTGCAAAAAGTATTCTGCAATTTTGGGGTTACGATTAGCTGAATATACCAATATTAACTAAATATATATCCGACTTTTATTTTTTATATTTTATTTGATTTTTTCTTTAAAAACTAAAATTTTATAAATACTTTCATAAAAATTAAACTTTAAGTTAAATATTTTGTAATATTGCAATTGAATATATGTATTTATTTTTATAATTTTTAATTTGAAACTAATTTTTTTTTTTTTTTTTTTAATTAAACTTTATTTTGATCCTTTTATACAATCTTACAATTAACTTAGCCTATAAAAAAAGTTTGAAAAAAACAGCTCTTAATATTATTGCAATTAACATTTAAATTTGGAAAAATTTTTATGTTAATATGATTCTTAATTTTTTTAAGTTATTTAGATATAGATTAAATATTTTGTTATAACAATATTTTTGTATTTTTTTATTGAAAAAAAAAAACGATTTGAAACTAATTTGAAAACAATAAGAAATAAAGACATTTTTGATGGAATTGCATACTTTTAGGTGCATATATTTTTAATTCGAGTTTAAAGGATTATTTATTGAAATTCTTAATAAAAATTTAGGTTTTGTTAAATAATTGACGTTGAGAATATTATTAGTAATATTAGGTATATTTAATTTTTTTAACAAATTTTAAATTTAATTCTTTAAAATTTTTCATTTCTTAATTTTGAAAAAATTCTCTCTTGTATTCTTGTAATATAATTTTTCATTATTAGTTTCTTTCATGTTTGTTTTTTTTTTTTTTTGTTTTTCTTTTGTAGTTCATTATTATATACTAAATATAAAGCAAATAGTACATACAAATATTATATTTTTAAGATATGATATTTAAATACTTTATGAATTCTAAAATAATTTTTGTAAAATGTGTTGAATACTAATGAGAAAATAGGGTTCCTTATTACCAGTTCTTGTAACTCTCCGGTATTATAGTATTTTTAATAATTTAATTTTAACCCTATTTACATGATATTATATTATATATTATTTAGTTTTTTTTATATACAAATTGTATTTTTGCATAGTAATGACGTAAATTATAAAATAAAAAAAAAAAAACAAAGAAAAAAAAAATGGAGTATAGAAAATGGATTTTCATCTTAGAAAAGGTGTATTCTTATGAATATATATGGAAATGTGAGGTTAACTAAATTAAAATAATTAAAATTCCAAAACAGAAAAACTTTTCTTGTTTTTTTTAAATGTTTTTTTTTTTTTGTTTTGGTACAATTTTCAATTTTTTGTCACTGATTATTCGTTTTTTATAAAATAAGTTTAAGTTTTAATTATGTACACTGTCAGGAGAAGTTTTATTTGATTATATTGACGGCAAGGATAATTGTGATTACTTTTGCGGTTGTTTGTATTTGTTATTCATTTGAATAATAAGTCTTAATGAAAATTTTTCAAAAGTTTTAGATGTAAGAATGACAAAAGATTTTGTCAATTCTGTTAGGTGAAATTTTTTTTTCGCCACTTCAAAAATTTGGAAGAATTTTTGTCATTTAATTTGTTTTTTATAATTTTTTTTTTTTTCTATATTTGTCAAAAACTTTTTTTTATAACTTTTAATAGAAAAAAAAAAACTGATTTTAAATATTTAAAGAAAAACATTTTCATGTTGTTTGGTGTATATATCTTTTGGAATATTCAAATATTTCTAAAAGATACTTTTATATTTTTTAATACAAGCATATAATATACATCTTAAAGGATTGAATATTTTTAAATTTAAGTTAAGTTTAATAATTTAGATTTTTGTTTTAAGTTTAATTAGAAAAATGTCTTGAATAAAATCACAATAAATTAATTAGTGAATTAAAGTATAAATGTAAGTAAATGTGGCCGAACAGTTTTTTCTTTTTCAAAATTTGAATTAAATAAATTTACATAAATTTGAATCTTAAATTGTTAAATTTTAATCATGGCTATTCAAACCAATCCTTCAGACAATGCTTCAGATTAAAATAGTACAATCAAATTTTTCCAAAAAAAAAAAAAACGTCTAACAGAATTTAACAGGACGATGTGAGTATGTGACTGAAAATTTTAAACAGAAATCTAACAAAGAATGGTAGTATTTTAATTTTTTTTCCTGGTTGTGTAAAAAAAAGTCGATAAAAAGTCCAAATGATCTAATAATATTTTTTTAAATAATTGAAATTTCATTTTGAGAAAAGCATTTAAATAACGAATCATATATACAGTAGTAGACAATTATTTTGGTTCACAAGAAATTTTCAATTATTCAAAAAAATAGGATCTAATGATTTTTTAATAGAGGTAAACTGTGTTTTACTTCAAAAAATTTAAAATCCTTGTATTCAGTTTTAAATAATCGTTCCTTTTTTGTTTTAAATAATTTTATGGTGTCACCAATGGTAATGTGCAATTTGGGTAGGAAAGGAATAGCTAACAAAAAGGAAAAGGAAAAAAAAAACAAATTGAATTTCATCAACTAAACGTTTATGAAAAAAAAACCTTTAGGTAAAGTAAATTTTCATGTTTTCTTTATATAAAAAAAAAATTAATTACTGCCAACTAAAGAGTAGGGTATAGTCGACTGTTTGTTTTTTTTTGAAGTGTATAAACAATTTTAAAAATTAATAAAATGTTGTTTTTATTACTTCAGTACTTTTTATGTCTAGAAAACTTAAGGAAATTTAAATTCATTGTCGAGTTGAACATTTTTTTTTTTTTTTGTTTTTGTATAGTTGGATAAAACAGAATAAAATTTGTTACAAACTTTTCTGTAAATAAATAAAAACAAGAAAATATACAAAAAAAAAATTTATATTATTTTAATATTACTGAAAGTTGAATGTTTTTTCAAAAAAGTTGTGATAGTGGAATCGTAGTTGTATGTCTTGTGGTAGGTTTTAGTTCCAATAACTATTTGTGTTATTCAAGATTTGACATAAAATTATGTTAAAAAATTGACTTTACATTGAAATAGAAAAGAAAAGAGATAAAGAAAATTTTTCAATTTTTCACAAATAAGCAACTTCTGCATTTATATGCCGCCCTAAAAGAGTTTTATATTTTCCGGCATATTTCTTTATTTCATCCATAAATTTGGGAATTCCTAAATTTTGTGAATATGTCTATTAGGTTCATAGCAGGGAGATATTGCATTAGACTTTATTTTGAAAAGTTTGTATATTTTATTAATAGACAATTACTGGGCCAACCGCAAAGTTGAATACCATAAAACCATATTATAGGTTTCATTAGTTGATTATAAATTAACACTTGATTGTTATTGTTAATTTAGACTTACGATCTTATAGGAGCTAATAGTTTTCGCTGTATTCACCAAATTGTACTTTTAAACGTGTTCTTTCCACGTTAGTGAGTCTAGTGTAATTTTTCATTTATTTGTCCAATAACATATTTTGTTATTTGATCTTTGTAGTTTTTTTTGTAGATTCGTCTATATTTGATCCTATTGCCAACATTGTATGGACAGTCAGTGAATGTTGTTATTGGTACATTTTCTATTTCTGATAGATTATTTTTCCAAGCAAGTAGGTACATAGTAAGTGTAAACCATTAGAACCTAAAATACTGCCTTAAGGGACATCTGCTTTTATTTTTCTTATATAGTGTAGAGCACTATTTATCTTGTTTAACTCTAAATAATCTTTTAACTATTATGTATTATATTATTTTTATATATTGTAAAGAAATTAGGTATTTTTATAGCTTACACCTAAAGTATAGAGTACATTACTTTGGTATGGAGTTTGTAACCACCAAAAGGAAGCGAGTTAGATGTGGATATGTATATATATTCTGAATCAGGATCACCTCCTAAGTCGATTTAAGGATGTCCATCCCTCCGTTTGCACAATAACTCAAAAACTAGTAAAGCTATCTTGATGAAAGGTTTATAGTAGGTTACGAATTACGAAAGGAAAACTAAGTTTTAATCTGGACAAAAACGCTCCATGGGTTCGGACTCTGGAAGCTTCCGAATGATTCCGGAGGAAACGAGATTTTCTCCAAAATCAACAAAGATAGAACCTTTAAATTTGGTAAAATGATGTTCCTTCATGTTTGATTTATGGTTCTAAAATTTGAGAGGATTTGGGTCATAGGTTCGGATCTTGGAAGCTTCCGAACGAACCGCAGAGCAAAGCAGTATATCTGCAAAACCAACAAAGATAGAACATTTAAATTTGGTACACTGGTGTTCTGGCATGTTTTCTTTGTGTCTCTGAGATGGAATTGGAGTGGCAATTCGGGTACCAGACACACGCCTCCCAAGGGCTAAAAAACATATCTTCGAAGTTAATAAAGGTAGAAACTTGAAATTTTTTGCAAGGGTGTCAAGCATATCCCAAGAGGATGCCTCTTTTATGTTACTGAAATTTTAGTTGAATAAGACAGAAAAAGGAAGAAGTTCAAACAGCTGCCAAAAAACTTATGGATTTTTAATTTAATTCGAAGTATTCAGGTGTAGGGTAATAAGCTGGTTGCATCGACTTACTGTTACATTTACTTGTTTAATTTAAAAATTCAACTTTTGTGCCAAAAATTTGTTAAACTCTTGACCTACGCCTGGGAATATTGTGAAGCATATTTGCTTATCTTCTACCGCTTTTTTTTTCAATATTTTGTTATTTCTATTCTTCGTCAATTGTTAGCTTGCGTATTAGGAATAATTATTTTCGTCAATTATTTTCATATTATCTTCGTCAATTGTTGCGTGCATTGTTCTAAATCCAAATTAGTGATTAAAATAATATAATATAAATTTAAAATTTAATAAACATATTGATAATTAATTCTCTAATTGATAATTAATATATTAACTAAAACCAATTTTAAACGATTATTTCGTGCTGGATTAATATATAAAAAACCTAGTTGTATAAATTAAAATACAAAAAAAACAAAAACAAAAAGAATAAAATTCCAAAAACATCTAAATTTCAAAAAATATTAAAAAAAAAATTTTAATATTTGAAGTGAATTGACCGAAACCGAAATAAATTCTTATTATAAATTCTGGAATTTAATTTTCACATATATATGTACATATTATGTAAAATGCATTGGTTAGGTGTACGAATGCTTGTTTCTCAAAATCTCATTTCTAAAAATTTCTTTTTTTTGTTTTTTTTTTTCATTTTGGCACATTTTTCAATAACTCCCCAAAACCCCCCTAAATAAATAATTGAATTCCTGATTTTGTAACTAACTTTAAACTTCTTCTTAATTATATTTTTTCATACATATTTCAATAATAAAATCTTTAAAATAGTGGAGGCTGTCGCCTTCAAACTCCCGCTAAACAAATGATTCAAACGGTGATTTTGTAACCAACTCTCAAATTCCCTCCTAATTATATTTTTTCCCGTATTTTCTGGAATAAACGAGATTTTGATAAGACGAGATTTTGATAAGACGAGATTTTGATAAAACGAGTGTTGGTAGCGCTCCCAAAAATCATCATAAATTTTATTATTATGTTTTATTATTGTTGAATAAAAATATTTAATTAGATTTTTCTGAAAATTCATTTTAAAATCTCGAAATAATCGACATTTTATTTATTTTTAAAATAAAAACATATTTATTTCATGAACTAATCAAAAAATTCCATTTGTAAATAATAATATATAAGTATATATTATATTAATTTGTTATAATTATTATTATTATATATTTTGTATAATAAGTATGTAGGTATTTTTTAAATATTTTAATCATGATTTTAGAAAATTTCAATTGTTTTTCATTAATATTTTTAGTATATTTGTATTACATATACATTTTGAAATTTCCATTTAAATCTAAATAAATTCCTTTACATCATATTACAGTAAAAAAAAGACAAAAAAAAAAGGAAAATATAGAATTTATATGTTGTTTTATGGATATAAATGAATTAAATCTATTTTTTGAGTAATTTTTGGAAAATCACATTCAGTAAACATTTATCTTAATAATACAATAATATAACAAACCATTTTATCTTTATTATATACAAAAAATTTGTGATTGATATGTGAATACATAAAACAATTATTCAAATAGTAAATTAAAATTAATTCAATTGAATACTAGGAAATTAATTTTTTATAACATTTTTTTATTTAATTATAGTAAATTTTGTTGATTGTTAGCACATTTCAAAAAAAAATTTGAAAAAATGTGCAAATTACTTTCACTTTGTCCGTCCGTTTATCTGTCCGTCTGATACAAAAATTCTACACCGTTAAAGATAGGGAAAACAAATTTTAACCATGAGTAGGTCTCAAAAAAAAATTAATGTTGTAAAACAACTTTTTCATGTAGCTCCCTACATTTCGGAGCTACAATCACTCAAACTTTGAAAAAGCGCTATTTTTAAATGCGTCTATCTCATGTTCTTTTTAACATTTTTTCAATCTGAAAACGCCATTCGACAGAATTTTTTTTATCTCTGCAAGTGAATATCAAATTTGTAGAATTCTTTTAAATTTAGTATTTAAATTAACCGTTATATGAAAACTAAATTTTGTCTGATTTTCTATCTTCATAACTCCGGCACGCGTTCAGATAGAGACTTGAAATTTTTGAGGGAAGAAAGAACTTTTAGAATTAGTATAAATTTTTTCAGAAAATTTTTTTTGCACCACCCTCCATTTATAAACTATTAGGGCTCAAAAATTTAAAATTTGCTATTTTTAGACACCTGTACAAATTTTTCTTGGGAAAGACAGAAAAGTTAAACGTTCTGTAATGTATTTTTACGTGTATTAATGGTTTTTCTAAGTTATATAGGATTCCGGATTTACAGCCTTTCAAAATTGCAAAAAAAGTCCTATTTTGACATGTTGACATTTTTTATATGAAATTTTCAAATTTTGGTGCAAATCACAATTCTAAACATCTTTTGGAAATGTGCGCTTTTAAAAACCGTTGGTTTACATTCTGCCTTGTTTATTTTATAAACGCATATATGTATATTTTTTTCTTCCATTTTAAAGGAAATTATTTGATTCCTGAATTTTTTACATTAAAAAGTAATTAGTTTAGTTTTTTATTGGTCCTAAAACTTTTAAATTATTTCATTGATTTATGGGTTACTCTACATAAAAATAATGCAAAAAATTTTTAATTTTGATATGCTTTTAATTATGGAATTAAAATCGCCATGAATTGTCAAATTAAAATTTTCTTTTGTATGAGAAATATTTGGTTTTAAAAGAACTGTTATTGAAAATTAGTAGGTTAAATTGTAAAAGATCTAAATTTGCGAAAATTGCAAAATTTTTATAACATCAAAAACCGCGAATAACCGGAAATTTTTGATTTTGCTTTTATTACAATGTTGTAAAAAATGAGATATTGGGATATGGCTTTATGACTCATTTGGAAGGATGATTAAGTCATATTGATAAAATATGACTTTATAACCCCGCACCAAAGCTACAGCTATTGTGCCAAAGCACATCGTTCAAATGTTGTATGATGCCAAAATGACATAATTAAAAATTTGTTTTTTTTTGGATGCACGACATAATGATGCGAATGGTCGACTCAAAAAAAGTTGTTCAAAAATATTATATACATATATCATAAGGTGAAAAATGTGTTTTATATCATATGTATACAAACCTTCGCTAACCAAATTTTTTAAAATCCTGATTCTCTGGCTTTATAGCAACAATTAAGTTTTTGTTTTGTTTTATATTTATAACAAAATTATTTTCTGTGTTGGAGTCGGAGTTTGTTTTATAATTGCCGGGTTTACTGATTTTTTAAGAATTTTTTAAAAATTCTATACACAATTAATTTTTACTTCACTTAGTAAAAAATATGTAAGTTGTTGAGTCACAAAGTCAAGAAATTATTTGTTATATTGTACACTTAACTATGTTAGTTTCAAAGCGTGGGGCAGACTCTTAGCACGTCGCATTTTAAGTGTAAAAGAGATTCATAAATTTTGTAAAATTTAAGGAAAAAGCGTATACATATTTAGTTTTTTGAAAAAAGTTATATTAACTTAAGAATGGACATTCCATATGTCATCCATAATGAATAATATGTAAGAAAGTAACCTTCTAAGAAAAAGGATTATGTTTAGTTATGTAGTTAAAAACAAAATATTGGAAAACAATAACAATATATCACTATAATCATGAATAATAAAAATAATAAGTCTTCTAAATCATCAAAATGTATTGCTTCGGAAAATTTTTGAAGTTGTGTGACAGCTACTTGAACCTATTGCCCCCAACTAACCAATTTTGTATCAACACAACTAAATTTTACTAGAAGTTATTGCAATAGAACTTCATCATTTTTTAGAAGATTTCAAATGCCTACTTTCATTAAGTTTCAAGAACCTGGTGGGCTAGAGTAACCAAACTTCATAGAAGTTATTGCAATTAAACTTAGTAATTTTTCAGAAAATTGATTATATTGATTCAGCAAATGTCTAGCTTTACGTATCAAGTTATTTTAATTTCAGATACATAGCTAGAAAAAAGTTGTCTGGAAACTACTCAAACCCGCCGGCCAAACTTGCTACATTTAAATAGCAAAACTAACAATTTTTCAAAAGTCACGCAGTAAAAATTTCTGAATCCTAGCTCCTTAATTTTTTAAGTTATAGTGCGGAGGGACGGACGTGCATGGCTTAATCGATTAAGAATTCGATTCTGATCCGATTTCTGCATTTTGGTATATATCTAGCTTTGCTATATATCTAATTTGGTTATCCTCCTATTATGGGAAATATTTTTTTTTATAGGCAATGCATATAAAGCTAACCTTAAAGACAAATTAACTTTTTTATAAACTTGAGAATTAGAAATTTACATTGAGACTGTAATATAAATCTTCTAAGTTAAACGGTTTGAAAGATAGAAGGGGTCAAAATTTTTGCAAAAATTGAGTTTCACATAACGGTATATTACATTACCGCATAGCAAACCAACATATTTATAAAGTTTATAAAAACCAGCTATCGTTTGGCGTTTGGAAATTGAAAATAAGCCTTATAGAACCTGTGTTGTTCCTGTGTAACAATTTAAAGAAAGGGTTTTTTTGAACTTTCTAGGGCTGCAGCTCTATAACGGGTGGGGCTACAGAAAAAAGTTGTTCCACGAAATTAGTTTTTTGGTGATGCCTATTCGTAGTTAAAATTTCATTGCTTTATTTCAAACACCCAGACGAACGGACGGACGGACAAAGGAACAGATTGAAACTAATAAGTACATTTTTTCAAAATTTTTTGAAAATGTGCTAAAAAGAAATTGTTCATATTCTCGTACCTATATATATTATAATTTTTGATCTAACATGTTCCTTTAATTAGTTTTTCTAGTTTAAAAGTTCAAAGGTCTATTAATCTACGATTAATGAGGTGTATTTAAACAAAAAATATATAAAAGAAAAACAAAAGAAGAATTGAAGGTAAAGATAACAACAAGATAAACACCTGAGATTTTAAAATAAATGTCTAGTATTTTTTTGTATTTAAATTTGTTGAAAATATAAAAAAAAAAAATAAAGTAAAACATCTAGTCAAATATATTGATGTAATCTTTTTTAATGATAAATTTTTTGTTGTTTCCATTTTCTTTGTTCATTTCAATTACAAGCATCGTTTACGGTCGTTTCGGTCATTTTATTTCTTTACATTGTTAATGTGAAGCAATACTTTTAAATGAAATATAAATTTTTTAAACAATATAAGTTACTTTAGAATAGTTTTCCTTACTAAAAATGTCGTAACAATTAATTTGTACTTTAAAAATAAAATGTCGTTTTAACTGTTTAATAATAGAGAGAGATCAGAAGAAAAATTTTTGAAAAGTTGCAATTTTTTTTATTTTAGTCCACTGATAAGTGATAGTAAAATAGTAATAATAATAGGCAGATTCGTTGTATCCTTACAGTTCCACTCCGCAATTTAAATCGGATGCCTATCGAATCAACTCCTATTTCTACACCTTAGCCAATATTATGCGTTAGCAGTTAGATATTTAATTTCATTATTTTGGCTAAAGTGAGGATGAATATGACAGTCTGTTAGTCAGTAAAAATCTGATACTGCCAAGGGAATATTTTTGGTGTTTTTTAATTTTGGTGGATTCTAATGTTTGGCTACCTTTTATTCAATACTGCTTATATTGTCTTACTTAGCTTCTTTTTTTTTATAGAACAAAGTCAATGTTACATAGTAGTGACTTATCAAATTTTACATATTTAACGATTGAATTATATGATGTTTATATACATATATTATTTGTAACTATGTACTTTTAAACCGTAGTAAAAACTTTCAAACCTTTTTTATTGATTTTTATTAATTAAAACTCTCTGCTACAGGATTTTTTGCAACACAGCTCTTATACTTGTTTCAGTAATCTTTAAAATTATCAAGCAAAATAATAAAAATCATTCTTGCAAATAAATTAAATAATAAAAATTTTTGTTCTTTTACAAAATATTAACCATCGAAAAAGAACTTATTAAAAGATACAAAGACTTAGTCAATTTTTTCGTTGTGTTTTTTACAATTTCAAAAATAATTTGAGTCTACATTAAAAAAAAAAAAATAACTTGTATAAAATGAAAATTTTCTAATATTTCAAAAGAAATAAAAAATGACTATTTAGTGACTGTGATTAAATATTAATCTCTATATACTGCTTGTTCTTAAAATTTAGCTGATTTCAATAAATCTTCATCTTCTTTCAGCATTTCAATTATATAAAATAACATTAGCATAAATCTTTTCTTTTCCTTTTCTTATACATATATATGTACATATATATATGTATGTATACTCTGATATTAACTTCTTTTAACATTTAATTTTATACTAAATAAAGTCATTTTGGTTTTTCATTGTTCTTATTATTCAATTCTCTTAATTCCTTCCAAAAAGAAACAAACAAAAAAAATTGTAAAAGTAAAAGTAGGTGTGGTGGTACATTAAAATTTTCCAATTATAAAATTTCATCATTTTTGATTATATAATTTTTTTTTTTTTAATAGTAAAATGGATGAGAGCAGGTCATTTAGACACAAAAATAAAAATAAAAGAAAAATATTTTTTAATGTTCTGAGACTTGTACAGGATAATGAAAATCCAAAATTCAAAAATCACAAAAAATTAATTTAAACAAAAATATTTTTTTTTTTTATTTTGTTGTCGTCTGAAGAAGTGGGATATTAATTTAACAAACCACACTAACAATTTATTGTTTCCTTCCCTCTGGTCTTCTTTAACTAAAACCAACAAAGAAAAAATATAAAATTAAAAAATTTTAAATTTTTGATTAAAAGGATATTTAGGTAATGTCAAGTATCTTTTTAGATATCATTATGGTATTATAAGTACATATTTAATCGGGTTAATTCATAAAATGAAACCCGTACCGTAAAAATTTATTATCTGAAAAAAAAATTGTTTTTTTTTTTTTGTTTTTAAATAGTACGTATTTTATTTGAAATAAATTGTATCTTTGGTGAAATATTTCTTTGTCTTCTATTTATACAAAATAAAAAAATATGAAATAGAAAAAGACAAAAGGTCTATAAATTATTTAATAATAAGCTTAAAATTAAAAAAAACAAAAAGAAAATTATTTAAAATATTAAATATTTTTGAGCCCTGGAAAAACGAAAGGATTCCAAAAATTATTTTTTAAATAATATTCTGCATTATTTCTGAGGAAGAATCTAAAATTGGTGATTAGTTCATAGTTGTATAGATATAGATAGATATCTTGGTATCTCAGAGATTAATTAACTAAAAAGTGTTCTAAAATATTATTATGTACTTTTAATCTCTCTGGTATTGAATAGGAAATTTTTTATGGTAATTAAAGTATAAAACTAATAATTTTTTGGTACATTTTTCCAAAAAAAAAAAAAAAATAAAAAAATATGCTTTTTAGTTTTATTCTGTTTGTCTGTCTGTGTACAAAACTTCTACATCGTTTAAGATAGATAATGAAATTTTACTTTTGGATAGATATCGTAAAAAAATTTGATATTGTAGAACAACTTTTCTATTTCGTCCCATCCTTGCAGTTATGGTTATCATTTTTTTCAAAGAAAATGCGCCAAACGATAGGCAATTTGTTAGGTTAGACCAATATAAAAACAAATACAATTTTAGTATTTAAATTTACCGTTAAGTGAAAGTAAAATTATGCAAGGATTTGCTTCCTTCATAGCTCTGAAGAGAGATTTTTTTAATTCTGAAAAATTTCTCATAATACTTCAGAACATTTTTTTGTACCTTCCATTATTTAAGAATTATTGTAGCGGCCAAGATTTTGCTATTTTTAGACATCTTTAACTTAAAACTCTGTTGTCATTTTCTCAAAGTAAAAGGCAAAAATGAGGACTTCAACATTATATTTTTTGTCAAGTCCAAATACTAAGCTGTTTCCTATTGCTTATTTTTGGAAAATATGTGCGTTTGGAAAGCTTTGATTTTATATGAGTATGAAGCATGTAAAGGTAATATAACTGAAAATATTTTTGAGATTTCGTAAACATACATTGGTTTTATATGCATGAAATGTTAAGATTATATAATTAAAATTTTGAGAAAAATAAATTTCATATTTTACTTATTTTACTACAGAATGATTTTGGCCAAAAAAAATATACTAAAGAGCAGTTTATACTTAGCAAGATTATACAGAGAAAAAGAAATATTAATAAAATTAATTTATTTACTAAACGATAAATAAAAGCTTTAAGCTTTTGTATTAGACTATTGCACCAGAATGTATTGCGAAAGATGTCCACCCCTACACACTGACTGTCGAACTATCGAGATGGCATAACAAAGCATTCGAAAATTCGTTTGTCATGCGAACGTCTCGTTTATGGAAGGTTATGACAGAACATCGGTTCCCAAAAGTTGATAATTCATATGTATACGATATAACGAAATTTAAGAGGAACATTAACATCTTTCTTCAAAATAACTCTATAAATTTCCCCCTTTTTCCTCCAAATCCAATTTCCCAAATAATCCTTTCCACATCCTTATTCTCAAAATTAAACTGTACATTACATGTTATATAATAAAGGACCTATTCTAAAGTTTGGTTTTAAAGGGAATTTTTCACATCATTATCCTCAAAACCTATACGAATCTCATGCAGTTCCTATAAGTTATTTTCTAAGTTCTTCACCGTCCTTCGTAACAAAAAGAAAAGTAATAGTCATTAAACTTTTCTGAGGCAGCATCATATAATATTTAAACTGGAGATAGGCAATAAATATGAAAGTAAGTTTTTGGAGAAATAACAATAAATTCGGCCTTTGGTTGATTGGCGTTTGGTAACATCAAAATATACTAATTAAAAGTTGTTTGAACTTTTCTTGAAAGTTTCTTCCTTATTAAATATTAATAATTTTAATTCTTTTTTTGTTTGTATCTTATAATATAGTAATTAAAAAAATAAGACTCTTAATAACTCTTATTTTTTATGAGTTATTATGTCTCTTAGTATTTTATTTCATATTACTTTTAAATATTAATTTTTTTCTTCTTGAAATTCATTCTAAGCTATTAAAAGTTAAACATTGTCATTAGCTATTAGGACACAACAAAAATACGTAAAAAAAAAAAAAAAAAAAAAAATGAGTAGGATATATTTTATTATCTTGAAAAAATTATCAATTCTATGTATTAAAAAACAATAAACATACACACACACACATTTTATTATTATCCTTTTTAATAAAAGAATAAAGAAAAAAAAAAGTAAAAACGTTAAGAACAGAATTCATTTCCATGAAATGAACAATAAAGAATGTAATTGATGGGTCAAAAACAATATCAAAAATCAATTTTTTCCTTTTTTGTTCTTTTTTTCTTACTTAACTGGCTTAATTTTAAGAAGGCCAACAGGCCGTTGCTTATTTTTTGAAATTTATTTATTTTCTTTGTATTTTATATAAAATATAAATGTATGTGTAATAAAAAACATATATGTATTTATTTTTTAAATTGCTCCTTTTGGTTTTTACTTATTATTTTCGGTTTATTGGTATTTAATAAAAACAACAAAAACAAAAAAAAAAAAACAATTCTTATAGTTGCGTAGGTTTTAAGAGAGAAAAACCCAAGAAAACTTTACCTAGGTACATAAATACAAGAAATTGATAAACATTTTTAAGAAAATTCGAAAATAAAAATTAAAAGAATTGATTTCAATATCTTTAAGTCAAGGTCATAAAATTGAAAAGATATTTTATCTCATTTATTCTTATAATTTTGTTTTTTTTTTTTTTAAATAGAAAATGGGTGAAAAGATTGTGAAACAACAGAGAAAAAAAAAAAAAAAACAAAAGTTGGATCTATTCAATACATGTTTGTATTTGCAAAAAAAAAAATAAACTATTGTTTCTGATCTTTTACTTCTTTAAAGGATTACTTTTAACTTTCATTTGGTAATAATAAATAAAAAAAAAAAAAAAACAAAAGTAAATCTATATAATATACATATATATTTAAACATACTCACATGTATATGAACATAGAATATATACAAAAGGAAAAATGTCCTTTTATATTAAAAGGATTATTATTAATTTGAAATAAATCAATTCATAGATGTTATAGACTCAAAAAAGGATTATTTTTTTTAAAGAAGGTTCATCATATTCATTTATTGTTGTTTAATCGAAGGGGGGGGGGGGGGGGGGGCGGGGTAGGTTATTTTTTTGTCGAGATTTCTTTCAAAACAATATTGCATGATTAAAAAAACATTTCTTTCTTATTGTAGTGTAGTTTGTTGCCTTATTGTTAGTAAATTTTTTTAGTTCAGTTTTCTTTTTTTTTATCTTTATTTTTTTTATTTTTATATTTTATGAGAATCAAAGTATCAAAAGAATGAACTTTTCATTTTTATTTTTTATATTACTAATAAATATATATAAAAAAAAAAAATGGTTTAATGTATGACTGCGTTTAACTATTATAATAAAAATAAATTGTTTTAATTTAGAATGTTTTTTTTTTATATCGAAACAATTGATGTGATCCATAATTTCTATCATAAAAAATTATAATATCGTAATTTTTTTTTATATAATCTTCTGTTCAAATAAATAATGAAATAGCATATGTATAAATAGGTCCAATATAAACAAAATTTCGTCCGGAAACATTTTCATGTTTTCAGATGTGTTAAAATCACACAAATTTTTTTAAATTATTTATTAGATTTAAACTTTAAAAAGAAAAAGGAAAAGAATTTCATAAATAAAATAAAAATCATTCTTCATATATTCTTTTACTTCGTCCTCATCTTGTTCCTACAGTTTTTTAGGGGTTAGCTATAATACAATAATTTTGTTTTATTTATAAAAAGTGTTTAACTGGCCTCCCTTATTTGTTCCGTGAGAATTTCAATAATGGTTATTTGATTTTAGTTCCTTCATTTGGTTAAAATTCACTTTTGCTGAATCTTTATTTTTTCAAAATCGTACTTTCCAATTTTTTTTTCTGTAAATGTTATTTTTTAAAATCTTATTTGATGAAAATCTTTTGTTTTTGATTAGATCTAAAATATATGCACACATATTACATACACATATATACATAAATATGCATATCCTGAGAAAAACGAAAGACCTGACTTTTTAATCAGCTACTTAGAAAAGCTCGCTTAATTCAAAATTTTTCATACAATTATTATATACATATTCCTTGCTTTCCTAGGTCCTAGAGAGGGTCCTAAAGAGGGATAGAGATAAAATCTCTCTTAATTATTTTTTTATATACATATTTCAACAGTCAAGAATTTAAAATAGAGAAGCCGCTATTGGAACTATAATTTTACAAAATTTCAAATCATTGGAAGCCCAATTTGGTAATTGACTATAAAATCCCTTCTATTTATTTTTTTTGTATTCATATTTTAATAGTGATGCATTTAAAATATTGAGGGCGACTTCAAAATTCACAAATCAAATTTATGAAACCCTGTACTACATCTGGAGTTTCTCATGTGATACCAGCAGTTCTGTTTGCAGATTTACTTTCAAGAGAAAATTGTATTTTATTTGCATATAATTTAAACTGTTAAGTATAATGTGCTCCATTAATAGTATTCGAATTTTAACCTATAAAAGTAAATTTTAAAGGTTTCATTTAGTTAAGTTTTATGTTAAATTGATATGCTGTGTTAATATTTATAAATTAAATATATGCAACTGAAGAAAATATTCATTTTACAGTTGATAGGATCAAATAAGTTAAAAATTTCTGATAGATGTATAGAAATGGGTATACATTGTTGATCTGCGACTAAACTGGGCGATGTAAATTGTATAAACATATTTTTTATTTTATAAAAACAATCTTGATTTTTTTATTTTAAACAAATTGTATAATTAATATTAAATATAAATTAAATTTTAATAATGGTTTTTAGTTTAATGTTTTTTCCTTTAATTTACTATTTAAAATTTTTTTTTTGTATTGGATTTCTCTGCCACATAACATGTGGACAGTAAATTACACAGCCTTTCTTGTTCAGGCGTTACTGTAAATGTCACAAGGTCAAATAACTCTTACGACGTGTGTGGGTTTCGAACCTACACTCTCTCGGTGTTTACAGCGTATTTTATACGCTTTTACCCATTAGACCACGGGAGCCCCATATTTATAATTTCTCGGGAATTTTTTACTTTTTCTTGATTTAATTTAACATTTTCTCATTTCTTAAATTTAATAATTTGTAATCTTATTTTATTTTATATTTCTAATGATTCTTAACTTTTCACTACGCTGGATGTCGAATTAAATTTTCACTACACTGGATAATGAATTTACTTTACATAATTGTGCTTTAATTCTGCTTTGATTTCTTCTGTCTTTTTTAGATTAATGTTCTTTTTGGAAGCATTCTGCTTAAGTGAATTTTCTGAGTGAAATGGAGCCATTGTATACGCAAATACAAAAAATTATAGCAACCGCTATATTATGTAGGGCTACTAAATTATAGTTGTATAGAATGAGAAGTTTGAAGTTATATGAAACCCAGAATATTGGAGGCTGAACGGTGATCTAACGGCGAAAATTGTAAGTTTAGTGATATTTTTTTGTATTATATAGGCAGCATTCATTTAGCACAAACACAAATGCAACAGGTATTATTTAAAAAAAAAAAAAAAAAAACAAAAATTAAAATAATAAAAAAATTAAAGAAACACAACCACAAAATTCTTTCTTTAAGTTTACGCTTTAAATATTTAAAGCATACATCATTAAAAAATGTTTAACTATAGTCTACTTTAAATGTATTTAAACTTTTTTTTTATATGAGATTAAAATTGTTTAAAGTTTACCTGTTATTTTTAAAACGTGCTCCAATTTTTTTTTGTTTTTTCTTTTGTGGTGAAAAAATGACTCGCAATAAAATTTTATTCTTAAAACGTGTAATTTTTAACATTCTTTTTAAGGATTTTATTTTTAAAAATATAATAATTGTCTGAATATTTTAGAAATTTTACTTAAAAAGAAAACAATGTGGTTATCTTTTATAAATGTAATATGGCATAATTTAGGGACGATAAGAATAGAGCACATTACTAACAACACTTTAAACTTTTCCATAATAAAATTTATACATCATAATAAAGTAAATAAAATAACTAGCACTCGTATGTATTTGGGAATACATGTTTCTTTTAAAAAAAAAAAAATTTTTAAATATCTTAATAAATTTTAAAGGAAGGTATTTTTAGTACAATAAATATTTTGAAGAAAAAAAAAGGTTCAAGGAAACAAATTAAAAAACTTTTACGTCCCATTTAATAAAATTTGTTAACTAATTGGGGATTACTCAATTCATAATTAAACATCTCAAATTTGAAACAAATATTTGACAATATGTAAATAAAATTAGACCATCTTTAAGAAGGCACATAATAAAGTCAAATTAGATTTCCTGAATAACCGCGAATTTAGTGGTTGTGGCTTTTTTTTTTTTAGTTTATTCTCCTGCCACATAAATGTAGCAAATAAATTACAGAGCATTTCATTTTCAGGGGGAATAATTCTTATGACATGTGTTGGATTCGAACCCTAGACTAGACCTTCTATATCACCGAGGCCTCTGATTATATTATAAATCACTTTAACAAACTATTTTGAAATTATAAATATGTAAAAATTTTACGAATAGTAAACTTCTGTTATAGAAAAATATTCAATTTTCGTAAAGTAAAAATATATGTAACCTATAATGCAATAACATTTTAGACGGGTGAAATAATAATCTCGATATAAGTGGCATGGAACGTTTGATCGTTTCAATGAACTTAAGTTAAATGCATGTAAAGTGTATTTATAAATGGGCTTAAGTTTCATTAAAATAAAGACAAAATTTATTGGAACTTATGGCTTGTAATATAAATTGTTCAGCATACAGCTTGAAATTAAAAAAAAATCTTTTTTTTTTATTTGAGGGACATACTACCGATGCATTTTCCATTTCATTGTTTTTAAATTAATTTGGTATATATTAATATTGAAACAAATTATAAGGATAACCTTTTTTATAAAAGGTGATTTTCTTACATATTATTTTGGATGTCATATTTTATGTTCATGCTTAAGTTAATAAATATAATTTTTTTTCAAAGAAGCAAATTACGTTTGTTAAATGTTTAACGGTTTTTCCTCATATTTTAAAAAGTTTTTGGATTTTACTTACATTTAGAATACGATGAGCTAGGAGCCTGCATCCCACTTTGCAATTAAAAAATTTATAAGTTATAATAACGTAAATAAATGTGTGGCTTTGTGACTCAAAAATTTTCCTAAGTTAAGTAAAAATTAATTGTTTAAAAAATATTTTGTTAAATTCTGGAAAAGCGTACAGAGAAAAAACTTAACTGTGGGTATAAAAGTTAAACCACAAAATCAGGTTTTTAGTTATTTACTCTACAATATATAATAATATTTTTAGACAGCATTTGCTCAGTTGACAACTCGGATCACTATAACATGGATCCATCCAAGTATAACATCCGTGCTACAATCAACTTATTGTAAGAATGGCAATAATTTTTAATATAAATTATACTACTCCTTTTATAATGGCTCCATCTGTTAATCGACTTAAATTAATCGATATGAATACTTTAGAATACAGAATAACAGTGATAGGTACTGTTTTTTTTACTCAAGTATTTCATAACCATATGAAATTTTTTTTTACACAACTATAAGTATAATTAATTGTTTGAATTAAGTGTTTTTCATTTTGCTACACTTACACTTATTACACTCACATACACTCCTTGACTCCTTGTTTTCAATTTTTCTGTATAGCGCGATAGTTAAAGTGAATGTTAGTAAAAATTTAGTTATTATGATTATGAAAATTTAGTTATTTATTCTAGTTAATAAAAAATTTTTTTTTTAATATTACAAATCGGCATTCATTTTTTTTTTTCAATATCTGAGTGGTAAATCTTCAAACAAAATATTTCGCCTAAAATACGTTTAATCTCTTCCCTGTTTGATGTATCAAAAAAAAAAGGATGAAAAAATTTTTCTTTTAAAATATGAATCAATAAAAAATTAAAGTAAAATATTAAAAAAAACATAAACCAAATTGGAAAGCTAATCAAAAATGTCAATTGCTTTTTCGAACAAAGAAAAATTTTCATTTAATAATAAATAAAAACATATTGGAATTGAAATCATAATATTTTCAAATAAGAAAAATTGATTTACTTAATTCTAAAGTAAAGAACAAAAAAAACAAAAAACTAAAAAGAATCCTTTTTGTTTTTTTTTTCTGATTTTCTTTTTGATTAAAAATTTAAACATTAATAAAACAAAGTAGTAAAGTTATGTGATGTCTTTTTTTTTTATTATTCCATCTTTTATTTTTATATCTCCAAATAATAAATATTCGATTTCAATCCATTCAATTTTTTATATAAATATTTTTTTTCTTCTTATTGTTTTATTTATTATACGTTCAATTAGAGTGACCATAACAAATTTTTACACAGTCAATTCAGTAAAAAAAAAGTTTTTATAACAAAAGAAAAAAATAAACGGATTGTTGAAATCCGGCTAAAATCTTAAGATGTGAATTGAAGCCTGCCAAATATAAAAAAAAAGAAAGAAATGCTTTTTTTTGCGTACAAAGAAGGAGTTACAAAAATGGAATGAAGGAGAATTAAATTAAAACTTAGCGTAGAAGAATATTTGACAGCTATCAAATGTATAGGGCTACCAAACGCATGGATACCAAATGTAAATATATTTGACATCCACCAACAACATAAATTATAGATAGAATAATAATAAATTTAGAATAGAAGTGGATACATGAGAAATAATAATAAAAGGTCTGAAAATTAAGAGAACAAAGGTAAAAGTGATAAGTGGTTAGTGCAATAAGTCTATGGTCTATAATGTTTTTTTCATTATAAGACTATTTAAATGTAAATTTTTTCAATTTTTATAACTTTTTCAGCAAATTGTGTTGTGGACTGTGGTTGAGGCACTTTCATACGAAAGATCTTGGATTCAAACCCCGGCTGGGTCATATAGATTAATAAAAAATAATATCTATTTTTCTTAGAATATATAATTAATATCATATCAGATTATATTGTAATATATACATAATAAAATAATAATAAAGTAATTTTTGTATAAGAAAATAGATGACGTAGAAATAAAAAAATATTTATGTCTCACCATCTTGTAGAATATAGATATAGCCAAGTAATGAATGGCTTAGTGAAATTAATGATTCGAGAAACTGAAACTTAGTTAAATGTGATTGTTTTTAATTTCGTTTAAAAGTGAAAAATTCCATCTTTTTCGTTATTTATACAAACAAAAACGAAACGAAAACGATTAAAAAAGATATAAATATTAATATTATAATTTAAAAATATTAATTTAAAACAAAAATCTTCCTTTACTTTTCAATATAATGAAAACTTAATGTTGACATTTTAATTTTTGTGCTTTACATCTAAAAAATTTGCACAGATGCAAAAGTTACAATTGTTTAAAAATACAAAATTTTCAATTTCTAAGCCAGAACAGCACTTATACGGTGTATTATACCAAAAAAAAATCCTAATCTTTAATTAAGATAGTTCTTTTCTTAAAATTGCAAGGTATCTTCAAAAATCGTTCAAGAGATATTAAAGATATTAAAGAAGGAGATTGTACAATTTTTCATCACATAACGGTAAATTTTAATACTACTAAATTTATTAGGTAAAAAAACTGTTCGATCATTCGGAGTTTTTTAGATTGAAAAAATGTTACGCAAAATCTAAGATATATACACATTTGAAAATTTCCATTATTTCCAACTTTGAAGAGCTGTTGCTTGGAAATGGATTGTTCTAAAACATCTTAGAGACGGACGAAAGGATTTTTTTTTTTCCACATGTGCTAGTTCAAATTTTATTTTAATATACAATTCGATATAATTACGAAAAATCATAAAAATGATTTTACCTAAAAATAAACAAAAGCATAACAGAATAATAAAATCTTTTTGAGAAATGTAATTTTTCGTAGCTTTTTCTCAAAAACATTTACAATGTAAGTTATTTATACATTCACGATCAGATCAGTATACCGAACTAGCCCAAAGAACGGTATGAAAAAACTATCAATAAAAGAAGAAGAAAAAAGCAGAATAAAATCTGAACGAATGGTAACTCTGTAATAATTTAAACATAATAATCTGTATTTTCTTTATTTAATATTTATGTGCAAATCATACTGCATATTTGTGGAAAAACATGTAATGGAAAAAAGATATATGATATGTTTCTGATATATTTCTGTTTTTTTTTTTTTATAAAAATCACTGATGAATACATTAATAGTTTTAAAACACAGTGAATCTACCATTACATATTCTTAGTATAGTTTTTGGAATTTTTAAGGTTGATAATTTTGCATTGATAATTTTTATTATTTTCAAAAAATAATTTCTAAAAGAGATATTCTAGATATTAAGAGAGAATAAGGCAGTTAATTTTTTTCCCTCTAGTTCTACCATAAGTAAAATATTAAGTAACATGAATTTATAAAAGACTATTCCAAAATATTTTTTAACTTTATTTTCTTTAAATTAAATTAATTAAGAAAGGAGTAATTATAATGAGTAAAGTTCCTTAATATAAGGTGATTTTTTGATTATCTAAGAAAATAATTAAGGATAATACATTTTGTTTGTTTTTTAATAAGGATATAACTACTTTGTTATTTAGTTATCTGTTATTACACAGTATTTCAACATAATATTACTATAAAATTACAGAATAGCATGTAATAAATTAAAATAATTACTGAAAGTATCTTAAATTATAATTTTTATTTTTTTTGTTGTTCTTTTTGATTAAAGGTGGGTGGCTTTATTCTGCATATTAAATTAAAACAAAAACAAAATCAAAATGTTTTTGTTGAAAAATCAACACCAAAATCCACATTTCTGGCAAAAAAAAATAAAAATATTTTTATTACTTTGGAGTTGATGTGGAAAATCAAAAAAATGAAAGTGGAAAACAAAAAATACAAGAAAAAAAGAAAAACGAAACATTAATACACACACAAACGTGCAGTTAAACTTTTTGGACTTTCTAAAGAGAATTAAAGAGGAAAACAAATTCCATAAATTTTTTTTTCTTCAAAAATTTTCTTAGAAAATTTTACATGTTGTTTTTCTTTAAATTGTTGCTGTTTAATTTTTTTGTTTTTTTTGTATCCTGTAGGAAAAACTTTTTATAACTTAAAGTATTCTTTTCTTCCATTAAAGTTTTTTTTTTATTTTTATTTTTGTTCTTTTCTAAAAAAAAAAAAAACTTTAAGAATAGTTCAGAATATCTTTAATAGTTTTTTAAATTTCGGTAAACATCTTTAAAGAAACCAAAGAAAAGTACTGAGTGAATAAAAGGAATTTGTAATGGGGCTTAAATTTAAGAAATTAGTTTTTAGATGAAATTGAATTATTTTAAGGGCTTCTGAACGATAAAATTTATGTATCCTTTCGAACGGAAATATATCTAATGATTTTTTAATGTTGAATAAAAACAAAAAAAAAGAAAAAGTTAGAGTATCTTTGGTCATCATCAATACATACATCAAGAAGTTATTATTTAAAAGATACTCATTTAAATTTTAATTGTCTTATAGGAATTAACTAAATAAAATTTATAAATAAAAGTTTTAGTAAAGCACTAAAACTTTATAAAATGCATTCATTAAAATCGATTGAAGAAATTTTTAATTCTCTTGGTAATCGGTTTATTTTTTGAGTGTTAGTTATAAGTTTAAAGGATACTAGGATATAAATGAAATTCAAATTTATCATATGTTTTGTATTTTGTTTTAAATAGAAGTTTATTGATTAAAAGTATAATCAATATTTTGTGGACAACCCTCATAACGATAAACATTTCATTAATTTTCATTACGTTTTGTTTTTACGTAAATTAAAATTTAAAATTGTTTTTTTTTTATAAATATTTCATATAGGATAAAAATGGATGTAAATATTTTCTAAGTTACATAAAAGTATTTTTTTAGTTTTTTTTTTTTTTTATAAAATTTTTAAAAGTTATTTACTATGTAAATCCATAATCCCCTATGTCCTTTTTCTTTTTTTTTTTGAATAATTTGCACATATGTATATGGGTATGAAATGTATTTATTTGCAGTAAATAGCAATTAAATAAATTTGAAACAAAAAACGTGTTTAAATATAGATGAAAACAAAAAGAACTTATTTAGAAAAATATTATTTAGATTATTTTGATAGTTCACATCTGTTCATATGAACTATAGTTTATGACTTTATAATGATACCCTTATGAACGTATGTTCAAATATATAATAAATTTTCCATTACGTTTGTGACATCTTAAAGAAGCCGAGTTAGACATAGACTAAAGTGTATGGAGCGGATCAGAATCGAATTTTGAGTCGATTTAACCATGTACGATAAAAGGAAGTAACATTGTGAAATTTTTACCACCTCACTTTTAAAAAAATTGTTAGTTTCGCTATTTAAATCCAAGGAGTTTCAATTTACTTTTCTAGTTCTTCAAAATAAATTTCTCAATTCACTTTCTCTCAACAATAATTAAAGATATTTAATGCTATATAACACAAACAGTGTAATGTCACCAGTAAATCATTACAGAAGTAAATCATAAAATAAGGATCTGGATTAAAATTAAAATTATATTATGTCCAATACCTACCTATGGTCCTATACCTGTCTAATACCTACCTAAGTTAAAATAACATTGTATGAAATAAGCTTATAAGTGAATTAATCAAATTAATTTTAAATTAGTGATTAATAAATAGATAAATAAAAGAAATTTTAACTAAAATTTAATTATTTAAAATAAAAATCAGAAAGGGAGTTTTAATTACAAATATATTAATAGACTTAATGTGACCTTGGGTGACCTTGACGTCATTTAGTTCCGTTACACAATATTTCTTCTCTTATGCACAAAATAACTCAGTGTCTATTCAATTTACGTATCTGAAATCTTTTGAAAAGATGCCAAGTTGCATGACAACATCTTTTGTAAAATTTGGTTGTGAGAGCGGCAGATTCAAATAGCTTTCATATCTCGGATAAAAGATGATAAAGTTTAATGGCAATAACTTCTTTAAAATGTCCTTTGTTCGGGGCAACAGATTCGACTAGCTGTCATATAAGTCCTAAATTTACATAAATATATATCTCAGTACTTAATTAAGTAACACATTTAAAGTTTTGTAAATGATGAATTGATGATCAACTTTCATGGAAACAGTATATATATATATTTGTTAATACGAATATCACCGAGTTGACACAGTTTACTCTACTCGTTTTTTTTTTTAAATAAATTAAAAAACATTTATTGAATTTTATTGAACATAGGTATATAGGTATAAGAATTTTGAATTTATATAATTTTTTGCCCTAAAGGAGCTGACAATCTTCCAAAGACGCCAAGAATTTCCCCTCCGTATTATCAAATTCTTACTGACTCAAATCACATTTTGAATCTTAAGAATCTTATTACTTGAATTTTAAGTTTGAATCTTAAAGTTTTCGAAAATGATCATTTTTCGAAAAAGAATTGTGTATTGTCTAAAGAGATTTAATTTTAATCTTTGTCTTCCCTAGTTCATTTTCATTGTGTTCTACGTCAGAATTTTTTTGTGTTCTATCTGTGGGCTAAGGATTTTTTCTACCAGACTTTCTGTTGCATTTTATATCATGATATTTTCGAATTTTCGCCTTAGATGTTTTAAAATTTTTGAATGTTACTAAAAAAAAATTAATTACAAATTTAAAATTTAACAGAACATTAATACAATTCCAATTTACATCTAATGAGAGAATTAAAAAAATAAATATATTTTCAATTAAAAAAACCACAACAAAATGCAAATAGAATTATTTTATAATAAAATTTATATTGTAAAAAAGCAACTCTTTCTTATTTCATTATTTTCCCTTTTGTTTATTATCGAATCTCTAATTTGATTTAGTATTTAATCTTTTTTCTATTCTGGGTCTCTGTGCGAAATCAAAACTAAATCAAATGTAAAACAAAAACATTTTAGCTATAAAAGAAAAGCCAAAAAAAAAAAAAAATAAACAGAAATTAAAAATTTAAATTACCTGTCTGTAATGGTGGGTACTTTGACACAACTTCCCCCCAAAAACAGAAAAAAAAATCTAATCTAGGTAAAATGAATTGTAAAATGTTTTTCAATCAATATTAATAGATATTCTATATAATATTTATATTTATTTTTAGTTATTCAATGTCTGAATTCAAACTATGTTTTTATATTGTAATTTAAAATTCGATTCATATATACGGTTATTGACTTACTCCATCATCGGATCTTTAATTCATTTGGGTACCATTTTAAATCGTTCAAACAATGTTTTTATAATAAAATGCTGTGTTCATTTCATTAGGGATAAATTCATCTGTTGGATAGTTACTATTTTTATTATTTCTTTTTTTTTTAAACTACTAGTACTATGTGTACTACTTACAGACACACTACTATAATATTGATGAAATGGTTTTTTTTTTTGTTTTCAAAGAGTTAATGGGTAAACATAGTTATTTATATTTTAACCATGGGAATTACTTTATATTCTTTTCCTCTTCCTCTTCCATTTTTTTTTGTTCAAAAATAGTTTTTTTTTTGGTTAAAATTGTGCATGTAATTGGTGGTACCACTACTATACAACTATATATGGTCAATAAATATGTGGAAGGTTTAAAATATAAAATCAATTCAATTGTGGTCAGTAATGCGCGTGCATTACTTCTATATGTAAAGTTTAAAAGGAAGTAAGCAAAAACAGAAAAAAAAAAAAACAAAAAAATTTGATTAAAAAACGAGGGAGGGTTATAATAACCCTAAAATCTATAGATAGGGAAAAGAATAAAAAATATTTTTCAAATAAATAAATATGACCACTTGTGGTAAATTTTATTTTATAGAAAAATAAAAATAAAAAAATTTTAAACATACAAACAAGCAACAATTATAAAACATCATTTTAATTGATTGATTTATGATGACGATAATCAGAATTCAAGGATTGAAAAATTAGATGGTTATAAAAATAATGTTACTTAATGTTTTATCTTATAAAGCAAAAAAAAAAAAAAAAGTAAAACATAAATTCACCAGATTTGACATTAAATTTCCAATTTTTAAAATTATTATAAAATTTTAACATTAATTGTCGTTTTAAATTTGAAAAATTTTAAAGTAAACAAAAATTACAAGTTATGGTAAGTTATTAAAAAATATGCCAAAGAATTTATTTTTAATATTGTGTTATTAAATATTTATGATCCTGTCATTTTTATATGATTTACTCGTATCTCATCATTAGAAATTATATTAATTAGTGCAAAGTGCATTACGTAAACCTGCAGAGCATTAATAAAAATCATAAATATAAAAAAAATATAATAATTGAAAGACCATTAAAATATCACATCATTTTTTTTACATTATAAAATTGAATTTATTATTTTTTAATAAAATAAAATTTACTCCAACTGTCCAATATTATTATTAGGGTTCAACCTTTCATTTCAGGATACAACCATAGAATCAACTTGTGTTAAGCTTTGTGTTAAGCTCTTTTACACTGCAGTCGTATCTCTTCTTTGATAGAACAAATTTGTAAATCAAGTTCGATTTTTGTTATTTTAAATTTTGATCTAAGGGTATTGCTTGGAAAATCACTGATATGATATAATAAAATGGTTGTAAATGAAACTGAATATTTGAAAAAATATGTTTTGATTTATTTAAATAAAATGTTTTTTATCTTTCCTTCTTTCGACCCAAAATCCCTATATATCCCTATTATAATATTTCTTAAATAAAATAAATATTTTATTTTCCATTTTCTTTTATAAAACTTTTCTAAAAAAAAATTATTATTTATTTATATTCCCAATAGGGAGACATATAACACATATGCACCCAGAGTGGATCTAAATTCTATTCAGACATCTTCACAGCTTCTGTTTAGATTTCAGGGCTCGTCTTATTAGTAAGTTCGATTCTAGCTTTGAGTGTGAGTTTTATATCTAATTTCAGATTTTTATATTCCTTATAGGTTTTATTAAGAAAAATATAAAAAATTTAAATCAAAATTTTATTAATAAATCAAACATTTTAATTAATTTGAGTGATTATTAAACAGCAATGAGTGATTCTTATTATTTTACATGCAGTTTTATATTCACTTATACGAAATTTTGTGTAATTTTTTGTTTTTTAAGTGCCATACACCTGATGATATTGTATACAA
Source organism: Poecilobothrus nobilitatus (assembly GCA_947095535.1). Classification (NCBI taxonomy): domain Eukaryota; kingdom Metazoa; phylum Arthropoda; class Insecta; order Diptera; family Dolichopodidae; genus Poecilobothrus; species Poecilobothrus nobilitatus. The sequence continues at coordinate 171,357,889 of OX352774.1, forward strand.
GCAATTCAATTAAAATCATCAATTCATATTTACAATCTAGAATTAATAAAACACTTAACATTAGTTGCAATTAAAATATTTTTTTTTTTTTTAATTTAATCTTACATTAAAATATTATTTCCTTATGGGTTTTTAACAGGACATAAAATAAATTCTATGCCCTTAATAATTATAATCGAAACTTAAAATTGCCAAGTCATAATACACTCAACAAGTTAAAATGAGTTAATAAAAAGAACCACCCATTTTAATAGAAATTTTTTCCATAAACGTACATAGAAAATTATATTTGTAGAAATTTAATTATAAGTAAAAAAAAAAAAAGAATAAAAAAATGATTACAATATTTTTTTCTTAATAATTAAATTTGCTCACTTTTAGTTGGATAAAATCAATTATTGTTCTTAATAATAAGTAAGTAATAAATTATATCATGGGGATTAAAGATGAGTAATGCACTATAAAATCTGAATCGTTATTTTAACTATATAAAAACTTTTTATGAATGTTATATGAATACAGAAGATTAAAAAGGAAGATCAAGGTGTTGACAAAAAGAGGGTCCTTTCAGCATTGTCGTCGTTCTTAACTAAATGTTCAGGGCAAACTTTAATTAAAAAATAATAATGTAAAAATTCTAATCTGTAATTACCATTTTTGATGATATTTCTTTAAAAGGATCGTAAGTCACAAAAAATTTCCTTGATTTGTTAATATGATTTTGAAAACTGTATTACAATGATACATTGGAAATTTTTATAGGTTTATTTTTATTAAATAAAGAAAAACTTTGCTTAGTAGCAATAAAACTATGCTTTTTGCTTTTGATTAAATAATCAGAGAAAAGAAAAATTATTAATATGTTTTTTAGATTTAGCATAAATACAACTAAAACAGTCACTTGGCATAAAAACAGTTAGCATAAAAGGACTTTTAGCATAAAGCCAGTTACCGTAAAAGGGCATATAGGCAAAATTCCATTTATACTAATGAATGCTTCGCATAAAATCTTATTGGCAAATGGAACATATTATTGTTTACATAGTAAGGTTGATTGTGTTGAGTCATAATGATGATGATGGTAATGATGGTTATAATGATGGTGATAATGATTTATAATGAGTTATAACCCTCTATTTTAATTTAAACCTGGAAAAATTGAAATTTAAATTTTTGAGACGAAAATTTATAGTTCCATAATCTACAATTACAACTCACAATGTGTTCATTGCAGGGGTTATTATCATAGGTATTTCATTTGAATGTATGCCATGTGAAGACGTATAACTCCGATATTGTAATCAACTCTAAACAACTTCTTTTTACATACACATATTTTAATTTCCGCTAAAATAATATTAGTGAAACACTGCTTTTCAAAACAACTCTAAAATCTATTTTATTAATTGCTTTGACCAGTTATTGCTTAATCCATCTAAATATTTTAATTGCTTGCATATAATTGTATGTAAAACGAAGATTTTGAAAAGAATGGAGATCCTCAAACACGCGCTAAAGATAAATTATTGACAAACCAAAAACCAAAAAATGTTGTTATTTATTATTAATTTTCATCTAGAAATTTTAAACTTCAGTTTTTTAGGTCTACATCTAAATTATAATTTTTTTTTTTTTAAATGTATTTCTCTGCCACATAAATGTGGACAGGAAATTACACAGCCTTTCCTCTTCAGGCGTGGCTGTAAATGTCGTAAGGGGAAATAACTCTTACGACGTGTGTGGAATTCGAACTCACACTCCCTCAATGTTTACAGCGTATTTTATACGCTCTTACCTACTAGGCCACCGAGGCCCCTTTTATAAATGTAAATGAAAGTATAAACAACATTATCGCCATCACCGCTGACGGTCATCATTATCATTCATGACCAACGGTAATAACCTTATTACGTAACCAACAACAAAGTATAAAAGAAATTTTACTAAATGTTTTTAAATGTTAACTGGCTTTATAATAAAAGTCTTTTTGAGAAATGGGTTTACCCCATCTGTGATGTTCACATTTTTTTAATATCTTATACAACAATTTTTTAAAGCTTATTGACTTAAATAAAATAATAATCAAAAATATTTTATTTATGTTATAAAATCCTTTAAAAACTTGTGTATTTTAGAATTTATTTAAGGGTTTAACAAGGTTAATTATTAAAATGTATTCACTCTATATTTCAGATTCACTATTCAATAAATACAAATCAAATTAAAAAACGTTAGCAAGCAAAAATATATTTTTGTTTTTTGTTAATAAAATATTGATTTAACCACTTATATATAATAAAATCTAGGTGAAAAAATCTATAAAATAAAGAAAACTATTGAAAATTGTTTTACTATAGACAGATAATAATTTTTTTTTAAATAAAACATTGGTAATATATGCAACCCTATTTTTAATTCAAATGGTTTTGAATGTATATATATTTTAGTACTAAAAAAGTTTTGGTAAGGGGTTCGTTTTGTTTTTTATTAAATGAATAGTACTTATTAAAAATATGTTATACAATAACAAATTCCTAGTACATAGCCAAAATAATATGTCTAACAAAACATTTGTAATTGAAAATGGTCTTCAACAAGGTATTGTTAACGCACCAATTCTTTTCTCGATCTACATAGCAGATCTTTTGCTCTGATTAGACCGAGTTAAAGGTAATAATTATGCCCTAGCTTTCGCAGACGACATAATAATATACTCTGCGAATGACACTGTAAATAGCATTCAGTATACTGTTCAAAAAATGTTTAACATTGTACAAGATTATTGCAAAATATGGAAATTAAAAGTGAACTTTAGTAAATTAGAAACCGTGTTATTCCGTAACACGGTAGACAAAACAAGTTCAGACATTAGAAAAAATTGGAAAAATTTTACCATTAAATCGCCCATTTCACCTCTCGCAAATAAAAAAGTCGTTAAATATCTTGGGGTTCACCTTCATAGAAATCTGAACTTCATTGATCATATAAAATATACAAAAGAGAAAGGTAATAAATCCTTTATGGCAGCAAAAAACCTATTTTACAACAAAAATATCAGTAACAGAGTCAAAATTATTTGCTACCAAACATTAATAAGGCCTACGCTTGTATATGGTGTACCCATATGGTACAATATCAGTGCAAGCCTAATGGAAAAAATCCGCAAGTTTGAAAGAAAGTGTATAAGAGTTTGCATCAATAAACATAGAAAACCTGAATCCGAGTACAAACATTTTTACTCCAATAAATATTTGTACAAGGAATCAAAAATCATAAGAATCGATAATTTTATTATAAAATTAATTCGCAACCACTATAATAGAGCATTAAATACTCCAGAAAATGGTTTAATATCACATATATTTTACCACAATGAGGAGTACATCAAGAAGACTTTGCTCACGGGCTTCATAGCACCTGAGCATTTCATCTTCTTAGACAAGCATGGTTATATACAAAACCAAAATCATGTCCCTATACTATTTCATTATAGTAGACGGGCTACATGTAAAAAAATTGAATATGATCCAGGTAACATCAACCCAGATAATATGAAATATGACATGTCGATACCAGATATAGATAAATCAATAAAAAATAATTATTGGTGGTTAAGCACGTTATAAACAAAAAATAATTTATTAGTATAAAAGATTAGTACATTAAATTATTAGATTAGTGTTATTTTTAGTATTAAAATAATAATTTTTAGTTATAAGTTTCTTAATTATTTGTAAGAATAGGATAAGTTAGGTTAAGGTTTTGTTTAAAAAAAAAGTATAAAAAAAATTGCCTATTTTAAATTTTTTCAATTAATTAAAACTAAGGAATTAATACATACTCAAAGGTCAGTAGACATTCATAATAATTATTAAGGCAAACAATTTAACATAAAAAAAACATTTTATTTTTACATGTTAATTTTTAAAGCACGAAAAACCTTTTTTGTTAACTATTTTTGTAGGTTAAGTTATCATAAGTATGTAAGCAATCAACAAAAAGTTCAATAAAAAAAAAAAAAAAAGTTTTTTATTAAATGCTGTTTGAACTTAAATTAAATTAATTTAGAATATTTAAAAGAAATATTAATGTAAAGTTTTTATATTCTTGTAAATACACTCTGATGACACTCTGAAGTAAGACCAAATATTTTCTCCAGTTTTGATGCTAAATTAGCAATTATGATACAAAGTGTAGAACAGGAATAAATGCAATAAAAGAAATACTAACAATACTTATTTACTATATATTTTCTTATTTATTTCTTAAAATAAATTAATATTTAATAAATCGAACTGTTGTAATTAAATTGTTTTCATTTTTATTGGAAATTTTCACAAAAACAAAACAAAATACTAATTTCTAAGAATATTTTAAACATTTTCCAAAATATTTATAAAAAGAAAAAAATTATAATCTTCAATTCTTGAATAGCTACTTCTACTTTTTTGGAAAAAAAGATAATAGAAGGTATATGCTATTTGATGTTATTTATTTAATAAAATACCTTAGGGCGACCGACATAATATTACAAAAGTTATTTTAAAAAAGGGCGTTTCATTAAATGATCTTTCACATAAAATTTACTTTTACAAAATGACAAACTGCGAAATACTTTGCAAAGTGGACATTTAATTGAAAAAATATTTAAGAACATATTAATTTCATAAAATACTATATTTTAAAATATAAGTAAGTTAACATTAATATCATTCTTTACATTCTTATAAATGTCCCATCAAATTTTCTACTCATACTTTTAAATTTTTCTAATTCTTTTTTCCTAAGAACCCTTCCCATATCCTTATACCATATTCCCATTAACCAAACTTTAGATTCTTATTAAGTGTCCCAACCTTAAGTTTGGTTTAAAGGGAAGTGGTTTTAGTTGGTTAAAGTTCAACACTATCGGGAAGAATCCTGTTCAATTCATGAGGATGACTTTTAAAGTTTTCCACAGACCGATTTTTAAAAAAATACGTTTTACATAAATTGAACCGCTTTTTCTTTTCAATAATTATATGGTTTGATTTAGTGATTTACTGTGTGAACATTTATGTTTTGAGTAAAAATAGTATTACAATATTAAATTTTATTGATAAAGTTTAAGAACAGGATGAATCTTATTGTTGTTGTAAGAGTTACGACACCAAATTAGGATTTCAATACTTAATTGTCGACAATTACGAAAAATCTAATCACAAAAATTAGTTTTCTGATTTGGTGGTATTCGAATTATGATCTTCGAAATTTCCGTATTTACATGCATTCTTTCAAAAGTGTTTCTTATCTTTGCAAAAGAAAAACATATTTGAATCAAGACATATAAACTGCCTTTTGGTTAAACATATATTTTGTTATATCCTTTATTCAACAATATCCGTTTTAATAAAGGTTTTTCTTTTTTGCAAATTGCGAAATGAGATGTATGCAAGGTGATATTTTTGGGCACTATGAAGTAACGCCCCAAGTCACTTCCAAATGAAGCATTTTAGAGTCGGAATTATATTTCCATATATAAATATTTTGGAAAAAGAGAATATCCTGATTTTGAATCTCATTTTCAACTCCATCCTAACGATATTTTGACACTCACTTTAACAGCAAAAAATATAAAACCACAACCAAACAAATTATTGAAACCTTGAGTTTCTTTCCAAATTACGAAACACTTTTGCATAAATAAAGGCGCGCACACGTTAAGCAAACCACAGCGTATCTTATTTGAAGAAAAAAGATAAATTTCAACGAGAATAATGGGGATCAGTTCATTTTTATTTTGGCAGTTAATGATTTGGTGCATAACGTCGATTTTTTGTTAAAAGGCAACTTTTGAAGAAATATATTTTTAGAAATTGTTTTTCGATAAAGTGCACTCTTATCTCATTATTAGGTGATTGTTTTCTTTAATAAAATTTTTATTGTTGTTTTTTTTTTCAATCACATTATAACAATAAAATAAGAAAAGAAAAAGTTTTGTTTTAAGTAAGGAACTATCTATAAATCTACAGATCTGTTGTATCTGTTATGTTTTTGTATATTTTCAATCAAATATTTTAAATTTTTTTTTTTAAATTAATTTTAATCTGTTGCGAATAGTGAATTTATTCAATTTGTTGCCCTTAAAAAAATTAATTTTTGTTCAATTTTATTTTTTAATTCCTTCAATTTTATTTTTTATACAAATTTTATTTCTTCTTTTTTTTTGTTTTTTTGCTGGTAGTGGAGAAAAGAATGTTTAAAATGAAAATATTTCATTTAAGTTTTGTTTTACTTTATTGAATTTTTTTTGTTTTGTTTGTTGTTTTTTATTTTGCTTTGGCTTTGGGCCATGTAAATTTTATTTAAATCAAAAATCTGTAATAAAGGAATTTTTTCTACAAACAAAAAAAAAAAAAAAAAAAAAATGATTTTTCATCATCAGCTTGTGTCATTTTCTTTATTATTTAATTTTTGTTTTTCTTTTATTATTAATTCCTTCAACAAAAGAAGGATAATAAAATATAAACAAGAAGAAAACGTAAATTTGATAAAGTAGAGATTCCTTTTTTTATATTGTTATATTTTTTTGGGTAAATCTTAAGTTACTAAATTTATTTTGTGTTTAGGCGAATGTTTTCCTAACAGCAATTCATAACAAAAGAATTTATTTGCTTTAAAAGAAAATCGGTAATAATTCTGATTGATTTGAGTTATTGCAAAAAGATTAATATTAAAATATTTTATATTCTAAAGAAATTCAAAAAAAATAAAATAAAAAATATCAAACAAAAATTATTTAAGAGTTTAAAAAATTATAAAAAATATTTTTTTAAGTACGCTTTTTTTTCGAATTGAAATTTAATTTAACATCTAAAAGATTTTAAACAAAGGATTTAAAATTCAATCATAATCAAAAGTCATTTTAAATTATAAATTCTTCTTGCAAATTACTCTGAAAATTGTTTCGTCTTCACTCTAAAACTCAGATTACATTTTCAAAATCAACACGTGTAAATATCAAAAAATTTCAAATTTGAAATAAAAATATTTTGTTTGACTTAAAGGGATGACAAAATTTAATTCCATTTAATAGAGAACAAATCTCCTATATGTTCTTTTGATCATCTTTTTTTTCAGACAGGTTAAAATTACCAATTTTCTACTGCAAATGTTTACATTATCATATCTGAACATCATAATGTTATTGCATTTTTTTTCTTTTTATTATAATCAAACTTCATAAAAACAAAAGGAATTAAAGTATTCATATAAACCCGAATAAAGTTTTGGGATACCAATAAAATATTTTGGTTATTGTACAGATAGCAGGAAAATCTTGAATTTAAAATGCATGATAAGAATCAGTTATGATTATGATGCATATCCCTATATATGTACTTTTGTATATTTTGCAATCCAATTACGTGGTTAAAATTTGTAATTTTTTAAAAATGCTTTTCTTATGATCGAGTCGTGTTAAGTCTTTACAAATGTGATCCAATATTTTCGTAAAAAAATTGAAAATAATGAGATGAAAATAACTTGAAAAAGTGGGGCCTATATTATATATTAGTTATGTGGTTATGTCATATATATATATATGTATATGTTCCAAATCATTAAAAGTTGAAAGTAATATAACTATATTTGTTTACTATTTTCTTGTAAATTTAACATATACTTGTATATAATACAAATTGAAAGAATAATCGTTAAAATGTTAGATGATTAAAATGAAATTAAAATAAAAGTATAATTTAATTATTTTGTATTAATTAATATTAAAAATAAAAAAAAATATATATGTTTTTAAATTTTTTCTAATTATTACATATTAATGTAATAAAAAATAAAGAAAAATTTCATATTACATCTTGGCATAATACAATATTTTTAATAGAATATAAATTTATTGATTTATTGATTAAAATATAATTAGCCTAAAATTATGCAAATTATATCTGAATGGAATTTAAATTTAAATACGCGACACGAAACTTTTGTATAGATTAACTTTGGCACTGCTTACCAAAAACATCATGACTCCAGAGCAAGCCCTATTCAAAATAATGGAATTCTCAGCTTCAAACCACATACCCCAACACCAGCCAGACAGGTTAAATCGAACCAATCCAATAGCTTTCTTAAACACACCTGCCCAGAAATAGCCAGTTCCACATACAATCTAGGTAACAAGAGGAGGATAGAAACTAAAATATGTACAATAACGTTAAGGCATACAGTTGCCACTAAAAAATATTTGTTTGAAAAAAACAAACACTCCAACATGTCCACTCGGCCACCAAACACTAACGATAAGGCACATAATGTTTAATTGTCCCACCACAAAATATACTTAAGTCCACCTCGATGTGACCCAATCAATATTACAACCTACAACACAAAACGCACGAGTTATCCAAGAAATAGCTAAAAAATTTGATATCTGAAAATGTATATAATCTTCTACTTAAAATTATAACTTATTAAAGCAATAAAACCAATTAAATATTATGTATTAAAACAATATAATGAAATTCAATGGTAGGTTATTAAAACAATAAAATTAATTAAATATTAAAAAATAATTATTAAATTATAATAATGTTAATTAATGTTAAAAGCAGTGTGTTTTAAATGAAATATTTAAAAAATCAATCAAATATTATTTTATAATAAGTTATACTCAGCCCGTAATGGCCTTAATTGCATTAGTTTGTAAATAAATAAATATATAGTATTAATTTTTTTGAGCATTTTATCTTTCTTGACTAAATGTTTTTATACATATTCTTTTATACAAAATGAGATTCATCTCCTCCTACTGTACCACTGTAGTAGACAGGCTGCATGCGGCGGCGTATTACCCGCGAAATATTAACGCAGATCAAATAAAAAACGATATGAGTTTTCCATTTAAGAATACATATATAAAAAAAATCCATTGGTGGTTGGACTCTAAATGTTGGGTGTAACTAACACAAAACACTGTGACTGTGATCCCTATATCACGATGCAATTTTTCATTACTTATATAAGCCCTTGAGCCCATGAACACACAACCTAGGTGTGATTTTTATATTGTGATACAAATACATTAATTGTGTAATTAATTTAAACTCCCTCCAGTCATGCTATCTGACGGCTGATATCATATTCGTTCAACAGGTAGCTATTCGCGACAGCTATTCGCGAACAAATGAACTCCACTGCTATTCGCGAACAAATGACATACAAAGAAATTCCAAATAATTTGCTATCGGTCGAGCTTTTTAATGTATCACACCACTCTACAAACTGCAGCAAATTTGAACATAGGCGAAGTTGAGAGAGAGCTTAGGTTAAGCAAAATGTTTGATACAAAAAAATAGTGTCAAATCAAGTAATTTAATTAGTTAACAATCCATGTTTAAGTTAGAATAGTTTAGATTAAGTTAGGTAAGTAAAGTAAAATTTTATTATAAACTTTATGATAGAAACATTTTTTTTCACACCATAACACACATTGCTATAACTAAACTAATTCTACTAGTAAGATTAATAAAAAAAAACTATTAAAAAGTAAAAGTTAAATAAAAAAAAAAACAACAAAAACTAGTATTAAATTTTAACTTTGTCGATATTTTCATTGCAATTTAAAAGGATTCAGTTTTTTTTCTAGGAAAAATTAAATATTTAATGTTCATTTTGTATTTTTAAAATTCGTATTATAAGCTATTATTAAATTATTTCATAATATATATATATATTAGCAATTAACATGTTACTTCTAGTAAAATTTATTAAATTTCCATACTTATATATCTTTTTGTCCTTTTTTTAAAAAATAGCATCCCAAAATCATAAAAACTTCAATTCAAAGGTATAACAACAAAATTTTTTGTTTTGTTCTGTTTTTTTTTTTTAAACAAACTTATTGCAAAGAGCAAAAGTAAAAATTTCAACTTTTGTCCTTTAAATATTTGAATAAATTTTCTACTTCTACATATTAAACAGCATAGTAATGCAGTAAAATTTGTAGATGTATTAAACCAAATCTACACAAATATAAAAGTTTATATGAAAAAAAAAAATAAAAATATTTTTTGAATAAGTAAAGCATAAAATTTTATTACCCTTCAAAAGGATAAATATATAATAAAATAACAAAATATTTCTATTCTTGATAGTTTTGTAACCATCATCTTATCACATACAAGTCCTTATCCATATACAAAATCCATTATAATATATATATAAACATCGTATCATTATATTATGATCATGCTCATAATAATATCCATAATATGGATAATGATACTTATATCTTTTGTTTGTTTCACTATTTCAAAATATACTTATATGTATATACTATATGTATATATAAAATGCGTTTTATCAAATGCACCTTCTAGAAAAAAATAACAATAACAACAACAACAACAACAAAATGAATCTTTTTCGTAAACAAGACAAGTTCACTTAAAATATAAACATAAGTAAACAAAAGTTTTCTACATTATATAAAAACAGTAACAGTAAAGATTACTTAAAGATGCACAATTTTTCTTGTACATAATTTTTTTTTTTTTTTTTTATTTGAAAATTTCTCAAAGGATATTCCATTAAAGATATTCTTAACATATATACAGTATATGTATATCTAAAAATAATGTTCTTATCATTTTTTTTTTTTTTGTCTTTTGAGAAAATGAAAGTTTATTATACAATTTTTGGAAAATGTTTTCGATATTTTATGTGCACAAGAAAAAAAAAAAAAAGTAGAACAAACCGAAATGAATTTCATGAATTTCAGTTATTTAGTTATTTATCATGATGGATTTTCAAGAAAAAATTGTTTTTCTTTAGAATATTTTTTTGTTTTTTTGTTTTTTTGTTTTTTTGTTTTTTTTTTTTTTTTTGATATTATTTTTTCAAAAGGAAAAAAATATATTACGACCTTTTCATTTTGATTTTTGTTCACGTGTGTAGTTATTAAGTTGTTATAAAAAAAAAGCAAAAAATGGAACTCTGATGAGTTTCCTTTTTCTTTTTTTTTTTTTCCTTAATTTACCCTTAAATCCAGTAAAAAACTTAAGACCATTATATGAAATAAAAGAAAAAAAAGAAAAACGTAAATTTTTTGGATTTTTTTTTTAAAAAGTGGTTTCTTCGGATTTAAGATTTCTGGAAGGAAGATAATAGGTTATAAATAACATATACATATTATGTACATATGTATACGATTTTTTATAATTCTGTTTGAAAAATTCTTCGGGAATATTTAAATTAATTTTAAGGTATCAATTTTCATATTACGAGAAATTAATCAATGAATATTCAATTTTTTTTTTAGTAAAAACGAAACATAAATTTTGCTTTTAAAAAAATTTTTTTTTTTTTTTTTGGGGAACATATTGTACCTATATGATTCCATAAGATCTTTAATGGAATATTTATTTTAATAAAATTTCTAAATTTCTCAAATAAAAAAAAAAGAACAAAAAAAAAAAATTGTGTAGAAGGAGAATTGTGCATCTTAAGGATACAACAAAAAATATACAGAAGGAATATATGGGAGGGATATGGAGTAGTAATCAACCCAAAATTAATTATTTAATATAATATTGAATTTTAAGAATTTTAAGATGAATTTTCTTTTAGTATTTTCAGTATCTGTGAAAAATATTCGTTCAATATATCGAATATATATATATATATATATATATAGTGAAAATTACTAAGTCAAGGTGAAATTATCGTTAGCGAGTTGTATTTTAAAATCTGCTTTTACATTTTTAAACTTTTCTTTAAATTTTTTTTTTTTTCAAATCGGAATAAATTTCAAAAGCAGTCTTATCTTATAAATTAAATCTTACAAAAATTAAATGAATATTTAGTATAGTATTTTTCAATTAAATGATATCATTTTCAAAATAAATGAAACCTCTTTTTTACAATCAAATACAACCTTTTTTCGTTCAAAATAAACTATTTGTTTTTTTTTTTCATATTAAACCATTTTTTTTTTAAACAAAATATTTTCATTTTTTAACCATAAAATAAAATTAAATTAAATTTTAAAAATTAACAAATAATAAAATAAAATATAATAAAATAATATCATTCAATCCTTTCTTTTTTAATTTTCTTATAGCAGCGGTTGACGTTCAGTGGCATATATATGGAATATGAAATATCATATCACATTGGAAATATTATGATCGGTCGTAAGGTAACTCAATATAGATCATATTCGTGCATGCCCATTAATTTTTGAAAAAGCTTTTTCGAATGGCTTCTGCATCGTGGAATAGGGTGGCAAAAATTTTAAATTAAAACCACTGTTCCGTAATTATTGCTTGAAATTCTTTGTTTTTTGTGCATTTTATAATTGTCCATTACTAAAAGAATTTTTTTCAAGATGGTTGTTTAAAAGTATTTTAAAAAGCTCTCGTAAGAACAAAATAAAACGTTTGACATTACAAAACAGGATTGACATTATTCTATTTTATTGATTGAAATGCAGCGTATTAAGAATGCAGGTTTAAGAACATTTAATAGTAAATATTATAAAAATAAATAGAATAGTTTCTCTCTTAATACGTAAGTTTTGTTTTAGGTTTCATTCTATTTGAAAAAAGTTTCATTTAAAATAAAAATAGTTTCATTTAGTTTGAAAGTAGTTTCATTTAATCATAAAAATGCTATAATATTAAAAGAAATTTAAACAGATGGATTTTCACATATACATAATATATGTAACGTATATGTAAAATTTTAATAAAATAAGGATTAAGAATTGATTAAAAGGAAAAAAAAAGGAGAGGCATCTTTTGGGAATAAGAATTTTGATTTTGATGTTTACTTTATCGACTATTAATATTCCTTTTAAACTTTTACCAAATAAATTAAGAAATAATATAAATTTAAGGTATCCTTTTGTATTTAAACTTTATTAGGTGAGATTTCATGATCATTTTTTTTTTTTTTTTTCATTTGCCTTTTCATTGTGTTTGTAAGTATACCAAAAGCTACAACTTGTTACTCAATGTCAATAAGGAAATATATTTATATATATTTTCTGCAGAATTTTTAATTATCGTCTTAACTTTAAATAATCTTTGTTCTTTAAGATGAGTATACAGTACTCATTTAAAAAAATAAATTTCTTTGCATAATATTTAAAAATAATAAAAAAATAAAATAAAACGATAGAAAAAGGACAATAATAATAAAAAATGAAAACATTTTCTTATTTTAATTTCCTTTCACAGAAAATTTTTTCATAAGATTTAATAGAAATTTAATGTTTCATTTTTAATTTAACTTTTAATAAGGGTCATAATTAACAATTAAATTTTAAAGAAATTTTCTTTGTGTCTTTTTTCTGTTTATTTTCTTTTAATAAATTCAAAGTATGTACAACTAAGATTTGTACATAAAGTCCTTTAATTTTATTGTCTAGGTTCATAAAATGAATATTTTATTAAAGATGAAGTTAAAAGCTAAATCTTGTTTTATATCCCAATAAATGATCTTTTTAATTTTCTTTCTATGGTTAAATTGAATTACACTTTAGTGACTATGATTTAAATAATGACTATATATTTAAGTTTAAGTGGAAATATTTAAAAATTAATTATCATATCTTGTTAATTACCATTGAGATACATAATGCTCATAGAATTTACAATACCTTTGCACATAAACAAAGAATCGGCATCAAAATACAACATCTATAAATTTAATAAAAATTAAAAAAACAAAAAAAAAAAAAGATCTTTCGGAATATTTAATTTAGTAAAAAATTCGGAATTTAAAATTAATTTAAATTTAATTTATTATTTTTAACAAGAAAAAATCTGATATTCAATATTTGTTTTCTTTTTCCCATATACATACTTATATTTATACGATGAAAGTTTAATGTCATAGGAAAGACAACATTGCCAAATGCTTTTTTTTTTTATTTTTTTCCAGCATCAGTTTGTTTAAATGTTTACTGAAAAAGGTTTGGTGGCAATTTTTTTAATGCTATTAGCTATATATGCTATGAATTTATATATAATTTTAAATGAAAATTTTTAGTGGCTGACTCTTTTTTATATCATTGATGAAAAAGTGGTTAATATTTGTATATGAATACGTTTCTTTTCCTTTTTGGATATTTCACACTTGTTGTTTTAATATTTTTTAGATATAAAATTTATGCTTCAAGGACAATTATTTTTTTTTTTTTTTTTTTTGTTTTTTCATCTTGTTATAATGAATAGGTACTATAAAGAACAAACAGAGAGTTTTAATTTTGAAATAAAAAAAAAAAAATTTTATACCCATAAGAATGGAATCCTAAGGGTAAAATAAATTTTTCTCAATACTAAAGAAATCACGAAAGAATTGTAGGAATATGAAAATATTTAGACAAGATACAAAACCTGTTAAATAAATTTATTTATTTATTTTTTTTTTTTGTTTTTATTGTTGAGTCTCGACGTTCCTTTTGTTCTTTAATATTTTGAATGACAATAATTCGTGAATTTTTTGAAGTGAAACAAAATTTATTTATTTAAAATCGTTGATGCTTTAATTTAAAGGATTCCGCAGGTATTATTTTTAAAAAATTAATTAAAAACAATATTTGAAATTATAAAACATTCTGTTTACTTTGTATTTTTTACTTTTAGATATGCTATAGTTAAATTTTTTTAAAATTTCCTTTAGAAACGAAATATTGAGTCCCTGTTGTGATACTCATAATTTTCAAATCCCATTAAAATTTATTTCAAGGCTAGATTAATTCAAATTAAGGGTAGATTAGTTGAAAAATTCTTTATAGTTATAAAACCCTTAATTTTTTAAATTCTATTAAAATTTATTTCAAACTTAGATAAGTTAAAACTAAAGGTAGATTTTTTATATTAGTTCTTGGTTTCAACTCTTAATATACAACCCTTAATTTCTTGAATCCCATTAACATTTATTTCAAGTTAATCAATCTAATGCATTTATTCACACTTATCTAATTCAAACTATAGGTAGATTTTTTCTATTAGTTCGTGGCTTCAACCATTCATTTTTAAATCCCATTAGAATTTATTTCAAGCTACTAAGTACTAAGTTTCAACTGATAAAATGTTTATTTTGTTAATAAAATCAAACCTTTGGAAAAGTGTTATTGAATGCATGTTTACCTTTTTAATGAACTACTTAATAAATAAGTTAGCTTTTACATAAAATAATTATGTAGATTCTCTTAATTATCCCTATAACTTCCCCATAAATCAACAATAGAATATGTAATTAACTAAAGTAGATATAAATAATTTATCTAAGCTAAGAATTTATGTATTTCAATCATAGTTAGCTTTTTTTTTTTTTTTGTTCACTTCATGAGTTTTTTATGATTTTTTTGACCATAGTAAGCTTTCAATTTAATTCCAGTTAGAAACATTTTCACAAATCATTTAATAAAATTTTACCACAAGTCACAATAATTGTTAAATTTATGATCCTTTTTATGTTTTGTAAATTTAATTTGTGAGTTATATGAATGAATTAAAATTTTGGCATGATATAATATAATTATCTACAATATTCTAAAATTAAACTTACCTTTTAGTTTATTTTTGTCTTCTTACTTTTTGAAAAAATAAAATGTTGAAATTTTTAAAATAATGTTTATTCTTTTATGATCAAGTTACAATTGCGATTATAATTTTATTTAAGGACTATTTTAATTTAATTTTATTTTTTATTTTGAACTCACTTGTTTTTTTTCTTCTTTTTTTTTTTTACAAATATAATAATTTGTAATTTTTTATTTAGAAAATAAAGAAGGACAATAATATAGTTTTTTTTTTTTTACTTTTTTTTTGATTTAACTTTTATAGATCAGCTATAATAAATTTCGAAAATACTTTATTTTTTTGTGTACAATAAATCACTTTAATAACAATTTATTGATAATAAATTTTTCTTTTCAATTATTTTTATATTTATTTTAATAAAATATTTACCAAATAAAAATAAATTGACTTTTTCTTTCTGTAAAATACTAGAAAGTTTAAAATTTATTTACTTAGATATTTTCCTTTGAAAGGAATACTTTTAAGACCGCACGTGATGAATTCAGAATCAACAGTGAAACTAAACTCGATGAATCAACAGAATTTATATACTTTCGTTGATAACCGGTTAATGATAATAAACAGTTATTATGTATATACAGATTTATATGTATATATATAAAAAAAAAAAAAAAATAACTTTTAAAGTTCATATATTATGTTTCGGAAAATTTGGATACACAAATTACTATAAACATACAAACATAAACAAAATAAAAAAATCTAACGGTAAGAATAAACTTTCATTTCATCAAAAAGTATGCATGTATATGGTATAATATAAAAATACAAAAATAATACAAATATAAAAATATTCGTTTTTACCGTTATTTTTTACGAAATTTTATATCTTCTGAAGGAAAATTTAACCCGAATTCTACAAAAAAAAAAATTTGTTTTCGGTATTTTGGAGACTTTTCTTGTTTCCTTTTTTGTTATGTATTTTTTTCTTTTTTGTGTATTTTTTTTCTTTTTCGTATAAATTTTTAATATAGTCTTCTAATTCGACAATTAAAGCTTTGACGTCAGAGAACGTGGGTAGATTATTTTGGGCGGAGTATGCGCGGTTTTTTTTTTTTTATTATTTTCTTGGAGAAAAATTGCTATAGAAAAAAGAAAAAAATGAATACCCCTTTTTCCGAATAGTTAAAATCTTTTCTTTTTTTTTTTGTAGTTCTTGTAACTTGTAACAGTTATTATATTTTGTTGTTATTATTATTGTATACTTTTTAAATTAAATTATGTTTTTTTTTTTGGTTGGCTTCTTTTTTTATGAATGAAGTAAACATTTTTTTTTTTTTTTTTGTTTTTTTTTTTTGCAGAAAAATGTAACACGTGTTGAATATTTGTGTTATATTTGTGTTACTCAATATGAATAAGTTAAATATTTTGCTTTTATTGTAAGTGTTGTGTAGAGTTGTGAAATATGATTTTCATTGAATTTATGTTTTATATGTTTTTGTTTGTTTCTAGAATACATTTAAAATTACGTCGAAGTAAAAATTGATTGTTACGAATGTAACAGAGAGGAAAGTGGAAGGGAAAATTATTTAGCCATTCAAAATTTGATTTTGAACATTGGTGTTTTTTTTTTTTTTTTTTTTTTGTAAATTCAGGTTTTACATCGCACATCTTATGGCAAATATTTAAAAATATTAGTAAGAAAATTAAATTTTTAATAGCCGCAGGAAATCAAAAAGTAGATAATTTTTTTTTTTTTTTAAGGAAATTTAGGATTTTATTTTTCAAAAAAAAAATTAAAAAGAAATAAAAAAAAGTTATCCACGAGTTATTAAATAAATCTTAAACTGTCAAAGTTTTTAATTTATAAATAAAAACCTTTAATAAAGATTTAACTTTTTAGAAATATGTTGTTTTTTATTATCATATATAATAATTTAGGATCGATTATATAGGATCATATGCCCTTTAGATATTGTTTATTTCTTTTGAAGTTAAAACAAAAAAAAAACAATTTTTTAATTAATAATAAAATTAAAAATTTAATAATTTCGTATTATTTATAAATTTTATATAGTAAAAATTAAAAAAAAATAGTAAATTTAGTGCTTTAATAAATTTTATGGAAATTAAGATTTAAATATTTTAAATACATTTATAATATATAATATATATAATATATATAATTTTTTATCTAAAAAAAAAAGTGTAAAATTCATAACTACAGATATTTTTCTAAAATAAAAGCAACATAAAGATAGATAATACACGTTTTAAAGATAATACACGATTTAAAACATTTAAACTGATATAATATGCAAATCAAATAATTTTTTGTCTCGCTTTAAGCCCTAAAAGCGCAATTTGATCTAATGTTTTATGGCTCTGCTCTTAGCGAGATTTAAAGATAGATAATACACGTTTTAAAGATAATACACGATTTAAAACATTTAAACTGATATAATATGCAAATCAAATAATTTTTTGTCTCGCTTTAAGCCCTAAAAGCGCAATTTGATCTAATGTTTTATGGCTCTGCTCTTAGCGAGATTTAATGACATAAAAAGAAGTATATAATCTTACTAATTAATAATTAATCCTTATATTACCCATGAATCAGAAAAGTAAGACTAAAGCATTTTTATTTCACATTCAAGACTTGGATAAATTTATAAACACAGAAAAATAATATTAAAATAAAACAATGAAAAAAAAAAATTTTGTTAAATAATATTTTCTTACCGAAACAAATTTAACTCCCTAAAAAGTAGAAAATAAAATTATTGGTGGTAGATTTTAAGAAATTTAAATTGTTATAATAAAAGAACTTGGCAAATTATTTAAAGTTAGGGTAAAAAAATCATACTAATGAAAATAAATTGAAATTTTTTGTAGTTTTTATAAATTGCAATCTAATTGCTTTCTAGATCGGGTATAAAAATTCTGTGAAATGCAATCAAAAGCTCCAGAAATCTTCTTTTAAACAAGTATTTACTCATTTTTTTTTTATGTTTTTCACCATTTTAAAACCACGGATTCTAAAGTTACTTAATGTAAAAATTGTAATAATATTTTTTTTAGAAATGAATGTTTCAATGAAGACGTAAGACGAAAAACTTAATGAAGCTTCAAAGAAAATTCAAAATTTAATGTCTCAATGGGAAATAATAGCTGATATTTTGCTAGGGTCTCATCAATTTCAAAATATTACCACAGTTGTCAGAGATGTCAATTTATTAAAACTAAAAAAATATATGAAATTTTCATTTAATTCCCAATATTTAGGAAACTAGAAAGAGCCTACCCATAAAAGTCTATGCAGTGGTTAATAGCAGTGCGTAATTATTTATGAAACACACTGTAATAGCCAGCCATAAACACACTGTATTGCAAATAAATTTAATAACAAGAATAATTACATTAAATTGAAACTAAAGAAAGAAAAATGTATGTTTAATTATAGTTGGTAGCCTAAGCCATGGGCCTACCTTTTTGTTTGTTTATGTATCAGCAAACATAGAATACAAGTTTCATGATCGATCGATCGATACAAGGAATAGTGCTAAGTTCGTATTTAAAATCAAATTGATTTTAGGTACTAACTATTGTAGGTGAAGTTGGGTTGTTGGGCCTTTACCCGATTTCCTTAACATGATTATTTTCATTATTTTACATATTTTTGGAAAATATAGCTATAATTTAATGCGTCACTAAATAAAATTACATATTAATCTACATCATATTTTAGTAGTATGCATAAACCTAAATTCATAACACTAAACTTTAACTCAAATTTAATATTTTCAAACAAAAACTAGAAGTTCAGATAAAGATTTTGTTTGAAAAAGTTGATTTATTTGGCAATAGCATCGAATGCATAAAACTGACCTTAAACTCAAACCTCACATTGTCAAACAAAAATTACAAGGTAAGATGTAAACTTTAATTTTTTTTTTTTTACGAGGGTTGGTGGAAAACTCGAAAGTCACCAAGAGGAAGTGCAAATGCTTCCTCATTGTAGTTTTGGACTTTAACCAACCAAAACCACCCCCCTTTTAAAACCAAACTTTAGGATGGAACCTTTAATACGAATGTACAGTTTGGTTTTGGGGATAGGGATGCGGGAAGGATAATTGGGAAAATTGGAATTGGGAAATTTGGATTATGGGGGATAGGTAGGAAAATTTGGAGGGACATTTTGAAGAAAGATGTTAATGTTCTTCTTAAACTTAAGTAAATCGTACACATAAGAATTACAAACTTTAGGGAACACATGCGATGGACCACAGACGTGCCACAGACGGCACTTGCGCATGACAAACGAATTTCCATAAGCTGTATTTCGCCATCTTGAAATCTCTAGTTCTAATAACAGGTTACATTTCGTTAAGATTGTTAATTTTTTTCGCTATTGCTTTTGTAATTTTTTCAAAATATTTTTAATAACTTTTTTTAGGTTTCTTAACTTCATTATCTGAGAGACAGAAGGATGATTTAAAATAACGTAAATTTATACGTAAGTTTAGTTATTAATTTTATACACTTGTACCTATATTAATTTATACTTTAATTAACTTTTTAGAGCTATTAACTATTAACTTCGCAATTAACTTTTTAGAGCTAAATTAACATAATTTTTCAATTTTGGACTAAGATTTGATATCTGGGAACAATCATTTGAAAAAATTGAAAAACTGCATTTCTTATAAAACCACTAGTTGGAAAACTTTTCTAAAAAATTGATTTTATTACAAAACAAGCATTAATTCCTTCTTAATAAAGCATTAATTCCTTCTTTTCCCAGTTAATTATAGACACATTGCTAAACTATTCCCAAATTATTTGAAAAAATAATGTGCTCGTATTTTGTTCATTATTGTCAACCATTTATTCCACCAGAACAACATGGTTTCCAAAAGGGTAGATCCACAGTTACTAATATGACTGAATTCATGTCTGATATTTTGAATACAATGGAAACTAAAAAAAAACAAGTTTATGTGGTTATTCACAAGGCCTTTTATTAATTTTCTATAAAATTATCCTTGAAAAGCATAAAGCAGTAGGATTTTCAAGTCATAGCCTTAAATGGTTATCGTCTTATTTGTCATGTAGGTCCTTTTTAGATTTACCATTTCTGAATAAATTCAGTTATGGTATGGTAGTCAAATTTCAAATTCAGGAGTGCCACAAGGCAGCCATCTAGGTCTTTTATTTTTCGTAGTGTCGATCTATGACAGTCCGCTTTCTTTATCCCACTCACGTCTTCTCAGTTTCGCTGATGATACCAAAATCTGCAAAACTATAACTTCCACTCGTGATTGTGAGTTGTTGCAATACGATCTCAACCAATTTAGTTCATGGTGCAGAAACAACAATCTCAAACTAAATGTCAGCAAATGCCTAATTATGAGCTTTTCAAGGTTATGAGCTAACTCAACAATCAATTATGATTACGTACTCAACGATCAACTTATTAAAAGAACAGATCGTTCTTCTGATTCGGGACTAATTCTTGATAGTAGGTTAGATTTCAAGAGTCAACACAACTCCATAATAAATAAAGCTAACTCAACTCTTGGATTTACTATGCGTTGTTCAAAAGAGTTTTCTGATCCCTATATCACTAAGCAACTTTTTACTACTTATGTAAGACCTATACTTGAATACTTGAGCCAAGTATGGTCTCCATATCGTGATATAGATATTTCACGTATTGAATCGGTCCAAGAAAGACTAACTCAAGGTGTGAGCTCTTCAATATTAGCGTTAACAAATTAACACTGAGAGCCAGACTTTACGCGAGCATGGTTAATTCTTGTAGTCTGCATGATTAGTCTGCCATTTTTAATCTAACTTGCATGTTAGTTTCTTTGTTTTTTTCTTGTTTCTTATTACCATTAACATCATTACTAACATTAATTAGTAGTTACTAATAGTGGTAATGACCAATTAAATATCTCAGTATCATCATTTACTAACATACTAACCCTTGTAAATGATAACTTTTTCAGTTAATTGTGATAATTCACTAAATGAACAACATAACTGATGCTTGGTTTAAGCAAATGTCTGATACAAATTAAAAAAAAGAATATTGAGGAATTTAAAAAATCGTTAAATTTTTAATTCATATTGGAATAAGTTGTCTATATTGTTAGCATTTGCAGATGATAAGATCCGTATTTCTCCTGGTTTATGTGGAACTTAAATAAAAAAATAATTTACAAAACCTAGATCGTTTTGTTTGTAGTCTATTTTAATAAGTAGAAAAATAAATTAATTATCGAAAAGTACAATGCTATTTATTTTATACAAACGTGTAAAAACTACTTTTTACCGGAAAATCTTCTACGAATTCGAACACAAGAAATTAACTGGATTAATACCGTTGAATATTTTCGTATATTTTTAGATACGAAATCAGCTTTTGTCGAAACTAGACACAAAACTAGGGAACATATTAGATAAAGCTGTAAAGAAAAGGAGTAGGTGTGTAAAAGTAGTTTATCTTTTTCTGAATAGGAAACTCTACTCCTAAATTGCATCATAAAGCCAATATGCATACAATTATAAAATAAATTAATTTAGTTACGTATAAATCAAATGTAAATATTTTAGACAATAAATTAAATCTTTATTGAAATAAGTTAAATATTATGTAGAGCAAAAAATTTATAGACACAAAAAAATCTAGATTAGTCTTACAAATAAATGTA
Source organism: Poecilobothrus nobilitatus (assembly GCA_947095535.1). NCBI lineage: Eukaryota > Metazoa > Arthropoda > Insecta > Diptera > Dolichopodidae > Poecilobothrus > Poecilobothrus nobilitatus. The sequence continues at coordinate 171,380,159 of OX352774.1, forward strand.
TTTATTAAAATTTTGTTTTTTTTTTTGTTAGTTATTCATCGGCTTCTGATAATAAAGAAAATGTTCATATATAAAACTTTCGCAAGGCTTTACAATAATAATTTGAAATAATATTATATTTTATTTAGTATATCACAATGGAATCCTTAATACTATTCATACACACCTGCAACAGTAAAAGAAATTTTAATTTCAAAAATAGCCCTTTTTAAACCATTTTAATTTGAATTATTGTACTTTTTGTATTTATACACGTAGTAAACATTAATAAACCGAAAAAATATTCCGTTCTGAAGAATAAAAAGAATAAAATACAAATAAACGTAAGAGTTGTTATTGTAAGTCATATCATAGAACCAAAAAGAAAAAAAAAAAAGGAAAAGAATCCCACAACTTTAATCAGAATTCATAGAATACTCTAAACCCACTAAATTCTTCCTTTTCTTTTTTGTTGTTCCATTTTTTACAACTATATTACCATGTACCTAACCATTCTTTTACACAATTTTTAGTGTTATTTTATTTCTACATTTTTTTTCTTTTTTTAAATTCTTTTTATTTTTATTTTATTTTAATCCTTAGAAAATCTTACAATTCAAAGGGTAATCGGATAAAGGATCAAAAATCAAATTTCCAAAAAGAAGCAACAAAATGAAAATTCCCAAAGGGTTATTTTTAGTTTCGGTATTTACTACTAAGAAGTCTTATTTTTAAAAATTTAAGTTTCACTCTGTTCGTCCGTCAGTTTGTCTTTCTAAGTTTTGGACATCTGAAATTCAGAAAGCAGTGGGAAAGAGAATAGATTTTTAATATTAGATTTTTACTAATCCTAATAACTTTTCTTAATTATATACAGGGTTTGGTTAAAATTTTAGACAATGTCTCTTAATTTTTTATAATCATAAAAACACTAAAAAAATTAATTTTAAAAATATGTACCAATTTTAATGTACTTAGAAAATTGAATCTACTTTTTACTGTTCAAATCAATTAGATTTATATCGATTTTATATTAACAATTCCAGATAAAGAAATTTAAAAAAAAAAAAAAATTCGAAGCCAAAATAGTTACACAACGCTAGAATACTTTTAATTTTCATTATGAAAATTTGCACCTTTCAAAATTGAATTTATGATACTGCCATTGTTATTACCTGTAAGCGATTTTAAAACTGTATCCTTAAAATCTAGCAAAAATGAGATCAATATTCAATATTCATTTCAATCTGCAGATTACGGAAAGTTTGAACCAATTTTCGGAATGCTGGAAGTGATCAGCTCACAGTCTGAGCTTTTCGATATTAATAATAATAAACTAACCCTTAAAGTCAAATTTTACGGCTCATGCTTCTAATAGCAGTGGTCCAGTAGTATAAATATTAAATGTAGTTTGCATGTTGTTATGTCCATATTACCACTACTTGTAAATGATAACTTAATGAGTTAATATGATAGCACTTTATAAATGAACAATGTAAAGAAATTAAACTGATGCATTGTAAAAAGAAAAGAAACATTGTAAATTATAAGGAATTTCAGAGAAACATTGCTAATGTTCTTGAGAACCGATTATAAAAGGAAATAGGGTAAAAAAACATTCTAGTAACTTTTGTTTTTCACAAATTCAAAAACAAAATAAAAGTTGTGGTTTAATGTAAAAAAGGAAAATAGTAGTAATTATTAGTAATATTTAGTGTTAATAATAGTAATAGTAACAATACAGTAGGTGTAAATCCTATTAAAGATAGTTGCAAAATATCATTTAAACACTGAAAGTAATTTTTTCTATTTGTAGGAAAAAAAATTTTTCTATTAAAGAAAGTTCTGCCAGAAAAAAAGATACTTTAGTTGTATTAAAAAAAAAAACAAGGCAGAATGTAAAGTCAAAGATTTTTTAAGGTGCACATTTTCACGGGAAAAAATAAAAACAGTTTAGAATATTGTGACTTTGAAAATGTTTTCAAAGTTATACAAAACTTAAAGTTTCACATCATATTTTTACAACAGCCTTTCTTAATTATATAGGGTTTTCTAAAAATTGAAGAAAGTGCCTATTGACCAGGAAGTTGTCTATTGCTGAAACAAATTTGAACGAATTTGAAAATAAGGCTTTTTCAACTTTGAGGGGCTGTAGCTCTGTAATAGATGGGACGACATACAAAAGTTATTTTTTGTAAGAGATTTATTTATGCTTATTGTCATATCCTAAGCGGTGTTAGAAGTTTTGTAAACAGGCAGACGGAAGGACGGTTAAAGTGAAACCAATAATAATAGCCTTAAATATTTCTTTGAAAAATGAGCTAAAAAGAAAAAAAAAAGTATTTAAAAAAATTTTGATTAGATAGGAAGAAAATTATTTAAATATGAAAATAACAGTTAAGATCCAGCACATTCGATATATTTAGAAATAAAAAATAAAATAGGTCGAACAATTATTTATTACAGGACAAAATACCTACTTAGGGTGTAACAAAGTATTCTAATTGCATTATGGTATGGCGACCCTTCCAAATGGATTAGAAGACCATAAATTCAATGGGACATGTAGTCATAATATATTTTTCTAGTAAGATCTGATAAAAAAGCTTCGAAAGACATGGGTAAAAACAAATGTAATACACAACATTCTAGAAAAAGTAGAAATATGGACCTTTTCTAGAAATTTTATAAAAACCTCGTGTAATTTTATTTTTGTTATAGTAATAAATATTAATGCAATAAATTTTTAGAAGTACGACTAGAAGTATATAAAAATATAAGATCTAATGTTGGTTAAAAACAAGGATTTCAATATTTTGATTAGCGGGGAAACCGCAGTGCCTATTCCCACTATTTTGAATGCCTTGATGCAAAAATAAGCATGAAAAAACATAATAAGAAGAAAATTTAAAGTCAATTGAAAAGTTGGAGTTTGTGCTCAATAAATTTAATTAGCGGCAATTTGGGGATCGGTAGGTTCTATGAAAGAACATATTTTATTTTACATGAGTACGCCATATTTAATCCTAACTATTTATTAATATTTAAATTCCACCTTTAAATTTTCTTTTATAATATCTTTTTGTATGCAAAATATTTTTATGCAGGATTTTGTAATGTAAGATTGCGTACCCAATAATTATTATTACCATGCTTATATTTATGACAGCTCTTTGAGAAAAATAATTAATTTTATTTTAAAATTATTATTCTTGTTATTTTAAATTTCAACAACTTGATCGCTGTATAAATTAATATCAATAACTAAAAATATAGCTAAAAAAAAAATCAAAAAACCATACCATTTTTTGTGGTGCTATATCTCGCCATGGTACGGCCTTATGATCTGAGATCGGTATGATCTATGGAGCCACAGGTCGTAGGTTTAACATCGCACATTCGATCGCTTCAACCACAAAAATATAAATCTCAATTCGTTCTAAATTAAATATTAAAACAGTAAATCATAAATTTAATTTTATTTCTGAAGTATTTTGAATCACTTTCTTTAAAATTATATCTAAAGATAGATTGTTACACATTGTACCATATCGATTTAATTTCTTGCTTATAATTTTCCGTTATGTTTCAACAAAAAGCGGTACGGCACCTACTCAAAAAATAATGTACAAATATTCACTTTATTTTACATTTTTTATTTCATTTTAGAGTCTTTAATATGTGTTTGTGAAGGATAGCTTCTAAAGAAAAAAAATGTTAAACAAGACTATATGTAAATTATTTCTAAAATTATTGTAATGTTAGAGTAAATAAAATAGTTAGTTGAACTGTTTCTATATAGCATTTTTCTGGGTTCCTCATGAGAAAATTTGAACTGAAATTGGAAAAGTACTTAACTATGAAAAAAAAAATTAAAATGGGAAAATGAATAAAAACGAGGAAGAATACAGTTGACTTTGTCAACTCTTAGATACCCGTACGAACCGTTAGTATGTTCACAGCCTGTCACTCTGCTTACAATATTATTTTTTTAATATTTTAGTATTTTAAAATAATTTGGGTGAATTTTATAATTTCTAGTACTATGGGTTGTACATATATTCAAACTATATGTTTATATGTACATTCTTCGAAAGCAGATTCTAACCTTCCACATCACTATTATCTTATTATTAAGTTAAGAAACCTAAAAAAAGTTATTAAAAATATTATAAACTTTTTCAAATATTCTATAGTACCATTTAATACTAAGATAAATGTATATTAAATTTACTTAGTACAAAATAGTAAATATAATTTTAAATATTATATTATATTATATTTAAATATTCCATTGACAGAATAATTTCTTATAAGTACAATAAAATACATATATGTATGTAAATACGGCGCTATATAATATACATATATACTCTTATCATTCATTCACTAGTGACATATACGATATGTAAATAAACATGATATTATATAAGTATATATGTATAACAATATCATATAAATAAAAATTCTTCAAGCAACCGTTATGTTGTTTATTTATTTACATTTTTATGTACTACGCATTATATCCTCAACAATTTCAAATTATCGAGTAAAACAAAATGCAAAAAATTTGTTGAAGAAATTTGTTAGAAAATTTGAAAAAATCAAGTAACACTTTCGTCAATTATAAAGTAACCCTATATTATTAAAAAAAGTTGTTAACAGAAACAAGAGTATAATGTTGTAGCTTTAATTTTTGTGTATTACTTCAAAAAAATTTTAACAGGTGTTCAAGTTACAGGTGTTTAAAAATAGGAAGAAAATATTTTCAGTTTTTGACCCCTTACAGCTCCTAAACAGGGGGTGATACAAAAAAATTTCTGAAATGACTCATACTTATTTTCAAAGATCTAACATCTGTCAAAATTTCAAATTTCCAACTTAAACGGTTTAGAAGATAGAAGGGTTGAAAGATTTTGCAAAATTTGAGTTTTACATAACGGTAAATTAAGACAGCGTATGCCACAAATATATATTTATTGTATATATACTTTTAAAGCTAATAAAAGTAGAAATCGTTTAACGTTTTCAAAATGAAGATATACTTTATACAACTTGTACTATAACAATTTAAATATAGAGCTTTTTTGAACCTTTGGGGAGCTGTAGCTCCATAACGGGTGGGGCTACAAAAAAAAGTTATTAAAAATAAAATTAATATTTTTGTGAGATCTATCAGTAGTTAAAATTTTATAGCTCTATTGCAAAAAAAATGTGGGGATCTAAAAGTTAGGTGTTCGAGAGCTACCCTACGGTTTGGTCCAAACTCAACCAAAAAAAATAGGGAACCTACAAATTACTCCTAAAATATTTTGTGTAAATTTCAAAATTCTAGCTTTCTTAGTTTTTGGGTTAGCGTGCTGACGGACGGACGGGCATGGCTCAAAAGTCTTAGAATTTTTTTCTGATCCGATCCATACCTTTGAAGGTATATCTAGCTCGCTTATTTCGAGGTGTTACAAACGGAGGAGTAATTTTATTATACCCGATCCTACCGTACGGGTATAAAGAAATAAAACAAAAGGATATTTTATAGTTGTAATTAAAATGTTTTTCTTGTATTTTCTTTTTTCTTTTTTGAAATTTAGTTTATTTAAATTTTATTATTTATAAGAGTTGTAAACTTACTTGACTGTAAATTAACACAATTTCTGTTTACAATTTGATTGTTTTAATAACAAATCGAAATAAAAACTAAATGTGATCGATAACCAATAATTAAGAGATTCATTGTATAGTCAAAAACGTAGCTAAGGGAATTTAAAAGAGTTTCACATTCTGGCTATGAGGAAATTTTTAATTAATTTTATTTGCAAAAGATAAGGTTAATCTTGGATCGTTTCTTTTGGTTTAATCTTTAATAATTTTTAGAAATTTTTACGATTTGTAAAGCAATCTTATATATAACAGGTTAGGTAGTGTAGTTGTATGTATTTAGGTTTTATAACATAATATTATCATATATTTTTAAATCAATCTATTGTAAAATCCTTAACTTAGTCATAATCTATGAAATATAATATTGCTATATTAAATAAGATATAGAAGGGATTTGTGGGACAATTCACAGTATATAACACATTGTATGAGCAATTTACCTTATTAGGATTTCATGGTATTAATTATGTATCGAGTCTTTTGAATTTCAATTCAAATTCAATTCAATTTCAATTTTGATCTCAAATTCACCAAATACCGTGAAATACTCATAACAGTAATCGTATATTGTGTTTTAATGTGATAGGACAATAAATAAACTAAAACAATTTATTGCCTATTTCAACATAAGAGGTACCAAATTAGCAGGAAAATTTATAATTTGTTGGTCTACAGAGTCTACTAATAAAAAATTCCCAATATGCCCAAAATTCATCCGCAATCTATAATATGAAAAATTTTTAAAATTTTGCTGACTAAACAATGGAAAAAAGAAATTGTTGTTGAGAAATTAAGAACAAGCGAATAGATATTAGTGCTACCAAGGAAAAATTTTGCACATTTGAGACATATGATAGAAATCATAAACCACGCAATAATAGCTATGATTGCATAATTCACATAAACTATTTTGAGTATAGATACATAAATAATTTTTTTAAGTTTTTTTTTTATTTTTTTTATAAGTATTCTTAGTAATGAAAATGAATTACGTACCATTAATACTGAAAGAATTTATTTTTATGTTCAGTTTTATAGTTTTTTTTTATTTTAAAATGTTTTTAAAATATTTTTACCACAAAAATAAAAAAATACAAAAAAGGAAAAAAAAAATAATCGATCCACCACATCTAAGTCGCGGTTCTGGTTAGCACAAAGAGTGGGTACTTAAATTTTTTCTAAAAGAATATTTTATTACAATGAATTGCTCCAACGGTGGATTGTCCGGATTCTTGTACAAATACTTTTATTACATGACTTATTAAATATAAAATAGTTTTATTTTTTTATTTTAGTCTACTAAAACCAAAAAAATAAAATAAAATAAATATTTTAGTAGGATTTAAAGTAAAAGAATTTATTTTACATCAAATAAATATTTAATTTTATTGTTTGTGTTCTAATTTCTTTTTCAACCGCTTAAAAAATGTTCATAGCTCAAAACAAGAACTACTTTAAGATGTGAACAAAAAAATTATACGATTACAAATGTCCTTTTCAGGGTATAATAAATTTTCGATTACGTTTGTGACATGTTAAAAAAGACGTGTTATAGATATGGAAAATTAAATGGAAAATATATATTCACGCTTACGATCGAATAGAGTTGTACGATAACTCAAAAAATAAAACAACTAGTTCTGAAATGTTTACCATTCACCTTTGTAAAATTGTTAGTTTTGCTATTGAAACATCTTCAAGTTCGAGTGAGTTCGTGTAACTGCCATACAACTTCCTTTTTTATATGAATATAAATATCTGTGTCTATTGAAGCTAGAAGCTATCCAAAATTTAATAAAAAGAAGTCAAATTTGATACCAATAACTTCTGTGAAATTTGGTTGCTCTAACACAACAGGTTCGGGTAGCTACTGTACGACTTTTATTTTCGTATGAAAATAACCTAGGCTAAGTATCTAAAATTTTGTGAAAAGAAATTAAGTCTTATGCCAACGACTTTTGCAAACGTAACTTAAAACTACAATATGTAATATATTAAAGCTATTTCTAAAAAATTGTATAAAAATAATTTTGTGACTAACTTGGTCTTAAGGTAACTTTTTATTAAGAAATTTTAATTTTTAATTCATCTTTTATAATAAATAAGTATTTTATAGTTTCAAAATATCTATTTGGAATGCAAACAGTCTGTTAGAGATATTGGGGCTGTAAATGCTGTATTTTTCTTTACTATTTTTGAAGATACTTATTTCAACAGTTCTCAAAATAAGTTTTTTCCATTTGTACATAATTCTTAAAACTACTGTCATCCTCTGATGTTAACGTTTGTTCAACGATATATTGCGAGCCTCATTGCTATTTCATTTTTCTAAAAATTCTCGAACTCACCATGGTTGTTTTCTTCTCTTTTTTTTATTTTAATTAAAATTATTATCGAAAAATTTAAAAATAAAAGATCTTCATCTATTGAAGTTTATTGAAAAAAATGTGAACAGAAGTAAACTATTTTGTGAAAATTGATAAGTAGAACGATTTGTGTATATGTATATACTTTTTTACAATTCAATATAATATCTAAATCGCGATATAATGTATCGTTACTATCGTTATGTAAATCAAGCGTCGTGTTTATTACTCAACCACCAATAATTTGAAACAATTTGTATGTCCTTTAGCGGTGTATCATATTTATATAGCGCCTTATTGAATTGGCTTAGACTATAGTCTATGATTTTACATGTTGTCCGTCTATTATAGTGATGAAAAGATAATTAAATTTTATGGTAACAGCTTATGTTCGAAAGATTATCCTATAGTCAACTCTTCATCGTCTTATTTAATTTTTGTAGTACAGGAGAATAATAATGTTACAAATTTTAAAATTACATATTAATAAAAAATAATCTTTAATACCCTTTTAAATATTTAATGTCTAGATTTAAGAAGAACAAAAAGAGAGTGTTAGAAGATACTTCGCAGTATTAAACATTAACAAGTCATTTAGAAAGAATATTAAAGATGTTTTTTTTTTCTCGGATATAAATTCGTTTCTTTATATTGTCATTAAGAATCAAAGTATTTTTAGCACTTTTTCAAAAATAATTTCAAAAAATGTGCCTATTAGTTTCACTCTGTTCGTCCGTTCGTCTGTCCGTCTGTTTACAAAACTTCTACACCGTTACAGATAGAGAAAAAAACTTTCAACCATGGGTAGGTCCCATAAAAAAATTAATTTTGTGGAAAAACTTTTTCATGTAGCTCCATCCATCCAGATCATCCATCCCCCCAAACTTTGTAAAAGCCCTATTTTTAAATGCGTATATTCCATGTTCCGCTTAACATTTCTTCAATCTCAAAAGGCCATTCGACAGAAATTTTTTTTAGCATTGTAAATCAATATCAAAATTGTATATATATTTTTTAATTTAGTATTTAAATTTACCGTTATGTGAAAACCAAATTTTGCATGATATTTCGTTTTTTATAACTCCGGCACGTTTTGGATAGAAACTTTAAATTTTGAGACAAGAAAGAACTTTTAGAATTAACAGAAGTTTCCTCAGAAAATAGTTTTATATCACCCTATGTTTAAGACCTATTAGTGCTGCAAAATTGAAAATATCCTATTATTAGACACCTGTAACTTAAACACCTGTACAAATTTTACTTCAGGAAGATTAAAAAATTGAAGCTCCATAATATATTTTCACGTGTATTAATGGGTTTTCTTAGTTATATAGGGTCCCAGATTTACAGCCCCTTAAAATTCCAAAATAAGTCCTATTTTGACATTTTTTCTTTTATAAAATTTTCAAATTTTGGTGCAAGTCACAATTTTAAACAATTTGTATTGTTTTTTGAAATGTGTGCTTTTAAAAACCGTTGGTTTACATTCTGCCTTGTTTACATGGCAAATTTACTTTGATGTGTTGCCATAAATGCAATATTTATTTATTTAAAAAAAAAATTAAAATTCATTTTTAGTTATTTTTTTTTATAAAAAAAGAAAACTGAGTCAATTTGATTAAGATATTAAATATATGGAATTAAATAATAAAGTTTTATTTTAATTAATTTGACGTAACCATTAAATTAAATTTTAATTAATATTGATTACTTAAATCAATCATCAAAACCTACTAATAAACATTGAAATATTGAAAGTCAGATATTTTATATTATATAAATTATATAACAAAGTTACAGTAAATAACTTTTTACATTTTTATTTTTTGACTATGTTTAAAAGCGTTTCCTTTATTTAATTTTTTGTATCCTTTTATGGTACATATAAAATCTGTATAGAAGCATTTGAAATCAATACATAATTTTTACAAAGTAACTTTTAGATATGTTTTTTTATAAAAATCATTTTATCGACCGTATACATGTATGTATTATGTATAAGGAAGGTATTGTGATGACAACAAAATTTCGAACCTCAAATTTTTGCATATATACATTTCTTCGATAAGCTGAAACATGTATTAAGTGTTTTGGAAGTGGTGTTTCTCTGTGTGTCTGTTTATCTGTAAGAACTGCCTGTGGGCAGGTCCATTTTTACATTTTTTACAATTATTTCGAAACAGAAACATATTATGAAGCTAGTAATGAAAAAACCAACGGTTTGAAAAAAAACACATTTCCAAAATTAAAAAATATTCGACAAGTTTTGGGTAAAAAGTACATAGGAACATATATTGAAAAATAAATTAATAATAATATTAAAATTGAAAATAATTATAATACTTATTTTCAATATCGAATTTCTCTCAAAATTTCAAGTTTTTAACTTAACCGGTTTGGAAGACAGAAGGGGTCAAAAAATTTTGCAAAAATTGCGTTTCACATAATGGTAAATTAAAATACTCCATAGCAAAACTATATATAAGTATTTTATATATATCTCGAGAATTCCATGTTAGTCATTGGGACATTTAAAAAAATTAGGAATTTTCCTTTATAAATTTAGCCTAGGTATCATTAACTCTATTCTGCAAATATTTGCTTATTTAAAACCCTTTTATAGAGTATTTCACTAATATTTCGGCGTTCCAATAACAAAAACTTAAAAAATAATTTTCAATATTATACCATTTTCTGCGGATTTTTTTACAGTAGTAAAAAAAGAAAATCTAATTATAGGCTTTTTATTACAACTTGTACAGGACAATCGGACATTTTAATAAAAAAATTTCCGCCTCAAGAATGGATTTGAATCGATTTTAAAAACACAATTTAAAAAGAAGAGCAGATGAAGAACTAATTTCCACGTTATCTATAATTAGAATGTTAGAGAGCCGTATAAGATATTATATAGTTCATTTTTAAATTTTCAATTTTTGGCTCATTTTCATGGAATTCCCCATATTTAGAAAGCTTATAAAAAATAGCTATCGTTTGGAGTTTCTCAATTGTACATGTACTTTATAGAACTTGTGTTAAGCAATTTAAATATATCGCTTTTTCTAAATTTGAAGTGCTGTACATCCGTAACGGATGGGACTACAGAAAAAAGTTGTTCCACAAAATTAATTTTTTTGCTATGTCTATCTGAAGTTAAAGTTCAATTGCTTTATTTTTTACGATGTAAAAGTTTTGTAAAAACACTGGCGGATATGCGGACGGACAAATAGACGGATAGAGGTAAACTAATAGGAAAATTTTTTTCCAAAATGTGCTAAAAAGTTATTAGGTTATTATGTTCCACAAGTCTTTACTTGTGCAACAACATTTTCATAGAAGAGTTTTTGATCTGACAAACTTTTAGTTATATTTCCCCATTTTTACATGAATTTATTTTGTGTGAAACTTTTTTTCAATTCTACAATTTTGTGCATGAAATGTACATATGTATAATAATGTACATAAATAATATATATTAAACAGGTATACAAGATAGTACACAGGTAATATATACACATATAGATTTATACAATATACTTCTTATATAATGGAAATAAGCTTAAGAAATTTTAAGTTTTCATTTTTTCTGCGATCGGTTCTGTGGTAGACACAGATGATTTTTTATAATACATTTTAACATTTTTTCATTTTTTTACATAAACATGGAAAACATTATAAATTTCATTACATTTGTAAAAGTTTACAAAAATTTAATTTTTAATTTATAACTTCATATGTAATGTCGGATTTTGTTTTTTGTATGCACAGTGTTTTTTTTTTTTTGTTTTTCAAAAGTAAATTTTTTTTTAAAAGGATTTAGAATGAAAAGGGAATCTTCAGCAAATAAATACATATAATATAACTTTTAAAGGATCGTGTTTTTTTTTTCTGATACGCATTTACAGTGCAAAAACAATTGAAAGCAACATTAAAAATCTTAAATTGTACAAATATGAAAAAAAATTTAAATCAAAATGGAGGGGAAAAGAAGTTCCAAAAGGAGAAAAAATAAAAGTAAAATTTATATTTTACTTTTCACGTTTCTAAAGTTTCATTTTTATTTAAATTTCTGGATTAATTGGATAACTTTAGAAAAAATATAACAAGAAGGAAGTGGTTATAGGATTTACAGAATTTACATTTTTTGTGTTTTTACTTCATATATGTTTGTTTTTCTTTTAAATTTTTGTTTTATAATTTGGTAATTCCTCGTTTTTGTTTTTTGTGTTTGTGTTTTTGTGTGAACTGTCAAATGTCAGTAAGTTTTCATTATTCAAAATTTTCCTTATTAATTTTTATGAACAACAAAATTATAAAGAAAACAATAAACTTTTCTTTTCCTTTAAAAGTTAAATAAAAAAAAATAAACGTTAATACAATACATGTATCAGACAGCGCAGCGAAATAATTTCGCGTGACATTAACTCTACATCTGCATGGGAATTAACTGCCAATTTACAGAATTAACTCTATTAAATTATGGTCGGCTTAGTTCTGCCTAACACTGAGTTGTAATACCACATTTTGGTGTGAATTTATTCCACTTTTCAAATAGATTTAGATGAAAATTAACTGCACTTTTTTAAAAAATAGTTAAGAGTTATTTCTCACGCGAGAGTTCAAAAATATTTAATCGGGAAAGATTTTATAGTTTACAATAGTTGATTCGGCGAACGTTGTACCGCCTTAAACTGAAGTGTCAATTAAATGAAAAAGATTATTTTAATAATAAGGTAATGAAACAAAAATTGTATTTAACTACAGTAGTTTGGATATTGTTTTGGAAATAATACAATAAAAGATATGGTAATAAAAACATTGTTATATGTTGTAAAATGTTTTTCGTTTTAGGTGTATATAACTTTTGTAACTTTCCGCAACAGGTGATCATAACACATATAATTAGTCATAGAAAACATGAATTTTCTAAGTTGAAATCGCTGATGCTCATTGTTTGACCATGTCATTTATTGATAGTCATGCCAAATGCCAAACAAATTTTGGGAAATGTAAACATTTCAATTGAAACGGTGCATATGTCAGTATAATTGTGACCAATGATTATGGTTGCCTATATTGCCTATACTTTCGCTTAACCAATAATGGTTTTGTAGTTCTCACAAAAATTTGGAAAAACATTGGCAATTAAGGAGTTTCTCGAATATGTGATTGTAAAAATAATCTGGTAATTTCAATGTTTGACTTATGGGGTTGATGTCATAGTTCTGTTGCCAGGTTCTAACAATTGAATAGAAATTTGTGCAGCAAATCCATATTTCGGTTAAGTTGAGTATGTCTGCCTATGTTTGATTGTTGACTCTTTATTTTTCTACGATCACATTCAACTTTAAATACATGCATTATAATTGTTTAATTTTATTAAAAATAGTTATGGCATGCACACCATTTTTTAATAAATTTCAATCCCATATTTAAGTTATTCCGATATGAGTAATATAAAGCAGAAAATATAGCTTTTGAATGAAACATAACTTAATAGCCCCGTATAGTTGGTTTTCACAAATATTTTTCCCCTTAGTTATATAGTTTTATAGTTTAGTATATATACATTTTTTTGAACTTCCGAACATTTTACAGAACAGAATGAAGCATTTAGAATTAAATAGAAAAATTGAGAATTTGAAAAACGCCAAGAGGGAAGGAAGACTCAAAACTATGGAAATTTTCAAAATTTAAAGAAAGAGACAGAATTAATAAAATTTAACCTCTTTTCTCGAAGGTAATAATTATATGTACATTATAATAGCTTGAATTTTTCATTTCACTCAGAACTGTAAGAACAACAGAACAGAACTTTTTATAAACATCATGTCTTTTCTTTTATTTCTTCAGCAAAACTTTATTTTCAAAAGGTAATTGATACACCATTGCTCTGTTTTAATTATAGGATTATAGTAATTTTATATATAAATATATGTATATATATACCTTTGATTCTATTTGAAGTGAAATACTTATAACACAAAGTATAGGTAAGAAAATTAAGTATCTTAGATCTCAAAAGTTTTTTTTTTTTTTTTGTTTTTACACCTTTCTTTTAAATTTTTGCATTTATTGATTGAATTATATCATTTCTAAAGAAGATTTCAATCACATAAATTTGATAGCTATACAATAAAAATGAAAAGAATAATGATATACTCATCCAAGGTATTGAAAAAGTAAATATAATCTTCTAACTTTTGAAGGACTTTTCATTATTATTTTAAGGATTTATAAAATGAAATTATTTTTGAAAACGGATTTTATTTTTTTTTTTTTTTTTGTTATTTTCAAAAAATACAAAAAGTAAATAAAATTTTAAAGATTGTTTTGAGGATTAATAATTAAATTATGGGATTAATATAGAACTGGGATTAATATAGAACTAAATTCTTCTAAAGAATTAATTCCATATATATTTTTTTATTCCTTAAAAAATTGAAATCAGTTGTTAACATTTTTAAAATTTGGATTATTTTTTTTTAACTTTATGGATTAACAGACCTGAATGATCCATTTATCATTTGCTTCTTCTGCTTAGTCACATAAAGTAGATTTTAAGAAAAAATATGAATAAAAATTTGATCTCTTTTGGAAGATGACAATAAAAATTTATTTAAAAGGGATTGATATTTTATTTTTTATTTAATATCAAATTACTCATATCACCATATATTCGTTCATTGCCAAGTTTCAAAAATTTATAGATATTATAAATGCAGAAAAGCTCAACATTCAAAAAAAAAAAAATTCTTTATCTAATCAAAATATTATATTGTATAGCTATGAATGAAAAAAATTTACAAATTTGTAATCTGAAATTTTTTTTTATTAAACTAAATTAATAGAGTTAATAAAAGGCTTTGATGAAGCCGATTACGAGTGAAACAAAAACAAAAAAAAAAAAAATTAGGGTTAAAACATTAATAATGTTACGCTTTTATGGCTAATAAAATTATTTTACTAATTTATTGTTATAGTTTTGTAGTTAGAAATTTCCTCATAGAACAAAAAAAAAAAAACAAATTATTTAGAACTAAATCATAAATTATTAAAGTCAATAATCTTTCGTTATGCCTTGATAATTAATTCATTCTATGTTTCATTCTATAATGGGGATTTAATAATTGAAATTGCCTTAACCTACCACCATTTCTATTTGACTATTTGAAACCTTAAGTAATTTTATTGTTGAACTCTTTATTTGGTTTTTTAAAAGGTTAAAAAAAATTATAAAAAAAAAAAAAATATCACATATTACCTAAAATTTGGGGAAGAATTAAAAGACCCTTTTTTTTTGACCGCGAATAAAGGTTAATTCAATAATTTCAAAAGATTAAATTTAATTTGAATTTGTTTTTTGTCGATATCAAAAAAAATTGTTATACATTTGTTAGAGTTCATAAAAGTTAAATATAGATTTGGTGTTACGAAAACAGAAAATCCAAATAAATAATTACATTGAATGTATGATCCAAAAATTTAACTAAAATCTATTTAATTATTTGGCTTTTTTGAATTTTTTGACAACATGGTTTGTAAGGCAGATCATGATAACAAGGCTGTTATGTTGAAAAAAAACTCAAGGTTGTCAAAGATTATGAATATCCATAAAAATGCTTTAATAACAATGTAGAAAGAAACACCAAATTAAATGTTTTGTTAATAACAGATGCAAATATGCCAAATCTTGAAAAGGAGATTTATTCCACGATAAACAGTTTAAAACCAAACCCAAATATACGGCAACAACTTACTAGTATAAAAAACTGAAGAATATAATGGCGGCTTTACAATCAGATTGGATTTCCTATGGTGTTACAATAAAGGCTAATAATATTAGAGTCAAGCCGTTTCCAATGTTGTAGATAGGATTCGCAATACCGGACCATTTTTCAAAACCGGTATTTCGGTATTATCAAAACCGGTATTTTTAAGGGCTAAAATTTTGGAAAAAAAATATGGTTTTTGGGCAGCTTTTTAATGGGACTACCAAAAAAACAGAAATAAAAGAACAACACTTTTTTTTTTTAAATAAAATAAATAACATTCCATTTTTATTAAAATATATAAAAGAAAATTAACTCAAATCACAATTCATTTTTTATTTTTACATTATTTTTTTTATGTATCACAAAATATTAGTCGTCTTTTTCAGTCTTTCCATCGATGAAGTAAGCTCTCAAGACTTGTTAGAGGAATAGTCAACAAATAATTATACAATAACTCTAAATATTTTCCTCGAACTCCTTCTTCTTCAAAATAGCTGATTCCTTTTCTTACTAATTTCTGGTAATCTGTTTTTTTTTCATGTAATTGCTTCGTATTTTCTTTCGATTCACTCTAGTGTTGATTTGATTGATAAAGTGTTGATTGATAAAAATATAAGTCGACGTTGTCATTAATAACAAAACATGTACCCACAAGACGTAATATATTTTTGTATTTATTTATGAATGTAAATGTGTACTTATAATTTCATATAATTTTTTTTTAGAAAAACTTTAAAAAAATTTTTAAAATATATTGAAAATTAATAATATTAATTTTTATTTTTTAATACCGAAATACCGGTATTTTAATGATAAACTGGTTGTGTGGTTGTTTGTTGTTTACTGGTGGTTGACTGGTTGTTTACTGACCAACTTGCAGAAAACTCTGTGGGAATATTTGAGGATGAAGCTTGACAATGAATTTTCGTATTTTCCTTACCCTTACCCAGATCTATATCAACTTACGACAAAGTCGCCATATTATTCAATATTTCTTTTGTTTTCAGTTTCATTATTTTTAGAAGATTCAGATATATATACTTAGTCCTAATGCCAGAATGATATTGGATACTAATTACTGGGAACTTTTGTAATACTAAAATTTTCGGATATGCTTATGCCAAGAGTGTAGATATGACTAAAGAGTTTTACAAAAATGGTGAAAAAAAGGAAATTTTATTTAGAAATGATGAAGAAGAAATTGAGAAAATCGCAGTACATATTGATCTTTAAGATAGTATTTATTCATCAAGAAGCAAAATTTCAATTAACTCCAAAAATTGCAAAACATTTTAAGGATAAAAAAGCAACTACTGAGTAATAGTTAAAAATAATTTGGCTTTAAATTATCATAAGCTAATTGGGAAAAGTTCTAAAATTTTCCAACTAGTCAAATATAATTAAGAAATAAAAATCAATATAAGGAACTTAAATTTATTATTATATGTCATAATTTTAAAAGTAAAGCAAATTTCTTTTCTTTATATTGAAATTAAATACAACAAGACAAAAATTAACCAACGGTGTGGTGTGACTTGCACCACAATTTGAAAATTTCATATAATAAGCAAAAATGTGACACTTTTTTGCAATTTTCAGGTCTTATAAGTTTGGGAGCCTATATAACTAAGATAAAAATGTGCACAGGTGCCTAAGTTACAGGTGTTTAAAAACAGCTAATTTTAAATTTTTGAGCCCTAATGGATCATAAACAGGGGGTCGTCCAAACAAATTTTCTAAGGAAACTCTGTCGAATGGCGTTTTCAAATTGAAAAACTGTTAAGTAGAACATGAGATATACGCATTTAAAAATAGAGCTGTTTCAAAGTTTGAGGGGCTGCAGCTCCGTAATGGATTTGGCTACATAAAAAAGTTGTTTTATAACATTCATTTTTTTATGACATCTTAAAATTGTTTTTTTCTATCTTTAAGTGTGTAGAAGTTTTATAATATAACATTAGTTGTAAAATAAGCTCAAATGAATTAAAATTGAAATTAAACTCCTTATATTTTATTGTTTATTATTATTTATTATACCCGTATGAACGTATATACGAAGGTTTGAGTAGCTGCCATACAACTTCTCTTTTTAAATGAAAAGAACTCAGTGTTTATTGAAACTAGGTCTCCGAAATTTTGTATAAAGATGTTGAACTGCATACTAACAATTTTTGTAAAATTTAGTTGAACTAGAGCAGCAGGTTTAGCTAGCTTGCACATAAAACTTTTGTAAATTTTATGGAAACATGATATATTACGTTCATACAGGTATCTCAGAGTTGACACAGTCCACTCTACTGCACTGTTCTTCGTTTAATTTTATTACAATTTCAGTTCTGTGCGTGACTAAACAATCAAACATTAAAGATGAAATACTCTGGTTGGGAATGAAATACTGAAGACAAAATCCAGAAAATACAAAATTCAGAAAAGAATAAAACCAAAAAAGACAAAATTCAGCAAAAATACATTCTAGATTTTATCTCGCATCCGATATATCTATCGATGATTCTACGGCAAATAACAAAAATGTATTTCCAATTTATATCAAAGCACAATTTTAATTTAATATCAAAAAAACTATATTTTATTTTCTACTTTTGCATACTAAAAATATGTATATTTAATTTTTCATTGGCACATAATTCATAAGTCATTAAACAGAACATTTTGATTTTATCTTTTATACAATTCATTTGAATTTTATTGAATAACAATTTTAGTACAATCTGATAATATTTTGTAATATAAAATCAGATAAAGAATGAGACTAATTATTTTTAATCTTTGCACACGTTTTTATTTAATTGTTTCCAAATTATTCCCTCTTCTTCAATTTATGATAATCGAGTATTTAAATAATAAATAAATGAGCTTTGAAATCAACAATTTAAAATCATATGTGTCAACATATTTCGTACTGGAATAATTAAATTATGACACACTTCAGCACAGCTCATTAAAAACTTCCATTTTTTTTTTTTCCTCTTTTAAACATTTCGTTATTTTTTTTTTGTGTTTTTGTGTTTTTTTTTTCTTTTTTTTTTCAAACAACGTCACTTTAATTAAAGTGATATGCAAATTTTAAATTATATGTAGCTAACATTTCTTACTTTAGATTTTTGTTATGTTAAAGCCTTGAATATTAATTGTGATTTCATATTATCTTTAATAATATTTATATACAAATAATATGTATATATATCTATATATATATATTTGTATGTTAGAGATATTCATATTCAACTGAAAAAAATAAATGAAAGACCTTTGAAAATTCTTTAAAAATCTTTAAATTTACAAACATTTTGTTGGGCTTTAAATTTTAAAATTGGCTGTATTAGAAAATTCTAAAAAGCTTTTTTTTATAAGAAAGAAAATTAACAGTTAGTTATTTGGTGTTATATTCATCCTTGTAAATCCTTTTTTTTTTTGTTTTTTTTTTTTTTGTTAAAACTAATCTGCATAAATTTGATTAAAACGAAGCGAAAAAAAAAAAAAAAAAATAAACTACGAAAACTATTACTGAAGACAGAAAATTTTCATTACAAAGGATGGGATAAAAATTAAATAAGGTTTTTCTTTTGTTTTTTGATTTTTTTTTTTTCTTTTTAATAAAAGGAGGGATAAAAACAAAAGCATAGAAAAAAAAAACATAATAAAGAAAAACTTGTTGATTTTTAGTAAATTTAATTTTAATGACTTTCAACATTTTTATAATTTAACGTTTTGTTAGTCAGTCCTTTGATTTATGATAAATTTTAACTATTTTTG
This sequence comes from Poecilobothrus nobilitatus, assembly GCA_947095535.1. Classification (NCBI taxonomy): domain Eukaryota; kingdom Metazoa; phylum Arthropoda; class Insecta; order Diptera; family Dolichopodidae; genus Poecilobothrus; species Poecilobothrus nobilitatus. The sequence continues at coordinate 171,399,711 of OX352774.1, forward strand.
TTATTAAAAATTATGTGAGTCATCTAATAATTGAGTCATCTAATAATTGCTTGGGTTAATAATTTTTTTTTTTCCTATAGTTGAAATAATTATCCAATTTAAAAATTAATTACCCAAAGTAGATTAAGTATTTTTATTGTAACTTCCTTGATTTAAGCTCGTATAAATAAATAAATAAATGTTCCCAAATTTTATAGATTTGGACAATGATGATTTAATATTAAGAGACATATTAACTGTTTTAATGCCAGTGATTATTCTAAAATTAACTAAAGATTATTAAAGTATTTGACAGCAATTTAGTCAGTTTTAAAAACTGATAAAATTTAATATATTGGTAAAATTAAAGTAGAAATTTATCTGAAGAGGACTTAACAGTGTAATAAGAAAATTTTAGTCTTTTGTAATGTTTTTTTTTTTTGTTTTTACGAGGATTGGTGGAAAACGTGAAATGTCACCCAGAAAAATTGCATATGATTCTTCCGGATCGTGCTAAATTTTAACCAACTAAAATCACACACTTTTAATATAAACCTAAGGTTTGGACCCTCAATACAAATCTTAAGTTTGGCTTACCTAATAGGGATATGTGCTCTTAATCAACAAATAATTTGAAGTTTAACTTATGAACTTAAAAATTCATTTCTTGAACTTTATAATATATATAGTATAGAGTTTTGTTGTCTTAAATGGATGAACTATAATAACAAAACAATACAATATTTATGTAATGAATAAATGTAAACAGAAATAATTTTTGTATTAAATAAACCTGAAAATAAATGCTATAAAAAAACTTATTAGATCAAGGATAATTATTAAAATATTTCATTATATTCTAAAGATGAATTTAAAAATCCAAGTAAATTGTAAATTTTGATTATTATAATGAATTGATTTTGATAACATGAAAGAAATAAATTATTAATAGTTTATATTTTATAAATTTTCAAAAAAAATTTTTTTTTTTGAATTAATTATTATTTATGCTTGAAAGAAAAGTTAAATTTTGAAGAAATAAGATACTTTTCTTTAAAATATGAATTTTGTTTTAAAGAAAAAAAATTTTTTTTTTTTTTTTCAGATTTTATTACATCTTGAATATTATTAATATTATTTTTGTTTTTTTTTTTTTCATCATATTTTCTTTAGAATCATCTAAAGTTCTTCATAGTCTTCATTTTTTACTACAAAAATCATTGTGGAATAAAATGAAAAATTTAATAGAAAAGAAGATTTTTGAGTTGAAATTGACTGACATTTAACAGACTTATTAATTATCCTTTTTGATTTATTTTTTTTATTAATCATTTTGTTAATTGAAAGAAATTGAAAAAATATTATTTTAAGATTAAAAAAAAAAAAAGAAATTTATATTCTCTTTTCTGACATTTTATTAAATAACTTTAGAATATGACATATCAAATATTGAAAACTTCGCGGGAAAATTTTTAAAATTAGAATCAAAATAAATTAGTAATGCAAAATATTCGAAAATTTTCATATTTAAGATGTGCTTTATATGTACAGACCATGTTTTTATATATTTTAGGTAATGTTTGGTTCTACAATACTACCGAAACTCTTCAGTAAGCAAGTAGTATTGATATGCTTAGATAAATCCTAGTTTTAAATTTCAACAAATCTTATTACTTATAAGAAAATTTTAGAACATCTTCTGTGAAGTAATAAGACAAATTGAAAATGTTTTTATAGACTAAAAACTTAAATACGATCTAAGATAATTATTTACCTTTGCAATTTTTTTAAGATTCTAACATAAACCTCAAAAAAAAATGTAAGTACTATATTTTAATTAATTTAGGAAATTTGGTTTACTTTTGTTATTTTTTTTTTTATTTTATTCATTAGTTTTATTTTGTATAATCAAATATATAAAAAATTGATAAAATTCTTGGGGAATATCTACAAGATTTTATTTCTATTATTTTATTCTTAAATTAAAGTGAATAGTACTTTTAGTAACTATATGTAACATAATCGAATGAACAAAATCTTTAAAATTTTATAGATATACTGATTTCAAACAGAAAGGCTACCAGATTTAACAAAAGGATTATGATTATATTGTGTATATCTACTACTTTTACAACTCTACCAGTATGTTATAATAAGGCGTAAGCACCACTTTAACATGTAATACTATATGAGAGTTTGGAATGGTAAAAAGTATAGTAAAACATCAATCAAATTTTTGTCAAACTATGTGTATAAACTAACTTAATATTATTGTCGGTTCAAGTGTCTTCCATTCACGCAGTTTTGAAATGTATGATTAGTATCACACTGTAAGTTAATGTTATCTTTTATATCATTGCTCCTGCTTAATTATGGTTGTTTTACATGGCTCTTCTCTAGATAATTTTATCAAAAAAGAACAATTAGCATATAGAAAGGTTTGATACCATTTGTTCATAGTTTTGGTTGCCAACTATGTTCAATAACCGGCCCGCAGAGAAAAATATTACTTCTTTAATTTTACTTTCGGATAATTGATTTATGTCTGAGAAGCTAGCAAATTCTCAGACTTGTTGTCTACCCTGGCTAGGGTAGACAACATTCCTTTTACACTCCATTCCTTTTACACTATGTTTTGTAAGGAATTATCATTCTGGTTGCATGGTTTCGTATTGACCAGTGACCAGATAATTATCACTAAGAATCTAGCAGTGTTTAGACGAATGTAGATTAGGATTATTTTATTCTTTTGCCTTAAAAGTGGGCCGTATCTTTCTTGATGTTTTCCATTTACTTAGACTAGCCCATTTAAATGTTACACTTAACAGAAAGTGTGTATGTCTTTTCACAGTTTTTAGAGGAAAATATACAACATTTATTTCAGAGTCCTGCTCGGCTCTCTTCCTTGCTAATTCGTCACGTTCACTACCTTTAAAGTAACTGTGCCCTTGGCACGCATAAAGAGTAACTTCAGATCGACCGTCAGACACATGGTTTTTCTGACAGCTTGGAGAGTTGTAGTTAATATGTAAATTATATTTATATTAAATTAATTTAAATTAAATTTACTTATTCAAAAATCTTATCTTTTAATCAATATTATATAATAATACCAGATAAGACATATTTCATATTTATTTTTTATATATCTTATATATATTCCTTTTTATTTATCAAATTACAATCTAAATGCTTAAAAAAATAGGTCAATGATCAATAATGATATCAAAAAGTGAACTTCTCCATCAATTTGACCACTATAAAAAGCACTAAAAAGCATTAATCTAAAAAAAAGTAAAAATAAAAAAGTTAAAAATATTAAAATGATGAAATCTAAATTACTATCATTGTGGTTCTCTATAAGAAAATTGCTCAAAATGCATTTTGCAAATGATAAACAGATGGAATCTAAAAGAAATCCCATATGATTAAACATTTTTTGAAAGTCCTTTTTTTTCAAGTTATACAAAGACATTTTTTACAACAGTTCTCTATAACTAACAAAAGAGTAGCTTCATATTTAAAATATTTTAACCAGATTTGTTATTTATAATTTCAAAATTTGTTTGTATATATTGGATTATTTAATTTTTTTTTGGTATTCTGGTCATATTTGAATGAAGACTGGAAGCATAAGGGATACTTTGAGTTTAAATCCCATATAGGGGCTAGAGTTCTCTAACAAAATAAGTATAAAATTATCTCTCAAAAAATACATTTTATTTTCGTTGTTTTGAATTTTATTTTGATTATATCTCTATCTCTTTTCATTATTACTAGTTTTTAACATTAATTTTACACTAGGGACTTTTTTCTTTTTAAATTTTTAGTTAGTTTAGTTAGTTTAAATTCAATAGTGTTACAAGGATTTTTCTTTTAGACAGACAAAATATATATATAATATAATATAAACAAAAATGAAATTATAAAAAAAAAATATATTTTTTTTGCATAATTTTAGGGGTAAATGAAAAATGAATGAATTAGATTAGATTATTTTCTTTTTTTTTTGAAGTTCAAAATTTAACTTATTTAAAATTTTAATATTATTCTTAGAAATCGCAGCTACAATGAAACAAATTTACACCGTTAATATGTCCGAATTATTCTTTATTGTTTTACATAAAAAAAGTTTGAACAATATTTAACAGTTTAGTAAAACTTAAATAGTTTGCGAGGTATTTTCTAGAACATAATAAAGTTAATATGTATTTGATGTAAATGTGATTTATACCGAAGGAATTTAAACTTTAAATATAACCTGTTATATTTCAAATTAAATCATTTAGAAATTGAATATTTTAAAAATTACCCCATTGTAAGAGAAATAAAATATGATTTTAAGACTGTTTACAAAATTTTTTGTCCATCTTTATTTATAGTCCATCTGATTTAAAGTCCATATTTGCCACTTGCCTCATGGCGCAGTGGTTAAGTCGCCAACCTCTCATTCAGGTCAGGTCATAGAAATAAAAAATATGTAGTAATTTCATATCGTAATAATGGATATCGCATAATTAATAATAATAATATTAAGAATAGTAATAATAATAACTGTAACAGTAATAATAATAATAATAATAATAATAATAATATATCATGCAGGAAGGTGTTATATACTACTACATGTTGTAATCCACTAATGGCCCTGACTCTGTAGTAAAATAATAATAATATTAATAAGAATACTAATACCAATAATAATAATTGCTACAGTGAAAGTGGAGGTTGCCTTCAATAATTACATCATACTGTAAGGTGTTATATATTACTGCATGTTGCAACTGTTGTAACGGCTATAGTCACTGCTATCAAAATAGTAATAATAATAAGCGGATTCATTGTTTCCTTATAGTCCCACTCTCAATTCAATGTTTCCTCATCCATTTACTATCCCTACTCCCTAGTCAATATACTACGTTTCCAGGTAAGGGTTTCATCCCATTATATTGGCTAAAGGAGGAGCCGGGTTTAGTCAGTAAGAATCTGACACTACCAAGGGGGAAATTCTTGGTATCTTTGGGAGATTCCCACCTCCCTTAGAAAAAAAAATAAAATAAATAAAATATTTAAAAAAAAATATGAAAACAAAGAAAATAATTTTCAAAATCTTCTTGTTTTAAAAATTCGTTTTCGATAGCAAAAGAAAAGGCATTTCTCACTATTAATACTTCTGTATTGCCGTCCATTTTTAATAAATATTAAAATACCTTTATTCATATATTATTTTTATCATTCGATAAACGAGAAGTTATATTTGCTATATATGTAAAATCATATATAGTTATGATCATGATATTATCTTTTAGCTTGAAGAGATCTAGTTTAAAGTTAGATGAGGATTGTGTACATAAATGCGACGTAGATGAATATTTTGACGATTCATTTAAAATATATTGTACAATAATTAAGTGTAGTGTGTTGAAATATTTGCATTCAAGATATTAACGAACTAAACCTTTTATTAATCATAATAAAATTCATTTGATGGCAGACTTTGACGATGAACGAAAATAATGCCCAAGGCAATAAAACTTCATTTCCGATGCAGAAATAAAGGCTAAATTGCGAATATTTTAAATTCCGCTTTTTTATCGTTTTGAAATGGAAATAAAGCCGAATTTTATTTTTATAATAAAATTGCCTAAAATTCTATTTTGAAATTTTAATTTAAGTATGACAAAATCAATATATATACATACATAAGTATATATAATAGATCTGATACAAAAGGCCGATATTTTTATTTCGTTTTATAATTAAACGGAATTTATTACACTATGTTCTGGAAAAAGGGAACATTCTGATTTTGTATTCCATCGTAAAATCTCTGCTAATTATATTTACCTATTTATATATATGTACTTCAACAGATATCATAAGGCGGGAAATAAGGCCGGAAATAAGGCCACTTAGAAATATTTAATTTTTAAAGCGCTAATAAAGCCATTTTATTTCGGCATCGACAGAAAATTAAATCTGCTGCGGTTTATTTCTTGGGGTTCGACTTTGAATACAAGAATGTTCAAGAAAATAACGCAAGCAAAAACAAAATAATTTGTGCTAATTACAATTAAAATATTTTCAAACTTTTCTACAATTTTCTTTCAATATATTCCGTTAATAAAAAAATGACGTGAACTGTTAGTAATATGTAATTTTTTTAAGTATAAATAATAAATAAAAAAATAAAATAATAAATTTAAATAGTAGTTTAAAAATTAGTTTTAATTAAAAAAAAAATGGTATTAAATAACTAGTTAAAACTTTAATTTGTTTTTAGATTTTATTACATTTTGTTTTTGTTACACACGACGTTGTGTTAAAAATGATTATTTTTATACATATACAATTGCTTCTACTTAAATTCATTATAATAATTTTTTTTATTTTACTATAAGTGCATTTCTCTGCCACATAAATGTGGAGAGGAAATTACACAGCCTTTCCGGTTCAGACGTGGCTGTAAATGTTGTAAGGCGGAATAACTCTTACGACGTGTGTGGGATTCGACTCCACACTACTTCGGTGTGTTAGAGCCGATTTTATACTCTCTTACCCACTAGGCCACCGAAGCCCCATTTCATTATAATTTCAAGAAAAACGATATTCGTTTAACTGAAAAACTTGTAAACAAAAAAGAAAAATTTTCTTTAAAAAATTTCAAATCTTAATAAAAATTAGTTCTGCCAAAGAGTGTGATTTTATTGGCATGTGCTATTTCAAAAGAATACGTAGTACCATTATTAACTACTAAGGAAATAATAAATTATTAACATTGTAACAGTTCTATATATATATACAACAATATTGTTCCTCCCATTAAAAAAAGGACAGGTTACTGTTATAAAAAAAAAAAATCTTAAATACGTGATAAGACAATTTTGTGCATTATAAGTATCGAACCATAATAATATATACGTGTTCAATTTTATTACAGAATAACACCTAAAACCTAAAAAAAACAAAAAAAAAAATCAAACATCTACTATAGTTATTCCTTGATTCTATACCATTAACATTTTAACCATTATCGGTAACTGAACGATTTTTCTTTTCAAAACATATTATAGGTCCTCTTTTTCGAGAAATTTCTCCAATTTATTCTAATTGAAAATATAAAGCTTTTTAAAGCTTTTTAATTAACAATATGAATAGAATGAGAATTGGGGAATCAAAACAATTGGGCGGAGTTCGGAGAGTTTTTTAAGCATGGGGAAATATTTTTTTTATTTGTTTTGATGTTTGCTTTTTTTTTTTTTTTGTTTTTGTTTTTTAAGTGGCAGTTTTTCTTCGGATTAACTGATTTTTTCCATTTGAAAATTACCAAATAAAAAAACTTATTTCTTGATGACGCACTTTCTTATCAGGTTCTTATTTTATATATATTTTTTTTTTTTGTTTTATTTATTTTTGCAATTTTATTTTATATATTTATATATTAAATTTACGACTTTTTTTTTTTTTTGATATTATTGAAATTATTTGACTAGGCCTAAAGTAAATAAAAATTCACAAAAAACAAAAAAAAAAAACAAAATGGTAAAATGAAACCACAAAATTTTCGAGATCATAATGTAGGGATATGTACGTAGTAGGGCGTAAAAAATTAATAATAACTTCATTTTATATATAGAATTATTTTCATTCGATTTTGTTTTTTAATAATAAATGTCACAATTAATAATAATAATATTATTATAATTATTATTATATTAAATGTTAAAATTAAATATTGATTATGTCATTTATTATTTGTTATTAATAAAAAAAAAATATTAATAAAATTTTGTATCAATAAGGCAATAATGTTTTGACGTATCATCAATAAATTAAATTTTTTGTCATTATATTTTATTGATATTATCAAAGAATATGAAATGTTTAGTCATAATCTGGTGATGACTCTTAAAAGAATTAAATTGATTTGCTTCGAATACTATTTAATTTTTCTTTCTATCTATTTAAAAAATAATAAATCATTTTAATATTTTAAAAGACTCTGTTGAAGTTTATCTGAAAAAAATATTCTTTTAAAATAAAAGCATAAAAAATAAAAACAAAGCAAAAGACAAGACAAGAAAACAAGGAAAAATTATCATTTTTCCTTGTTTTGATAGTTAAAATTAGATGTTAAGATTTCCAATCATCTATCTATGAATTTTCTTGACTAAAAATATTATGTATATTTTATAGATTGTGTTTTTTAAAATTTCTTAAAAAAAAATTTTTTTTTTATTAGCAAAAATTTTCAAAAGAAGTTTAGTATTTTAAGAGTTAATCTTATCAACATAATTTGTATTTGTATGAGAAGCTGTAATAATTTAAAAATTAAAAATAAATAAAATCATAAGTCATTTTAGTTAAGTATTTAATATAAGCTAAAAAAATAAATGTTTTTACAACCTTTGTACAAAATTTCAGGTTTCTAAATTCGAAGATATGCTTGTTAGATCTTGGGATGTGAGTGAAGGTATCCGGACCACCACCCCAATTCATCTCAAATTTTAGAGACATCAACAGGGTAGACTTATATCAAATTTTAAGCTTTTATCTTTATTAATTTCGAAGATATGCTTATTCGGTCCTGGGAGTTTTGTAGGAGGTACCCGAACAACCACTCCAATTCATCTCAAATTTTAGGTATCTCAGGAATTCAGGAAACAGCACCCTCGTATCAAATTTGAAGTTTCTATCTTTATTAATTTCGAAGATATGATTGTTCGGTTTTGGGAGGTGTGTGGGAGGTACCCGAACAACTGCTCCAATTCATCTCAAATTTTAGTGATATCAGGGATTAAGGAAAAAGCACCCTCGTACAAAATTATAAGTTTCTATCTTTATTAATTTCGAAGATATGCGTATTCGGCTTTGGGAGTTCTATGGGAGGTACCCGAACCCATAAATTTCATCAAGATAGCATCATTATTTTTTGAGTTATCGTGCGTGCGGACGGACCTGACGTTAAATCGATTCAGGAGGTGATCCTAATTCAGAATATATATACATGTCCATATCAATATATATATATATACATATACATGTTCATATATATATACAAACACCATACACAAGTTAATATACCCCATACTTTAGGTGTAGGGTATAAAAAAGTTGTTCGTCCTAATTCAGTTTATTGGACTCTTCAGTAAGCATAAACTCAACTTTACCCAGAGGATTTCAAAATTATTTCACAAAACTCACAAATCTTTATATTAAAAATTAATAAAATGGTCTGCGAGTTGAGAGAATAATTCGAAAAAATCAAAAAAAAATTGAATATAATGAATTAAAAATAAATACCTATTCAATTTAATATATAAATTTCTTCTTTAGAATTTAAATAAAATTTTTTTTTTTTTAAATAAATTTAAATAAAAAAATTAATGTTCATTTTGTTTAACGTCTTCGCTTCAATATAAAAGACTCGTGCTGCCCAGCTGTAAGATTTTAATGTTTTGATAAGTGTACAAAATAATAATTAAATTATTCATTCTTTTTTGAATCCGAATCCGTTTTGTAATATGGTGTTCCACTTTAAAATGTCAGTACTTGTAATAATAATAATAATAATAGAGTCAAGTCAGGATCTAAGGTTAACTTAAAAATTAAACTTTTTTATCTGTTGTAAGATTGGTAAGGTTTAAATATAAATTTTTAAATGAATTTGGTAATTGATTTAAATGAATTTTTCCTCCTAATTTTGTGTTTCGGTTGAAGAATGAACGTCGTGTAAATTTTAAAATAAAAATTGCTTTATTTGTATGCAATTTTGAAAACTTTTTGAAATTTATTTTCGATTCATCGGTTTTATTTTATTGTGCTCAATCTTTAATAAGTTTTTTACTTAAATGAAATGTTATGGAAATACATTTTTTTACAGAATTAATATTATGAAAATAATTTATCGAAAATTTTTAATATTTATCGAAAAGTAACACCAATAGAATTATAAATATTTTGTAAAAGGATTTATGAATTAAAATTTAAGAAAAGTATAGTAGTGGTATTTGGGAAACTAAGGATTATTGGTGGACGGAGAGGAATATTTTGAAGAAAGATGTTAATGTTCTTCTTAAACTTAGTTAAATCGTACACATAAAAATTATCAACTTTAGCGAACATATGTGATGGTAAATGGTTCCATTTCCATTACCGCGGCATTTGCATATCAAATGGATTTCAATAAGATGTATTACGTCATACTAACTATTCTAAGGGGATACGTACAAAATGCCTAAAAAAGACAAAAAACTAATACAGAATTCCCAGATTTGGTTTTTCGAGATTTGTCTTGATGATTTTATCTTGAGGATCTTGGTTGGAGAATTTTATGATTAACCTATTCTACGTTGTAGAGATTGGGATCTGTTGCACTTCTTGTTTCTCGTTGGAAAGCTTTGAGTATAGATATTAGATTTTTTTTTCTTTGCGACAAATGTTTGCACCGACAAAGTATGTATGAAACAAGGTCTAAGACCCAATATCCGTAATTGTTTTACTAACCAAAAGCTTTTAAAAAACATATAGGAAATTAGTAAAGATATTAAATAATAACAATACGTTTCCATTTAAGTAAAAATAATTTTATCTTTCATTTCCAATAAACTAAAGTGTTTTTTAATAACACTTTTCTTTTATTTTTACCCTTTTGTTAAAATGTTGTTTTTTAACTAATGACGTTTCATAGTTAATATTCTATTAATTTTCTAGTTTTGTTAAATTAAATTTTATTTTTTATTTAAAAAAAATTATTTCTTCGATTTAATACAGCAACAATCAGAAATTATTTAATTTTACAATATCTGTTTGCCAATTCTTATATCTTTTATTTTAAAAGCAACAAACAATTCAAATTTTATTCAAATTTTAAATTGGTTTTATGTTTTTAAAAATTCTGAAAAATTCAAAATTAGAATTCGTGGTATTATTATTTGAATCTGACTGTTATTATTTGAAAATATCCGCTTTTTTTTCAAACCAAACATCAGTTTACAATCAAAATTTAAAATATTAAACGTTTTTTCGTTTTTGAAAATTTTATATTATACATTTTTGGAGAAATTGAACTTTTCTAATGATTTTTTTTAAAACTTTTATTAAATAAGAATATAAAAGCTTTTTATATTCGAAAAGTTTTCTTTTTAGAACTTTATTTTGTGGAGCTTTAGATAAATTTAAAATTTTCCTTGAAATTATTTTGAATTGAAATTTTCATATCCAAAGTTTTTTAAATATAACATTTTATAAGGATATTAGCAGATTTGAAAACCTTTTTTATTTTCTTTCTAAACTTTACAACTATGCGGCATTCTTACAATTGAATACACGTTGTTACTCTGGTGGTGATTTATACAAAATACATAATATATTAACGTTTTAATGGATTCAAATAAAAGGCATTTTAAAAATATTTTTCTACAAATATTTTCTTCTATCAATTTTTGGGGGATTCTGCTGCAAATGTTGTACCCATATCTTAATACCCATAAGTCTTAATCAATATATCTAATAGATACTTAAGGTTGCCATCTTTCGAAATATGTACGCCCTTAAATGGCGCAGTTGAAAACATCCTTGTTGTTTATATGTTTTTGTATATAAACCGTTATAATTTTTATATACCTGAATAAATAAAAATTTTACATTTAAAAAAAAAATAAATAAATAAATTTTAAAGTTACTGAATTTAATTTCTGTTAAAAATTTTTATTTAATTTTTATTTTACTAGAAAATCCCCTGTGCAATTGCACAATTTCTATAAATTCAAAAACATTTACGTTATCATACTGACTCCCTTAATAAACTACCTAAAAATTTCATTTTAACATCAGCACCATTAAAAAAATGTAGAAATCACTTACTTACTTGTAATAGAAAAAAGCATAAAACAAATCTAAACACATACAATTAAAAATGTTAGGTACAGTTTATTAATTTTTTCTCGCCGTTTTTTCGTGGCGGTAATTTTTGACAGTTTTTTAATCATTGAGAAAAAATTGTCCAAGCTAAAAACACATTCAGGGCAAAAGTTCGTGCCGATATCTCAAAAATTGTTTGAAACACATGTATAAAGTGCATAATAAAAACCGGCGAAAAACCAACCAACACCAACCGCTACGACATTTATTTTTTGTTACATTTAAAACACTCCCAATAATCGAAATAATTTTAATATTTGTTAAAATTTTACTCTCCATTTTTCTTTAGTTTTAAAAAAAAAATTTTATGTCGATGAAAAACAGTTGTTTTCGCCGCGAAATTACTTCAATTACCAAAACTACTTTCAAGTCTTTTGCGTTTATTTTTTTTTTACTTGAAAAAAATTAGCTGAATTTATTTTATTTAAATGTACTTTGGAAGAGGTCTTTAGTATATTTAATAAAAGATTCATGTCTCTGATAATGTAATTTCATAAATTTTCGTGGTCTTTTTTTTTTGTGACGGTCGTTTTCGACAGCTTTTTAATTTAATGGTCTAATAATAAATTAGTACAAAATTATGAATCTATTGTGAGAGAAGGCTTCTAAAATGATATTTCCTATGTTATTTTTTCTTTTTTTTTTTAAGAAAAATAACCATTTCTATAATATTTAGTAAGTTTCTGATTTCTGTTATGAAATATAATTAGCTAAGTCTGCCGAATTTTATATTAATAAAAAAAATTTGAATATTTTATGTTATATCAAAAATTCAGCTTCAAAAATCAAAATTCCAGCCTAAATAAACAAAATTACTTTAAAGTCTGTTGCGAAACTTTTACCAGCTTTTATAATAGTGAAAACAAAATCAAAAATAAAATCGGCCTATTATTTTTTTTCTTATAAATATAAGGCTTACTATAAACTTTGCTCTTTTCACTTTCAGGTCTTTTAATTTTATTAAGAGTATTTTTATTTTTTTCAAAACAAAGAGTCATTTGAAAACTGCCAGCAGAAGATTAATAATTTATTTTTAATTTACCGCTGCGACCAGTTCATAATGGATGTGGCGGTCAAATTTAAAAATTAAAAATTTGCTTTAAATTTGGTGTCAAAAGTACTTTTTAAAAAGTAAAAGTTTGTGTCTCTGATAAGACTTTTAGTCGAAGATTTGTATCTCTGATAATAAAATTTTAAATTATTAAATAAATATACAGAAATATCATCATTGCCAGTTTAGTTTACATTCAGTGTGAGTGGTTTATTATAGATCTGGCCAACATCTTGTGTGTATAATATTGTGTATATTATCAGAAATTCAATCATTAATTCCTGGTATTATATTATCTGATCTGATTAATAAATATTATTTTTTTCCATTGCTAACAATTTTATTAATGGTCTAATAATAAATTAGTACAAAATTATGAATCTTTTGTGAGAGAAGGCTTCTAAAATGATATTTTCTATGTTATTGTTTTCTTTTTTTTTTCAGAAAAATATCCGTTTCTATAATATTTAGTAAGTTTCTGACGTCTGTTATGAAATATAATTATTTAAGTCCGCCGAATTTTATATTAATAAAAAAATTTCGAATATTTTATGTTATACCAGTTCTACCGAAAATTTAGCTTAAAAATCTAAATTTCAACCTAAATAAACAAAACTACTTTAAAGTCTGTTACGAAGCTTTTTACCAGCTTTTATACTAATGAAAACAAAATCAAGAATAAAATCGGCCTATTATTTTTTTCTTATAAATATGAGGTTTACTATAAACTTTGCTCACTCTCACTTTTTCACTTTCAGGCGTTTTAATTTTATTAAGAGTAACTATTTTTATTTTTTTTTTCAAAACAAAGATTGAAAACGCCAACAGAAGATTAATAATTTATTTTTAATTTACCGCTGCGACCAGTTCATAATGGACGTGGCGGTCAAATTTAAAAATTAAAAATTTGCTGAATTTATTTTTATTGAAAACGTGTTTTTTAAGTATGTACTTTTCCTTTTTTGACTGTACTCACTTTTAATGAACGGTTCGTGTCTCTGGTAATACTTCTAGTGGAAACGTGGAAAATTTGGTCACTCGTAATAATATTTACTAAATTTATTTATATTTTTAATGAACGGTGTGTGTCTCTTGATAATACTTTGAGTCAAAGATTTGTGTCTCTGGTAATAAAATTTTAAATTATTAAATAAATGTACAGAAATATTATCATTGCCAGTTTAGTTTACATTCAGTGTGAGTGTTTTATTATAGATATAAAATATATTTTTTTACATGTTGGCAAGGTCTCGCCAACATCTTGTGTATTATATTATAGATTAATAAGTTAGTTGTAAGAAAAATTACAAAACATATTTTTCTACATATACCGGTATTTTATTTTTATGTTCTAAAAAAATAACTGAAATGTACAAAGTATTTGCTTTTTATATTACTTTGTAAAAAGCCCAACATTATTTTTGTATAGAAAAAATAAATAGAAAAAAAAACTATTTTTTTTTAAATAAATGGTTAAATATCTTCTAAAATCTAAGAGATGGAAATATCAAGTATGTATGTACGGATTATAGAAGAGAAAGAAACATTTCTAACTATGTACAAAGATTTAAAGAGTTTTTGTCAAAATCTTGGAATAGGTATTTCGATTTTAAAGAAAAATATGAAAGATTGTTTTTTTCTCAAAAATGTTCACCCCCGAACGACTTCACAGCAGGAACCTCCATCGCCACCTGAAAATATTCTTTAGACTTTTATCTTACCAGATAAAAAAAATCAAACAAATATATATCTAATAGATTAACAAATTTAACGGTTTATTTAACAAAACCATAAAAACAACCAGAATGTTTTCCTCTGTCTTTTTCGTCCTTAATGCACGAAAAATGCCATTAACGACATATTATATTTTTGGAAGCTGGTAACACCAAATATCCTTGAAATATAATGGTTTATTCTTATGGGGGTATAACATTTGCTGCAGAAGAACGCATTTTATAAATATATATTCGCTGATTTTAAAACCTCCTTTTCATTTTTTCGTTTAGTTCATGTTAATTTTATCTCCTTGATAGAATATCAACTTAAAAACTATTGAAAAAAAAATTAAGAGTTTTTTATATCTTAAGTCTTAAGTGCCACTGAACTGGTGATAGAAGCTATCATGTTGAATTGGTAAAATCTAATTATTTATTTTTATATATTATTTAGTATTCTAAACAGATCATAGTCGATTTAAAAATTAAAGTTTTTAATTGGGTGAAATCCAATTAACTTATTATTAACTTTAAAACAATTTAATTAAGAATCTGAATTTTTTTCAAGAAGTTTTCAAAACTTAAAAGTATTCAAGAACAAAAATTTTTGAAAATTAAAAATCTTTAAAGTTTGTTTGTTATAAATTTAGTAAAAAAGTATTATAAAATTGACTTTCCGTTTATTTGTTAATTGAATACAAAGAAAAGTATAAGCCTAGTATTTTTTATATAATCCTTTTAGTTCATAATTGACAATTAACAATTAGAGTCGTCATACATTGAATTTTCGGAATATTCAAAGAGGTTTTATTTGAAAAATGTTGTTTAGTTTGTTAAATGTTTTTATACGATCTTAAAATTTTCGTTTGCCTTTTGTCCTTCTGATTTTTCTAAATATCTAGTATTAAGATAGATTACTTACGACTTACTTTCATCATTATTTTCGATATCTTCTAGTTAAAGCAACCAATTATAGTATTATTATTTTAATTAAATTTGTTTACGCTTGTCTAATTTTCAAAAATATTTCTTAAACGAATTTAAAATTTATTATTGTGAAAATTTTATACAACTAACACATTTACCTTTGTCATATTTGTTTGTAAAAGAAAAGAAAGGCTACAAAGCCATTTTAATCGTTATATTCAAGGACCTTTTTTTCCAATTTTTTGTTTCACTTTAAACCTAAAATAAGAAAATAAATCTATAAATATCAAAATAGAGAAACCATAAATTTTAGTGAAAATTCTTTAACAAAAAAAATAAAAAATAAAAGAAAACAATAAATAAATAAGCATGAAAATCTCATGAATAAAAAATGTGTTACAGTATGTGTTAAGCACTGATAAAATATAATGACAGAATTTAGATTGTATATACATGTGTTAAATCTTACTATAGCATCAGTTTTATTTTTGGGTAATTTTTAAAATGCACCAGACGAAAAGTCTATACTCTATAGAATTTACTTGCACCTGCAACATTTTTATACCT
Organism: Poecilobothrus nobilitatus; assembly: GCA_947095535.1. NCBI lineage: Eukaryota > Metazoa > Arthropoda > Insecta > Diptera > Dolichopodidae > Poecilobothrus > Poecilobothrus nobilitatus. Next base: position 171,415,872 of record OX352774.1, read on the forward strand.
ACCCCATTTCAACTCAATTTGTCAGTGACATTTTAAATTGCAAAAAAAAAAAGAAATTTCTAAAAGAATAAAATTTATTATTGTATTATGAATTTTTTGTATTGTACCGGTAAGATAAGAATACCTATTATTATAGCAGAAGTTATGTGTAACATGTAAGTGCTTCAAGAAAAGAAAAAATCTTCAGGTATTAAAATTTTCATCCAGAAAACAGATGAAAAAATGAAACAAGAGTATTGTCGGTTTAATCGATTTTACATTGCTGCAAAAAATACGTAGACGCATTGAGCTGTTATGAGAGCTATCCTTGATTAAAATTTCATTGCTTAAACCGCAAACAATGTAAAGTGCAAACAGTGTTTTATAAACAATTAAAATGATAGTCAGACAAATAAATGAATAAGTACTTTGGTAACTTTGGCTTGCTTAAGAGTTTCCGAGTTTTAAGAGAGAGAGAGTTAAGTTTCAATTTTTCTATTATTATAATCAATAATTCTATTATTATGATTAGCTAAGTTAGAGGTTACACTGAAAGAATAGATCAATAGATCAATGAATGCCCGAAGAGGTTAACCCGAATGAATAGATCAAATTTCTGCTTCTCTTCTAAAAATTAGTTCGGAAAATGAGTAGAATTTTGAGGTAGTTTTGAAAAGTGATATATATGTATATATATGTACAAACATTCAAAAAATTCTTAACTAAAATGTTTTAGCACATCTTAGTAAATATTACAAATTTTTGGCAAAAATACACTACCTAATGTATCTTCAGTGTTATTTATTAAAAGTATCTGCCTTCAACCAATATACATTTAGAAAATGTAATTTATAAATTTTTTTTTTTTTTATTATTTGTTGACTATTATATAAAGATAATGAAAAACTTATCTTGCATACTTTTATATTTGTTTACCATTATGATGCTTTCATTATTTTTAGTACTCTAAGATCCTTTAAACTTATTGACGCCATTGAAAATTTATTCAATTCGTGGTGTACATTTTTTTTTTCTCTATTTGATGCAATTTAAACTTTGTACCTTCAAAAATGTGTAGTAAAGGTATATTCTAAAAATCTTAAGTACTTTCACTGGGTATTCGTTATTCATTGAAAATATTATAAAGAAAAGGTAACAAAAAAAGAAAAAGAAAAAAAAAGTGAAATGAAAAGTTTTTTTTTATCACAATTCGAGGGAAAATTCTTTTATTATCTTTTAATTAGTTTTATTTAGTTTTTAGTGATAGGGTGATTTTAGCTATGAAAGTGATTAGAAGTTTTTGTAACTGGATTAAATTGGTTTTAGTTTTATTTGGATAAAATAATTTTTTTTTAATCTTTTGCTAGATGGGAATAAAATCTAACAAATAGAATATTTTGAGAAATAGAATATCGAAGCTTAATTTCAGATTTTCAATTTAAGATAAAATGTTATAGTTAGAGTACCGATATCTTGTGTTATCTCACTATAGTTAGAGTGCTTTTTAAAGAACCGGAGATATGAAGAACATAAAAAATTTTGAAAAGAAGCTAATTTGCTTATATCACAAATTGTTAGCATAATGTAAAAAACCGAATGCCTTGGTCTATGCTAGACATGAGTGATATGCCTATAAGACGTTTCAACGACGTCAAAAACGTGAACATGACAAGTTTGAATTTTTTTGTGATCTAATATGATTGACGTTAAAACAAAACAAAATAATAACAATTTCAATAGAAATAATTATATTACTAACTTTAATATCTTTATATCTATAAAATTATTTCCGTCCTTTTTTTTATAAAACTTTATGAACTAATAAACAAAATATCTGATATAAAATAAAAAATCAATTTTGCATTTGTAAACAAACAAAAATGATGTCCGAAAGTGTCCTGGTACCTCTAGACAAAACAAAACAAAAACAGCTTGACAAACAGAGGTGTTGGCGTTGTTTTGGACGTGCCAGAGATGATGCTGACGTCGAAGAAGTTAAATCAATTTATACTTTAACGTATAGACTATAGATTAATTGGTTACACGGTCGCATGTCGATAGTAATCGGTTACATATACATATTACCATATGCTCTGATATTTGTTTAACATTTCAAAGCATCATGGACAGGTTGTTTGCAACGAGGAAAACCGAGAGGTAATCCTAAACAAAAACAAATTTTAAAATAAAAGGGTATGTACCTTGTACCTAACAAAAATATATTCCCTTTTATGCTATATTCTTATTTTGTTTTTTTTTCTGATTGTTATGTTACCTTGTGTATCGTTGCAAAACAGATTAAATAGAACACTGATTTAGTATGCATATCCTTGAAAGTTAGTTGGGTTTACATTTTTTTTTTAAATAGACTGTCACCATTCTCTTATTATTATATTTTTGCATGACAGATCGTCATATGCAAGGTAATCACTCATTTCCGTACATTAGATTATATATCTGCTCAATGTTCATTTTAGGTACCCAAATTAACAAATTAGATTTAAGTTTTTCTTATCTTGTTAATCCGAAATTTATTTTTCATTTCCTTCTTCGATTTTATAAAATTTTAAAAGAAAATAACGAGTTAGGTACTTCATAATTTAGATGAATAAATCTATATAAATTAACTTTAGAAAACCTAGAGGACAACCTAAAAATATTTTTCCATGTTTTTTTGAAGAAATTTTTAAATGACATCTATAATAGGTAAGTTTATAGTTTACTCTTATTTTATCCAGTGATTTTCACTAAAACCGATGTAACCACGTTGCCTAAACAAAATCTTATTTTTCTATATCATCTATCTGGACATAAAAAATATGTACTTAAAAACTTTAATTTAAAACATACAATAGTTATTAGTTATCCATCCCCAGCCAAAACACAATTGTTTTTTTTTTATATTTGCCAATTCATTGTTTTCTTGTTATAATCAAATAAGGACCTCATTTTTTTCATGTAAATCATATTCATACGATATTTTTTATTTTTATTTTTTTTTTTTATTTTATTATAGGAAAATCTTTCTGTGTCGTAGGGGAGTAAACACTTGTATGGTATCCTCTTAGGAACTTTTCCTTTTCCTCGTTGTACTATATATTATACATATATATCTATCATAATAAAAAAAAAAACACAATAACTTTTTTTATTATTTTTTTTTTGTTTTTTTGTTCAGCTATTTTTGGAACCGTTTTTAAAAAGTAGGACACAAAAATATAATATTCATATATATGTTTGCAATATATGTTTTGTATAAATATTTTGAAGGTGGGTAAAATAATATGTATTAGGTTTTTTAAATTAGTTGTCTGTCAATTTATTTAATAGTTCAAAATAATTTCCTGGAGCACTTTCTTTCCTGTCCGGCCCTAGTTAGAACCAAACTTCACTCACTCGGCAAACCGTTCTACCACAACCTGAGCGTGCTCTCTGAACACAAAATCAACGAACTGATTTCATATCTGAACTCCTCAAGTTGAATATAAAACCGTAAACAATCTTAAAATACAGGTCAGATGGGTGCAGTGGTATCAAAATGGCGCAATGTAGTACTAATTGAGGCCTTCACGCACCATCGTGAAGGTCATCACCCTACCTACCTACCTACCTGAAAAGTTAGTCGTGCTGCCCCAATATATTATAAAAATATTAATTATAAAATACACACGCTGTAGATATTATTTACTGGAAATTTTCTACAACGTTCTAAATTTAAAGATTTAAAACACAAAACTGAAATTATATGAGATAACGATGAAAAAATAAATTATAATGTTATAATGAATTCAATTCCATAAAAATTTATTTCGTCGCTAACTTGTGGGTTTCTTTTCTTTTCCCATATAAATATTGAACGCTGTCTGAAATTAATATAACACTAAAGTTTAATCACGGGAAAATTGTATCTGATTAATAAAAGATAAAAAAGTATACCTATTAGTCTAACAGTAATCGGTGATATTCTATATTTAGTATTTTCTCCTAGGTTCAAATATATTGCCTGTAATAAAGCTCCGCAATTTTTGAGTATGTGTCCTGAAATTTCTTCCTCTTCTTGACAGAATTTGCATGTATACCGTCATTTTCTATTCCAAATTTTTTTAAGTGCTCCTTTAACCGGAGAGTCCCGACAGACATCCTGTTAAAATTCTTAGTTAATTTTTACTGCATTCTATGATTTTTCACATCCTTTCTGGTTATAATTTCTCAAAACCTCCTCAGATTGAGCTTGTATTTTTCACTCTATAGTTTATTCCTTCTGTTTTCCTCATCGATTTTTAGTAGTTCTATTATTTTGTTTTTACCTATGCAACAAAAAGGTTCGGATCCTGTAAAGGGAGTTGCAGCTCCTTCTTTTGCAAGGTAATCCACATCTATGCAAGTTGATCCCCATTTCCCTCTATACCTAAGTGTACAGGTACCCAGTACAGGGATACTTTATTGTTTGCTCCCAAACTAATTGCGATTTAATATTGCTGTTAAAATTAAGTGCTGATGAATTGTAGTAATTCAGTTTAGTATCTTTAAGGCTGCTCGGCTTTCTGATAGTATAGCTGTTTCTCTAAATCTATATCTATATTTTGCAATAATTGAGTAGAGTTTTGTAAAAAATACGGTCATTGTATTAACGGTAAAATATATATATGTCATTTAAAACTTTATATAAATTTTCTTTTCATACTTGTATGTATATATGTTCATTCATTTACTTGTATTTATGTATGTACTTATTGAATTGATATGTATAATGTGTACCTACATTTTATTTTTATTTTAGTATGTTAAATGTAGCGAATGATTTGATAAATGATTGTCAGGTTATTTAGCATGTTAAATAAAACTTTATTCAGGTGAAAACTAGGCATATAATAATAAATATAGGCATAAAATATAGGAAGAAAAGGTAAATACCAAAAATACAATTTTAAAAAATAGGCTAAAGAACAAAACAAGAATAATAAAAAAAATGAGAACAAAAAATAAACCAAAGTGTCCACAGGAAATTAATATAAAGAAAAATTTACATTATCATAATCACAAATGGTGACGGGGTGGGTTGAATTGTTGCTGACAAAAATTTTCTTTACTTTGATTTATTTTTTGTTCATTTTCGTACAAAATTTTATATTTATTTTTGGATTTATAAATTAAATTAAAAAACAAAATTTTCAGTGTTATAAATATGTTTTGATTATTTTCTAGGTTTATAGTTATGTTGTACATATATTATGTTATTTGTGAAGTAAATTGAAAGGTTTTCACACTTTTCTAGGTTTATCACTATTTTTTATTAGTTCTCTTTTTTTTTTGCAATATGTAATTAGGGTCAATGAAAAAACTTTTTTGTTGCTTATGATAAATGTGTGAAAATAATTTAATTATCGTATTTTAAAGGATTTACGCAGAAAAGAAAGAGTTTCTATGATCTCACATTTATTTATCATACATTTATATGTATATAGTTTTAGATTTATCCGTGTAATTAGAAAATATGTAAATGGGAGGAAATTCAAAATGTCATGATAACTGCATGAATTCTCATTAACCCCCTTTCAAAATACATAATTAGAAATCAAATTTAAATAAAACGCCTTAAAATGTAGGTTAATGTTTAAAATTAACTGATTACACCCTCATATTATGATTATTATTCACTTTTAAGTTTTTCTTAAACCGTTTGAAATGCAATTTTTTTCACAGCACATTCCCTATATTAGTGGTATATCCTCTTTCTCCTCCAGTAACCGGCATTATACAATTTTATGATTTTTTTTTCCACACGCTATCCAAACACTAGCAACGGATTCCTTCATACATTATTGTAGATTTGTGTAAAGAAGAAAGGATTTGAAGGAAAATAGGATGTAAGAGAGGAATTCGAAAGTTAATTAGATAGGAATTTGTACAGGTTCTTTTTGAAAAGATGTAAATTGTAACATTCCACTTTTTAGCATATTCCAATTAGTTGTCACAATTAATAAGTTGCCATAACCAGTTTTAAATCATCATTTTCACAGTGTAGAAATGAGAACTTAAAGCCTGTGGAATATTGCTTTGGAATTGTTCGTAGGGATGCAGTATTGACTTTAATTCAATAGAACAAGTGTCATTACCAACGAAATATGGGCTTTACGACGCGAAATAAAACCCAAATATTTGGCAGTATTCTTAGCTATATTAAGAATATGTTCTTTGCATACCATTTTTTGGTTTAGCTGCATGCGTAAAATATTTAAACTTTATTACTGCTGTAATGTTTTTGCTTGAAATCGCAGTTTTGGGATGGATTGATCTCTTTTGCAAGAGATCAGATAGCATTGAGTTTTGGACGTACTGAACTCAACTCTGCTTTTGCTACCTCAATCAGCTATAATCAGCTATTATGGAGACATATTATGTATGAAGTTACATTTTACTTCCTTAACAAATCGTAGGATGTCACCAGAGTGTTGTCATTGACATAACTTAGTATTGGAATGATGTTAGAGGAAAGTAGGTCATTGATAAAAATCAATAAAAGAGTAGGTAATAAGGCAGAGCTTTCTGGAACACCAGTTTTTATTTCATAACAGACATAAAGTCATAAAACTGTCGACAAAAATCCGAATACGATGATTCAAGAGAAACTTTTCCATGCACAAAAGCGTCTACCAGACCAATTACCTATTACTTACTCAAAAGAGCAGAATGCCATACTTGATTAAAGGCTTTTGAGATATCGAGAGCTACAATCTCAGACTTACCAGAGCAAAGGATGCTGGTGTTGAGCTTCTCGCATAGACAAGTTAAAAGACCATCCGTTGAGCGTTGGCTTATAAAGGCCGTTGGTGATCGTTTAAAGCCTGAGTTACGTATACTCCACCTGTTGTCACCTGTAAAAATAATGCAGACATAACGTCAGCATCTCCTGTCCACACAACTGTGGGAACAATAAGTTTCCCAACAATATAATTATAAGTAAGTTTCCCAACAAAAGTTTCTTATAAGTAAGTTTTCAACAAAATAATTATAATAAAATTTAATTCCACAAAGTTCAAGTGCAAATGTTTTTTTTTTTCATTTTTACGAAATTGTTGTCTACAACAACAATTTCCCTATAATGTACTAATCAAATGCAAATACTCTAATTCCATAGTTTTTTATTAAAACAAAGTAAATGATGAAAAAAAAATTGTAAACTTAAATTATTAAATAATTAGTATAAAGAATTTTGTAAACTTAGTCTTCAATCATAAGTCAAACATAACTGTTTTATTAAGTTATTTGAAAGTTAAATAAATAAAAGGTTCTTCTCTAAACTAATTCAAATTATGTTTTTTATTGATTTAAAATTTTTTTAATAATTGACAAAAGCCATTATATAAGCCGCACCATCTTTCCAAGCATCTTAATAACTTAGTAATTATTCACCAATACTTCCGTTACTTTGGAAAGAATCGAAGTAATGGCGATTGGTCGGTAGTTTCGGTAATTTCTACTTCTCAGCATTAAATAGCAATTAATTTTGATAGGAATAACTTGGATACAATATCAAGCAATTAAAAAAGAATTGTTGAAATATACTTCAAAGAAGACTACTTTATTAATCTGGTACAAAGACTAATTATTTTTGCCCTTAAAAGTTATTTGTTTGTTCCACTTTAAATTTTTGTTTGTTAGATTTTATTGATTTTTACGACAGTTTACTTTCTATTTCATTTTATATTTTAGTTAGAGAATTTTTAAAACAAATCAATTTAAAAATTATTTTTGTGTCTTTGATTTTATTTTAAATTTTAATTAAACTTGAAATAGTTTTTTATCATTTTCAATAAATTGCAGAATTCAACTTAAAAGCAAACCAATATTTAATTTTTGTTTTTTTTTTATGTTTTTAATTTAATGTAGAAATAAATAAATAAAATGACGTCAATAGGTAAATATTTAAATAATATTTAAAAATAATCGACACATTTCTATTGTATAACCCATTCTTTAGTTTAAAATAAATGAAGTGTGATGGTATTATATAGGTACATTGGACATAGAACTTCTTTTTTGGCAACTTTTTTTGGTGGTACTCTTAGAGGTTCAAGTAATATTTACAGTAACTTAAATTTTGGATTAATATTTTCGAAACCCTGTAGTAACCCATTGATACCGCCATTGTTAATAAGGACTCTTATGAAAGTTAATTATTTTGGTTGTATTCAAAATTTTTTCTTCAACTAAAAGGAACTAAAATCTCAAACACATGTTTACAAGTGGTATGAAAGATATTATTATTGTTTTAGGAGTATTCAATGTTTGATCTGCGAGAATTTAATTGTACTAGACATTTGCTTAATCCAAGTCACCAATTGTATTATTCATTTACTGAACTATTACAATTTACTGAAAAGTTATGATTTACAAGGGTTAAACGTAACGTCAGTAAATGATGTTAATGTAATGTAATCCTGCAGAAGACGAAGAAAATTAAACATGCTCGCGTAAAGTCTGGCTCTCAGTTTTAATTTGTTAACGTTAGTTATAATCAAAAAAGCTTAATATACGCGAAATTGGCCCACAATTTTTCGTAGTCTGTACATTGGTGAAGCAAATTAAAAAGGTCGACCGCTGTTACGTTGACCGATCTGATTTTATCGATATACCTCATATGTTCAAAAATAGCTGGACAATTAATATTACGGTGAAACTGTTGAATAAATGTTTAGTGATATTCCACTAAACGGCTTGACGGCAGGGAGAGTACATTTATTAAAGAAAGCCTAGTTTCATAAGGAGGAAAACGTTTCGGATCAACGCTAGTAAGAAAGCCTAAAGCGAAACGAAGAATTTTTTTTTTTACGGATTCAATACATGAAATATTTATATCTATATTTACTTATTAAAATTAAAGATTACCTATCAATTATTATAACGATTAGCTATCTAGTGCTAAATTAAATTTATCTTAAGATTTTCAATTGCATTACAAACTGTTTAAAAAATATTTTCAAAAGATTATTTTATGTTAATTAATTTTTATATATTTATATTTATGCACGTTTACAATATCGTTCTTAACATCCGGTATAATTTTCAAAAGCATATCTTTCAAACAATATCAAGTACATAGCTTGATAATATTAATATTAACTCTACCCTATTCAGACTACGCTCTGCAACATAAAGTGTTTATTACTAGAAATTTAGTAAGTTTTAAAACTGTCAAGTATAATATGGCACCATGTTCATATTACAACACAAAAACGGTGCAATGACAGAACGCCCGAGGAAATAAAGGTCGCAGGCCGTAATTCCAAAACTTTTGAAATTAACGTCCGTGCGCTTTAAATCCTTTTCAAAAAAGAATTAAAGCCCATGGGTCTTAATTCCACTATATGGTCGGCTTTAAGTCCATTTCGAAAAAGAATGAAAGCCCACTGAGTAACATAAAGGTTAGTATCATGAATCTGTATCTAATTTGAAGGGATTTTATTTGGTGACATGTCAGAAATCTCATTGCGACTTTACACTCACTTCAATGAGTCAGAAGTCCCATGAACTTTTGTCGCATTATTAAGGCCTCAGATATTTTGGGAGGGATTTTAGAATTGAATTCAAAATCACGATTATAGACCTTTTACAAAATATTTAGATATACATATATGTATATGCGAGTTTCTGGTTTGGCGAGGTTTTAGAGTTGATTACAAAAACGGGATTATATGCTTTTTTCAGAATATTTATTTAATAAAGATAAGCAAGTAAATTTTAACTACGGATAGGTAAAAACATGGATTTTGTGGAATAACTTTTTTCTGTATAGTCGCACCCATTACGTAGCTACAGCCCTCGAAAATACGACAAAGCCCTATATTTAAATTGTTATAACATAAGTTCTATAATATATATACCTTCAATATGGAAACGCCAAACGGCAGCTCATTTTACAAGCTTTATAAATATATATATAAAATAAATATATAATTTTCTTATACGGCGTCTTAATTTACCGTTATGCGAAACTCAATTATTGAAAAATCCTTCACACCTTCTATCTTTCAAACGGTTTAAGTCAGAGAGGTTAGATCTTTCAAAATAAGTATAACTCATTTCAGAAAATATTTTTGTATCGCCCCCGTTTAGGATCTGTAAGAGTACAAAAACTGAAAATTCCCCATTTTTAAAGATTTGTAAATTGAACACCTGTCCACATTTTTTTGAAGTAATGTGCAAAAATTAAACCTCCAATTTTATATTTTTATTTCTGTTAACAACTTTCTTAATAATATAGGGTTATCTTAAAATTGATGAAAGTGTGACTTTATTTTTTCAAATTTTTCTAACCAAAAAAACTCGAACAAAGATCCCACATTTTTTTTTTATTTACATATATACATATGTGGGGACATATACATACACACATCTGTTTTAAGTATATGTACTTTTGTGCTTTTGTAATGAAATTACCCTTGGCTTCCTCATTACTTATGTATGTGTTTGTGCGTGAATATATCTGTAAGTACGTTTCCAGCTTAAACGACCCAGCATTTTTTGATCCGACTAACTTTTACTTTTATTTAATTATTTTTCAAAGTCCAAATTTCCTACATGAAAAAAATGATGTACATATGTATGCATGTATGCATGTATGTATGTATGCTTGTATGTATGAATGTACATATTTTTAGATTTAAATTTTTGCTTATTATTGCTATTAAATAAAAAAAATTTTAATAAATTATTAGAAGTTATTTTGCTTTGATATAAATTATTATGTAAAAAACTTAAGAATTTTATTATGTTTTTCATATAATAGCGGTCGATTTTGTGGTGGAGACATCTGATTTTACTTTTTTAAATATGGTACAATTTTTTAAAACAAATTCACATTCAGTAAATCGGGCTAAAATACTATACACTTTTTTTACCAAGGTATCTAATAAGAACATGTTTTCTATAAAATCCATCAGACTTATGGGAAAAATATAAAGATTGTGTGACGGAAGACATTTTGCATCGTATGAGTTCAAATACATTTAATTATGATTTACAATTCACAGCAGATACGTACAATCAAGTCAACTGAAACTCCCATTAATAATGCAAAACATTGAAACACCAACATGTAACATATCAAAAACATCACGAAAGGCAAAAATATTGGCAACAATGCAAAATAATAATCTGGGACGAATGCACAATGGCACATTAAAAATCATTAGAATCATTAGATAAAACATTTCAAGATTTACACTATAACCAACAGGTATTTGGTGGTACAACAATATGTTATCAGGTGATTTTAGACAGATATTATCTGTTATAACACGATCAACTCCAGAATACAAAAAAAAATAAAAAATATTGGCCCTGATTTCGAAAAATTTCATTTCATTTTAATAATTTTTTGCGATTTCGATAGTTGGGGAAAATGAAATGAAATTTAAAATTAAAATGATTTATATTTTTTTTTTTAACCGGCCATACTTTCTTATTTTGAGGTTTTGGCTATACAAAGAAAAGAAAAGCTAAGTAAAAAATTAAGTGCTCGTAAATTATTAAATAATGTTGTCTGCATAATGAGAACAAAAAATACTGACTTCTATAAATACCTGCTATTATTTTGGAGAAGACTCCGTATCTTGGAAGCAAGAATTCGGAGCAATATGATTAAAAAATACTGTAATAGCAAAAAAGTAAAATATTAAAAAAAGTTCCGAAAAGTGGCTCCTTAGTTTTTTGGTTCTGTTTTTTGGGGCAGCCTTAAAAATTTAACTTTTTTATTTTTTTTTATGATATTTAAATTTTACTACAAAATCGGTGAGTACCTTTTTTTAAATCATGTCGGAACGACTTCTAATTCACAAAATAATAGTCTTTCTTGCAACCTATGCTGTCGCATAGTCATAGGTTGCTTATAAAATGCCTATATTCACATAAATATAAATAACATACTTCATAAATTTTTCCTAAATCCATTTTTACAAGCACTCATTTAACTATTTCAAAATGACAAAATTTGACGTTTTAAATAAGTATGTTTATAAAAAACGACTATCAAAATCAGCTTCATTTAATTTTTTATGATATTTTTAATTTTTTATGATTATCGAATTTAAAAATTTTGTTTTTCATAAAAAATGAAAGTGATATGACTATCGAAATCAGGGCCATTATCTTTTATTTAAAATGCCAAAAATTATTATATTAATATTAATTTTATTCATAAATAAAACTTACGCGACCAGCAAAGCGGACAGGGTACAGCTAGTCTAATATATAAAGCAGAAATTCTGTTTGTTTGTTTGTTTGTGCCCTTTTCACGTAAAACACACCAGTCCGATTGCAACCAAATTTGCAGGAACATTTCTACGACCCCGGAAAGTGTTATAGGCTATATAGTGTTTTGGTTCATTAACCCATTGCGGCCCGAGAGCCATTTAAAGCTTTTTAGTTTTTTCGTTGTCCTGCTTAAACGATCGATCGACTGAGTTGAAAATTTGTACAAATTTTCTTCTTAGTTTTGGATGGGTGTCGATGAAATTTGAATACAATATGTTACCCGGATGCGGCCCGGCGGGCTTCCAAAAAAATTTTTGTTTCCGATTTATGTCCAATTTTGTATGGTGGTTTTATTGTCCGAAAAAAAGCCTGTGACAAATTTTTATGCAGTTCCGTTAACCCGTTTGGGCAGGAGAACCGAACGAAGTTCATTAAATTTTTCTGTTGTCCTGCTTAAACGGTTTGACCAATTGAGTTGAAATTAACAATAGTGTAGCTCTTTTCCACAGGAGCTCACTGAGTTGATTTGGTTACGATCCATTAACCCGTTTCGGCACCAGGACTCAATGAAGTTTTTCAATTTCTTTGTTGTCGCGCTTAAATGGTTTTGCCAATTGACTTGAAAATTTACAAAAGTGTAACTCTTTACCACAGGAGCTCACTGAGGAGATTTGGTTACGATCCATTAACCCGTTTCGGCACCAGGGCTCAATAAAAATTTTTAATTTCTTTGTTGTCGCACTTAAACGGTTTTACCAATTGAGTTGAAAATTTACAAAAGTATAGGTCTTTTTAACAAAAGCTGATTTGGGAGGATGAATTTATGGTTCTAAATAAAGCCTGTGACAAAATGTTTGTTAACGTTTGTTAATCCATTTCCGCACGAGCACTTATTAATAATATTTTGCCTAATTTTGTATATTGTTATTATTATTAAAAAGATATTTCCAACACTCTTTACTTTTATCTATACTGTTTCTAATATTCCATAAAAACGTTTCAATGCAAATTTCTAATATAGAACAGAAATTAAAGTAACCTTATTAAGTATCTTAAGAATACTTTTGTGTTTAAGCCGTTGTTAAAAAACAGAAACAATCTCCTACATTAGACAATCATCATGTCATCATTCAGAAATGCATTACTTACATGTGGTCTTCACATGTGGTCTACCTATATAAGATGTGTAGTGTATAACATATTTCTCATAAAATGTCATTGAAATATGTACATATAGAATGTATTATTCCGTATATTTAAAAATACTATAAACTTAATCAATTAAATTAGAAAACATATTCACATTTCTGTACAGCATTTAATCAAAAATGAGTACATAGATATTTAAAGAATAGAAAACCTTACATTCTTATCCATATACAATTTTTACACATATTTTTAGTCAATCAATTTGGAAACATAATTAGAAAAATAAACCTTAAAAACTTCTGGTTGATTTATAAAGGTAAAAAACAATCATGTATTTTCTATATTGAAAATATGTTAAACAGAACCTGAAATGTACGCATTTAAAAAGAAGTTTTTTTAAAATTTAAAAAGTTGTCGGTGCTGTAGGATTTCCAGCGGTGAGGGTACATAAAAAAGTTGTTCTACAACATTACTCTTTTAAGAGACCTATGCATAGTTAATATTTCATTGCTCTTTATTAAACAGTATATAAGTTTTAACAGACGGAGGAACATAGGGAACCTAATAACAAATTTTTCAAAATGTGCTTAAAAGGATAATTCACCAAAGCATGAAGTTATATTACTTACAAAAAAAATTGATTACATTATGGCCTCTTATAATTTAAATACGATTTTATATACGATTAAATACCGTAATTGTGTACTCAATAGATTATTGATTCCTTTAAAGATTTTTTGTAGACAAATTATCTCTAAATCTTCGCTCTGTTTATTCAAGTATCTTAAAATGCATAGTAATACGTGAACTATATTAATTAAATTATATTAACGCAGAAACAAAAGTTAATAATTTTTATATCATAAAGCCGATCAAATACTCCGAGCAACGCCGGGTACTCTGCTATTATAATATAAAACTACTCTAGAATCCATATTTAATTTTAAAAATTAAAAAAAAAAAGCTTTTAAATAAAATGTTAGTATAAATACAAAACGTAGTATGAATATAAATTTCTATAACATATTTTTTCAATTTATTTGTAATTTAATAAATTATTACAAAACCCTTCCTATGTTTTTAATTCCTGGCTAATTAATCTGCCATTTTATATTTTTATCAAAATAATTTTTTTACTAAAATGAATTAATTATTAAATTATGAAAATTTTTGTTTTTATACAAAATCATATGGGACTTAATAGTAGTATTTTTCAAATTTCATACAAACATACCAACCACACCTGCAAAGGCAACGTGGGTTGTTCCCCTATTACATTACTTATGTTAGTGGATCAAATCTATAAATAAATAAATAAATAGGTACATACATAGTAAATCTAGACCATATAGTTTTATGTTTAAATTTGGGCATTGATTCCATATATATAGTGATATTGTACCTAATTTTAGAAAGGATATCGGTCTGCGGTAGATTAGCTGTCTCCAGCTCCCTTTTATTGCTATTGATAACAGAATAACCTTATGCTTTCTTTTGGTTATATGTTTTAGAAAAGTTCACACCTTCTCAAATAGTCAAACTGATATTAAAAGCTCGAAATCAAGTAACTGTTTCTCAAACTCTCAACAGGGTGAAGATTTCGACATCATCTGGATATCTAGACACAGTGGAAATTGCAGAGCTGATAAACTCGCTAAGAGTGCCACAAATATACAAGTTCTCTACATGAAAAGAAAAATTTCTGGGTTCCTATTACAACCTGCAAATATTAATCTGAACGAAAAGTCAATACACTCACAAACCGCAAGTGGTTTTTTATTAATACTTCTGATGTGGTTAAACAAATCTGGCCTACATTATTTTAAACGATCAACTAAACTCTTCTCTATACAACGCCGCAATATCGATAATGTATAATAGAGGTTTTAACAGGATATTGTTTAGTCGGCAAACATGCCTGAAGGTTAAAATTTCCCCCTTATGATTTTTGCAGAAGCTGCAAGGATAAAGAGAAGAAAAATCAATCTTTTACCTGCTACTTGTGAATACACAGCTCTTGCTCTAAAAAGAAGAAAGTTTCTGAAGAAATACTTCTTAAACAACCTTTCTGATCTGTCTTAAGTGTACTTAGTAGTTACAACACTTTGTAGGAAGTTTCCATTGGTTTAATTAAGAGAAACACTAATCTAGTGTATCACAACGGGTCTAAATTGGTCTAAGTGTACATCTGCAGCCACTACCTGCCCACCTTTATTATAAGTTTATTCTACTTGAGAAATGTGGAAAACGTTATCCCATTTTATTACAGTATTTAATAATCCATACGATCTGCCATACTTTAATCCCAAAATTTTAATGAAATTATTTAAAAGGAAAACAAAAAACTAACATAATTTAAATTATTTATCTTATATAATTAATAAAATAAAAACAAATGACAAATAATTAAAAAAATAATGTAATTGCTAAATATTTGACCCGGACATATTCTCGACATTTTTAATCTCGCTTTGAGAAAATATCGTTCACAAAAATCTCGCTTTTCAAAAATCTCGCTTACAAAAATCTCGCTTACAAAGAAATATCGCTATTATCTCGCTATTTTCTGTAAAAAGTGAAAAATATTAAAATAGGTGCTTAAGAAAGTAATTTATATTTTTTTAAGTGTTTTTTTTTTCATATATTCATGTAATAAGTATAACAAACAAAAACTTAATTCAATTCTTAATTAACAAAAATAAAAAAAACCATAATACTTCAATAATACACTTAACAACAGTCAAATTTTAAGTTAGTTCTATATTTTGAGCAATTCTTTTTAAAAATCTTAGTTTAGTCACTTTTTTTTCTTCTTTTTATAATTAATGCAATGCGCTTATTTATTTTAATTTGTTTTCTTTGTTTTGGCATGCGCAATTCCCCACACCCTGCTCGCTGAATTTTTTTGAAAGATACAATGAGCTCCGTACTCATTTTAGAAATTAATCTGTATAATCCAATATGATTTGTTTATTACCATACCATCTAGATTTTAATAATTATTATAATATGCAATACAAATTTATTACGTTTTAATTTTATCATCTGAAGACGACAATGCCATGACTCAACATTATTTTTGGTTCTTGGGAAATGTAAGTGATCTTCATGATCAATGTGAAACTCAAAGCGTATAATTCAATTTATATTCAATTGCAATAATCTGATTAAAAATGCAATATTTTAGTGTAACCTTCTGGAAACAAATAATTTTAATATGTACTTTTTAACTAAATACATGTATATATATATGTATATAAATGATTGAAATACTATTATAATTTTTATTTACCTACGTATATATAATTTCTATAAAAATTTCAATATTTATAATATAACGAACATAATTACAGGAAGACAAAAATTAAAATATCGCTTATTTGGTTTTAGTTTTTTAAATTTATTTGCACGTGCGAATCGAATAAGCTATATTTTGATCGAGCGAGATTTTTGTAAGCGAGATTTTTGAGAAGCGAGATTTTTGAAAAGCGAGATTTTTGTGAACGATATTAAAAATTTCGAGCATTCGTGACAGACCCGCTAAATATATGTAATTTAATTTTAAAATTTCCACAAATTTTGCATTTAAAAATTTTCTTTAAAACTTTTTAACTGAAATTGACTACAGATACAGAATACATAAGTTTTAATTCACAATATATTTGTATTGAATTTTTAATTAATTTTTTAATTATTAAAATATGGGATAAAAAAAATTGTTTTGTTCAAGGAAATGTGGATGAGAGTTTTTATTAACCACAATTGAGCTTAAAATAAAATAAATTAAAATTACATATATTTTTTTCTCCTTTGTTTGTAAATCCTTTGTTCTAAGATAAACAATAAGGAATTATTTTTCTTTTATAAACCGAAAATGTGAATTCTTCTTGCCTAAAATGAAAATAACAAATTTAATAGCCTTTCAAAAATTCTCTTCATCAAATCTTTTATGAATCAATACATTCAATACAATTACGATACAATACAACATCAATACAATTTTAAAGAGTTTTCTAAATCTCTCATACAATACAGAAGCCATTTGAGTTTTACAATAATGAATTTTTATACCCGTACGATAGGATCGGGTATAATTAAATTACTCCTCCGTTTGTAACTCCGTTTGAGTTTGGACCAAACCTTAAGGTAGCTCTCGAACACCTAACTTTTAGATCCCCACATTTTTTTTGCAATAGAGCTATGAAATTTTAACTACTGATAGATCTCACAAAAATATTAATTTTATTTTTAATAACTTTTTTTTGTAGCCCCACCCGTTACGGAGCTACAGCTCCCCAAAGGTTCAAATAAGCTCTATATTTAAATTGTTATAGCACAAGTTGTATATGGTATATCTTCATTTTGAAAACGCCAAACGATTACTACTTTTATTAGCTTTAAAAGTATATATACAATAAATATATATTTGTGACATACGGTGTCTTAATTTACCGTTATGCGAAACTAAAATTTTGCAAAATTCTTTAACCCTTCTATCTTCTAAATGGTTTAAGGTGGAAACTTGAAATTTTGACAGCAGTTAGATCTTTAAAAATAAGTATTTCAGAAAATTTTTTTGTACCGCCCCCCGTTTAGGAGCTGTAAGGGGTCAAAAACTAAAAATTTTCTATTTTTAAACACCTGTAACTTGAACACCTGTTAAAATTTTTTTGAAGTAATACACAAAAATTAAAGCTTATTATATACATTATATATACATTATACATTATATTCTTATTTCTGTTAACAACTTTTTTTAATAATATAGGGTTACTTTATAATTGATGAAAGTGTTACTTAATTTTTTCAAATTTTCTAACAAATTTCTTTAACGAATATTTTGCATTTTGTTTTACTCGATAATTTGAAATTGTTGAGGATATAATGCGTAGTACAAACAAATTTAAATAAATAAACAACATAACGGTTGCTTGAAGAATTTTTATTTATATGATATTGATATACATACATACTTATATAATATCATGTTTATTTACATATCGTATATGTCACTGATGAATGAATGATAAGAGTATAGATGTATATTATATAGCGCCGTATTTATATACATATATGTATTTTATTGTACTTATAAGAAATTAGTCTATGAATGGAAATATTTTTAAAGAAATATTGCAATATATGGCGATATACTTATAATATTTAAAATTAATACTATCTTGTAATTTAATATACATTTACCTCTTAGTATTAAATGGTACTATAGAATTTTTGAAAAAGTTTTGGATTGATAATCGTTATGTGGACGGTTAAAATCTGCTTTTGAAGAATGTATAAACATATAGTTTGAAAATATATGTACAACCCATTATTCTAGAAATTATAAAATTCGCCCAAACTATTTTAAAATACTAAAATATTAAAAAAATAATATTGTAAGCAGAGTGACAGGCTGTGAACATACTAACGGTTCGTACGGGTATCTAAGAGTTGACAAAGGCAACTGTATTCTTCCTCGTTTATACATCAAATTAAATTTATATCCGCAAAATAAAAATAAATAAAAGGACGCATATAATTAACATTTTAATTGATTTTTTTTAAACTAACGATTTTAATTATTTGGACATTAATCCTATAGTGAATATTGAATAAATAATCAAATGGCAACAATTGTTATTTATTGTTTTAAATACATATTTAATAAAAAATAATTCAAGTTTTCCATTTCAATTTTATTTTATTATTAGTAAAGTAATCCTGACGGAAGGATTTTTTTTTTGGTGCAATATTTTTTATAGTAAAATTTTCAGTCCAGTTATATTGGATTTAAAATATAACAATTTTTATTTTACAGGTCAATTTGTTCTTTGTTATTAGACGTCTTTATCGAAATTTTTGTAGACTATGTCAACTCTAGGATACCCGTACGAACTTATTATTCACCTTTTTTATATAAAATTTAATTATCTTCTAAAAAATTTAAGAAATCTAACTTAATTAAGTACTGATATTTATTTAAGCAAATGTCCAAGTTGTATAACAACTAGTCGATCCCATTGCGCAAAACCAAAAAAATTTTACTGAAATACTTGTCACAAAATTTGATCAGTTTTATCAAAATATAAGAAAACTAGTTCTTTGAAGTGTTTAATAATTTTTGCAGCTATCCAAACATATTCTGTTATACTAAACAATTCTTAAATGAAAGCAATATCAGTAATACGATAGTGATTTTAACGGGATATTGGCAGACATTCCAGAACCTACCTAGACTAACAAAATTTTGTAAAAGTTGTTGACATATGCGATAAAACTTAGCTTCTTTTCAATTGTTTTCTTTTTTAGCTAGCGTGAATAAACATTGAGTTATTTCCATATAAAAATAGAAGTTGTATGGCAGCTACCGGTCGGTCGAATTTGCTCAAACTAACAATTTCATAAATATGAAATAGTGAAAAGTTCAAAATCATAGCTTTATAATTTTTTAGAATATCGTGAGAACCTATGGGCTAACAGACATACATAGCTAAATCAATTCAGAATTCAATTCTCAGGAAGAATATATTTATAAACTTTCCATTTCTATCTCGTTTTCTTTAAAGTATCACAAATGTAATGGCAAATTTGTTATACTATTGAACTAAATGTTCTACGGGTATAAAAATTGTAGAGATTGAATGAGAAAAGGAGACAAAAATGTGCGATTCATATGACAGAATGCAATATTTTTTTTAAAACTTTGTAATTAAAGTTCTTTATGTAATTAATTTAATAAATATTTATAAATTTATATAATATACATGCATAATATATAAGTAGATATTATGAGTTCATTTGAATGAATGTTAACATTTAATATCAAAAGTATGTTTTAACTCGAAAGAAAGAAAATTTAGGGAATCACTAAGGAAAGTTGCTACGCGAAAGAGGTTTTGTTTTCCATTATTAATATTTTTTGATTTCAGATGAATTATTTTGTTTTAAACGGGTGAGTCCTACGTGTATCACGGGAGATCATAACTCAAATGGTTTTAAAATTATGTGCTCATTGATGAACATAAAAATAAACTTGCGAGTAAATTTACGAGTATTACATAAAAACATCATTCTATTGATCGGTTCATATTGACCATAATTGGTTCGGTGAAATTGTAATTTTAATTTTTTTATATTAGCGGATTTTAATCTGGATTGGAATAAAAACTTAAATTGTCATGTAATTTAGAAGACAAAATATTTCCTTAAATCAGTTCACTTAGGAATATTGCCCCATCAGCAACTTCACGCCGTTGTTCCAAGGTGTTAAAATGAATCAAATTTAATTTTCGTTCTTAAGGAGGTAAACTGAAGGGATTAGACCATAAGGAAGATCAAATCTAAGAAAAGTTTTTTGAACCGATTCTATTCTTTTTATATGAATTCGGTAAAATGGGCTCCAAACTTGGCTGACATATTTAAAGTTAGGCCTAACTAAGCAAGTGTAGATAGATTTTAAAACATAAGGATCCTAAAAGTCCTTAGACCAACGTTTTATAAAACATATTTTATAAAAATGATATACATATATAATAATAATGATTATATACATATATATATATACATATATTTACCATCAAAAAGTACGCCAAGATATTTAATTAAATTGACGTTTATAATAAATTGGTTATTGATAGAGAATGAATACAAAATTGGAATAGAGCGACGAGTGAAGCGAATAAAAGTACATTTTTTTTATATTTAGAAGGTAGTTATTATTACAACACCAAATATAAAAACGTCTAAATTCATCTTGTAAAGCTAAAACGTCACCAAAAGAAATAATTTTTTTTATAAATTTTCATATCATCAGTGTAGATTTTAATTTCACTGTTTAATATAGTTGATATAACGTCGTTGATAGAAATTATAAATAAAAGGAGACAAAGGTGACTGCCTTGAGATACACCAGCTGCAGCTTTAAATTAAAAAGAAATTACAGATCTAAATGAAATAGAGTAACTCCAATCGGAAATATAAGAGTAAATCCAATTTACGAAATAAGTAGGAAAACCTACTTTTTTCAACTTAGAAATGATACTATTATGTGGTAACATGTCAACAGCTTTACTAAAATCAGTATAAAATACATATTTTGGAAGTGTGCTTCCATATTTTTTAAGAAGATAGAGGTAGCTTCAACAAGATTGGTGGTAGTAGATTTGCTTTTTACGAAACCATGTTTATATGGAGATAAAAAACAAGCACCAAGTATATCATCATATCATTACTGAAAATTGAAAATTCCGAATCTATTTTATGTACTTCTTTTTTCCTTTAAAAATATTCACTGGTGATACAATTTGATACATTGGAACTTACCGCAGTTTATTTTTATATTCACCGATGAGCATACGACTTTGATACATTTGAGTGATGTCCGTGATACATGTGCGACTTAACGCAAGGTTTTTTTTCATGTTCACCGGTGAACGAATGTTAAGTAGAAATTCATTTAATAAATACTAATGTCAACTTCTTCTCGAAGAAAATCATATAGAAAAAATAAAAAATTATTTTAATTCTTTTCAAAATTCATAAGATCCTTTTTTCCAAAAGAATTTAAACAAACTATACCTTATGAATAAATTTTATTATTGTTGTTTTCTTTTAATTAACTTATTGTAATCGTATATATTAAATTTCCGTTGTTGAAAATTGACAAGATGAATACCTGAATGTTTTGAACAATTTTATAAATATCGATTTAGTTTCAATTAAAAAGCATAAATATGTTTACTTAATAATATAATAATAAGACCTTGGCTAGCAAAAACAAAACAAAATAGAAAAATCTTAAATAGACAATAAAAAATATAATAATAAGTTTTCCATTTTTAATTTTCTAGAAAGATCCTGTAATATAATACGTGATCCGCTTCATTTTTTTTTTTTTTATATATTTTGATTATATTTTTGTTATCAAATATAATGCATTCTTTTTTTACTTTTTTTAAAAGAAAGGATTTGAAAATTCATTGTAATTATAGTAACTATTAAAAGCTATAGTCTCGCAACCGGTCATAAAAATAAAGGGTTGTAAAATAAATCCTATTTCATATTCCAAAAAGAAAATTTTTTTGAATG
Organism: Poecilobothrus nobilitatus; assembly: GCA_947095535.1. Lineage (NCBI taxonomy): Eukaryota > Metazoa > Arthropoda > Insecta > Diptera > Dolichopodidae > Poecilobothrus > Poecilobothrus nobilitatus. The sequence goes on from OX352774.1 coordinate 171,438,342, forward strand.
AGAAGAACTTGCAAATTATGACCATAAAAAAAATTTATTTTATGTTGCTGGAACTTATCTAGAGTATTTACTCTTTTGTTAAAAAAATATTGTTTAAGAATATTTTTCCAAGATTTTTAGTTATAAATTTAAAAGAAAAAGATTTCTTTTTAAATTATTCTAAAATCGAACCCCTGCATTTATATTTTGTGTCTGGTTTGAATTGTGTATGAATTTTAGAAAAAAATGCTTCCTAGCGTTTATTTTGGGTTGGTCATAAAATCAAGTCAAAATCTTCAAGACAAAATCTCCAAGACAAAATCCCCAAAAATAAAACCACCAAAAAGAATAATATTTTTTATGCATTTAAAAATTGAAAATTATATAAATTGAATTATGTTTTTGTATTAACATCAGCCTTAATACATGCTTTTTTGATAGGGTCAGCATAAATTTTTTAAACAACTGTAAAATTCCTCTTAATTCACAATATCACATATAAACTATATAATAAATATTCTGGAAAAAGGGAATACCCTGATTTTGTGGTCAACTCTAAAATCCCTCCTACTTCAGAATATCTATCTATACATATATATTTAAATATTTTGAAAAAGGTGTATAACTCGGATTTTGAATCCAACTCTAAAAATCCTCCTAATAAAGAATTTCACATATACATACATATAAATATTCTGGAAAAAGCTTATATAATCCTGTTTTTGAATCCAACTTTAAAGTCCCTCCTAATTACTGTTTTTACATATTACATATTTACATATTTCAACAAATAGGACGATTTTGGCTATGAGGATTTTGTACTTATACCGTTTATTTTAAGAAAACATTACAGACCAGATAAATCGTTAAAATTTAAATAATGAACTTATTTTAAAATTCATATAAAGATATATATTTTATAAAATTTATAGTTTTTGAAAATCTTCGTTCTAAGTCGGAACTGCATCTTATGTATTTAGAAGCTGACATTTTACCTGATGTAGTGGTACCTGACTGTAGCCATATACTGTAACTTACCTGACTGTCGCTATAATTAAAAGATGAACGGTTTGACACCTAAAATTATATAAATTTTTATTTTATTTATGTATATATGCAATATAGAAGAAAACTTCTTTTTTTTAAAGATAGTTCATTTTTGTTGTTTGGATATAAATATAAAAACTTTTGACGAAAAAGTAGCCAGATAATTTTATTAATAATTAGAAATACAAAAAAGAATTTTTATAAAATATTATTAAGAGAACACCGCAATTGGTTAAGCTATGAATCTGATATCACAAAATTGCCAGCCCCCATCTTACCACACCATAACTTAATTTAAATTTAGTTTTTGAGTGTAGCTTTAGTTGAAAATCAAAAAAACCTTCACGGATTTTATATATTAAAAATACTCAACCATCTGCTCCGCCTTTTTGTTATGATTTGAGTTTCTATGCTCGAGTTTGTAACCATTATAAAAACAATTTACCTAAAATATATAATTTAAGGATTTACATTACGTGGCTGTACAAACTAATGTTGATGCATGGACTTACTAAGAAAGCCTAAAAGGTTCCTTAATTCTGTAAAATTTTTAAATATTTAGTAATTGCCCAAATTTATAAAACATTTCAATAACAATTTTTTAAATTAATTTTATATTCAAGAGCCAAACGTATTAATGGTTTTTTGAGTTATTTAATTAAAAAAAAATAAATGTTTATGGAATTATCAATATACGTTTTGTTTTTTCTTTTTAATGTTTATTGCGCTGTCTAAATTGTTTCAAGGACAATTTATTTTGACTTAAAACGATAACTTATGGAAACTTATTTATTAAAACAAAAACTAAATACTTTTTTTTCTAAAACGCAAAAACATTTGAGGCCACATAGTTAAAAAGTTTTCATACGACAAAAATATATAAAATATTATCTATATAAACATATTATATATGTAGATACTTAAAAACGATAAACTTTATTTTCTACAGTATTGTACAAAAACAATTTCATCATTATTTTAATTGAAAAAAAAAATTAAAGTATTGAGAAAATTATTTAATATTCACTAAAAATTTCTTCCTTAAAAGATTATTTCCTTTGTTTTTTAGATTGAAATGAAAATTTTAATAACTGACATGTTTCTAATTTTTTAATAGGTTAGGTATACTATCCAACATATTATATACAGTATCGACTTTATTTCTTTTTTAAAAAGTATAAAAAAATCAAAATCGAGATATTCTTAAATTCTGTGTCCAAGAAGAAATAAAGTTGAATTAACCTTATTTTCGTTTATTTTGATTTCTGAACATGTTATTTGTTCTGTTTATTTCAAAAATTTTCTTTGCCTTTTTTTGGGAAGTTGTTAAAAATATATGCCTAAGTTGAAGTTATTAAAAATACATTATTATGGCTATCAATGTTTGCATAAAGATATATACCAGTACCCTTTTTCCAGAACATTTATATTAAACAAAGCGAATCATTTGTGGAATGGGATATAACCTCCTTTTAAAATTAATATATAACCTTAAAATAAAATAATTAAGAGGAAGAAGGATACGAAATTCTGTATTAGGATGGATTTTATAATTGGTCACAGCAATTTATTAAAAATTAAAAAAAAAATTTAGCTGAGGTAACCTACTTAATAATACAAATTTTTTCGATTTCGACATTATATCCGCTTCAAAACGTTAATAAAACCGAATTTGAGAAGATTGCGATTCCGCTTTATTTCACTATCGAAAAGGAATTAAAGTCGATTCGACCTTGTTTCTTGGAACATTATTTCTGGCCACCTTATCAACAATTTTGTTTCTAAACTTTCCCATCGATCTAAGATTAACCGGCTTTTTAATAAATATTAAAATAACATAATCACTAGCATTCTTTAATCATTTTTCAGTCATTCAGTAATAAAAAATTTAACAAAATCTCGAAAAATTTAAAAAAAATAAATATGGTTCTTAAAATTTCAAAGTACGTTTTTGCACAATATTGTAATTATTTTTTTTTTTTTTGTCGAATTCATTAATATTACGAATAATCCAAGGATTTGAGGAATAAACGATTTTAAACACCAATGGAAAATATTCTTTTTTTTTTTTGTAAGTAATGATCATAATTTTAATAGGAATAATGTCGACGTCATAAGCAAAAATTTTAAAAATAAATAATCGTTATGCACTCTAAATGCTCATTAGAACGTAATATCTTTTATTTTTACCGCTATTAACTTTTTTTTTTCTAATTAATTACGTATTTTTATGATATATATGTATGTATGTAATTGCATATACACACATACATACATAATATATTCATAGTAATTTTGTACATTTATAGAAAAAATGTTCTTATTTACAAAAAAAAATCATAATATATATTTATATATGTATGTATATATGTATATATAAATATATATATGTATAATCACATCCCTTTTATAACACTGAAAATATTTCCTGCTCATTTAATTTGAAACGAAAATTTTCTATCACAAACAATTTAACAAATCATTAAGCAATAATTAATTCACCGTTAATATAATATATTTATATATGTATATATATCTATATATAAAAAAAGTCATTTTCAATATATAAATACGTAATTCCCGTTATTTTACAAAAATATAACGGAAATTATTAAAATAAAAGTAAAAAAAAAAACATTATATAAGTTATTATTGGAACTTAAGTTGTGCGATGTTTTTTTTATGAAACTGCAAATTTGTAATTTTAAATTAATGGCGAAATTTTGTAAAATTATAAAAAATTACTTAAAAAGAATTTATCTTAGTAAATGTTCGCTTCTAATTATCTTAAACACTACTACAAAAACAAAATTAGTAGAAGAAAATTGAAGGATTTGGATACAACAATTATTCAGAATCTGTTTCATTTAGAATCAGGTACTTGTAGCTGTTAATTATTGCATATTTTTGGGATTTTTACAAAATTATAACATTATAAAAATTGAATGCATAATTCTTTAAAAAGCTTAAATTCTTTTTATAGACCATCTTTTTTTATATAATAAATTTTTATATAACCCTGACATATTATTAGATTTATACATTTAACAATATAAGCATTTGTATAATGAAAGGACTTTAAAAAAACAAAAACTGGAGTTTATGAAACTTTAATAGTACGAACGGATGGATAAACTCGTTTTTGACTAAATCAAATGAGAATCTATCCTGAATCTATCCTCCATATATATATCTGGTCTCCTCAATTGAAAAATTTTAGCAATTTCGTTACTTTCGAAATTTTCTAAAAGACTTTAAATTAAATATTAACATGATTACAATTAGACACGGCGCAACAGGATGAGCAGCATGAGGATGGAAATCTAGAGACGCCAATCTATATGAGCGCAATGCTTTCTCAATTTGAATAATTATTTAGAAGTTCATAAACCATACTAGTATAATTTTCAAGATGGTTTAACACTTGGCAAAACTCAAATGACAAACATCTATTTTTCCTAAGTCCATTTATCAAAAAATTCACAATGCAAAAAATAATATTGTAAACTTTTCACTTAAAAAATTTACAATTCGCAAATATCCACTTTTCAAAAAATTAAAAAAAAATCTTGCTTTAGGAAAGACTCGGTATATAGGAAAATTAATGTGTTAGATAATACTCTTCATTTTTTGTCTTCTGTTATCAACAATAGCAAAGTACCGTATTATAGACAATGTTTTCAAAATATGCATATACAATGTATTTGCGCGATTTTAAATTAGAATGGATTTCATATATGGTTACAGGAATCAGGATTTCAATAAATTGTTTAGCAGAAGTTTGGAGACGGTCCTAAATGTAATTAAAAAAGATTTCAAAATGAGGGTTTCAACAATTTGTTCAGTTTAATATTCAATAATGAAAAGAGATTTTAATTGGTTTCAAAATCAGGGTTTCCCCTTTTTCCAAAATATGTATAAATATTTATCTAAGGGGCCTTGGGTAAGAGCGTATACAATACGTTGTAAACACAGAGGGAGTGTGGGTTTGAATCTCACATACGTCGTAAGAGTTATTTCCCCTTACGACATTTACAGCCATGCCTGAACAGGAAGGGCTGTGTAATTTCCTGTCCACATTTATGTGGCAGAGAAATGCATTAAAAAAAAAAAATATGTATCTATATGCGAATTTTTGAATTATAGGACACATTTTAGAATTGCTTGCAAAATCAGGGTTATATGCCTTTTACAGAATATTTAAATATATGTATATATAATTACGCGAGATTCCGCATTCAAAGAGATTTTAAACCGTTCTCCCATACACTTGATGTTACTTGAAAATTTGTCAAACTGATGTTTTGCAAACAAAAAATTTGACATCTACCCTTTTTGAGAAATGCTTTTTTTCGAAACGAGTATTTTGCCAAGTGATTTATTGCAATGTGAGTTTAGGTGAACTGCGGTATAGCCAATTTTAAAATTTTTATGAAAAACAAGAACAATTTGTTTTTTTTTTTAATTTTTTTCTATTCAATTTAAATAATATAAAATCAACCACTTCTCACTTGTATTTACATTTCTTAATTAATTACATGAATGATTTGAAACGATTGAAACGAACGTAAATTTCAATTTTAAACTGATTTCAAAGAAATTTGTCAAATGAGAAAGATACAACATATGTATTGACAAGATATTGATAAAATATTGCAACTCTTTTTCTGGTATATTAACCGATAGTCAAGAAAAAGATATCTCTACGATAAAGCTAGTGATTGAATTAAAGATTTTAAAAGATACAATTAAAAATCATTATAATAATGATCCTTTTAAGTGGTACAATATATACATATAATTTATTCCAGAATATGAGAAGGTATATTCGCGAGCCTGACTGGTTGCTTTACAAATACCGTTTCTGTTGCAAGCGATGAAAGATTTTTTTAAGATCAAAATTAAAAATAACTTAAATTTATTTGAAATCAAATATTTCACAAGAACGATTAATAGCAATTGAAACAAATTTGTAAGTTTAAAGGCTAGAAAAGCAAAGTTTTCTTAACTTTTTTTTGAATTTTATTATACCCTACACATTAAGTATAGGGTATTTTAACTTTGGTATGGTGTTTGTAACCACCAAAAGAAAGCGAGTTAGGTATAGACATGTATATATATTCTAAATCAGGACCACCTCCTGAGTCGATTTAGCGATGCCCGTCCGTCGGTCCGTACGCACGATAGCTCAAAAAATAATGATGCTATCTTGATGAAATTTATACTGTAGGTTAACAATGACTAAGGTAAGGTGAGGATTGTAAATGGGCGTTCGAGTACCTCCCATACAACTCCCAAAACCGAATACGCATATCTTCGAAATTAATAAAGATAGAAACTTAAAATTTGGTACTAGGGTGTGTTTTTCTGAATCCCTGATATCCCCAAAATTTGAGATGAATTGGAGTGGTTGTTCGGGTACCTCCCATACAAATCCCAAAACCGAACAATCATATCTTCGAAATTAATAAAGATAGAAACTTCAAATTTGGTACTAGAGTGTTATTTCCTGAATGCCTTATTTGTCGAAAATTTGAGATGAATTGGAGGAGCTGTTCGGGTACCTCCCATACAACTCCCAAAACCGAACAATCATATCTTCGAAATTAATAAAGATAGAAACTTAAAATTTGGTACTAGGGTGTGTTTTCCTGAATCCCTGATATTCCTAAAATTTTAGATGAATTGGAATGGTTGTTCGGGTACCTCCCATACAACTTTCAAAACCGAACAATCATATCTTCGAAATTAATAAAGATAGAAACTTCAAATTTGGTACTAGGGTGTTATTTCCTGAATCCCTGATTTGCCCAAAATTTGAGTTGAATTGGAGTGGTCGTTCGGGTACCTCCCATACAACTCCCAAAACCGAACAACCATATGTTCCAAATTAATAAAGATAGAAACTTCAAATTTGGTACTAGGGTGTTGTTTCCTGAATTCCTGATTTATCCAAAATTTAAGATGAATTAGAATGGTTGTTCCGGTATCCGCCAAACAACTCCCAAGACCAAACAAGCATATCTTCGAAATTAATAAATATATAAACTTGAAATTTGATATAAGAATGATGTTGATGTCTCTAAAATTTGAGATGAATTGGGGTGGTGGTCCGCGTGCCTTCACACACTTCCCAAGACCTAACATATTTAATAAAGATAGAAATCTGAAATTTTGTACAAAGGTTGTAAAAGCATTTATTTTTTTAGCTTAGTTATATTAAATACCTAACCAAAATAACTTATGGATTTTTAATTTAATTTGAATTTTTTTGGTGTAGGGTATAAATAAGTCGGTTGCATCGACTTGCTGTTACTTATACTTGTTTTTTTATTATGTCGTATTATTTTTTAAAAGATGACATTTTGTGCCTTTATATTTGATTAAGTATCTCCCACTATTTATTCTTTAAAACTTCAGAATAATTTTTTTCTTTTGCAATTCAAATTTTTGATTCAAATAAAAATGTGTGCTTAAAAAAATACTCGCATATAAGACGCATAGAGACTTAGAGCCATCACTGTCTACACTTTAAGTTCTAGAAGTAATTTATTGATTTTAACTTTCATAACTCGCTCGCTCTTTTGAAATCATAGTCCTTATTCTAAATAAAAATTTAAAAAAAACCAAACCAAAATTAAGTTTTCAAGATAAATTAGAAAGAAAAGATATTTTTTAACAAAATTAAAAAAAAGTATTTTATTAATTTTTTTCTTTTAATTTTTAATTACACTTCCATTACAATTTTATAAAATCTTTCTAAGTTCAATAAATTATTATAAATCTGTGAACGTATTTAAAAATGAAAAAAAAAGTCAGGTTTTTTGTAATTTCTTTATTTTTTTTTATGTTTATGACTTTATTTTTCGATAATTTTTTTTCTTTTTCCATAATTAGTCATTATGAACAGCCAAAACAAAAACAAAAAAAAAAAATCTAGAAAATTTTCTTAAAGGAACCATTGAGTTTTCGTTTAGGAAGTACATTACAATCTTGATACCCCACATTATACCATCCTCTTTTTAGCACTATTATAAATAAAAGAAAATGGCACTAGGTTATAAAATTTTTTTTTTTTGGAAGAGATCTCAGATCTCTTATAGATCTAATCGATAGCACATTAGTGAATTTTATTTAATCTATTTTCACAATTCCTAAGTATTTATAAAAAAAAAACTTTGCCGAAATTTAAAATTTATTTGAAACGGTTATTGTCAGGGTAAATAGAGGGGTAGTAATAAACCTATTATATAAAAAGATTTGATTGGAACCTTCAAAAACGTATATTTTTTTGCTAAAATTCTATTCAATTTTCTTAATTTTTACCTTAACATCTGCTAAAATGAATTCTAGCTTGTGTTCTAGTACTGTATACTAAGAGAGTCAGTATTTTCTACTGAAAAAAACAAAACCTTTGATTAAAATAGTTTAGCAACAAAAATGCCGAATAGTGAAAAATGATTTTTTTGCAAGTAGGTTTTATTTAAAAACAAAAAACAGAATATTGTGGAAATATGCACCTTTGTACAAAAATAATTATGTGAGATTTTAGAATTGATTATACAAAATCAATGTTTTAATAATTTGTTTAGCGAAATTTAAGGGTGACAGTTCGAATTATTTTAAAAGGTATCTCTGTATCTGCATAAAATTAGGAGGGGCTTTTTGATTTTTACAAAATGTTTTCAATAATTTTAGAGAAGTTTTGAGAACTACAGATTCCACTATTTAAAATATAGAAAACATATGAACAAGAAAATTTCGTAGAATTTTAAAGTTGGTTATAAAATCAATTTTTCAATAATTTGTTTAGTAGTTGCTTTATATTTATTTTTAATTTAACATTATATAACGCTTATATAACGCAAGAAACAAATACCTTTACGAAAATAATAATTAGAATAAAAATATTTGAATAATACCATATTTATTTTAATTTCAGTCAATATTTTGTTTTTCAACATAATGACCCACACCCGTCTACTAATTCAAAATAAGTATTTTTTAATTTTTTTTTTTTTTCTTCTTTTTTTGTTCTAAATTTTGAGTAAGAGAAAGTCAGATTCCTTTTCGTTTGATCAATCAGATGGAAGTAATTTATAATTAATGTAAATTACAAGAAGGGCAAAAACAAATACTTAAATAAATTATTTCGGATGAATTGCTGAATTCATTCATCCTAAAATGAAGTCATTCACTTGTTTTTTATGTTTATGTTTTTGTTTTGTTTTAATTTAGAACTTTTTTGTAATCTAAGGTATAAAATTGAACAGCGGTGACTAGAAAAAGTTTCACAAATATACCCTTGAACTTTTTCCAATAAGAAATCGGTTTTAATGATTTTCAAGATTAATTTTTTAACAAACATAAAAAAAAAAACAAAAAAAAAAATTTTATTTTTTAATTAATTTTTGAAATTCAGGTGTTTAAAAAAATTTTAAATCAAAAATTTTTATATACATAATATTATAGGATCCGAACAAAAAAAATAATGTAGAAATAAAACTGTATGTTATTTGAAAATAATTTAAATACCAAACAGTATGTGAAAGTTTCAGACCTGTAAATATTAAATATATGAAAACTCATTCTACATATATGGCACATAATAATTTATTTATTTATATTAATATTACATACATAAATGTAATGCAACATTATTGAACCATCGGCTACTGAGGCCATTATAGGTTTTTATACTATTATTAAATTATATACTAATATTATTTATTTTGTTTATATTATATACTATATATTTACATTATATTTGGTCGTAAGGGGGGTAAGAAAAAACACTTACGATCTGGGCAGGGATCGAACCCACACTCCTTCGGTTAATATGCCACACGCCTACCCACTAGGCTACCGAAGCTCCTGGCACATAATAAGAAAATTATTGTGACCAAAAATTACGTAATAGAAAATGGATCTATGGATCTTTTCTCTATTTATATACAAGAATTATTAAATTTACTTAATTCAATAAAAAGCGATAACTATGTTCTTGCTTTCGCAGACGACCATGTAGTTTACTCATCAAATGATAATATAGAAAATATACAAAGTTCTTAACAAAAAAACTTGTATATAGTTGCAGACTAGGGCAAAATATGGTTATTAAAAATAAATTACAAAAAATGCGAAACGATTCTTTTTCTCAATACAGTAAATAAGCTTAACACAAACATGAGAAAAAATTGGTAGAATTACTTTATCAAACAACAGAATAATGTAACGCTAAAGAACAAAAAAATGGTTAAATATTTAGGAGTTAACTTACACCAAAACTTAAATTATACCGAACAAGTAAATAATACATTGGATAAAAAACAAGCAAAGCATTAATGGCCTGCAAAAACTTGTTTTATAATCAAACGATAACTCATAAAGTCAAGATCATATAAATTACAAAACACTCATAAGACGAATTATCACCTATGCATCTCCAATCTGATACAATATTAGTGCCAGCTCAATGCAAAAACTTCGCAAACTCGAAAGAAAGCGCATAAGAACATGCATTATTTTCTTAACAATTAGTGTGTTTTTTTTTTGAAAAGAAATCATATCATTCAAATTGATATGAACCGTACAAAGAGAGAGAACCATTCAAAAAACCCGTACAAAGAGTCAAACATGACACGAATTGACAATTTCATAACAAAAAAAATCAGCTGTCTTCACCACAGGACCGACCGCCACTACACGAAAAGTTAATGCCAAAATTTATAGATTTTTTACATAATAATTTATATCAAAGCAAAATAACTTCTAATAATTTAACAACATTTTGTTTTATTCAATAAAAATAATAAGCAAAGAAATTGTAAAAATATATGTGCATTCATTCATACATCCATTTCCATTATTTGTAATGTAGGTACATGTTCAAAAATATTAGAAGTAAAAAATAATAAAAACTGTAAACAAATACAAAACAAACATAAGATCAATAAGATTAATATTGAATCTGCTAACAAAAATTTTACGGTTTTAATTTTATGTCATCACTCATCAACAAAAGAATAATATGCATAGATATAAATATGTATAATTTTTAGAAATATAAAAAAAAAAACAAAAAAATTGTTCATATAAATTCATATGCCGTGCTATGTATAAAATTTGGACTTAGAAAAAAAATTAAATAAAAGTTAAAGTTAGTCGGATCAAAAAATATTCTATGGCAAAGTTGTTGCTCTTTACTTGTGTAACAACTTTTTCTTAATAATTTTTCTCATAAAATTTTTCTGTTACGAAATATTCGTAAAAAAACTTAAAAAGCACACCAGTAAACAACCACTGGCGGTTGTCCGATTTGCTCCAAAAGCTTATCAATCCGAGATATTTACGTCAAAACCTTAAATATGAAATTTCACAAAATTCCGTTCAGTCGTTTAAGCTGTACACGTACCCACAGACACACACACGCACCCACATACACACAGACGGACATCATGCTGAAAATTTTTTTACAGCCTTCTCCACACCGGAGTAGTGCATTTTTGCCAAAATCTCGGGTACACATTTGTAGTATGAAAACAATACCTACCTTATATATAATTGTATGCGGTCGGCAATGATCAGAAGACGAGCATTGAAACTCCTAAGAATAGTTTAATATCCCACATATATTATCATAATGAGTAGTACATAAAGGAAACATTAATATCGGGATACATTGCACCCGAACATTTTATTTATTTGGATAAAGAAGGGTATTTAGGCAAAATCAAAACCATGTCCCCCTATTATTTCATTATAATAGACGGGTTACATACAAAAAATTGTTTAAATAATACTAAGTAAGTCCTAGTAATATTAATTCCCAAGATCTGAGATTTGACACGCATATCCCCTACAAGGATACTATAGATAAAATAAATGTTTGCTGGTTAGATAGAACATAGCATATTACATTAACAATATACAAATTAGTTTTAGGAATTAGGTTAGAATTTTGTTAAGGTTAATTAGAATAAGTTTTAAGTTAAAGTACAAGTAAGATGTAATAATGGTTTTTTTCAAATTTCTCACCAATAATAGAAACTTAGAAATATATATGCTTAATATGTTATCAAAAAATGTATATGCTTAATATGTTATCATAAAAATATTATAAAAAAAAATAAAATATTGATAAAAATGAACAAACAAAATACGATATTTTACATGTTTATTATATATTACATATTTTAAAAAAAAAAATAAAAAATATTAAATATTACTATATATAATAATGCTTAGCCTGACACTAGCTTTTATTTTTTAGGATTAGACTAATTGTTTATAGGATTAGACTAATTGTTTCGAATCATTTTAATTTTACGTGTCAATTCTTTTAAACAAATTTTTCAATATCATTCATTATTCCCTGCAATTCATTATGCCCTGCAGTTTTCCCTTAATTATTCCCTGTTATTATAAACCTTTAGTGAATTATCCTTATATTATAACTAGTAATGTGTGCTTGCATTGCAAGCGTCAAATTTTAGATCGCTTGATGAAAAAGCATTGTTTCACTGATTTTTATAAGGGATAAGGGTAAGGGATCATAAACGCTCTAATCGTCTAACAGGACGGTCTTGAACCATGGGACAGAAACAAAAGTTGTAGAGCTGGTTCATAAGTTTAATGATACCCCACATGATAATATATCGTTGTCTTTGATATTAAGGACTTATAAACAGTTTCAGGAATCAAGCAGAGCGTGCTAGAACAATGGTCTCCAAACTAAAGTTGAATAGCTCGCCAAGATCTTTTCAATGATACCCCACATAATCATATACAGCTGACTTTATATCAAGGACTTATAAAAGCTTTCTGAACCCAAGCGGGGCCTCTAGAAACCAGAGTTCCGAAACAAAAGTTGTTAAGCTCGCCAAGACCTCTTTATGATACTACACATGATAATATACAGTTTACTTTTATATTAAGGGCTTATAAACTATCTCAGGGACCAAGAAGGGGCTCCGAGAAAACTGGTTCCCAAACTAAAGTTGGAGAGCTCGCCAAGATATTTCCAATGATACTCCACATGATTATATACATCTGATTTTATATCAAGGGCCTATAACATCTTTCTGGGCTCAAGCAGGGTATCCTAAAACCAAAGTCCGAAACAAAAGTTCTTAAGTTCAATACCTTTTTAATGATACTGCACATGATAATATACAGCTTACTTTTGTATTAAGGGCCTATAAACGGTCTGAGGGACCAAAAAAGGCGTCCTAGAATATTGGTTCGCAAACAAAAGTTGAAGAACTCGCCAAGACCTATTCAATGATACCCCATATGACGATATTAGTTTATAAATATTGAAATCCCCATAGAACATATAAAGGGCTGAAAGAGCTTCTGTGGAACCAAACAGATGTAATTTCTGGATGGTTTCACACCAAACTCTATCAAATGCCTTTTGCAGCTAATCTCTAGCACATCTAGAAGTGCTTCATCTTTTTGATACGAAATGAGTGAGTGGTTTCATGCATTTTTTAGGAACAGCTTTATATATATAATAAATAAACAGCAGTATTGTTTTTGCCTCCAAATTTCTGTAGAACCTGTACATAAAATATATTAATATCTATTAACATACATACATATACGTATATGTATATCCTAAAATTTAAATCTTTTCTTTCCTTAACATTAAAATTTTTGTGTAAATGAGACAAAAGTTTTAATATTATTTTCTAATGCATGCATGGATCTTTTAAATTGCTTAAAAGTATAAAGAAATTTTTTTACTTTTTTTTTTTTTTGGATTCTATTATTAAATAATTTTATTAATAATAAAAACAAAAACAAAAATACATTAAACAAATGTAAAACCAAGTTTTTAGCAATTCGGAACCTAAAACTCATAATGACTAGGCTATATAAAAAATGTTTATATCAATAAAAAAGAAGACCTTGATAAGATCATAAAAAAGGGAAATTGTTTTTCTTTTTTTATGTTTTTTGTTTTTTGTTTTTTTTTTTTTATAGAATTTTATTCAATTTTCTATAAAAGCTTTATAATAATGCACAAAAGTTGCCAAAAAAAATTTTTTTCCCTACACAAATCCACAATAAGAAATATAAAAAAAAAAAGTATAAAAGGAAATTGTGCCAAAAAATATTGTAAAATTGAATATTCGTTTGATATTGAGATGAAGTTAGACTGTCTGTCTCTTCAGTATAATTTCTTAGTTTAAATTCAAATTAAAGTTAAATGAATGCATCAGATTTTTTTAAGATTTTATATTCAGCACCTTAAAAGAAATTACTTATACTGAAACAAATTCTTATTTTCATACTTTTTCAGTACTTTCAAATCTTAAATATTTAAAAAAAGAAAAATTAATTATTTTTTTATATTCTTTAAGTGTTTGAATTCATTTTAAAAAAAAATTTTATTATGCAAGGATCTACCATAGTAGAACCTTTTGCAACCAGAAAATCAGGGGCCTTTCTTGGGATCATTACAATTAACAAATGTAAATATTTTCTATCAACGAATAAGAATCTTAGAAAAATCTCAAATTTAAGTACTTTTAGAATTTAAAATAAAAATATTTTTCACTTTCGCGCAAATCCACTTCTCTTTAAATTTTCTACTAGTCTAAACATTCAAAAGTAGAACTCGTTATAAATTTCTTTTCAATCCTATGGGAGATGGGAATCTTCTAAAAATACCAACAATACTCCCCTTGACAGTGTCAGATTCTTGTAGACTGAACCTAATTCCCCCTTAAACCAATATAATAGGATGCCACCCCGAACTGCAAACGCAGTATATTATCTAGGAATTAGGAAAAGGGAAGGATATGATAAGCGTGCATAAACTTTCAGTAGGGTTTCTAAGGAAACAATGAATTGATATATTATTATTACTATTTTATATTCAATGACGAAGCTATTTACAACATGCAGATATATTACAAGGATCATTCTGCATGGGGCAATACTTAAAGGTAGGTGGTAGCTCCACTGTAGCAACTTTATATTATGAGTATTAGTATTAATTATTATCATTATTACCATTTCTTACAGAGTTAAAGCCATCAGTCTGTTACTATCTTGGATCTTCTCGGATTATTTTATTTAATTTTTAATAACACTTAATTAAATTTATTTTCTAAATAATAATTGAATTTCTTTTTTTTTTTTAATTAATATTTTAGTTGAACATTTGTACTTACAAGGGAATTTTACTAAAATTTATAACTTGTAAATGAGTTGAAACTATGAAATATGATCCAAAAATCAAAAAAGGGTATGTAGTATTTAAATGATTGGTAGATTAGTTTGTTTTTGTTGTTGTTTGATAGGAAAAATACATAACTATCCTAACACCTATGCCCTAGAACTTGTTGCACTCGCGACTCATCGACACAGTCAATCATCTTAACGAATGGAGCGATGATCTCTGGTTAAATATCCTCACTTAGGATACATTTTTTCATTACACAAATACTTTACTTTTTACATTTTAGGGTAGATGACGAAAGTAAATTACTGTCATAATTCATGTTTTTGTTACATTTTATATAGTTTACCATTGTTACATATTATTACTCTGAAGTACGGAAAAGCTTTGTTTAATTTTAATATTCTTTCTTTCTTCAGAAATCTAAAAACTATCAAATTGAGGAAAAAATTATAAAAAATTTTATATAACTTATAAAAATGTAAAGATTGATTCTAGAATTCAAACGGTTATCAAAATTATTGATAACCGTATCCCATATTAATAGAAATATATAATAGAAGCTTATGTAAACTTAGGATAGGTTCTTCTATTCAACTACCAACCAAAACTGAATGTTTAAAATAAATAGAACCATAAAACTGTGCAGTTCTGAAGAATCGAGTTTCTTCTAAACGATGTGTAATTTGAAAATTTTTCTATTTTGCGACCATACACCCTTTTTTGACATTTTTGACGTTATATTTTTGTAAGAAATGAAATGAAACTCTTTCACTTCCGTCTTAAATATACATTTATTTTCTACTGTCATTCTTTGACAATTCAATCACATTTTTAATCTAATGACATTTATAATAAACGTATGTAATAAAATAGTGATGGGTCAGATGTACTGTATACATTAGTCTATACATATTTTCTGATATTTTAATAAAAACTGTTAATAAATACAGTGACACTTGAAAACTGTCTTGAAGTTCTGAGCTACTCTTTTAAAAATAAAATTATTTTATAGCAGTCAGGAAAGACCAGTAGTTAATCAAAATTTTAAAAAATAAAAATGAAACAAATTTTTTTATCTACTCTTTAAAAAAACATAAAATTATGTTAAAAAAGATTCACTATATTTTTCAAATGGTTCAAAAAAGTTAGACTACTGTCATTTAAAATGAAGTCTAATGTACCGTCTACTTTTGTTTTTTGTAAAAAGTGTAGAAGAATATGACAATAAAGAGATAAAAAACATATTGATGTCTGACCATCGCCTTAGATATTAAGTAATCTTAAAATCAAGGCATTTAATTTAGGAAATTAAAAGTAACATTCTTTAATTCTCCTTTCAAATAAATTGATAGTAGTTTAAATTTTTTTTTATTTTAAACTGAACCATCAATAAATTAAAAACCAAACTTTTATATAAGAAATGACATATGTGCTTGAAATTTTGAATGAGAAATTTTTTTGAAGGTCATCTGTTTATTTGACAGTAGCTTCAACAATTTACTAAATGAAAATGATTCCATTCAATTCTCTTTAATAAATGACTTATTTTTCACGTGTCCTCTCCTTCATTTTAATAAAAAAGGACTCCTTCCATAAATTGTAAATATAAATATTAATGATTTATCTGATTATTATCGAATCAAACATTGTGGAAAATATGAAATTAACCATTAACAAAATTTCATTTTAAAAGAATGTAAGTATATTTGTTTGTAAGTAAATATTTTTTTGTTTACTTCTTATCAATAAAAAAAACTAATACCTTTTTTTGTTAAAAAAAATGTGTGTATACCACAGAAAGGAAATTCTCATTCCGAAATTTCTAATTTCTCTTTATCTCTGTTTCAAAAATTTTTTTGTCCGCAATGTTAAAATTGTAATAACGATGACGGTAGGCAACATCAGAATTTTATCTACGGAGGCATATAAATTTTTTCTGTATTTGCGCAGACACAGAGTGCTGATTCTATTTCTTCTTTTTTTTGTTTGCTTGTTTTCTTTTTCTGTTTTGCGGTAAACAAAAACAGAAACAAAAAACAAAATAAAATAAAAATAATATTTTTCATCATCATTTACAATATGACTTCTTTTCTGTATACAGAACACAAAATGATGCCTATAATCAGAGGATGCTTTAAAAGTAGCTAAAAAGAATTTTATTTAATTTTTTTTTTTTAGTCCATATAACATCATCAAAATCCTTCCTTATACCGAAAAATATGAAAAGCCAATCTATTCAGTACCTATACTTCTTTTTTTAGTTATTATTTTTTGTTTACTTTTTCTTTTGTGTATTCAATGTTTAGACCTTTTTTAACTGTATTGTATATAAGAGTATATAAAAATAAATAAATACAAAAATAAAAATACAGTAATGTGCAAATTAATAATTTATGGACGATGATAAGAATTCATTTTAATTTAAAAAAAAATCTTAGCCAATGGAAGATTGCTCATGTTCCCAAAATTTCAAAAAAAAAAGATGATAAAAGTACCCTCTTATACTACAGAGTATAGACCAATTATCATTACTTTAATCCTTTCCAAGGTTATCAAAATCTTAAAGAAAAGGTTGATGAGATATATTGATATTACAATTAGTCGTTAACGTCATAATGTGCCTCTGAAGAACGTAAGATCAGCATTCACTTCATATCTCTCAAACGATCGGGTAAGGCATTCTGTTCTTTTGAACACATATCGGTTTATTGATCTCAGTATTTCTTCTATTATTGGATTGATCATTTTCTTTCGAATCATAGTTTCATGTCTGACACTTTAAAAGATAATGCTGATTCCGCAAGAATCTGTCCTATTGCCAACTCTTTAACAATTATCTACTAAAATAGCTGATTGAGGTTTAATAAACAAACTAACACTACCAGTTCAACACTACCAAAAATCAAATATTTGTCAATTTATACCAATTTGCAATTCCAAGGAGAAACTATTCATTGACCAGAAAATCTTAATATTTTACATATGCCGCATAATTAAAAAATGCTGTGGAGTACCTACATTTTTAGTATATGTAGCTAAAAATGTTGGAAAATATTTGAGTATTTTTTTCGTTGTAAAGTTTATTTTTCTCCCAAATTGAATACAATTCCCGAATTTGGACTAGCACTCCACAAATTTTACTAAATTATTTCGGCAAGTTCTAAATAATAAGATTTATACGCTTAGACAAAATAATAAGCCTAATAGGCACCCGTGTTTTTCAAGTAATTTTAACTCCTTTAAATATTTCGACTAAATATTGAAGTATTATTTTTTTTGGATATCTTGTATTGCCACTTGTTAGTGTTTAGAGGCCGATTTAATTCCTTAGAAAATTCATAAATGTAACCTAATTTCTTGTGAAACGCATAAAATGTTAAACATACTTAACACTTAACATAACATACTAGAAATTGTAATTAGTTTATGAATGTAATTTTTAGTGTAAAAAATGCCGAACATTTCATTATAAATTGACTAAATACCAACTCTAGTTAATGCGTTTCTGTTACAGATCTCTAAAAATAACTGTTAATACAAAAAAATTATACTGTTATAATGTTAAAAAAAACAAATCATTATATTTTTCATTTTGCTTACCATTCTATTTACATACATACATACATATTCAAAAATAAATATAAATAAAGAAAAGTATATAGTGTAATAGCTTTCGGATATATCTCACTGTAAACACACAAAAGTAAAAAGGCGACAGAAGGGACTGAGAAAAATGTAAAGAGTAATAATACTCTACTATATGTTGACTGTTATTTTCCTTTTTATGAAGTCGCAGCAGCAGTAAAAGCAATGACGTAAGCTAGCTTGTGTAATGGATTTTCATCTATATACGATAAAAAATTTTTATTAAAAAATTTTCCTTTTTTCTTGTTTTTATTAAAGTTTTTCCGACTTTGTTTTTTTTTCCTTTTCAGATATGTTATTAAAACAAACGGAAAAATTTTTTGATACATACCTTCATATATATTACAAATAGTAATATACATAACGTATGTAATATATATGTACAAATATTATATATATTATTATTTATGTATAATGAGATGAATATTATAAACATATTAAATAACAAAATATTTTGTGTTTTTATCTGTCATGTTAAGATAATAATAATTTAATGTTGATGACGACTATGATTATGTTAGTAATGATATTGATATTGATGATGATGACGATGATAATAATGATGTAGGTAGCAAAATGCATTTGTATTACACAAATAAAAAAAAAAGAAGAACAAATGAGAAAAAGGTCAGCTGAATGAATTTTTCCTTTTATCAATTTAAAAATTCTGACAAAAATATGAAAAGTTTTTCTGTTTTTCTAATTTTCTTTTTTGTTTCTTTGTTTATTTTTTTTTTATACGAAATTAAAATCGTTTATTTCTTTTTTTTTCACATCTATTTGTTTTTAAATTTGAAATGATTGTTAAGAGTAAAAGTTTGTTTTTAAGAAAATAAAAAGTTTCAGTAGAAGTAAAAAATTTAAATAATCACAAAAAGGGTTTTTAAAATTTATAAATAATATCATATTAATAAAATAATGATAAATTTCCCCGTTTTGCCTTTTCCGCTCATACAAATTGATAATGTATAAATATGACGGCGAAAATTACTTGACAGCATAATCTTAGAATAACTTTTTTTTTTATGAAGTCTGTTAAAAGTATGCGTTCTTCTGTTTTGGATACGAAATAACACCAGATGGGTTTAGCCAGTAGTGAGTTTTGGATTTTTAAACATTGTTAAAAAAAAATTAAAATTATTTTTAAAGTTAACACATTGCGCGTCAATGTTTTTTTTTTTGTATATTGCCATATAATTGCCATATAATTTTCAACATATTTTAGTATTTATTATTAAATGTTTTAATGTCACTCTATGTTTAAATATTCCGAATGATGATAGATGACGATGTTGTAAAACTTATTGTACCACAAACGAACCATGATCTTTAGTTCTAGTAAATGAATTTCCACCAATTCCGATGAATTGAAAAAACTTTTTGGTTTGATGTTGTAGATGACTCTTGTAAAACTCGATTCGATTGCAAATTATTGGCAACTCAAAGGTATCTACAAGCAAAGTGTTCCAGTTACTGTAATGTCGAAAAATCGATTTCAAATTTTACTTTGCATGATGCATTTCAGTATTAACGCAATTTTCTAAATGAAGAAAGAACATTGTATAGTTGTATGTTGATAATTTTTACACCAGTTACGATTTGAGAAAAGATTTCTTAGAAAATAAAACTTATGGCATCGGCACACTTACAGAATACGAATGTTATATATCTAAAGTAAAACAATACCGTCATTCATATTTGAATCACGTAGTCCCATATAAAACTCAAGTGTCATTCAAATATCAATGACGTGATATATGTAGTGTTAAGAAACAAAAATCTATTCCTGTCGTTCCTTTCAAAGCATTAAATAAATTTTTGCTTTGAAATTTTTCTACTTAAACCCATTCTCTCAAAATGGTAGTATCTAGAAAATGTGAATAATTCCAATGATTTTAGTTCTATTTATAATTAATTTAATTAACTGAGATTATAAAAGTATTTTACAATATTATAACCACCATTAATTCAAATATTTTAAAATATTTTCAGAGAGAAAAGTAATACTATACTATTTTAAAATATTTTCTATTTAAAGTAATATTATAAAAATTTACGTAATAGATTACTAAATTACAGAGGTTTAGATACAGATTATAAAAGTTTGAGATTTAGATAAAAGTATAAAAATTTTGTGCAATGGAAGATTAAAAAAAAAAACTTTATAAATTATTAATTTTATAGTGTTTGTACTAAAGCTTCCAAAAATAATATATGCACGGATCCTCCATCTATATACATTAATAATATGAATTAGAACATTGTTTTATTTTCGTGAAATGAAAAAAGCTAAAAAAAAAATTATTTTTGTTTGATATAAAAATTTTTAATCTGATATACAACGAACTAAATCATGCAATTGATTGGATCGAATGTATAAATCCGAGCTTGAACTAAAACCTCACTTATTCAA
This sequence comes from Poecilobothrus nobilitatus, assembly GCA_947095535.1. Taxonomy (NCBI): domain Eukaryota; kingdom Metazoa; phylum Arthropoda; class Insecta; order Diptera; family Dolichopodidae; genus Poecilobothrus; species Poecilobothrus nobilitatus. Next base: position 171,459,623 of record OX352774.1, read on the forward strand.
ACAAAAACTTTGCTTTTATTTTTTCTTTTTTATTGCAAGGGTAGATGGGAATTATCGAAAGCCATTGTAAAGAAGTGAAACGAGCACGAGTCCCCTATGAGTGCGTGAGACTTTAACCCACTAAACCACTAATAATTGAGGTAGATTTTGCTTTAAATAGATTATGAGCCAATTACCACTAATCAATAGTTCTTTATTTATATACTTAGTGAAAAATTATGTTACTTGCGAAAATTGTTTTAAAAATAAATAATTCATCATAAAAAACTAAAAGTAAAACCATAATATTTTAATACTCCTCTACACTTTGATCCATAATCTACTAAAAAAGTTTAATAATGTATAGATCATATACAGATACAAATTTCTTCTGAAAAATGACAAAAGCTGAAGTATTTTTTAAAAAACTTATCTCCTGATATGGGTATGAAAATAAAAATAGATGATATTTACAAAGTAGCTATTTACCATTTTAATATAATTATAACTTTTTATTTTTAAATTTTCTCCATAAAGGAATTTTTTTTTAAGTTAATTTACTTTATAAATACAATTAAAAAAATTTATTTTAAAGAGTTAACGATATAATTTTTAAATGGAAATTTTTTTGTATCATAAATTTCTCTATACTTTCCATGGAAATATATTTATCCATATCTTCTATACTTTCCCTTCTATTACCCTATATATATACTATTTACATTCAAAAGGACATTTTTTATAATAAATGTTTGAAATTCAAAAGTTTTCTTCAATTATAAATATTATAAAAATAGATTTTACTAAAATTCTAGAAAAACCAAAATAGAATAAATTCTTCTTATTAATCTAAAAATAAAATTTTTATCAGCAAAATTTGAGATTTAAGAAGAACACAATGTCTTTAAATACTGGAAAATTTTGTAATGTTAGAAGGAAAGAAAAGGTTTAAGTACATGTCACTAATGTTTTTAATTAAAATGATAACGTAGAAAAAGCTTATAATTAGTTATTATTGGATTTTAAATAGACAATTTGGCTCCAATTCTTAAAAAAAAATATTATACTTAAGTACCTAAATACAAAAATAGAATTAAAAATGAATTTAACTTAAAGTGACATCTTATGCAGATAACTTAAATCTACTGGGAAGGTTAGAGGCAGGTGTCAGAGAAGACTATTTCCAGTTGAAGAAAACAGCTACAGAATTGAATTTGAAGTTAAACATCGATAAGACAAAAATATTAGGGGTATCTAGGAGAAAGCAAAGAATGCGCATTATTCTGTGTTGAAAATCCCGAGAAGTGAACAGAAAACGTAAACTTACGCTGTACAAATCTTTTATCAGATTGGTGTTGTGTTATGGAAGTGAAACACGTGGACGATTACCCAAAACACGGCATGTCTACCGTATCTTTTTGAAAGCAAAACACTTCGACAAATTATTAACGACCAAGGTCAATTCAGAATACAGAGATATACAACGCCTTAGATGGGCCGGTCACGTACAGCGTATGACAAATTCCCCCATTTTAAAGAAAGTCCTGAACGGGAATCTAGATAGAAAAAGACAAGGGAAGCCGAGAAATCGATGGATTAATGCCGTCGAACTAGCTTTTTTGCTAATGCTCCAAGAGTAAAGTCGGATAACTGCTGTTCAAGATCGAGTGAATTAGAAGAGGATGATTAAGGAGGCCAAGGTACCATAACGGACTGTAGCGCCATAGAAAAAGAAGAAGACTTGATTCTAAATATTACTCTCAATTTAAAGGAATAAAATTGATTTATTTAAAATCTTTTGCAATGAAAATTTAAACAGAATTTAGTGTAAAATTAAAATACCTGCTCTTAGTGTAGGAATAAACTTTTGAAATTAAGCTTTTGAACATTTATTAAAACTGGTAATGGAGACTGAGAATTGAGAAATGGAAACTTAATTAATGAAATGCAATGATTTGATGTAACAAAACTAAAAAGGTTACTTTAAAGTCGTTAATCTTATCGTTAGATCTATATAAAATAAGTTAGATCCCAAATTAGTCGAAAAATTATACTAGAAAAGTTTTTCAACAATTTAATTAACCATGCACAATAATTTCTGTTTTTTTTATTATTCATATTTGATTAACTTCAGTTTCCGAAATCATTAATTTAACTAAGCCGTTGATTATTCGGCTGTAGCTATTGTACAAAACTATATGAGACGTTTCTTTATTTCTACGCCATCTATTATCTTATACAAGAATTATGTTTTCATTTTTCATTTAATTATATATTATAAAAAAAATTTATGTTATTTTTTATTAATCTATATGACCCAGCCGGGGTCATATTATAAATTGTATTATATACATTTATATATAATTATGTTATTCAAAATAAAGCATAATCAAACATGTTTGATTGCCAAAACAATTTACTTAAATCGTTTTATAAACTCGTACTTCTTTCAAATGCTTTCAAAGTAGAAACATTATTAGCAATTAATAGTTATATTTATATAAACATTAGAAAAAACGAAGATTAAAATAATACCAAAATAAAAATTTCAAGAATATGCATAAAATTTAAAATACATATGGTATGTTTGAATCGTTTAAATTTATTTACAAAACTTATAGAGATAAAAAAAGATAATTTCATTTTTCTTTTTCCAGAGGAATTTTCAAGGTTAGCTGATTTGGCAAAAAAAAAAAATTACAAAATTAATACAGAAAAATAAAATAAAATTATAAAAATTCTTATTCTTATACAAAAAGAAATATTGAATATATTTAATGTGGAAGACAAGAAAAAAAATAAAAAGGACTAACATAATTTAATATGTTCCTTATTTGATTTGATCATATATGTATGTATACATACATATATTATATTCTATATATTTGTATACGTATATTAAAAATTCTTTATTTTTTAATTTTATGTATTAATTTTTTCTTTTTTCTAATATCCTTTTTAAGGATCAGAGAATGCTTAAAATTATGTCTTAGAAAGCACGTTTTTTAATAAAAGAAAATTGGAGACATCAAAATGTTTATTTGCTTTTTTTCTATGTATTTAGGAAATCGTATATTATATAAATTTTTTTTTATGTTATTATTACAGGACATAATTTCTATAAATATTTGGTTTTTAAATTTTGCGAAAAATACATTTTTAATTTAGTTTGTACTTACGTTAGTCTTTTTCCTTTTTAAAATCTTTATAAATATCTTTATCAAAACATAATTATCCTCTTTAGCGATCTGAAACGAAATATGAACTCTTTAACAAAGAAAGATTCACTTTATATAAATTAAAGCGTTTAGTTAGAAGTAAAACGATCTGGTAATTATGCAAAAATACTGTTCGCCTCAAAATATGCAATCTTTATTAAAATCTATCAGAACGATTCCTCTTTCTCATCATATTTCTTGCTGTTCTTGCTTTGTTAAATTATAGAAATACATGTAATAATACATACACTTAAATTTATTGAAAAGAAAATAAAAGAATATTCATATCATTAAGTTGAAGCCAGTAGAAATTAAATAAGTAATTTTTGTTTTCTATTTTGTAATCAAATATAAAATTATAACTTACAAATTAAAAATTTTCTGCTTTGTAAAAGTACCCTTAAAAAAGTACATATTAGTTACTTTAACTGTTTAACAAAAATATTAATATATCAAGCCATTGGTGCAGTAGTTTACCGCACCGCTTCTCATTCACAAGGGAATGAGAGGTCTCGGGTTCGATTCCCGGATTCATATATCGCAATATATAAATACTTAATATATCACACAATATCTCGTACAGGGGTTATAGCTACCTGGCACATTTATGTACCAAGGTAACTGTATATAAAGTAAAAAAATAATAATAATAATTTAATACTAAATATTTTGTAACAATTCAGGACTAATAATTTTAGAAACTAAATAATAATGTCATTTCAAATTAATGAAGCCCATAATGCTGATGTTGCTTAATTAATTATGTAATATTAGATATTAATAAATAAATAAAGTAATATTCTTATAGCATCCACGATAAAATGTATGTGAAACGATGAAATGCATACATACAAAAAAAAATTTTCTGCGTAGGAATTGCTGCGAGGAAGTGCACGAAAAAATGTGTTCGAGAAATTATATACCAAAAAATATCCTAGTATTCTTTAAAGCATTGACAATAACAAAATTTATTTTTGTGTTGTTAGTTTCTAAATAAATAAATAATAAATAAATTAAGTAAAATAAAAATATCCTTTTCCGAAAACTAATAAATAAATATAGAACTTGGTTTTTTTTTTTAAATGTAACTTTCAATATGAGAAAATTTAATATCCAATATGTCATAAAAAAAATTGTGTATCTTAAAAATTAAATTGAATTTGACAAATGAACATTAAAATTGGGTTAGAAAATTAGTGAAAATTAATTTTTAAAATTTTTAAAATCTGTCAATACCAAAATATATTTTTTTAGTTATTAAATAAATTGGAAAATTGTTATGTAGTTGTTGTAAATTGGATCGCAGTTAAGTAAATTGAAACTGCGCTTCAAATGTTTAATATTGATTAAATGTAATGTCCAGGGCATACTGATAAAACAGGGCATACTGATTATAATTAAACTCTATTTATTTTTAAAACATAATCCTTGTCAAACTATAACCATAAATCATTGTTCAAATAATTCTAAAATCGTCAAATAGCGTTATTAGTTTTTTTTTTTTTCTCTTTCAAATGTAATAAATTACAAAAATATAAAATCGTTTGTTTAAATTTAGATTAATCCGATATGGATTTAAAGAATTTCATATGATTGATGTATAATTTTACATAATATATATTATTTAAAGTGAACAAAGATTGTGTCCTTGAAATTTAAATTCTGTCAAACCTACATCAAACTTGCTTATTGTTTTAAGCAATATTTTTAGTTGTAAGTTATTAAGTTAAATGTATGTTAAAATTTTATTGTAGACCGTTGATTGTTTAGATCAAATCAATAAGATAACCAAATCACGTCAATAGATCACGTCAATAAGATTCTAAATTGAACTAATATCTTATAAACAAGATAATATGTAAATATTAAATTATTAATGTCATGGAATTTCTATATGTTATATTTTTATTAAATTTTTTTAGTATTATTAGTAGCATTGTTCTTTAACTTTCCACTTCTACAAGAAGCACAGGACAACTACAAAATCACTTATTACTCATCTTCAGTTTGTGAAATTATTAGTTTCATTAAGACGTTGATAACTCGCCAGTAAAGCTATTGTACCAGAAAATGAAACATAAATATTTTTATATGTGCGCCATCTATTATCTTATACAAAAATTATTTTAATTTATAATAGTATTAAAGCGTTGTAAACTGTATAATATATATACTTGTATATGATTTTAATTTTTTAATGTTCATCAATGTAATGACATTTAACAACTTACATAACTTCTGTTTTTCTTCTGGTATGCATTTTAAATAGATTTCTTTTCATTGTTCAGGTTTTTTTGTTTTACTTTTTAAAACTAATTTTTACTCTTCTTTTTTATATTTATAAAAAAAAAAAAAACTTTTATTGAATTTTAATTTATTTTCCATTACTATTTTTTTGTTTCAGTTCAGTTGTTTTTGTTATATTCAGTTCTGACTTTACCTTGTATCACTATTCAAATTTGATCCTTGCATTTTTATTCAAATTTTCTTATTCCAGTGTTATTTATATATTGAAATATATATAAATTGAAAAAGGTTTGAAGTGGATATAAAAGAAATTTTCTTTAAGAAAAAGTATTAAAAAAAATGTTTATCCTTAAGTTTTAGATTAACTTATTTTACAACTGGCGATATTATTAAAATATTTACATGTATAAACAAGATATTTTTATTAAATATCCATTTTTCATTTATAAAAAAAGAATGTTTGAGTTTATTAAGTCATTAGGCTCTGATAATAAATTACATCCTTTAAAACCTAATTTAAAATGTACAGTTTAAAAAATTTTAAAAATTAACAATTCTAAAACTTTTCAAACCAAATTATCGCACATTCTTCAAAAAAGATTTTGCCAAAATCATAAACTTATAATTATTTTTTGATCTTATTTTCTCAAAAACAGTACGAACATAATTCAATGGTATAGATTTGGAAAGCATATAACTTATATCCAACACTGTCTTCTTGCACTTATGTCAAGTTCATTTGAATGTATGTCACTTGACTGTATGATACTTGCCTGCGTTTTCATTTACCTGTATTATCATTTGACAATATTTCTTTTGAATTTATTTCATTTGACTGTATTTCATTTATAACCAATTCTAAAATTCCCCCTAATTATATGTTTTACATACATAACAACAAATCATTTAAAAGACTAAGGGCCGCCGCTTCCAAACCGCTACTAAACTCAGATTTTGTAACCAAATCTAAAATATCCTCTCATTACATGTTTTGCACTCCAGTCAAATGAAATGCCGGAAACTTAAATACAGTCACATGATAATATAGGCAATTTGCAAAAAATTCAGTCAAACGACATTACAGGCACATGAAATATAGGCATATGAGACGCTTCTTTCGCCCACCACGGTAACTCAACAAATAATGGAGCTAGTAGAGCTTTTCAGCATTTTATTTATGTTAATGTTAGTTTCGCTATTGAAATCGAACAAGCTCGATATTTGTGGAATCTAGCAGCATCTTCTTTTGTTATATGAGAATAACTCAATATCTAATTAATTAAGTTTGGTATCTGAAATTTTGTCAAAAGAACTTAAATTTTATGCCAAAAACCTGATTGGTTTGGCACAATTGATTCCATTAGCTATCACACAACTTCTATTTTTATATGAACATAACTCAGGGTTTATATAACTTGGGTGCTTAAATTTAGTCAAAAGAAATTAAGTTTTATACCAATGACTTATGTAAAATATGGATAGTTTAATGCGACATGTTCGAGTAACTCCAAAGTTTATATCCTCATATCATAGTACATAAAATTACGTTAGACATTTGAAATTTTATAAAACATGATCAAATTTTATGACAACAACTTCCGTAAAATTTGGATGATAATTTACCGCAAAGGCGTCGAATATCTGTCATAAAACTCCGAAATTAAAATAAATATATCTCATTATTTAATTAAGTTACATATCTTAAATTTTCTAAATGATGTTTCAATTTAATGGAAACAGCATGTATTATATTCGTTCAGGTATCCTAAGAATTGGCACTCCTTCCTTTATTACAGTGTTTCTAAAAAAGTTTCTAAAAAAAGGTCAATACAATATTGTTTGTGTTCCCTTTACACGAAAACAGTAGTTGAGAGTAGTTGGGAGTAGTTGGGAGTAGTTGGTAAATGGAACGCTAACTTAACATAATCATATTTACTTTTATATACTCTTTCTCAAAGGTTGGTGTAGTTAAAAGTAGAAAAGAGTAGATTACTCTGTAAAAGGAACATTATAACCTGCCATAAGGAAAAAGGCAAACATTATAACCTTTCAAAAAATACCTTTAATAAATTCTTCAATATTAATTTTCTATCATTTTTCATTTTAATAAATGGTTTCGGAATTTTAAATTCATATATGAATATGTATACATATATAAATATAATCATAATACAAATAATACAATTAATTTTGTATCCTTAAGGATAAAAAATCATTCAGAAATACAGAAAAAAAAATTACGTTTACCTGTTGAAAATTTTACCTTAGGTAATAGAAAATGTCAAAAAGTCAACAATTTCCATGATTTTTTTTTGAATAATACGAGTATAATAAGAAAAAAAAAAAAATAAACTGAAAGGTTGATGACTGAGAAAATATTAAAATTAATGTTTGGCAATTCATTATTCTAAAATAGCCTATAGAAATATATTTACAATATAATTTTATTAAATTGCTTAGATTAACTATAAATTCAATGTAAATGTAGATTTTCATTAATTTATTAAATTGTAGTTTCAAATTACACTACAAAATAATAAAAAAAAAATTCAATTTTTTTATTTAGATGATTAGATGGTTGAATAAACTTTATCGTATAGTTTTATCTAAGATGTTATAGGACAGATCATATTCTATTCAAAATTTAATTTAATAAATATAACACCATAACTCATTAGAGATTCTTAATGTCACACGTAGGATGAAATTAAATAAATGGATATTTAGAAAAAACATTATTTAATTTATATGTGTATTGAAAATTATTATGAAGGCTATATGGGGTATGTATTAAATGTCACAATATAATAAATTGAAATGTTAAACAAAATCATTATCAATTATATATTAAAAAATATGATGATCTTGCATTATGGTCTCTTTAATATAAAAAAAAACTATACAAATAATTTTTTTAAATTTAGAACATCGATGGCTTAGCACCTTATACTAAGTTCTAAAGTTCTAAATGTGCAGGGTAACAATTTAAGTTTGATAACTTACCAAAAGTGTATTACTTAGCTCAGAAGAGTGGAACAAAGTTTTTTTTACTGTCCTTTCTTTTCTAATATAAGAACTGAACATTTTTTTTCTGTTTTTCATTTTGTATTTTGTGTTGTGCACTTTAACTTGAAAATTTTTCCCTTAGAATAATTGTTAATATTTTTGCTGAAGTACATATAAAAATTTCTGTAGCTCTCATATTCTAACTAAGAATTTAGCATATAATTGAATTGAAACAGCATATAATTTTTTGTAGGTTTAATGTTCTAAGTAAACATTAGAATAAGTACTTGCACTAAAATGAATATTAAAAGTTTCACTTAACCTACTTTGACACTCTACATTTTGATAACTACTTGCTGAATGTCTTGAATGTTTACACTATGAAAAGAGACGCTTTTAAAATAGTATATGTGATATAGTCAAAATTTTTACACTTTCCATAAGTGTGCACTATACCATCCACATGTTCTAATTCTTAAAGTTGAACTACCTATACATAATAATCCATTTTTTTTTTTCTCCTTTCTACTTCTGTAAGACGGATGCGCATTCACTAAGTTATTTATTATTTAAATTTCTCTAAGCTTCAGTTTCTGAAATCTTAATTTCATTACATTTTCATATAATACATAATTTTTTTTTAATTGTATTATACTAAATATATATGTATTATAAGAAATTTATTTTAATAATGTATATAACCCAGCCGAAATTTAAGCCCGAGATATTTCGAATGAAACTACTACATCATTAACTTAAATAACCCTATAATGGTCATTTAGTAGGTAATTCTTATAAAATTTTTCAAAATATTTAACAATACTAGGAAAGAACATTGTCAAAATAACCTTTATTATATAAGTATCTAGTTTTTTTCTCTTTTTAACCAATTAAATGCGGGCCTGCATCTATCAATTTACTGTATATGATATAGCCAAAAATCAACCATATAAAGGATTTTAAATAAACTAAAAAAAACCATGTATAGGATTTTATATGAAATGAGTAGAAGTTATAAGTAATAAATGTCAAGGTTAAGAAATTAAACGACCAACTTACTAAATAAGAATCCTTGTTATATTATATATCATAACTACTACGAAATATTAAAAGACAAGGAACCATTGAATTGTTTCCGTCGTTTACTTAATATAATTTGTTTACCGCCCACATTCACCTAATTTTTTTCATTCATACAAAATTCGTATATGTATAATGTACACAATTCAAAAATTTAATAGCATTTTGTAACTAAACACTAGAGAAGTAAATTAAAAAAAAAAAGAAAACGAAAAGGACAAAAAATTAATTCTACCAAAAAGAAGAAAAATTGAGTGAGATACAAATTTAATGTTGTATCTTCTGGGTCATTTGATGCTTTCTCAAAAAAAGAATTTTTTGTAGAAAAAAGGCAAAGAGCTAAGCAATTAATTTTAACAAGTTTTTTTTTTTTTTATTTTTTTTTTTTATACTAAGGATAATTTATTAATGACTGGAATTATTTTAATATATAAACACTTGTTGTGTTATAGGATGTAACAATGTAATATAAGATATAAAAAAAAAAAAAAAAACATTAATATTTTTTATTATTTAAATGTTCCTGTCACTTTTAATAAGTTCAAAACTAATAATTATTGCTTTCTGTGGTTTTAATATAAATATTTTGAAAAATTTTAAATTTTTTCGTAAGACTTTTAAATATTTTTTTTACATTTAAAATGGACGATAATTATTGAAATTAAAAATATTAGTAAAAATTTTAACACTGTAAAAGCATGAAAGTTTACCTTAATTTTCCTCTCAGTTTTTTTAAAATTTTTAAAAATCTGAATTTTAAATTTTAAAAAATTCATTTTTGTTGAAATATTTCGCAATTCGTAATAACAAAATTTTTATTTTGTATTCGTATTTTGTTCTTTTCTTTCAAATATTCTTAAGTATATGATATGAGTGATTTAATGATACTGAATATAGATAAGTTGACGGGTTCATAAACTTAATTCTAGTCCACGTTCTAGAATTTATATGCAAATTACAAGAATTTAAATATAAAAATCTATTTTTGACAAAATAACCTCTTATCAGAGGGTAAATATCAAATTAACAAAAAAAAAAGGTGTATTAGCTTAAGGTGTGATAAAAACAAAACTATTAAATTATCGTCGTCTGCCACTGTATTCTTTTTTGTGCTATTTTTAGAATTTTCACTTCAATTTTTCTTTTTAAAAAAAATTTTTTTTGTTTTCAATTTATTTTTTTTTAATGTTGAATGTTGCTCATGTTTTTTTTTATATGTTTTTCTTATCAGAACATTACATCATCAAATAAACCACAAGAAAAATGTCCCTTAAAAATTTCTAGATGTTGTATAATTCTTATTTTTTTCATATTTTTTTTTTTTTTTTGTTCAATTCCGTGCTAGACTTATTGACTTCTTTACTATAAAAGTTAAACACGAAAATCGCACATGGGTCATATTAAAAATTACATTATTACAAAAATTCAACTTAAAATAATAATTGAAAAGTTTTAAGAAAAGAAAAGAAATATTTAAAGTTTATAACCTATTTTTTAGCACATTTTTTAGCACGTGAAAAAATATTTAAAAATGTGCTTATTAATTTCACTCTGTTCATCCATCCGTCCGTTTGTACAGAACAATGCTATTTTATTCGTTGATTAAGAAAACAAAATAAAATGTTGTAGAATAACTTTTTTATGTAGCCCTACCCTTATATTATATTCAAATCTGGTTACCTCAGGCTTCATTTAAAAACACTATACAGCAGGAATTTTGTTTTCGTTTTTTTAATTATTAATATAAAGGCATTATCAATATTTTACAATTTTTTGTAATTTAGTATTTAAGTTTACAGTTCTGTGATAATACAATTTTAAAAAATTTCCCTCCCTTCATATCTCTGGAACACTTTTAGTTAGAATCTGAAAATTCGAAGGAAAATGTTGTAGAATTAGCATAAATTACCCGATAAGAAATTTTTGTATCCCTATTTCTATCTAAACTTTATTTAAGTGCTATAAAAAATTGAAACATAACTATTTTTAAATACCTAAAGGCACCTGTACAACATTATGCAACATTTTTACATGTGTTAACAGCTTTTCTTAATTAAGTGGTTTCTAAAAATTGGAGAAAGTGTCTTTTATTTTTTACAAGCTTTTTGTACAGATTTTTGATCTTCGGTGTCTGACAGGAGTGGTTGATCTGATAAGATTATAAGTTTAATGCTTCCATTCAAAACATTCAAAAGAGAAAAAAAGAAAAGCTTCAGCTGCACATCCTTATGCAGTTCAAATTCCCAGATGACATAATTCGGTTGACGAAAGCTCGTTTATAGTTCAAATATCGCGAATGTGGAATCATTTCAAACCTCATGTGTTCCCTTGAATTAGCGAAGATTACATATAAAACTTACAAAGATTTAAGGCAAACATTTATAATTTTGTTCGCAATATGCCTGTCACTTGAAATCAATTTTCATTTTTTGAGTACTAAAAGGCATATATATAGCTTATGGTTTGGTAAAAAAATGCAGCTAGGTTAAGATCCCACACACTACTAGAGGACTTGTACTCATTCCACTCCCTATACTATCTTTCGATGATTCCTTCATAACCTGGTAAAAAGAAAGAAAAAATATATAATTCTAAAAAAAAAATACATATTTTTGGTGCAAGTCACAAATCTAAACTGTTTTTATTGTCTTTTAAAAAAAGTGCCCCTTTAAAAACCTTTGTTTTCCATTCTGCCTTATTCAATTTATATTGTGATATCAAAACACTTTTTATAAAATTTTAGAAATTTTAAAATGTCAAAAATACAATTTTAGGAAAATGTTTAAATAATTTGAATGTCCTAAAACTTTTTGCATATACAACATATATTCATTTTGTTTTCAGTTTCTATAAAAGTATTTTTTTGTTTTAGATAAATTTCAAGCTTTTGTTTTTTTTCAGGAATTCCAATTAAATCAAATTATCCTAAAATGTTTATTTCTAATTAAAAATCTAACTAATGAAATCGTTATGTTTAAATAAATACGGTATATACGTAATCATTTAAACTTTCAAATAATATTCTAATTTAACTTTTAGATTATACAACCAACACCTTTGTCTTACCTACTCCAAAGAAAAACAGAAAAAAAAAAAACAAACAAACCATTTAAAGGATTTAAATTAAAATATAATCTCAAACAAAAAACAAAATATAAAATTATATTTAATGTCCATTTAATAACAACAACAACTTAAATTTCAACTTACTTTCATTCTTATACTCTGGTATTTTGAACTTAAAGAGTACACAATATTATATTCTGCTGGAAAATGTTCCCATTCTGGATATTATTATGTTCTGTTTCTTATTTGTTCATTTTATAATCGGAAAATTCACGTTCAAGGTCGTTTACATATAAATCGTTTATTGGCAGCATGGGAATTGATAACGAACCTGCAAATATAAAATAATAATAAAAATAATAAACCTTAAAAAGAACAACAAAAAAACAAAAAAAAAATAATAGGCAGAAATGTGTTTTTCCTTTTTAATTGTATACGTAAAAATGTGTGTCCTTAAAGAAAAGTAATAAAAAAAGGCAAAAAATAAAATGTTATACAAAAGAATTTTAAATGGTTTTATACTTTTATTTTCTTTTTTTCTTTTAAAAAATTATATTAGAGTTTTTTTTTTTTTTTTAATATTGTTATGGACAAAGTTTTTTGTTACAATCTATAGTTTTACCTACAATTTAAAATGTTTAATTTTTTTTTGAAAAAAATCGATTTTTTGTTCGTCGTCAAAGTTTTAGATGTCATCAAAGTTTAGAATTATACATGTAGCATAAAGTTTATGTATGTGGAACTCTTGTGTATAGGTTAAATGAATTTTGAAAATCATTAATTTATAATGGTACATTAGTACCTATTATTGAAAGCAGCGTTTCAAAAGAGAAACGGAAAATTGTTTTGGTATTTTTGAAAACGCAGTCGAAACGTGTTTCATACAAATTATTATAATTGATATACGCCTATAATATTTTACCACGTTTCAGTATAAATAACCGTAAAAAAAATTAAATTAAATAAATTAAGTACATATTTATTTACATATTTTTATTTTATAATAAAATTATTTAGAAATATCCAATATCTGTTTGTAGTTTAATTAAACAAAAAAACGGAAGTAAGCAGTCAATTTAGTTTTTGGTGTAATTGCAGATGATCTACTGGTTGGTATGGTAATTTACACTTCAATTATTTTAAAACGTATTTGAATGCATCTTTATTTAGTCCAAAATATTTTATGAACCTAAATTAAAATTTGTAAACATATACATACATATAATATATTGTATGTAAGTACTTTTATGAAATAAATTTTAAAAATTTACTCAACTCAAAAAAACCCTTTACAATATTACTTACATTTTTTCTTGCATTATATTTCCAATCTCCTTTTATAAAGCGATAGAATATATTTTTTAAATATTTTACCAGTTTTCATTCTTTAAAATGCGTTTATTGTTAAATAATTTTATTGTAATTGATTAACACTATTAACAACAAAAAAAATTTACCGCTGACAAATAAATTTTACCGATTACTTTAACAACCGACGTTTTCAATAACACGTATTCACCATTCGATCGAATCAAATGGATTTCAAGTCTATTCGACCCGCATTTGAAACGCTGTTTTCAATAAAGGTCATAAATATCCGTGACATCCAAATTGCATAAAAAAAGCATTTGGATTGTAGGGCATCCACATAAAGTTTTTTAATGCATTGTAAATGTAATACAATTTAGAACAACTTTTTCTCCGGTTAAATAACAGTTCAAATTCAGTATCAAATTGTCAAAGATAAATTAAAAGTGTCTAGAAAATTTTAGACGCAAAAATTTTAAACAAACGCACATCGTAGGCGGTGTACAAACTGTCATAATGCAAATTGGATAAGGATACTTTGTAAAAAACTTTTGTTTTACAATTTGGATTATAATACTTTGCATCGGACCTTTTTTTTATGCAATTTGGATGTCACGTATAATAAACGGAGAAATACTCTATTTTTAGGATTCTACATATTATTTACAACTTAGTGAAACAAGAAATAAAACAACACTGGGACACTGCATATTTCTTATAACCCTGCTTTTCTCTACCAAAAATTTCCTTTAAATCGCCTGTATGTAAAAAGCATATAAAAATTTTCTTGTTTTCATTAAATACAAATTCACTAATATTTAATGAAATTAACTTTAATTAGATAAATATGATACATTTTTATATTTTAAATATATATAATTTAATTTTGTATTTCCGGTGACGGTAAGTAATGTTTTGTTTTTGGGTTTTATAATTCCCATTTTTATAAATCTGCAAAATGTACGGATAAGAAATAAACTAAAATATTATTTACTTAAATGCAAACATACATACAAACATTCAAACTAATAAACATAATAATAAAAACCAACGAAATCTAAACAATATTCAAAATATTGTAAAATAAAATTGTAAAAAACAAAAATTGTGTTTACAAATTCAAATACATACATATATACTTACATACTCTTTTATTGTCTATAAAAGTTTTACAATTTTAATATGATTATTTATATATTACATAATATATAAGATGTACATATATGTATCAATGTATGATTATATTAAGAACCCAATAATTCTATACAAAGTAAATAAAAAAAATTTTGTTTGAATCCGTAAATATGGCTTCTAGTTTTGTAATTTTTTTTTTTTTCTAAAAAAAAAAACAAAAACGAAGTTCAAATTATTGTCGTTAATTAAGTAGCATTATTCTACACCATTTTGCACTAATTTTCATCGATTGTTGAGCGTTTATCAAAGAAAGAACTGTATCCAAGTTAGTGGAAGAAAGAGTTATTAAGCTCTTCCAAAAACAGAAAACCTATAATCATCGAAATAACTGACGAAATACATATCTCATTGCTCTCTGTATTTTCTAAAATAATGGGTAAAAAGCACGATTAAAAATACGCCGAAAAACATCAATAAGGCTGCAATAATGGTTACTTTTGCACATATCACATTTAGTTCTAACACTCTCTGAATAATCCTTAAAGAATCTTGCAAGTTTTAACCGTCTTTATATCTTATGTTCATATGGTTAGAAAAAAACCAAAATAAAACAACTTAATAAATCTTGAGCATTTATAGCCTATCATAAAAAAATTATACTTAAAAACAAGGCGTCATGTTTTATACTGTGAACAAGTAATCGAATTTTATGAAGTCAAATAGGTAGTAAGACAACACCACCAATTTTAGTTTTAGTTGTGATGGTTTAAATTTAAACGGTAACTGAAAAAGTAAAAAAGTGAAACTATATTCAATAGAGACTGACAATATTAGCCACTTAATTAGATTACTTAGGTTGGTATTTTTTCCACGGACAACGGCAGTACAGAATTTATGTTAAAAGTAAAATTAATAAAGCCTGATTGGAGATAAATTGAAGATAAGCAAATTTGAATAAAATATTACTAATTCTTAAATATTAAATATTTACTAGAAAATCCCCTGTGCAATTGCACAAATTCTATAGATTCAAAAACATTTACGTTATCATACTGACTCCCTTAATAAACTACCTAAAAGTTTCATTTTTACATCAGCACCATTAAAAAAATGTGGAAATCACTTACTTACTTGTAATAGAAAAAAAACATAAAACAAATCTAAACACATAAAATTAAAAATGTTAGGTACAGTTTATTAATTTATTCTCGCCGTTTTTTCGTGGCGATAATTTTTGACAGTTTTTATAATTATTGAGAAAAAATGGTCCAAGCTAAAAACACATTCAGGGTAAAAGTTCGTGCCGATATCTCAAAAATTGTTTGAAACACATGTATAAAGTGCATAATAAAAACCGGCGAAAAACCAACCAACACCAACCGCTACGACATTTATTTTTTGTTACATTTAAAACACTCCCAATAATCGAAATAATTTTAATATTTGTTAAAATTTTACTCTCTATTTTTCTTTAGTTTTAAAAAAAAAATTTTATGTCGATGAAAAACAGTTGTTTTCGCCGCGAAATTACTTCAATTACCAAAACTACTTTCAAGTCTTTTGCGTTTATTTTTTTTTTACTTGAAAAAAATTAGCTGAATGTATTTTATTTAAATGTACTTTGGAAGAGGTCTTTAGTATATTTAATAAAAGATTCATGTCTCTGATAATGTAATTTCATAAATTTTCGTGGTCTTTTTTTTTTGTGACGGTCGTTTTCGACAGCTTTTTAATTTAATGGTCTAATAATAAATTAGTACAAAATTATGAATCTATTGTGAGAGAAGGCTTCTAAAATGATATTTTCTATGTTATTTTTTCTTTTTTTTTTTAAGAAAAATTTCCATTTCTATAATATTTAGTAAGTTTCTGATTTCTGTTATGAAATATAATTAGCTAAGTCTGCCGAATTTTATATTAATAAAAAAAATTCAAATATTTTATGTTATATCAAAAATTCAGCTTAAAAAATCAAAATTCTAACCTAAATAAACAAAACTACTATAAAGTCTGTTGCGAAGCTTTTACCAGCTTTTATAATAGTGAAAACAAAATCAAGAATTAAATCGGCCTATTATTTTTTTCTTATAAATATAAGGCTTACTATAAACTTTGCTCTTTTCACTTTCAGGTCTTTTAATTTTATTAAGAGTATTTTTATTTTTTTCAAAACAAAGAGTCATTTGAAAACTGCCAACAGAAGAATAATAATTTATTTTTAATTTACCGCTGCGACCAGTTCATAATGGATGTGGCGGTCAAATTTAAAAATTAAAAATTTGCTGAATTTATTTTGATTGAAAATGTGTTTTTAAGTATGTACTTTTCCTTTTTTGACTGTACTCACTTTTAATGAAGGGTTTGTGTCTCTGATAATACTTCTAGCGGAAAATTTGGTCACTAATAATATTTACTAAATTTATTTATATATTTAATGAACGGTTTGTGTCTCTTGATAATACTTTGAGTCAAAAATTTGTGTCTCTGGTAATAAAATTTTAAATTATTAAATAAATATACAAAAATATCATCATTGCCAGTTTAGTTTACATTCAGTGTGAATGTTTTATTATAGATATAAAATATATTTTTTTACATGTTGGCAAGGTCTCGCCAACATCTTGTGTATTATATTATAGATATCTGTAAAAAAATTTTCTTGTGAGCCTATTTACACTAGTGGGAAAAGCGTCCTTTATTCTAAACCTTTATGTTATGACAAAAACATTTTATTCTTACGTGCCAGAACAAAATGAAAATAGAACATTTTCTTCTATCATTTTACATCATTTTATTTAGCCATATAAATAACTAGCAGAAGTACTCGGCGTTGCCCGGAGTATTTTTTTGGCTTTATGAAATAAAAATGATTAACTTTTGTTTTTGCGTTAATATAATTTAATTAATATAGTTCACGTATTACTACGCATTTACAGATGCTGGTAGTTAATATTTTAATTGTTATTATATTTAATTACATTTTGTTAAATTTTTTTTAGCAAATTGAATAAACAGAGCGAAGAATTAGAAACAATTCATTTAAAAATCTTTAAAGGAATCTATTGAGTATACTATTAGGGCGAAGGGAGTTTTCACAATATATTCGCTCGAAACATAAAATCGCATTTCAAGGGTTGGTCACGAAATCCCAAATTCAAAATCCCAAATACAAAATCTCAAATACAAAATCCCAAATACCAAAATCTCTCCTAATTTAGAATCTCACATACAGATATATAAAAATATTCTGGAAAAAGCGTATAACTCTGATTTTGAATTCAACTTGAAAATTCCTCCTAATTCAGAACCTCACGTTAATATATAGGTATATATACATATTCCGGAAAAAGGAAATACCCTGATTTTGAATCCAACTCTAAAATCCCTCCTAATTCAGAATCTGGCATATAAATATATACACATATTTTGGAAAAAGCGGCAATACTGGTTTTGAATCCAACTCTAAATTCAAAACGAACTATAATATCAAAATTATTTTGGTATTTTGTAATTTGGGATTTTGGAATTTTGGAATTTTGGAATTATTTTGTGTATTTTTTTGGTATTTCGTGGCGCTCCCCATTTCAATTATAAAAAACCATAATGTAATACATTTTTTTTCGTAAGTAATTTCACTTTATGTTTTTATTAATTATGCTTTTAAGCATATTTTGAAAAATTTGCTATTAGTTTCACTCTATCCGTCCGTCTGTTTACAAAACTTGTATACTGTTTGATAAAGAGCAGTGAAATATTAACCATGCATAAGAGTAATGTTGTAGAACAACTTTTTTATGTAGCCTCACCATTACATCTCCTACAGCACATATATACAGCTCTTCAAATTTTGAAAATGTTTCTTTTTAATTGCATACATCTCAGGTTCTGTTTAACATATTTTTAATATAAAAAAGAAAGGATTGTTGTTTACCTTTATAAATCAACCAACATTTTTTTAGGTTAACTTTTTCTAAAAATTAATTATGTTTTCAAATTGATATTGTATTAGGCTATAAATATGTGTAAGAACTGTATATGGATAAGAATGTAAGGTTTTCTGTTCTTTAAATATGTATGTACACATTTTTGATTAAACACTGTACAGAAATGTGAACATGTTTTCTAATTTAATTGATTGTGTTTATAGTATTTTTAAACACATGCACATTATACATAGTATGTACGTATTTCAATGATATTTTTTGAGAAACATTCATTTTTAACATACATCTTATATAGGTAATACATTTCTGAATGATGATTATCGTATGGAGAAGATTGCTTCTGTTTTTTAATAACTGCCGAAAATGTTATATTGTTAAAACAAGTATTCTTAAGATCCTTAATAAGGTTATTTTAATTACTATTATACATTAGAGATTTGCTTTGAAAGCTTTTTATGGAATATCAAAAACAGTATACACAAAAGTAAAAAGTGTTGGAAATATCTTTTTAATAATAATAGCAATACAAAAATTTGGGCAGAATATTTTTAATAGGTGCTCGTGCGGAAATGGGAGAACGAACATTAACAAAAATTTCTCACAGGCTTTATTTTGAACTGTAAGTTCATTCTGCCAAATTAGACAAAATTATAAACACAAATTTGTTTTAGTCTATCGTGCCGAAATGGATTAATGTATAACATTCAGGAATGAGCTTCTGTGTTAAAGTGCAATGCTTGTTTCAATTGGTCAAACCGTTTAAGCACGACAACAAAAGAATTAAAAATTTCATTGAGACCTGATGCTGAAATGGGTTAATGTATTGTAACCAAATCATCTCAGTGAACTTCTGTGGTAAAGAGCTACACTTTTGAAAATTTTCAACTCAATTGGTGAAATCACTTAACTGCGACAATAAAGAAATTAAAAAACTTCATTGAGCTCTGATGCCGAAAGGGGTTAATAGATCGCAACTAAATCAACTCAGTGAACTTCTGTGGTTAAAACTACACTTTTGTAAATTTTCAACTGAATTGGTCACCGTTTAAGCACGATAACAAAGAAATTAAAAAATTTCATTGAGCGCTGCTGCTGAAATGGGTTAACGGATCGTAACCAAATTAACCTGGTGAGCTTTTCTGCTAAAGAGCAACAGTTATGCAAATTTTCAAATTGATTAAACCGTTTAAGCACGGCAACAAAAAAATTGAATGTACTTCGTTCGACTCTCGTGCCCAAACTGGCTATTAGAACTTCATAAAAATTTGTCACAGACTTTTTTTCCCACCATAAAACCACCATACGAAATTGGACATAAATCGGAAACAAAAATTTTTTAAAAGTCCGCTGGGCCTAATCCGGATAACAGAATGCACTCATATTTCGAATTTTAAACTCAATGGGTCAAACCGTTTAGGCAGGACAACGAAAAAACCAAAAAGCTCTCGGGCCCCAAAGAATTAATGAACTGAAACGCGATATACCTTATAATTCCTTCCAGGCTTGTAAAAATATATTTGTAAAACTTGATTGAAATCGGACTGGTGGTTTTTACGTGAATCGGGCACAAACAAACGAACAAACAGAATTTCTTCCTTATATATTAAACAGAGTTTAATAAAAGCTTATGCTAAACTTTATGAATATCTCAGCTATCCACGTACCTGTACAAACCTAGACTTCAGATTTAATATTAAAAATAACTTTCTTGAGTTGGCTATCTATATGGTGGTGGTAAGCAGGTGCAACTTGCAGTCAACCAGAGTGTTGTGGTCTAAGTTTAAAAATATCCAAATGCATATTTTCTCTCTCTAGACTGAAAATAAGGCAATTGGTTGGTGTTATTAAGCGCGATTGTGTTATCGGAAGACATTCTAGAAGATTATGTATGCATAGTGGATCTTAACTGTAGATTTTGCAGAGGAATTGATGCGATAATCTTTTGATAGTCTTTCAAGTAAAAGATGGAAATATCTCGGTAGTTTTTTTCCAAGATTAAGTGAATTCTCTGACATGAATTTAAGAAGCTTTCAAAACTTCTTCCGTCAGAGTGGTATTGTTGTGGCATAAATCTACCGATACTTAACATAAAATTCTGGTCGAACTATATTTTTATATTTTGAAGTTACAGACCTAAAGTCTAGTGATTACTGACGCGTTAATTCAGCCTTCATCAATAAAAAAAATTAATATTATTGGATTTACTTTTAAGTTAATCAGTTTTAAAAAATTTATTTACCTACGAATTTCTTTAAGCTATTATTTTTTTTAACCCTTAAATGAATAGAAAGAACATATTCCATTTTCAGTTTGTCCGACCCGTCTATCATTTTTAGTTTTCAAACGTGTTTTAATTTTTCTATCACCTGTACTTCGTTTTCTATATAAATTATGGAATACTTTTACCCTTCTTTATGGTATACACTAGAAGGAAAACAAACTCTATAAAATTATTTGCACTAAAACAAACGCCAACTTTAGAATGAAATGAAATTAGCACAACAGCAGAACAAACAGAAAACAAAATATTATATAGACGTTAGATTTGCTTTGCTTTAAATTATCTTTTATTTTTCTCTTTTTTCGTTTTGTAATAAAAGCTTTTTTTATACAGTTCTAAAACAATGACAAAATATTTATGTTCAATACAAAACAAAAAAACATTACATTACAATGTGAAGATAAATTCATGTATGTATGTATGTATGTACATGTATATATCAACAGTATTCGAAAATGATTTCAAGTATATACAAAAAACCAAGATTTTTTTGGATATTATCTTTTTTCTTCTAATTTATGTTTCTCCTTTTTTAGCACATTTTCAAAAAACTTTGAAAAAATGTGCTTATTAGTTTCACTCTGTCCGTCTAGGTGTTTACAGAACTTATACACCGTTTGAAATAAAGCTATGGATAGGCATCGCCAAAAAAAATAGAACAGCCTCTTCTTTAGCCCCACCCGTTACAGAGCAACAGCCCTCCAAAGTTCGAACAAGTCCTATCTATAAGTTTTTATAACACAGGTTCTATAAGACATATTTTCAATCTGAAACGCCAAACGATAGCTGGTTTTTAAGCTTTATAAATGTATATATGTGTGCTTTGCCATACGGTATTTTAATATACCGTTATGTGAAACTCAATTTTTGTAAAATTTTGAACCCCTTCTAACTTTCAAACGGTTTAGAATAGAATCTTCAAATTTTGAGAGGAGTTAGATCTTTGGAAATAAATATGAGTCATTTCAAAACATATTTGTAAATATTTTTGTGTCGCCCCCGTTTAGGAGCTGTAAGGGGTGAAAATCTGAGTGGACAAACTTGGGCATTTGTCCAAATTTTTTTGAAGTAATATACAAAAATTAAAGCTCCAACATTATCTTTTTGTTTGTGGTAATAATGTTTTTTAATATTAAAGGGTTACCTTAAAATGAACAAAAGTGTGACTTGATTTCTCTAACAAATTATTTTAACGATTTATTTCAATTTTTCTATTTAATTTATTCAATATTTAATATTTACATAAAAGTACTCTTTATACCAAAACCTAAATTCGGAAATGTGCTTTTTTTGAAAACCCTTGGTTTTTTCATTACTTGTTTTTTTTATCGTAATATTAAATATATCCTGCAGGCTTAAAACAAAAAAAAATACCGGTAAAATAGGGACCACCACCTAATTCGACTGTAAAAAAAAAATAATATGTACAAACAGCAGTACCTACCAAAAACTTTTAAAAAGACCCAAAACAAAAAAAAATTACAGAAAGATACATTTTGAAGTATCTATAAATATAAATACATATTACTTGTAACTTGTATATAACATACATATGTATGTACATTCGTAATAAGTACCAACGTTTTTCTAAACTCTAAAACCCTTCCTAAAAGTTCAGTCAGCCAGAAAAAAAAAACTTTGTCGTCATTTAACACTGAAGCAGGCTGTTCTAAATAAATATACATATTTCCCTTTACACATACATATTATGTACATACTTATTACATAAATATTTTTACAGCTTTCTTATTATATATTATGCACATACATACATATGTAGGTTTGTATTTACAACTTAAGTCTTTAGTGTGCGGTAAAAGGGTGGGCGTATTATTACGAATACCGGCAGTGGCAATTTTAATGTGTAGTAAGAAAAACAAAACCAAATTTTAAAAAAAATATACTAAACACCGCATTTGTTATATAAAGTGGGAGAAACAAAGCTAAAGAAGAAAATCTGTATTATAGAGGTACAAAAAAATCATTCGGTCCTTTTTTTTCTTAAAATTGAATATAAGGATAAATAAAGGTTACCTACCGTTAGTTTTTTTTTTTTTGTTTACAAATTTTACTTATTTTTACTAAGCATGTGTATTTGTAAATATTATGTTTATATATTTGTGTTTTTCTGATAATTTTTTTTTTTTTGTTTCTTAACACACATTCATACATTACTGTATTAGACTGGTGTAATAATGAATATATGAATGATTTTTTTTTATATAAGTTTACATTATTGTGTTGTACAGTATTAAATGTGTATGGAAGAATGAATGTAAATATTTAAGCTGCTGGTTATACATATGTATGTATATAAAATCATAAAACTATAGATATTAAATATATATACATATTTATATAATATATAAGGGTATAGATATACACAAACAAAATGCATAGACGTATCTTTAAGAATCTATTTATAGAAATGTATATTTTCTTTGTTGTTGATGTTATTAAATTTTTGAAAGAAAAATAAATACCTATAACTTAAAAAATTTATTATTATTATTATTATTGTTTTTTTTTAGTTTCCTTTCAAGATTTGCTTGTAGGCATACTAAAACAAAAGAACGATATTTTATTTTTATTTTGAAAATTTTCTTTTCGATTGTAGGTTCAATTCATATTTTTTGGGTTTCTAGTTTTTACAATTTTATATATACAATTTTTATTTTATTTATTTTGTCTGTGTTTGTAATATTATACATACATATATACACATTTATATTCTTATATTTAAATATACTTATACATACATACATACATATGTACATATAATAATGTAAAAATTGTAAAGAGCTTAAAAAATGCTTTTGTTTTATTGTTTTCCTTTTTATTACTTATGAAGTTATGAATAAGATTTCAAATATGAAAACTTTTAAAGCAATCAGATAATAATTTAATATATATGTACATATTAAATAATTATATGTATATAATAACATACTCATATACATACTTAAATATAAAGATTTTATGTAAAAAATGTTACTATATGTATAAAAAGTCGTGATGAAAAATATAACAACAAATATAACAAGTACTACAAATAATAATGAAATGTACATATATACATATATATATACATATATTCTATATATATATACATAATGTAATTACACAAAATGCTTATGGAGAAGTTATAACTTAATAACTATAGGTAGGTAAGTATTTAAAGTGATTAGTTAGAATAATAATTAATATGGTAAGAATTGTTTTTGTTCTTAATAAGATAAAATCATGTATTTAGGCCTACATACACGCACACACCTAATATTTTAATAAGGATTATATTATTCAAAAATTCAAAACAGTATTTTTCAAAATTGTTTTGGGTGATGGTCAATTCATTAAAATAGTGGATGGAATTTTAACTCGAATACAAAATTTATTTAAATGAAAATTAAGCTTCAAAGGTAATTTATCTCATCTTTAAGCTGCGTAACATAATCCCAACTTTCCAAATAACGATATTCTTAATCTCAACATTTCAAAATCACACCAGTTAAAAATTCAGTTTTACTCAGTATTTTTTCTTTACTTTTTTTTTTAAAGCTGACATAAAACAAGAGGTGATTCAAAACAAACAAAACATTATATGTTAAAGTAAGGTTCATTCACCACCGTTTGGAAGATACGAGGTCTAAAATATTTTTTTTTATTTTCAGAATAAATTAATTTAGTTATAAGTTTATAAAATCGCGACCGTATAAGATAAGATACAATAATCACAAAAATTTAAGGTTTTCAAAATATGTCTTCTAAACCAAATGCGTCGGCGGGCATATTTTAATTGAAGTCTTCAACTAAAAATTATTATAAGTTTTTATCCTTAAAATATTAGTTTTGTAATCAACTATTAAAATCTTTTCTAATACCTATTTTGTTTTTACATATATATTTCGATAAGAAAAGCAAAAATTAAATTAGTAGCACCTCACTAAACAAATTATTAAAATTCTGATTTACTGCCCGAATTTAAAATTCATCTTAACTCCCTCTTTTTACATACATGTTTTAACAACAAGGCAGTCAAAATAATGAAAGCTATCGCCTCCAAATCACAGCTTAAAAAAAAAATTAAATATTTTGAAAATGACAAATTTCGTATATGAGAAATAATATAGTCATATATTTAATACATAAAATATAGGACGAGGTATTTTGAATATCTGAATTTTGAACTGAAGGGATTTTAAAAGAGTGAATTTTAAAGACACCAAATACTCTGAGTACTGTTTCAAAAGATTTTCAATATACTCTGAATACTTTCATTTAATTACAAAATAATATTCTGGGTATTTTAAAAATTTTTTCTTAAAAACATTTGATTATCTCTGGTTAAAATGAAGGAAATGTAATTCTTTAGACAAAAAAAAAGGTGAAATTAATTGTTTAAAAGCTACTATGTAAATTATCCTTTTTTTTTTGGTAATTGTATCTATTTTTGTTTTTGAATAACTGATTTAATTATGCATTTTTTGTTGATTGGTGTCTGTTTTTATCCTAAAGTATTTTTTGTTCTTATTATTTTTCATTCTTAAAATTTATTGGAAACAAAAAAAACAAAAGATCTTATTTTAACACTTATTTATTTTTATTAACTTTACTGTAAGTAAAAAAAAAAAGATATTCAAGACGGATTAATAAGAAAAAACAAAAAAGAACAAAGATAATGATTTCATCTTATTTTCTTGTTATTCAAAATAACCTAGAAAGTTTTTTTCCTTAATTTTGGTTGTTGTTTTTTTTTTTTGGTTTAATATAATTAAAAATAATCTTTATTTGATAAGCGTTGAAAGGTGAGGTTTAAAAAAAAGAGTTGAAAATTTATAACAATTATTAATTATGTAAAAAGAATTTTTTACTTCTTATTAGAACATTTTTAAGTGATTTAAATTATTAATACTGTTAAATTTATTTGATTTTTTGAAAAATTATTTAAAAATAATATGCAATATGAGTTAAGGTATACCATAATATTTTATAAAAATTATTTCTCTGATGGATATACAAAATCTTTTTTTTTGGGGTCTCGGTGGCCTAGTGGGTAAGAGCGTATAAAATACGCTGTAAACAACGAGGGAGTGTGGTTTTGAATCCCACACACGTCGTAAGAGTTATTCCCCCTTACGACATTTACAGCCACGCCTGAACAGGAAAGGCTGTGTAATTTCCTGTCCATATTTATGTGGCAGAGAAATGCATTAAAAAAAGAAAATAAAAAAAACTGTTTTTTGACTGATGAAATTGTTCATAAGGACATTACAGCCTATTTCAAAACCATTTCCCCTTTAATCAAACAATCCTATATACGTACTTTGAAATATAAACAGAAAAGAGAAGAAAAATGGATTGAATGGACTGAAACTATTTAAATTTTATTTATGCACACAGAAACACAAACACTTTAGGATTCTGTAGTAGGAAAAATTTATTCAATAAATTTCATCAATAAAAATACAATTTTATCTTTTATACCACTAATAATTGTGGATTTCATTCATTTTCTTCCATTCAGATCTCATTAAGATCTATTGACATAAAAAAAAAAAACTTATTGTAAAAATTTTATATTATTTTTCATTATCCTTTTTTTATTTCTGTTCTTTTTCTCGAAATTGTTTTTATATTGATTGTTTCAAATTTATAAAGTTGAAAAATTCTCAATAAAATGTAACCGAAAATAACTCCAAAAAAAAAAGAAAAAAATTGAAAAATTATTAAAATAAATCCTTCCAAAAAAAACTGACATAATTACAGTTCAAAAAAAAAAAAAAAACAATTCTAAATTAAATTGCATTTTATTTGGCATACCACCATGTTTGTTTTTTTTTTTTGTTAATGCAACGATTTACATTTGATTTATATATGCAATGGTATGATGGTATGTAAATGGGTAATGAAAGGATAACCTAAATTACATACATCACCACAAAATGAACAAAAATTTTAATGGTACCGAAATATTTTATTTTAGAAATCGATTTTTTTTTTTTTTTTTTTTTTAAGTGGTCCTTGAAATTTTTCGTTTTGCTAAAAATAAAAAAAAGAAATTAATTTGATTTCAGTATTATTTTAACATATGTATGTATTTAGGTATACATATATGTATATATAGATATGTATATTAGAATTTTTTATAATTTTAAATTTGGGGCATTTGGAATAAATTTTAAATTTTATTTAAAGTTTTACCATTTTTATTATACCATCATGAAATCATTAAATCTTTTTGAAATAAAATCCTTAAATTATCCATTCAAAATGAATGTTTATAATCAAATTTACTAATTTGTTAGAGCTGACCTTTTAGAATAATGGTAATATTGATACAAATTTAATATGAATCTAGTTTTCTTTTCTTCTTCTATTCTGGGTTAAGATATCCGAATATCATCTAAATAGTTAATTTTCCTCTTCACTGTTTAATAATGGTAATTAACTTGTTATTTTTTTTTATTGCTTTTTTAACCGGCAAAAACTCCATAGATATTGGAATTTGGACGTAATGGATGTAAAGTAACTATCTCTCATAATTACGTACTGGAGTTTATTACAACTGAAACAACAAAATTTTGGAACTCATTCACTCATTCTAATATCCTAAATCCAAATTGTGGAACACATTACTATCACACATATTCCCGTTTCTTATAATATACAGAAGCTCATAAAGGCATCAGTTAACTTTCATCTGATAAAAATTCTATTTAATCCAACTATTCTATTGACTTTTAAAATTTAAGTTTAAAATTTCTTCTCCTTATTCCTTTTCCTTTCCTTATTCTGTTTCCTCAGCCATTATAGATTGTATTGTTTTTCAGTTAGGATTATTCCATTATGGTGACTATACGCGAGAAAATGTATTTGGTATGGATAACAATCCCACGCTACCAAGATAGCTTAGATTTTCTTAGTGTCTTTTTAAAATCAAAAAAATAAAATGAAAATCTGAGAAAACCACTAATGTCTGAAACTTAATATGCCGCTTCCTCCAGATTAAATAATTACATAAATACAAATTATAAATCTGATGCTACAATACTTACTAAAAACCATGATTTTAAAGAAAAAAAAAAAATTGGTGATTTATTTAAATTGTTAAAAAGTTTATTTTTGGGGAAAATAATAACATTTAGTTTCAATTATAGCTTTTTATATTTCACCTTTCATTCAACATTCCATTTTTAAGAATTGTTTGTATATATCTTTAACACAGTCATAAACGCAAAAATATAATAAAATTATTTACAATTACTTTTATATATATATATTTTTTTTGCACCACTACATTTTTGCCATTTTTCTTTTTATCTTTATTTTGGGAAAATCCATAACTTTCAACGCCTAATAAATTTTATGGATATACAAAAACATATATATATACATTATACAACATATATATATTATACATATTAATATATAAAAGATATATATAAACATATTCTAAACACAATTCTCTTTCCTTTTGAAAAAATTTTTCAGTCGAGTTGAATCCTGTATACCTTTTTATACTTAACTAATATAAAGAAAAAAAATTTCAAAAAAAAAATAAAAAAAAATGTTAAAGCTTTGAAACTTTCTAATAAAAAAAAGAAAATTTTTTTCAATTTTGTAAAAAGAAAAAAAAAATTTTTTTTTCCATTTTCTATTTAAAGAAATGTTTTTCTTTTATTCCGAGGACTTTTTTTGTTTTTTGTTTTTTTTTTTTTTTAGCAGGATATTGGTTTAAATATTCAAAAATGAATTCTTTAAAAAAGGAGGGAAAAAATATAAAATGCAAAAAGATTTAAAAGATTTAAAATATAAAAGCAAATTATTCCTAAAGGATTTAAAAATTTAAAAAAAAAATTTTAGGTTTAATTTTTTTTTTAATTTCGTACATGCTTAGATCCGTTTCCGCCGCATAGTCAAGTACATTTATTTATAATAATTTTACAAAAACATTAAAAAAATTAAATTTTTATTTTATTTTTGAATTAATAAAAATTCAGTTTATAGGTTTATACCAAACCAATAATAAAAGTCAGTATTTATTATATGTATTCAACACAATTTTTCTTTCACACATAAAACCACACGTTGCGGACATTATATTTTAAACTAAAACAAATAAATGCAACCGACTCAGTAACACTCTACACATGAAAAATTCAAATTAAATTAAAAATTCTTAAGTTATTTTAAATAGGTATTTAATATAAACTTATTCTTTATCAATTTCTAAGATATGCTTGTTAGATCTTGGGAGGCATGTCAGCTACCCAAATCGCCACTCCAATTCATAAGGACATAGAAAAGGCATTACAGAACACCTACTACCAATTTTAAAGATTATATCTTTATTGGTTTTGCAGCTTTGCTCGCTTGCTCTTTAGCTAGTTTGGAAGCTTCAAAATCCGAACTCATGGTCCAAATCATCTCAAATATCAGTTTTCAATTTGAAAGAAAAGGAAACATGACAGAAACACTCTTGTATCAAATGTAAAAGTTCTATCTTTATTGATTTTGTAGATATGCTGTTTGGGCTTGGGCTCTTTCCGAAATTATGACAAATAAATGTCCATGGGTTCGGTTTCGTAAATTCGAATCTATGGACCAATTTTTCCCAGTTCCAATCCCCGCCTTTCTTTCATAATTGGTAATCTACTATAAAAAATTCATCAAGATAGCTTTTTTAGTTTTTGAGTTATCGTGCGAACGGACGGACAGACGAACGGACATCGTTAAATTGACGCAGGAGGTGACACTCTTTAAGAATATATATACATGTCCATATCTAACTTGCTTCCTTTTCGATGTTACAAACACCATACCAAAGTTAATATACCCTATACTGTAATATACCCTAATTAAACGATAATATAGTCAATATCTTTTAAAATCAATCCAGTTAAAGTCAAAAGTAACTTTTCAGTGGTCAAGATACTCAAGAGAATTGTAAATTTTCAAGTTCTCGCTATAGGAAAATCGTTCAGAATTGGTTAATCGGAATGGTAAAGTATTTCACTAAAAGAAAGCTAAGCTCCGTTCATGATTTGCATTTGTTAAAAATCATTCTAATTTCAATTTCCACCGTCATCAAATCTCTTTGATGCATAAAATTAAAATATTTACATATTTTTGGCTTTTTGTCAGAAACTTATTGAT
Organism: Poecilobothrus nobilitatus; assembly: GCA_947095535.1. NCBI lineage: Eukaryota > Metazoa > Arthropoda > Insecta > Diptera > Dolichopodidae > Poecilobothrus > Poecilobothrus nobilitatus. Next base: position 171,490,042 of record OX352774.1, read on the forward strand.
AGTTATCCTTGAAAATTATTTTTTTGTTATTGACATTTATACGGTCATTGACTATCTCGAAATTGTAAATTTACAAGGTTGACTTAACTCTTTTTCTGTTCTTCTTTTTTTTTCATAAAATAAAAAGAAGCTAAATGCAAATTTGAATTATCTTCATCGTCTCTCAAATACATTATGTTGTTTCACGGCGACTATAAATTAAGCAGAGACGAATAAATTTAATGGTAAGTTGTTTTTATGATCATTTTAAAAGGCGTAATATGGAATCTATGTAAATTTTTTATTCTATATTTGTCTTTCTCTTATAAATATTCTTTCGGGAGCATATCGAAACTTCACTGCGCTTTTATAAATCTCGCGTTTTTCAATTACGCGTGTCAAAATCTCGTGTTTTCCCAATATTTTTAAAAAAATTTCGCGAAAAAGTAGGAATAGGTAAAATACAAGAATTATTGCGAGCCAGTCTTTTTGTAGAAAAAAACAATGTATAAAAAAAGTCGAATAACCAAAACAGTTTAAAAATAAATGTCACAAAAAAAAATGCCGGATTTCTATGTTTAAAAAAGAGCTGGTTATAAAATCAATTTTTATCAATCACGATATAACACGAAATTTTGAAACGGCAGATTTTGTAGCCAATCCTATTCTTTTATATACATAACATATATGTAATTTTATTTGAATATTAGGTATACTAATACCTAATAATATTTTAAATAATTGAAATAGAAATGAATAAGGTGGTAAGTTAAGAGATGCCACTTTTGTGAGTTAAAGAATTTAATTTTTCATAAAAAAAAAACTGTCCTTAAAATCCTAAGTCTACTCGATTATCAGACGTTTATTTGATTAAAGATCTAACTTTTAGAATAATATAGATAGCTTTCTCTTTCGAAGAAACTTTCGTTGTTTAATAATTGTATAGACGCAAATTCGAATATTCTTTTTCACCCTTACGTTTAATGGTTTTCATAACTTTTTTCTTCCTCACTTGAAATCAGAGTTCATCAACTTCAAACAAAGATATACTATGTGCTAAATTCTTAATGAAAAAAATGTTTATTAACTGACAAAATTGAATAATTTCATTCTTTCAGTATCTTAAAACAATTTTAATAAATTAGTACATATTTTTAGCGGTGGGATATTGAAATGGGTCATAAAGCCATATGGTGTTATGTCTAATTCCATTAAAAATACTTTAAAAGAAAAACTATTCAACTCTAGAACCCAACTCTAAAATCCCTCCTAATTCAGAATCTCGCATATACATATATGTATATAAATAATATATAATCATATATATATGTACATATCAAAAAGGGGAAATAACCTGATTTTGTAACCAACTCTTAAAATCCCTCCTAATATGTATATTTTTAAAATATGGCTTTATGACACCCCACCATTTTTAGCACATATAATTATTTTTTTTTAGTACAGTAATCTGAAGGAAAACGAAAAATCGCTGAAAAGGAAAAGATCAGAACAAAATTAATAAAACGAAAAATTCTTTAATTTCTTCTGTAGACCCTTTTTATGATGGAATTTTCTTCTTTCTTCGGTTATTTTATTAAGAAATTATTATTTTTATTCTTTTTTTATCTCTTGAAACTGAGGAGCATAAAAATATTAGAATGCGTAAATTTTGATTTAATATTTCATTATAAATTTCGTACCAAAAAAAAAAAATTAACGAAATAAAGAAGTAGTTTTAGAATTGATGAATTTTTTTCGCGCATTTTTTGGTTACCTATAACGTTTGGTTCTAAATATTGTACCATTTTTCCACCACCATATATTGTATCCACTTATAAAAACAAAAACGGAAAAATATTTAAAGGATATTTTTTTGTTGCTCATGAGAATATGAAAAATTACGTATGGCCTGTTTTTTTTTTTCTTTAATTTTTATGCCTCTTCTTTTTTTTTTTTTTTTCTTTGCAAATTCTTCAAATAATTTTGTAATGGTTGCGCACAAATTTATTTTTACCTTTCATTTCTTATTCAGGAGGCAGATCGATTTGATATACTCCACTACTCAAGCAAAATGCCACACTGTATTCGGAATAACCTATTCATAGTAAAAAAAAAAAAAAAACAAAAAAAAGTGAGTCTCATCGGACTCATCGCTTAAGTCAAGTTCCCGGTACAATTTAATCGAGTCTATATAATGATGATGTTAAGCAAAATTTATTTAAGTTAAAATAGCTATTAATCAAATTCCTATCAAGTTTTATTGATGTTCTTGATTCTCTAGATATGTTACTTAGCAAGTTAGTAATTATATAATTAACATATGTAATTTTTTCAAACCATTGTCTATCAAAGAGTACGACTGCTGAGGAAGAAACGCGCTTCTGAATATCAAATTTATATTCATATGCTAAGATTTTGAAAAGATAATTTATGAATGCATTGTTGACTATTAGCAACCTATCGCATCCGAATTGAACAATATGATTTAAAAAGAACATATTCGCATTCGTATGACACCATCAAATGCAATAGAATTAAAAAAAACCGCTGGATGTTGTATTTAGTGATATCTACAGTTAAGTATTTGGTCTAATCCCTCTTAAAATAATCATTCAACAGCATAAGACAATAGAATTTCAAAATGTATCCTGAATTGGTTATTGCACTATCTAAAATTTTTTATAGTTAAGCTCTATGACATCAACCATCCTTCATCTTACTCTTGCCTTCGCTTTGATGATTACTGAAATTATTAAAATTAAATTTATGATATTGTAAATAAATTATGATATTGTAAAATTAAATTTAGGCGTGGTATAAGAATAAAAATAAAAAATAAATGGATTGTTAAAATATATATTACGACCGTTTTAGTTACATATTAACTTCACCATTAGTTATAATTACTTTCTTCAGCCTTTGAAAGAAAGAGGTTGTTCTGCACTAGCCAAAATTTATTTCACAAAAATTTATGAATTATCCACGTCTGTCCTAATCTTAAATATTCAAGTCAGATTTGATATCCATATCAGCGTTGTAGATATTTCTCGCATTGAATTATAGTACACAAAATAATAATACTAACTACACTGACTAACAATACAGTAGAAGGTGGAAATTTTTTTGTTTTCAGCAAGTTATTTGAGGCTACATTGTTTCCCTTTTATTTTCGCAAACAAATTAAATTTACCCATCTACCCATTAGACAGATTAGACGAGGCTTAAACAAACTTCGGCAAATTATAAATTCACGTAAAGAACTTATCAATAAATATAAAAAAACAGTAAGGAGTGAAGTTGAAAAAGAAAAAAAAGCATTACTCTACTTTTTTATTAATTAGCAAAAATCCGACTAGTGGGAAAAACTTATGAGATGTATACAAATAAATAATGTTAAACAAAAATCCTTCAAATTCGGAAATCTTAAAATTAGTTGAGTATAATGATAAACTCATTTCAGATAGTGGTGATGTAACAGAAGCAATGAATGATTTCTTCACTAAGGTTATAAGCCAATTGAATATTCCATCGGACCAAATTGATAATTCTTATTTTAATTCATTTAGATACAATATACGATCGAACTTTAAAGTGACGCTAACAAACAATGAAAAAGTAATGAAAACAATAAAATCTTTAAATTCCTCTGCGGCCAACGGGCATGATGGTATATATATCAGCTAAAATATTAATTAAGTTCTCTGCTCGTTTGGCTCCGACAATTACTAAATTTGTTAATAAATCGTTTGAGTTGGGTATCTTTCCAAACTCGCTTAAATTGGTTGTTGTTACGCCCATTTATAAGAAGTAAATAAGAAGATGTAAAGTAAATCAGACCAAAATAATTATTGCCCTGTTTCTGTGCTAACTATTTTTTTCAAAAATCTTCAAAAAAATAATTAAAACACGTTTATCTTATTTTCTCAACATAAATGGCATGCTGTCTGAATCTCAATTTGGTTGAATTGGATTTCTGGACTTGATAAAAGCTTTCGATTGTGTTAACCACGATATCTTGCTAAATAAGCTCTCGCTCCTAAATTAATCAACGATCGGCAACTAAATTATTTTAAGTCTTATTTAAATGAACGAAAGCAAAGGTTGCGTGTTGGGAAAAGTTTAAGCAGTTAAAAAGTGGTTAGTAAGGCGGTTCCAAGGGGTTCCCAGTTTAGGGCCGAACTTGTTTAAAATTTACATAAATGACATTACTTCCTTGAAACCAAACGGAATAGTCCAGCTCTACGCGGATTATACTGCCATAAAGTATGCATGCGGCAATAAAGCAGAGTTAAAGGATGCTATAATTATTGATTTAGGTACTATTAGTGAAAATATTTTTATTAACGAAAAAATTGACATTGTAAACTCATTTAACTACTTAGGGCTAATTATAGATAGTAAGCTTGGTGGTCTCATAGCTGATGTGACCATTCAGAACATAATGCAAAAACAATAGCTTCCTATGTTTTTATTTTAAAAAGATTAAAAAAATATTTAAATCAGAATTCGCTTTATTGCATCTACTACTATACGTTTATAGTATATCAAACTTGGTTTATGTAAACCCAATTTGAAGTAATTCACCGGTTTATTCACTTATCAAGGTAGATAGATAAGCTTTGTTAAATAAGCTTAACAAAAAAGCCATTAAAATAATAAATAATCTCCCTGTAACACATCCATCTCATTTACTCTACACAAACAAGTATCTTAGTCTAGTGTCTATTGGGAAAAAGGAGGTATATGATTACTTTCAAAATAATAAATAATTTAATTAATCACAATCTTATACTTAATAGGAACAGATATTCACAATTATAATACCAGGAATAAATTCAGCTTTTATTTATCTCTATTTAAAACAGACAAACATAAAGCGACCAACTCTCTTAAGTCTCTTTAAGTCTGCATGATTAGTTTGACATTAGGGGTTGAAAACATGTGACCTGGCAATATTTAATATTAATTCTATAAAATTTAATAACAGTTATATCTGTAAAATTATAACTAACGCAATTTGTGATCGTCGAATAAACATTTAATTAAAGCTAATCAGCAAAGTGACTGATTCATAAGTTCAAAAAGCTGTTTAAAATGAGTTCCTTTAAATAATTCGTATAAAAATTAAATTGGAAATGTTTTATAGGAATTAGCTTAGATGTTAACGAATAAATGGTAAATTTCTATAAAATAATATAAAAAGTACCCCAATTTATCTTAAAAATTTTGAAATCCCTACTTTATGTATAATCTATATTACATCTAATATCTTTCTACATCAACATTTTAGACGATCCTAGCTTAAGATGAAGAAAAAAAAAAGGGAAAAATCTATTCGGGAAAACTGCCAAAGTTTACCAAATTTCTAACTTTACCTCACATTTTAGAAAATCTTTTCCATATCTTAAGCAAATAGAAATTTTAAACGTTCATTCTGTAACTCGCAGAAACTTTTTAAATGTTTCTTTTGTTACTTGTCTTCTTATCTTGTTGTTATTTGACTATGGTTGATTCTTGCAATCCCACAGGAAATATTTCATCACAAACTCAAAAACAAAAAAAAAAAATCTTAATAAAAGAAAATATAAAAATAAAAATAAAATTAAAATTAAAAAGAAAAAGAAAAACAAATAAAAACAATAAAACTTTTGATTCCAACTTGTGTTATGTTGTGAAGAAAAAAGGAAAAAATTAAAAATTAAAATAATAATTGTAACGGGAAAATTTTTCTTTTTCTTTTTATTTTCCTCTGCCATTATGTTATAATAAAACGAACAAAAATCACAAAAAATTAAATATAGTTTAATTAAAAAATCCTTTGAGAATAAAGAGACAGTTGTCAATTATTGGTTCTTCTTAATGATTGATTTAATGAAGCCTTCTTAATGAATAAGTGTTCATTATTTATTTTATTATTATTTTTTATTTTTAAGTTGTTCCGCACATTTCATTGTGTCATTTCTCTTGGGCTTCTCAGAATTCTTCTTTTTTTTTTTTAAATAAACCAATTATATGTCAAATAGAAAATTATTAAAATTTAAAATTAAATTAAATTGTTTGTTATTTTTTTTTAATCATGCATCATCATGCATCATCACGAAAAGTATTTTTCTATCTACTGCCCAAAATTTAATACTTATAATTTTTTTATAAATTGAAATGAAATTTTTACATCATATTCTGACAAAAAAAAAATATTTTCAATTAAAATTAAAGCTTATAAAGGTTTTTAAATGTATATTTATTTAAATTTTCCGTTTAAATCATTTTTAAAAGTACAAAATCTAATAGAAAAAAAAACATTTTTTATCTTTTCATGTGATTCAAAAGTTGAGAAGCTCTAAAAAAAAATTTTTTTTAAATCTTTTCTTATATTTTTTTTTTCGAAATTTAATTTAAAAAAAAATGTTTTTTTTTTTTCAATGAATTTTAAATACTAAGGTCCATTTCATTTTCAATATTATATAATATTTATTTTTTTAAGATAATATGTATATAAAGGATAGACTTTTCTTTTCTCTTTTATTAATTTTTTGTTTTTTTTTTTTTTTTTATTAATTTCACATCCGTTTTCTTTTTTTAATATCAAAAGGAATTTTTAAATTTCTGCCGTTTAAAATGAAAGAAAGAACAATATAAAAGAGAAACAGAAAAAAAAATGAAAGAAGTGGCTTTTCCTTCACAAAACGCTCCAAAAATAAATCAAGAAAAAAAAAACACATTTACCACAACAGTTTTTCACATCAATAAACTATTTTCTTTTTATATACATACTCCTATATATATGTATTGAAAAAAACAACAAAAACAAACAAAATGTAAATATAATAAAAGCAAAAAAAATTAAAATTTTAATTTTAAAGGATATACCGATGAACGGTATAAAATATTTTTAAATATTTAAATCAATATTTATTCTTTTATCTGCTTTCAGTGTCTTTTTTTTATTTTATTTTTTGTTGTTTTTTTTTTTCTTTTTTTTTTTTTGCTTGAATGTGGTGGGTATTATAACAGGGACGCTATACATTACAGCCACGATCCATACAACATTTTAACATTTACCTTAAATTTTTTGTGTGTAAACAACCTACAATCGTTTCATTTTTACATTGTATCACTTTAATTTCAGATATTCAAATTTCCCTTTTTATGGGTGTCTAAGTTCCAAAAAGATATGCTGCTTTCAAGAAATTCAGTTTCAATATATGTAAATAATACATTAATTTACCCTCATTTAACTACGAGTATATAAATTTTCCTATTGTATCTTTTAAAATATTTGCTAAGAAGAGTTTCCAGACTTATTGGAAGGACATTTAATCAAAAACTTAAAATTTAGCCTTCCAATTCGAAAATATTGAATATTATGTACTATAGCTATTACTTATAATCACCTACATATTTTATCCGTAATTGTAATACAAGACAATTTTTTTGTTGTTTCTTTTTTCTTTTTTTTTTTTTTGTGTTTATGACTAGCACGTGTATTTAGAATCGATTTTCTTTCCTTCTTCCCATCAAAGAAAATTAGAAAATGAAAATATTACTTTTTCAAAGAATTTAAAAATTTTTCCAAAAAAAAAAAAGGTGTAAGTAAAAAATTCATCTTATTTTTGTGTACATTCAGGATATATACAGAAGAATATATAAAATTTCTATGATAAAAATTTTTGTTTGTTTATTACAGGTAAAAATAATAGGAAATGGCCATGACCTTTTTTTGTATCACATATAATTTCTTAAGAAACTACTCATTCATTTGGAGCAATAAAAAATAATACCTTACTTTCAATGAAGATATTAAATGTTGGTTTAAAAATGTACAATAGTTGGGTTTAGTCAAAAAGGATATTATAATAATGCAAAGGTATTTTAAGAAAATAACAAAAAGATAACAGTGAAAAATTATTAAACATTCTTAGATTCAATGCGCACACTGTTATTCAAAGTAAAACCAATGAAACTATGAAACATTTTTCTTTTTTATATTAAAAAAGTTTTCACTCATTAGAACCTACAGTTAATTTAATTTCATCTAAGATATAACGTTTTTAATATCCGAATGGCGGATATATATTTTAATTAAAAGAATTATTGATAACAGATTGACATAGTCATAAAAATTCAGAATTTTAATTCAATTTGTATTTTATTTATTTTATCCTTTATTTTATCCTACCTATATACAAATTTTCCTCAAAAAAAAAAACACTTTTGAGAAGAAATATTCAAATTTATAAATAATCCTTTTTTACTTAACTTAAAAAATTGTTAAATAGAAAGAATCAAAATTAATTATCCCAAAAGTTGGAAATTCGTATTATAAAAAATTTTAAAAGGAATTATTCTCTTTTTTTTTTTTAAATTCTTAAAATTATTTTAAAACTCAATTATCCTTTAGGAATTTTACAAAATATTGGAATATAAAAATAAAATAAAACCAACCTAAAAAATCTATCTTTTATATATAATGGTAAGAGGTAAATGTCAATATTTCTTTTCCTTTAAAATAATTATTAATAAAAACAGAAAAACAAAAAAAAAATTTTTTTTTCTTCTTAAGGAATAAATTCCGATAATATGAAATTTTTCGATTTCTTTAGATTTTTCTCAAATTATTTGTTTTATTTTCCTATCGATTTAAGGTCGAAAAAAAGTTTTCCTAACGATTCCCTACTTATGTAAAACAAAACAAAAAAAAAACAAGATAAAACTGTTATTTCAGAAAAGAAAGCTAAGACTATATAGAATATTTTATATAATTATGTGGGTGTTAAAACCTAAGGTGATTAGTAGCTGTTTTACAAGAAAAAAAAAAAACTGAGCAGTTGAAGTAATTCTTTTTCCTGGAAATTTTTTTTTTGTTCAGGTGTTGTAGCATGAGAATTTTACGAAAATAAAAAACAAGGCAATATATAAAACCCAAGTTTTTTAAAGGCACACATTTTTCAAAAGACAATTAAAACAGTTTAAAATTGTGACTTTCACCATAATTTTGTTTTATAATTTTTTTTTAGAATGTTAATTAGTTAATTAGAATGTTTAGAATTAACTAAAAAAGTATAAAATTGTAAAAAATCATGAGACACTTTATTAAAGTTTTATGTATTTTGAAAACATTTCCACAGATACCTAAGTTATAAATGTCTAAAAAGAGGAATTTGCAAATTTTAGGCCTCCTTCTGCTTAAAATTTCTCATTTGAGATCTGATACAGGGGAAGGTACAAAACAAAAAATGTGAAATAACGTATGTTCTGAAAGTGCTATAAGATCTTTGTTCTCTCAAAATTTCAAAGTTATACCTTAAACGATGTATAAGTTTTGTAAACATATGGACAGACGGACGGACGGACAGAATGAAACTAAATAGCAAGTTTTACATAACAATTTTCAAAAGTTTGTGTTAAAAAGTTTATTTATATTTTTTTTAATCAAAAAATCCCGAATTCATAAATAATTAAAATAAACATGGTGGAAATTAGATATTGAAATTATTGTTTAGATATCCTAAAATTTTCTTCTAGATATTTTTTAAGTTTTTTTTATCAATGGTATTTTTTTTGTTTTTTTTTTATGATATAACTGTTTAAGAATTTATCAATAAATTTTGTTTTTACCTGCGGTGACGATAACACTATTAAATATTAGGGAAAACTTTTCATGCACTAACTTTGCTAAAAAAAAATCCTTTTTTGCAAAAAGATTTTGACATAATTTGACTGGTACTTTCTTTGATTACTTGGGACTCAAGTACAAATTTGGCCAAAGAACAAAGTCATGAGTCAGAGTCGAAGAATCACAAATATCATAATTTAATCTTTAGTATTTTTGGTGGTCGAAAAATTTTCTTTCATCCTCTAATTTCTTTAAATGCAAAATATGCTGAGTCTAAACATTTTTACACTGTTTTAAACTTTGACTATTACCTTTCGCTCTTCAATATAACAATAGCAGATTATAATGTATGGTTAGCATGGCATGTGGCATCGGAATAAATTAAGTGTTTCTTTTTTTTTTTTTGCATTTTATAAGTTTGCTTTTTTTTTTTTTTGTATGTGTTGTAAGTATAGTAAAATTAATATTAAGTTATTTCTAAAGAAAGAAAATAAACCCATCGAATCAAACTATGAACCGAACAAATGTATAAAAAAAGAAAAACAATCAAATTACATTTTTTTTTATCGTCGGTTCGACATTATTTTATTTTATATACAAAAATATAAAAAAAAACGAAAATATATACATGATTCAAGTTTCTTATTGGCTGACAGGATAATTAATGTAAGAAAATTCATTTTTATCCTTTTTATCTCTTTTTGTGGTTAAAATTACGTGCTAGAAAATATATAATTCAAAAAATGAAAAAGAACGTGATTTTCGAATATCATCTATTTAGAAAATCACAAAAAAAAAAAAAAGAAATACAAAACACGAAAAAAGAAAATCTTTTTTTTTTGTATTTAAATAAGACTAATGACATGTTTTGAATGGTAAAATAAAGAAAAATTATTTTAATATTTAACTATAATATAAAAGCTTTGTTCGAGTCAATTTTCAAAAAACACATAAAATGCAAAAGAAAAAAAAACAAATTTGATAAATATGATTAAGTTAAATTGGTTTTTATCTATAAAATATTTTCTATAAATTATTATTTAAAAAATACACAATTTAAAATTTTAAAAGTTTCAGACTCTGTTAGACTAAAATTAGAATATGCAGAAAAAACCTTAAATCTAACTAAACATAACTACAATATTTTTCTGTTTTTTTAGACAGATCTCCCCAATCAACTGAGATAGCAACTGCTCCCCAATCAACTGTCACTGCGAAACTATCCAATAATATCAACTCAATACTGGGAAAGCTATCTTACTCTGAGTTTGTTATAGTCAATCAGCACAGAACTCACAACTCACAAGAACTGACTTCACTTTTTTAGTCACAATTCCCTAAAAGGCAGGCAAATTGAATTATTTTCAAATATCTACCAACATTCTGAACTTGTTAGGAACCCAACGAGGATTGTCGACCGAAATGTGCAAAACCAACATCTTTTGAATGTATTTATAATCACCAATCCAGAATAATATAGAGTTTCTGTTAGCCCTCCGCTCGGTAACTCTAATCATTCAAACTCTAACGCTCTAACTCTAATAGTCAAAACAAATTTTTCGGCAAGGATATTAGCCAATCTGAGGTCTGCTCCTAAAAGATTAGTCTGACACTTTAACCGATTTAACTGGGATGGACTGAATCGTGTTTTGCGAAGATTCGATTAGTCAATGTACTTTTCTTAAAATGTTTACCTTCTTGCCATTAATAAAACAAGGTGCTCGTTCTAAAGAATTATCCAACAGACCTTAGAATAATACTTAGTTTTACTAAGCAATTTTATTTTTATATTTTTATTTTCAACTTTTAAATGACTTCCCTTATATCACATAAAAAATATTTTTGCAAGTCTTTAAACTTAAAACTTGACAAAATTTTAAGAACTTCCTAAATAAAGTTCCAATTATTCTATTTTTTGTTATACATAATGGTCTCATTTATTTTTTTTATTTTAGTTTTTCTTTATAAGCTTTCGAATTTAGACAATATTTACTCCATAACTAAAAGGATTCAAAAAAAATTCAATCATCAACTTTTTATGCAAATTTTATCAATTTCCTTTTTTTCTTTTTTGTAAAGGATAAAAATAATATTTTGTAAGAAAATATAATATTAACTTATTAACTTGAAAAATAGCGAAAAATTTCAAGTTTAAAATAGTTTTTTAAGGACAGTTTTTCCAAGGATAATAATTCAAGTAAAAAAAAACTGGAAAAAGTTTAAAGTGGGCAGAGAATACATTTAATAAAAACTTTGGAAAATGTCTTTTCAAACTTATCTTGAAAACTTTTCAGAATGATTTTTCTCACAATTTGACTTTCAATAATAGTTTTCTTTGGTAGAATGATGGAATAGACATATTTATCAAGATACTACAGAGACTTACATGAATATTCATTTTAAATGTTTTTAAAAGTCCGTCCTTTACCAATTATATTAAGAACTGTTTAAAACTTAGCATGTAAAACAACAATAAATAAATCTCAAGATGTAAGAACATATGGAACACTATCAACTTGATTTGATAATACCTCATCAGATCACTTACCTGTACAAACCCCAACTTCTTTGAGTTGGCAAAGAGTGGTGGCTTGCAGGTGCAACTTACAGTACAATCACATGTCATGTATAGAATTTGAGTTTAAAAAGATCTAAATGTATAGTGTATTGAATACCCTCACCTCTATCGACACTTGAAATAAAACAATTGATTGGTATTATTATTATCTTAATTGTACATTTGGCAGAAGAATAATGGCTACAGAGAGCGTTTAGCACTTTCTCTGCACCTGTTCAAAGAAAAAGGCGAAAAAATCTATGTAATTTCTTTATTCAAAAATTATATTAATTCTCTGAATTAAAGCTTTTTCAGTCATAATGGTATTGTCATGGCATAAATCTAAGGAAAATTAACATTCCTTAGATTTATGTCACGATGAACCTATTCGAAAAATGTTGTCCAATAAGTTGTCTTACGTCTTGAAGATGTACAACTGTTCTAGAGTCTTGTCATTACTGACGGATTAAATCAGTCTTCATCAAAAAAAAAAAAAATTATTAATAACAACCCAATGGATATAAAATCAGATTATATTACCATTTGTTTCCAAGAAATCGCGTAATATTGCAAATAGATGTTTATTTCGATTAAAAAAAAAAACTATATTATAATAACCTGACAACCTTAACGAATCCTTCAAAAAGCTCATAAATTAAAAATTGACCATGAAATAATAATGTTTTTAAAATTTAAAGGACATTTATTCTCTTTTATAAAGCTTTGTATTAATTTATAGCTAAAGACAAATATTTTTATCTTTTGGATTGTCCTTTTTTACATAAACGCATCACATAGTCATTTACATGCAAACACTATGATGTAGGTAATCTTTTAGCAGGTATTAATGAAAAAAAGGTACACTAATGTCAAAGTTACTAAGTATATAATAAGCCTTCAAGGATTTTATTTTATAAGGACATTTGTTTGAAAATGTTTATACTGATTTTAAATACACGAGAATTCAATTAGTTGAATACAGAAATTTATAATTATAAATTAAAAAAATCGCAGACTTTTTGACAATACGATCCGAAAACAATTAAAATTAAATTTAAATAAGCCCTGTTTTTTACATAGTAGTATAAGGTATAACTACAAGGCTTTCATATATTTCATTCTTTTAGTTCGAAAACATCTCAATAAACAAATTAATAATTTTGCATTGTAAGGATATGATTTTATTTTCATTCTTTTATTTTTGTTGTATAATTTTTCTGGGCATAATTTTAATGATAATTTAATACATAATCTTTTTATTTTCCATATTGTTTGTTTGCTTATTTTTTATTTTTACAATATATTCAATTTTTTGTTTCGTTTTGATGTTCTTGTTTTGATTTGATGAAACAAATTTTAAATAAAAAAATAAACAATAAAAAAGTGGATTATGTTTAGGTACAAAACAAAATAAATATTTAGAAAAAATTTTTAAATTAAATTTTATCAAAATTAATACAATACAATTTTATATTTTTGGATAAAATTCTTAGTTTCACTTTTAGTACCTTGTATTTTTATAAAATTCAAATCTCTTTGTAAAATTTTGTATGTCTCCTAAAAGTATGCAATAAAAATGAGGAGAAAATTATAATGAAAGTTCTTTTCATATTTTTTATAAAGGGGCTCGGTAGTCTAGTGGGTAGCCGATGGTTCAATAATATTGCATTACATTTATGTAGTAATATTAATATAAATAAATAAATAAAGTTTTTATAACGGGCCTAGTGGGTAGGCGTGTGACGTATTAACCAAGGAGTGTGGCTTTACAGCCCCTGAGCATTTCATCTTTTTAGATAAAAATGATTATATTCATAACCAATATCATGTCCCTCTATTATATCACTATAATAGACGAGATACATGTAAAGTTATAGAATATCACCCGGGCAACAAAAATGAAGCAAATTTGAAATTCGACATGTCAATATCGGACAAAGACAAAGTTATAAAAAAAATTTATTGGTGGTTGGTGATTGGTGGTTACTATTAAGTAATGGATTCTTAATCTGTAACAAGGTTGATCAAAAGTTTGCTACTAGAATTGGTAGAAATTCAAAAACCATTATTGATCATTTCATAACTGATATTATTTAAGGTAAATTCTGGTTTCATATTTTAGATTCATATCTGTCTAATCATCAAATGTTCCTTATAAGCACCAGTCAAAATCCAATAACTGAGAGAAAAACTTTACTTTTATTTACTTTTTATTTTAAAATTAGTCTTTGCAACTGTGATTTTATTTTATACATTAAATCAATTTTGTTTTATTAAATTAATTATTTATATAAGGAAAATGGTAGAAACCCTATTTCATAATTTTTTTTTAAATTGAACCTATTTAAACTAAATTTAATGATAAAAGTACTACGTAATAAAATAACTAATTTTGCTAAACTAATACTAAATTATATTATTCATGTTGGTATACATTTTGAATGAGCATATTATTTTCTGAAAGTCTTAATTTTCATTAAATTTCTTTGTTAGAGATTTGATTTTTGTTGCAATAATATTCAATCTGGTTTTTTGATGGAGAAGATTTGTTGGAAAATAAAAAGATAAGTCTAGCATTTGTTTTAATATTTCATTTTGGGTTACCTGTAATTTAGAGATGTGCGATTTAGCGCAGTTACCCCAAATCTGGGTACCATATGTTAATATAGTCTGGAATATTGCTTTCATAATAAGGATTTTATTTTGGTATGACATGTTTGAGCTTCGGTTTATAAGTGGATATAACAATCTAATATACTTATTTGCTTTGTGAATTATGAAAAAAAAATCAAATATAACAGCTGCCTGTCTCTTTTTAAATGACTTTATCTCTAAAAATATTAATAATGGTAAATTCATTAACTGTGTATTTCTTGATATAAAAAAGGCCTTCGATTGCGTCGACCATGACATTCTTCTACTAAAACTTAAGAAATTAAATTTCACATTAGGTCAGTTAAAATTCTTCCAGTCATATCTTCAAGGTCGTAAACAAAAGGTTCGTATAAGCAATAACTTTAGTGGTGAAAAACAAATATCAAGAGGGATTCCGCAAGGATCAATTTTAGGCCTGTTTCTTTTTAAATTATTTATTGACTCTGGTGGGAAATATTCATCAACACGATTTGCAGCTAATTCAGGAGTGGCTAACCAAACACAGACTTTTATTAAACTTAAAAAAAACCAAAATATTAATATATGAAAACAAAATTCTTAACTTCTCAAATTCCGTGCAGTATAAATAATATAAATGTAGAAATAGTCAATAACTTCAATTATTTAGATTTAATATTATAGAAAAAGTAATCAAAAACATAACTCCATACATATCCCTAATGAGAAGATTATTTAATTGCTCTCGCATCAATCGATATACACAATATATGCTTCGTATATAAAATCACATATTTCTTACTTTTTACCTATTTAGAGTCAAGCTCCACAGAATTATTTAAATAAATTGAATATAATGCATAAAAAATGAGTAAAGCTAACTCAAGTCTTACCCTTGTTACACCCAACAGATTCTATATACACTACAAAATATCTTAGATTGAAAAACATAATAATACTGGAACTACATACAAAACTGCATTCAATTCAATCAATTAAAACATAATTTCATTCTAAATTGGAATCTAGACATAAACAGCCATAACACTAGGAACAAATCGAACTTCTACTTTTCCCTGTTTAGAACATCACATCAAAAGAATAATTGCTTAATTGTACAACTTCCTTAAGGTTTATAATAAACTCCCAGAACAAATACAATCAATTAATAATCTTACACAAAAAATTAAATCCACCATAATATTTTAATAAAACTAAAAATACTAACAAACTCACCCTAAATCACCCTATGAACTAACATTCATAAATAAGTTAAAAAGTTAAAAAATTGAAAATATAATTAAAATTAATAAATTAAAATATTAAAAATTAATACAAAAAAAGGAAATTTTATGACGAAATTCTATAATATGTACATTACAAATGAATAACTAAATTTAAAAAAATTTTTTTTTTATTCTATTGTTAAATAATTCCTACAAAAAAAATATATGACCACACACCTAAAAAATTATATGAACTGACACTCCAGTGATGCCAGATTACAAGATTTATCTTGATTTTCAAGATTTTTGATGTTAATTTTTCATACATCAAGATTTTGTCAAGATTTCGAATTACTTCAAGATTTTTTGTTTTTATGTACCTAATTTTATTTTGCATATTTTTAGCACATTTACAAAAAAAATTTGAAAAAATGTGCTTATTAGTTTCACTTTGTTTGTCCGTCCGTTTGTCCGTCTGTTTACAAAATTACAGATAAGTCCTATTTTCATATTTTTTCTGATTTACATGAAATTTTAAAATTTTTGTGCAAGTCACAATTCTAAACAGTTTGTGTTGTCTTTTGGAAATGTGCGCTTTTAAAAACCGTTGGTTTACTTTCTACATTGTTAATATTTAATTCAAACCTAGAATTAAAATTTTCTATTAGGTAACATAACTTTCATATTGCCCTCTACTTTATTGTTTTGTCATCTGACTCATGGCGTAGTGGTTATGTCGTCAACCATTCAATCAAAGGATCTTGGGTTCAAACCTCGGTCAGGTGTCATATAAATAAAATATGTTGTAGTTAATTTCATATCGTATAATTAATAGTAATAATAATAAGCGGATTAATTGTTTCCTTACAGATCCATCCCATTCAGTCCCAATTCAATGTTTCCACATCCTATTCCCTATCCTTTCCTATCCCTATTCCCTAGCCAATGTATTGTGTTAGTAGATAAGGGTTTCATTCCATTATATTGGCGGGTCGGTTTAGTCAATAAGAATCCGAGACTACCAAGGGGCAATTCATTGTGTCTTTGGAAGATTGCCACCTAAAATAGGAAAAAAAGTTCGTTCGTTCCAATTAAGTGAATTTTCTAGTATCGTTTTATTAAAGTATATACTTATTTATATTTTGAATAAATTTTTATTTGAAGTTTTGTTTTTTGTTTTGTTTATTAAATGAATTAAATTATTAAAAACTACCTTGAAAATTTAAATACATATAATAAAAATATGAAAGGATTTTAAATATAATGTTTTTAAGATTTTTTTTTAAGATTTCTGTTAGAAAATACAAAGATTTTCAAGATTTTTCAGGAAAAATTTCAAAATTTTCAGTTGAAACGATGTGGCATCACTGCCTGACATCTCTATACTTAGGTCTCAATCTATAATAAATATATCAATATGTATGTATTGATAAAATAAATTATGTATATTATAGCTTCATTCAACATACATAATATAATAACAATTTGGACAACAAATTTTAAGAATTTAAATAACAGAAAATTTTTTTATTTTTATCGGAATTTATGAATGTAAGATCTATTTTTGTAAATGTTAAAAGCTAAATTTCATTAACCTTCGTAATTTTCCATATTGTTAATATTAAAATATACAAGAAACTCAATTAATCTTCAAGAACAATTAAATATTATTAAAAACTCTTCTTATAATAACTATGGCAAATTGCTATGGGAAAATTAAAACTTAACAAATTTACGTTTCATAATAATATAGTTTTTATTTAATAAAAATATCTAATCTTCAATTTCTGAATTATTTGACAATATTTCTTAAAAATATTTTAATATAATATTATAAATTCTATGATATTTAAAAAATGTTATATAAAATTTTAATTTTGTTTCTATTTACAACATTTAAATATTGTATTGATGCAATAAAATTATCTTGAATGTAATAAAAATGTAATTTAATAATATTTTTGATTATACGAGTATGTATTTCTAATCAGAACTCACTTTTCATGTTTTCAGCCTACGGAAAATCTTTTCTTTTTTATTAAAAGCTCAAATTCAAAGATAATATCTTAAATCTTTGTCTTCATTTTTCCATTTTATTTCAATTAAAAACTAAAAATACGTCATCCTACAAAAAAAAAAAAAAAATCATGAATATGTATATATAAAAAGCCAACGACCCTGAGAGATGAAAATTTAAAATGGTGACGTAATATTAAATACAATTGTATTTTGTGGAAATGTTTTAAACAAAATTTTTAAATTTGTCTTTAAAAAAAATTATAAATTAAATTTTGAAAGGTATAATGAATTAAAATTTTCCATTTATAATAACTAATAAAAGCAGAATTATTTTTAGAAAGTGTGTGAAATTCAAACTCACATTCCAGCAATGTTTTACAACGTATTTTACTCTTACCCACTGCGCTACAACTCAAGACCCCAAACTATGCGCACATATTAACAATGTTATAAAAACACAAACCTTTATAATTTTAAAATCCTTGATTATGAATGTAGGTCGAATTCTATACAAACTGAACTTAATTATAATAATACAACAAGTTTTATATTTGTTGAATATTTTAATTTAAAATGTATTCTGGGGTTGAAGTACTTTTCGATAGAAGCCAGAAGGCACAATTTTTTTTTTAAAACGGACAACATTAATTACAAATAATCGTAATCCTGGCCGTTTAAGTAAGAATTTTAATCCTAAATCCTTATTTGATATACCGCAAAATATTATAACATATAGAAAGTACAATAAAAGCATCTAATAAACGGGTCTAAATGAAGTTTTTTGCCGAATCGGAATTTGATCTGAATTAGAAAATTAATGCAAAGTAATTTTTCGTTAAAAAAAAAAGTGGTAAGTTAAGCGATTTTTTTGTTTAATTTTTTTTTTTTTTTTTTACGTTGAATCATTATTTTATTTTCTTCTCTTATGTTTTTTTTTTTGTTTTTTTGTGCCCAATCAACATCCTTGATTTTGTTCAATATTTTTAGTTTTTGCCATGTATTGAATATCATTTCAACAAAATGTTACACGTTTGTAAATTATAATTTAACTCCTACGTGTTCTTTATTTAATTTTAGTTTCTTTGTTACCGCTGTGTTATCTCTACTACATAATAATATTATATACATAATGTAAGCGAGGATACATTATATTATATTCGGTATTATATATAGGGTATAAAAAGAAAAATGACAAGAAAAGAAGAATTCTAAAGATAAAGTAAAGAATTTGTTTAAAATAAAAAATAAAAAGAAAAAAAAGAAAATGTAAGAATTAAAATAAATAAAAATAAACAAGGACACATACACGTGTTTCCATTAAAAGACTATTCCTTTTTTTTTTTTTCATTTTTTTACTTTCTGTCTTTCACATTCTGGTTTCTTTTAATATAATAATGAAAATTCTATTCTACTTTCCTTTTTGAAAATTACGACTTAGGTAATCAGCAAATATTGAAAAGAAAAAATGTCTGTTGTTAGTTGATTTTAATGTTTACTTATTTGTTTAAGTTTTATGACGTTTTATCCTGAATTCTGATGTTATATCCTTAAAGAAGAAAAATTTGTGATACATTATAAATAGTGTAAATAAAAGAAAAGAAAAACAAAAAATATTAACAATATGGTATCCATATTTATGCTAAGATAGTAAAAAAAGATGTTGATTATGTATCTTAAGGTATTATATAGATAAAATCAAAACATTCTGATGAATTTCAATTCAATTAAAGACTCATGGTGTAATTTAAGAAAAGCAATAATTATTTATATTGTATATATATACAAATTTTTATTTTTGATGTATGTATGACATATGGCAGGGGAAAATAAAGTATAGAGAAATAAAACCTAATAGGCCTTATATCACATTTGAGTTGAGAAATAAGGTCTAATTCGTAAAATTTCGCGGTAGGTCTTATTTTTCATTTCAAAGAGAATTAAACCCTATAGGCCTTATTTCACTTTAGAAATATTATATTATTATTATATTATTTCAATTACAAATTTGTAGCCGACTGTAAAATCCGAATATATTTAACAGGTGTCAATGAATTTTCTATATTCTGGTCAGCCCTGTTACCTTCGCGACCTCCCTTTTCCCTCCACTCATCGTCTCTCTAAGAGAGATTTTAGCCACTCTTCGCCTCTATAATTAGGAGAGATTTTAGAGTTGGCTTCAAAATCAGAGTTATTAGCTTTTTCCAAATTATTTATAAATATTCTAGAAAAAGCTGTAATCCTGATTTTGTAACCAACTATAAAAACCCTTCTGTTTTGGAGTCCCGCATACTTACGTATATTCATATTTCGGAAAAAGAGGCAATCCAGACTTTTTAACCAACTCTAATAACTGAACTAAGTTCGACAAAATTATTACATTAAAAAGTGAAATAAGTTTGAATGTTGAATTTAAACGAATTTTTTTAATTTTTAACTTGTGGAACTTATTTTATTATGAAGAGACACTGACTGACGAACTTACGGAGTGGAAGATCCCAAAAAAAATAGGAAATATTTTATTCCTTAAATAAACTGAAATATGGGAATTAAATTATGAAAGAAAAATACTAAAAAATGTTATTAGTGCAATAATAAATTACAATTAGGCTTAAATTCCATTATTTTGAAAAAATAATTAGGCCTTATTTCACTTTGGAATAAGAAACGCGTAATTTGACGATTTAGGTTTTTTCCCATTCCAAAGTGAAATAAGGCCTACTAGGCTTTATTGCTCTAGGCCTTATTCCCCCCTGCCCATAACATATACATGTATAAATAATATTTTGACCATAATTTTTAAATACAAAAATTTAAATTTAGTCTAAGAAGTTTTGTATATAGCAAATTTTTGTAAATATTCCTGCTTTAGTTATTTTAAAAACTCCTTTTTCGATGTGGGCCATAAAAATTTAAAATTTAAAAGTTTTCCAATAATTTACATAAATTGAATAATAAAAAACCAATGTATCATGATTATGATCATATTTTTCAAATATTTCTCCCCATACTATAATAACTTTACCAAATCTACAATAAATGATCATATTTGATTTAAACTTATCGGCAATACTATTTTTGGTTCAGATATTCTCCCAGAAATTATATAAAATATTACGCTTATTTATATTTTGATAATGTTCTTCTTCGAAATAACTAAATCGTACACATATCAAAAAACCAACTTTGAAGAAGACATGCGATGGCATTTGGTTCCATAAACGCGACATGCGCATTACAAACTAATTTCCATAAGCTGTGTTACGCCATATTAGACGTCCTACAGTATCAGGACGGATCTGTCGAACTCCTTCTTTGTCGTAGGAAAATTTTGAGTAAAGGTATTGTTGTTGTTTTTCTTTAGAACAGGTACCTGCCCTTGAATATATTCATAAAACAAGGTTAATGATCCAACTGTATGGTGATGACTGAGTGGAGTGAACATTGAAATAACACTGAGGTCGTTAATAATAACTGTTTTGCAAATTGTCGAGATAACCCAGCACTGTTTGACGAGCTCCAAGGAAAATATATGGTTTATGGTTTATGGTTTATAATTTCTGGTTTAAGTCGATAACCAGAATGTATGAGTCTCTAGATTGATGCAAATCTGAAAGATTTTTTTGGTATTTTTATTAATTATAGTATTACAAAAAGCTAAATATACACATTATTGAAGATTGACAATTTCACAAACAAATTCATAAATAAGTAATTTTCAGAAAAATATGAAGAAAAGAATTGGCAGAAAATTAAAATTGATAGATTAGTAGCATACATTGAAAAAAAATAATTAAAGGAAAAACATGACAGGACCATAGCTTTAGAAACAAAAGAAAATGTATATTACGAACATTAGATATATTTTATAAAAGCATATATTGAATAAGAAATATTTATAATACATTAGCAAAAATTTTCATCGCTTGATTAATTATACTTATAATTGATTTAAAATATGCGATCTGTATGTAATTTTTATATTTTCACTGATTTTAATTTCAATACATTTTATTTTAGACTATGTTGTATTAAATACTTATGGCATTTATCAATAACATACATTAATTAAAAATATTTTGAATACAAAATATAATATATTATATGTATGTAATTCGTGACTTTATGTAAATCATTGTTTTACATTACCCTAATAAATTTTCAACCATAGATTTTATTTTTTTTCAAAAAAAAAAAAAGAAATATAAATGATTCCCACTACACCAATAATTAAGTTGCCTCCTAAATAACCGATTTTTTTAAATGTTTTATTTCCCTTTTATCATTCCTTCTGTATTCAGTTCAAGGGCAAATTGCCAGGAATTTTAAATATCCTTTTTATAATCTTTTTTTTTCAAAAGAAAAGAATCGAATCTACATAGAAAAGTATTTGTTCCATTTTGTCGTCCTTTTTTTAAAAAAAAAAATAACATAACAATTTAAAATTGTTACTCCTATCTCGGAGTTTCTAAATTTTAATCATTTTAAATATATGCATTAAAAAACTATAATTTTCGTATTTGCAGTTAATGTTTTTATTTCTATTATCGTTTTCTTTTGACATTATGATGACCTTCAAGATTATTTTGGCTCAGGTTTACTTTTATATTTAAAATAAAGAAACTGACTCAAAAGAACGAGTTATTTATTTACAACAAAAAAAATTTATTTAGTACAAAATTTATTGTTATAAGCCTTTACTGAATCTATACCTCTTCAGTAATTACTAGACTAATAGTACTGTGTAAATTATCAAGTAGAAGAAGTTTTTTAATCGCACTGTTTCTGTTAGTAGCACGTACTTAACGATCTTGCCACGGAATCTTCTCTCATATGATATCTAAATCTAACTAATAATTCCAATCAATTTCTGTCATCTGTATAGTAATTTTCCACAATCAACTTTTCAAACAGTTTCTAATCCTGTTTCCAATTCCTGTATTTCACTACTAACTGGTTTTATTTACTATTTGCAAACTACAAAATACCTATATAGATATTTATCAGTGTATTTCAATTTTGTGTGCAATTTAAATCACAAAAGAATCGAAATAAAAACAAAAAAGGATCGAAGGAAGAAACATGAGTATCAAAAAAAACATGGCTACATACACAAAGTTTTTATTTTTAATTTTTTTTTTTTTTTGGTATTCGTTGTTATTGATGCATGTATACGTTAAATGATCCTTTAACTTTTATAAACCAAGAAATTTAATCATCTATAAATCGCATTAAAATGAAGTAAATTCACAAATACCCAACAACAACCGAAAAGATTGAAAGGGTTAAAAGTAGATATAAATTCTATTTGACTTATTCTTTTTAACAACAGTTGAAATTGTTATAAAAAAAAACAAAAAAAAAAAGAGTTTCAAAATCGGGACAGTAATAAATTAAATTAAATAGAAATAAGATTATCCCATAAAATAAATCTATTAACTTTCTTGCAAGAAAAATAAAAACCAATTTTAAAATTTTAGTACCAATATAATTCAAATAACCATAAACAGAGATTGCTGCAATCTTTAATTTTATATATATATATATTTTATGAAACCTAGTTAAGAAAACTGAGGCAAACTGTGTGGAAGAGTATTGTAACAGAATAAAATAAGAATCTGTTCTCAATTGGAATATCGAAATACTTAATAATTGTAAAGAATTTCAAAAACTTAAATGGGTTTATTCTAAATTAAAATTTAAGATTCAATACAAACATTGTAAACATATACAATAATTTACAAAATTTTTTATTATTTGAATAGAAAAAACACATAATCTATCAAAAATTTAAAAAAAATTTTATTATAATGAAAATAAATAGTTAAAAATTCTTTTATTTTGTCACAAAACATTAAATAAATAATAGAAAAAAAATTGCGGAAAAGAGATATAACAATAAATTTAAACAAACAAAAATATATACATATGATATACATATATATATATATATGTATATACTTAAAAATAAAAAGGGAATTTATTACAAAATTTATTACAAAGAATGGAAAAAAAGAAAAAAAAAGAAAAATATTTATTTTACACTTGACTTTGAAAATTGTGATTTGAATCTGAAATGAAATCAGGCAAAAAAAAAAACCAAAAAAAAAAAACCAAAAAAAAAAAAAAAGGAAAAACCACATTAAAAGAAATCTTTGAGGAACAAACAATCTAATAAAAATAACACACTTTTAACATATTATTTATACACACACACACACATTCAAATAATATCTTGATCTGACTATAGAAAACATACAAAGGAAGATCTAAACATTTTTCTTGTCTAAATGACCTTGAAACAATTGAAACATAAATAACAGAAATGAAAAAAAGGATAAAAGAAAATTTAACAATAGAACCACCATAATTATAATGAGTTTAAAAAGATTTTAAGACAATTTTTCTTTTTTATTTATTTGATTTTAATGGTTCTTCTATACATTATAACATGGTGAATTTTTTGCAATCACTTTATTGTATATTTTTATTTTTTGTGATTTTAGTTTTATTAATTGATTTTTTTTTTTTCATTTTTTTATTCTTTTAGTTTCAATTTATTGGAAAAATTTGCATTTAAATAAGAAAATTTTGAAAATGAAAATTTATGATTTAATTTTCAACAAAAATGCTGAAGAAAATAATTTTATTTTGTATTTTAAGAACAGATTTAAAATTAATATTTTGGTTTAGGCCTTTTTTTTTTTGTAAAAATCTCTGAAACTTCTAAAATCTTAGGTTAAATAAATTTTAATCACATCTATAGAACATTTCTCTTTTAATACGATCCAATTTTGGAATTTCTTTTAAATTGAAAATTTAGTATTTTACTTCCACGGAAAATATTTTTTTTTTAAATTATTAACAATTCCAACAAACAATATTGGCTTTATATAATGACATTGATAAAAATTACACATAAAATACTTCCAACACCTTTAAAAAAATAATATTCTAAAAATAACTTATATTATATCATTGCATTTTATAGATAAGGATACAAAAACTAAAAAAAATTTAGGTTTTACTTATATAAAGAAAAGTATTTTTAAAACGATTCCTTTATTATACAAATATCTGTAAATGCGATTGGAAAAATCTAACAATAACGTTTATATAATATGTTACAATACATATGTATATTGAAGAAAATGAAAAAAATCCAGTCGTTTTAAAAGAATACACACCTTAATTTTATTTTTAAAAATTTCTTCCTATTTATAGATATTATATTAATATCGGTATACACTTTATACACTTTATATTCTGATCCTTTATATAAAAGAACTCTTCAATTCAGCGTAAATTTTCACTGAATCACTGATATTTTAATTTTACTTGAAACTAGAAATGTGTTACTGAACGGGAACGCATGGAAAAACCACTTTAATTTAGAATTAAAACCGGAACAGGAACCCCACTAAGAAATCAACTGATTCTCGCAGAACCAGTTTCCTCGCTTATTTGTTTTGCTTTTCTACTCTTTTGGAGAGCATAGAGCTTCTACAAAGTCTCTGTATCTAACTCTATTTTATGCTAACGCCTTAATTTGTTTCCTGGTTCTTTAATTTTTTTTATTATTATTCCTCGTGTAGTTTAAGGCTCTTGATAATTCCTCTTTTTAGATTTCCATTTAAAAAAAAACATAAAAGAAACTTTTGACCTATTATACAATCTTATTTATTCTACCTTAAAAATGTTCTATTTTACATTTAAAAATACTTTTTATACTTCATACAAAACTGATTCTAATTAGAGTCGGGTTAGATACATGCTACAATTATGTTCTGTGTATTTTATTTTACTTAAATGAATCGACATCTTGTTTCTTTTTTTTGTTTGTTGCTTTTCAGTTTTATCTTACCTAATCCATTAAAATTTCATTCATATCGCAATATCACAAATACATGAGTCAGATTAAATCGGTCGAGACAATATTTTTGTTTGTTAATAACACATTTATGTTCTTATTAACAAAAAAAACTTTAATCCACTCTTTTTTAACCGCAACACCGAACCGCAGATGAAAAAAAAAGTATTTACCGAATCGAGGAGCCGAATCCCATTAAAAATTAAGAGATTTCACCATGGTTGAAACCATGTTCTTTTTTTGAAATATACTTAAAATTGAATACTTTGAATCATGTCACTTTTTTAAAGGTATTCTAAAATATATAATTTAATTTTATGTCAGACTGTTGGATTCAGGAATGTCTAAATTTATTAGCAATATTCGCAGATAATTTCTAAGAATTGATTCGGAAAACTTATGATAAAACAAAAAAATCTACGAACCGCATATACATTATTTGGCATATAACTGTATATTTTGATCTACGTGCACCTATATTTGTACTATTGTCCAATAAAATACATTTTAATTTATGAAGTTTTTATATAGGTAACTAAACATTCGCTCTGTTTTAAACTTGTTACTTTTCGTTCGTTCTATTTTTTTTGAAAGAAATTTTCTATTTATTATGAAAAATATTGCCAACATTTTTAGTTATTCTTATTTCCTATTTTTATTTTTTTTTACGCCTCTATTTAATTTTTTAACAATAAAATAACTAAACAAATACTATAATTAGCACGTTTCCTTTTTTTCTTACATTATACAACAGTATTTCTTTTTTTTGTTTTAGACTCACCTGTGGCACATTTCTATTTAATTTTTTTTTTTTTGGTATACATATTAGTATGATCTTATACCATTTATTATATAGTTTTATTTTTTCTTTATTTTTTTTTATTTTCACCACTATATACTTTAATTCAGTGCAATTATTTGAGTTGTGTTACTCCTTAAAATGAAAGGATAGGATTCTAAGAAAATATTTGCACCCTTCAAACTTTGTGAAAATAAAAGTTTATGAAAGTGGTAAAATAAAATGTTCATAAATGGTTATTTTGGTACAAATTATATACATATTTCACACATACTTATATACAACATACATATATTTTTATACATTTAGTAACGTATTAATATGTTATGTCTTTAAGTTTGGCACCATTTTAACATACAAAAAAAAATATAACAAATATATTTCACGTATTCTCATAACAAGAAAAAGAAAAATTATTATGTGGTCGTGTTCTTAGTATAATATTATATAAGTAAGCTATAAATGGATTTAGCATAGAAAATTTTATATTGAAATTTCTAAAATTGTAAGAATGATCGTAATTCTGAATGATGGTATTTCATATATTCAAAAAAAAATATATATATATAACTTATAGAGTTATAGTCTGTTTTTGGGTTGATAATACATATAATAATTATTCATAATTTAGTCAGTATCAAAATTTTTTTGAAACTTTAGTCACAGTCGATTTTGTAAATTACTGATACCTGAATTTGCGTTTTCTTAAGGTTCTTTTTGTAATAATTATGTTTAATTACATTTGAAAGCTTGACTGTTCTGAACTATTTTGTGGCTAAATATCAACACCATCATGTGATATTCGAAATTTTCACAATTCCTCTTTCAAAACAACAATCCTTTTTTTGTTTTTTCTTTCTTTAACGTACATTATATTCACTCAAACTCTTTATATTAAATATCCAATCCTATTGTTTGATTTAAAAGAAACGACATAATTTAAAATTCACAAGACAACCAGAAAGCTTGACTATACATTAAAACATTAAAACATACTCAAAACTCAAGGTTAACTCAATTAGTCAAACCGTTTAAGCGCGAAAACAAAGTAAATTAAAAACTTCACTGAGCCCTGGTGCCGAAAGGGGTAAATGAATCGTAATCAAATTAACCTAGTAGGCTTTTCTGGTAAAGAGCAACAGTTTTGCAAATTTTCAAATCAATTGATTAAACCGTTTAAGCAGGACAGAAAAAAATTTAATGAACTTCGCTTGGCTCTCGTGCCCAAAAGGGTTACCAGAACTTCATAAAAATTTGTCACAGGCTTGCTTTCAGACCGTAAAACCATCATACAAAATTGGACATAAATCAGATACAAAAAAATTTTTGGAAGCCTGCCGGGTTGAATCTGGGTAACATATTGCAAGCAATTTTCTTCGGTACCCGCCTAATGCTAAAAAGAACATTTGTACAAATTTGCAACTCAATCCGTTGAGCCGTTTAGGCAGGATCACGAAAAAAAAATACTTGAAAAGGCTCTCGGGCCGCAACGGGTTAATTAACCGAAACGCAATATAGCCTATAACTCCTTCCGGGGTCGTAGAAATATTCCTGCAAAATTTGATTGCAATCGGACCGGTAGCCCAAACAAACAAACAGATTTTCTTCCTTATATATTAGATTAAAACATATTCAAAACTCAAAGTTAAACTAAAACAATTCCTTTAAAACTAAAAACAAGGATCTGTCTAAGAAAATTGACTAACAAAACATTTTTATACTATAACAAACCTAAAATAAAATAGCTTAATTTCAGTATACCATAAAACACATACGAGTATTATATAAAAAATCAGAAAATAATAATGACAATGAGTAAAAAACAAAAAAAAAAAACAAAAATATATAACGACATCTATATTTAGGTTAAATAGTTAAAAAAAAATGTAAGACAAAGCAAAAAACAAAATCAAATTGAATAATTTAGTCTTTAAATATATAGGTAGAATACGTACATCTAAAAATATAATAGTGTTATCCTTTTACATAATGTGTATAGGAAAGAAAAAAAAACAACTCCTTATTCTTAATTATTTTTTCAATAAAAAACAAAAACAACGACAAAAATTATGTAAATATGAAAAAATATATAATAACATGGATATGAAAGAGTTTGTTTACGAGTGATTTAGTATATATATATATATGACACAAAGTTAACTTAAACCAAACCAAACCATAAAAATATAACATAGTCACATCAGTTGGATAAATTATTTTCTCGTGTTTTAGTTCATTATTTCAGATTTGACTTAATAGAATCCCCAAGGTAAAAAGTAAAATCCCGTGCTGAGTTTGTTATGAAATTATAAAAAAGAATAACAGAATTTTATTAAGGTTAAAAATAAAAATAAATTTTCATTGATGATTTGGTTTTTTTTTTTTTTGTATCTAAATTGATTTAATTTAGAAAAACATTTCAAAGTATACCATAATTATTCATTTTAAGATAATTAGAACCATGTGTCATATTTATTTTTGCATCATTATTATGTTCATACTTTTCAAGATTAGGGAAAAATTTTTAAACTGCTTAAAACTTTACTTATTAAACTTTTAAAACAATTTGTCCTTATTATGTCGGTATTTTTTATTTTAAACAACCTTAAAAAACAAACATTATTTTAAACAACTTTAAAACAACTTAAAAATATAAAAACTTTATTTCATAGTTGAAGTATAATTTTAAAAAGTTCTTATTTGAAAATAACTTTTATTTACTATAATATTATATTGTTACCTTAAATTCCATAACTTATACATTAAATTGGTACATCATTGCTAACACTATTAATAAGTTTAATAAGTTTAAAATTATTTTCACTAACATTTATTGTGCCAGACTGCAACTGTTGTTACTAATTATATCTTCTGCCCCGTTCCTCTCACCCTCCCACCAAAAAATTTTAGTGGCGATATCAGTATTGCCATTGAAGAGATACATTTTCGCCAAAAAATTATGCGCCCAACGATTAACAATTGTATTCCACAAATACATAGATACCAGCCTAAAATTTTATGGGTTCAGATTATTTTTTTTTTTTATGATACAAAAAATTATTCTAAACAAGTAAATGTAACAGTAAGTCGATGCAACCGACTTATTAATGACTTATTAAATCTAACCCGACTTATTAACCCTACAACTGAATAATTCGAATTAAATTAAAAATCCATAAGTTTTTTGGCAGCTACTTGAACTTCTTCCCTTTTCCGTCTTATTCAACTCGAATTTCAGGAACGTAAAAGAGGCATCCTCTTGGGATATGCTTGACACCCTTCTAAAAAATGTCAAGTTCCTATCTTTACTAATTTCGAAGATATGCTTGTTAGTTCTTGGGAGGCGTGTGTCAGGTACCCGAATTGCCACTCCTATTCATCAAACCCATCTCAGGGACATAAAGAAAACATGCCAGAACATCATTTACTAAATTTAAAGGTTCTACTTTTGCTCGTTTGCTCTTGTGCTCGTCCGGAAGTTTCCAAAATACGAACCCATGGTTCAAATTTTTTCAAATGTCAGTTTCCAATTTTACAGAAAACGAAACATAACAGAACACCCTTGTACTAAAAATAAAGGTTCTATCTTTGTTGGTTGTGGAGATAATCTCGTTTGCTCTGTGAACCGTTCGTAAGCTTCCAAAATCCGAACCCATGGACCAAATCCTCTCAAATTTCAGAGACTTAAATCAAACATGAAAGAACCCCATTCTGCCAAATTTAAAGGTTATATCTTTGTTGGTTTTGAAGATAATCTCATTTGCTCTGGGGCTCGTTCGGAAGCTTCCAAAATCCAAACCCATGGACTAAATCCTCTTAACTTTCAGAAACATAAATCTAACGGCAAGGAACATCATTGTAAAAAATTTAAAGGTCTTATCTTTGTTGGTTTTGGAGATAATCTCGTTTGCTCCGGAATCATTCGATAACTTCCAGAATCCGAACCCATGGACCGATTTTGTCCAAATTCTTCCTTCCTGGTGATGCCTTCCTTTCGTAATTAGTAACCTACTATATATAAATTTCATCAAAATAGCTTTACTAGTTTTTGGTTTATCGTGCGAACGGACGGACGGACATCGTTAAATCGACTCAGGAGGTGTTCCTGATTCAGAATATATATACATGTCCGAATCTAACTCGGTTCCTTTTGGTGGTTACAAACTCCTTACCAAAGTTAATATACCCTATACTTTATAAAAAGCAAAGCAATAATTCAAACCCCGGTCAGGTCATATAAATAAAAAAATATGTAGTAATTTCATATCGTAATAATGTATATCGTATTATTAATAATAATTATAATAATAATAGCTGCTACAGTGACAATGAGTGTTGCCTTCAATAATGAAGGGTTATAATAGGGAATAAGGGTTTCATCTCATTAAATTGACTAAAGAGCGAGGTGGATTTAGTCAGTAAGAATATGAAACAACCAAGGAAAAATTTTTGGTGTCTTTGGAAGAGTCCGCAAATTCCTTAGAAAAGGAAAAAATAAAATTTATACTAACATAAAGAAAAGAAAAGTAACAACTGTTGATAACATCACTGTGTAAAAGTAAGCATGTAGTAAATATGACCTGTCATTAGTACAACGTGTAACATGGGCCAATTTATATTATTAATTTGCTTTATCGTAATTTATAACCTATATAGCTTATATTTCTAATAAGCTTAAAGTACAGTTACATATTATATAAAATTCAATTGTAAGAAAAAACAAACAAGTCGACTATTTTTTAATCAAGTGTAATAAATAATTTGATAAAAGAAAAAATCATAAAATTTAACATTTTCTAATGAATTGAATAAAGAGGGGTATTTTAATCTAACATATCTATATAAAAAACTGATGTATAAAATCTATTGTTAAGAGTGATGTGAAAAAGCTTTTTTAGTTATATATATTTCATACAGAAGAAAATATAAAGGTATAATCTAATTTATTTTCAGTTGAACAATAGTTTAAAACCATCTGTGTATATTTAAACACATATACATATTAAAAAAAAATGGTAACATATGAAAAACTAAAAAATGTTAATAAAAAAATATTAGTAACTTTCATAAGCTGCGGTGTCCGAGTGGTTAAGGAGATGGACTTGAAATCCATTGGGTTCTGCCCGCACAGGTTCGAATCCTGTCCGCAGCGGTAAAATTTTTTTTTTTAAATAAAACTGCAAGAATTTCATTTTTTTTTATAGTATCTTAAAAAAAAAAATGTAATACGTACTTTAGTTTTGATTACGATATAACGACGAATCAATAAAATCTTACCCCATTTCTTTGAAATGCCAATCTAAATGTTATTAAGTTATTTTTTTTTTTTTGTTTTAATTTGCTTGTAAAAAACCTTATTTTACTCAGAATGGCTTGTAATTTATAAATATTTTCAGATTTTCAGATAAATGAATTGACTCAAACGGATATTTATTTCCTATAAGATTTGTTAAATTTAAATTTATTAAACCATTAAAAAACAAGTAACGAAAAAGCCAAGGATTTTCAAAAAAGCACATTTCCAAATTAGTTTTTGGTAAAGAGTACATAAATATTAAGTAAATATTGAATGAAATAAATTTATAATATTACAAAATTTGAAAGAAATCGTTAGAAAAATTTGTTAGAGAAATTGGGGAAAATCAAGACACACTTTTGTCAATTTTAAGACAACCCTATATTATTAAGAAAAATGATTAACACAAACAAAAATATATTGTTGCAGTTTTAATTTTTGTATATTTTTGTATTTGGACAGCTACCCAAATTACAGGGGTTTAAAAATAGAAAATTTTAAGTTTTTGACCCCTTAGAGCTCCAAAACGGGGGGCAACACAGAATTATTTCCTGAAATGACTCATACTTATTTCCAAAAATCTTTCGAAAATTTCACGGTTCTAGGTCAAACCATTTGAAAGATAGAAGGGATTCAAATTTTTGGAAATGAGTTTCGCATAACGGTATATTAAAATGCCGCATGGCAAAGCCACATATTTATTTTATATATATTTATACAGTTTATAAAACCAGATTCGTTGGCCTTATAAAACCAGATTGGAAATAAGCCTTATAGAAACTGTGGTATAACAATTTGAAGGTAGCACTTTTTCGAACTTTGTAAGACTGCAGCTCCGTAACGGGTGGGGCCACAGAAAATAGTTGTTCCACAAAATTAGTTAATTGGTGATGCCTATCCGTAGTTTAGGCACCATAGTTAATTGGTGATGCCTATCCGTATCCGTAATTTCATTGCTTTATTTCAAACGGTGTAGAAGTTTTGTAAACACCCAGATGGACAGGGTGAAACTAATAAGCACATTTTTTAAAATTTTTTTGAAAATGTTCTAAAAATTATAGTTATACAAATATTTCGAAAAATCTCTTGAACCGATTATTTATTCTCTTTAAATTTTTAAGTTCATTTTTTCCTATTTAAACACAATTAGAAGTATAATAGAAACCAATAACTAAAATCATATTACAAGAAGGAAGAGTAAATATACAACTGTGTCAACTCTAAGATATCCGCACGAAAAAAAGATACGCTGTTTCCATAAAACTTTTACAACATATTTTTTACAACATTTCAGATATCTTACAACATTTAAGTGCCAAAATATGAGGAAATCAATTTCGCACTTAATATATTATACACTTATAGAATATATTATACACTTTACCATAACTATCTTGTCTTCTTAATGGTATCACAAACGTAATGTTAAATTTAATATACACAAAGTAAACTACGTTCGTACGGGTATAAAAATTTAAAAAGAAAATTTTGTTTTCTAAGTTAAAATGAAATAATTTTTTCAAATTTATTTTCGAATGATTAATGATTTTTCTCATTGCTTTCGAAAGATAAAACAAAAAAATTTGCTTTTAAGAAATTGAATAATAATTGAACAAACTACAAAGATAAATCAATAAGATACATTTTTTTTCTCTATAGTATTAAAAAAAAAACAATAAAATACTGGTCAATAAACTTCGAAAGGGTCAACTTCTATACTTTTTTATAATATAAAATTGAAAATCAAATCAAAATTAAATATCTTTGAATTAGTCTTTGAGTGTTATTAGAACTGAAATAGACAATAAATATATACCTATATATATAATAAAGAGTTTTCCGGGAAATAATTTATAAAGTTTTGTTCTTTAAGGAAAAAATATCTTAATATCTTAAAGTAATCCTGTAATCCTACGTAATTACTACGTTTAAAATACTGAAAAGAGTTGTAAATGAATCACTGAACTTAAAATTACACACCACTATAATAATTTTATAAATTTCATCTATATTTTCATAATTTTCTTTATAGTTTACAGTTTACTTTGAGGTTGTAGTCATCAGTTTGTCGTTTTTTTTATCGTAATTTACTTAAGATTAAAGAAAACTTCTAAGATATAAAATTATATTTTTCTAATTAAATTAATAGGAGGCAAAATATCTTTAATATTTTTTTCATACAAAATGAAAAGCTATAGTCATTTTTAAAACAAAAAAAAAAATACTCATTTCAACGCGTATTTTGTTCACTAAAATATAAAATTTGGAAACGCTATAGGAAACTCATGCTATCGAAGCTATTGCAAAAAAAAAAAACAAAAGAAAAGCAAGAAAACAACAAAATCTTAACAGGAAAGTTCAACGACTTGATAACAACATCTACAAACACTTACATCATATCATTCATTCAGACATGTACGCATATAGAAGACAAGATGAAAGTGAGAATTAAAGTAACAAGGGAAAATAACATGAAATAAAATCAATTAATTTTCATCATTCGTTGAGTTGTTCGTGTTGTTCCGTTATTTCCCATTATGAAAACTTAATTAAAGTTTTTCCTTTAATGAAATGCAAAAAAAAAAAGATATATATATATATATATATTTATATATGTATATAACAATATTATTCTGTATATTTTATTTATTTTGTGTTTTATATATTTTTTTTTTTTTTGACACAAACTGACACCATTATTAAAATTAAGGTTAGGAATGCCTGAAAATTAGCAACGGATTTTTTATACGAGAAATATGTGCAAAATTATCAGTAAATCGAATTTATAAAAGGCTTGTGTTACCTTGGTATAATAACAATTAGCGTCTTGGTCAATATAAAACTTAATGAGCAACAGATAAGTGCATAAGAATCATATGCAGAGTATTCTGACCGAGAACAATAACAAATGATGCTATGTGGAATATAACAAGTGAGTAATCAATTAAGAAATAAATAAAACAATGGAATGAGGTGGATAGGTCACAATTATATATAGAGAATAGCTCTGGAATGGAACTAGCAAGGAACTAGAAGACCTGGCCGATCGAACAACATCTGGCAACGAACAAGTTTTCTGGAAATGAATAAGATTAACAAATATCCTATGGCTATGCCAGAACAAAAGCTGCGAATCGAGTATGATGTAATGTCTAGTAGAGGCCCTATGTTCTCAAGAGGAGTAAGGATAAAAACAACTTTATTTTAAATAGAAGATTTTAAAGGAAATTATAGTTAAAGAGAAAATTTGATCTAAATGTTAAAACATTTTAAGTGTAAAATTTAAAATATCAATCCAAAAAAATTACTAAAGTTCTATTTATAAGACTATGTTAAGTTTATCTTGATATATTTTTTTTTGTTAATTTTCTCAAAACCAGAGTATTATCAAAGGCCTTTTTTATTCATGTTAGATGGAAATTTTATTATTTGCATCATTATTTTCGCTAAGTTATCGATTATACTACTGTATGCTATTTTTCACTATTGTAAAATATTTGATACACCTATAGAATTTTAAAACACAATATTTTGTGAAAGGAAAGTATTAAAAATTTTCTATAGGTTATCAACCTATGTTCAGCCTAACCCAATGAATTTAATATTACACAAATTCTGCAAAATATTAAAAATATTAAATAGAGTTGTTGTCCTTTTAACAGACTCAAAATTAACAAAATAAAAATAAATAAATATCTACTAATGATAAATTATTGCAATATAAAATGACGAAAAAAAAAACAACAATAATTAAAAAACACTATAAGTTACCGGGCAAAAAAATGGTTAAGTTGTAGGTGTTTAATATTAATGCAACTTAATTATAGTAGAAATTAATTTAATAAAGTTTATTAATGTTATTAAAACGTTTTATTTCCAGTTTTTTCTTCGTATTATATTTTTGTTAAAGAAAAATTAAATTAAACCATAAAATTATAAAAAAGACCATAATCATTTAACATGAAATTGAATTTTTAAAGAATACCTACATATTTAATACCACTCCATTCAATTTAATATCAGCCTAAAAGTATGCAATTATATGTATACATTTAAAATTAATGAAAATGATTGAGAAATATTAATATTATTATTATGGCTTATTAATAGGTAAAAATTATTTAATGCGGTATGGTTAGATGGTTTAATCTAGAAGCTTCTAAAACACGAAGTATCTAAAAATCTGTTTGAAATTTCAATCTAACGATACCCAATAAATAATAAATATTTCATACAAAATTAAAATGAAAGGGATGAAAATAATGTTCTGTACTGATTATAGATAAGGTATAGTCAATGTACCAATCCTTTATTCAATATTTTAAATTGAATTACTGAACTTGTTAGCTCGGATCAGAGGAAATAATTATGTATAGCTTTTGCTTTCAAAGCCACAAAATAAAATATATTCAACATTACTCCGCATTACTGTAAAGTTTGAGTTTTGAAAATTACCATTATTAAACAAGAATGTTTATTAATGGAAACAAGATTTGTTTATAATATGGTCGATAAAACAGAAAACGTTAGGAAACATTACAATACATTTATAATAAAAAAGCTATGTAATATTTGCTTAACTAATAAAATGTAATTAAATACCTTATAACTTAATTTAAGTAAATGTCTTGAAGTTAAATTGCTTCGAAACGATAATTATTTCGATGAAAATATTTTATATAATATATAAAAAGGTATAACAAAACTTTTATGATTGCATAAAAACTGTTTAACGACCAAAACATTAGTAAAAAAAGTTAAAATACAAAATACATACCAAACACTAATACGACTAACGCTTGTATAAGATGCGCCAATATGGTACTGTAATAGACGGGCTACATGTAAGGCTATAAAATATAGTCCGGACAATATAAACGAAGTAAATTTGAAATATGCCATGTCCAGTCCATACCAGATTTATAGATAAATTGAGTACAAAAAAGAAACGGTTGATGTTAGGGGAATACGTATAATTCGTAATAAGTGCCATATTACATTTTTAGTAAATTTACAATTTTAAACATATAAAAATTATTTTTTTAATATTATATTATTACAAAAATTAATATAAAAACATGCAATTAATTTAAATATTAATTAAAATATCATAAAATATGAGCCGTTTTTGTTAAATTTTTCTAGGCTACTTTAAGAGTGTGACAAAGTACAAAATAAAGTTTAAAAATAAAACGAGGCAGAGCGTATAGTGGACTGTATCTACTATAGGATACTCGAAAGAATTTAACCTCTGCTATTACTATAAAATTTAATAATCTGATATCTGACTTATTTAAATACTGAGATATATTAATGTAAATTTTGAAGTTCTATGACAGCTACTTTAATCCGTTATCCCAAATTAATCAAATTTGGCAGAGTTTTTGTCATAAAATTTTTTCACCTTTAAAAACTTTCAGATGTTTAGTCACCAAATAACAATATATGACAGCTACCCGAACCTATCGCGGAAACCAACCAAAACTCATAGATTTAATTGCCACAAAACTTTATTATCTTTTATAAAATTTCAGATGACTATTCTTCAATAGACAATTGCATTACAACTATCCGTGCTAGAGTAACGAAATAACAGAAGCTATTGGTTTTTTTTTATATATAGCTTCAAAAGAAACTGCATTATTTTCATAATAAAGAGAAGTTGTATCGCAACTATTAGAACCTGTTGGTCGAAGTTGCTCAATGTTACTAGCAAAACTAACAATTTTACAAAAATGAAATAACATGGATTTTAAGATCCTAGATCTTTTGCTTTTTGAATATTTTGTTAGAGTATTTTATATAGAAAAATTAAGAAAAACCGAGAGACACATGCTATCTTCAATTCTAAAAGAACCGTATATAATTAAGAAAAGCTATTAACACATTTAAACGTGTTTGAAGATTTAATTTTTACGTTTTTGTTTAAATACATTTGTGAAAGCTCCTAGGTTACAGGGAATGGTAAAAAAAAAACCTTCTGAGACAACTAATGTTAATGCTGAAAGTTCTTTTTTGCTCTCTAAATTTCAATGCTATATCTAATAGGGCTGTGGAGATTTGAGGGCAGCAAAATCTTGCAAAATTTTACTTTCACATAACGGTAAATTTTAATATTAAATTTTAAATAATTGTATAATTTTCATATTGATTTATAAAGGTTAGAAAAAACTGTCGTGGCGTATTTAGTTAAATCATTTTAATCAAAACCTGAGATGTATACACATTTAAAAATAGGACTTTTTTCCAATATTGAGAAGGTGCAACTCTGTAACTCTTTATAACCAGAGGAGTTGTTATCATGAACAAATTTAGTTAAAATGAACAACAAGTATAGTACAAGAGCTTTAATTTTTTTTGTCTTACTTTGAGAAAATTTTCACAGGTACCAAAGGTCATGTTACATGTGTTTAAATTTTGCAAATTTTCAATTTTTGAGCTCTAATATTTCTTAAAAAGGGTGTGGTATAAACAAAATTTCTAAAGAAACTTTAGCTAATTCTGAACGTTAATTTTTCCCTACAACTTAAATGTTTAAAATGTTAATCACAATTTTAGGTACAGACACTTAAAAATAGGGCTGTTTTCCAATTTTGAGGGGTCTCATCTCCACAACGGGTGGGGCTACATAAAAAAATTCTGTTATAACATTAATTTTTTTAAGAGAATTATTAATGGTTAAAATTTCATTGTTCTATCTAAAACGGTGTAGAAGTTTTAGTAAACAGACGTATTTAGACAGAGTAAAACTAATAGACAAATTTTTCAAAATGATTTTAAAAAATGTTCTAAAAATGCCTTGTCACACAGATTTTCCAGTAGAAACAAAAATGACACATTTAATTTATAATTTTAAATCAATTTCTATACATTTTAAAACAATATAAATAAAAGGTGTATATGTATGTAATGTATATATATACATATATTATGTAGTATGTATATCTTATATTTAATAATTTTTTTAACGTAAATTTTTCACTTTCATAGAAGAAAACGAAAAAAAAAAAACAGAAAAAATGTAACTCTTTTCTGTTCCAATGACGTCAAACAGAAAAATACACAAAACATATTATTTAAGTATATGCTGAAAAGCATGTGACACTCATAAGAAAAGTTTGGCAACAAATTTAATATTGTTTTTATTTTTCTTCTATATTTTTTATATTTTGTGATTTCCTTCTTTTTTTTTTTTTTTTTTTTGCGAAAAAACAAGTCAATAAATTAATATTCTAATAACAAAAAAAAAATTAAATTGTAAACTTATAAAATATTGAGTAAAAATAAATTTGTATTCGGAACAAATAATATGTATGTTATATATATACATATTTCGGATTTAAAAATATTGGTGTACTGTACTTAAGAATTCCTATATTAAAATAATCTAAGTTGAATCATATAGTCTAACCTTTACCCCATAAAAACGTTGTCAGATATTAAATGACTTAAACTATGAAATCTTTATGATCAACTCAAATATCAATTTCCTGGTCAAAATTCTGAAGACATCATGGAGGCTCAATATTGTATTAATGTTTGAAACATTAAAACTCAACTTACTTAAGATTCAAAAATCTGTTACAACTTTTATGTTACAAAATATTTACACTGGAAACTCAATTTTCTAATATCTTTATGAAACTTTTTAACTTTTTAAAAGAAAATAATTCAATATACTTTGGATATTTTTTTTTTTTTTTAATATATAATACATACATTCATACATATATACCTACATATGCATAACTGACGTTTATTAAATTATAGAAACAATTGCGCGTGTATCCTATGTGCTAAAATTTGTATTAAAAATGATTTATGTTTAAAAACAAAAATTCTACATGTCCTAAGCGCCGTGGTTTAATGCTTTTACAATGTTGTTTTTTTGTGCTTTTTTTGCAAAATATTTTGTTTTATATTAAAAACAAAAGAAAAAAAAAATAAAATGAATAATGGTACCTACTTTTAATAAAATATATAAGTTGTATATATACATACACAAGTTTTCATGTAAATATAGACAAAACGTGAGTAATATGTTACATTAATGACAGAATCACTTGTTTACCCTTGAATTTTGTTTTGATATTATCGATGATGAAATCATTATTAAAATTTATTTTAAACATTATGAATCTATTAATACATGCAGTCGTGGCCGAGCGGTTAAGGCGTCTGACTAGAAATCAGATTCCCTCTGGGAGCGTAGGTTCGAATCCTACCGACTGCGAAGTTGAAAGTTGGTTTTTTTTTTTGTACAACAAAATTAAATAAATATTGTTTATTGTAAAGAAAAAAAATTAAGTCTATGAAAATTATTAGTGAATCGTACCAATTTAGTCTAATTTTTTTTAAAACATGTGGAATTTTATAAATAAGTTAATTTTTATTTTGTATGTATGTATGTATTTATTGTGAATACGTTACATTTGGCAAGTTTCGCCAAGTAACTGAATATTTGATCGGTGGATATTTCGCAAAAAAAGACACTTAACAAAAAGATATTTAGCAAAATAAGTACTTAACATTTGGACATTTAACATTTCGACATTTCGCATTCGACATCAACAAAAACTGTTATTTTAAAATTGTTTTAGATATTGAAAGAGCTGCATGATTTTTAATTCATATGAACTAAAAACAAAAATAAAAAAAAGCTGAATGTAAACCAACAGTTTTTAAAGACGCAGATTTCTAAAAGACAATACAAACTCTTTATAATTGTGGCTCTGCACCAAAAATTGAAAATTTCATATAATAAGAAACAAGGTAAGCCAGCGGTTTTTAAAAGCGCACATTTTCAAAACAGAATACAAACTGTTTAGAATTGTGACTTGCACAAAAATTTGAAAATTTAAAAAATAAAATTTAAGAAATTTTTTGTAATAAGAAAATATGTATGATTTTTGTATATACAGTAGAAATTCGATAATGTGAACATGGTATTTCGTGAACACCGGTTAACATGAACAATTTATTTTTTACATTAACTACTCTAAAACGTAAACGCGTTAAAAAAAAATATCTCGATAACTCGAACAAATTTTTTTTTTTTTATTATTTTTCTAATATTTGTTAATGTTTTTTAATTTCTAATTCGGGAAACTACCGAATTGTATTATTTATTATATGCACATACGTATTTATAATTTAGTTCAGTTAAATTTATCATCTCAATTTCTGTTCATGCTGAGTAAAGACATAAATTTCGATAGTTTTTTTTAAATAAATCACTACATAGATAGTATTACTTTAAAATGTGTTCAAAAAAACCAAAATTTTTGACATTAAAAGATAAGAAAGAAGAAAGAAATTGAACATTTTACGCAAAAAAATAACTGTGACCAGTTTAGCACACAAATACAATATGGTCGACAATTTGCGCTATAAATAATAAAAGAACAAAAAATTTAAAATGGGTAAATAATACATTTTCTGGACCTGGAAAAAGGAAAACACTTAAGAGTATCTAAGCTGCCTAAAATGGAAAAAGCTTTATACCGTTGGTTTTTTCAGCAGCGTAATAAAAATTATCCGATTGACGTATTAATAATAAAAGAAAAAACCAAAACCTTGCATTCGAAAATAAAAGAAACTAACAGCAATTTCAATGCAAGTGATGGATGGTTACAAAGGTTTAAAGTGCGGTATGATTTGCGACTTATTAAAATAACGGAAGAAAAACTTTCTAAGCAACCTGAGCTGGTTGATCCTTTTAAGAGAATGCTCCAAAATGTATCAATTTCATTTTCATTTTAAGGTTAACTTTGTGTAACGATCAAATTATTAGACGAAGTTGAAATAAAAATATTTTTATTTTTTAATTTGTTTGTATAGGTACATTATATTATTTAATTAGTAGGTGCATGAATATTACAATATGACCCGTATGTCGACTTTAATTTTAACGACCGGAAACATGAACAATCTCGAAAAAGTGAACATTCTTGATTTTTAATAGTTCACGTTATCAAATTTCTACTGTATGTATATGTTTTAGATATTAATTTTTTCGATACGCATTCATACAGGCAATAAATAAGATAATGAAATTATTATAAAGTTGAAAATTAAATTGCTGATTGCTAAAAGCTGCGGAATGTCCAGTTGTAAAAGTTGTTTAGCGTACAAGTGCCGAATTATTAAAGCTATTAAATGTCCTTTTCCTAAATGTCTTTTTGTTAAGTGTCTTTTTTGTGAAATGTTCACTGATCAAATGTCCAGTCGTTGAGTATTATTGATATTTTGTTATTTTAAATTTAAAAGTATTTTTTCATCCTAAGCATTTCTTTTGTAATGGCATATTCTAAGTATGAAGTTAAGTGCTCCGACAAAGCCATTTTTATCGAGGAATACAAAACCTTAAGGAAGAATAAAAACTATTGCTAAACTATATTGAATAGAAACATCCTTTTCGAATCAGGTATAAAAAATTATGGAATTATTTATTATATTCCGCTGTTGCTTCTTTGAATATGATTAAGAATTTAGTTCGTTTTATAAAATTGTCAATTCTAATAATATTTACCGAATCTTTATTTGAGAATCATTTGGAGATATATTTTCTAATCAAGTTAGTACACTTCCTGATAAATTTTCTTACCCAACAGCCTTACGTTTTTCATGAGTGAGACACTGATATTGAACCACATAAACTATAAAAACCATAAAAACCACATTGCACATTCATAAACTATTAATGGTCAAATAAAACGATTATTGCATAATTTCAATTTTAAATGAAACTGTTTCCAATCCTTTTTAATACTATTGTTTTCATTATCTAAACAATATGAGTTCCATAAACAATATGATCTTACATTTATTAAAATTTATTTTTAATTTCCATATAGATTGCAATATTTTCTCACATTGGTAAATTATTTTTTTTATAAGGTTTCTTTGCGCAGTATTTAAATTTTTTTTTTCGGTAAAGATTGTACTTGTGAAGAGTATTTATAACACGTCATTATTATCAATTTGTGGCACCATCATGGTAGATACAAAATTTTAACAGAATTTTTTTAATTTAACTTTGAGAAAATGATCTGTATGGTACAGTAGTTTTATTGTTGGAAAATAGGAAAAATTCATATAGGTAAACCAAATCTATATGTTACAAAAGCAAAATATATCGATAAAACAATTATACAATACATACAACTATATTAAATGTATTATTTTTTAATTTAAATTAAAACAATCACATTTAAAAATTCACAATTCATTTTAAACTATTTCAATTTTAATAAATAAAGAAAAAAAAAAACTACTATTTGTTAAATGTAAAAAATAAAATGGAAAAAAAACCATTTAATAAATGAAAATTTAATTAAATTTTTTCAATTTGAAAGTAATTTGACTAACAATGAAAAAAGAAAAAAATTAATTGAAATTGTTGGAAAACAAATTTATTTGAAGATTCTAT
Organism: Poecilobothrus nobilitatus; assembly: GCA_947095535.1. NCBI lineage: Eukaryota > Metazoa > Arthropoda > Insecta > Diptera > Dolichopodidae > Poecilobothrus > Poecilobothrus nobilitatus. The sequence goes on from OX352774.1 coordinate 171,533,445, forward strand.
TACTTCCCATTCTGTATAATCGAAATCAATAAAATTGTGATATTTTTATTATTAAAACGTGTGCTTTTTAGAATCCTTTTTATATTTGATATTATTTTATATATTACTTAATTTATAGTTTTTTGACAATAAAAAATTAAATAGTTATTTATATAATTTTATTAATGGTGTAAGTAATTAAAATGACAATATAAAAAGCCGTTAGTGAATTAAATTAGGATAATAAAATTATCTTAATTACAAAAGTCTTAGTTTGCTTAAAAAAACCTACAATAAAAAAGCTATCACCTTTAAAATAAGAAAATTCTTCTCCTTTAAAAATAAAAGTATTTAAAAAGAAAAGATGACGACGAAACAAATGGCGAATTGACGAGACTTTACGTTTCGAATATAGAAAAAAATTCATATTATATTATATTTCAGTGAGGTGTCATAAAATCATAGGCCATAAGTCATATTTCATCAACTCATTTGAACTCACATAGGCATATTTTTTTTATAAATATTTCATAGATTTACAAAAACTTCATAAATTAACTAACAGATTTACATAAATTTACAAAATTTCATGGTTTTTGTACATTTTTTGAAAAAAGTCCCTGATATATTATAAAATCCTAGGTGAAATGACACCTTAGATTTATTTAATTTTTCAAACGTAGTGCACAGTGCCTTGTTATTGAAATATGTATACGTAAAAAAATAATTAGGAAGGATTTTAGAGTTGGTTACAAAATCGGCGTATGCACTTTTTCCAAAATGAGCTTTAATGTCTGTTTTTTATTTGTCTGTAATGACATTTGCCTGTATTTGTTGCAAGTTTGCAGTATTATAATTTACCTGTTTTTAGTTTACCAATATTATCATTTAACTGTATTTTGCTGGCGTTCTGTAATCAAACTGATTTTTCTGCTTTCCACATATATTGCAATTTTAAAGTTGGTTACAAAATCAGGATTCCAATAATTTGTTTAGCGGGCGTTTATGGGCAAAAGCCACCACCACATTATTAAAAATAATTAGCAAGGATTTTAAAGTTAGTTAATTAAGTTTAATAGATTTTTTTTTAATGTAGTTTTAAAGTTATAGGTTATAAAGCCATATTTGAAAAATGTCGTGACATCCAACTTGCATAAAAAAAGGGTGCGATGCAAAGTATTATGATCCAAATTGTAAAACAAAAGCTTTTTACAAAGTATCATGTTCCAAATTGCATTATTACTGTTTTTTACACCGCCTACAATGTGCGTTTGTTTAAAATTTTTGCATCTAAAATTTTCTGGACACTTTTAATTTATCTTTGACAATTTGATAGTGAATTTGAATTGTTATTTAACCGGCGAAAAAGTTGTTCTAAATTGTATTACATTTACATTGCATTTAGACGAGAAACATCGGTTTTACAATGCATTAAAAAACTTTATGTGTATTTGTAGCGCATCCAAACGCTTTTTTTTATGCAATTTGGATGTCACGGATGGCTATCTATTATAAAATACATATTAATAATTAATTTTGATAATAAAAAAAACAAAAAAAAAAAAGTACAATTCCACTTCGCAGTCGGTAGGATTCGAACCTACGCTCCCAGAGGGAATCTGATTTCTAGTCAGACGCCTTAACCGCTCGGCCACGACTGCTTATTTACACACCTTTATAGTTTATACATATACATATGTATTAGCTATCGTAGTAATTTTTATATAAAATAAATAAATGGGAAGATAGTTATAAATAAAAATATTAAATAAATAAATTATCAATAATAATAAACAAATCAATAAACAATAATTGATAACATTAATATTAATTAAGTCAAAATTGATAACTTATTCATAATGTACTTATATAAAATCGATTGAAATATTTAAATTAAATAAAGACAAATTTAGATACAGCTGATAAAATATTTTTAATATAATAATTTAGAATACAAATATTAAATATTCTAAAATGAGTAGAAAAAAAAAATTTAAATTATATTTTATATTTAAAAATGTTTAGTATAAATAAACTAATTGTATTTTAACTTTATATTTATACAACTTTAATTTTAGAATTGTATGTACATATTTAGAATAAAAATGACACATTCAAATATAAAAAAAAACCGTGGAAAAAACCTCAACATTATTAAAAAATTAAAAATTATATTCATATATAAACATACTTAACAATACATCGTATACACAAAAAATATAAATAATTCTTGGTTTTTATTTCTTGACTTAATTAAATCTGCTTCAAAATTTTTTAATCTTTAGACTATTAAATCTTCGTTATAACTTTTTTCGTCCCCTGCGGTATTTATGTTATACATGGACATTAGCATCGCTATGTTTACATAAATATAATTATAAAAGTTTTTGTTGTGGTGATTTATAAGCAGTGTTTAAAAAAGATACTGAGGGGTCATTCATGAAAATCTTGTGAATTGAAAAGAAAAAACTTTGCTTTGTATGGAAAATTTTGGTGTCAAAAACATAAACTGCATTATCTTATTGAAAATAAAGACATTTTTTGTATTAAATTTTGTGGATTGAAAATAATAAAAAATAAAATTGAAAAAACTAGTTTTATTTGGAGTTTCATTTTGGATGAAAAAATGGAAAGGGAAGTAAATACCATTTTGGACCGTAAAAGAAGATGCCTAAAAGACTTTTCGAATTTTTGGATACACAGATAAAAACAAATTGAACTTAGAAAAAAAATGATAGTATAAATATAATATAGGCATTTTCATATCAATGAATAGCGTTGGTTGCTAGAAGCCTCCATATTTTGGAAATCAGAAGTCGAACCGACATCATTTAAAAAAGGTATATTCACCCATTTTGTAGTAGAATTTAAATTCCTAAACAAAAATAAAAAAAATTCGACTTTTACGACCACCCCAAAAAACGGACCTCAAAAACTAAGGTGCCACTTTCCGAAACTTTTTTTAATATTTTTTTCATTTCTAGTTTCTATTACAGTATCGGGAACTAGATTTTCTAATTGATTTTAATTTAATAATTGATTGATCTTTATTGTTCAAAGCCCACAGCTAAAATGTGTGTGACTTAAGAAAAAAGTCAAACAAATAAAAATTCATGATAACGAAAAATAATGACTTTTTTCTTAAAAGAAAAAAATCTTTTCCCATAAGACTTTCATGATTGACAATTAATGACTTTTTTCTAAAAAAGAATAAAGTCTTACCTCACAAGACTTTCTTGATTGACCCCTGAATTTACTGAATAGCATTCGATAAATGTTTTAAGTAAATTGCAGTAGAAACATAACAAGATTGCAAATGATGATGTATAAACATTGAAATGACATGAGAGGTCAGCGATTAAAATCCATTAAGTTTTCATTATATTATACGCCTTAAAAAACTTAGAAAAATGACGATTCTATTTCCTTAAATTGTATATTACAAAAATTACACTTTGTAGTTCTTAAAATCATTCGAAATAAAAATGAAAAATATACTGAAATTTTAATCTTAAAGGTTTAAATAAGTAAATAAAACAATTAGGAGTATGTAAAAACAAAAGTTGTTATAAAGAGCCACATTTAAAAAAAAAAAAAAAACTTTAACAACATTTTAGAATGGCGACTATCAAAATTTGTAAATTTATTTTAGAATTTTTTATATACAAAAATAATTTGAAAATTCAAGATAGTCTTTTCAAAAAAGCTCTATATAACTAAGAAAAGTTGTTGACACAAACAGATAATATTTTTACATTTGTAAAATTAACTTTAATTAAAACCTAAAAGCTTTGGAACAGAGCAGCTACTTCTTCTGAGATAACTAACATCTTTTCACAAAGATCTTTAAAAACTTTAAGATTCTGACTAAAGGTATTCAAGAAGTGGAAAACCCAGCAAAATTCCATTCAATGGTGTAATGGTTAAGACACTGTTTCATTCAAAAGGTCTTGGGTTCAAACCCTAGTTGACATATGATTACAAAAAAAAAGTAAAGATTTAAGTAGTATAAAAAAAATAAGTAGATATGTCTTATAATTAATATTCATATTTTATGTATAATAAAAAATAAAAATATAATAATTCTTGTATAAGCTAGTAGATGGCGCTGCCATAATTAATATTTGTATTACGTAGTCTCTTATACAATAGTTATAATCGAGTAATCAACGGCTTAGTAAAATTAATTATACCAAAAACTGAAGTTTAATCAAATATGAATAATAAATGACTTAATGGATGCCATATGCTTTTTTAAGTAAATTTGAAATATAAACATTTGAAAATAAGACTTCACAACTTTCCATATTTGATGAAGCTACGTATAAAAACGATTCCACAAAATTAAATTTCTTATTAGGCTCTATAACCTAACCATAGCATTACTTTATCTTAAATAGTCTAAAATTCGACATTGGTAGGAAATTCCAAAAAAAAACTTTTTCCGAGAAAAAAAATCCAAAAATTTCTAAGTACCATTCAAAATTTAATGGCAAGCACTTTAAATAATGGGGACTGCCGCAAATGGGGACTTAACAAATTATTGAAACCTCGATTTTGTACCCAACTATAAAATCTCTCATATACCCCTCCTTATATACATCTACAATTCTTTTGTAAAATATAATATATTCAAATTCGACTTTAAAATTCCTCCTAATTTAAAATATTGCATACTCATATATGGGGAATTCCATGAAAAATGAGCCAAAAACCGAAAATTAAAAAAGAACTATATAATATCTTATATGGTCCTAATATTAGAAAACGTGAGTATTAGTTCTTCATCTGCTTTTCTTTTTAAATTGTGTTTTTAAAATCGATTCAAATCTATTCTTGAGGCGGAAAAAATTTTATTAAAATGCCTGATTGTCCTGTTGACTAACGCATTCTACTTTCTTGTAATTTTTACAAGTTGTAATAAAAAGCCTATAATTAGATTTTAGTCCATGTTTTATCAATAGACATATATGCAATGTAAATGTAAGATTTTCTTTTTTTACTACTGTAAAGGAATTCGCAGAAAATGGTATAATATTAAAAATTATATAAAACTAACAAAAGTGATGATGATGACTAACAGCATTTTGTGAAAATATAAGTTATTTTTCTCGTTTAAGTTTTTGTTATTGGAACACCGAAATATTAGCGAAATATTGCTCTATAAAAGGGTTTTAAATATACAAATATTTGCAGAATAGAGTTAATGATACCTAGGCTAAGTTGATAAAAGAATATTTCTAAATTTCTTTAAATGTCCGAATGACTAACATAAAATTCCCGATATATAAATATTCTGGAAAAAGAGAATACTCTGATTTTGTAACCATCTTCTAATTATTTTTTACATGCATATTAATTAGGAAGGGAAAGACTTATTATTTTCAAATATAAAAAAAAAAATTATTAGCTAAGTCGGGAGGTTCTTTCGAATGTTGTTGATATTTTAAACTTCCGGAAAGTACGGTAAATAAGTTTTTTAGACCGGAACTTCACCGAAATCAATTTTTCCTTATGGTTGGAATTATGACACCATCCCGTGTAATTCTTGCAAACTGTCCTCTTTCAATACACTTTTGCAGACGGACTGTTTCATCAAGAACGGACATATTAAAATTATTTAACAAAACCAAATTTAACATGTAGGTACCACTTCGAGTACCAACTATTTATAACCTCAGTAAATTAAATGTCAAATAAGACAAACAGATATACAAACACAATATTATAAAAGACAAACACATTGATGTAAAACTGTAAAAAAAAAAAACTATACATGAAAGTCATCATCAGAATAAGACAAAAGAAATTACGTACAAAATAGAAAAAATTTTAATCATTTTACAATTACACAATTTTTTTAAGTTTAAGTATAACATGACATATTGTTGATGGAAGGCTTTTATTTTATGGTTTTATTTAACTTTCAATTACAAAAAGTATAAAATTTTCACCTGGTATCCACCAAAATAAAAAAAAAAGTTGACATTTTAATTTACAATTTATGGAAATTTACAAGCTCTGTTCAGAATTGTATTTTACTTTTTGTTTTTTTTTCTTTTTTTGTTACTGAATAACTTATGGGTAACTAATTTCTTTAACTAAATACTCGTATACGTTTATGTTTATTAAAGTTATAAAGACATTAAGCGAGAGATGGAGAAAACTTTTTTAAAATTATCTTCAAAAAAAAAAAAAATAATAAAGAAAATATCATAAGTTTTCCTTAAAAATGTTTTGCAATTGTATATTTAATGCTTTTTTAATTTCTAATTAAAGTTTTTAACATTAATTTGTAACAGAACATCGGTTTCTAGACTCTAATCTTTTACCAATTCTAATTTTAAGTGAATAAAATAAAAAAAAAAAAAATAAATTTTCATTGTATTAATTTGGAAATACATAAAATGTTATTATGATTTTCATTTTTTTTAATTTTTTAAATAGAAGATGTCGTTACCATAAGGTTTCAATTTTGTTTTCAATAATTTTCTACATGAAATTGTATATGTACATAGCAATTTATGTACATAAACGCATTATCATCATATATGATTCTTTCATATATCCTTCTTCCTTCTTTTTTTACTTGGTTATAAAAGTGACATATAAATTTTTCTTCTCATTGTTTGAAAGTGTGAGTGATTATATAATAATTCTATAATGATACCTCTCAAAAAAAAAAAAAAAACTTCATTCTTCAAGTTCAAATACCACGATTTTATGAAAAAAAAAACAAATAGAAATAAAACAAAAAGAAAAAAAAAAATATATAAATATAAAACAAAATTACAAAGTTTCAGAAACAGATGGCGCTCTTCTTTAAATTTATGATGTTAGAGTAATGTTTTTATTTTTCTTTTTTCTTTTTGCTTTTTGTATTTTGGATTTTTTTCTGAAATAGTAAAAATATGCTTTTCAATTTTTATTTAGCATTATTTTGTAGATTTATCGGTTAGATTCATCTGTTTTTGAAATTGAAAAATTCTGATAATGATCTTCGTATGATGATAATTGTGTTCCTTCATTTTTTCATCATCAATTAATGACTAAATAGATCGAAATATAGTGGTAACGTTTTTATTGTTCCGACTTACAAGTACATATTTAACATTTCATAATTAAAAAATTAAAATAAAATTAATAAGGATATCATATTTTACTTCGGATAAGTACCATATCACATGAGGTAAGAAGATCCGTATATTTTCAATTGGTGTTTCTAAATGCAATAAAAAATGTAAAACCGAATGTGCAACTAAGACATCTGAAAATACTAGATTTTTTTTTGCAGAGAATAAAAATATACGAAGTCTAGATTTACTAACAACATTATTTTATACAGACTTTTAAATTTTTTACAATAAAGCTTTGTCTAATAAAACTGTTAGCTACCGAGTACCGAGTACAAGAAATTAGAAAACTATTTAGAAAAAACTATAGAGAAAAAAAAAATTGGGTATTACAATTATAATAACGGTAGCTTTTTTCTTATCTATCACTTCTATTACATGCAAAAAGGATTCGAAGTGAACGATTAGTGTACGAAATATAGAAAATGTTAAATGAAAAGAAAAACAAATTCAAATAAAAAAGGACATCAAAACTTAATATTGAAAAAAAAAAAACAAAACAAAAAAAAAAGAGAAAATATTTCAAGGTCAATTTCGTCAATTTTATTGAATTTTACTTTAGCTCTGTTTTTATCTTTAAAGTTTGAGTTTTTTTTTTTTTTTAAATACATTTTTAAACTTTTTTTTTTTTCTTTAATAAAAATCTTTGGAAAAACGATAAAAAAAAACTTAATAGATTTTTTCTTCCCTCTTGAATTTGTTCCAATTCAATGAGTATTTGAGAGAGAACCTATGACAGTTTAATTGTGATAAATTTTTTTTTTTTTTTTTTGGCTCTATTCAAAGAGCTGGTGTGTTTTCCAGTTTTCTCCAAATATTCATCATCCTTTTTTTCTTTTCCTTTTTTGAGTGATAAATATTTTTTTTTTTTTACTGTTATTCATTGAAAGAAGAAAACGAAACAATTTTTAAAAGCAGAAAGTATTAACTGGGCACTCGGAAATTATTTCTCCTCTATTAAAACAAGAATGAAAAAACAAAATAAAAATGAATCATCCGGTCCGGTCGGTTTTCTTTAAAAATTAAATGATGGTTGAAAAATAATAATAATTACGATGAAATAAATGATGTAGTTAAAACTCCTAAATGTTTATCATATAATTACAATTTTTTTAAACGTATATTAATCAAATATTTTTAATAATTCATTTTCTTTTTGTCTCTGCGGAAGATGTAGATCTTTAAAATATTCGAAGAAAACATAAACCCTTTGGTATACCAATAAGTTTTTTGTCGTAATAAAATTAGCCGCCTCCGTATCGAAAATTAATGGGATAAGCAACTTAAATGCAGAATAGTATAATAGCTCAGAAATATGTACCTATCTGCAGGATATAATAGGGGTGTTTCAGTTTTTCCGATTAAATCAAATTTCTTGAATTCATAATTGCGCCACCTTTCCAATATTCTATTTAAGATTTGTTAACATTTGATTTTTTTTTTCTTTTTATTTCATTTCTCTGCCACATAAATGTGAACAGGAAATTACAAAGCCTTTTCTTTTCAGGCGTGGCTGTAAATGTCGTAAGGAGGAATAACTCTTACGACATGTGTGGGATTCGAACCCACACTCCCTCGGTGTTTACAGCGTATTTTATGCGCTCTTACCCACTAAGCCACCGAGGCTCCTACATTTAAATTTAAAATGTTTTTCTATATTAACCTTCATGTAATATACATAGGTTACAATAATTTATAAAAGCACTATATATGTATATTGGCGAATAAAATAATCTTCTTAAATTATGATATCTTCAAAAGAAATTTTTACGAATTGAAAAGCAAATTCATCTGATTTTTACTTTAATTTAGAGAAATTAATTTCGATGCTTAAGAATGAAATTAAAGAAATGATGAAAGAAGAATTAAATTAGAGAAATTAAACATGATTAAGTTAAATTGCCTTCAGTGAAACTCTAAATCGCGGCTGAAGAAGCTTAACGAACAATAATTGTCTTTACATATTTCGAGCAAAATTTCTTTCTTTTCGTTCCAAACAAAAGCTAGTCACTCTATTAAATAAAACATTTATTATAACTCTATATTCGGGTTGGGAATAAAATCCGGAAAAAAATAAAACAAAATGCAGAAAAGAGAAAACTCAGAAAATACTAAAAGCAGAAGAGAGAAAATCCAAAAAAAAAAAATGTAAATTTCAAAATCTACACTATATTGAAACAAAATAATTAAAATCATATAAAAAAAAATTAATTGAAAAATTATAGAAATTATCCAAAATTGAAAATGAAAAATAATTGGCAGCGGGCTACCCTAACTTCCGCTATAAATTTAAACAATCCTCTTTTTGGATATTGGCAAGAATCAGGTTTAATATTTAAACAAATTTTATTAGGAATTATATATTTAATTTTTTATTATGTGAACGAATTAAACCTAATTTATTATTTTTTTACCTATGAAGTATTAAATAAAGTATTAAAAAGGATAAAACTAAAAAAAATAGTACAGAGTTTTTATATTACATATTAAACCTAGATTTCATCCTTTCTGAATTTTGTCCTCTCTGTATTTAGTTTTTTCTGGATTTTGTCTTTTCTAGATTTAGTCTTTTCTGGATTTGTTAACAAATTCTGAATTTTGTCCTTTTTGGATTTGTAAATTCTGGAATTTATTCCGTACCCCTACATTCAATACAAAAATTATAAAATTCGAAAAAAAAAAAGTTTAAAAGAGATAAATTAAAAAAGAAATAAAAAAAATCAATTATAATTAAATTTTAAACAATTTTAATGGAAAGTTTAAAATCAATTACATTAATTTTTTTTTTTTTTTTTAATTTATTTTCTTTACAACAGGAAAAACAATTAAAAAATATTTTCTTTTAAATTTCAAAAAATTTTATGAAAAATAAAAATTTTTAATTAAATTTTAAAGAAAAAATTATGTGAAAATAAAGAAAACTTTAAAAAACAAAAGATATTTTAAAATAACCTTCAAAATCACTTCAAAAACTTTTTCCTTTTAATAACAGTAACTGTTTTGTTTTTTTTTAAACAGTAAAATTAAAAAAAAAATACTACAAGAAAAGGTAGGTAAAAAGAGAGCAAAAAAAAACAAAAAAAAGGGACAAAAGATAAAATATTTTAACATTTTTTTTAAGAAGAAATTTAATTTTCTGGTCTGATGAAGCAATAACTTAAGATTTATAGAGGAGAAAAACTGTTTTATTGTGGTTGACAATTTTTTTTTTTTTTATTTCTCTAAAATGTACTAACTGTTAAATTTTTATATAGATACGGTTATTTATTCCAAAAAAAAAAAAAAAATATTTATAAAATATGTTGCTTTTTGTTATTTAAATATTAAAAGGATTAAAAAAAAAAAATGTATTATTAAAAATTGTAAACCTTTCATTTTATTTATTTTTTTTTTCTTTTTTTTTTCCAATTTATTTCAATAAAAATTTACAATATGTATTTTTAATTTAATTTAAATTTTATTGTTATTTAAAGTTTTCTTTTTTTTAAAGCAATAAAAATAACTATGAATGTATGTTTTATTTTTCTATATTACATTTAAAGATCATCTTGTCAAACTTGAAAAAAAAAAACCTTATGCCACCTAACAAAAAAAAAAAAAAACTCAAGAACAAAAAATAAAAGCATTTTCATGTGCACATAATATAAATGTATATTTTTATATTCATATATGTATATATGTATATGTAATATAGATGTAAACAGTAGAGCAACAATTTTAATGCATAAGTTATACGACTATTTGTAATACACCATAGTAAAAGGTGTGGTTTTAAATTATTTTATTCATGTCAATTAAATTATTTTTTCAACAGCAAAATTTCAAAAACTATACGAGTAACAGTAAATGGTATTATAAAAAATTTATACATATAAAAAAAATAAGTAATTGAAAATTCCAACAATCTATGGTGTATGCCAAGTGAAATGCATGTCGTTGAAAATAATGGCAAAAAAAAAAAAAAAATGTTGTTCTATTTTCTATTCTAAGGATTAAAGTAATTTCATTGAAAGAAATTTATTTCCAGTAACTATTTGTAAATATGATAAGATAAATGTTTGTCTGCTTAATTTCTTAAATGGATGTTTTAAAAATATCTATATGCTATCAAAATATCTATATTTAAATATCTATAGTTTTATAAATATCTATAATCTTATGTTCTAAATTAATATTCGGCAGAGAAAAAATAGATTAAATATGTATAATTCAGAAGAAGAAATAAAAAAATGTGTATAAGCTTCAAAAAGAAAAGTTTAAATCAATAACTAAACTTTACAAAACGTAAATTATCAGAATGTGCTTTTCTAAATTTCAAAAATTAAAAATAAAAAAAATTAAAATATTTTTGAGGCTTCGATGGCCTAGTGGGTAAGAACGTATAAAATACGCTGTAAACACCGAGGGAGTTTAGGTTTGAATCCCACACACGTTATATGAGTTATTCCTCCTTACAACATTTACAGCCACGCCTAAACAGGAAAGGCTGTGTAATTTCATGTTCACATTTATGTGGCAGAGAAATGCATTAAAAAACAAGGTAGAATGTAAACCAACGGTTTTTAAAAGCGCACATTTCCAAACTCAATACAAACAAAAGTTTAGAATTTTGACTTGTACAAAAATTTTAAAATTTCATGTAATACGAAAAAACGTGAAAATAGGACATTTTTGAAATTTGAGGGGCCGTAAATCCGGAATCCTATATAACTAAGAAAAGCCATTAACACGCGTAAAAATATATTATTGAACCTTTAATTTCCATGCATCGCCGAAGAAAAATTTTTACAGGTGCCTAAGTTACAGATGTCTAAAAATAGCAAATTTTCAATTTTTGAGGCGTAATAACTCTTAAAGAGGGGGTGCTACCAAAAAATTTTCTGAGGAAACTTATACTAATTCTAAAAGTTCTTTCTTGTCTCAAAATTACAGGTTTCTATCTAAAGGCGTGCCGGAGTTATGAAAAAAGAAATTTCATCATATGGTTTTCACATAACGGTAAATTTAAATAGTAAATTACAAAATATCACATAATTTTGATATTGTTTTATATAGATAATAAAATTTTCGATCTTCTGGCGGTTTTAGATTGCAAAACTATTACGCAGGGCCTGAGATATATACATCTGAAAATGGGACTTTTTCGCAATTTTGAAGAGCTGCAACTTTGGAACCCTTTACAACTAAAACAAACCTTTAACACACATTAAAATATATTACTGTAGCTTTAATTTTTATATCTTGCAGAAGTAAAATGTGTACAGGTGCCTAAGTTACATGTGTTTAAAAATAGCAAATTTTTAATTTTTAAGCCCTAATAGCTCATTAACAGGGGGTGGTCCAAAAAAATTTTCTGAGCAAACTTATACTAATTCTAAAAGTTCTTTCTTGCCCCAAAATTTCAAGCTTCTATCTAAAAGCGTGCCGGAGTTATGAAAGTAGAAAAACCATGCAAAATTTGGTTTTCACATAACGGTAAATTTAAATACTAAATTTAAAAAAATTGTACAATTTTGATATTAATTTACAAAAACAAAAGAAATACCTGTCGAATGACGTTTTCAGATTGAAAAAATCTTAAGCAGAACATAAGACATATGCATTTAAAAATAGGGCTTTTTCAAAGTTTGAGGGGCTGTAGCTCCGTAATGGGAGGGGCTACATGAAAAAGTTGTTCCACAAAATTATTTTTTTTATGAGACCTACCCATGGTTAAAATTTTTTTTCTCTATCTTTAACGGTGTAGAAGTTTTGTAAACAGACGGACGGACGGACAGAATGAAACTAATAAGCACATTTTTTCAAAATTTTTTTGGAAATGTGCTAAAAAAAAATATATTTTTATTTTATTAAAATAAATTGAAAGGTATTTTCGAAAAAAAAGTACGAATATCGATATTTTTTTTAAATATTCAGAAATTTTAAATTATACTTGAAACTTTATTTTTGTTTTTTTTTTTTTTTTTGGGAGGGAGAATTGATGCAATTATTTATTTAATTTTGCATCTAAACTTATGAAAGTTTTATAGGGTAGAATGAATTTAAAGTCCATGGATTTTAATACCTGTTTTAAAGAATAATAGTGCTTTTCAAAAGATATTCACAAATTTATACACATAGTTATATTATTTCTCAGAGAAGCAAAAATAACGAATTAACTTGCATTATTTCTAAGCCAAAGAATTTTTATCATACTTTCTTTCGCCATTTTAAACATTGCACAAATTACTTTATTATTACACAAATTAGATTTTCTTTTGTTTATTTTTCTAAATTCTATAATTTTTATATTCTAATTCCCCATTTTCAGTTTTCCAGAAATTTTCAAAACTATTTTAGTTTTTGTAAAGTATTCTGAAAAAAGGAGATTAATAAATTTTTGTTAAATCTCCTGAAAAAAGAAAATAAACCAATCCCTTCTCTTTCACAGAAATTTAAATTTCATTTCAGGTCGCCGTTTTGATTTAGTGAGCTTCAATACCTTTTTATAAGGACACTATAGTCCAACTTAAAATGGATTTAAAGTTCATGGACTTAAATTCCTAAAGTTTTGGAAATAAAATCGATAGATTTTAATTCACTGTATTCAAGTTTTCAATTTATAACATCAAATTCAAATTTCTTACTTATTTATTAAAATAAAATACCTTATAAAATATTACCTACATATATAAAATATTTTTATTTTCTAATATATTTTCAAAATTTAGTTAAAGTTAAACTTTGAACTTTAAATTTACTATATAAATTTACCTTAAAAATAGAAAGCAATTTGTAATAAAACTACAATAATAAAATGTTTTATTCTAGTAAAATATTCTGGAAGATCAATAGTGAACATTATATACATAATACATATATATACGAACAAAGAAATAGTATTGTAAATATAATCCTTGAAGGTGAAAAGATTTTGTATTCGTTTTTTTTAATACAAACAAATTCAGGTGAACAGAATATATGGAATGTGTTAAGACTTAAAATCAATTATGATATGAATATATTTAAATATAAGTAAAATAATGGAGTACAATTATTTAAATGTTCGTTTACATCTGAAATCAATCTAAACTTTATTTAAAGGGTAATTTTTTTTATTTTCAGGAATACATATATATTTAGTTACTTTAAGAAAATGTAATAATACTTGATGGAAAGAATAGTTATGACGGGACTCTATCAAATATTCAACATTTTTTCAATTATCAGATATCATCAAACGAAAAACTGTTAATACAAACTTGTTAAATAAGGGATTAGGAGCTTATGTTGATTTTCAAAATGTCAGCTCGTTAAATTTCGACTCTCAAAATGTCGATTCTCAAAATGTCGACAAAAATGTATAGAAAATTGTGTATTTTAGTTTTTAACAAATTTTTTTTTTTTTTTTTATTTGAAAAACTAGGATAATTCAATATTTAATAGGCTTTATGAGTTAATGGAAAAGGAACTAATGAAGAAAACACCAAAATGAACCAAAATCGTAAAAATTCTCGATTTATTTCATTTTTTTTCTATTTTAGTTCATATAAACCAAAGTAGAAAATCATAATGAATTAAAATAGAAAAAAAATGTTCGAATTTTTCTTAAATAAAATAACTTTATATATTTTGTAAATTTTAATGCGAAGAGAAATTAATGTCTTCCCCTTATTTTTTATTAATTATTAACTTTGTACCAGAGTTAAACGAAAACGAAAAATATTAGTTATGTTTGTGAATTGAATTAATGTCGCAAAATACTGAGTTATTTGCATATAAAGGAAGAAGTTGTTTGGCAGCTACTCGAATCCGGCGGCCGAAAATGCTGGATTTAAATAGCGAAACTAACAATTTTGCAAAAGTGACGTAATTTTTTTACGCGTCCTAGCTCCTTTATTTTTTCAGTTATCGTGCGGACGGATGAACATGGCTTAATCGATTCAGAATTCGATTCTGAGCCGATCCATACATTTGACACTATATCTAACTCGACTCCTTTAAGATCTTAAAAACGTAATGGTAAATTTATTATATCTTTGAACATAGTTCATACGGGTATGATGAACTATAAAGTCGAGTTTAAGATTTATTTTAAGGACTTTATTGTGACATAATTATTATGTAACATCAAATATGTATACAAATAATCATCAAATATGTATACAAAATTAGGATATTCCCTTTTTTCAGAATATTTATATGTATATATATATATATGTATGTGAGATTGTTAATTTGGAGGGATTTTAGAGTTGGTTTCAAAATCAGGGTTATACGCTTTTTCCAGAATATTTAAATATATTTATATGCGAGATTCTAAATTAGGAGGGGTTTAGAGTTGCGGTTACAAAATCAGGATGAAACAAATTTCTGTTAATAAAATTGAAAAAAATATAATTGTTTTTATTAAGTTTTTTATTAAACAATAATTTTAATATATATATACCTAACAAAAAAAAAAAAAAAAAAAAATTATTTTGAAGGCGACGTTTTGTTCAAGTCGACATCCAAGTCAACATTTTTTGTCCAAGTCGACATTTTGGGAGTCGAAATTTTGAAAACGACATTTTGGGAGTCGACATTTTGCGAGTCGATATTTTGAAAATCGACATAAATTCCCCGACCCATTAAATAACTATTAAGATTTAAATAAAATTGCATTTTTGTAACATATATTTTATATAAAATTTAAAAATTTCCATAATTTCTTTGTTTGTAAATGAAAAAAAAAACAAAAAACTTCCAAATTATTGGTCTGGCACCCGTCTTATAGAAAAATACCTTTAATTTATCTAAATATTTTTTTTCTCGTAATCTGCTTCTTTTATAATTATTAATGTTTCATTTTCAAAAAATCTAAAAATAATATTATAAATTTTTTTTGAAAAATTCAATTTAATTTCCAAACAAAAATAAAATTGTGTAAAAGAAAAATTTAATTTATTTTTAATGTTCATTGTAATATAATTTATTTATTTTATTCCATAAAAAAAGCTTAACTAAATCATTATCATGAATAAAAATTCCATCATAATTTCGCAATTCATTGTTTTCATCTTTTTCATATTTTTTTTTTTTTTAATTTTAGAACCTATTAAAAATTTAAAACAAGTCAAATCTCATTTATTTCAATTTTGTATTATCCTTTTCTTTATTTTTTTTTCACAATAAAAAGAAAAATATGTAAAATTTTATTTAATATAATTTCAGTAACAACCTGTAAGATTGCAAAATAAAAAAAAAAATAAATAAATTAGAAAGGAAAGTACACAAGTCAGCGATAATTATAAAAATTTACCTTAAAGGCACCAAAAAAAAAATTAAAACACAACAAAAAAGAAAAACAAATTCAAGAGTTTTTCTGAACTGGTACTTATCCAAATTTTTTTTTCTAACTACTTGTAATTAACTTTTTTATACACTAACTTTTTTTTCTTGTTTTTCTAACCGTGTGTTTTAACTGTATGCAATAGTTTGAAGCAATAACTAAACAAACTACAAAATAAAAGAAATCCTTTACTTTAGCTATTTTAATGATGTAACAAAAATGTCTATAGGGTAGAAACTCATTAAAAAATGAAATAATAAAAGAATATAATAAGAGAGCAATTATTTTATTATTAAAATTTTCATTTAAATTTTATAAGACTAGGATTTTACAAGAATTCCAATTAGTTTTCAAGTATATTTTGTTTTCTTTGTCCAAAAACTTGTACCATGGCTATCTTCAAGTTTCATATATTTTTTTTTTTTGTAAATCATTAAATTTCAAAGTTGAAATAAATAGATATATCAAGCTTAAATGATATCTTTATTATATGAACAAAAAAAAATAGAATCTGGACAAAATTGAACTTCGAACAAAATCAGGTGATCATTTCTAATAAAATTATTTTAAATAAAAATTAGTTTTTGTTGCTTCACTTCCTTTGCAAATGTTAGCAACTTAAGGAAATAAAGGAACTTTCTACTGTCAATTCAATATTTTCATTTTGTATATTTGTAGCTCTGAATCTGTATATAGCCTTTTTATTTTTCATTTTCAAATTAGTTCTGACTTTTCTCAAATTACATTATAGCCCCATGAAATTTAATTTTGAAGAAAAGTAGGCATTATGTAACTAAGTGACACACTAATCAATTATCTTCTTACTATCCAAAACTCGTAAATGTTCAACTTTTTATTATTATTGTTAATTAACATAAAATTTAAAATAAAAATAAAATTAAAAATGACTCGTACAAGTTGGTTTTTCCCGGGAAAATGTTAATTCTCAAAATAAAAATTTCTGAAAAATAAAATTTTTTATTAAAAAAGGCGTTTTTTTTATTACAAAATAAAACACAAATGAAAAAAAAAATATTAAATTAGTTTAAAAAAAAAACGAGGTGTTGTTCATGTTTGTGTGGACTTCTGAAATTGTTATTGTACCATAAACATTTCACAAAACAAATTAACAAAGTATAAAATTGGAAAATGTATCTTGTTTGAAGTTTGTCTTGTATCATGAAAGAAGTGAAACAGTATCAATGGATAGTAATAAAAAAATTTTGTTGGAATAAGATTAATGCATATGGATATGAATATACATACATGTGCACATATATAGCTATAAATGCATTTTTTAGAATCTTAGTACGAAAAACTTTTCGTTACACGCATTGCAAAATAACACAAGCTTACAATTTTTAAATATTTTTAGTTTGAGGTCAGATATACTTTTATTCCTTTATAAATGTTCATTCATTTATCCTAGTAATGAAAAATTAACCTAAAAATTAAATATTATGAGTTAGAAATATTAGATAAATAGCAAAAAAACAAACAAAATAATAATTTCTATCTAGAATAATTAGCATAGGTAGAAGACTAATAAATAATCTCTTAAATTACCCTAATGAAAATTAATGTGTTCACAAATTTTCTTATTTTAAAAATAAAAACATAGCATAGATATACGAAATTAGAATCAATCTTATTCTATCATTTTAGGTACTATCTATAAAAAAAAAAGGTAATTTCAAAATATTTATTATTTTTAAAACCAAAATAAATTGCAATTTAAAAATTAACTGTTAAAAATTAATTTAACTAGACACAACTACTTAAAATCTAATTTAAAAAAGATTTATTAAACTCATTTGAAAATAAAATATAACTAAATATTTCAATCTTAAAATAAATTTACTGAAAAACTTTACATAAAATTTAAATACTTACCAAGATTTACAAATAAAATAAATGTTCCTTAATTAAAATCCACCACATCTGAGAAAATCTTAAGCCATCTGCATTTAAAACTCTTAACTAAATAAATAAAGAAAAAAAAATTTTTTTTTTAAGACATTTTAAATTAAAATTTAAAAGTAAATAATTTTTTTTTATTCTTTTTCATCTTTTTGTTTTTTTATTCAACCTTTTTAATGATCATCTTTTATATCCATCATAGCCAAATTAAAATGTGACAGTTTCCACAATAAAGGCAAGTAACAAAAGACCTTGTCCTATACCCAATCAAGATTTTTTATTTTTTCCTGAAAAGAAAAAAAGAAAGAAACAAATATAAAATAAATCTTTTTTTTTTCCTTTTTTCTCTTTAATTTATTACTGGGCTGAGAAAACCAGAATTGTTTAATTCTTAAATACTAAAAATAGAATTATTTTATTGTCCTTTTTTATTTTTATTTGTATTATTTTTATATTTTTCTTTTTTTATTATCTTTAAACGGTAAAAGGGTCCTTTGACCGGGAGGAAAAACAAAAAAAAAAAAAAAAAAAAAGAAAGAAAACAGAACCAAACACAAAAAATATTATTAATGAAAAATGAGAAAGAGTACTCTTAAAATAATTTTAATATGATTGCAGTAAAAACCTCAAACGAGAGTGAGGAAGAGGAAAAAAAAAAGAGGGAAGAAGAATGATTAGAATTAAATCAGTAATGTAGCTGCAACATGATTCAATACACAATCGAACCGGAAAATCTGTAACCCCATAAGTATTCTAAATTTAATACATTAAAGCAATTCACTTTTATCAAAGAAACGAAACATCAGCAAAGATGATTCATAAATCTATTCGCAATTGTCACAAACAGCGAGTTTTATTGATTTTTTCTTGGAACTTTTTAACTTTTCAAAATTAGGTCTTCTAAAAAATAACAAAATATATTGAATGTACACATAATAAATTCTGATATGCAACGGTGTTAATGCTTTGAAAGACCTGAACAACATTTTTTCGTGAATATAATGTAATAGAATCTATTAAATTTGTTTTTGAAACTAAAATGCCACGATTTTTAACGTTACCACAAAATGTTGTGTTTTTTCCTTTTAAATAAAATATCCTGTTATGATACAATCATATGAATGAGGCCCAATTTCTCATTCTTCCATTCTAAAAATCTTTATTTTGTCGATTTAATTTTACAGCACTTAAGAAATACCATTCTGTGTGTTGAATCGAATGAAAATTAAAATACTGTGTAACAACGTCTTAATAATAATAAAATTAATGTGGTATAAAGCTATAAAAAATTTTTTTAATAACATCAAAGTGTTTTGAACATCAAAAAATGTAAAATTTAATATAAATAAAAGTATACCTGATTGATAGTAGGTGGCAATATTCTTATACATACATATTATGTATATGTATGTACATACATATCCTATAGTTATAATAATATGTATGTACATTGATTTAAAATTTATAAATTTTATGTCCTAAATGAGTCATCATAACTTAAATTTATTTAAGGCTCGTGTATAAAACAAACCTATACAATTGATAGTATTGATACATATATCATATAAAAGTCATCAATACAATTTTTTTTGTTCTATGTAGATGATCTATATGCATATTTTAAATCTATATGATGTATGTAGGTACATACATAATGTAGTTATTACGGTTCATTCTTAAAGTTATTCAAGTGTATAAAAAAAATAATGAAATAAAATCATTGAGTCAATGAACCAATTTTAATTCATAATTTTCCTTTTTCTATATTTTTATTTCTTGTTTTTGATTTTACTAAAAATAATTTTTAATAAAAAGGCATTAATTAAATATTTTAAATATTTTTTCTTCCTTTACCATTTATACATTTTTAATGAACACAATAAACGATAAAAAAAAATATACATATTTATACCTATCCATACATTTACATACATACATATGTACATTTATTTAGAAAATAGCAAAATTAAAGAGACTTTGAAACTTTAAATGACTTAACTTACATTTTCTAGGACCTAGATTAACTTCTTTTTCTTGTGAGCATATTGTTTACTCTCTACTGAATATAAGCAGGTATATTCTATTGATTTTTTATATGTACCTTCCGTTCCGTAATCCGGATAGCAGAAGATGCTACTAAACTAACTACTGTTAACTGTATACCAATCTTAAATCTCAATTCATCACAAATGGCAAAACACAATTTGATGTGAGTAGTTCTGTGTTTGTTTTATATTAATCCATAAAATTTCTTATGATGGACTATTATCATAGGACAGAGTATAAAATTATTACATAAATTATTCATTCTCTTCCTAATTTGACGAAGCCATTTTTCACCTTTTTTTGACAAAATTTCATACTGATAAGTAATAACTGATAAAAGATAACTGATTAGCGATTACTTTACTCGTGATTCGTCTTGCTCATAACATAATTTAAATTTCTTTTAGTACAATTTACAAAGCACTACGTTACGTTTGCGAACAGAATGCGAAGACTAATTTGTATTAAAGCTTTCGCTAACTAAACGCTTTAGCGACTAGCGTTAAACGTACAGTTTCCAAATTAAAAACTTAACGTCAAACCAATGAGAAATAAAATTCAGAAACAAGAATTTTGGTTATGGAATGAATTGGTATTGTAAAGTGTAATCTTTACGCTTTAGCAAAACGAAAACATTTATCCAAAGTTTTTTATGTGACGTTTTAAGTGGCGTTGCAAAGTTTTTTATGAGACGTTTATACCAAGATTTTTATGTGACGTTTTTGTTGTTGTTTTGGTAAATTAGATAAATAAAATTTTTTTTTGTTTTAATATGTTTAAGTATTACATATATTGTTCTTTTATTTTCATGATTGTATATAGGATTTTAACAATTACATTTGTCTATAAATAGTTAAATCACAAAAATTTAAATATAAGAAATTAAGCTAAAAAAGAGATTTTATTTCTACCCCATAATATTATTAACATTTATAACAGTATAATAAATTAAACTAAAAAAGGAACTTTAATTTTACCCCTATTTATTAAATATAAAAAAAAATTATCTATCACATAGAAAGGATTTCAATTCAGTCTTAAAAAAAATTATATATTAATTTTTGGTTCCATTTTTCTTTCCGTGTCTTTTTCTTTCCGGATACATTGGCACCATGTTTTAATGACACTTTCAATATCGCTGTTACTAACAGTGGGAAATTTATATATGATCTAAATTTATATATGATGGCTTGATCTAAAATATAAAAAAATAATAGTAAATAACATATGTGCAATATTTTTAAATGCAATGTCCATTCAGATGATATAGCACTACAAATTTCCACACGTTCATTATTAAATTCTATATCGGAAACACTTTTAACAATCTCATTTCTAAAATTATATTTTCAATTTCAAAAGCATCAGAAATAGTAGAAAATTCTGCAACATTTTCATTTATTTTTATGGCACTTTTGCAAATGTTCTTAATTTCTTTGCGAATATTCCTATATGTTTTTTGTTTATTCATATTCTATACTTTTTAATTATAATTTACGTACCAGAAAATTATTTTAAAAAATTTAGGAACTATGAACTAGTAACTACGTCCTATGAGAGCAAACTTTTAATAAAAACCTGTTGATAAACGTTTCGCTAAAGTGTAAATTTTTTGAACACTAACCCTTAACAGTGACACATACACAAGTCACCGTTTCCGAATTTCATTTCGTTTGACGTTAAGTTTTTATTCCAAACTGTACAGTAAAGTATACTTGTTAGCGGAAACTTAAATTAGTCTTCGTTCTCTGATCCCCCAAAAACGTAACCATTTGTCAAACTAAAGTGATGTCAATTGTCAATTTGAAACAAAAAAAGAATACAAATGTGTGCGTGTTTCGTGTTCCTATTCAAAAAAGTTTACATAAAAAACTGTACATTTTCGTTACCTTTTTGGTGTACATACATATCCATATGTATTTTTTTTTTAGCTAAAGGGTTATAAAACTTTATTTTAGTTTTTTTTTATTTCCCTTTCAAATATTTGATAATATATTAATACTAAATATATGTATAAATAATATTACAATATTTGAATAAATAATTGAATTTTTTCGTATTAAACGTGGTAGACCACTCATGGAAACCTACATACATATATACATAATTGATCGAAAATTTTCAATTTCTTTATGCATATGTATGTACATACATGTACATACATGCATACATACCAATATTGTTTTTTAAATTAAATTTTTTTATAATTTTAATTAGAAATTTGATAATTTTAAATAGTTAGCATGTATCCAATGACACTAAAAGGTTTTAAATTTTTTTTTAAATTTTCTGAAACAAATAGAGATGCCTAAAGTTACTAAAACCGAAGGGTCCTCTGCTCAACTTATTTAAAATATTAAAGATTTCATTTATGTTTTTCAAGATTTTAAAAACTTTTTATAACATATTATTATTTATTATGCAAAGATTTATAATATTGATATTGTTCTTAATATGATATATAACTATCATATAGAATCAATATAAAAGCAATTATAGCTAAATTGAAATAATATCAAGTAAAATACTGAAGTAGGTACGTGAGCGCAATTTAATATTATCAATATGTATAGCACATTAGCTGTGATTTTTTATTTGTTCGATATTGAAGCTTTTACGACTTTTTTTTACAACGCAAAGCCAATATGTAAAGTGTAGAACGCTTAACAAGAGTTATTTTATCGAACGGTATTCCGTTCACACTTCACCAAAAGCGAATTATACACCACATATTTATATAGAAAATAAAAAAGTAGGTACATATATAATATATGAACTGTATCTAATATGTAACATGCTGTTTCAATATAATAATGACTGTCATTTATTAATATGCATATATATTTTTATATTTTATTATTATATATTTATTTGAATTTATTATGTATACTTTTCAATTTAATTAAAAATGTTATATATGATATATCATATCTGATATTTTCGGATTTAGAAGATTTAAAAAAAATATTAAATGTATTTTGCACGATTTCCTTAGAGATTCGTGAACGGAAATCATTTATAATACTCTTCTCAAATATCAATTTGCACAGTAAGTAATGAAAATGTGTATGACTTTATTATAAATTGCTGAACGGAATTCCTAAGTTTTCTGTGTTAATTCGCCCGACGCCCACGCCACGTTCCACGTTTGATTTTCAAGTTGGAAAGTGGCACTTTTCCATTCGAAATGTAACTAGATAGGCAACATAACAAAAAAATTTCAACCACTTTTTGAGTAACAGCTGTTTTTACATTATTTAGTTTCTCCCGCAAATATTCCCGCTAAAAAAACTTGGCGCTTTTTATATTTTTGAACTTTATATTTTTTTTTTACATAAATGAAAATAAAATAAAAAGTGAAGTAGATGGTCAAAAGTATATGTAATAAACAAAAAATTAAAAAAAAAATAAAGCAATGTGTCTAAATAATATAAAATATCTAAAAAATAAATAAATTTGTATTATTATTTTTTTAATAAAAATAAAAAAAATATAGAGTTATAGAAGTGATTATCAATAAATAGTAATTTAGTGCAACAATATTTAAAATTTATAATCTTTGCTGGGTAAAGGTGTGTTCTAATACATATAGAAAAGGTGAAAACACCTCTTCTTCACATGTTTCCAAAACACATAATTTTAAAAAATAAATGGAGTTTTAATATTAAAGCTTAAATAAAAAATCCGCAGAGTTTGAAAAAATGGAATTAGTGGTGAAAAATGGGTTTGATAAGTTGATAATATGGGATTGAATTTCATTTTGTTAAATCAAAATAATAAGACAAATTCAATGGTATGTCAGATAGCACTGAATACATAAAACAGGAGTATAAAGCTTTCGCTAACAATGGAGTTTAATAAATATCTGGTTCATTTATCTGAATAAAAAAAAATGTTTAATTTCAAAATTAATAAAGCGTACTATACTTACATCACAATGATATTGAATACTTTTTCCAAAATTATCTAATCCAATTTTTTTATCTTGCTTAAAAATACATAATATTAAATGTTTTATCATTTGGTCTTATGGGGCTGTGCAAAAATATCAAATATCAATTTACTCCAAACCTTTTAAAACAAAGTACTACGCGGAGTTGTAAACGCCCCTTGGTATATACGCAACAAAGACCTACATCGGGATCTACAGATCAAAGTAACTGAAGAGATCAGAAAGTTTGCGGTAAAGCACTAACAGCGATTGCGGATACATGAGAACGTCAAAATGAAAGCTGTACTGGATGTTGATAACAATATTCGTCGACTGAAAAGAAGGAATCCACAAGAGCTACTACAATGAGCGATGGAAACATATTTTATATAATATTTTTCCAGTATTATTACACTGCCATTATTTTGTTTCATTATTGTGTGTTCAACTTCTCTCTTAAAAAAAAACTAACGAATTTTGCGGAATGAAAACGGTCCTTCTTTTACTAACTCATTACATTTTTTCATCTGAAAGTAAAGGGCGGTTTTCATGGATCCCAATTTCAGAAAGAGAAAAAAATATAGTGTACTACCAATGGAAGACCGGGAGAAAAATTATATATATGTACTCAGAAATATCGTTGATAAAATCGTTCTCTAAATAATTTATAGACGATATTCAGCAAAATAAAAAAATCGTTGGATGATATTTCTATATAGTTTTCCCTTTTACACACATGTCAATTGTCAGTTTTGTATCTTCTGTCTATGCTCTAACATTTTAAGCTTTAGCTTTATTACATTTTTTCATCTAAAAGTGAGCATTTTTATTAAATAAATAAAAACGTTTCTTGTGTAACGTAGATAGATTTATAATGAACTTTTAAAGTAGAAAAAATAAAAATAGTATACAAAAATAAACATCTTTAATTTTCTAATAAACCACCTTTAATTTTTTATAACATATTATTGCATTCGTTGGCGTAACTATTTTAATAATGCAAAAACTATTCGCTTTTGGTGTTACATAAACGTACAGCTTTTAGCGAAGTACCTACATGATTATTTTTTGTTCTTAAATTATTTTAAAAATTATGTTTACTGTTCGATTTGTATTGCGAAAGCATTACGTTTACCATGTCTTGTATAAACATGTCTTTGTTAAAGGTTAGTTACGGTACTTTTAGAGAGCTTTATATTTAAAAGCCTCTTTCCTCATGTCTCAAAACTTGCCTCATGCATACTCAAAAACGTTACAAAAAATTAAAAACCTATTAAAACCTGAGAATGACTATTTCTCTGATCACGTGATGCACCTTCTTTATAAAGTTTTAGACAGCGAAATTTCATCAGCAAAAACTTTATAAATTTATAAAAATTTTTTAGACATGAGTAATATATGTTTTGAAAGATGTTTTTATAAATAAATTACGTATTCCTGAGGTTGTTTTTATGTTGAATGTTGAAATTTCTTTTTTTAATAAAATTTTCATGTTGAATTTTCATTAAAATTACTTTTTTTTTCCATTCCTAATTGATAATTTATTTAAAGCAACACTTAAAATAAAAATTTGAATAAAAAAACTATTAAATTATAATTTAAAAAGTAAACAATAATAATGACAACTATCAACTACAACATTTTTAGTCAGTTTTCTGTCTACGTACTTTTCCTACTAATGATATTAATGAGAAAAATGTAAAATTTTACTTTTTTCTCTAAAAAAAAAAAATAGCCAGAGAAAATTAATCAGGAAAGTGCGCAAACAGACATAATGTAAAAACAATCTTTTAAATCGATTTAGTTTGCTTATGTCAAAAATAATTTCCTTACTTTGACCTTGTTTACATTTGGTGGAAAAACGTCCCGTTTCTTCCCTTGCCTAAAAATTTTGGAGTAACATACGTTTTTCCTATTTCCATTGCTTATGGCAATTTTAATCGAAATGGAAGCAACACAGTCGTAAGCAATTTATTATTAATTTTAAATAAAACTTAAAGAAGATGATATAAGATATACAGTATATGCAAATCATTGTAGTTTTTTATAAATCAATTCATATATTTTTAGAAATAAATATGTATATTAATCATAATTTATAAATCTTGGCTGTTTACCTCACTAATTTTTTTTTTGGCTAACGCAAGTAAAAAGGTATCGATTGCCACACAGCCCTAATGTCGATATTTAAACTAACCCTTATGTCTAAGTAAAATGTTGACATAAATATTCATCGCACTTTATGAATTATGCCGCTACTATAATCAAACGCAATTTTGTGCAGCAATACAAAGCAGTTTTATACTAACAAGCCTTAATATTCGATTTTTTAAATGACGGATGTAAACAAAAATTAATTTTGTAAGAATTTTTTCATATACGGTATAATAATCTTTGTTTTCGGGGTATTAAAAATTGGAATTTACAATTAATTGGAATATTACAGTTGGAAATTACATAAATAGTTTCTAATTGGAAAATAAAAATTAAAAAAAGCGTGATTAATCCAATTACAGAAGAACCGAAAAAAACCCATCTATTTATTAAGTACTCTTCGTAACATAACCGAAATTTCGATTTTCGTATTGATTTTGATTATTATATCAATTATCACTGCACATTTTAGCAGTTTAGCACAACCCTTGTCTTTTCCTCATATATTTTAAAATTAAGGGTAGGACTAGGTACTAGGTACTTTACTTCTTTAGTTTTCTTTTGTCTTTTATATATAATAATTTATCTGTTATTAGTTATTTTGGACAATGTATACGACATGTAATCCAAGCATTTAAATCCAAACCATTGCCCCAATCTTTCTGACTTTTATTCGAAATGACCCCTTTAGGTGTTTTCAATTAATAAATATACTTCTTTTTTCTTTTAAGGCTTATTATTTTATTTATTTTTGATTTTCAATTTTTGTAATTCACCATATAAACGAAATAATATTTATTTAAATGGCCGCATTATCTTTCAATCCTAAGACAGTTTTACAGGTGCTGCCGTAGTGCAAATTTTATAAAATAATTGACAAAATTTTCTTTAAAATGATACTTTAAAAGGGTTGTACAAGAAATTTACATAAAATAAATTTATGAAAATTATTGTACATAATAATTTTTTTTACATACTAGAATTGGTTTTTAATTTTTTTTGTATGAAATAGGTATGTTGAATTGACATACATACTAATAATTTTTATTTTAGAGTTAGATTCAAAATCAGAGTTATACGCCATTTACCGAATATTTATGTAATTGTATATGGAAAATTCTGAATTAAGAGGCTTGGTTACAAAATCAGTGCATTTTTTTTTTTCAGAATATTTATATGAATGTATATGTGAGATTCTGAATTAGCAAGGATTTTAAAGTTTATTTTAAGAGTTTATTTATTGAAAGAATAAAATATAATTTATTAATATATACCTGGAAATTAATTTTTTTACATTTTCAATATAAAACTGTTAAAATTTGAATTTTTTGTATTAAATTAAAATTTTGCATTTACATACAGAAATTATTAAACATGTTGACATTTACCTTTAGAATCAATTAAACATTGAAATAAATGATAAAATATGTTTATTTTATCATTTAAAATGTTTAAATTAATTTATTTACGTTTTTAATATATGTCAATAATTTTTTATTTTATGTAAGTTTGAATTATCTGTAACTAGCTAAATATTTTTTGTACAACCCTTTCTTTTTCATTATTTAAAAACTTCATTTTGATTTTTAGATAAATTGTACTATCATTGGCTTGACGTCGTATTGTACGTCAAAATGTCAGTCAACTATTTCATAACAAAAATACTTATTTGTGTATGAAAAAAAATTTTAAAATTTTTTTCGCGAAAAATAATGCAAAAAAGTTTATTTTTTCGGTAAATTTAGATTCTAACGGTAAAATTATCGAATTTTGCTCATTTTTGGGCGGTTCCGAACACGTGGCCTGTTTTTTTTCGCTGAGTTACACATCGTATACATATCCTATTATTTTTATTTTATTATTTACTTTATCGCAACAAAAATAAAATAATATTTTATGTTAAATGACAACACTAATTTAAAATTCTAATATTATGTAAGAAATTGTTTGTGACCATTTGATCTGATTTGATATTTAATTTAATATGTACTTAATATCGAAGATTGTGAAAAAGATATACAGAAATTGCAAAAGAAGTCGATAATAGGATCAATAAGGTAAAATTCTAGTTAAAATTAAAACTGTTAAAATAGAACAATAAAACATTAAAACTGTACATATACATACATACATATGTTGAGAAAAGTGCCCAACATTTTATTGTTTTTAAATAACGATCAGAAAATTGTACGAAGAGAAATGTAAATGCATCCTGAATAGGAAAAACATATTTTGAACAATTTGAATGATTTTTTTTTATCATTTTAATTGACATTCGACCAATTCAAAACTATCACTAGATTTTAAAAAGAAATGGCAACATATTATAACATTTGTTTAGTGAAGTTGAAATGAAATGCTATATTATCAATAAAAGGATTAAAAATAATTTTTTTAAACAATGTGAATCAAATCAAAAATATTTCATTATTGTTTTATTTTTTCGTTTCTTTTTTCTTCTATTAATGAATAAATAAGTTTTTTATTTTATTTTTTTGATTCAATTTAAATGGAATTTAGATTATGTCCTGAACTAGAATGAATGAAATTATTGTTAAAAGTAATAATTTAAATTTTATCTTTATACAACAATAATGTTTGGCAATGAAGTATAAAAGAAAAAAAAAACACATTTTGATACCTATTTATATTTTAATTAAATTTCAATTTTGAATTTAAATACAATTTTTGTTTTATTAGTATACAAAAAAGAAAAGTAATAATATATACACATACATACATGTGTTATGTAAGTATGTAAAAAACGCTCCTTAAAAAAAACGCCTTAAAAGTTTTTGAAAAAATCTGAAAATCTGGTTGCATACTCATAACAAAAGAAAGTATTAATTTTAATGGTTCTACTTTAGCTTTGGCCGAAATTGTGAATTCTTTTCTATTTTTTTAGTTTTTATAATATTTAATAGTCCAAGCTAAGCTTTGTATCTATTTTATTCAATTTTTTTTTAAATAAGTAATTGTACAAGTAAGGAGCAATTTTGAAGATTCTTCTGGTTAAAAAAAGAAATATGTTAATTAGACCCAAAGATATAGGAATAATCAATCAACTTTTACAATAAATTTTCTGAAAAAGGAGTTGAAATCCTACCAATTTTATGAATCAAATATAACAGATGAGTGTTACATATTGAGCAAAACTGTTGTACGAAAGCTACCTGCTCCAACGCGTCCAGCGGGTTCCTTTAAACCATATAAAAAATATTTATTTGATAGAAATGTGCAAAAATTTATTTTTAAATGATAAATAAACTTAATAACTTTATAAATAACTTTTTTTATAGATACCTTTTAACGGTGAACACCGGTCCCAAAGAAATAAAACAATTGATGCCTCCACTCAAAGTTTTCCAACGTGAAACGAGGAGTGTAACAGATGCCCACCCATACACTGTGGAGATGCCGCAACACAGCATTCGGAAATTCGTTTGTCATGCGCACGTCGTATTTATGTGTTCTCAAAAGTTGGTAATTCATTTGTGTACGATATAACGAAATTTAAGAAGAACATTAACATCCTTCTTCAAAATAACTATCCAAATTTTTTCCTTCATCCTCCATAATTCAAATTTCCCAAGAAATCCTTCCCTCATCCTTTTCCCGAAAACCAAGCTGTAATTATAATATTATGTATTAAAGGATCCATCCTAAAGTTTGGTTTTAAAGGGGGTGGTTTTGGTTGGTTAGAGTCCAACACTACTCAGAGGAACCTCGTGCAGTTCCTTGAGTGACTTATTTGATGTTTTCCACCGTCCCTCGTAACAAAAAAAAAATTAAGTGTTGTTTTGTCTATCACTTAGTTTTATATTTTTTTGTTAATAATAACGGAATAAATTTTTTTTTGGTTTTTTTATTCATTGATATTTTACAAATACATATGTAGACTTTTATTAAATTAAAAAAATATGCATATTTTGTAACATACATAATTGTTATATATGTTATACGTAATCGTATATATGCAAATATGTATACATATAAATAAATACATACATACATAAATATACTTATCTATTTTTCTCTATTATAAAAAAAACATTTCTGTTGGTTTTGCAAGATATTTAAGGCATTTTTACGAGGTGTCAAATGTGCCCCACTTATGTGGTTTGTTTTTATTTAAAAAAAAAAAAATTTTCTGTGCCTTTATCCGGTCTGCTTTGTTGATTTATTGTGATTTTTACTAATTAAAACTATAAAATGCATAAAGTTTTTTTTTTAAATTGATAACTTTACACTACTCGTTTTATTTAAATTTAACTGCTAATAAACTATAAAAAGATTTCATTTTAAAACCCACCCACAGCCTTCAGCTTTTTAGCTCAAAATGCAATTTTTAGTTATTAATAAAGTAATAATTTTTTAAGCTATTTTGAAAATACAAATTGATAGCATTTAGCTATATTTCAGGAATGGAATTGCTATGGAGAAAAAATATATCTGGCAACACTTAGAGTTATTTTAATTTATATATGTATGCATAATAATATGGCGCATACATAATACATATTTGTACGATTTTTATACCCGCATGAACTATGTTCAAAGGTATAATAAATTTGCCATTACGTTTGCGACATCTTAAAGAAGTCGAGCTAGATATAGTGTCAAAGAGAGCTAGGAGGCTAAACATTTTTTTACGTCACTTTTGCAAAATTGTTAGTTTTGCTAAAAATCAAGCTTTTTCAGCCGCCGGGTTCGAGTAGCTGTCATACAACTTCTTTCTTTATATGGAAATAACTCAGTATATATTGAAGTTAGGTGTCTCAAATTTTGCAAAATCGTGTAACAGTTACACGCCAACAACACCTGTAAAATTTGGTTGTGTTGGGACGACAGGTTCGAGTAGCTGTCATACAACGTCTCTTTTTAAATGTAAATAACTCAGTGTCTATTAAAGCTAGGTAATTTTGTGAAGAGATGTCGAGTTACATTCCAACAATTTTTGTAAAATTTTGTTGATATAGAGCAGGCGGTTCAGGCTTCTTCTTGCACTTCTTGGAACTTAATGAAGATTGAGTGAATATATATTCGCTTTGTACATATGTATGTATGTATATTAATTTCATTTAATAACAAAACTTAAACCATTAATTTTCACTTTAATTCTCAAATCGGAAACTTCTAAATGCAATTAATTTTTCTATTTTATTATAAAAGGTTCTCATTCTTCAATTGATTTTATATTTTATTAATTCATATACCAAAACCAAACCGTTGGCTTTTTTTTTATCATAAACCCATTACTATTTATTTTGTGGTTATAAAACACGTAAATCATAAAATCAATAAATTTTATTTGGTAAATTAACAACAGAATATAATTTTTGTATCTGAGTTAACCAGTATCAATTTGTTTAATAGACCATCGCTCTATAGATACAAATGTTAAAAAATAAATACAATAAATGTGTTTCTTTTATGGTTCATCTGTAAGATGTAAAAAGGCAAAATTATTTTTGTTATTGTTTACTTTTAAGCTTTCTTTTTTTATTTGTTAAAAGCTCAATGAAAATTCCATTATTAAAAGCAAACACAAAAAAAAAATAAAAATGGCAAGAAATACGATCACGTGAATAATGCAAAAATTTATTTTTCATCATGGTCACGATTAAAATATTAAAATTCTTCTATTTATTATTACGTAAATATATATGACTATAAATGTTTTTTTTTTCGTCAAATATAATTTGTATATTTACCGTTATTATAATAACCGTAGTTAATTTTAATTTTACATAGAAAATTATTATTTTCAATTTTATTTTTAAATAATTTTTTCTTTTCTAAAACAGATGTGATCTATTATTGATTAAAATTGAAACAATACATATGAACATATTAAATAAGTTCAGATATATATTTTTCTATTACTGTTATGTATGTATGTAGTTGAGTTATTTTTTTGTTTTCCCTAAGGGAGGTGGGAATCTTCCAAAGACACAATAACTCCTTCTTGGTAGAGTCAGATTCTTAATGACTAAACCCATCTCCCCTTTTAGCCAATATAATGGGATGAATCCCTTACCTGCCTGCTAAGGAATTAGCTAGGGAATAGGTGTAGGAAAGGATAGGACAAGGATGCGGGAACATTGAATTGGGAGTGGGAGTGTAAGAGAACAATGAATCCGACTACTATTATTACTATTTTGCTAACTAGTAACTATAACTATTAACAGGTGCAACATTCAGTAGTATATAACACCTTCCTGCATGATGTAACGAAAGATAGCTTCACTGTAGAAGCTATTATTATTATTATTTTTATTGTTATACATTATTAATTATACGATATATTATTTTATGATATAAAATTACTACATACTTTTTATTATTGTATGACCTGACGGTTTGAACCCAAGATTCTCCGATTGAAAGGTTGGCGACTTAATCACTACGCCATGAGTCAGATAAACTCAAAATTTAATTTTTTTTTGTTTTGCTATCTCAAACTTTGATTTATTCGGAATTTTTTTTTTAGATACAAAAGAAAGTAATATAATAACTAATTTTTACTTAGCCTAACTTAGTGCTGCTTAAACTAAAAAAATAAGTATTAAATTTTCTATTTACTCTTGCAAGAAATTTAATTTTCCGAACTGATGAAGGTATTTTGTTGGAAAGTAAAATAGTTTTCCAACAATCAGTTTTAAACAGCGCGTTTTGTTTTCTTTGTAGAATCCCTATTTGTTTTTGAATCCCTAAATGAATTTGCAATAAAAGTTTTTTTTTGTCTAGACTCTAGACGAAATAAATGTAATATTAATATAAAATTGTAATGTTTCAAATTCTGATTAGATTCTCTGCTCTTTAACATTTTGTTACATGGCTTACCTATTTATCTTTTCTCAGAATAACAAATTAAAAATTAATGTATATTCATGCGGAGATTTCGGAAATAAATTATTTCCACTAAAAAATTATTATTAAATTGGAACAAGTGGAAAATTAATTTTCTTTAAGTACTGAAAAAACTGGAAGTCAAGTTTATATTTTAACCCCGCGAAGAGTTAAACTCACGTTAACCAAAGAAATCAATACAAAAATAAATGTAAATTATTTTCGTTTTGATTTTTATGCGGGGGAACATATTATACATATGTACATATGTTCATACATAATTATATTCGATATTGAATTTTGATTGCACAAAAATTTGAATTTTGTCGGCATCAAACAAAGTTTTTTTCATATAAGAATCTTTCCAATAAATTTTCTTTTCGCAGAATAAGAAATTAAAGGAAAAAAAAAAACAGTTTTTTTTCACCCTAACAAAAATCATTTATATGAATAGTTCAGTTTAGAGGAAAAAATTAAGGAAATGGTTTGGTTTTGTGGTTTTTTTGAAAGTTTTAATTTTTTTTTTTATCAAAATTTGCACTTGAAACTCCAATATCTCAAAAACGGTAGCACCGATTAAGACGAAACAAGTTGTATATTAAAGATAGCATTATGCTCTGTAGTTATGTAGTATGGTTCCTGTAAACTATCGTAGACGAAAAATATAACTGTTAAAGTTGTAAAATACTACAAAATAATAGGAAAATTTTCAAATAATCAATTTGACCTTCAAATGACCTTGTTGGTCAAAGTGGTCTTCTATGAAATGTTGGTGACGTTACCAAGTTCCGTTATAGTAAATTTCATTACAATCGACCGCGGACGTTAATCCAAACCATACCCAAAATTAATTTTTAAAATGAATTCATTTCTCCATATGATAATGACGCACGAGATAATTCAGTTGAACTTAAAAAGGTGCTCTTCTTTTATTTAGTATTTTTAAAAGATTTTTTTTTATACTAATCCCTAATATTGGGCAGTAGATTTATGTCAATATTAACTCTTATTTAAGTCAAGTTCTTATGAGATCCAAATATGACATTGCCAATTAACATTATCCTCTTAGAAATCCCTTTTTTTCATTCATTTAATTTAAATTGTGATTAAATTATATTATAAATAAAAAAAATATAGTCATGGAAGCTCAGAGACTCATTTCATGGGTAATCATTTAACTAATTTATGATGAATGGAAGTACAACAAATACTTAACATAAAAACTAAATTAAATACATTAAAATAAATATATATTTACGTAATATTTAAAATGAATTAAATTCGAATACAAAAACCCATATACTCATTTGTATTTAAAGGATAAGACGCATTTATTAAAATTAAGTTATTAAGTTGTAAAAGTTTGCGTAAATTATATTATTTTTTTTTGTTTTCTATTTTATGTATTTTTTTTATATTTCCAAATAAATAAGTTAATTATTATTAATAAAAATTGATTAATAGAGGTATCATCATATAATTTAATTAAAGCGGAAATAATTTGGTAATAGGCAATAAAATAAAATGAAAAGTTTTTCATTGTCTTTTGTGACACAATTAAATTTTTTTATTATAACTGAAAACTATTAGGACGTATGGAATGAAATAAATCAGCAAATAAATTTTCTTTAGCTATAAATTAAATTTAAATAATTATTTAAGTTCAAGACGCCTATCTTTGTATTATTCGATGTTGATTCTATTTCAATTAATATCTTTAAAAGCCCCATCACTACCAATCACTATATAATAAACTATATTCAATTCTAATTTATAGAAATGATTATGATAATATGGTGATAAATTAAATTTGAACACAAAATTATTTTGAAGGCCAAAAAAATATGTCTTTAAAAATTATTTGGTGGTTTCGTTTATTAATTAGTTTTAAAAGAAGGAAATTGAAAGAATGTACGAGTAGTAATAGACTATTTTATAAACTCTTGTCAAGCTTTGAATTTCGAGAGTGTCATGCTTTAAATTTTAATGGCGAAGACTGTTAGTATTAGCTAAGTACATCCGGGGGAATGAAATTGGTAAAGTTCTACGAAAACAAAAAACCAAATTCTCTACCAAATTTATTTATATAAGATTGTAACTGCACATAAAATTCTCTCTACGCTTCAAAGTTTTGATATCTCATTCAGATTTTAATATTTATTTAAAAATTTCTTATACTTTTGCTATTCAAATCAGAACCAAACTCAGATTAAATAATTTAATTTTGTAATTTAAAATGTTTAAAATTAATAAAAAGTACTAAAAGTAAAGTATGGCTCTTAAACTCGAAATATTTACCATTAATTACTTACACATACATACATGCTTTAAAAAATAACATAATATGCAAAAATGCATGAATTACCTGAAAATCTATTGCAGAATCTCTACAGATATACAAGCATATTTTCTAGAGATTAGATCTGTAGAGTCATCGTAGAAACAAAAGTTTCTCTATTCTTGAAAGTGTTTGCACGCAGTAGAGAAATTTTTAACAAAAAGTCTCTAGTAGGGTCGACGTGGAGCTCAGCGATGAAGCTCTAGCGAGTGTTTACATATACATGTAGAACGCTCTATTAAGAGTTAGCTTTCAACTTTTTAATTTTTGCTCTCCCGTGAATATTTATATGAATATTTATAGCTAAGTATACACGATAGATTAAAATAGGTAGTGCTCTACGGGAACAAAAGTTCCCTCTGCGGCTGTATCAAATGACTTTACACGAGAGTGTAACTATATAGAAAATTTACTCTATAAGTAAGTACACACGGGAGAGCAGAGCAAAAATGTTGGAGTTGAGACAAAAATTTCGGTAGAGTGATCTACATCTGTGTAAACATTCCAGTTGTTAAAGCTCTACGGCTAAGCTCTACATCGACTCTACTGTAAAGATATTTTTTGTTAGACCTCTACCGTGTAGACATTTTCAAATTTTTGTATCTATAATGATTCTACAGATCTACAAACATTGTCTGGTGACCAACTTTTCTCGAAGTGATAGAGGGAAATTTTTTTTTAAATTGGTCTTCATTAATTCATATTAGTTAAATAAAATAGTAATAACAATTCATTTAAATATTAAGCAAAAAAAGTAACAACAGATAAAAACAGAAAAAAATAAAGTTACATACATATTTTTTAAATTCATATAAATTCTACATAAAAAAAGGCAAAAACGGTAATTTTATTACTAAAAAACTTCAACTACAAATGGACTCTGAAAGTTAAGTAAAAAAAAAATCGTAATTAGATTAGCGATTGTATTAAAAAAATTATCTTTCCCAAATTAAAACCTGTCATGTGAGCTATGTTTTGTACTTAACCTATGAGAAAAAGTATTTCACTATTTTGTAAACAGAAAATGTCAAAATAGTTGGTTTTGGCTGAGCCGACTTAGGTTTTGGTTTTATTTTTCAAAAAATTTTTATAATGTTTTTATAAAATATTTAGGTATGTACTAAATTATACTGTGTTCAACTTCGAATATATGTAATATAACTGATGGCAGGTTAAGCGGAAGTGGGACATTTTTCTTGTTTTTGTTTAATTAGGGACAAAATTGGGACGTTTGTTGGGGAGAGACAAATAGTTAAAATCTCTTCTAATTTGGGACGGTTGGATACCAAACCAGACCTTTCCGTAGATTTTCATGAAAATCATGTATTTTTGTATATTAGATGGCTATTTAAAATATAAATGTATGTATGTATGTTTCTATGAGTTATCAATTGTAAAACCGATTTCTTTATCAATAAATTAATTAAAATATTTCAAATATTTATTTATTAGTACTTTTTGTAATTTAAAATTTCAAAATTACAAAATTAAATTATGTAATCTGAGTTTGTTTCTCATTTTATTAATAAAGATTTTTTTTTAAATAATTAAATAATACATGGTAGCTGCAGAAGCTTTTAATTGTTCCGATTTCATTTGCAACAAACTAATCTATTTCCAATTTTTTTCTATTTATTGGTTTACAACAAATTTACAATAGAGAAAAAATACTAAGACGTGTAAACAATCTCTAGAGCAAAATCTACAGCTTTACCAGAGGTTTCTATTCCAAAGTTTTTATAAGCTAGTGAAAGATCAAAATAGGGTTATCGTAGACACTGTAGAGTCATTGTAAAGAAAAAAATTCTCTATTTCAAAATTTTTACAAGGTAGAAGAATGTCTAAATGTCTAACATCTTATAGTATCCGTGTACAGTTAGCACTACTGTAAAGCGCTAACGAGATTTTATTTTCAACTCTACCATTTTTGGTCTCCCGTGGGTATTTAGCTTGGTTCACAACTAAACTATTGTCTTATTTATTTACATTAAGCATCGGATATTGTAAACGGAAATTTGAATCTACTTTCTAGTTTATAATTTTTTTTTTTTATATAACTATAATTCAAATAATTTTTTTTTTTTTTAATTTTAATAAATTCAATTAGTCAATCGCATTGTACACTTTTTTGTTCAATCACCTCAATTCTATTTTTAAAATGAAGGCAAAAAAAAATGAAAACAACAGAATTATGATCTAAAATTAAATTTATTTTAATTTTATATATTTTATATAGCTATACATATTTATATTTTTTATATTATATACTTAATATTTCATTTTTAATGATTTTATTTATGTTTTTTTTACGTTTTTTAAGCTTTTCTTTTTTTACAAAAAAAAATTATGATTTTATGTTTAGAGTGTTGCGCAAAATACTTTAGAAAACTTTATTGTTCTGGATGTGTGATCATTTCGGACGACATTCTCTTTTATTTTTTATGTAAAAAAAAATATGTACACTCGACATATACCACAAAATAGACTGTCCAAGAAGGTTATGGAACATCATGGGAAAACATAACCAATTGCAACATAAATGTTTTTATTGTCAACACATTTGATTAAAAAACCATTGCACCAAAGAACTCAAAAAGTAAGAGTGGTCTCTATTTAATCCAATCCGCTATCATTTTATAAATTTTTATTAAATAAAGCGGTCACAATAACAGGTGCCAGAAACTTTTTAAAAATAAAATTTATGTTTTTATTGTAAACTAACAAAAAAAAATATTTTTAAATATATGTATGTAGGTATAAATATTTTAAATCTAAAAAAAGTAATGGCGATCATAAATATAGAAAAGAACATATAAATTTATATAAAAGAAAATATTTTCGTACTTTTTGGTTTTTTTTTACAAATTAAATAAAAAATTTAAAAATATTTTTAAGATTTTTATTTAGAAATTTAAATTTTTTGATTTTATTTTGAAAATAGTAAGTTTGTTTGTTTTTTTTTTTTTGAATAATTATGTTTTAAATTAGACTGAGTTATTTCTTTCTTGTGTTTAGACGCCATAAATACAAAAAATAAAAGCGATAAATATTAAAAGAGAGGATAAAACAGATTTTCTTTTTAATTTTTATAGAAAAATCTAGCTTTTTAAGCTGACCAGCCATTAAAAGTTTATTTAAAATCAAATCAAATTTTACACTCAAACATTACAAATCACTCAAACTCGCACTCAAACATTACAAATCAAAGTACTACAATACTTTTATAGAAGTATATATGTATCTATTAATATTTACGTTTAGTGATTTGCACATAAAATATTCTAAAACAAACAGTATAATATATTAAACCGCTGAAGAGACTATTGATTGTTAGCCAAGTAGAGAACATAAAGAGTTGTAAGATTGTATTTAATTTATTTAAAGCTGCGATAGTTGCATAAAATGAAGCGTATATATGAAGTTAACCAAATCAAAGTATGCAAAACAACTATTCATTAAAATAACCTAAAGAAAAGCCGACAAGGTCTGCAGAAATATAAAAAAATGTCAAAATGATGTGTTAGAGAAATTCTAAACTATAGCAAAATCGCTGAAATATATAAGCGCATCTATAATAAAGACATCCGGATCATCAGAAATGGTTCTAAAGCACAGTCAAACCTATTTAGGGACGGAGAAGTCTTATATGGCTAGTTTTAAAGTAAGGAGATCCAGAGGAGATAAAGAAGAAATATAAATTTTATCGATACAAATATATAGTTATTAATTGTCCAATTGCAGTGAAATATTGACGATCACTCAAATAACAGCTAACATATTTCCCTATTATGAAAAAAAATTACTTAGGAGAATTATTGGGTCAATTAACCATTAATTATAACTTGTTATACATTAAACTACATAAACTACAAAGTTTTAAATGGTCTGATAAAATAAAGTATGAAAGGTTTCCATATCTCAAAAAGAATATTTATATAGAGGGTACATAGATAGAAAAAGACCAATGGGAAAGCCGAGAAATCAATGGATCAATGCAGATGACAAAACACTTTTCTAAATTCTGATGCTTCAAAAACGAAAATTTCTACCCATAGATTAACGTCGAAGATATATATTGAGAAGGCCAAGGTTCCATAATGGACTGTAATACTGACTGTAATAGAAGAAGAACATGAATTGTGAATCTAAAATAAAATTTATACAAAATTTTTTTATACAAATTGCAAGAAAATAAAATGGAAAAAAAATGTTCTAAACCTTTGGTGAAGTCTTGAATGAACTTTTATTGGATTTTTAATGTACTTGGGAAAATTAACAAATAATAATTTTCATTATAATTAGATATGCTATATGTTCTATTAAATTTTTTTATTAATGCATAGCAAATGTAATAATTTCCTCTAATGTTATTTATAAATTGTAAATTTTAAAAATTTTGGCATTAAAATAAATTTTAATTTCTTGTAATATAAAAGACACAACCAACTGCAATTTAATAATTTTTAATAGAAATAAATTGAAAACAGTATAATTATTTTTAAACAAATTAATTTAATGTAAATTAATTTATTTTTTTGTTTTTTTTTTGTAAAAGAAATAAATCGAAATAAATCAAATTAAATCAAGATAGTTGACATTTTTTATATAGAAAAAAAAAAATTTATTATTTTAATTTTTGTTTATATTAAAATTTTCTGATACAATTTAAAAATGATAGGGGTCTTCACATAAAAGTGCATCGACGTGCAAGCGAAATATTTCCTACTTTACGTGAACGACCCGATGCAAAATTTAAATTGCATTGCAAACTAAAAAATTACAGATGACAGATAATATGTTGATTGGTTTAGAAAAATGTTTATTGGTATCTTTCAAGAATTTTTTAATTGGTATTTTTAAAAAATGTTAGTTGGTATCTAATATCTGTTAAATTATATTATTATTTGAATAAATATCTATTTTTCACTTAGAAAAACTAAAATATAATTTTTGAGTTTTGATTTTGGAAAATAAATAATTTTTTTTAAATAAAAAAAATGGCAAAAAAAATTTTTAAAGCATTTTTAAAAATTATTTAGTCGAATGTGCTATTTTTGGGAGTTTGATGCACTCCCAATAAATTCGAAAACCGAAACCAAATAAATTCTAAACTCCAAATAAATTTTAAAAACAAAATGTAAAATTAACGTCAAAAAAATTTCTTCAAGCAAATAAAATATGCAATTGGGTTACGGGATAGGATATTTTAGTCGAGGAGGGTCGGCGCAAATTTTTTATACATGAAAGAAAAACAACAACAATTTCTGTCAAAAATTTTCTCAAATCCTCCGATTCAAGACTAGTTTGCACTTTTACGTGAAGACCCCTAATGTTTCAAGTGAAATTATTTATTGTATCCTAAAACATTGCATTATGCAAAAAGAAATTACTTTATGACACCTGCACAGTGCATTGTGTTCTATCCATCAATTGAATCATTTAACTTTTAAACAAAAGTCATTTTATAAAGTATTTAAACAACTAAAATATTTGTATAAGATTTTGAACCCTCAAATTAATCCCAATCAACACACGATTAAATGATTATATAATACATATTTTTTTTTTTTTGGGAAATTATCCAATAACAATTTTCAAACTTTCTTCATGTTCTATTTTGGTTCAAAAAAAGAAATAAAAAAAATAAAACTAAAAAGAATAAATATCTGGGTCCAATATATATATTTTGTTTTTTGTCTAAAAAAAAAAAAATCTTATCCTAAAAATTTAAAAAAAATAAAATAAAACAAAAACATTATCTTCCCACTTTTTTTATTTCAACAATATTTCAAAATTCACCACTTTTTTTAATGATTGCAAAGAACAAAAACGAAAACGAAATACATAAAAAAAAAATTCTTTTTAAATTTTATGATTCTTAAAAAAAAAAAAAAAATCATGTTTTTGATAGCTGATATAATAATAGCTAATAAATATTTTAACTATATTATAATATAGTTTTTATATTTTTATTAACTTCATGAATTTTTAATTGAAAAATTTTTCATGCTCTTATTGTGTTCCCCAACTTTAATAGCCCTTTTTTTCTACATTACTTAAAAAAATAATTAAAAAAAAGTGAATATAAGATTTGAAAATATGTACTTGTATATATGTATAAAGGTAAT
This sequence comes from Poecilobothrus nobilitatus, assembly GCA_947095535.1. NCBI lineage: Eukaryota > Metazoa > Arthropoda > Insecta > Diptera > Dolichopodidae > Poecilobothrus > Poecilobothrus nobilitatus. The sequence goes on from OX352774.1 coordinate 171,575,236, forward strand.
AAAAATTCTTATAGTATAAAATGTAAAAATAATAATTATTATTTATTTATTAAATTTTTTTTTGTTTTTTTTCTATAGGGGCCGGATTCCGCAACACTGTAAATTTTTTTGGTGAAAATGAAAAATTTTTTTCATTCGTAGCACAATTTTGCATTTGCATCATAATTTCAATTTCGCAAGCATGAATTAAACATGAAATGTTGAATGAGTCTGAACAATGCTGGCTGTCATTTTCACAATAAATCCATATTGTTTTCCGTATAATTTATTAAATATTCCCTTTCCAAGTAGTAGTGCTTTTTTGCTCTTTTTCCATTTTTTACAATTTTTATTTGTTATTTATTTTTTAATGCATTTCTCTGCCACATAAATGTGGAGAGCAAATTACACAGCCTTTCCTGTTCAGGCGTGGCTGTAAATGTCGTAAGGGGGATAACTCTTACGACGTGTGTGGGATTCGAACCAACACTCCGTCGGGTGTTTACAGCATATCTTATACGCTCTTACCCAGGCCACCGAGGCCTCATTTTTATTTTAAACAACAACGAAAAAATGTCTTTTTAAATGTCTGAAAAAATGTCTTTTTAAAAACAGAGATTCAAATCCAAATTAATATATGTACAAACAATTTTTTTTCCTTCGCAATGGTAAATTTTTGGTGTATAAATGCTTGAAAAATTTTTTTTCATTTGCACTATTACCGCTTGTGGAATTAATAACCGATGCAAACTGTCAAATTTTCTTATTTGCACTGTTGCGGAATCCGGCCCCAAAAGTCAGAACAAAAACAACCCTTAATATTTTGCCTAGCGTTTTTTTGGTTTCTATAAGAAGGTGAATTTAGAATCATTATATAGAATATCTCACGGTCTTACATAACAATTTTTTTGTAAAATTGGATTTAGATGGGGTTTGATACAAAACTTTACAATTTAAAGCCTTCGAAATGGTTTCTTTCACAAATGCCGGGCGTAGGGCAAATAAGTAATTGAATAAAATGAATATCTTTAGTTTAGTTAATCTCGATTCTTGATTCCTGAACAAAATTTCATATTTTTTTTAAAATAATTTTTAAAAACAAAACATTTTTATTTCTTTCACTTTTATTATAAATATAAAATAGCATATTTTAACTATTATTATGTATATACTTATATTTAGAAAATATTTTCTATAAAATTATTTAAAAATAAATCCAGACTAAAGTTTGACGTCAATTAAATTATTATATGAATACAAAAAAAAACAAAAAAAATAAATATATATGTATGTATATCTTAATATATTTTAAATGTTAAATGAATTTTTTTTTAAATGCGATGAAATAAATTAAATTATTATAATATATTGTAAATATCTTAATTTACATAAAATAAAATTCCTATGCCCTCTTAAAAAAAAATGTTATCAAACTTTATAAATTTATAAACTTGTCAATCATTCTTAATAACAAAACATTAATAACTTCAATACAAAAAAAAAAAAATACCTTAAATTTATTCTTAAAATTTAAAAAATTTTAATTCCATTGAAAAATCGGTAACAAGGTTTCAACAGGAAACTTAATGTTTTTCTAAAAATTTTTATTCACTTTAAAATAACCTTTAAAAATCTATTTTTCAACTACTGATACCCTTAAACGTTTAATTTCAAAACCAAAATAATTAAAATGCCTTTAAAATAACAGACTTTCTTTAATAAATTTCAATTCCCGCCGAGACTCGGCAGTTATGACAATTAGTGTCGACCATATTGTTTGTTTAGGAAATAATTCGCAGCAATATTATACCCTCTCAAATATGCCAATAGATGAGATTTAAGCAAAATGCAAACAATTTAAGACCGGTATACAACCTTTTAACTATTTCAGACCAACAAGCATATTAGTGAAGTTAAGAACCAATATCTCGAATGCTAAGAGAGATCAATTTACTGTCTGAGCTTTTTGATATTATGTAAATGTTAATGAACTAATGAGAAAAAAAAAAGAAAATGTTATACTAAAAATTTAAAAAGAAGAGATAAAACTGAAATAGTGGTCAAAATATGAATAGGGTAAATCAATAATGGTAGTATGTTTAACATCCATGTCAATTATAAACAACCAAAACCATTTTCTGTTAGTTAATAAAATTAACTGTCAATTCAAATTTTTTTAAAATGTTCGGTTTGATGTTTGTTTTCAAATATATTTTTCATAAATAAAATTATTGTTTTTAAATTATTCATTAATAAATAAAATTATAAATTATATTATTCAGATTTTAACAAAAGTCTTTTAATTTTTTATTTACCATTGCCTTACAGCATGCACGCTTGGATACTTCAGAATTTTTTTTCCATCAGTTCTATTCATTTTTATTTATTTGTAATAATCTTTGTCTTGTAATAGTTAATAAGTAATAACGAATAATAATCTTTGTCTTGTAATAGTTAATGTAAAATTACTTATTTTAACAAAATAAAAGACAAAGAACTTCAATAATCAAAACTTTCTAGTTGTTTAAATTTGACGGCCAAATAACAACTAAATTATTTTTCATAATACTTCTTTCAGTTGTTTAAATTAAAAAAAAAATTACATTAAAGTTACCATACAATTTTAAACAACTGTCACTTTTTAGTTGTTATTCATAATATGTTGTTCATCAAGACACTCTACCCGGACAGTCAAATGTCACAAAAATGTGACAATATGTTGACAAAACTAGATGATTTATCGACAAAATTTTGTCACAGAAAAGATGACAATTTGGTAAACAAATTTGTCACAAATATGTAAATATGTGAACAAATTGTCAACCTTTTGTCAACGAATTTCTTTACAAAATGTTGACAAATTGGTGGAAATTTGTGGAGAGAAATTGTTCACAATTTTGCGGAAGTTTTCGAGCCTATATTTTTTAATTAAACTTTGTTGTAAAATAAAAATGAAAAGGTTTTTGTACTACAAATTTTATTTTTCTTATAAGTAATGTAAGTAAGTACACAGCACATTATGTAGGTTACTGATTGTTGCTTTTTCAGACTTATACAATATAATATCTTAAAAATATTGTCTTTTGTTTTTATTTTTTTATTTGTCTGTAATATTGTATTTGTTTTAAATTTTTAATATTAATTTTTAAATTCTTTATTTTTGTAAAAAAGTTCTTAAATATAGTAGGAATTCTCTTGGTGTTTGAAGATGAGAAACACGAAACTATAATAAAGAACTACCTATAATAAAGAACATTTGAATTGTAAATACCGTTAAACTAAACGTCACATAAAGTTGACAAAAATTTGTCATAACAAAATATGGTAACTATTTAGTGACATAAATAAATTATAAATTGTAAATGTGTATAAGTGCTAACAACCACAATTTTTCAAAAAATATTTGTTAACAAAGATTTAACGTAATTTTGACAGCAAAAGTCAACACAATTTTGTGACAAAATATATACAAAAATTTGTGATGACATTTTCTGGTTAGTCGGATGTTGTTCATAATTGACATGATCATATTAAGAGTATAAAGCATGATTCTCGTAGTATTTTTACGTCAATTTTCCTAAATTAAAATTAAAATTAATCTGCTAATATCTGTAAATGAAGACTCAAAACGGTTAGTTATAATTTTCTAAATGAAGATTTTAACGGACGCTTGCATTATGGAACCAGTCTGATGCAATAATTTTTATTATTTAAAATGTTTCAAAACACAGTTGTGTCCGTTATTGGTTTTTTTTTTTAAGTTTAGTTGTATTTAAAATTTTTCAATATTCATTGTCTTTGATTTCTTTTCTTCTGTTTCCATGTTTTTAATTCATGATTGTTCAAGTAGATTCTAAAAGAATGTCTGATCCTTAATAGATATTTTTGATGAGTAAACGGATTATTGCAATTAAAAACTTAACAATTTATATTTAAATTTAAATGAAAAAAAAAAAAATTAAATAAAAATTATTTCTGTTTTACAGGTTTTTCTGTACTTTTCTACAATTTAAATTTCTTAAATACATATACCTATGTATTAATATACATTTACATCCAAACGCAAGAATTACAATTTCTTATTAAGTATAAAAATTCCAAAATTTATTGAAAATTCTTTAAAACTTGATAAAATTAACGAAAATTCGTTCCATTAATACAAAAAAAAAAAAAAATTACTAAAAATTACAAAAATAATCGAATAGAAAGAATCCTCATAATTTTTTCTCCTTATATTTTTTTTATGTAAATTTTATGCAATAAATAATAAAACAAAAAAAAAAAATTCCATTAAAACAAAAGTCTATCAATCTTCATTCCATTTCCTTAAGTTTTAATTTAAGATAAATAAAAACAAAATTGTATGGTAATAGTTCATAATTTTTAATTTTCTACAACTAATTGAAAATGACATCATTTTATCATATCAAAAAGCTCTTAAAATTATTTATTATATTATTATGTACATATTTTTTTTTTAGTATATAAAGTTTTAAAGTAAATAAATATATAGTATGTATATCTATACCACACTTATTGTATATACGTATATAAAAAATTGAATTTATTAAAAAATTGTTTTATGCTCAACGTTTGCTTTTCAGACAAGATAGATCCAAAAGTTTCCCATCTCAAAACAAAACAATGATATAAAAAAAAAAACAATAACAAAAAAAAAAAAAAACCAAAAACAAACTTAAAATTTCTCGATTTCTACATAATATTTGAAAATAATAATATGAAATTATTGAAAGAAATTATATGAATTGATTATTAGTATAATTTTCTTAATTTATTTAAAATCGACTTCAAATTCATATAGTTTTAGTAAAATAAGCACGAAAGGTATTATAAATTTCTTCAAATAACAATAATAACAATTTAATTTCGGGCAATCATTACCTTTATTTTACTTCCTTTTTAGAAAGAAAGAAAATTAAAAAAATTTTCTTCGTATTCGTGAAATCTCTACTAAACCTAAACTTCTGCTGAAGAAGCTGAACAGATTGACTACGAAATCCTAAATACAAAATCTGAATTACCATATTCCAAAAATTTAAAATTCCAAAATTCAAAAAACTCAAATTTCGAAATCCTAAAAATTCAAAATCCCAAAATTAAAAAATTCGAAATATTTTTTCGGGATCTTTATCGATATCCTGAAAAACAATTTAGACCACAAACAATCTTGAAAAGAAAATTCTGAAAAAATTTCTCCTAATTCAAAATTTTATACAAAATATAATATTATACCTATACATATATATCATTTTTACTTTAACTGAAGACTTTTATATTCTAAATGAATATTTTCTACTTTTAGTGAAGACATTTTTACTTTAAGTGAATACTTTTATATTCTAAATGAATATTTTCTACTTTAAATGAAGACATTTTTACTTTAAGTGAATACTTTTTACTTTGAGGGAAGATATTTTTATTTTAAATGAAGAATCTGTACTTCAGTAATTTATATTATACATACATATATAAATATTTAATATACATACATACATATATTGAATTTATGTACTTCATATTATATAATATATTAAAACCAGATATTTATGTTGATACATATGTATATATATATATATATATATATGTATATTATATGTAAATTTTTACATTAAATTTTAATGCAAATATCTTCACTTAAATCATCTTAAAGTAAAAGAGCGCATTTTCTTTGCTAGTGTCGGACTTTAACCAACTAAATGCCACCTCCCTTTTAAACCAATCATTAGGTTGAAACCTATGGTACAATGTACTGTTTGGTTTAAGTTGTTATGTTTGTTAATTAGTTTTGAACATCCACATTTTAGCAACAAAAATTTTAAAATAGTTCTGCTCCGAAATTCTGAACAAAAACACGCTAAACAAATTATTAGAACCCTGATTTTGAGACCATCTCCAAAATCTCCTCCTAATTATTTTACTTATGTATTATAATCTATAAAATGGCTTTCAAATACTTTTTGAAGTTTTCGGATTTTAATATTTGAAATTTTGTAGTTTTTCTTCTTTTCCTTTCTTTTGGGCCAAAGCCTAGGGGGAGAATAGGGCGTCGATTCATTTCATTCGATTTATAACGATTTGCTTTAGTTGTTTTTCTTCTTTGCGCTATAGCTTCTTTCAAAACATTTGTCCTTGTTTTTTTTCGGTTTTCTTGAGGATTCCATTCAAAATATTTAACCACTTCGTAAGATTTTGAAATTTGGGATTGAATTTTTGGTATTTTTGAAGTTTGTTGAATTTTTGTGGATTTTGTAATATGCGATTGATGTTTAATTTGAGATTTCGGGCTGCTGTCCGGAGAAACTAATTATTGTATAATCATTGATAAGATTTTATTACGCTATATAACTTATATTAGTTAAAATGTTTATATTATTTTTTATTTATGGCGTTAAAAGCTCGTTTCGAAACATAAATCACATTTGTATTTAATAAAAGGAATTATTTAATTTATTTAAATAAATATCCTATAGTATTCAGAATTATTAAAATACAAATTCTTTATTGTCACTATATATAATTTGTATCGAATAAATTAAGACCAATTAAGAATGTATTCAAATTAAATCCAATTTAAATCAGTTTTGACTAAATATCAATCAAAACAAATGTTAAATTTTATAAAATATATTATTTTAACGTTAAAACAATATAGAACATCTATAAGATAAATACATAATATATAATATCTATCTGTATATAAAATGGTTTTTATAAATGAAATTAAAAAAATAACAAATATTTTGTAATTTAAAAAAAAAAATAAAAAATGTGCATTTTTAAATCGATTTATTTAAAGTTTTTGACCTACAAAAACATTTTTATTCTTAAAGCTTAAAAGGATTTTCAAAAAAAAACTCAGCAAAAAATAAAACTCAATTATGAGTAATTTTTCGAATTAATCAATTGAAATTATTTTGCATACATTAAACTTTTGTCTGTATTTACAAATCTTAGGCATACTATTCTTACTCTTAGTTATTTTTAAAATATACAATAATGTAAATTTTAAAACATTCTAATTGAATAATTCAACAAAAGAAATAAAATAAAATTAATTAGAAGCTGATTAATGATTACTGATTAGTAATTAGAGTGCTAATCTTTAAAAAAAATTGTAAACTATAATTATTTTTAACTGATTTGATTTAATTATACAATATTCAGAATTTGTTTTGAACTTTTACAATTATACTACTAATATTTTACTGTTAATTAATTAAACAGTGAACAGTGAAACTGTTAATTAATTAATAAGAATAATTTGCAATTTTATTGAAGAAAAGCTTTTAATGAGTTAAATTAAATATTGTTGTAATATCAGAAATGCTAATAAAAATTAGAGCTGGTGTTTTTTCCTCAAAAACGAAACACTCAACCTAACTGTCAATTTTATAATCGATAACCAACAATCAACTAACACATGCATAGGCTTTTCTCAAATTCGTTGCATCATATTTAACACAAACTCTCTAGAACTAGAACCTTATCCTACAGACCAAAATGTTAGTACGGGGATTTATGATTTGCTGGGCTTTCAAATTTACCGCTTCTTTGTAATCAAACTTCATTATTATTATTTTTATTAATTGTATATTTAAAAAATAATTACAACTAGTATTCGCCTGCGCCTTGAAATTCGAGGTGTTTTAATTAGCAATTTTGGAAAACTATTGATATTTTAAGATGGCTGTACTGAATATTTATCATTTAAAAAAAAAAAATTAATGTTAGTTGGTAAATCATTGAGTAAAAGGGTTTTAAATACCTATCATTTACAGATTAAATATTATGATTAATTTTTTTTTAGTAATAGCGGCTTCTATTAATTAAATTTTATATTTATACTGATAAATACTGGTAAAAGATAGTTTTAAACAAGAAAAAGTAACAGTAAGTCGATGTAACCGACTTATTTATACCCTACACCTAAAAAATTCAAATTAAATTAAAAATCCATAAGTTATTTTAGTTAGGTATTTAATATAACTAAGCTAAAAAAATAAATGCTTTTACAACCTTTGTACAAAATTTCAGATTTTTATCTTTATTAAATTCGAAAATAAGCTTCTTAGGTCTTGGGAAGTGTGTGAAGGCACGCGGATCACCACCCCAATTCATCTCAAATTTTAGAGACATCAACAGAGTAGAATATTCTTATATCAAATTTTAAGTTTATATATTTATTAATTTCGAAGATATGCTTGTTTGGTCTTGGGAATTGTATGGCAGATACCCGAACAACCATTATAATTCATCTTAAATTTTGGACAAATGAGGGATTCAGGAAACAACACCCTAGTACCAAATTTGAAGTTTCTATCTTTATTAATTTCGAAGATATGCTTATTCGGTTTTGGGAGTTTGGGAAACCCCTCGAACTCGAACGCATGGTCCGATTTCGCCCATTTACAATCCCCACCTTACCTTAGTCATTGTTCAGTTTCAAAATTTTAAGTACAAAATTTTAAGTTTCTATCTTTAATAATTTCGAAGATATGCGTATTCGGTTTTGGAAGTTGTATGGGAGGTACTCGAACGCATGGTCCGATTTCGCCCATTTACAATCCTCGCCTTACCTTAGTCATTGTTAACCTACAGTATAAATTTCATCAAGATAGCATCATTATTTTTTGAGTTATCGTGCGTACGGACGGACGGACGGACATCGCTAAATCGACTTCTGAGGTGATCCTGATTCAGAATATATATACATGTCTATACCTAACTCGCTTCCTTTTGGTGGTTACAAACACCATACCAAAGTTAATATACCCTATACTTAATGTGGAGGGTATAATAAAAACCGCGCTCAGCAATGCAACTTTAAATTACAATGTAAAAATAAAAAAAATCGACAACATTACGAGAACAAGATAAATAAATTTAGCAGTAACGCGGTGGAGCAAAACTTATTTAAATTGACATTTGACGCTAATTATAAATATAGCGCTAATTTAAATATATTATTTGTGTAAACGAAAGCATAAAAAGTAAGAATGGAAATGTGAATCATTAATTAGTTTAAATTTGAGATTTTAATTAAAAAAAAATAAGAATCTCTCAAACAAAAAACAAAATAAGTAGGTATATAATAATAAAAGAAGCATCGAATGGAAAAATATAGCAGTATCGGTAATTTTTAACAAATTATCGATTGTGGGTATTATCGAAGTCTAACAGTTTACTGGTTACCGATAGGCCTGGCAGCTATACTGCTTGTTAAATCATTATAATTAGTAAAATTAATTGCGTACTTAATAGTTACAAAATAATAACAAAATTGAGTTTTAACTTAAGTTATTAAGTTTTTAAAATTTAAAGCAAAATTATTCCTTTTGATAGAAATTTCTTTAAATTTAGTTTTATCATATATTTATTTCTTTTACATACACATACATAAATTTATTATTTTCTCAATACTTTACTTTTTCACTAAACACAAATAAAAATGAAAAAAATCCCTTTTTCAATTGCATTTAATTTATAATTAAGTTTAAAAATTTTATATATAAAATTTCTAAAAAATAAAAAAGTTGTGAATTGTTGCTAAAATTTCTTTAGCTTTTTAGTATTCACAGATATAAAGACGAATCGATACATCAAATAAAATTGTAATACATATAAGTACCCATATATTATGTAGTAAATAAAATTTTTAAATACATATAGTAGGATTTAATATAGAAAGCTACGAATCTGTTTCCGTAATAAATCTATTCTAATAAATTATAAAGTTGTTTAAAACTATATGCTTTTTTTTTCAGTTTAAAAGTCATAGGAACTATACGTGATAAGTCATAGGAACTATACGTGCTCGTGCTAGTTTTTATTTAAAAAAAAATAAATAAATTCAATGAAAATATATACATAAATATATTGATATAAAAGTATGTATATAAATTATATATAACTTTTATATGTACTAGAAAAACTATACATGTCTAAAAATTAATTAAATTTGTTTTGAATTAAATTGTAGGGAATCAATAAAATTTAAAAGCACATGCACAATAATGTGCATAACAGTATGTACAGAGAATTTATTAAAAGCATCAGAATTAAAATTACATAATATTATATAGTACCTAATTTAAATTTTATTATTTAGCTTTGATAGAGATTACCAAAAAAATTTATATGAACTTTTAATATTTCGCTTTCTTTTTTAATATTGCGTTAGGCCAAAATGCTTTTTAAAAAATCAGTCAATCAAAAATTATATTTGTAGAGAATAGCGGCTAGATTAAATCTATTTCAATATGCTATTCTTGTGCAATTGAATCCACCTAGTGTTATATATCGTAACTATAATTACGCTAGAATTCTCTTCCTTATTCCCTTCCCTTTGCCCATCTTATCTTATGCCATTATAGTGCTTTGCAGTTAGGCTAATTAGTCCATTATACTGGCTATACTGGGAGAGGTGATTTTAGTGGGTGAAAATCCCACACTATCAAGTAGTGCGCTTAACTTTTCTTGAAGATCTACACCTTCCGCAGTAAAAAAAATAGTATTTTTATTCAATTTTTTTCATCTTTTTTTTTATCTGTTTCATTGTGCTTTATCATATCCTTATAAATGTGAAGTGTTTCATCTCTAATATTTTTTCATAAAAAATTACAAAATGTGGTTTTCACATAACGGTAAATTTAAATAGTAATTTACAAAATAATGCATAATTTTGATATTGCTTTAGGGAGGTAACGAAATTTAAACGGTTTTCTAGCGGTTTTAGATTGTAAAATTATTACCCAGAGCCTGAGATATATACATCTGAAAATAGGGCATTTTTGCAATTTTGAAGGGATGTAACTCTGGAAACCTCTACAATTAAAAGAAACCTTTAACACACGTAAAAAATATATTACTAGAGCTTTAATTTTTATATCTTGCCGAAGTAAAATGTGTACATGTGCCTAAGTTACAGGTGTTTAAAAATAACAAATTTTCAATTTTTGAGCCCTAATAGGTGGTCAAACAAAATTTTGACCTTAACTTATACTAATTTTAAAATCCTTTCTGCCCTCAAAATTTCAAGTCCCTATCTAAAAGCGTCTCGGAGTTATGAGGGTAAAAAAATCAAGCAAAATTTGGTTTTCACATAACGGTAAATTTAAATACTAAATTTGAAAAAATTGTATAATTTTGATATTAATTTACAAAGTAAAAAAAAATATACCTGTCGAACCTGTCATACCTGTCGAATGACGTTTTCAGATTGAAAAAATGTTAAGCAAAACATGAGGTATACGCACTTAAAAATAGGGTTTTTTCAAAGTTTGAGTGGCTGTAACTCCGTAATGGATGGGGCTACATGAAAAAGTTGTTCCACAAAATTAATTTTTGTATGAGACCTACTCATGGTTAAAAATTTTTTCTCTATCTTTAACGGTGTAGAAGTTTTGTAAATAGACCGACAGACGGACGGACAGAGTGAAACTAATAAGCACATTTTTTCAAAAATTTTTTGCAAATGTGCTAAAAATTAATCAAATATTTTACAAGCAAAATAAAGTTAAGAATTTTAAATAACAAAAAATTATTAAATAAAAATGGTGAAAAATAAACTGCATGTATTTAATATTATACACCCATTGTATATAAATGTAGAAAATAGTACGCCTTTCTGTTTCGTGTTTTTTTATTTGTTTAATACATATGTCCTTTACATTTATAAGGATATAATATATGTACAAACATTAAATAAATAAATATAGAATATATTATAATGTATTAATTGTGTCTGTGTATATATTAAAAGAAACATGTACTTTTATGTAATTGATAATATGATTATACAAGCGCCACGATTTGATTTTAATGGTACTAAAGGCCAAAAGATGTCAACCTTTTGTTTATTTTTTATATCTCATAACATATTGTGAATTATTTTATTTAAATTTTATTTTATTATTCAATCAGTTTAAGTAACCGTCTATAAGATATGACTTGTTTTTTTTTTTTGTTTTTTTTTTTACTAAATATAAGCTAAATATTATTTATATGATTGTTCCCTGCGGTCCGAAATAATATAATTAAAATTTTAACTAAAATGTTGTAACAGCTGGAAATTCTTATGTTTTTTTTTCTGAAACATTAAAATATGAATGGAATTGAAAATTTGTTGAAAATTATTTTTAAATATTTTATAAACCTACAAAGAAAATGTCAAAAGCATGTCCTTTAAGAAAAGGCGTACATATTATTAAAATAATAATAATAATAATCAATAAATGTGTGTTTTAGAAATATGTACTCAAAATTTTAAATATAATATTCAATAATATTTTTATTATAACAATTCGATTATATCACGTGGAATTTTTTAGTGAATGGTTAAAAGTACCATACTCAAAAATCGTCTTGGTCCTTTTAACTTTCTTTTGTTAGACAAAATTGCAATGAAACTCTTATCATATTGCTAAAGCCAAAATTTTCAGTGGAATTCTCAGGAAATTTTCAGGAATTACAAAAAAGGAATTACATCTAGGAAGGGCGAATTACAAAAAATTTAGTAAAATAAAATTAAACTTTAATTTCCAAATTTTAACAAATGTGCATAATAAACAAAAAAAAAAAGTGTAATCGTTTCTTCTTCATAGGATACTTTGAAAAGTGCTAAAGTTGCCTTTGATAAATTTTAATGCCTGCTTCTTGAACACCGTGAGACTTGCTGATTCTTTAATACTAGTTGGTAGTGGATTAAAGGCACGAGTGGCAGTTGGCATTAAACTTTTATAGTGTTTGTTCTTTCGACACCTTATAACTGGTATTTCTAACATGTTAGAATTTTTGTTTGTCCTTTCAGAGGTGTTATACCTTTTTTTATAACCGCATTGTTTTTTATTTTATTGTTTAGGACTTTGTAAACAAATTTGGCCTTATCCAAGATTATAATTTCTCTGATATTGTTAATTTTTGTTTCTGCATAAACACTGGTGGCGCTGTAATCTCTGTCGTATCTAAACATAACCGTTTTCGTGAGAGCCTGATGACATTTTTGGATCAGGTAATCTGCAAATGACGACTAAATGACAATGGTATACCTTAGATGAGAGATTACATGGGCATTTAAAATTAATTTTGCTGTGACTGGTGCTATTTTTAAGTCAGCTATAAGAATAATACCAATTAGCGGCAGTAATCTGGAGTAAATATGATCAACATTTGGGGCCCATTGTAGCTGGTAGTCCAATATCATTCCTAGATGTTTAGCTGTTTCATCTTGCTCTAATATTGTACCATTCCAAAAAATAGAGGGCTGGATAGTTATTTTGTTTTTATTTTTAAAGATTATAAATTTTGTTTTAGCCTCATTTATTGTTAATTGGTTTCCTGCTGCCCAACTTGAGAATACTCTTAGGTCAGTGTTAATAGTATTCTCCAGCTCATATTCACTGGAACCCATATACAAAAAGCAAGTATCGTCAGCAAAAATGTTGTATCTGGCCTTAAGGTTCCATGTTTCATTCGTTCTGGAAAACAAATTAATTGGTTTTACCATTTTTTATTTTTTTTTTGCAGTAGTAGAAAATATTATGCAAAGCGTAAACCCTAATTTCCTTTAAAATCAGTGGTAAAATCAGGATGGTAACACTTTTGAAATGGCAGAATCAAATTTGACAATATGCAAGAACAACTAGTCTATAACAGATGTTGGTGTATTATTGTTTAATTTTTTATAGTTACCGAATTAAAACAGCTACTAATTTCAGTTATGAATTAAAATGTTGTAGAATGTAACCAACACCAGCAAAACCACAGCTCAATACAAAATTAAATAAAACAATTTATCGCCTTTCCAATTCAACAAATTTACTTTTTGATGAAAAACGAACGATGAGAATCAAAATTCAACCATATGAAAACCACCAAGGACACCAATGAATAGTATCTGAGACAATCCAGCAATTAATAAGAAGCAGATACTTTTCAAATAAATTTTTTAATCAAAGCCAATCAGAGCCAAAATTTCACTTTTTTTTTTTCCTAAGGGTGGTGGGAATCACCAAGAATTTCCCCCTTGGTAGTGTCAGATTCTTACTGACTAAACCCACCTCCCCTTTTAGCCAATATAATGGGATGAAACCCTTACCTGCGAACGAAGTATATTGGCTAGGGAGTAGGTATAGGAAGGGATAGGAAATGGATACGGAAACATTGAATTGGGAGTGGAACTGTAAGGAAACAATGAATCCGCCTATTATTATTACTATTTTGCTAACAGTGACTAAAGCCGACACAACAGTTACAACATGTAGTAGTAGTATATAGTACTACATGAGGTAATTATTGAGGCAACCCCCACTGACACTGTAGCGGCTACTATTATTGGTATTAGTATTCTTATTAATATTATTATTATTTTACTACAGAGTCAGCGCCATCGGTGGATTACAAGGTGCAGCAGTATATAACACCTTACTTGCATGATATAACCAAAGATGGCTCCACTGTAGCAGTTATCATTATTATTACTATTATTATATATATAATTATTGTAATTATTACTATTACTATTATTATTAATATTATTATTGTTGTTATTACTACTATTAATTATAGTCGATTTTACTAACACATTAACAAAAAAAAAAGAAAAAAAAAAAGATTCAAAAAATTTAGTGGTTCTTAACACGTTGAAGTTAATTGCGTGAATTTACGCATATGAGATTTTTATAAGAAGTAAACAGCGGAAATTACCGCTGCTTTTAAAATTTAAATATTGCGTCCGTTAACAACTGTAACAAACTTCTATTTTTAAATTTTAATATTTTTTTGTTTAGCCTTTAATAAAATTTTGTGGTTTTGTAATAGCATAAATTTTGTAATAACATTAATTTTCATATAGCTTTTCCTTAAAATTATCGTTTGGTTTACCTTATAAAAAATCAATGAGATTATTTATCAATTTTATAGCTTACTGGTACTTAAATCTACCAAATGGCAATTACCCCATGCGTAGTTGAGCAGATGTAGGTTTTCGTATATACATATTATGTTGTAGTTTATTTACATTTTTTTTATATATATATTTTTATAATAATAATATTATAAAATTAACTTTTTGATCGTATGAAGAAATTGTAAAAGTATTTGTACTGATACACTAATATTTCTTTTAAACAAATGTTACGATCGTTGTGGGATTCGAACTAAAACTTCCTCGCTTTGTACAACTGGGATTTTATGTCATTTGTTCAGCTCAACTTAGGAACGTTAGAAAACTTAGGAAATAAATAAATAAAATAAATAAAATATTTAAGAGAAGCCACCATACCTCATTAATTAAGAAAACCATAAGTTAGATCTAGAATTTTTTAAACCTTTAGACACCTGTTGTGTTTAAACAAATAGGCTTCATTTTGAATTTTAATTAATCGTTAAGCAAATTTTTCTTGGCAAACTATAAATTCCCATCATTTTTTTTTTCTTTTATCCAAAATTAATAGTTATTGCTAAACTTAATGAAGACACACTTTCGATACTTTATAATACATTCCAACAACAATCCAATAGTAAAAATTAATGAAGACTATAAGTACATGTTTGTATATAAATATTCGTATAATGTCCTTTTTAATGAACTTCTATTAAATCAACAAAAAACAAAAAAAAAGAATATAGAAATTATGTCAAGGAAAAAATATTTATTTCTTTTCTTTTCTTTTTTTTTTTTTTTGTAAGAAAATACGTTAAAGTTAAGGGAAAAAAATATCAAATAAAATTGCCATTTCAATTGTAATTCAATGTCAAAAACAATCTGTTCCAAAAAAAGAAAAAAAATGTACAATAAAATGTTATTTAAAAGAAAAAAAAAGTTTTTTTTTTCTTTTTGAATTTCGTTTGGTTTGTTTTTTTTTATTATTTTCATTATTATTTTTTACTTAATTATTTATTTATTTTTTTATTATTTCTTTCCTCTCGTAATTTCTATTTAACACCATAACGTAATAATTAACTTTTTAACTATATAACAAAATAAAGTAAAAAAAACGCCTAACATAATAAAATTAAAAAAAAAAACTCAAAAAAAAATAAAAAATGACTAAAATCAATAAACATCCAACCGTTTCTTTAAATTTCATGATAAAATTGAAGCGGTTGAATTACCAAACCAGAACAGCAACCAAACAATAATAACAACAAACAAATTTATATTAATTAGAACATTGCATTGCAAAATATTTTTTTGTTGCGGTTTTTTTTTTTTTAAACATGACGTTTAAGAGAGAGAACGTTTTAAGAGAGAGAAGTACTTGAACTTTTGACAAGTAGATTTTAATGCAATTTTTCATGTTTATCATTCGCATATTCATTAAGTAGGTACATGTTTATCATGTGGATACTTGGATTTAGGTTTATTAAGTTATACATTTAATTAGTCCAAATGTATTACGGTCCGTGTTATTACGATCGCCATTATCTTATAGGTAAATATGCTAGAAGAACGTAATATTTATGTGTAGATTTTGAAATAGATGTTGAAATATTTTGGTAGTTTTTTTTTGCCAAGATATAAATGATGAGGTCCGGATCATTTGATCCATTCAAGCCCATATTTTTATAAAAATATTGTATCATAAAGTTATAATAAATTTTTAAAACGACCGGCGTAGTGTTTTGTTGTTGAAATATGTATGTAAGAAAATAATTGGAAAGGATTATAGAGTTGGTTAAAAATCAGCGTTTCAATCATTTATTTAGCGGGAGTGTGAAGGCCGCATCCGCCACCATTTTAAATTTTTTGTATGTCAGTAAAATATGTATATAGAAAAGTAATTAGGAGAGACGTTATAGTTAGTTGGCTACAAAATCAGGGTATCTGCTTTTTACAAAATAAGCCTTAATTTGAGAGAATTCGGGATTTGGTTACGAAATCATTGAGTTTCAATAATTAGTTTGATGGGCGTTTTGGGGTAATATTCCCCATAATATTAAATGATTTGTTGTTGTAATATCTATAAAAAAAAATAATTAAAATAGATTTTAAAGCTGGTTAATTAAGTTTAATAGATTTTTTTTAAAATAATTTTGATCGAATAAGACATAACGCCATATGGATTTATATGTGTGACCCATTTGCATGGGTCATAAATAAAATATGAGTTTATGACTTATGGTTTTATGACATACATGATGAACTCTCGGACATAAATCTGAGAAGTTTCAAAGCATCTTTCGTCAGACTGGTATCATCGTGGCTTAAATCAGCCTTCATCAATAAAACTAAAAACGTGTTTGTTATCTTCTATATAGATTGGGATATATTTATATTAGGTTTTGCAATTATAGAAAAAACCTATAGTTGTTATTAGCCAATTGTGTCTTATATTTCTTATACCATTAAAGTTTTGCTTTTGTTTGACATAATATTTATAACATTTAAATGGTCTTATTTTCGCAAACAGGTCTTGATATTCCATATACCTAACAGTAGTAGTAGTATTTTCCCTCATAATTAAGTCACTTACTCTAAGTCAAATTTTTCTAAATAATTTTCTCTTAATCTTTTCTTTATCCAATTTTATTGTTATTGTTAATTTAAAATTTAAAATCACTTATCTCCTATAAATCGTTTTTTATGTTATTTCAAATTCATACATTAAATTTTATATAAACACTTTATAGTTTTTTATTATAATTCTTGTTTTTTTTTTTTTACAAATTCAATTCATTTCTAGTTCGTTTTATGGTTATTATCAGATTTTTTTATTCATTGATGCCTGAAGTTCATTTATTATAGCACCTAATTTTTATCGAGCCAATACAGCGCAGTTTAATGCTTCATATCATTAAACATAAAAAAAAAAAAAAAATTCAACTAAAAAAATATTCGACAACTTTGTTTTCATTTATAGAAAATTAAAAAAAAGGAAATTAAGAAAAATTTTAAGAACTAATTAACTTTAAAAAAAAAAATGTGATAATGAAAATAACAAAAAATTGAAAAAAGAAAATTGTAGAACAATATTCAAAATTTTAAAAATCTTAATTATTTTTGATCGTAGATATCATCTTTTTTTTTATTAAAGAATAAAATGTAACCTAAAGATAAACATTATTTTCCTCGGCCTTAAAAACTTTTTTTATCTTTCTGGGATGAATTTTTTGAACTTGTCTCACTGTTTTGTTTTTTCAATTGCAAAGAAAGGCGCTAACGTTTCTTTTTCAATAAATACCATTCGAATTAGGAGTTATGTCATATTTTTAATTTCTAGGTTTTGTTTTTTGTTTATTTTTTTTTGTGTTAGCTGGTTAATTGTTTAACTGTTGAGAATCCTGTCTGATCAGTTGGTACATCTTGTAACAAGAAGAAGGTATGCTGGTAAAGTGGCAATATTATGGATAAGAGATAAGAAAAGTGGGTATAAATTAACATAGTTGGGAATATAACGTCATAAATAGAATTGCAGAGTTAATGTGAATTAGTTCACTTTCAATTATTAAATAAGACTAAGTATTATAATCTAAGTATTAGGTCTTATCACATGTAGGCCTTATCACATTTTGTATACATCTTATTGTGTATATTTTGTGGTAATTTTATTTTTAAGTTACATTTTATAATGCACAATGGTATAATTGTTAGGTTTTCATATTTGGATAATTCAATATTTATTTTTTAACATTAGAATAATGGATGATCTGTGAGTTATAAGAAATAATTTAAAATTTTTATATATTTACATATAACACATTTTTACATTATATATTTTTATAATTAATATATAAAATATTAATAACATATTATCCATTATTTGAACCCAATTGCCATCCGTAGAATCAGAATCAGAAAGCAGATAAAAATGTCGAACCTCAGTTTCCCAAATGAGAGATCAACACTCTATAATCATTGTGCTAACTAGTTGTGTTACCAATTCTGGGAAATCTTTTAGTTTTCCTGTGTGTGTTTGTTAGTTAAAATTTTCTGTTAAAATGAATTTAAGGTTTAACACCCTTTGATAACTGTTAAAAATTTATATAAAATACATACAAATGTATTCGATCTATAAAAGAAAAACTCTCAATCTATATATTCTGTGAAAAGTGGGAAATTTGTTTGGTAGTTGAATTATCTGGGTACCTTATAAAAACTCAATTTATTCAGAAATGAATTTAATAATAATTTAATTTAAATTTTCTTAGAGTTGATTCTTTTTTTTTTTTTTTTGTGTAATATTGTTTAGATTATTTGAGTCTATTTATATTTTAATTATGTAAACAATAATTTTTTGATTAAGAAATAAAAAAGAAAAATCGAATTTTAATATGAATTGTTTTTTTCCTCATTTTTTTTATTTTATTTTCTCCCACTAATTTCGATAATTTCACGTTTCTATTAAATTAATATCTATAAGATATTAATGAATTCATAATTAATGAAAAAATGTCACTGATTTTAAATAAAAGAGCAATATAAAATTATGTAGTAAGAATAATATTATTTTTTAACTTACGTCATTTTTCAGAGAATTTGAAAAGAAAATTTAAAAAAAAAATATATTTTCACTTTTATTTAAGGTATCTTTAAGATACATAATAATGTTTTGTTTTTTCATAAAGCTTTGAAAAATTCTGGTGAAGTATAGCATTATGTGGAAATAAAAACAAAACCTGTTTTTTTTTATTTTTGATTATTAGCTTTCTTAGAAAATGGTAAATATCGAGAATTTCCTTAATAAAATTTCAGATTGACAATTCATTAGAAAGAGGAAAATTGAGGTAATGTACACATAATATGTATTACAATTTAAAAATAGATTTTTTTTTTTTTAAGTGCATTTGTCTGCCACATAAATGTAACAAGAAAATTACACAACCTTTCCTTTTCAGGCGTGGCTGTACATGTCTCAAGGGGTATTATTCTTACAAAGTGTGTGGGATTCGAACCCACACTCCCTTGGGTGTTTACAGCATATTTTATACGCTTTTACCCACTAGACCACCGAGGTCCCCTTAAAAATAGTTTGTTTAATATCGAAAAAAATGTGGTTAAAAAATCTAGTCTTAATGTTATCCACATCATAAAAGGGGAAAAATTGAATAATAGAATAAAAAGTAAAAAAACTATTTTTATTACTTTTATTTCAAGTTTAAAAATCACATTACATTTTTATGTTTTCATTTTTCTTATAATTATTTTAAGCAGCTTAAAGTTTTTGTGCAAGTTTTTCTTGTTCTCATTGCATTAAATGTGAAAATTTTCTTTACACGTGTATAATTAAAAATCGATTTTAATGTATTAAAAATGAAACAACTACTGACCTAGCATATTATTTTTTTAATTTTTTTTTTAAACGTTAAGGTTAAAAAAAAAGTCGTAAGGTAAAACGCTTGGAGATCTTAGAAATTTTTTTTCCCAAATAACCTTCTATTTAATGTTATCATTTGTTTACTGGTTTGATTTAAAATTTGAGCATTAAATCAATTGCTTTAATACTTAAACAAAAAACATTAAATCTAGAATTTAATGTCACAAGTTAAATAAAATAATCTGAAACTTTTTATCAATTTAGATCTGCTTTATAAAGTTTTAATTTTTTTTTTCTTTTGAAAAGTTAAAAATTTATTCAGTTTTTAATTTTTTAAAAATTCAATCTATAGTAAACATAAGATAAGAATATCATATTATAACATAGCAATTATATTCTACTAATTAATTTGAATATATATTTTTTATTTTTTTTTTTTGGGTAATTGGATCTTTGGATGATGCGAATTGTCGTAAAATATTGTACTGAGAGACTTTAACTCATTAAACACACCAGCTTTGTCTTAAAATATTAATACTAGTCTTAAAGACTAACCATTAATTTTGTGTTGACTCTTATAGATCTATTAGGTTTGATAG
Organism: Poecilobothrus nobilitatus; assembly: GCA_947095535.1. Classification (NCBI taxonomy): domain Eukaryota; kingdom Metazoa; phylum Arthropoda; class Insecta; order Diptera; family Dolichopodidae; genus Poecilobothrus; species Poecilobothrus nobilitatus. The sequence goes on from OX352774.1 coordinate 171,596,090, forward strand.
AGGTCATTAAGGTCAAAGTAATCTGCATTTATTGCTAAATCTAGGAGCCGAGTTCTTATTTAAGTCTTCTATTGACATTTTCGGTATGTAAGAGTTTTGATGGGCCACGAAATCTCAAATACAAAATCCGAAATACAAAATCCCAAAATTTCAAATCCCCAAATTCAAAATCCCAAAATTCCAAAATCCAAATTCCAAAATCCCTAAGAGTTCTTATCATAATTCCTTTTTAATTATACCCGTACGATAGGATCGGGTATAATAAAATTACTCCTCCGTTTGTAACACCTCGAAATAAGCGAGCTAGGTATACCTTCAATGGTATGGATCGGATCAGAATCAAATTCTGAGTCGATTAAGCCATGTCCGTCCGTCCGTCAGAACGCTAACTCAAAAACTAAGAAAGCTAGAATCTTGAAATTTACACAAAATATTCTGGGAGCAATTTGTAGGTTCCCTATTTTTTTTGGTTGAATTCCGACCAAAACTTCGGGTAGCTCCCGAACAACTAACTTTTAGATCTCCACAATTTGTTTGAAATAGAGCCATGAAATTTTAACTGCTGATAGATATCATAAAAATATTAATTTTATGTTAATATTAATTTTTCTGTAGCCCCATCCGTTAAAGAGCTACAGCCCCCCAAAGCCCCCAAAAATCTCTATATTTAAATTGTTATAACACAAGCTCTATAGGGTATATCTTCAATCTGAAAATTCCAAACGATAGGTGCTATTATGAGCTTTACAAACATGTATATAATAATTATATACTTGTGCTATACGGTGTCTTAATTTACCGTTATGCGAAACTGAATTATTGCAAAATCCTTTAACCCTTCTATCTTCTAAACGGTTTAAGTTGGAAACTTGAAATTTTGGCAGAAGTTAGATCTTTGAAAATAAATATGAGTCATTTCAGAAATTTTTTTTGTATCACCTTCCGTTTAAGAGCTGTAAGGGGTCAAAAACTGAAAATTTCCTATTTTTAAACACCTGTTAAACTTTTTTGAAGTAATACATAAAAATTAAAGCTTCAATATTATACTTTTATTTCTGTTAACAACTTTTTTTTTAATAATATAGGGTTACTTTATAATTGACTAAAATGTTTTCTTTTCTATAATTGAAGAAAAAATTTTCTAACAAATTTCTTTACATACATCTATAAATTTGCTTTACTTTTTGAAAGTCTGAATATTTGTGTATTTGGTACAACCCAATAGCTGTATGCCGTTATTTGGTTATGTAACACAATTTTATATTATATTGGTAATTCAAAGTTTCAACCAATGCATTTTTCTATATATCGATTCTAGGTCGAATTATTTTTGACGTGCTCTTTCCACTTTAGCTTGAGCTCTAATATCATTCCTAGGTAGTTTCCCTTGATTTTATATATATATATAAACCCTAACCCCATTTTATTTTACGGCTGAACGATTTTGTACTATTTTATTTTTAAAATTTACGTGGACAGGTTTAAGTTCTTTCAGCTTTATTCCATTTTCATTCCATTTTTTGACCCATATAAAAAAAAGTTTATCATTTGCTTTTAGTAATTTATCTGTAGCCTAATTGTCAATATTGGATTTTACTGCCATTATTGCAGTCTCGTTAACAAGTGTAGCTACAGTTTTGTTATATAATCTTGGTAAATCATTACTATAAAGCAAATAAGAACTCCAGAAACTACCAATTGCGACACACCTTCTTTGATTTCTCCAAATATTGCAAAACTCCTCTTTCTGGTTTAATTTTAATTAATTTCAATAAATTTCTATAACAACTCATTTATTTACAAAATGTTATCAATTTTGTCATATATAAATATGTATCTAAAAGATTGTATTGTTTCCTTTACCTGACTTTAATTTTAATATAAATTTTATTTTTAGCAAAAGTTAAACACAAAAAACAAACATCTTTTCATGTTTTGTTATATTCACATGAGTAAAAAATTTGTTATTCAACTGGAATAAAATGCAGAAGACCGAATATATAAATAAAAAAAAAAAACACAAAAAAAATTTTTATATTTTATATTTATCCTTTTTTTTTAGTTAGACGTAGAAGAAAAAAATATAAATATTTATAAATCATCAAGTTACTTAAAATTAATATTTTATATAAAAACATATAAATTTAAAAACAAGAAATTATATTGAAACAAGGCGGTATTTAAAAGCAAAGGTTTTTAAGGACGCACATTTTCAATAAGGGATTTTGGCATCTCTCCTATGGTATCAAAAAATTTGTGTTAGATAAAAATTGTTAAAAGACTTTTTCTTCATTTTTAAAAAAAACCCTATATACCATTAAGAAAAGGTAGTAATCCTTGTAAATTTATAATATTAAACCTTTCATTTTTATGTTCTGTACTTACGACAAATTTATACAAGTGCCCAATTTAAAGCTGTTTTCAATTTTTTCAATTTTACCTAATAGCCATTAAACTGGGAGAAGTACAAAATATTTTTCTACGGTAACTTAATGCGGATTCGCTTATTGATTTTCCTTTCTCAAAATTGCCTTATTAAAATCTTTCCGAGGTTACGAAGAAATCGAAATTTTGCAAAACTAAAAAAAATTTAAATTCCAAATTGCAAAAAAAATTATAAAAAAAATTTTCTCTCACTTGACTTCAAGAGATTACGTCTTGACAATTAGAGATATAAACAATTGGAAATAGAGTTTTTCTCAACTTTTAGTGTCTGTAACTGCACAAATGGGTGAGCCTATATAAAAAAGTTGTTCCACCACATCAAATTTGATGAGACCTACGCATCATAGAAATTCATTGCTCCATCTTAAACGGTGTAGAAATCTTGTAAAAAGACAAACGGACAGACCAACAGAGGGAGTAAAATGGATAAAATTTTTTTTATTTTTTAAATGTGCTAAAAATCTTCAAGGAAATGATCAAACTTTTTTAAAATATTCTATATACATATATTAATTTATCCATCCATTTACCCATTTCTTATCCATTTACCTTATATTCTCCCACTAAAATGTTGTATGAAAGATTTCGCTTAATAAAAACATGTGTATTTAGTGAATATTATTTCTAACACTGATTGAGTTAACATTTTTAGGTGTTAGTGTGTTGATAAATTATTGCAAAAGTATAAAGTTAAAATTAAATTAATATTATTTTGCGACAGTTAAACATTACGATGGACATGCTAGTAATTTATGTTTAGTATTATTATTTTTTTTCCTTCATTTCACTCTTATACAAAGCATAGGGCATCCTTCATCTTTGTATATGTGAAATTATACCAAAAAAATCTTATTTGTTGGAAATATAAAAGTAAATAATTCCGAGAAAAATCGTCATGACTGGTTGAATTTATCAGAGAAACTATACCTTAATTTTTTTTGGACTAATCACATGCCAGAATTTGTTATAATAATCAAAACTAACTATTGAATATTCTACAATTAGTTCAAGAGATATTTCATGACATATAGAGATTAGAAATTAGGAAAATTTTTTAGTAAGAAAAATCTTAAAAACTTCTTATAAACAAAAAAAAAAATTAAAGAAAATTTTTTTACTTAAAAACATGTCATATACATTAATATTTAAATATAATGAAAAAGCTTTAATCTTGTTGTACTATATTATAGACATCAATTTAAGCATAAAATAAAAAAAATGAGTAACACAAAAAAAAAACTATATTCATATGTATGTATATGTGTATATAAAAACACTAACGTCCGATTCCATTACAAAAATATGATATAATGGAAAAACTTTTATTTTTTTCTTTTGATTTGAATAATTTTTCCGGAAAAGAAAATAAATTGAATTATGTCTTTTGTTTTTCATTACATCTTTTCTAATTTTCATTACGAATGGACCAATAAAATACGAAAAAAAAAAAAAATAAATAAGAAGTAAAAGGCAAATTTTAGTTCAATAAAAGAACGAATAAAAAAATACAAATCGAAATTCATCAAAAGTTTTACATTTCTTTCAATATTTTTTTTCGCATTCTTTACAATCTTTACATCTTTCTTCTTAACTTTTACACTCTTTTTAGTATTTCTTCCTTAGCTATATTTTATTTGATTAAATATGGCGGCGTTAATAATTATACTAATAATGATGGTAGAGAACCGTACAACTGATGATAACAATTTATCGGTTTTTTTTTCTTTTTATTTGCTTTTTTTTTTTATAAACTACAGGATTAAATTATACATATACTCTTTCATTAAAATATGTATACATAAATAATATACTCGTATATATTGAATGTATATTATGTCGGTATGTATACAGAGCCGGATTAAGAACCATAGATATCCTAAGCACTACAAAAAAGAAATAAACAAAAATTAACAAAATTTTACATTAGCCATCGCGAACGCACTCTTGAATTTTAACGATGTAAAGTTATTAAGACTATAGTTGTCAAAATGTCGGCCATCTAAATAAAAAAACATAACCACATTTTATGAAAATTTGCATGTACATATTTATGTTTATATGAATAAAGACATTATCAGAAATATCCTATCACTATGAAACAGCACAGTTTAAAAATCCCCCTTAGCTTAAGAACCAGGAGTCGGAATACAAGAGTAGAATAATACTAAGGTCGCTTACAATAGGCTTTAAGCCAGTTTATAATTGAACAAACTGAGTAAAATTTATTTGTACAAAAATTTTTTTTACTCTAAAAAAAAAGTGACACTATTCGTCATTGCAGAATTTCTGTGGTGTCTCAATTCTCATAATGCCCTAAACAAGTGTGCTTAGTTTGTTCATAGATTAATCCACCACTGTAAGTATGTTAATATTAAAAGAATATTTTAAAACTAAAAGAAACAAATATTAAATTAAAACTTCATTTTCGTTATGGTCTTCATTTTTTTCCATTTAATTCTGAACTAAATTTAAATGTAACAAAAAGAATTAATTATAAAGTTAAAAACAGGATAATTTTTTGAATTAATTCAATTTTCTTAGAAAATACGAGAGATAATTTGTTTTTGGAACTGATATTCTTGGTAAAAATTTTGGTATTATTTTTGGTAAAATTTTCGGAAATTTGAAATGTTAGTTTGTAGATCACCTATTTATTTAAATTTGAATTTTAGTAAATATAATAAAAACCGCCCTTCTAAAAATTTGCAAATTTGGAAAATATATGTTTTTCTTTTTAGATAAGATGAAGAATAAACCTTGCAAACGCTGCTATTTCGGTCTGCAGAAACAACTGGAATTGGTCAAAACTCCTACTTATCGAGATTCTACAGTACAAAATATAAATACTTATACTTCCAGTGGTGGTCTATGGGTCAGAAATGTATACACTATCTAGAGGAACTGTGGAGGCACTTAGCATCATTTGAGTAATCAAATTATATTAATATATTTAAAAAGGGGCGCCACAAAATCCCAAATTTCAAAATTCCAAAATCCCAAAATACCAAAATTCCAAAGTAGTTTTGATATTATAGTTTGTTTTGGATTTAGAGTTGGATTCAAAATCAGGATTGCCGCTTTTTCCACAATATGTATGTATATAAAGAATCTGGCATATAAGATTCTGAATTAGTAGGGATTTTATAGTTGGTTAGAAAATCAGGGTTTCAATAGTTTGTTTAACGGGGTTTGGGGGCGGCAGCCCTAGTATTTAAAAAGGCTTTTTAATGTTTTAATATTGAAATATGTATGCAAAAACATAATTAGGAAGGATTTTATAGTTGGATGCAAAATTAGAGTTCCAGGAATTTGCTTTGAGGGAGTTTGAGGGCGGCAGCCCCTTTATTTTAAAAGATTCTTTTTTTTGAAATATGTATGTAAAAAATATAATTACTGGTGATTTTAGAATTGGATATAAAATCAGAGTTCCAATAATATGTTTATGAGGGGTTTCGAAACGGCAGCCCCAACTACTCTAAATGCCTTGCTGTTAAAATGTATCAGGAAATCGATGGGGACCCAATCGACCCACATCTAAAATAAAAAATTCAAAACGAATTATGATAACGGTTTGGGATTTTGGTATTTGGGATTTTAGAATTTTGAGATTTTGAATTTTGGGGTTTTGGCATTTCGGGATTTGGCATTTGGGATTTTGTATTTGGGATTTCGTGGTCAACCCATTTAAAAATGACATATTAATCTAATTGAAACAAAATAGCAAAATTAAAGCCTTTTAGCCTTAAATATTCATTTAGACTTAAACAAGCATTTTAATGTAGATGTTCGTTTGAAGAATTGAAATGCCTTTTGTTATACAGGAAATATATTATGGATTAACTTTTATATTATTTAACGATTTTACTAAAAAAAATATTATTTCTTTCTCAATTTTGTCACCATTATCTTCTGTTAATTTTGTTATACGAATACAATTTATTCATTCATAAAAAAACTAATATTTATCGATTTCATAAAAACACATACCAATATTGAATTCATGTCATTATTTTTAGAAATAAAATAAAAAGAATGCAAAGTTTCCTTTTATGTAAGTATTACATTTTTTAAGTGAAATAACAACTTATAAGAAAACATAAAAGAAAATTCATTGAGAAATTCCAATTTTCAATTTTCTTTTTTTCTTTTAAGACAATTCTTATTTTTTTTTTTTTTTGTAACTCGCAAAAAATTAAAAATACATTTTTCTTTAAATCTTTATTCATTTTGTAGACAGACGCTTTTGCTGACGTACAAAATTTTCTATTTTCAACATTTTTGCAATCTACCTATTTGAGGTTAACATTGCAATCTACTATCTCTTTCTTTCGTTTTACTCCATGTTGTTTTTGTTTTTTGCAAAATGGAATAAATCAACCAATAAAAATATGCTAAAAGTGCAATTTAAAAAAAAAAAAGAAAATAAAAAACTAAAAGTTTCTAATTTTATTTTCTTAAAATTGAATTTTAAAGAAGGGAATCAGAAGGGGAAACAAAATAATTTATAGATCAAAACTTAAAAAAATGTAAACATAAAACAAAATAAATTACACCACAGTTTGAATTTAAAGTGATTGCAATATTATAATTAATCTTTTTTGTTTGTAATACTTCGTAAAAATGAGTGCAAATTATTGTAAATGAACAGTTCGAACATTATATCATAAAGTAAGTATTTTATCTCTTATGAAATAATATGAAATAATGCCTACTTTCTGTATTTATTTGTTTATAAATTTTGTATAAATTTTTTTTTGATTGCCAAATATTAAATATCCATTTTGCTAAATGTCTTTTGTGCGAACTGTCCAGTGTCCACTGATCAAATGACCAGTTGCTAAATGACAGTTGACAGGTGTACCCAATCCTTAATTTAATTGAAATTTTAATAAGTCATAAAAAACAAGGCAGAATGTAAAAATCAAAGGTTCTTAACACATGTAAAATTATAATGTTGTAGCTTTAATTTTTGCGTTTTACTTTGAATAAAATTGTAGAACTGCCTAAGTTACAAATTTTCGACCCCTTATAGCTCTCAATCATGGGGAAACACAAGAAACAATTTTTAATCAAAATTCTATGATGGAAAGATTGAAAAAATACTAATCAGAAAGTGAGACATACACGTTTAAAAACTAGGCTTTTTCAAACTTTGAGGGGCTGTAGTTCCCTAATGTGTAGAATGAATAGGCAAAATTAACACTTGGCAACTTTAACACTCAACAATTTTTACAATTGGACATTCCGCAATTTTTAACAATTAACAATTTAATTTTCAACTCTATAATTTCTTTATTTATCTCATTGAATTTAATTAAGTTCATTGAACGTAATTAAGTTCATTCTTGGAAAAAAAATTAGTTTAAAATAAATAACTTAATATTTGGCAATGAAAAAAATTTTTTGAATTCCCTCAATTTGGATATTTGGCAAAATTTATTTATGTAGGCGCTCAGCACTGATAATAAAAGTTGCTCTATATAAATAAAAAGTTGCCAAATGCCCAAATGTAGGGAATTAAAAATTTTTTGTTTTATTGCCAAATATTAAGTATCCATTTTGCTAAATGTATTTTGTGCGAAATGTCCACTGATCTAATGACCAGTTGCTAAATGACAGTTGACAGGTATACCCTATCCTTAATTTAATATAAAAATTTAAAAAATCCTTTTTATGTAATCATTTATTAATTTAAAAATGCTTTTACATACATAATTAAAATTTTCTTTAAAATCTTATAATAAACCAGATCAACTATGTTTTTTTTTTTGCATTTATTTTAAATCTCATTTTCTTTTTTTATTTCATTTAATTTTTATTTTTATTTATCTTTTGTTTCTTTTTGACTTCCACGTGAATTGAACAATTTGTTTAAAGTATTTTTTTTTGTTTTTCAAATACTTTTTACATTAATACTTATTTATTTTTTTTTTTTTTTGTACATAAATACCTTCGTACATTTATGTATGTAAAAAATAAACGAATAAATAGAATTAAAATGGCATTTCTCCAACAACAAAAAAAAAAAAATAAATAAAATTAGCTATAATCTTGCTATAATATAACATGACTTTTGTTTTGTTTATCTATTTGCAAAATTTTAATTGCGTTCAGATGTCTCTGATATTCAAATAAATCACATTTTTCGCGGATTAATAAAATGTGATGGTTTTATAAAAAGAATAAAATAAAAAAGATAATAAACATTATGTATCATGATTTAATTATTTTTTTTTTTTATATAAACTGATTTTTATAAAATATTTATAAAGTGCATAACTACTAAAAATAAAAAATAACTTTAATGGCAGAAAAAGAAAAGAATTTAATTACAGTTTTCGGCTTTTCATTATTTTTTTTTTTACTTTTTTTTTTTAACGTACGTAATTTCAATTAGAACATAAAAAAATAACTTTAAGCTTAGGTTAAATAAAAAATACATGTTGTTCTTAAACAAATTTCAAATAATTGTTACTTTCTAAAATCTAAACTCATCTCTTGGATCAACGTACGGGTCCAACTATTTTATTCTTAATATTCCTATAATTTGGCTATAGGCTCATATAAACTGTACATATTAAGCAGGACATATTTAAATTTCAACATTTCAACCATAATTAGAATCTCTAAAAATACTTAGAAATATTTTAAATATGAAAACAAAAGAAATCCTTCGACTTCCTAAATACTCTAAGACTTTTCCATACTCTTAATTATTAAACAGTCAAAAATAGTTTAAGCAGTTTTTGGCTGAAATTAATCTTGTTAATTTGCTAAAAAAATCGGGACTAATTGTTAAATTTCTATAATAAGATTATTTAAAGGTTATTTTTATATTTTTCAATTCATTTATTTATTTTAATTTCATTTGACAAATCGACATTTTTATTTACATATACGCTAATACTGATGCAATGTATATACATTGCATACAATGTAACATACGTTTGTATAGTATTGTATTTCTGGCAATAGAAATAATCATTTTTACAATGTTGAAAACAATTGTTATTCTGAAACGTAAATGATGAAGTTTTTTTTTTCATTTATTTATTTTTAAATCCCATTTTAAACAAAATATAAACAAAAAAAAAAGTACATTTGATATCCGTTTATCTTAATTGTATATAAATCTGAAATACTATTAAATAAGTGTATACTTTTTTTTGAAATAAAACAAAAAACTTGAATATAGTAAATAGAAATGTTTAAAATTATAAATTTATTTAGTCATTCATTTAATTTTTATTCAGTTAATCCTTTAAGGAGTTCACAGTTCGCTTTTAAATACTCTTGACACAATTAAAACGGACTACAGAAATGCTAAATGGAGATCTAATAACTCAAAAAAAAAATGCTGATAACTTGATGAATATTTAACGATTTATATGCCATTCAAGGGTAATGGTGTAGACTGTGTAGTGGTTAAGGCACCGGTTTTTCATTCGAACGCACTTAGTATTTAGTAGATGTACATCCATTAACATTTAACTGAATTACAGAAAATGTTTATTTTTTAGCTGTACAAGCAATATATTAAATTATTTCACTTTTTTAACTATAAAAACAAAGATTTCAAATTTTAAATCTTGGAGGAGTAAAATACAAACAGAGTAACCTATTGTTATACAAATTTCTCGTACTTTTACGTACTTTTTGGTTTGGAATTTTGAAAAAGAAAATATTATTTGATTATCTGAAATTTTTTGTTGAAATTTTCAATACTTACTTATTGTGTGAATTCATATAGAGATTTATATATGTACTTGTATATTTTAATTTATTGGTGCAACCAATGTACAGTGCATTATTTAATTGTGGGTTATCTTTTATTTTTTGACTTTTTTTGAAAGCATCCTGTAAATTTAGAGTGATTCGCTTGCAATATTTATTTGGCGGATCGAGATGTCGAAACGGTTTAATGAATTGTAATTTAATCAATCCATTAAGATATAGAAAAGAGAAATATTTGTAAAAAGTTTGAAGTCAATCGACTTAAGATAAGACTAAAACAAAAAGATAATAATCTTTCTTAGAAGAACGTTCTGCGACCGGTTAACAGAACTCAACAAAAATTTGTTTTTGTCTTTTTTTTACAACTATAAATAAACACTCTGTAAAATTCGATACAATTCGTTTGCATAAATTTTTTTGAAGGTAGTGTGCGGTGGAATGGGTTAATAATTTGAAACGAAATTAATAAAGGGAATTAATAGATTTATTTGAAGTTGATCGTTCAAACCGTTTAGCCTATGATCAATCAAAAAACGAAAGACCATTAATAGCGGCTGCAATACTGCAAAGGCCATATGGAATAGTATGCAACATATCCTATAACCTTCTCCAGGCAGCAGATAGCCAAGGGGTTCTTAAGTTATAATCGATTAATCGAATCGAACAAACAGACAAACCTTCTTTTTTATATGTTAAAAGATACACTATGAATATTTATAAATGTAACAGAAGTTATGTGTGTGATACATATTTAATTAACGCAATGTTGTTTTTACTTTTCTTCAACTGGTAAGAAACTTCCATCTAACGGATATTAAATTATTAACTGTTAAAATAAAAGGTTAACATAAACACATTCATTTGATAAATATATTTACATAAATATTTTTTAACTTAATTGTTATTAATTAATGAAAGGGAAAAAAAACTCTTTCTTAGTGCCACGTTTTGTAAATAAAAATGTATTACAAAAAAAAAAAAAACAAAATTAAAAACGTTAAGACATTGAACTTAATTATGACAAGACAGGATAAAATAAATCGATTTAAAGGTGGAAAATATCAGTAAGAGGGCGTTACAAATAACATTTAAAAAATAAACTTTTTTTCCCCCCCAAGAGAAAAAAACTTAAAGAACAAAAACCCCGATTAGTTTGAACTTGAGAAATAATTTACTTATTTTTTTTTTTTATTTATAGATTTTCAATCAATAGGTCAGTTGTCAATTATTTATAATGATTTCTTTTATTATTTTTCTTTTCTTTAACTATCTTTTTATCGTATTTATTTGATTATTTATTTCTTTTTTGTTTGTTCAAGGACATAAAATTTTTATGTATTTTAATGGGCGGTGGTGGTGTACTTTTAAAATTAAGAAATAAATTTTATGAAAATAAATTTTTTTTTTTTGTTTGGTAACTGGTATGAATCATATGGCGTAACAAGGAAGCAATTATTATAAATTGAATTCAAAATTAACAAATTTTTGGTTTCTATAGATTTTTTAAATGTAATTTAGGTACACTTCAATATTTTATTTATTTCTATTTCGTGACAGTAAATGTTTATATATTTATATATATTTATGACAGTAAATATCGTAAATATCATATATTTAGTACATTTGATAAAATATTTATGTAAAATGTCCTGTTTAATTTTAGATGATCGATCTGGGCTGTCCGTAATTCTATCTCGTTAAAAAAAAAACTGCTTAATCGGTTGAATAAATAATGCAATAATCATTGAGGTTTACTAACACTAGTTTGAAATTTTGGTTTCTTAGTTTGTGGTTATTTAAAACGGATATTTTGTCAAAATTTCAAATTTTTCAAATAAAATTCTATCTTAAAGATATAAACTTCTTAATTTAGTGAAGTTTAAAATTTAACCCCCTGTAGGAGTTGTAAAGAAACCATGAACACTTTCTTTGCTGATGTCAGATCCTAGCTAGAGCCAGACTCCTCTAACTCGACAAACCGTTCTACCAGAATCTTATCGAACTTTTGAAACACACAAAATCAAATAATTGATGTCGTATCTGAATTCTTCGGGTTAGATATAAAATCGATAACAACTATAAAACATACGTCACGTGAGTGCAGTGGGATCAAATTGGCACAACTTAGTGCTAATTGATGTCTTTGCGCAGTACTATTCTAAACTAGTTTTTTTCTTTACGTTTGATTACAGTAGTCATTGTAATAAAAGATAAAAGATAATTGATTATGACAACTAAATGTTAATTTTTCATAAAAGAAAAATAAATTTTGCATGAAAAAGTTAAAATGTCCAATTGTTTTAATTAGTGTTTTTTTTTTTTTTTTATTGAATTTTGCTTCCAAAATCATTAAATTAATAAATTTTTTCTTATTCTCCTATTCTTGAAAAAAGTCAGAAGTTGTTTTTTCATTTTAAATTAAGCAACTGAGTTACTGGTGTCGAATTGAGAAATCCTTAAAATATCGTTTTAACTGTTATAATAAAATACAGTAGATACATATATCAATTCCGTTCAAATATCCAACCTTTAACAAGAAAATTTCAGTTTTCTTTATAACCTTCTTGAGAATTCTTACGTTATCCTTATTTTTAGATAGATAATTTTTCTAGTAGTTATCGTTTGTGTAGGTAGGAAAACAAAATTAAATTTAATAATAACAACAATAAGGGAATTCGTTTTTTAGTGAAATTCCAATTGTAAAAGAACTAATAAAAATTAACGAACTTAATTCAAATTAAAAGTATTTAAAGCAGTTTAAAAATTTAATAAATTTAATATATATTAGTAAAAAAAAAAAAGTAAAAATGAATACTTTGTACCTACTTTTAATGGTGCATATCGACATATCGTATATGATTTTAATGTGTCTAGTCAAAACTAATTACATTTTTAAATGTTGAAAATGAAAAAAACATAGTATTTATTTGAGAATAAATAGGTGAGAGAAAAATTCTTTAAAACCAAAAAAAAAAAAAAAGAATTTTTTTTATCCCAAAACTTTTAATTTAAAAAACATCAATGATCGTATATCATTAACACGCGTATCATATAATATGTAATTAGAGTTTCATACATAATTCCATCATTCATTTGACGGATTCTCTTTTCTTTTCTTTTTTTTTTTTTTGTTTTTATTTTTAATTATAAATATGTACGAGTATATATATGTATTTTCTAGCATTGAAATGAAAAATTTTTCTTTAAAATATTTAATTTTTCTTTTTTTATTTTCATTTCTTTTCTTTTTATTGTATTTAATTCACATAATTTATGACTGTTCATTATGTTTACTTTTTGATTTTTTGTTTTTTTTTTTATTTTGACTTTGACTTTTTAATATTGTTTTTGTTTTGTTTTATTTTATTAATAATTTCGACCTCTAATTTTTTACTCTCCCTCATATCTTTCTTTTTATTTTATTTATCTTGCTTTTAATTTTCTTTTTATTATAATTTGGAAAATTTCTAATATTTAAAATATTATTTGTCTTTATTTTATTTTTTTTTTTTTTTTGTAACGTAGAAAAACATTTTTTTTAAGATACAGATTTATGCTTTTTCATACAGGGTCAGTAAGGGTCAGAAAAAATTATAAATATTTTTTATTAAAGGATTAAATAAGTCTAAACCAGAGTATTTTTGACGGTTAATCAACAAAAACGTATTGGTCAAAAAAGAATATATTATTCTTCATCTTCATTATTGCCTGATTTCACTTTAAATAGCGTTTGTGCGTATAGGTTAAATAGGGTTTGATTACACTTTTAAATAGGGTTTAAAGCAACTCATTCCATTCAGGTTTTCAAGTAATTTGAATACACTTTATGACTTATGTTTTCTTAATTGTATATTGACAAAGATATACACAATGTTGAGTTCTATCGGAAGTGATGATAGCATATTCGTCAACATGCACTCTATTAAAATTAACACATTATTTAAAAATAAAAGAATTCTCTTAAAAATTATTTTCAGCTGGATCACATGACATTTGAGTAACTGTAGGTCTCTTCGCAGATTTACTTTTCTTTTATATTAATAAAAATAAAATTAATAAATAGTTAAAATAATTATTGGAATCTTTAATTTATGTTCAAATTTTCAATTTTATTTTTATTTTTTTGTTAAAATGATGCAATGTCCAATAAATTTTTGTATCCTCTGTATTTAATGCGTGTAACGTATTGTTTTTTTTTTTTTTTTGTATTATAATGTGAATTGTCCGCTATTCTAAAAATAACTTTTTGATTCTTAAAAAAAAGTTTTGTAATTAAGGAAATTTTTTTCAAATATTTTAGAATTATTTGATTTTGTTCTTTATTTTTTATTTCAATTTTAGACATAATGTAAATATTGACAGTATTTTAATGATTGAAGAAATTAATTTTGTAAAAATTAATAGTCAGGCAGTAAATATTTAAGGTATATGTTGTAAGATTTTTTATTTAATATATGGCAATAATTTAAAATATATACATATTAAAATTACGATATTAAAAGTTATCGTAAGCTAAGATTAAAATTGTTAGAGCCAGTTTTAATTGGATATTTGTAGAATGAAAAGTTTTATCTAAAAAAAGTAAATTAAAATAAAGAAAAAGTATTAATGTAAAAAAAGGAAGTTTATATTATTATTAATTTATGAACGCCGCATAAAATATTTGAACGAAAAAATAAAGAGCCTACTGCAATGTATTTTTTGTTTTTCTTGCCACTCGAATGAGGAGTATGCGGCATCTACTAAGTCATTTATTATTCATATTTGATTAAGCGTTTTGTGAATCAATGAATATTCTTATTAGCTTCTGTATTCCACTAGCATCAAATAAAATATGTTTTTACGAATAATATTTTATTATTTTTCATAAACCCAACCTTCTTATAATAAAACGCAAACTTGCGTTATTGTAAATCTACCAAATAAAAAAAAATAAACATTTAAAAACTTTTCAATATTTTCTTTTTAACACTTTTTAAGTTTTTTTTTTTAAATTTATTCTCTTCACACTTTTTTATCTTACACTTTTAGTTATTTTTATTAGGCTTTTATCATTGACATAAAACTGTGATTTGTAAAGATTTTATTGGAAAGTAAAGCGTGAAATAGTGTGAGAATCAGTTTTATTGTTTTTTTTTTTTTTTAATACCGCGTATTGTAACATCCGGTGAAATTATTTGATTTTTGTTTTTTTTTTTTTTTTGTAATTTCATTTAAAAATCCATTAATTCATTGGATAAAAATTAAAAAAAAAAAAAAAAAAAAAACAATAAAATATTAAGAAAAGTTGATTTTAATGTTATTGTTATATTCATTTTTATTTTTAAAATTTACGATGCAATCATAAAAAATAAGTATGAAAAAAATTTTACGATATATAAAACTAAAAAAGATCACAGATTATTAAAATGAAAACCTTTCCCAAACCAAGACATATCATATTTGTCTATATAACAAATTAAAGAATCAAAATCTAGAAGAAGTTAACCATCATTTTTGTTTGGTGCATTAACTCGTTTTTGCATAGCAGATTTTTCATTTATTCTTTTTCCTAGCTACACTGTTCACATGTGTGACTTTAGACAAAAGTAACTGGCTATCGGAACTAAATTTTACAATTGTTCTTGACAATGCGGTACAGAACTAAATTTTAGAATTTAGATGCGACAATGCGGCACAGGATTTTTTTAAAAATATTTTCGTTTTTGTTTTTCTCTCAAAACGGTTTGGTCGATTGACTTTAGGTTTTGACTATAGGTATTTTTCTTATACAATAGAGTTTACTGCAATAATAACAATAACAAGCAGAATAACTCTTTTAATGTTTTTCGGTACGAATTAATAAATTTTAATATATGGATTAGAGAATATTATATAATACAAATCCATCAAGGTCTGGTAGTTCTTCTCTGAAAATTTTTATTTAATTTGAAAAATGTTTTTATTAATTTCAATAAATGTATATAATATTTAAAATTTTCCTTCATCTTTTTTTTTTGAATTTTTAAACTTAAATTATCCTTTTTCTACCACAGAACAACGATTCTTAAAAAAACAAAAACCAAAAATAATATAAGCTTGTTTATTTTTTTTATTACACTTTTTTTTTCATGAAAACTGTTAAAATGCTAGCCTTGATATGTCTAATGATTCTTAAGATACTTATGTAAAAATCTAATGTCAAAAAAATATATATACTGAAACTGACATTGTAAAACAAATACTTTTTTAAAAGAGTTAACCATAATGTATATTAAAAATTCATTATTTATCACCATATTCTCAGTATTAATAACTCATATTCTTTAGTTCATTACTGTCAGTATTCATTATTATTTAATACTATACATTATATTTTCCTTTTTCATTTTCTGTACATTTTTTTTATAACTTTCTTTCTCTTTCTATTACAATTTATGTATTTTTTCTTTTTGTGTAATTTTTCTAGCATTATTTTATATAAGAAATGATGTACATGTAGATTTTTTTTTTAAATAATAATAAAGAATTTTTTTTTTTTTTTCTCATTTATATAATTTTCATAATATTAACATATTATAAAAAGATATTTCCATGTAATATACATATTATCTATTATGTTGTTTGTGTGGAAGAAAACGCGTCATTACGAGTTTCATTCCAATGCAACTACTGTTTTTAACATTAATGTTGTTTTGTTTGTTTTGTTGTTTGATGGTAGCAGCCTCCACTATTTTAAATGCTTTGTTATTGAAATTTTTATCTAAAAAATATAATTAGGACAGATTTTATAGTTGATTTCGAAACCAAAGTTTCAATAATTTATTAAGCGAATTTTTGGAAGGATAGTTCAACTATTTTAAGTTGGTTTTTTTAAATAATTTTAAATGCTCTGTTGTTGAAGTAATTTGGAACGATTTTAGAGTTAATTTCAAAATCAGGGCCATACGTTTCTACAAGAATTTATATTATATGTATACATATATATGTATATGATTATGCGAGATTCTGAATTAGGAAAAATTTCATAGTTGGGTAAAGTCAAATGACACTCCAGTCAAATAAAATAAAGTTAAATGAAATCCAGTCAAATGGTAGTACCAAATATGCACTCTCATTTATAAAAAGTCTACATTCTTTAACTTTATTTGTTTTAATTGGGTTGGGTACGAATGCTCGTTTCTCAAAATCTCGTTTTATCAAAATCTCGTTTTTTAAAATCTTATTTCTTAAAATCTCTTTTTTTTGCTTTTTTTTATTTATTTTATTATTTTTAGCACACTTTTAAAAAGAAAGATATGGATATCAGCGGTCGGATATTTAAACTCTAAAACACCTTCTAATTTTTTTTTTCATACATATTACAAGATGAAACTTTTGAAGTTGACTGGCTGCTGTCCACAAATCCTCGCTAAACAAATTATTGAAACCCTGATTTTGTAATCAAATCTATACTCTCCTAATTATATTTTTTCATACATAGTTCAACATCAAAATCTTTAGAAAAGTGGGGCTGTCACTCTCAAACCCTGGCTAAACAAATTATTGAAAACGCGATTTTAAATCCAACTCTAAAATCTCTTCTATTATTATTCGATAAAAATTAAAAATTACAATTTATTATTGCTCAAGTATTTCTTTATATTTCTTCTTAAATATCTCTTTTAAAACAGTTTTTAATATGCTTCTTTAAGTTTTTGTGCTTTATTTTAAATGCGTACCAATCGATTTTTCAATCATTGAACTAAAGCGATTTTCCATCAGAAAATTAAACTTTTAAAAAGTCATAAAAGTAATAATAAAAGTATTTATAGTTGAATATTTCAATTATGATATCCTTTTTCTATTTACATATACGCTCAAATTCGAAATCTTATCTGATTTTCATATTAAACTTGAGCTGCATCTGCACCAATAGGAAGCAAAATTAAGAAAAATAATATCATTTTCTATCACTTTAAAATATTATTTAAAGTTCACATCTAAAAGAAGGGTGGTAGTAGACGTAAAATTAAAGAAATACAATTCAAATGCAAAACTTTTAGTATATACATATGTACTACAGTATGATATTTCGTTTCTTTTTGTTTTTTTTTTTAATGTAAACAACAGACAGATAAAAAATTCATTTTTTTTTTGTTTGAACCTAACAAAAAAAGAAAAAGAACCGCTATAAAAAAAACTAAAGCAAAAAAAAAAATAATAATTTTATTGTATGTGGATCTTTAGAATATTACAATCTTTAAGATATTTTTCAAAAGCAAAAGCAAATAAAACAATTTCTCTATGCATAATGCAAATTTTCACTATACATTATTATTATGTATGAACGTTTAACATAAAACTATGTATTATCATTATTGTAATTATTATAATTATTATTTTAATAACATCATTACCATATGAAAGAGTAAAAGAAAGGAGAAAAAAATTCAAAGTAAACTAAAAAAAAAAACAAAAAAAAAGATGATATCTAATGTCATATGTACATATACAAATTAAAAATTTGCTGTATATTTTGTGAGATTTTTTACTTTATTTATTTTTTCTTCTTTTAAATAATGGTGCTAAGCTCATATTAGATCGAAAAGATTGAAAAAACATTGAATTAATATAATTTTAGCTAATGAAAAAAACGTGGTAAAACAGTAGCTCATCTACATTACTACATCGATGTCACCATCACATTGTAATCTTTGCTAACTTTATATGTTTGGAGCACCAATTCATCGTCAAAAGCTTTATACCGTAAAACAATTATATTTTCAAACAACGTCTCTACTTTCTTTTCCAGCTGTTAATATTTTTATTTAAAGTAAACAGTTTAAATGAAACTTTAAACTCATTTTATACTAATAAAACTTTCGAAATTTTTTACAGGTTCATTTTGCTTTAAAATATAGCTTATAAAGTATTTTTGCTTTTGCGATCCTATATTTAGCTTTTAAAATCTTGCTAGAACAGTTAGTTTCTTAATGAAGGTAATTTTTTTTATATCATATTGAGTAACTCATACCGTTTTTATCAGCTTTATATGGCGCAATATTGAACTGAAAGTGGAAATTTTAATTTAGGGTTAAATATAGAGACTAATGGCAGTTAACAGACGAAGTACCGGCAATGAGTCAAATTAAGCGAAGAAAGTGGAAATGGGTAGGCCATCTGGCCATATACTCTGATCAAACAAACCACCAATATAACCAGAATGGCCCTAAAATGGAATCTCCAAGACCGTCGAGGGTGAGATCGACACACCTGATGTCAAACTACAACTGCTGAACTATCAAGAAATAGGAACTATCGAGAAATCTTGGGAATGAAAATAAAGATAATTGCTTCCAATCGAGAACAATGGAGGTGCAATCGAGAACAAGCCGCAGAAAGTCAAGTTATGCACCCACGAGTAAAACCAAGGGGGAATGGGAGGAGCTCTAAAATTATGCAATATTTAACTATATTAGATCTAATTTTCAAGAAAGAAAACAAAACTAATATATGTATGTAGGTCTAAATAAATAATTTTAGTGACAGTTTAAAGAAACTATGCCTAACACTATACCGCAAAATAATCTGTAAAAAATTAATTTTCAAAAACTTTTTATTGTATACAAAATAAATGGCATTATATATTAATGAAATTAACATGGAAGCAATTCCGGCCACGAACAAGCATTTTAAAAAAGCTTCTTTTTTTTAAAATAAAAAAAAAAAAGAAAAATATTTTTTACTCTATTGTTCTGTTTTTTTTTTTTTGTTTGCTTTGAAGCGGTTAATAAACGTGACAGTTTCATCGCCGCGAATTATTTCTTTGTAAAGTATGTTAATTTCAGTTATACTATAGTTAATTTTTCAATGTTTTTTCTATCATTTTATTATTTTTTTTTTTTTTGTAATTTTCAAGGATAAAATTTTTCTATTAATTGTATGCAAAGTAAATAAAAAAAATGCACTTATACATAAATTAAACTTATAATACGACACATTCTATATATAGATATAGCATATACATACATACATAATAATGTTAGAATTAAAACGCAAAGTAGAGTAAATTTTTTTTTTATATGAGAAAATAATTCTATGTTTTTTTTTTTTTAATGATAACAGCTTACAGAAATTTTAAAATAATAATAATAACTATTGTTGCGTTTTTATGTTAAATAAACAGTTAAAATTATGTTTAAAGTGATGATTTTATACCGTTTATGTAGTTCCTATATGATTAAAAATTATTAAAATACATAAAATATTACGATACAATAGACAACTTTAGAAAATTTTTTGAAAAGAAAATTTTCATTGTAAAGACTCTAGATTTTAGTTAGTAAAAGTTTTTTTTTTTATTTAATCATACCAGTGCAAATTTTGTAATCAAAGACCTCACCAAATACCTGTACTATAATTTGATTCAATTTTTCTTTCGAAAATGTAACTGAAACTTTTCTTTTACTCTAAACTGAAAAAGTTTAGTTTTTAGAAGATCAATTAATTTCTAATGTTAATTTCGATTGAATTTTTTCTTTCGTAATGTCCTTGCGGATTCGCAATTATGAATTTCGAATAATGTTGCGAAATAAAATTTTATTTTACTTTTCAAAATAGTTTTAGAGTGTTCATCCATTATTCTGGCTATATGAAAGAGTGGTTTTAATGAGAAAAAAATCTAAAATATCAAAAAGGCTCAAAGACTCAGTTCTTGTTCTCAAAATAACCCATTCTTTAAGAATAATCAAGAATAATGACATAGATAGTTGAAAAACTTAAACAGAAAAGCCCATATAACGATGCTATACATGGAACTGGAACTTAATTTTGCACCGCATATTAACACAAAGATATTAGTAACACTTAAAAAAAAAAAAATATATATATATATATATATTTTATACAAATCATTATATGAACTTAATCTATATTTATTTAACATCAGTATTCTACAGGGAAAGAAAACTTGTAACATATGTTATAATAATTTATTTATTTTTTTATTTCATTTATTTTTGTTACATTATTAAAACATGAATCTGTGGTCCTGCATTCAAATCACAATTTAATTATTTTAACATTCAAACTATATATATATATTATATATATGTATATATATACAATATTGAAAGAAAAATAATTAAGAATTTTATCCGTACAATTCAGACATATGGAGTGTACATGAATACATCCAATAAAGTTTATGATTTCCAAGATGAGTCTTTCATCAACACATTCTTTTTAATTTAAATAAAATAATAATTATATCTATTCTAGTATGAAATGCAGAAAAAAAATTATATATATATATATATATAAAATAAGAAAAATATATAAATTCACAATTAAAACTAATAAAAAAGTTTTTTTTTTTCTCTGCAGTCAGTGTTGTGCAAAAAAAAAAATTTTTTTTTTTAAAATAGACTAAAATATTTTATTAAAATTTGTCTATCCAATTTTTCTTTTCTCGAATTTTATTGATTTATTACTATATTTTTTTTTAACTATGTTTTATGCCCCTCTTAAATTAGATATGGGACAAGAATCTTAATGTGTGCTTTCAGATGAAAAGTTACGTAATATAGATCAGGAGGAAAATATTGATCAGAAGGAAAACATTGATGAGGAGGAAAACATTGATAAGAAAGAAAATATTAGTTGGAATCAAATAAAACATGTGAGCTAATTACGTAAATTAGAGAATCCTATAAGACTAAAAATGATGGAGAAATTAAATATTAAAGGGTAGCAAATCCCAAAATAATGAGGATATTAATAATGATGTTGTAAGTCTATTATCTTTCGATACGTCGAATTGGCGGAACCTGTTCTTAACAGAATACTAATTTTTGCAACATAACTATTAGCTTTCTCGATTTTGCGCTAATCTTTTTAAAATCAATCCGATTTCTATATCGTCGGTCGGTCGCCTCTTTTTTTTTCAATTCTACCATAACCAAAAAAATGTGCTATTTTTTACACCCTTAAATATTTTTATTTCTGCACAAGTTTTTCTATACTTTATTTTTTCTTTTTTGTGCAAATTTACTTTCTTATTCAGAATATCATTGATATGTTTAATTTTGTACAAACAAAAAATAAATTTAGATACATACATACCTACACACATACTACTCATATACAATAATGGTACTATAAGATTTTTGTATTTGAATTCTATGTACCTAAAAAAAAAAACTTTTTTTTTTTATCATCTTTCATTTACATTTCATAAAAGAATCTTTATTGAAATACCAGAGGCAATCATATTATAACTTATAGGTATATATATTGTATATTGTACGTGTATATTATGTATTTATAAGTATGTATGATATTTATATATATGATAAATTTTTATTTAGGTTTAGAATTAAAATGGTCTGTAAATTGCGTTTTTTTTAATGATTGTAAAAGAAATTATGATCAAACAAATAAAAGTAAAAATTGCATCTAAGTATATTTACTTAACTCTCTAAACAAAAAAGAAAACGTTACTTAAGATCTTAAATTGGGACATAGAATCTTCAGTTTTAACAGCTAATTGTATTGTGACTAATATCTCTCTAATCTCTAGTCTATCTAACATTATATTTGACATAAAATGGAATATAATGTGGGTTAATGCTCCAAATTTGATTAGGATAATTCGACAAGATCCAAAATTGCACCATAACCTGTTCTTAACAGAATACTAATTTTTTATATAGGGATCCCTTCGTTCAGGGAACCTTTACTCCTCCTATATTATACGACAGAATATTGGATGATTATCTCATTCTTATAGATTATCTGATGTTCTATGGTTAAGTCGCTAGCCTGTCAATCGGTTAGTTTGAAGTTCTAACTCAAAATTAGTAGTAGTTATATCGTAATAATATTATTATTATTTTATATAATAATAATATTATTACGATATAAAACTACTAACTACTAAAATATTAATACTTATAATAATAGCTACAACAGTGTAGTTGCTTCCAGGCAACTTATTTCCTTATAATATTATATACTGCTACATAGTGTAACTGTTGATGTTACTCATAGCAGAATAGTAATAATAATAGACGGATTTTTTGTTTCATCAACCCCCATGTTAAATTTTCCTCATCGATATCTGATCTTTTTCTATTCTTACGCAGTAGTCAATTAACTGCATAAGCAGGTAAGGGTTACTTTATTATATTGGCTTAGTAGGAGTTGTGTTTTGAAAGTAAAACTTTGCCACTACAAAGAGGGTATTATTCTTGGTATGTTTGAAAAATCCTCAACGATTTTAGAAAAATATAAATCTTTCTTTTAAGTAATGGCACTTTTTCTATTCAACTATAAAAACGATAATGCCTCTTTTCAAATAATTTAAGCATAACACTAGAGTATCCTCAAGTGCCTATTCTTACATAGCAAAAATTCGAAAGTGATTGAAAATTGGTCCATCTAATTTCTGATAATACTACTCGATTTTATAAATTTTAACTTTTAAAAGAAAACTGTTCAGGTTCGTCCCTAACTTACCTTTAAACTCTCCTATCATCCTATCTTGTATAAAGTAATCAATTCCTAGAGTTTGGACAGCTTGTAAAAAAACATTTGGAATATTATTATATTATATTTAATTAATTTAACTTTAAATACTGAAATTTTGTACGCTCATTAATAAATAATACAGTACTTTGACCACCATGCAGTACAGTTGGATTCACATTATGAAAAAATCAATATAGAATAGAATTATTCAACGCAAACTTAGAAATAAACAAGTAAAAGTAACAGTAAGTCGATGTAACCGACTTATTTATATCCTACACCTAAAAAATTCAAATTAAATTAAAAATCCATGTTATTTTAGTTAAGTATTTAATATAACTAAGCTAAAAAAATAAATGCTTTTACAACCTTTGTACAAAATTTCAGATTTCTATCTTTATTAAATTCGAAAATAAGCTTCTTAGGTCTTGGGAAGTGTGTGAAGGCACGCGGACCACCACCCCAATTCATCTCAAATTTTAGAGACATCAACAGAGTAGAATATTCTTATATCAAATGTTAAGTTTCTATCTTTAATAATTTCGAAGATATGCGTATTCGGTTTTGGGAGTTGTATGGGAGGTACTCGAACGCATGGTCTGATTTCGCCCATTTACAATCCCCGCCTTACCTTAGTCATTGTTAACCTACAGTATAAATTTCATTAAGATAGCATCATTATTTTTTGAGTTATCGTGCGTACGGACGGACGGACGGACGGACATCGCTAAATCGACTCCTGAGGTCTATACCTAACTCGCTTCCTTTTAGTGGTTACAAACACCATACCAAAGTTAATATACCCTATACTTAATGTGTAGGGTATAATAAACTGCAGATTCTTTCTTTTAAAATGTCAGTTAATTAGTTCAGGTCAAATAAAATTATATAAAATGACAAAATATATGGGATCTATCATAATATTATTTAATATATAGTGTTATAGTTTCAAATTTCAATTAATAATTTATTCATATATACATGTATGTATTATATGTATTTAGTTATACATATATATATATAAATTATACATATATATTTCATGGAATTTATTATAATAATAATTTCTTTTATTATTAATACTTTTGGTGAAATATTACAACCACGGAATACATAAATTAGCATGGCCATTAAATAAATGAAACATTGAATGAATGATGTGCTAAGAATTTTGAGATTGAATTGAGATGAAAATGAAAGATGAGCATAATTTTTTTTTTTTTTTTTGCTTTATTACAATAGTTGGAAACAATCAACTTTACATCATATATACATGCACCATATTCTAAACAGAATGAAAAAATTCTCCATTATTTATACATACATATATATACATATACTTGTACTTGAAATAATATATAATAAAATGTATATGTAAATTAAGAATAAATTATTATATAGAATAAGAACGTCTTATATTATTACGTAATAACTTTTTTTTCAACATAAAAAAAATAAAAATACTTAAGTACATATATATATATGTATTATTATATAATATAAAAGAAAAGTTTTATAAAAGTTTGACGAAAATAGATAAATTCCAGTAATTGGACTGATTTTTATTTTATATCATCTTCTGCCCATCAAATTGAACCTGTGATATTGCTCATGTAAAGATATTTCAATAAAGAAAATTCTTGGATTTTTAATCTTCAAAATTAGAATTCCTTAACTGTTAGTCTAGGATTGATGTCGTTAATTAGATAATTCTTTTTTTAAAGATTTTTCACACTCTTTAACACATTCACATTGTAATTTTAAAAATAAATGTAACAAATGTTTTATAGTATGCAGTTTTAATTTATATAAATCTTTCATTTGAAAATTTATGTCAGAAACGACTTAGAACCTCTTGTCCGTTTTGCCTTAATTTTATGAATGACTGTTTTCTATCACTCTTCAATAATTATTTATTACGATTTATTTTAAAAATTATTTTATATTAATAATATAAGTTTTGAAATATTAATTTTTATTAAAAAGTGTTTAGAACGAACACAAACTATGATCAGATTTAAGCTGCAAAACGGATAAAATTTGAACTAAGAAAAATACAAAAGAAAACAAAAGTATTTAAAGCGATTCAGTAGACGAATATTTCGTATGAACAGATATTTTATAACAAATCAGAAGCTGCCTAGCAATTATAGTAAGCTATTTTTGGTTATATTGTGCAGGAAGGTGTTATATTCTTATTTTACTTTGTAATCCACTGATGGCCCTGACTCTGTGGTAAATATTAATAATTAATATCAATAATAAAAGTTTTTATAGTGACAGTGGGGTTGCCTTCAATTAAAAAACTCATTCAGGAAGCTGCTATATACTACTGGGTGTTGTAACTGTTGATGGCTATATCCACTGTTAGTAAAATAGTAATAATAATAAACGGATTCATTGTTGCCTTACAGTCCCAATTCCAATTCAATATCTTCACATCCTTGTCCAATTCTTTTCTATCTATTCTCCGTAGCCAATATACTAAGTTAGCAGGTAGGAGTTTCATTCCATTATATTGGCGAAAAGGGGAGGTGGGTTTAGTTAGTAAGAATCTGACTACCAAGGGAAAATCGTTGGTGTATTTGGAAGGTTCCATTTTCCTTATGAAAAAAAAAATTTTTGTAGAAGTGGAAGAAGGTTAATTCTGTTAATTTCTAGTTAATTCTGGTATGAAACACATAGCCATAATCTTTTTGAAAGTGAATTTGCTAACCCTTCAAATTTTGCTCCTGCGATCCTAGTATATCCATCACTATACGCTATATTTTTGAAGACTGTCTTCAATACAGCAATAAAAGCCTTGAACTTAACATACGAGGTCAAAAGGTCCAGGTGGAGGACTCAACGCATCACTGACAGTAACTTTTACTAAACATAATAGACGTAACATCTAAAATAGCTTATGTTGGAGGGTAGATAATTATTAAAATACTTCTTAAAACAAAATTTTGTTAGTTGAAAAAAAAAAATATTATCGAGAACTTGAAAAATCTTTAGAGTAGAGTTTATAAGCCCAGTAAAAAAACTTTATTCTATTCTATTCTAGTTGGAAATAATTAAAAATAATCAACAAAGAACTATTAAAGAAATGAATCTCGAAGTCAACAACAACTGGAAAATTTTAAGATAAAAGACAGTAATATTGAGAATTTTTTTTTTATTTTATTGAAAACACTTTCAATTTTGTGTTTAGATTGCAAAAGACTGGACTTTATAGTTTTGCATCAATTATTAGCTGAAAAATCAATATAATTATTATTGATAAAAATTTTCAAATATAAAAAAATATTTATTTATTTATTCACTATTACCTAATTATTTATTTCATAATATATTGCAGTGGCGACATCTGTTTCCGGTAATATAAAAAAAAAATATTTATTATAATTGAACAAAAATTTTTTTTATATTTTTATTTGTTACTCAAAATTCAATTATTTATCAGTTAATTCTTATTTTTAAATTAATTTATAACTATATATTAAAACAAAATTAAATATTTATAACAGTTTTTTTTTAACTTAAAAAAAGATTATAAATTCATGATAAAATTAAATTGTTACACTTTTTTATTACGAAATTATTAATTTTTTTTTTTTATCGATAAATAATAAATTTTCAATTTAAATAAATAATACAATTTTTATAAATGATTTAATTATGTCCATAATAATTTAAGATAATAAATAGGCAATTAATTGTCAGAAATGTTAAATATATAAATATCATATATTATATAACTTTGAATATATGTATTAATATATACTCTCAAATATTTATGTATTATATTATAATTATAAAATAATAAAAAAGAAGTTTCTTATCAATGAAATATAGATAAAAGATATATAATACCTGTTATAGCCATAACAAAATTACATGATCACGTGATCGTATATCTAAGTTAATAACGATAAATGTGTTACGTGTTACATTGTACTTGATAAAAAAGCGTTACTTAGATCTGAGTTTTTGCAATGCTTTTAATATTTTTAATTGGTCAAATGCCCAGCAACAACACTTTGTATTTTCTTTGAACAATAAAGTTAAATCCAAAGATTGTCACTTGAATAACAGTCTTCTGCAAGAAAGTATTAAGTACTATTTATTTAGTATTTTCATCAGCATTTTCCTGTTTTCCTGGGAAATGTTCTGATGTAAATTATAGTTATTCAATTTACAGATGACTTAACTATACATTCAGCTGATTACTAATTAGAAATTATTTAATGAAGTGGTTTATAGTGAGTTAGAAAATGTATATTATGAAATGTAAAACGTTTTTGTTCAGAAATATTATAAACTAAAGAAAACTCCAGTATTAATGATTATTAGAGTCTAAGCTTAAGCCCTACAACTCTTTGTTCTCCCCTATTCTCACTTAATATTCTCTTCCTTTGTAGTTCCAAGACTAAGCATTGGCATTGAACATAAATTACTGTTTCCGCCTCCTGTCCATCTCAGCTGCGCAGGTTAGTCTTTATACCTATTTTCACTGCGTACCCTCTGAGTATCAGATGATTTGTAATGATTGACCTGGTTGGATTTTAAAAAAATCCGTTATGTTTCCTTTTAGAACTTTCTTTGTCTTCTTACTGTTTGGTTTACCTCAGAAATCCTTCACGTGAAACAATTCTGAGGATCAAAATCAGTTTATTCTGACGATGGTTTGGGCCCACTTCTTTTATTACGCCTTTTACCGTACAGTAGTTATTTTTAATATAATCTAATACAAGTAGGTACTATATATACATATGTTGTATGGCGAAGCACCCACTAAATAAAAAGTATATATTATCTATCTTCTGATATATTCTAATAATACAATACCAAATTTAATGTTTTAAAACTTAGATGTCAGACTTTGATTTTTTAATAACTTTTTTAAATTAAATTTAGGTTGAATCAACAATTTCCATCAATCCAAAATGGATATCTGCATCTTTGATGTTTTCAAATTTTGTTAAGAAATCTACTGGAAAGAAATTACAGTTTTGGAAAGTATGAAAGCTATTTCCTTTTCTCCTTCGGCAATTACATTTTTTATAAAATTTAAATATTTTGTTCGATTATGGAAGATAGCATTTCTGTGCTTTTTGAAAATTTTTAAATTAGGATCCAACCCTTCTAATTCACTTAAATTTTTTTTACCACCATTTTAACAGCTTCGCATATTCATATAATATATTTAGGTTCTGTTTAGGTCACTGGATAGTGCCATTGTTCATTATTCAGGTGAATTTCAGCTAATAATTACTACTGACATTTACATATTTAATACATAGTAGAATACCATAGTAGAATTTATGATCAACAATTGAAGATTTCCAATGTCAATCTGTATAACTAATTAACTATTCCTTATTTTGTTTAAAAATTAAACCGAATGAGTAAATGTGTTTTGAAGATATCCCAATTCTTCTGCACCATCCAATAAAAGTTATTAAATTAATTTAACGTATTTATAACAAGTGAAAAATTTGGTCGAAATTTATGCTGATATTTGTACTGGTTATTGCACTTCACAATAATTAACCATTTCCTTTTGTAACTTTTGATTTACATTTGCGAATAGGACCTAAACAGTTGCGAATAGGATCTTATTCGATTATTTAAATTTTTTTTATTAAGTTGATATTTTATTTAAATAAATCCAGTGTACTTTTTTTTTAAAATATTAGAAGATCAATTACGTGAATAACTACAACATTTATATTACCTTCAAATTTCTTCACATATATCCATATGTTTATCCCAACTAACAATTTTGAAAATTATAAGCGTAAAATAAGAGTTAAAAATGGTCTTATTTCAAATTTTTAAGAACCTTCAGGAGAAATTTTTGGGCATATAAGGATTTCCAAATAAGAAGCATGTAAGGTATTTATAAGATTCATATAAGGTAATTAATTTTCTTACCAAAGAATGTTATAAGAATAATTATATTTTTACTAGGTTCTGGAATAAGGTTGCTATAGAACGTAGTGTCTTAGAGAAAAATACTTTAAAATTCTATAAACATTCATCTTTCTTATAATTAACTTTTATAAGATACAATTGTTAAATTATCATTGACATAAAATTATTTAAGATATAATTTATAAATGATTCAAAGTTACATATAATATATGTGAAGACATATAAATAATATGTGTTATTGAAATACAATCAATTTTTCTTTTTTTAATGCCTTTCTCTGCCACATAAATGTGGACAGAAAATTTACACAGCCTTTCCTGTTCAGGCGTGGCTGTAAATGTCGTAAGGGGGAATACCTCTTACGACGTGTGTGGCATTCGAACCCACACTTCCTCGGTGTTTACAGCGTATTTTTTACGCTCTTACCCACTAGGCAACCGAGGCCCCTACAATAAATTATTATATGTAATAATATTTCTAGTTTACAATTAGAATATACTTTGAAATTAGTATGAAATTTTGCTGCGAATTAAAATTTTACGATTAAAAATAAATACTGCCTAATGAAATTTTTTTTCGCTCTCAAAAATCTTACAAATGAAATAAAATGTTAATATATTTAAAAAAAAAATTCATAAAAAGTACATACTAATTAAAATACTACAATACTTTTTATGTCCCCCTTTGCAAAAGCACTTTTTGAATTCTCAAAAATACTAAAATACATGAAAATATTATGTATAAAAAAAATGATGTTATAAATTACAAAATAACAGCCATTTTCTAAAATGAACATTAGTAAAAAATGGAAAGACTTTTTTTTTTTTTTTTTGTTACACTACTACAGTTTGCTACCCAAACTCCAGGAAAGGTTTCCTTTTTACAAAATTATTGTAGGTTTGAGCAAGAAGCAGAGGACTGTGATGTTTTAAGTGAAGTACTTTGTAAAAGGATTACAAGTTGATCTTTCAAGTTTGTCTTGAACTTATCAAAGAATACTAAGAGAATATTTTGACTTCATATCTTAGTTACAAAAAAATTATTTAAGTATGCAATAAGGCTACTTTTAAGACCCTTATATAAGAATTTAAGGGTCTTTAATAAGGAACCTTTTAATCTTAATCCTATAAAACTCTTGATCAACCGAAGTCCTACAAAACAATTAAAGAGCAACAGGAAAGAATTAAAGAGCATTGTAAGAACAAATTTGTCAATTGATAAAAAAAACTTTAATGCGAGATGCAATAAGAGTATAATAAGCCTTATGTAAGAGCAGGCTTATAACAGAGTTTACAAAGAAGTAAATAAGAACAGAATTTAATTTTGGGGCCTCGGTGGCCTAGTGGGTAGAGCGTATAAAATACGCTGTAAACACCGGGGGAGTGTGGGTTCGAATTCCACACAGGTCGTAAGAGTTATTCCCCCTTACGACAGTTACAGCCACGCCTGAATGTATAATTTCCTGTCCACATTTATGTGGCAGAGAAATGCATTAAAAAAAAAAAAAAAATTATTTTTAAACTCAAGTTCTTCGATAAGTAGTTTACAAGTATTTAGTTATTACCAATCTTGGTAAATGTTATTATAAGGTTCTTATAAGTGAAAAATATTCTTATAAGCTCTTTTATAAGACAAAATGTTAGTTGGGTATATCCATTACATGATGGTCACTGAAAACGTTTTATATAATACTAGTTTCTTTAATTCTCTTTTGAATTCACAATGCCGTTGTCTACCAAATTGGTTTAAACCGTATAAATTTTGTTTTAAAATATACAGAGTTTGTTCGTGTAGATCCACCATTTTGCTTTGTTACAGCTTTTTGTTACATCCCTTACCAAATGAAATTTAAAGGAAAGTCGATTTTAATATTTTATAAAATATTAATTATTAACTTTGTAAAAAAAAATGTTTAGTGCTTAATTGAAACTTTCAATAATAATGCTTTAGTGTAAATTAGTAATTACTGAATAAATAAATCAATGAAAAAAACAACTAATATAAATCACATTACGAGTGTGCCTACACTATGCACCCTCACTACATAACACTATTCCAATGACCTATACTGATTAAAAAACCAAATATATCAATATTTAAAGAATCGATAATTTTAAAATTCGTCTCATGCATAGCCACAGAATTTGTAGTGGTGATCACGTACAAGATTATAATTAATATTTTATCCTTAGTAAACCTTGAGAGCTAAACACATTATTTTGCTAAATTTTGCTAACAGGAAATTGAACAATGTATCTGATTCAGTTGAATCGGTATAATGGAGTATCTCGAAATGAACTGAATGTTATTCTGTCATATTATATAAGTTCAGTTTAAAGATTGAACTATTTTCGAAACCTTTTTTCAATAGATTAAGCTAATATATAATTGGTAAACTAATATATAATAATTTATTAGTACTGCAGTATACTAACTGCCAGCAATTTATTAAATAAATTAAGTACTTTCAACACTCGAACAGCGTAAAATGTACTATGGAGCCTTTTTCCATATTAGGCTATGTTTCTTTTATTATTTCTTTTTCGAAGGTGTTGAATGTTTGCCAGTAACTAAACATTACATATGTGTGTAATGTCATTATTACACACATAATGAAAAGAAAAGTATTTATATTAACGACTATTTACAACATATAATTGGACAGTGACTTACCTATACTACAACATTGGTCACATAAGATAATAAACAGAATTTTTTTACATAAAAAAATTTATATGTTTTTTGTTTTCGGAAAGAATTTTTCTTTTCTAGTTAAAATATGGCTATTTATTTCTTGATTTTAGGAAATTCCTAAACACATACTAGACATACTTAATTTTTAATTAAAATGCAAGCCTGACGTCAAATTATTTCTGTTAAATTAAATTAAAAATTTTTGTTTTTTTTTTTTTTACGATTATAAGATAAATATTATAGATAAAAACGAAATAACCAACATATTAAGATGCTGGTGTAGTGGTGTACATAAACTCCTGATAATATTACGGTCATTTCCCGTTTCAAAATTTTATAAATAATCTACCATACAAACTTAAGTTCTAAATATTCTTATTTTTCAATTTAAAAATTTTAAGCAAATCAACAAATAGAAATTAAAATAATTAATTTTCCAATTTTCTAATATAAAAGTAATTAGAACAGGTTAATTTGTATATAATATGCATGAATTATCTTAAATCTGAAATAAAATTAACAAATTTAGTTTTTTTTTTTTAATTTCCTGCTGCACACTTTTTTTTTCCTGTAGAGAAGTAAGAAAAAAAATTTTCAATCAGTTTCGTGTAAATTTTCTTATCACGAAATAAAATTAACTTAAAAAAAAACTTTAAAATTGTTAAATTTTTTACCGTTTCACTTTTTTATATAGTTTTAAGTATATAAAAGCGCAATAATAAGTAAAGATTGAAGAAAAGAAATTAAAGTTATAAATAAAATGTAAGCAGTCGCTATAATATCTAATAGTAAATGTAATTGAATAATATGAAAATCTAATAGTTACATTCTTAACATGAATTTTTTATTTAACAGATAAAACAGATAAGAAAACTTCAAAAATAAATGAATTCAAAAGTATAGTTTCATATTAATCCTAACATTCTCTGCATATAACTAAAAAATACTTTACGTGACTTGCATTTTCTGATGTCCAATCAAATATTCATCAAAATACATTACATGTAACAGTTTTTAGACCATTTATTTTTTTGAAATGTGATTTTTAGAATATGACTTTGACGAGGAGGAGTCAATATTTCTTGGTTTTGCTTTAAGAAATCTGATGGCCAAATCACATTCATCTGTCTCCTTATGAAGACAGATTACTCGTAAAAATATCAGATTATTCGGCGAAATATCTGTGATCTTCATTTGCATAACCATAAACTAGTGGCGGAAATCACTTTTATTCACTAATTAATTACTAGTAACATATTCACTCCTAGTATTTATTATCTATTACATTAGAGGAAATATGAATATCCTATTTATTTACAGATTTACCTGATAACTTTCATGACAAGTCTTTTCATTTTCATGACTTACTAATTTGTTCTCATATTCTAACCTGGCCTTTTCATAATTAGGTAACGCAAACGACAGGAAAATAAAATGTATAGATAGTAAGACAGTTAAAAACAATTTAAATTGTATTTTTTTTTTTTTTTGTTAGGTAAGAATATTTTGTTTAATACAAAAAAAAAAAAAAACAATTTAATTATGCATTTCGGTCAGTGATAAATTCTTCATAAAAGTATGGCAATTTTTTTTTTTTTATGAAATTCGAACATTTGAAAAAGAGAATAAATTTTTCGCTTCTTTGCCAATACTGTTCTAAAATAAAAAAAAAAATAACGGTAATGAATATTTTAAAATCATTAATTTTTTTCATGAGCTAATTGTAAAAATAAAAATTTATTTTAAATAATTGTAAAGTAACAAAAAAATATAAAATATCAAATTTGAAATGTTAATAAAACAACAAACGAAAATAATTTTAAATATACCCGCAAAATAGCGTAGTGTATAAGTTGCCGTTTTACAGGCAAAAAAATTCTCAGGTTAAAACCTCTCAGGCAGGTCAAAATATTTCATGAAATATAACAATATAGAGTTCCTAAACAAAATATATAATTTAATTATAATTTAATACTTATATTGCAATTACAACTAAAAAGGGAAGAGTGATTTTTTTTCTCATAACATTGTATGTGAAGGAGGAACATAAAATAATTATAAACTCATATTTATTCCCTACCTACATAAAAGGAAAATTACATAGCCTTTCCTTTCCAAGTCTGACTGTAAATGTCATAAGGGGGAATTATTATTACAACGTGTGTAGTATTCGAATCCTTATTTTCTCTTTGTTTACAGTATATTTTATATGTTCTTAACTACTAGGCTATCAAGGTCCCTAATACATTTTTATTTAAGAAATTTTTGCAGCGCTTCATTTTTAAAACTATATACGATTCAAGCTATAGCTACAGGTGAAATCAATGAAATTTTAACTTATATTAAAATTCTTTCGCTTAACAATATATACATACGTGTATACACAAATTTTAAGAGATAATATTACCACAATTTATCAAAATTAATTTTTTTATTAAACACTTCCCTTACTTTATAAATCAATTTCGAACAGACGACAATTCCAAAATAAAATTTGATTTACATTCATTTTCCATATAAAGATTAAAAACACATTTTTTTTTTTTTTTAAATGTACATATTAATTAATCTTTAAAAAAGTATTTAATCTTAAATGGTTTAAAATAATCTCATTTTGAATTGGAAAAAAAATTGCTTTTTTTGTAACACAATAATTGTATCATTTTACTTTTTAATTTTTTTTTTTTCTTTTTTAATGAAATTCAACAGATAATCATGTTAACACCTACACTTTAACATTTAATCATGTAAAAAAAAAAAAAATGTATATAATATACTGAAAATTTTCAATTTTGGTTACCATCCGCTAAATTAACATTAATTTTAACACCAATTTAAAAAAAAAAAAAGAACAAAAAAAATAAGTATGTATATATATGTATATAATATTGTACATAATATGCGGGCTATTATTAATTTTGAGAATTGTCATGTAAAAAGGTGTAAAAGAAGGGGATATTAGTAAAAAAAAAAAAATATGATAAGTACTATTTGGTATTTCTTACAGTTCTTTCAAAGTTTTTTTTTTTTTTTGTTCTTATGTCACTTTTAATCAGATACCCCCCATGTATACATAGAATTAATATAATTACAAACCATTAAAACCATTTTTGTTTTTCATTAATTTAAATAATTATAAGAACGGAAACGTTTTATTTTCATAATTGTAATAAAATTTGGTTTAAAACATTTTCATTTTAAATTAAATTAGGTTAAAAAAAAAAAAAAAAAACTAATCAAATTTAAGTCCAAAAGAAAAAACAAAAAAAACCTCTCTAAATGGTTTATTATTGTGTTATTCTGAATAGGATCTTAGAAACAATTATAGAATATTTTTGGCGGATTAGTCTTTATTGTAACAGTGATTAAAACAGCACATGTGTAAAAAACTTCATTGGTGCTTTGGTATTATATACATATACATATATATTTTATGGTGTTTTTATGGTTTTATGGCAAATAAAAAATTATTATTTCCTTTATTTGATTACTTTTTTTGTTTGTCTATTTAATAAGAAATGTTTCGATACCAAACAATAGGAGTTTATTTTTTGCACACTTTCACTTAAAAATTATGGTGGCATGTGGTTTCCAAATTTAGTTTTAATTAATATATTTTAATTTTATTATTTTTTAAAAGTTGATTAACTTTTTATTCTAAATTATGATATTTTAATTTTAAAAGTTTAAATATTTAAATAATGGTACTATCTATAAAAAGTAAATCTAGAGTATTTTTAATAAAGCGAAAAATTTTTTAAAATTATTCGTTTTGTTTTTTTTTTTTGCAGAGATAAAAAACATCTTCTCAAAAAATGATCGTTATCAAACAACCACTACGCAATGAGAGGATTTTTTTAACAAATGAAAAATAAATTATTTAATGCAAACATATCATTTTTTTTAAATAAAAATTATTTTAATTTCGAAGGGCAAAACTTATACTTTTTATATACAATGTAAATAAAAGTTAAAATAAAAATTACACATACATACTTAGAACATATAATTTAAATTTTTAATTGTACAAAACATTTATTTTTATATGTCAACTATCCATTTTTTCTTTCCTTGTTCTTATATTTGGTTGTTCTAGTTCTAAAGGGCTTCACTACATAATTATGAGAAAGAAGTTACGTGTATTGCGTGAGTTTGGTTGGAGTATGGTCATAATAATTTTGATTTTGCCAGAGGTATTGCCCAAGAGATGTTTATAGAAAAGATAAGTATAGTATGTACATTTCGGCGATGACTTAAAAACTTAAATATTTTGTAATTTCAAAATCATTAACGATTTTACTAGCTCTGTTTTATACTTTGTCCAGATACTGTAGAGCAGAGCAACATCAAAGATGTATGATTTATATTCAACTCTTAACCAAATGTACATTTTGTAAATCAGAAGGAGTTCGCAATATGTAAAATATTTCTTACTTGTCTTACATTTTTGAGCCAAAGCCATATTAGCAATTATTTATGATATCTTGGAGGGATTACTCTGGCCACTTTTTTGGGATTGATTGAATATATTAGGTACTTTTTGTAAAGATGGAATAATATACATATATATGTTAAATATCAACGTATATAGTAAAATTATTAACATATGTTTAAACTTTTTTAATTTAAATGCTAAACAATAATTTAAAATACAAAATACTTATATTCTCTTATTGGGTTTTATTAATTTTTTTTTTCTTTTCTTTTTTATGAAATTTGATCATTTTTTAAATTTTTTAAAGGATAAAAACTTTGATTTAGGTTGACCCTAATCTAAATAATCAATAATAAATATGTTTGTTTTTATGTACATATACGTAATTTATTGTTATCATTTTTAGTCAGTTTAAATCATTTTCAAACCTAAATTCAATCTCTATACATATTTTTTATAAGTTTTGGTCCCAAATTCCCATCTATTTAAAAGTTTTTGTTTTTAGTTAAATATGCCGTATGCTTTTCATATTGATTTGAAACTTGACATTTTTGCAAATTGATCCCCATAATTTCATTTTTTTTTATTATTTTTATTTTATTTTGATTTTTTTAAATATTTTGATTGATAGATAATTTAATTTGATTGAAAGTACCATAGTGTAAACAAATATTTATTTACTATATAATATATAAAATTAATGTATAAATAAAAAAAAAATTTAATATAAAGTGGATTAAAAATCTTTTTATAGAAAATTTAAATAAAAATCGTGAATTTAAAAATTTGATAATTTAATAAAGAGTCATAACTCATAATCAATTATAGTGGATAATAATTTACATAGCGCCTTACGATATGCAATAATTTAAAAAAATTACTTTTTTTTTATATTACTTAAAATTCAGTGACCCTCGGTGGCCTAGTGGTTAAGCATGCGGCTTATTAACCGAGGGAGTGCGGACTCAAATCCTGCACAGGTAGCAAGTTTTATTACTTAAAAACAAATGCCCCTTCCTACCAATAATAAGTGCCCCTTCCTACCAAATATATATGTAATATAATATAAACAAAATAAATAATATTAGTATATAATTTAATAATAGTATAAAAACCTATAATGGCCTTAGTAGCCGATGGTTTTATCAATACCCTATGTGATTTGTAATATTAATATAAATAAATAAATAAAATAAAATTCAATCATCTAACTAATGGCTCTGTGCAGTAGTTGCTGGTCTTTAGATGTAAGGTTTCGGATTCAAAACCCTGATCAGGCTAAAATATATAAAAAAATATTATATATATAAAATATAATCTAAGCCAAATAAATAATCTATATAATAATTTAGTTTTACTGCGGGGCCTTAATAATAAATTACAATTTGGGACCTCGGTGGCCTAGTGGTTAAGCACTTGTCATATTAACCGAGGAAGTACAATTTCAAATCCTGTACAGGTGGCAATTTTTTCTTATGGGTATGTTCTTTTCATTTGATAAATTTGTAATTGTTTTTATAATCGTTCAATTATTATTATCGATTATTGTTTTTAATCGACAAAGAACTAGCAATTTAGTATTACAGTAAAATAAAACTTTTCTTTATTAATTAATTATTAGATTTTACAAGTTCCAGTAAATAAATTAAATAATGATGAAGAAGTAAAAAATGGAAAGTGAAATGGAAAAAAAAGGAAGTGAAAAATTAAAAAAAAAAACAAAGATAGCATTGGACATCGACCAAAAAATGGAATTCAACTCATTTCAACAATTACAAAGTAAAACACAAACATATTGGAAGAATGGAATCGTTTACGAAGAATTCCCCAGCCCCAAATAACTGAAGAAAAAAGACAAAGACTAAGAGAAGAAGCATCTGAATAAAAACAAGCATCTGTCGTTTTAAATCCCATACTGATGGTAAGTTTTTTTAAATGATTAACTGACTTTTTCGGTGACAAAATGTCATTTTCTTGATATGATTGTTTTCTGATGCATATTCAATTTTTCATATGAATCTTAAAATATATACTATGAATATCCATTAAACATACAAGTAAATTATGCACAATTGACGAAACCATTTTTTTAATCAATTTATAATTAATAAAAACAATCATAATTTGAAATACATCTTTTCATTTGAATTGTTTTAATATTAACTTCATCCACTATAGCATGCATGACTATTTAGTTTTAATTTGATAAACTTGTTTGCCATTGTACAGATTTATTTTTTATTTTTTTTTTTATTAACTCAATTAATAGTGAAAATACAAAATTTTTTGATAAAATATTTTCTAACTGATGTATGAAATATTCGTAAAATTATATAACAAAAAACTAAATAATAAATTAAGAAAATAAAATGCATGTCTAATTCCATTATTTTTTTTTAATTTTCTTAAATGTCAGCTTTTTTTCTTTACAGAAAAAATAAAACAATGTAATAAATTTTATTTAGGACAACAACAGAAAGTAATTAAATATTTTTTAATTTTTTTTTAAAAAAAAAAGCATCACAGACAAGATATTTTTACAAAATACAATTCTTACAAGATACAATTTTTACAAAATACAATTCTTACTACTTAGATACAATTCTGACATGATACAAATTATTTTCTATCTGTCACTCAATTTAAATTGACAAAAAGAAAAATTTATATTTATTTAAAGCTTATTTTTAATTCTTTTATATCTACTTTTAAACATAAAATTTATTTTTTTTAGAGTAAATTTCCTTATAATTAAATTTTTTACTTTTTATTTTTTTTTTTTGTTTTTTCAATGCAAGGCAAAAGTTTATTTTTTGTCAAATTTTCAACTATATGTAATTAAATGTCTGTACCTGTACACATATACAAATCTGAATAATAAATTTAAACTAAACTATTAAAAAAGCAATTCTCTGTCCCCCTATTATAAGTCTAATTCCACAATTTAATTTATATTATTAACTTTTTTTTATCTATAAATGTATACAAATATACAAACATACAAACATACTACCATAATAATATCTAAAATAAAATATACATATATAAATATATAACATTAGATAGAGTATATAATACAAAATATATTACACTATCAATAAATATGGGTGAAAAACCATTTCAAGGTTACATACATACATATATACAAATAATATATAATACTTATATATGCATGTATATAAAATAAAATTGGCTTATATTAATATAAGAAACAAAACAGAGAATAATAACAAAAAAACTAAGAACAATAACAAATAAAAAAAAATATATATATACATATATATAAGTTATAACAATCTCTTGGAGAATAGAAAATTGAAGGAAGTGCTAATTAAGAAGATTTTTTTTTTTTAATATTTCTTTTTTTTAATTTATTTATGTAAATATATATTATAATGTGTAGGTATAATATATATGAATATGTAAATAAAACTATACACTCAATATGTTTACTATTATTGATACATAACACTGGAAATTCATTTATTACTTATATTTATATATATATATATATATATGTATATAGTATAGACTCTATATAAAAATATGATCTTACTAAAATGTGTGATAAAAAACAGAATATAATATATTATATACATTAATGGACATACATGTGTACATAATATATTATATGTACAAAAGTATGATTATATAGATATGAAAATATTTTCTTATATTATTATTGTGATGCAGGGTTATAAAGCCATATTTTTAAAACGACCGGAGTAGTGCCTTGTTGAAATATGTAACTAAAATTATTGAAGGATTTTGGAGTTGGTTACAAAACAAGGTTTTAATAATTTGAGTAGCGGGGATTTGCGGGCGGCAATCCCTATAATATTAAATTATTTATTGTTATCTTTTTTTTGTCTTTATTAATTCATTTAAAAGTTTCGTAAATTCTAATTTACATAAGAATTAAAAAAAAAAAAAAACAAATTTTAAATTTTATATATTGTTTTTGGTTTTTTTTATGACCACGCTGTTTTTTATGTGACTGTTAACTCTTATTAATTGTATAATAATATTGAAAATTCAGTTTTTCTTAAATTAAAGTATAAAATTGAAAAGAAAAAATAAAAACTTAAAGGTAATTTTAATACTAGTTACTACCAAAAAAAAAAAAATTAAATTTATAAAAGAAGAAAGAAAAGTTAATATCAAAATAAATAAAAGAAATTGAAAATAAATAATGTATTATGTTAAAATAAAATTTTTGATTTTTCGTTTAAATATTTCTATGCTTAATACTTCTTTTTTCAGACATTTGTATAGGCAATTTTTATTTTTGTTATTTATACTCAATTTATTTAGAATGAGTTGCGACGCCGTATATCAAACAGGATTTCGACATACTAAATTTGATAGAATCTAAGAGTAATAAATCGAGTACAGAGTTTTGCTATCAAAATAGTTTTTCAACCTATACCCAAAATAAAAATATAGAGATTAATTTTATGATTTACCATTTGTACATGATTATCGCATCTAAGATTACTGTCCAAAAAAAATCTAAATAATTAAAATTTTTAACTATTTCAATTACATCATTTTTGAAAAAGAAGTTCCATATTAGAAATATTTTTATTAACAAAAATCATTATTTTAGTAAAAGCATTTTGACGTTTAATTTTAAAGGATGTTTCAAAAGCCATTTTTTCTTTAGATAACATTGTATGGAGTTGCGTACCCACGAGTCATTTGTTTTCGGCCAACACCTCTTTTACCTTCAATTTTTCCTTGCACGATAAGCTGTAAGAGTTCGTATTTTTGACCTCGCATCACATATGCAAAATATAATATTTTTCTTCTTTTGATATCAGAGAAGTGAGAAGTTCTCGGCCTTTATTTATTCTTCGGAGAACTTCAATATTTGTGACACGATCTACCCATGAAATTTTTAGTATTCTTCTATAGAGTCACATTTCAAAAGCTTCGAGTTTGTTCATATGGGTGGTTGTCAAGGTCCAAGTCTCTAACCGATATAATAGAAACGCCCATACATAGCATTTCAAAAAACGTAAACGAAGATCTAAATTCAGATCTCTGCAGCAAAAAACTTTTTTGTACTTAATAAATGCACCTCTCGCTATTTCAATACGACATCTTATTTCTTGTTCACATGTCCACTGCTCTTTTAGCCAACACCCAAGATAGTTGTAGCTAGAAACACGTTCGATTGGAAGATGGTCGACAATAACTGTAGTTGGGGTATATGGTGTTTTACATCTACTTATGATCATGAACTTAGTTTTTATCGCATTGATTTTTAGACCAAGGTTTATACTATGATGATTAACTTTATCTATTAAATGTTGTAAATCACTTATATTATCTGCCAAAAGAGTTGTGTCATCAGCATTATCTGGAAGATGAATTTTAGAGATGGTTAATTTTTTTAAAAAATTTTCTTTTAAAGTAGTTTTACTCTAATGAGATATAACACCTTATGGTTTTATGATCCATTCAAAAGAGTCATAAAGTCATATTGGAAATATAACTTTATGATTCGGTTGACCTATGGCTTTATGACATTCCACCTACTATTGTCATATTATTTGTTTTTAGTATAAATTTATACGAACAATAGGACTTGTAAATACACATTCTTACACATACATAAAGGCATACATAATAATACATATATAGTTCATGTATATGTAACTAACATATTATTATATAAAATTTTAAAATAGATTTAAATTCTTGATTAGTTTTTTTTCGGGAAAGCTTTAGGACTGAAAATAACAGTAATATGAAAATTTTAAATTTTCAAAAACCATCGTTTCAATTAATGTTTAACGTTAAAAACTATAAAGGCCGAAAGGTAAATTAACATAAAATAATTATTATATAATATTGAATTATATTTTAATTAATGACAAATTTATTATTTATTATTTTTTATTTAATATTATAATGTGTCACATATTTTATTTGTTTAAAAATAACACCAAATATGTATCTTGAATATTATTTTTTTGTTATGAAGTTGATAAAATTCAAAATATTTTTATTTGATTTTTAAATTTGAAAATTTCCATTGATATTTAAATATTTTAAATACATATATATATGTAAATTAAATATTATTGTATAGGTACATATACTTATGATGAATTTGTAAAATCT
Organism: Poecilobothrus nobilitatus; assembly: GCA_947095535.1. Classification (NCBI taxonomy): domain Eukaryota; kingdom Metazoa; phylum Arthropoda; class Insecta; order Diptera; family Dolichopodidae; genus Poecilobothrus; species Poecilobothrus nobilitatus. The sequence continues at coordinate 171,638,943 of OX352774.1, forward strand.
TAAGATGAATAAATTCGATTTTTTTTAAAAATAATTTTTGTTTTATCTTATTTTGTATATGTAAACATGATATAAAATCTATAAGATAAAATGCCTTAAAGATAATGTATAAGAAAAACAAAACAAAAAATCATTATGTCGTCAATGTCTTTAACTTACTAGATAAACTATAAACTATTTAATTTAATGTGGGTCTAATACAGCTTAGATTTAATACATTGTAGAAAATTGGATAACTTTATAAATATACTTTATCTTCTTTTGATAGTTTTCTTTTACATAAAAGTCAAAATGTTTAATGAATCTGTATTAATGTAATTTTTTTTTTGTTGTTCTTTGAGTAAAAGGATGGTGAGAATCATTGAAAAATACTGTACGCAACACAGTTTAACTCACAAAAAACATTAACTCAGTCTTAAAGGATTAAAACAAGGCTTACAAACTAAGCATTAATTAACCATTTTTCGCTAACTCTTAGATCTACTGCGGCTAACAACCTCCGAGAAGGTGATCTACGTTTATCGTTTAATCCAGTGACCTATACATATAGTTCTTTTAAGCTTTCTATTAGCATTTTCGGAATATAGGAGTTTTAATGCTTCTACATTTATATTCTCTTCTAACTGGGTCTTATATTTTAGTACATGTTTTTTATTTCTTTATTCACGCTACGAATCTTTAGTGCTCTATGTAAATTGTGATTTTGTATGTACCAAGGACCACTTACCATGTTACGTAAAATTTTATTTTGAAAAATTTGGATACTTTGAATGTGTTTAATTGGCATAACTTCATTGCTTTATGCCGTACAACTAAATGCATGCCAATCCTATTAACAATTTCTATAGTTTTGATCAAATACATTTCTCTATATTTCGATTGTAGTTAGATTTTTATCTCTTTCCATTTTAGTTTGACATGTTATTTCATTAATAGAAATTTTCTTGAGGTTTGAGGTTTTTCTACCCCCTTTTAATTTTACGACTGAAAGATCTTGTATGATTTTATTTGTATAATTTTCTTGCACAAATTTAACTACATTTAGCTTAATTTTCCATTTTTTTGTTCAATTAAAAAGTTTGTCACTTGCTTTCTGTAATTTATTTCTAGTCTCGTTAATATTTGATCCTTCTGCCATATTATTACCGTATAGTCAGCAAATGTAGCTACAGTTAAATTTTCTATCTAATGTTGGTAAATCATTAGTATAAAGTAAATATAGTATAGGAACCAAGTTACTATTTTGAGGCAGACCTGTTTTGATTTCTCTAAGTGTATTTCTACTCTTAATTCTGTTCATCATTTAAACAATCTATCAGTTTAATATGATGACAGTATTAAGATTATAAATATAATTTATAGCCATTAAAAAAAAAATTGTTTTAAAGATGAAAAATTTTAAAATCCTAACAATAAATATTTTCCTATATTCTGGATACATGTAAAATCTATATTCAGAATGTTATATTTAATGATTTAAATTCTGCTACAAATGTAATATGTATATGGGGATATATTTTTGGATACCTAAATCAAAAATGTAATGAAACATAAATTTTTGTTTAAGCTGCGAATGATAAAATTTTTTAAGCGTATTAAAACCGCTTTTGGAAAATATAAAATTAAATTAAGTAGGAAAATTATTTTTAATTTCAATTACATATACCTACATATATGTATATGAATATAATATATGAATATAGAAAAATAATAGCATAAAGTTTATTTTTTATAATTATATATATACCAATAACTTTATATTTCGGGGTGTATATCTATGTATATTTTACATAAATATTTACATATGCGATAGCGGATAGATACAGGTTTTAATCAGAAAAAAAAAACAAGTTCTTTTTTTAATTTTAATTAAAGCTCGTTTGAATTTGACCTATAAATACTGTTATAGATATTATATATTGTTTTAATTATATTTGATATCTATATATATTAATACAATCTATTATATATTTTAAATCTATATATACCTACATTTATGTACTTTTCTTTCAAAATTAAATTAGAAAAAAGGAAAAGAAACATTTGTATTTACACAAAAAAAGAAAAAAAAAATTCTGATTCAACATATCTTTAGATAAAAGTATAATAAACCTGAACAGCATATATACACATTCAAATACACATATCTATATATTCATAAACATAATATATGTATATATATATATATAAATGATAATAAAAGATTAAATAGTATCTACAATATCTAAACATAATTTTTTTATTTTTTATTTTAAAATAATCTGATGTTGATAACAGTGTTAACATGTTCACCTGTGGTGCAGGTTAAAAATAAATTTGGTTGATAATATTTTGTAACGAAAAGTAAAAACAAAAATATTTAGAGAAAATGAATGAAGATTAAATTAAATTAAATTATATATATTAAATAAGATATATAGGTATATGTTTAATGAAAATTATAGTTTAGTAATGGTTAGTAATTTGATTTAAATAAATAAATTAATATTTTTCATTTTTTCCAAATAGTTCATCTTAAACTAAAATATTATATATTTTTTACGAATTTTTTATATTCTATATTCACCATTTGAAGATTAACTAACAGATATCCCATAATTCCATATATTTAATAAAAACTTTTCTCAGTTTTCTAACTTAACTGTTTTTTATATATTCCCTCAGGTAAGAATTTTTACTAAATTTATTAAAATTCTGCTCTGAAATTTAGTTTTAATACCCAAAAAAAAAAAAAAAAACATTAATCAGCTTTTCTTTACTTTACATATTCCATTTCCGTTTATTTGAATTGATTTTCAATATGGCATATATATAGCACCCGATAGTGTGTCATAAATTTCTATTCATATTTGTTTGTGGTATCATTTGTGGTATCACTGTAATTTCTGTCTGTGGTGTCATTTGGCTGTATTGTATTCATTTGTCTGTAGTGTCATTCGACTGTATGTAAAAAACATATAATTAGGGGGATTATAGAGTTGGTTACAAAAACAGGGTTCCAATAATTTGTTTTGCAGCCGTTAAGGCGTTTAGGACGGCAGGCCGCAGTTGTTGATGAAATATGTGTGTTAAACATATAATTAGGGAGGATTTTAGGGTTGGTTACAGATGATATCCAGTCAAATGAAATACAGTAAAATAATAATAAAGGCGAATGGAAATCTAGGCAAGTGACATATAGTGAAATAAAATACAGTTTTGTGTTAGTTACATAGCAGCTCCTATAATAAAATTACAATACATTCCACAACACAAGATATAATTTGCATATTCTAAACTATAATTGTAAAACATTTCTTTTTTCATTTAAATAAAATAATACAGGGTTACTTTCCTTTTATTTTTATTTTATCAGAAGAATTTAATTTTTGAGAGAAAACTACAACTACTTCTATTGCTACTTCTATGTATTATAGTATCGAGATTCATTTAAAAAAAAAAAACTCCAGATAACTATTATAATTATAATCATATTGTTTTATTTTACATAATTTTTATTACAAAAAAATACATTTAATTTTTTTTTTCACTCTAACTAAACACTAGGAACAGATTATTGTTAAAGAAAAACACAGAGGGTGAAATCATGTTCCACATATTATATAAATTTATCATATTATATTAAATTTATAATATGAATAGATATCACATTATTTAAGTAAATAATATATGTATGTATATTTAAATGTACAGACAAAATTTATATATGTACACATATTATATAATAATATATATACCACATATTAATATAATAATAATTAACATTTACATATTCACTTTTGTGGTTTTATTAAATTTTTAATTTTTGATAATAATATTACATAATTAAAAGTATATATATATAATATACTTACATAGATAAGATATCATAATAAAGTTAATTTTCTAAATCATAGAATCCTGGTTATGATATTAATTACATTTCTGTTAGTTATATAAAAATATAAAAATTATATATGTATTTTATTTATTAAAATCTTTTTACACCTTCAAATTTCATTTTACCCTGAAGGGTGGTGATATTATTATAAGCTTAAATGTGGGGAAAAAGTATGTATCTTTATATTATACAAAAAGCATTTCCAGAGGGCAGTAAATTAGTTATTTACATCAATATAATTTTCAAAATATATTTTATCTAAAGATACAACTATTACACAATATATATAATCTATATCTATATCTATATATATACATATATACAGTACTTTTCAAAATAATTTTATTATTTACAATTTTATATTTATTTCTAAAGTTCTTATATTATCACACATACATATATGACAATAGTTTGTATACAATTAAATTCTAAATTTTGATTTACTTTAAAATCCCTTTGATATTAAAAAAAAATGATAAGAAAAAGCAGAAGGAATTAAAATTTAATATCTTTAAAACAAATTAAGGTTAAGGAAAAAAATAAAATAGGTAAAAGTATACCATCATTATCATTTTATCATAATGCTAAAATATGGTTTTTAGTAGAGATTTAGTACAGTTAGTGACAAAATTCATAAACCGAAATCCATAAATAAAAATCCAAAATCCGCAAATTTTTAAAATGTGCAAAGAATATTCTGGAAAAAGCAAAAGACTTGTAATAAATTCTAAAATTCCTCCTAATTATTTTTATTGCATAAATATTTCAACATCAAAGAATATAAAAAAGCTGTCGCTCCCAAGCCCCCAATAAACAAATTATTAAACTCTGATTTTGTAACCAAATATAAAGTCCTTCCTTACATACATATTTCAACAACTAAATACTTAAAATAATTGTGAATTTTTTTTTGTGCCAAAAATCATTATGGATTTTCTTTTTTATAGATTTTGGGACTCACCCGATTTACTATCATTAATATCGAAATGAGAAGAAAACGAGTAGACTGCACACAATATTCTTGTAATTAATTCGTTTCGATCATATTCAGTTCAATGACTCTGAATATTTAGCAGTTCAATAGATTTAAGATTATTTAATTTTTCTGCATATAATATTTGGTTTATATTATACTAGAAGTTAATATGTTACTAGTAATTATTTGGTGATTATTTTCAGAGAATTAATGAAGACAAAGGGTTATAAGAAGGAGGATAAAAAAAAAATTTTTTTAAAGTACTGTATTTAATAGAAATTTAATATCTATTTATTTTAGATTAAAAAAAATAAATGAAATTTTCTGTAGCAAAAAATAAAATTGAATATTTTTCCTATTAAATATACTTAAATTAAATTAATAAATTAAATCAAGAGAATATGTTATAAAATAAATTGTCAGAATGATGGATGACGTATGTATGTTCTTTTTATAAAAGATAACAGTTTTAAATAAGGAGGCGATAATGATAATAATAATAATAAAAAACACCGATTTTTATTATTAAAGTTTATGATAAAACTTTGATAATTTCTGATATCAAATAAATTTAAAAAAGGATAATCGATTTTTGTTTTTCAATCTAAAAAAATGAATTCACCACCATTTTCCAATTGAAAGCTCAAAGTAAAAAAAAAAGCATTCTTAACATATTGTCATTTTAAATTAAAATTACAATTTGTGTCATTTTTAATAATAACAAAAACCATTTGCACTTTTCTTCATCTTTGTTATTTTTATTTTTAATTTGTTAACGAGCTTGTCATTAATGTTGATAAAAAAAAAACAAACTTTCAAATTCAAACAAAAAAAAAACAAAACAAAATTAAAATTAAAAAAAAATTATTTAAATAACTTTGCGTCAATAGCGAATATAGCGTGATATATTATAAGACGCACGCTTTTCATTAAATCAAAATCAATAAAGTGCTCGTCACTCTGTTTTGATATAATCATACATGTATGATCATTAAATTTTTGTCAAAACAAAATTTGTTTTTTATCCAAGATAAATATTAATTAAAAATAAAAATAAATGCATGCAAAAAGTGAAAATAAATTAAAGAGAATTTAATATTCTAAAAACAAAATATATAATTAGCATATATATAAAAAAATCTAATAAAATAATTTAACACTTTCTATTTTTTTTTAGAATAAATTAAAATTATGAAGAGATTGAAATAAGCGGACTAAACACAGCTCTATGTTTTTATAAAAGAGTTGAATTCCATTGATCATCTTAAAAGTATTGATATTAAACTGAACTGAAATATAATTACGTTCTCCTTTGTTTTTTTTTATACAATATCGTATCTCAAACAAAAAAAAAAAGAATATTGCAGTATGACTTGTTATTATCTTGATACCGGCTTATTTAACCCATTTAAGATAACATAATTAGAGTAAAATTCGGTCACGTTGATGTGTAATATAAAACAACAAACAAAAGATTATTTCACACCATCTCATTAAAATCACCTTCAATTTAAAACAAAAAAAAAAAAAACACGAAATAAAATAAAAATCGTTGTTTCAACTCTGGGGTACCTGCACAAACCTAATATATGTATGTTTCCATAAAATTCAATCATCTGTTAGAAAATGTAATATATCGGATTTAATTAAGTATGGAGTTATATTCGAAATTGTATAACAACTACTCAACCTTATTGTACCAAACCAACCAAATTTTATAGGAGTAGCTGGCATAAAATTTGATCATTTTTTTAAAAAATTATCTAACTTAATTAAATACTGAATTATTTATTCTCATAAGAAGTTCTATGGCAGTTACCCGAACTTGTTTTTTTAGACCAATTGATTTATTTAGATTTTGTTGGCATAAAACGTGACTTCTTTTACCTGAACACTAAGTTCACTAACACTAAATCAAACACTAAGTTAAGATTATATAAAAAAGAAGTTGTGCGGTAGTTATTCTAACCGAATATGAATCTAAGTTCCATTTTTTTTTTTTTTTGAGTTATCGGACGCATATAACTTAATTAACTATGAATTCAATACTGAATTCAAGTGTCACAAACGTAATAAAAAATTTATTATACCCTTGAACTATTTTCTTATGAACGGGTATAAAAAAACAAAAAATTTTACAGTCAAATAAAGTAAATTTATACTTTTGCCGGTCAATTTTTATTTTTTTTTCTATTATTTATTTTCTATTTATTTATTTATTTTGTTATTATTTACGTCTGATTTTAAAAGGCAAGCTTATAACTTTATTAAAAACTCATAACTTTATCCATATACGAATGTTTTTTAAAATTTATAAAATTTATGTTCATATTTATTTATTTCATTTTTTTTTTCTTTATTTGCTATTAAAATTTTAAAGTTCAAATCATGTCAACCAACTTTAATTCTTTCGCTATTTTTTTTTAGATTTTTTTTATTTTAATTTATTTATTTTGAATTCATATTAATTTAGAAAAATATCATTGAATTTTATTATAAACTATCGTTGACTTTATGGTATTTATCATTGCTATCATATAATATGAATATATAAAAAAAATAAGAAAATTTATTAAGATTTAGAAATTGGTTTATTTATGACATTGAAAGAGATAAAATAATTAATTTCAGTAAAAAGAACCAGCCCTTGAGAAAACGAGCTAAAGAAAAAGTTTCACTGTATCTTTTAATGCACACCGCTAGACTCTAGAGCAATAAAATTTTAATCAGTTTCGTATAAAGTTTAATATTATTGAACAAATTTTTTTTTTATGTAGCCCGTTCAAAAATTTTGTCTACAGCCTCCCCAAAACATTTTAAAACGTCTTATTTTCATTCCATTATTTTACAATCTACCATTACGTTTTTGGTTACTTCATAACTTCAAGATTTTGGTTACTTCACAACTTCGGCGCGCTTTTAATTTTTTTTTTCCTGTTACTCCACTAGGGAGCATAGGGCTTCAACTTCACGTTTCCACTCTTCTCTATTATTTGCTAGTAATTCTATGTCATTTCATGATTTACCCAATCTACTTAGCTCTTCCAGCACCGTTCTTCTCCATGTTGTTCTGGGTCTACCTCTCGGCCTGGACCCACCTTGAGGATTCCAGGTCAGCGCCATTCTTGTTATACCATTAGTTTTTCTTAGTGTATGGCCAATCCACTTCCATTTCCTTCTGGTGATTTGTTTCACTATGGGCTCCTCGCCAGTTGCTTGCCATAAATCTCTCCTCGCCAGTTAATTGCTATGGGCTCCTCGCCAGTTAATTGCGTTCCTAATTCTGTTGGGCCAGAATATGCGGCTTATTATTCTGAGATGTTTGTTGATGAAGATTTGTACTTTATTTTTTATGGAGTTAGTAAGTAGCCATGATTCGCAGCCATATGTTAATGTGGATTTTACACATGAATTAAATATACTTAACTTGGTTCGTCTTGATATTTGCGAGCTGTTCCATATGGGGCGAAGTCTGCCGCTTTTAGGGGTCTAAAAATGAAAATTTGCTGTAAGAAACTAAAACGCAAAAATTAAAGCATCAACACTATATTTTTAAATGTGGTAACTACTTTTCCTAATTATCCTTAGGGGTTTCCTTAAAATAAAAGAAAGTGTCTCTTGATTTTTCACAATTTCTCTTATATATACATATATATTAAATTCTAAGAAAAATTACAAATTTAGAGTAGAGTTACAAAAATAGAGTAAGTCATAAATTGTTTTGTGTTTTGGAAATTTACATGCTTTTAAAAACCTTTGATGATCTTATATTCCGCCTTTTCGAATAATCTATTCTTACCAAATTAGCGATGTTAATGAAGCATTTGAGTAATAGGCTCTCTTTTATAGATCTGAATCATGCTCTCTTTTATAGAAATACTGTAATAAGATTTTAATGCGTATCCACAGAAGTTTAAGAATTCAAATTTTTGTATCATTTCTATTTTGGAATCCGACTAAAAAATTGCCTACTATAAAAGATTTATATACTTTTTATAATAAGAAAAAAAAATTACTAAAAAGTATTAAAAATTAACTATTCTATACTGTATATAACAACTCATCAATCATATATCCAAAACTTGTTATTTAGCGTTCGTTAAAAAAAAAACAAACACAACGAATATTTTTTTATAGATTCGATATAATTAATTTGTAAATGACGTCTTTTTCTAGAATTATTTAATATTTATTTTAAAAAATTAGCACTTTCTACCCCGTGTAAGCTAATCATTTCGAATTTATATTTTCGAAATTAAAAAAAAAAAAAAAAAACATTTTATCCACTTCAATATTATTGATGTCATTATCAAATAAATAATAGTTAAATAATTTCTTTGATTTTTTTTTTTTTTTTGTGAAACTGATTATTAAAACTTTTGTAGCTTTGTAAAATTTCATTGACCTTATTTTTAATAGATTTTCTACTATAATATCTTATATGTAGATACAATATTTATATTAATGTTCAAACTTTAGTATTTTTTATTTCCTCTGATATAAGAAATAACAATAATTCAGTACTAACTACTAACAGTTTTTATTATTATTTAAACAAGTGTTGCCTTTTTAAAAAAAAAAATTTAATACAACATATTTTACATATTTAACAAACAGTAATAAAATTCATACTATACATACCTACCTACAATATAACTAAAATATACCTATAACGTAAATCTACTTAATATCGACTTATTAAAAAAAGGAATGTTAAAAAATAATTTAATGGGGCCTCGGTGGCCTAGTGGGTAAGAGCTTATAAAATACGCTGTAAACACCGAGGGAGTGTGGGTTTGAATCCCACACACGTCGTAAGAATTATTCCCCCTTACGACACTTACAGCCACGTCTGTCCAGGAAAGGCTGTGCAATTTCCTGTCCACATTTATGAAATGCATTAAAAAAAAAAAAAATAATAATTTATCTGAAATAATCATATTATTGAAAAATTGACCGAAATAACTAAAATATTTTTACATTCGAAGGCTCAGAAAATCAAAAAATGCATCTAATTATATATTTTTTTCCCCCTTAAGTGAAGTGGGAATCTTCCAAAGACATCAAGAATTTCCCTTTGGTAGTGTCAGATTCTAACTGACTAAGCCCACCTCACCCTTTTGTCAATATAATGAGATGAAACCCCTAGTATATTGGCTAGGAAATACGAATAGGAAAGGATAGGATAATAGGTTGCGAAAACATTGGATACGGAGTGGGATTGTAAGGAAACAATGAATTCGCCTATTATTATTACTATTTTGCTAACAATGACAATAACCGTTACAACTATTACAACATGCAGTATAGTATATAACACCTTTTTGCATGGTATAACCACAGATAACTTCACTGTAGCAGTTATTATTATTATTATTAATTATACGATATACATTATTACTATATAAAATTACTACTTATTTTTTATTTATATGACCTGACGGGGGTTTGAACCCAAGACCCTCCGATTGAAAGGCTGCGGTGACTTAACCACTACGCCATGAGTCAGACCATGGCGTAGTGGTTAAGATTTTATATAAGTCGATATGAGAATTTATTTAAGATGTAATTATGTTTCCTGCAGGAGGTATAGAAATTCAAAACACAAAGAAAATATAAGAGCACTTGGTACTGTGGAATATTTATACTCACTAAAAGCAACTTGCCCCTTTGCTAGTATATAATGTTATAAGCGTCTTATCTATAAAATGGTATAATGGCTGAGATCGAAAAGGAAAATGAAAAAGAATTGCATTTAAGTAGGAATTAAATAGGAATTCTAGCATTTTATAGATATATGTATTTTAAAGATATAGGATATATTTTAGAAATTTAAGTTCGGATACCTATTTTATTTTATTTAAATAAGTTTTATATTATATTAGTTTGATTTTTCTAATTTACATAAGCAGACAACAACATACCGTCTGAACGATGATATGAACATTCACGTTATTATTGTATAAATAAATAATTATACATAAACCAATTAATAATAATGTAATATGTTCAAAATATTTCCAGATGTCCATATTCTTCAATTTAATTTAGTTTTAGTAGGTACTAATATTTTCTAAATATTTTATTTTTTATTTTATTTATTAAACCAAAGCAAGGTTTTTACATAAAAAATCTTACAGCTAAAAAAATTAAAGCTAACAAAATAAACATTTTTGATTACTAAGCTAAAAATTTACAATGAAAATTTTATAATTTGCACTATATATTAAATTTGAAAACAAAAAAAAAAAAAATGCTTACAGAACAAAAACACAGTATGACTGTAAAATTAAGTGGAATGTATAATATGAACTTGAACTTGAATTAAATATATTATTATTATTATTATTATTTTTTTTTTTTTTTTTAAATGTTTACAAAGTAATTAGGTAATTTAAGTAATTTAGTCATTTATGAATTTCTGTGTTAATTTATGTTTAAAAGAATTTCTTGATATGTCTGGTGAAAAAAGATGACTGTGTTTGTTGAATGTAGTGCAACATCTGTTTATTGGCTCATTTCTTCCATATTCTGTTCTGTGTGTATTTTCTAGTAAAAATTTAGTGTTTCTTGTATTTCTGACTACATTGTTTAATCTAACCTTATTTACTAAGAATTGAACGTCAATATTTTTTTTTATGATGTCAAAAGTAAAGCAGGATGAAAGCATTTGCCTGCGTGAAGATAAGGTTAACATATTCAATGATTTAAGTCTTGTAGAGTAGCTTGGAAGAGTAGAATAGTCTATAGGATTATATTGGTTTCTCAAGGCAAACAAAAGGAATTGTTTCTGAACGGATTCTATCCTATTGGAATGTAATTGAAACACTGGATCCCATACGATATTACCGTATTCTAGAATAGATCGAACTAACGAGCAGTAAAGAGCTTTTGTCACTGCTGGGTTATTAAATTCCTTAGCCCTTCTCTTAATAAAACCTAACATTTTATTTGCTTTGGAAATCATATGATCATAGTGAAGATGGAAGTTAAGTTTATCGTCCAGAAGAATGCCAAGATCGGTCATACAGGACACCCTTTCAAGAACTATGTTATCTATTGTATAGTCGAAAAGCATTGTAGATCTTTTTCGTGTAAAACTTATGACCTTGCATTTCGCTATGTTAAGTTCTAATTTGTTGTAGAAGCACCATTCTTGTAAAGAATGTAAATTTGATTGAAGTAATTCAAAATTGGAACTATTTTTGATAACGTGGTAAATTTTAAGATCGTCAGCAAATGCAATATGTGGTACACCTTCTAGTTTATTAGAAAGATCTGAAATAAAAATATTAAATAGAAGTGGGCCTAAATGGCTTCCTTGTGGCACTCCCGAGGTGACATTAATATAAATATTGAAATAAATTTGTTTTACATTTTTGTTTGTTTAGTAAAAACTAACTAAATCCAAAAACTTTCTTTTGAAAAATACAAATTTTAAAAAAGAAATATAGTAGGAAAAAGGAATATGTTATAAAACAGTTGTAGTTAAGTAGAATACATAATTTAAAATTTATGTATTTATTTATTTATTTACTTTATATACCTATAAACTTATTTATTATTTACTTTTACTATCAATACTAGTCCATATATTTTAAGGATTCTTTGCCTGTTAAATAGTATGCCAGCTAGAATTTTTATTTAAGTGCATTTGTTATTTGGGTATATGATCTAATCCGAGTTTGAATCCGAAACCTTTCGAATGAAAAACCGATAAACTAAGCACTGTGTCAATTGTCAAATGAAATTTTTGTTTTTAATGCATTTCTCTACCACATAAATGTGGACAGGAAATTACATAGCCTTTCCTTTTCAGGAGTGCCTCTAAATGTCGTAAGGGGGAATAACTCTCCCTCGGAGTTTACAGCGTATTTTACAGCGTTATTACCCACACTCCCTCGGATTTTACAGCGTATTTTATACGCTCTTACCCACTGGACGCCTATCAAATGAAATTAAAAATATTAAAATTTTTTTGAACAGTTAACTATAAACAAAGTAAAGTGAATTGAAATTTTAGATAAAAATACAATTTAATAACTGGTGAAATATTATTATTATTATTACTTAAGCCAGTAATGACGTTCTTTAATAAGATTTTTCATTTCTTTAACCCTTTCGCTCCGGATTTTTTTTATAGAAATGCAGAAATATATTAAAAAAAGAGAGTTGTTCATTTAAAAGTATATAAAGTGTACGGGGTTTGGGTATATTTTTTTTCCTGTATGTCCTGTAATTATCCTGGGACATATAATCCCAGTACGATTTTTGTTTAGACTTTAGATTTTAGATTTTTGTTTAGATTTTAGTTCCAACAGAAAAAAAAACAATTAACTACTAAAACAGTCAAAAAACTATTGCTGCTGAAAAATACAAAACTCATACAACTATAAAATAAAATATTATATTAATAATTTAAAACTTTATTAATCGAAATTTCAAAAAATATTTCACAAAATCAAAGCTTTGTTAATTATGATAAATTGTGAAACATTCAATGCAAAGTGGAACCTGACAACTTGAACATATAGTCTTTGTCCTTTTTTCTATTTACTGCATTTTACACACCGAGATCTTTTTCCTGATGCAACCGGCATATGATCTCCTATGTTTATGGAATTTAGTTTGCGTTTCGAAAGACAACCATATGAATTTCTTTTTTTGTTGTACAATATTTTCAACCAACCTGTTTCATGTCTTCGGATAATGGAACCAGAAATCTTATGAACTCCGTTTTTTTATGATTTATTTCTTGATGGACTTTCCACGAATTAACTACAGCCATCATCAAAATTTTAAAAAACACATTTTTTCCACCATTTACTTGGCTTGCGATTTAAATCGAATACACTAATTTTCTGATCTGCTATGTCTACACCCCCCATTATAGAAACTTATTTTATAATAGCATCAGGACAATCAACGTCAACTTTATCTCAATTTTTTTGTTTACGCTTGTTTACCAGTATTACTGGTGGTAGCAGTGGGACAATTAGATAGAACAGTTACTTCTTTTGAGTCTACCCATTTACATGCAATAGTTTCAGTTTCGCCAGTAGATTCAGTTATTGCTTTACTTTCTTCTCTTCCACAATAAATATTGGGGTCATAAACAAAACCCGTATGATAATCACAGCTCAGCCAAAGTTTAATTCCGCGTTTTATTGATTTTAAGGGTTGATACTGCTTTAGAGAAGATCATCCATTAAATTTGGTCATTGATTCATCTATAGCTTGAAATGTAGATTCTGTTCTAGCATTAGCAAATGTTTTTTTCATGCAAGATACTATTTCTTCAATATAGTACAATTTTGGATATCCATTTGGTTTTTCAGGATGATTAAAATAAAGTTTTGGCATAAGAAGCTGAAAACGATCTCTAGCAATTGCTGCTTTTATTGATGCATTTCCTAATGATGGATTTATGCTCCAATAATGTTGAAGCTTCGGAACTTTATTTTAGGAACTTTATTTATTATTCATAATGAGGCTATTTTAGCTCATAATGAGGATAAACATCCTAGCATTAGAAAGATTTCGTATTCATCAGTTTTTTGTATTTTCTTTTTGTTTTCTTTTTCCAGTATATTTCTAGTCTCATATTTGTATTCTGAGCAATAAACATTAATAAAGATTTTGAAAAAAACTTTTTAAATATGTCTATTTCTTTTGAAGAGCGACTAATATCAAGTAAAACCAAAGGTTGATTTTCTTGTGGAATTCTTATTCTAGGTTGAAAGTCAGAATTTGCTATCTACAACAAATTAGGATTTTTGATTTCATTTATCTCATCATCCATACTATTTTCATTTATACTGTCCTCGTCACTTGATTCAGAGAAACTAGTTTCAGCTTCGGAATCGCTGGAATCAGACAAATCGAACATATAAGTTTCTAAAAGCTGTTGTAAATCGTCTCTTAGTCTATCTGACATTTTATCTAAAATAATACGAATGGGATATATAAACCCAATGGAAAACCCTAATGGGACAATATATCCCAAATAAACAAAAATCCAAAAAAAAACCTGTACTTACCAAGAAAAAAAGTATTTGAACACCTGAAAACTAAATTTATATTTTATTGAATGCAAAGATGTAAAGAAAAAAGGGTATGTTATAAATGAATAAATATCATTCAGGTAAAATCATGGATCTAATACACATGGACCGGCAATAGAGAAAATATTTTCAGTCATATTTTTGAACAACAGCTGTACATTCTATATAATATATGTATATTATTGTTTTGACGTTTCTTAGGTTTCATACAAAAAAGTCGAGGAAAACAATAAAAATGTGAAGAAAAATTTCATACTAAATTAAATGGAAAAAGGAGGAAAAAATAGGCTCATATTTCGCCAGAAAAAGCTTTAAGTAAAAGGTAAAAGTAGGAAATAATAAGAGTTAAATAAAACTTGTTCTTGAATTTGAAGCGTCTGTTTTAGTGTAGTTTGCAAAACATTAAAAAGAAAAACATATTAAAAAAGTATTTATAATTTTAATAAATTTACAATTAATTTTATTTATTTAAATTTTAATAAACATTTTTACATCACAATTTTCAATATTTTATTATATGCGATATTTTGTAATACATAGTTTTACAGCTTTACACATGCATATACGTATTCTATACAAGTATTAGAATATGATAGGAATCAATTTATTTCATGTTGACATGTTGGTATAAAAAAAATCTGGTATCGTTATTGAGGTTGCAGTTTGAGGTTGAAAATTTAGTAACTAAAAATTCCGTCAGTTTTTATTTTGATTTCTTTTTAACGTTTAGTTAAAAGCTGAATAATAACTATTACCGAAATCATGAAATGGAAGTTTCTAGAAAGACAAATTCAATGTCAACATATAATTTCAAATTTAAAGTAAATCAAATGTTATTACTATCGATAAGGTATTGCAAATATGGCCCTTAATCTTAAAAATATAATTACTAAATTAATCTAATTTTGTGATTTCATTATTCTTAATTGTAATAAAACAGTGAAATATAAGATAAGATATAATTAAATTATAGAGTTGAAAATTAAATTGTTGATTGTTAAAAGCTGCGAAATGTCTACTTGTAAAAGTTGCTAAGCATCCAAGTTGCAAAGCCTCCAAGTTACCATATCTCGAAGTTGCCAAGTGTTCAGTTGTTAAATGTCCTTTTGCTAATTGTCTACTTTGCTAAATGTTTGTTTGATAAATGTCGTTTTGTTAAATATGTTTTTGTTAATTGTCTTTGTCCACTGATAAATATCTAGTTGTTCCTTCCTTCCACAAAATGAAAGGTTAGCAAATGTTAAGTGTTCATTTTGCCAAATGCCTTTTTGTTAAGTTTCCATTTTGCTAAATATCTTTTTATTAAATGTCTTTTTTGCAAAATGTCCACTGATCAAAACACTAGTTGTTAAATGAAAGTTGCCATGTCTACCGACATACCCACAAATTTTATTTATTAGTATTACAATACATTATTTAGAAATAATTTTTTTTTTGTAATGTTGTAATGTTTAAAGGGCACTTCACACTATGTGTTTTGTATTGTCATATGATTTGGAATGTCTATAAATTGTACTCCAAATTCCATAACGTATAAAAAACATGTCATTTGATATTCTTATATTATATCAAATACCTATTCAAATGTCAAATTCCATTTTACTGATCGTTTATAAAACCATAAAACCATTTTTTTTTTTGCAACAGACAAAGAGAAATTGAACAGAAAAAAACATTAATATTCAATTTTATTATTTAATTTATATCTTATATAAAATATTTAAAATCTTTTTTTTATTTTCTCAAAATATTTAATTTACTTACACCATTAACCAAAGAGAAAAAAATATACTTTAGTAATCCAATAACAATAAAACACAATCGACTATACAAAACAACGAACACAAAATAGATTTTTATCGATATTCAATTCATTTTGGACTGATCAGCTGTTTAACATAAACAATAAATTCCAAAAAGATAAGTCTAGTTTGAAGTGGCCTTAAAAAGAATAAACTAAATTGAACTTGTAGAAGATATACTTACCATTTTTGAAAAATTTTTAACAATTTTATAATTTCCAAATAATTCAATAATAATAAAATCAATTTTTATATTAGATTTTTCTTGAACAAAATCAACTGCCATAAATATTGATAAAAATTCAAATGTATGATAAAAAACAAATAACCATACATATATTAACATAAATTTAATATATTTTGTTTAATTTTTATTTTGTAATTTAAGAATATCCAATGAAAATTAAGAATATCATAAAAAATTGCAATAGTAATATTCAAAAAATAAATAGCACCCTGCACTAAATAATCCCTGCACAGGTCGTAAGTGTTTTTTTCTTTACATACCCCCCTTACGACCAAATATAATGTAAATATATAGTATATAATATAAACAAAATACATAATATTAGTATATAATTTAATAATAGTATAAAAAACCTATAATGGCCTTGGTAGCCGATGGTTCAATAATATTGCATTACATTTATGTATGTAATATTAATATAAATAAATAAATAAATAAGTGGATATCTGATATATTAATTAATGTTAAAATTGATTTTAAAATTATATTTTGTTTTTCAAAATAAATTTCAATCATTTAAAAATATAAATTACTTATACCATACATAAATAACCAATTATATTGAAATAAAAAATAATATACAGGGTGTTTCCGACTCGATGGTTTCCTTGAAATGGGTGATTGGGCATGTCGAGACGAAAAAAAAATTGTATTGGAGGGGGGGGGGGGGGGGTGGTCTATTCTGGACTCTTTTCGAGATATGAGGGGTTAAAAATGTTTTAGCGTTCTAAAAAAATCTATAACTTTTGAAGGGTTCGCTAGAGACAGTTAAAAAAATGCATTTTGTAGAGTAAGTTGTCAGCTTTAATTTTTGTGCACTACTGATCTCCATATACTCAACAGTTTCAAAGTTATGAAGGTGCGAAATAATTTAAAATGGAAAAATAATGTTTTAAACTCAATTTTCTTTTGAAACACCCTGTATTTGGAGTACTTATTACAGCATATTTCGAAATAGCTTTTCAAGCCCTTTAATTAGTACCTAATAACTTTTTCTCTATCTCTAACCGTTTTAACCGTCTCCTTTTCTTAGTTTCGTAATATGTTTCAAAATACAGAGTGTTTCAAAAGAAAATTAAGTTTGAAACATATTTTTTCATTTTAAATCATTTTGAACCTTTAGAACTTTGGAACTGCTATGATATGGAAATCATTTGTACAAAAATTAAAGCTGACAATATTTTTTTTAGCTCTCTATAGCAAGCCGTTCAAAAGTAAAAGATTTTTTTATGAAAAGTCGCTAAAACAACTTTAATCCCTCATATCTTAAAAAGGATCCAAAATAAACATCTCGACATTCCCGATCACCCATTTCAAGGAAGACCATCGAGTCGAAAACACCCTGTATAAAATCTAATTTTGTTATATTTGACCAATTTAAATAAAAATGATGCAAAATCAATTGTTAATGCTGATATTGACCAAATGTTTTTAAAAATAACATTAAAAATATATGAATATTAAAAAAATTATTTAATTCAATTAAATTTTTATTATTTTTATAAATTTTATTTAATAATTTTATATCAATATTTGGTGAAATTAATTGTTTTATTATTGTATAAAATGATACAAATAAAATAATATTATATAATATATAAAGAAGTCCATTTAAATGTCGATCTGTAACAATAATAAAAAAAAGTTTTTTAAGAACTGGTATGGCTATAATATCCAATATAACAAAAATAAATCGAGATTTTATTGATTCTGTAAATGTTTTAAATGAAATTTTTAATTTATTTATTTTACTATATTGAAAATATCTTAAAAAAAATGATATAATAATTAAAAATCGTAAAATTGATATTAAAATTATACAAATATAAAATATATAATTGTTTTTTGCATTATTGAAAGGCATTTTAAAAAAAAAAATTTTATTTTTAAATAGATTAAATATATTTAAGAACTTTAATATTTATTGCAATACTAAAAAGAAAATAATTTTTATTTTTAATAATTCAAAATTTTAATTTATCAATACTTTAATAATGTGTATATAATAATTTTAAAGTACAATTTTTCTCTCTAACCAAAACAATTAGTTTAATCAAATTATAGAAATTATTTTTGAAAATTATTGAAAGATGATCAGCGGCAAATTAATTTTTTAAATTATTATTTTTTTTTTTTAAATAATTATTAAATTTTTTTTTTTTTGTATATATACATATAGATTAAATGGTGTATTTAAGTAATATTATATTCTACACAGTCCTACTATATGGGAGCGAGACTTGGTTCATAAAGCAGTTAACCGCCAACAAGCTGCAAACATTCGTGAATAAATGCCTATGAACCATAGTTAAGATCTTCTAACCTAGACGAATATCCAACACAGATTTGTGTGGTCTCTCATGAAAAAAGAACCAATAGCACTTCAAATAAAAAGGAAAAAAATGAATATGGATAGAAAACACATTCAGAAAGGCACCAAAATATAGCCAAGCATTAAAATGGAACTCACAGGGCAAAAGAAAAATGGGAAGACCACGAATGACATGGAGCAGAACAATATCGAAAGAAATAAAAGAGAATGGTAAAACAAGCGCAAAAATAAAAAAATGGCCCAAAACAGAGTACGATGGAGATACTATGTGGAAGCCCTCACTTTTTCAAACAAAATCTGCACATGAACTCGTATTTTTGCTTTTCGGTAAAATTTTCAAATATCTACATATATAGAGAGTCTTGATAAAAATTCAAATTAAAGATTTGTATATGTACGCTTGTGATCAAATCATTAAAAAAGCAAAGCTTTAATAACTTTCGGTAAATAAAAATATTTTGATGTATATTAACTTTGGTATGGTATTTGTAACCACCAAAAGGAAGCGAGTTAGATATGGACATGTATATATATTCTGCATCAGGATCATCTCCTGAGTCGATTTAGCGATGTCCGTTCGTCTGTCCGTACGCACGATAACTCAAAAAATAATGATGCTATCTTGATGAAATTTATACTGTAGGTTAACAATGACTAAAGTAAAGCGGAGATTGCATACAACTCCCAAAACCGAATACGCATGTCTTCGAAGTTAATAAAGG
The DNA here is from genome assembly GCA_947095535.1 of Poecilobothrus nobilitatus. Taxonomy (NCBI): domain Eukaryota; kingdom Metazoa; phylum Arthropoda; class Insecta; order Diptera; family Dolichopodidae; genus Poecilobothrus; species Poecilobothrus nobilitatus. The sequence continues at coordinate 171,658,966 of OX352774.1, forward strand.
TAGAAACTTAAAATTTTGTACGAGGGTGTGTTTTTCTGAATCCCTGATATCCCTAAAATTTGAGATGAATTGGAGTGGTTGTTCGGGTACCTCCCACACAACTCCCAAAACCGAACAAGCATATATATTCGAAATTAATAAAGATAGAAACTTCAAATTTGGTACTAGGATGTTGTTTCCTGAATCCCTGATTTGTCCAAAATTTGAGATGAATTGAAGGAGTTGTTCGGGTACCTCCCACACAACTCCCAAAACCGAACAAGCATATCTTCAAAATTAATAAAGATAGAAACTTCAAATTTGACACGAGGGTGCTGTTTCCTGCACCCTAATTTGCCGAAAATTTGAGATGAATTGGAGTGGTTGTACGGGTACCTCCGATACAACTCCCAAAACCGAAGAAGCATATCTTCGAAATTAATAAAGATAGAAACTTGAAATTTGATATAAGAGTGTTCTACCTGTTCTGATGACGTCTCTAAAATTTGAGATAAATTGGGGTGGTGGTCCGCGTGCCTTCACACACTTCCCAAGACCTTAACTAGTATATTTTCGAATTTAATAAAGATAGAAACCTGAAATTTTGTACAAAGGTTGTAAAAGCATTTATTGTTTTAGCTTATATTAAATACTTAACTAAAAAAACTTATGGATTTTTAATTTCATTTGAATTTTTTAGGTGTAGGGTATAAATAAATCGGTTGCATTGACTTACTGTTACATTTACTTGTTTTATTTTGATTTTAACAAAATTTTATTTTAATTCTTTTGACATTTAGATAAAAGGCTTAAAGAAAATCTAGTACACAAATTATGAAATGGGAAAGCGTTTTTTTTTTTAATTCCGAGCATAAATCTGAGCACACTCTGAATAACATGATTAACTCAAGTTTTATTTACAAAAAATGTTTAATTTTCTTGAAGTAGACTTTTAATTTGCCTTTTTATGAAAATGATAAAGATTATTCTGAAAAATTATGAAATGAAAATGATAAAAAAACGAGGAAGAGTGCAGTAGAGTAGACTGTGTCAACTTTGGGATACCCGTATGAACGTAATATATCCTGTTTCTATAAAACTTGATCATCTTTTAAAAACATTCAGATGTTTTAGTACCGAACTACAGAGATATATTTATGTAAATTGTGGAGTTGTATGACAGCTACCTGAATCTATTGCGCCTACCTTCATTAAGTTTCAAGATGTGCAAGAAGCCTGAACCAGCTGCTCTAGACCAACCAAATTTTACAAAAGTTGTTGGCCTTTAACTCGACACCTCTTTACTAAATTTCAGGTTGCTAGCTTCAATAGACACTGAGTTATTCTCATTTAAACCGAGAAGTTGTATGGCAGCTACCCGAACCCGCCGCACCACCACAACCAAATTTTACAGAAGTTGTTGCCATAAAACTTGATCATCATTTGCAAAATTTCAGAAACCTAGCTTGAATAGATACTGAGTTATTTCTATATAAAGATAGAAGTTGTATGGCAGCTACTCGAACCCGCCGACCGAAAATGTTGGATTTAAATAGCAAAACTAACAATTTTGCAAAAGTGCCGTAAAAAAAATTTCAGCCTCCTAGCTCCTTTATTTTTTGAGTTATCGTGCGGACGGACGGACGTACATGGCTTAATCGACTCAGAATTCGATTCTGAGCCGATCCATACCTTTAACACTATATCTAGCTCTACTCCTTTAAGGTGTCACAAACGTAATGGCAAATTTATTATACCCTTGAACATAGTTCATACGGGTATAACAATATTATTCCGAAGAAGTTATGCCAAAGTTACCAGATAAAATTTTTAAATTGCACTTTCTTAAACAACCCGAGGCTTTTAAAATTTTATATAATAAATTACATTTAATTTATTTATAAAAAATTATTTTGACTTTTCTTTGTTTCTAAAAATGTATTTGACAATTTATTATACACAGCAGTACTTCACATATTTGTCCTGAGCACACTTTGATTTAACAAATTTAATTAAAATCAAAAAAAAAAATCTCATTTTTCATTAAATTTGAATTTACGCTTTGCTTAAACCTAAAAATGACAAGAACATTTTTTGACGTTTATAAATATCTTTTGTAAATAACAGAATATTGAAGACTTGTTACCATATATCAACACTTTATCAATAAAAAAAATTTTTTTTAGATTATTTACATATATTTTAATAATTATTAAAAAATTACAAATAGTTAATAAAATATAATGCACACTATATTAATATTTAAATATTTTTATAAATAATTATTTTTATTTTCTAAAATCATTCATTTTCGCCAGTTTTAGTTGTATTAATACGGTCAAATATGATATTATAGTTGATAAATATATTGTGCTTATTTTATTTGATAATGTAAACATTCCAAATAATTTTATTTTTAATGGATGCAATTTTGTATTTAATATAAAATTTTCAGTCTAAAAATAAATTAAGAAAAATATGAAAAAATTTTAAAAATATTATTTTAATTTTTTTTTGTTTTTCATTAAAAATTTCATTAATTTTATTTTACCATTTTTGAAAAATCATCAATAATAATTGAATTAGATTCAATTAAATTATTATCATTTAAATCAATATACATATTAGATTTCTCCTGATTAAAATCGATTACCATAAAAATTGTTAAAATATCAAAAAAATGATATGAAATATACCAGTAATAACATGATAATATTCCATTTAATTTATTTTTATTATTATCATGATTTAAATCTTTTAATTCCATATCCAAAAGGAAATTATAATAAATTGTTATAATAATATTTAAAAAATAAAATATAATTAAACAAAATGCTTGTAATTGAAAATAATAATATAATTTTTTTATAATTTTTTTTAATTTTATATTAAATTTTAATAATATTTTAATAAAATCATAATAATTATAATATTTTTTAAATAATTTTAATTGTATTTTAAAAAATATTCTATCAGAATTAAAAATTTTTATTAATTTTATTATTGTATTAATAGTTATATTAATTTTATCAAAATAAATTCCAATCATTAAAAATCCAATAAAAAATAAATTACTAATAGCACAAAAAAATAACCAATTAAATTGAAATAAAAAATAATAAAATAAATCTAAACGGGTTGTTTCAGACCAATTATAATAAAAAAATGAAATATCAATAGTTGCTGCAGATATATAACCAAATGTTTTTAATAATAACATTAATAATATTCTTATATTAAATATATATTTTAATTCAATTAAATTAATAATCATTTTATGTATATTATATAATTTATTTAATAATTTTATAAAAAATTTTGAATAAATTAATTGTGTTATTATTGTATAAAATTGTATAAATATAACAATTTTATATAAAAGTTTAATTAATTTTGCTAAATAATCATCTTCTATACCAGTTAAAAACAGTTTTTCAATAAATTCAATTTTTTGAAAACCACATATTCCAAAAAATAAACGAATAAAAATTGATCCAAAATATACATTTAATGAAAATTCATATTTATTTTGAATTTTATTAAAATTTAAATAAATTAAAAACAATAAAAAAATTGAAATTTTTATACTTAATATTAAAAATTTTATTATTTTATAAATACAAAAATCATAACTAATTTTAAACATATTTTTGTGAATTTATATATTTAATAAAATGTAAAATCAAAAGTAAAGTTATTATTTTTATTAATAAAATTAATATAGTTGAAAGTTTGCAAATATAATTTTTCAACAAATTTAAAGTATTAATCTTTAAAATTAGATTTTAATTAATTGATTCTTATAGAAATTTGAAAGATAATTTTTCTTTGGTTTTTTCTTAACTGATAATTATTTTACAAAATTTTAAACAATACAATTATTAATTATTATGTTTATTAATGTTAAAATCTTATATTTATAATAAGAATGATTTAATACTTTATATACTTAAATTAAAAAATTTCTATGAATTTTTTTTAATTCAGTTTTATTTAATATTATAAAAATATTAAAGCTCATTTAATACTTTCTTTATTGATTTAACAATGATTAAAATCTAGCCTGCACAACGGTTCGATTTAAATATGATAATAAATAGCAATTATAGATGAAGAAAATAAAAAAATTCAATTATAGCTATAAACGGAAAAATTATTTTTCATATCTTCATTCATATTGTATTAAAAATTCTTGGTCTGTAATAAAAATCCGATTTTCAAAATCCCTACATTCAAAATCGCCACATTTAAAGTTCCGGCATTCAAAATTTCGCTTTTTGAAAAGTCCGTCAGTTCCTAAATAGCGACATTAAAAATCCCGACATTACTTAATTTTTATTTTGTTGTTCTTTTATAAGCTGACGAAGGACAAGGGGTGATTTATCAAAGTAAGACCTATGTACCACAGTTTCGGAGATATGAGATTTTAAATATTTTTTTTAGTTTCAGAAGAAGTTAGTTTAGTTGTAAGTGTATCGTGACTGTATAAGGTAGGATAAAACATAAGTACTATATTTTAAAACTTTCAAAAATTGATTTCTAATATATTTACCAGGTCTCTAAATTTCTTAGTACGAGAATTGTTGAAGCTTTAAAATTTTTAACTTTTTATCTACAAATTATTACGTACAGCTTTTTCATTAAAAAAATAACGGTACTAACATAACATTTTTTGGATATTTGGATATTTTTTTTATATTAGGTACATATTCTATATTATTCCTTTTTTCTCCTCTAAATTTTGAACTCTACATCACCTCTATATGTATGTAACCATAAAGTAAAGAAATTGATAGTAATAAAAGTAATTTCTAAATATCTATTGTCATTATTATAGATATTAACGTACATATTTCAACAACAGAGAATTTAAAATAATAGCATATTTATACAGAGCTTGAATTATGAACTCAATATTTTTTTCTATATCCTTTCGTTTGCGAAATAGCCCAAAAACGGGATTGTCGGGATTTCGAACTGTCGGGATTTTGAAATGTCAGGATTCCAAAAGTCGAGATTTTGAACATCACCTAGAAATTACATTATATAAATTACTTTTAATTAAAATATTATTTCACTTTATTTATTTTATAGCAAACAATTATTTTAAAATAATTGTAAAAACTTTTAATTTAATTAAAATGATAACATGCCTTTTCTAGATTACATTAACAATTTTGTTATTAATTCCGAAGAAGTTTCAAATTACTTAAATATACGTACATTTTTTTTTTTTTTTCGTCAAAATTAATTGAAACAAATGGATAAACAATAATTTAAAAAAAAAAACATCGCCTTGAAAAACTTATACTGTATGCTATATGCTCTTATACAAAAAAAATTCTGACTAGAATTTTTCATAATTTATATTAAAAAAATTTTTCTTTTGTTGTTATTGCTTAATATCTGTCTGTAATTTAATTTATGTTCAATATTTTTGTTATAAACGATTTTGGATTTTATTTTACAAATTTAAATCAAACAAGAAAAAAAATTTCGCCATTTTAAATAAATTTATAATAAATTGCGTAAAATTACATGTTATTTTTTTCTTTTTTTCTTCTTATGAAAATTCTGTTTATAAATCACTAACTTAAATATTAAATGAAAAACAAAAAAGAGGTAGATTGCATATATAGTTAACAGTGCCCGAACAATCATACTGTCATACAATATACTCTGTTTTGATCAAATTTAGTCATCTTTTTTATCAAATACGAAAATTTAACTTAATTAAGTAGGTACTGAATATAAATATAGAAATTTCGGAGTTATATGACAGCTATTCGAATTCGCTACAATGAACCAAAAAAAAATTTACAGAAGTTATTACCATAAAACTCGATCATCTCATACAAAAATTTCAGATTTCTAACTGAATTTAGCACCATAATATTTCAGAATTTAAATTTGACAGTTTTATGACAGCTACTCGAACCTATTGCGCTAGAACAACCAAACTTTGCAGAGTTCGTTGAATTGAAACATAACCTCTTTTAAAAAAAAGTTTCAAATATATACCTAGCTTAATTAGATACTGATATTAGGCTTATGTAAACGGTTTAAATTTCAGAATTCCAGCTCTATTATTTTTTTAATTTATCGCTTGGACGGACTAACTGGCGCATTATCGATTTAGCTCCAAATGATTCCAAATTCAATTCTAAACAAGAATATATTACATATATTTTCACATGTCTATCCGGTCTCTTTTAAGATGTCACAATCATAATGGCAAATTCATTATACATTTAGAATTATAATATTCGTTCAAGTAAAATAAATAAAAATCCTTTTATCACTCATTTTGTTAAATTTATTAAAAAAAAAAAAAAGAAAACGAAAAATGTTTTTTTACACCTACAGCTACTTTTACTACTCTAACCTAAAAAAAAAATCAACCAAAATATTTAATTTTCTTTTTAAAATTCTTAACATATTTTTTTTTTATAAATCACAATGTTTACATACATATACCTTAAATATACAAGTAACCAAACTGACTGTTAACTATGTTACCTGTAGTAAATAGAAACAAAAATTAGGTGTAAATCAGAAAAAATAGATCGTTCTATGGATCGATAAATTTAAAAAAAAAAGTTGAATATATTTTTGTTTGTTCAGCTCTTTCCTCAACTTTTTAATTATATTTTTTTTTTGTTTTTTTTTTTTGTTTAGTGATAATCTAAAGTTTAGTTGTAATATTACATAAGACAAAAAACATAATAACCGCCCTTACTACCAGTTAGTGGTTAGATACATAGTTTTATCTTAAAACGTCATATACAATTTTTTCCACCTATATGTGTATGTATACTTATTTAAACAAACAACGTTACTACACCTGTATCTTGTTAACAAGTACAAACACAGAAAAATAAATTAAAAGTAAAAAAAAAAAAATTTTCATTTAACATTAATTTGACAAGTTGGTTTTTAGCACATTTTCAAAAAAATTAAATTTTTAATTTACTTAAAAGTTTCACAATGTTTCTACGTCTGTCTGTTCACAGAACTTTTACACTTTTTTAACTTTGAGATAAAGAAAATAAGAAATTAAATTTTGGATGTAAATAGATCTTATAAAATAGTAATAGTTTAAAAACAACTTTTTATTCAACGTCACTCGTTGCTAAGTTGCAGCTTACTAAAATTTAAAAAACCCCTATAGTCAAATAAGTGTAACTAAAATGTTCCACGTAGTACTTAAACGTTTAAAGTTAAGAAAAATAACGTCTAAGATAAGAACAAACATAACTAAGTTAAAATTTTTTTATTTTATTTTTTTTTGGAAATGTACGCAAAGATAGTAAGTATAAACCTTTGTTTTTACATACTACCTTATTATTTTGTTATCAGTTAAATGAATAACATTGTAAAATTTATGTATACGCGGTAGCATACTTTTTGTTAATAAACAAAGCAACTGAATAAAAAAACAACAGTATATAATCGATTTTACGTACTGATATTATTTTCATTTATTAATAAACGTGTAACATCGGAATTTAATGTCAGTAGTTAATGTAGCGTTATGGAAATCGATAACAATAAAGGTATCATGGAATATATCATGGAAAAATTTCAAAGTATAAAGAGAACGCAAGAGAATTACCGCGTTTATTGGTGACTTGAGCACATGATCTGTTATTAGCTCGAATTTCAAGGCGCGTTTTTACTCTGTCAGTTCGAAAACTTGAAAATCAACTTAAATTTGAAAACTTTTGAAAGAATTTACTGCAAAGTAAATGAAAGAACATATATGAACAATGAAAATGTGAATCCAATTAAGAAAAAAATGTGGTAGAAAACATATATTGAAAATTATAAAAATTATTTTGAAAAACTTTTTACAGTAATTATAAAAAAAAAAGAGCAAAAATCCATTCAAATTTTCAAAAAAAATGAATGCAAAGAAATATAGAAATCTTATTACACAATTCAAGGAAAAGAAGCATTCATTAACTACCTTTTAACATGGCTTTTGTTTCCTTGTTACTTCATACATTTCTTTTTGCCATATTTTTTTTTTTTTTTGGAATTTAATTTATTTTGGTTTAAGTGTATATTTTGAAATAAAAAACGGATATTTATTTTGAAATAACAAATTTATTTTGAAAATGACAGATAAATGAATACTCAGTTAACATATTATCATTTTCAAGCTTTCGAGCTTTCAAGCAGCGTTTTTACGCTCAAATTTCAAATCAAGTAAGAAAATTTTTAAATGAATTAAATGAAGCCGACTTCAAGTCAATCCGCGTTTATACGAGCTCGAAATAAACTTCAAGTATACGTGAATCTGCTAACTATAAACGTGGTAAATTAAGAGAGAAACGTAAGAGAAGATATAAGAGAAATGCATGTTGTTCCTATTATAAAATTAAAATGTGTACTATAATAAATTTTATATTAATGGACTTATTCATATTACAAAAATTAGTATTACATATACATATTCATTTTCATTCTAAATTCTATGCATATACATATGTGAATGTGCGCCTCAATTCGATATCGAGTATGAATCGATTAGATTTATTTGACTTTTCGGTAAAATTATTTTAAAGAATTGTATTTTGTTGTTTATATAATTATAAAATTTATAAATAAATATATTTTTTTTCGAACACAATTCAATTATTATCCCATTTATGTATATATTATGTACCTTTTATTTTCTATTGAGTTATATTTCGGTTTATAAATTGAAATTTATAAAAAGACAAGGTAGCAATTCCTGTACGTATGTATGTATGTACATATATTAAATATTTAATCGATTATTTCAAAATATAACAATATTTTAAATACCACTTATATCTACAACAAATACTTAACTAAATTAATAAACATTTACAAAATATAAATGTTAGTCTTACTTAAACGAAATATATATACATATATTAAATTTTGCAATTTAATATTTACATAAATTTATTATTTAATTTAAAGAGTTAAAACTATGTTTTAAACTAAAGATATAAAAATAAACTTATGAACTTCATGTAGACTTCAATTTATAGCAATAAATAGTAATCCTGTCTGTATGTTCCCTTTAAACATGTAAATTCTTTTTCTATATGGAATTTTTCGTATGTTTAAAGATATAAATTCAAACATTATCTGCTTTATAAAACAACAGCTTCATATTTTTCTGATCTGAATTCTGGTAGGAATTTTAAAATTAAAGGACAATTCAAATTTAAGAGAAAGTTACTAAAACGCTCATTTTAAAATACAAAAATTTAGAAATGGCAAATACCAAGACATGCTATGAACAGAACAAAACTTAATATAACAAAAATTTAAGTATGTATTAATTAACACGTTGAGCACCACGCTTACGGGAGATCTAACCCAACTTTTTTTTAATCTTCTCCGGTGAGTACGGGATTTCGAAATATTTGAGTGATCTTCACCGGTGATACACAAGGGACTCAAGGTGCTAAAATAAATTTTAAAATATGAACTCCTAAAATTTTACTCATTTTTTTGTTATTTCACAAAACTATTTTTATTAAATACCTATAGGATTATCACGAAATTGGAAAAATAAAAAGTTGTATGGATAGCAACTTTTTTTTTATGTTCTCCGGTGAGTGTGGGAGTTTTAAAAATTTGAGTCATATTCACCGGTGATACACGAGGGACTCAAGGTGCTAAAATAAATTTTAAAATAAGAACTCCTGAAATTTCACTAATTACTTTGTGAAATAACTTTAAACTCTTTTTATTAAATACCTATGGATTATCACGAGATTTGAAAAATAAAAAGTTGTAAACTCTAAAGATTCATTATTATATAAGAAAGTTATTTTGACTATTAACTAATTTATTTTCAAATATTATTACAATATATTAAAGTTTTTGTTTTTGTTTTTTGCTTCCATAGCTTTGAGCCATTGCCCAAATAATTTGAGATCGCATCGAGTAGAAATATAGATCATGTCTTATAAACTATATATAACTAAGAAGGGCATTTTCTCCAAATAACGGAAGCTTCCTCTTTAGCGTGAGTTAAAATATTAAAAAGGAAAATTTTAATTAGAATTGGCCTACGAGGAACGCTTTTATTAATGATTTTATTTGAACTAGGATTATTATTAATTTGTACCATTTTTCTACGAGCATACAAGAAATGATTAAAAGGAGATCAATTGTTTTAATGAAAGACTATTATGGTCGACATAATCAAAGACTTTTGTAATATCTTAAAACACCCAACTTACAAATTTTCCTTAATTTATATTTTTCTTAATGATACTGATTACAAACATTTTCCTTATTGATACTGATACTGATACTGATATTAATAATTTCTGGAGATACTGGTAAGTACTGGCTGAATATTGCTGATTATTAATTAATATCGCTGATACTGGTACTTACCAGTACTTTAATTACTATTAAAAATACTGATAAGTACTAGTTGATACAGCTAAAGTACTGACTTCTAGTACCAGTATTTTTACTATTACTTATTTTCTTTCAATTTGTGTAGTTTCAGATTAATTCATACCATTTTAATTATAAAACAAGTAAAAGTAACAGTAAGTCGGTTGCATCGACTTATTTATACCCGACACCTAAAAAATTCAAATTAAATTAAAAATCCATAAGTTATTTTAGTTAGGTATTTAATATAACTAAGCTAAAAAAATAAATGCTTTTCCAACCTTTGTACAAAATTTCAGATTTCTATCTTTATTAAATTCGATAATATGCTTGTTAGGTCTTGGGAAGTGTGTGAAGGCACGCGGACCACCACCCCAATTCATCTTAAATTTTAGAGACATCAACAGGGTAGAACATTCTTATATCAAATTTCAAGTTTATATATTTATTAATTTCGAAGATATGCTTGTTTGGTCTTGGGAGTTGTGTGGCAGATACCCCAACAACCATTCTAATTCATCTTAAATTTTGGACAAATCAGGGATTCAGGAAACAACACCCTAGTACCAAATTTGAAGTTTCTATCTTTATTAATTTCGAAGATATGCTTGTTCGGTTTTGGGAGTTGTACGGGAGGTACCCGAACAGCTCCTCCAATTCATCTTAAATTTTGGACAAATCAGGAATTCAGGAAACAACACTCTAGTACCAAATTTGAAGTTTCTATCTTTATTAATTTCCAATATATGCTTATTCGGTTTTGGGATTTGTATGGGAGGTACCCGAACAACCACTCCAAGTAATCTCAAATTTTAGGGATATCAGGAATTCAGGAAAGCACACCCTCGTACAAAATTTTAAGTTTCTATCTTTATTAATTTCGAAGATATGCGTTTTCGGTTTTGGGAGTTGTATGGAAAGTACTCGAACGCATGGTCCGATTTCGCCCATTTACTATCCCCGCCTTACCTTAGTCATTGTTAACCTACAGTATAAATTTCATCAAGATAGCATCATTATTTTTTGAGTTATCGTGCGTACGGACGGACGGGCGGACATCGCTAAATCGACTCAGGAGGTGATCCTGATTCAGAATATATATACATGTCTATACCTAACTCGCTTCCTTTTGGTGGTTACAAATACCATACCAAAGTTAATATACCCTATACTTAATGTGTAGGGTATAATAATTGTAACATTTAATGAAATAATTATGCAAACATTAAATTCCTAATAGTTGTTGTCTACTGTTCTGGTGTGATAAAACTTTCAAAAATTGACGTCATACAATCACTACAATCCATAGTAGTGAGTAAGTATATACATACATATAAATTTTATAATTATTATTGTTTATGAATATAATTACAATTAATATGTTTTTAATGTATTTTAATTGAATTAAATTAAAATTTTATGGTTTCTATAAAATATATAATTAAAATCCAACTAAAATAACCATTTTGGTTTTTAATATCCTATTTTTTTTCTTTTTGTTTTATTCTGTATAAATTATAAATATAATTTCTATTCAGATTATTAATTTTTAAATTACGTCAATAATTATTAATTATAATTGCAATGTAACCATCACCTACAATTGGGTCATTGACTTTGTTCATTGACATAGATATCTTGAAGGGATAAAAATATTTATTCTAAAATAATAAAACAGATAATGCCTCCACTCAAAGTTTTGTTATGTAATGCGAAACAAGGAGTGTAACAGATGCTCCAGTTCAACACTGTAGAATTTCTAATATGGATAAATGCAGTTTATGGAAATTCGTTTGTCATGCACACGTCGCATTTGTAGAATCAAATCTCATCGCATGTGTTCTTCAAAATTGGTAATTCATATGTATACGGTTTAGTAAAGTTTAACAAGAGCATCAACATCTTCCTTCAAAATGTCCCTCCAAATTTTCTTACTCATCCTGGATAAGTACCCATTTTGAATTTTCCTATATCCCTTTTTCCCAAAAATTTTCCTATTCATTTTTCCTTTCTTCCCTTCTTATATTTTATCTGAAAAACCAAACTGTACATTTATATAAAAAGTTCCAACATAAAGTTTGGTTTAAAAGGGGATGATTTTGTTTGGTTAAAGTTCAAGACTATTCGGGAGAATTACGTGCAATTCCTCCGGGTGACTTTTGAAGTGTCCAATTAGTAAATTTTCTCCTTCTAATACTTAAATAACTTGTACAATCTCATCAATCTTTTGTTCTTTTACCTAAAAAAAATCTTAATTATGTTCAAAAGTTAAAAGTTTTTGTTGTAATATTAATAAAAATTTTGAAGGACTTGAATTTTTTATTAACCCGTAAGGATTAAATAAAAAAAATAACTAATATTCAAAGAAAAAAAGAATTTTTTATTAATTTTAATTAACTATTTTTTAAATTTTTAAAAAAACATATTAGAATTACAGAGTTCTATCCTTAAAAAAAAAACATGGTGGAAATTTACTAGAGAAACGGTTCTAGTTTATTGACTGACGGGGCAATTTTCTTCTGTAATTAGGTTAAACTGGCTGGATTTAACATCATCTTCAGGATAAAATACAGGACATGTTAAGGTTAAATAAAAGTAAAATAAGATAAATTACTAAATCTAAATATTAAATTGAAAAACTTTGTTATAAAATCAGTGAACATGTCTGTAAATGTAAAATGTATTACCTACTTTACAAAATGTACTAAAAGAAAATGTCAAATGTTAAAAGTATAATTTATATGCATTATACTGTTATAATAAACATATACAATCAACACACATATTCATGTTATACATACTGTATGCATATATTTTAATTATTTGTATAAAACCTTCAAAAAAAAAGACATCTGTTATATAGTATTTATTTTAATCTTATTATTTCATTCATTTGTTTATTATATTATGTTAAAAACTTTATAATATGAAGGTTAGATTATACAATAAAAGTAAAGTTCAACTAATACAATAAAAAATGAGAAAGAAAATTATTTTATAGTATTTTTTTAATTCCGAAACATTATTTTAAATAATAGTAGAGAATTTGTTGAAAACTTTAATTATTTCAGCTTTTTCTTTTTTAATTGAGATCTTTTTTTGAGCAGTCTATGCACATATTGTATAACACTTTAATTTTTATTACAAAAATGTCAATATTTATTATTTTTATATTTTATATTTGATAATTTTTATTTATTTTTATTACCAAAATTTTAGAGGACTTCATATTACAGCTTCTATTGTGGAATCTAAACTTCGGCATTTATATTTGAACTGAAACTTGACTTCTTTATTCAATTTCACTTGAACTTATCAATCCCTCTTAATGTGTTTTTATAATTACTTACATCATGTTACATGTATAACAATTTTCAGTTCAGTCGAATAATACTTCTGTTATTCGCAAGGTAATGCTGATGGTGTACATATAGCTTATAGAATTACACTCTTTTATGTTGAAATTCACCTACTAGAGTTGTTTTTAAATGGAACTCATAGTTTTTAGAACTTAATATTAAGAACTTAAGAAATTTTTAAAAATAAAATTACCTACCATATTTTTTGTTTGGCTCTTGACTCCTTGAATACACTTATGAACACTGCCGATAAAATGTAAGTTTTTGGTAATTTTAATCTTCCAGAATTAAACTGAACTGCTCATAATGAAGGAAATTTCATGCTACTAGAATCAGTATAAATGTTTGTAGACAAGTGTAATGTGTTAAATCTTATTTTCTTGTTTTGTAGTGTTTTAAACTTCGGTTTCTATTTTAATAATCTATAAATGAATTTAATAAAGTAAATTTACCTGATATATATAACTTTCTTTCTTCAGTTGACTTCTCATATTTAGGATATATTAGTGATCTCAAATATAGGATACCTGAATTTGTTTTGCACAGAATTTTAAACCATTTCTAGTGAAGAATTTATTTTGCGCATAATCTGTTTTTGTCTATTTGTTCTATATATCCTTTATCTATACTTTATTTTTTTTAATTATAAAAATAAGAAGGAATCTATATGGTTCTTAAAAAGTAGATCCTTCAACCAAGTTACTGTAACCAACATGGTCAAATTAATTTCTTGTTTTTAAATATTTTGGAGACATGAGCTCAACCGAATATTATGAAGACTAATGCTCACCGTTATTTATACAGTCTTGAAAGCCTTCGATATTTTTCTACATTGTAATATTTTATTTAAATTTAAATAATCTCCTTCTTTCTTAAAATGAACCGAAACCTATTTAACAAATCGGAACCATAAGATAAAATTTAGAAATGCTACTTGAGATTAATGTACCTTAAACTCTGGTGAACCTCAAGGAAGCTATCTTGAACCGTATCTTTTTTTCCTTTAATAAATTGATGATTTTAGTACATAGTATTACTATTACTATATTGCGAAATTCTTACCCCGATGATATGAAAATCTATTATAAGATACTTACAAGGCATCGCATTATAAGTATCTACATACCCCTACTGAAAATACTGTTTTTTGTTAAATTGATTCTTTTAAATGAGGCTCGTAGGTTGTTAAATAATCGTGTTAACTGACTATCTATGGAGTTGCTCTGAACAAAGTTAAAATCGGATTTAATTAATTTATATTTTACTTTATGGATCAAAAAGCATAATTCGTATTCAGTGATATAATGTAAGGATAGTATATCCTTACCATATAAACAAATTGTTGGAGTAAGATAAGGCAAACTATACACTTGTTTGATCGCTATGTTCTGGAGGATTTGTAGTTGATCAATAAATAATAGCTGCGTCATTACCATACATTTGTAGATAGCCATTTAGATGACAGTCAAAAATATCATTTACTTATATGAAGAACAGAATTGGGCGGAGAATGAAACCTGTGGAATACCATATCTAATATGTTCTTCTGAACTACAAATATTATCCACTTGAATAACCTGTCTACGTTTATTTAGATAATTTATGAATACATTGAGTATTCTATCTCTTATTCCAATTTTATATAACTTATTTATAAGAATGACATGGTTAATGCTATCAAAAGGTTTCCTTACATGCATGAAAATAAGAAGCCTTTATCTTTTTTCAATAAATACTTTCGACTAGATTAAGACACGTATATGCATCTCCTGAATTCTCTTGAAACCCTAACTGATTGTGTTTTATGAAGCTTATTTTCTTTTGGAAAGACATTAGACTGTCTTTAATAATCATTTCAAGAATTTTTGAAAAGATTGGTAAGACAGAAATAGGTCTGTAGTTTTTCGGATTATTGTTGGGGCTTTTTTTGTGTATTACAGTCACCTTCGCCAATTTCAGTTCATCTGAAAAAGTTTCTTCATCTAATACATTGTTTAGTAAAGGGGTAAGTGTACTTGTAAATATGTCCTATCATTAAGAAGGCCTATCAGCACGTATTAGATGATCGTATTTTTATTATTAGATCGTATCAGCAGCAGTTGCCTTAGTTTTAAGAGTTTTTATTCAATTAGAAATTTCATAAGTTGTGACCGGCTCAAACGTAGAAAGATATGGCATGTTATCAGAGAATGAATAGTCCAAATAGTTCAATAGTCCATTATTGTACCCATGTCCCAGAATATTACCAACATTCGCAAAATATTTATTAAGATAGTTTACTACATTATTAGCAACCGTAATTCTATTATTTTCAACTAATATTTAGCATGGTAAATCACTTTTATGCGATGAGCTCCTATTATATATTAGTTTGTTAATAGTACTCCAAATGCGACGAGAGCTAAACTGATTATTAAAATAGCCTTTCTTTCATAATATATAGCTAAAGTAGAGACCTGCTTCTGAAGCTGTTTATATTTGGTTTTATAAAATTGGTTGAATGGAAATTTTTTAAATAATTCAAGGTAAAATTTTCTTTTCCTAATAAGAATACACAATTCACGATTACTCCATTCTTTTTTATATTTATTTATATCACCTCTACTTTTTACTTTAATCATCATTAAGGATATCGGTAGGTAACCATATTTTTAAGTTCAGAGAGGGAAATTTTTAAGTTCCGAAATCCATCAGAATCTAGAGTGTTTTTAAAATATAACACATCAGTCGATTCCGATTTTAGAATAATAATGTTAAAGTCTCCAAAAAAAATAATATTCTTTTACCTGTTTAAATAGGTAGAAAAAATCTGTAAATTCACGTATTTTATAGTCCGGACATCTGTAAATTGCTTCTACATTTAATTAATTTTACAATTATTAGACAATGCGAATTTTCTAGAGATAAGCGAAATAATTTGACTAGAGATAAGTGTAAAATTCACAGTTTTGTGACAATGAATTGCAACTCCCCCACTCCTTTTATCACGAACACTATGGTACCCGGTAGTTTCACCATTATCAAGCCAGGTTTCCGTTATAATAACACAGTGTATTATCTCGTTAATAAAATGACAACTACAATTTTTTGTTTTTTACTTCAATTTGTGATTTAGTTCAAAAGTTTATCACGAGATTTCACTAATATTAATTAAATAAATAAAAAAGTACGATTTATACACCAGTACTATTCAGACAACTCTTCCCTACATAAATAAATTTTACCTACACTTCATAATAAGAAAAATCTAATGTCAGTTATTTATTCATAAAAAAATTCATTTAAAATTTTATTAACTTCTTATATTATTCAAAAGCAAAGAAAAAAAAATAGAAAAGTTCGATAAACCACAAAAAAAAAAAAAACAATGAAGTGTTTTTGTTAGAATTTTATTTATTTTATAACAAAATACGAGCATCTTCTGAATATAGAATATTCTTTATAGATAATAAGCATATGTATTATGTACATTCATACCTACATATAGCCTTAAACATAATATAGTAGATAACATCACTTTAACAATTTCTTTTTTTGGAATGCATAATTACATAACACAAAAAATTTGCATTTTTGTTTTAAAAGAAAAAAAATTTGAATTTTAATCATAAAACATCACAAACATAAGAACGAAATAAACTTTTTCTCTGTTGAACAACCTTTGAAAGAACAGTGGTGGCCAAAACAGTTTATAATCAAATTGATTTTTTATATCATATTACTTTTTAACTTAACATACTTAAGTAACAAATAGGAATTAATTAAAATCAAAACTTGCTTAGTATTCGTGAAAACCAGCATATCATCATTTTTCTTTTAGCATACCTAAACGTAATTTTTAATCATATCGATTCTCTTCAATAAACTCCACCAGCTCATTCATTTTTTATAAAGAACCAAGAAAAGTTAAAATTTAAAAGTCTAAAAAGTTTTAAACAATATTTTTCTATCAATAATATAATAAAAAGTTAAAAAATGAACAAGTTTTTTTTCATAAAGCATAAAAAAAATATATTCTTATATATTTTACATTACATTAAATAAATGTCCATTTGCCAGCCTTATGATTTCATATTTTTTTTTAATACGTATTATACAAAATATAAAAAAAAAATAAAAGAAGTACTAATAGAAATAAATAGATAAAAAAAAGTCCTTGTCACAGTTAGATTAGGTCAATACCCTTTCTTTCCGTTCTTCCTTACTTTGATACTGAAATTAAACGAAATGCAATGTAACCATGAAGGATAATTTAATTTTTTATTTTCTTTTTAGTTTTTTTTTTTTTTACCCAGTTTTCCCCTTTTTCTAATTTTGTTTTTTTTTCTTTTTGTTCTATTTTTTTTTTATAGAATGCGTAATAATAATAACAGAAAAATTCAATTTAAAAGCTTTAGGGAATAATTTTAAATTTTTATTTTTTTTAATTTGCTTTTAAGCAAGAAAATTTAAAGAGTTCTGTTTGTATTCTTTTTAAAATTAAATGTAATTATGTAAAAGAAATACGCAATAAAGATTTTTGGAGAATGGATGCAGATAAATTGTTTTTTTTTTATTTTATTTTTAATTCAGACGGTAAATAATTCGAATGTAAAAATGAAATAAATTTAAATTCAGCGCGAAACGCCTAAAAGTATTCAATTATAATTAATGAATATTTTCAATTTAATACTTGTATTAAGGTGCGGCCTCGGTGGCCAAGTGTTTAAGCACGTGGCTTATTAACCGAGTGAAGGCGGATTCAAATAATTCAAATTCTGCACAGGTAACAAGTTTTATTAATTGAAAACAAATCCCCCTTGCTACTAAATATAGTGTAAATATAAAATATATAATATAAATAAAATAAATAATATTAGTGTATAATTTAATAATAGTATTCAACCTGCAATGGCCTAAGTAGCCGATGGTTTTGTAATATAGCAATATCCTATGTAATTTGTAATATTAATATAAATAAATAAATAAAATTGTATTAAGGGACTCGGTGTTTTAGCGGTTAAGAGCATGAAATATTAACCGAAGTAGTGCAAGTTCAAATCGTGCACAAAGTTTTTTTTTTAATGAAAGAAAATTTAATTAAAATTTTATACATAATATGCACATAGTACATTATATATATATAGATACATCATATAAAATGCAAATATTATAGGCTTAAGACTTGTAAATTTTAATGAATTAAAAATAACTTGTTAAAACTTTTTCTTATTCTGTTATATGTCATATCATATGATATGTCATATGATATAATACTTTTTTATTTCTTAATAAAAAACGAAATACTGTAAATTAAATTACTATATTTAAAAGACAAAGTCGTAAACTATAAATAGAAACTGTTTAAGAAAAGGGAGATATGAATATAATTTCCGATATCTTTTTACTTTATATAATATTCCTAAACACTTAATATTTTATTTCGTAATACATCGTTTTTTTATTTAATAATTATGTATGTGTGTATATACATATTTAGATATACAATGAATCAATGATAAAGAAAAGGTTTATAATTACATCATATTATAACTTATAATGACGTTTCTATTTAACCTTCAACAACAAAAGAAAACGACTGTCTTTATTCTATTCTGTTCTGTTTTTTTTTTACTTATTTATTACATTTACATGTTTAAAGCCACCAAAATATTCTTTAATTTTTATAATGCATGTTTTACATTAATTTCTCTTTTAATCGAATGTACACGTACATCCATGAAGTACATTAGTAAAAGTATCTTTTAAAAAACGTTTTATTTATGTACATACTTATTTTCATCATTGGTTTTGAAAGCATGCCCCAAAAATATATACAGGTACATTTTTACTAAAACATCTGATAAAAAATATAGGATATGCAGTAAATCAATAAATAGCCTTAAACATTAGAAAATGTTTTTTTTTTTTTTATCAAGGAAAACTTATAGTTAAGTTGTAAAAAGAACATTCAATGAGTGTGCTCGGCGCACGCTTAAATGACACAAACGGTCTATAAATATTCTCTTTGGCGCACACCAGTGCACAGTTTTTTATATAAATATTGCGTTTCTTTTAACTCCTATAGGTGCTAAAGCTGTTTCTACTATATTGATGGTGCAGGTAGTGCCATGAATTGTCATTCAGAATTTCAAATGACACAAATAATATTTATACAGAGATTGCGCATCCTTGGGGCAAGTGAGGTCATGAAATATCATTCTATTTCATAAATGTATTTTGACATCGCACTTTGTGTATTATTCATAAACCCCCAATATAACATCATAGTTTTAACTAAGTCCAATAAAAATTCCATACTAATATAGGCCTCCTCTAATCAATAAAAGATGGTGGGCAATTATAGGTTATTCAAGGCTTACTTTATTTAAGGTTCTGCACAATAACTGTTCTAACCTGCAGTTATTTTTATTTAAATAAAAATTTTAAGTAATACCACATTTTTAATTTAATCGTATAATTTACAAGAATAACATATGAAATAAATTTGTTTTGAAAAAAGTTCGAGAAAAAATTAAAGAAAACGATGAAATAAAAAACAATTTTTAAAATACTTTTATATCATACTTTGTTTCTTTCTATTAGTACTTAATTAGAAAGAGAAAATATTATCAGACAATTTTTGTTATGTAACTGTACAAAAAAAAAAAAAAATAATAAGAAACAGAAATGATTACTAGAAAAGAAATTAACAAAATTATTTATCGAATAAATTTTTTTCCTTTATTGAAGTGGTCTTCAACAATTCTTTCTTTTTTTTCTTAATTTTTATTTAATCGAATTGATCTCTTCAATAAATTTCCGATATAAAATAATTGACACGCGATTCAATTATTTGAAAAATGGCGTCATAATTTCATTTTTTTTTTTCATTTATAAAATATGACATTTTCATAGATAGTTTTATAAAAACATGCATATGTACATACATATGTATGGATGTTTGTACTTTGGTACTTATATTTTATTATGTTATATAGGTAGTTAGTTAGTTTTTGTTTGATTGTAATAATTAATAATTATTGCCCTTGAAGAATACATACCTATACATATTATACTGAATACATGTACGTACTTATATATTGAATACATTTATATTATATTTTACTTATAATACAGATATACATACATATAATATATGTATATGGATTTAAGTAAAATGTACATATGTACATATTATAATATGTATGTATATTTTCGGTTAACCTTGAATCAAGGCATTCCCCCGAACAAAAAAAAAACAATAAAAAGGAATACAAAATAATTTTTAAAGCACGTGTATATACCTATACATAAACATTCATTTAATACATTAAAATATATAACATTTATATACTATTTTATATAGCTATTTTGAATAAGTATATTATTTTATATAAATAAAAGTTAACGGTTTTTCTCTTCATTAAAGAAAGAATAACTGTGGTTCTTAACCAGTGCTCCGCGGAACACTGTTGTGGTGTTCTGTCAGTTCAGTTTGTTGGTGGAAGTGTTAAAATATTTTATAATATTTAGATAAAATTTATTTTATAATCGAGTCGCTTTTACAAAACCATAAAGTTAAAATATCTATGATAGTCCGTCCACACATTTCTTTTAACATTGAGAATCAATAGTTTCAAAAATTTTATCAGCAAATTTATATTGGAATAAGTTGTATATAAGATTACATAATAATTACCCAGCCTCTAAAAGAATTGCCTAGGACAGTCCAGGCCTCTGACAGAAGGTTATATCGTATATTTAAACAAATTTTCATATCTATGAAAGCTAAGTATGAGAGATTGCTTTTGCATACTAAAATATAGATGAAATCATTTTTATTTTCACATATGAAATGTATGACTTTTAAAAATAAATACTGTAGTTAATGAAAAACGCAAATCATTTCAAACTATGCAAATTATAAGAAAATATTTAACAACAATATGGATAAAAAATTTTAATGTTGCCAAAATTGGATATGAAATTCATTCGCCATATATGGCATATCATCAAATAATAAAAATGCATTCTAGTTATAAAAAGAAGAAAATTATTTCTTTATCAATAGATCGCACTTACAACTTATAAATAAAATATTTTCATTTGCTACGAAAGAAGAATGTCCACAACTATGCAAGGAAACTTTCACGTTTTTGTTCCTGTTTTCAACTTCAATGCGAATTGCGATTCTAAACTTTAACAATATGAAAACTACTAAACTAAAAAAGAGACAAATTAAGTGACCAAAACATAAAATGAAGGTAGCAATATTCCATATTAGACCAGCTATTTCAAATATTTATAAAATTCGTCATAACCACAAATATCGCATTCAAATATTTTATTTTCTTTATTTTATGTTGATTTTCTTATTTTATTTCTGATGTTTATTTATAACATCCATATATAATATTCAAAAATTCCAAAATCGTTTGAACATTGTTTGTTTTCGTGTTCAATGGAAATTTCACATAACTAAAATATGTTTCACGGCTACTAAAAGGTTAAAAACCACTGCTAGATAGTAGATAGTGTAGCGATAGACTGTAGAGTATAGACTATTAGTTTCTGTTACTTTTTCATATTTTAAATTATTAACTAGAACTTATATTGTTTGTATTTATGTACATGTGTATATGTATTTGTGATATATAAAATTTTTCAGTCCTATCGCCTTTATTTTTTTTTGTTTCCTTTATTGATTTTTTTCTTAATTTTCCATTTAAAAATTTTGTTTTTGCATTTATTATTTATGACAGATAACAGATTCGTAGTGTTGTCGAAATAATTTACATTATTTTATTTCTCCTCTTTTATTCTCTTCTTTTTCTGTATCATTCATAGCATATATAGATATACATATTATGTATATTGTATGTATTTTGTATGTATGTATATGCTTTTTTAGAGAATTCCTTTTCTTTGTAAAAAAAAAAAAAAAAAACTTTGATGATGTCAAGAGACAAGAAACATATTGTTTTCAAAGTGATTGGTTTACCGACTTACAGTAAATTAGTTGACAGCTATACATTGATATAAAATTTATTTAAGCATTGGTTTAAAAACCAAAAGAGTATGATTATATTTGTAACTCATCCTGTAATTGACTCAATTCACCCTGTTATAAATATGTTAGTATGTAGTATGTACTTACCTTTTCAATTTTTGTTATTTAAACAGCAATAAGAACAAGTCTCCTTTTCCCATATATTTTCATACATACATATAATTATAAATATAAATAGTTCATGTAGTAGAATTTTATGAATTTTTTTTTTTTTTAAATAATAAACAAAGCAGGAGCATAAAGGAATTTGATTTCTTTTCTACTTTTTTTATTATTGATTTTTTTGTTTTTTTGTTTTTCAAATAACAAAATAGATAAAAAAATAAAGTTTTTGTTTTGTTTAAAATAACTGACATAAAAACAAATAAAAACCAAAAATTATAAAAAGAAACAAAATGGTGAAAGATATATACAGGATGAAGAACAACTTGAATGAGAATATAAAAAATATAAATAAACATAAATAACAAAAACAAAAAATTACACAGAAACTAAAAAAGAAAAATGTTGTATAGAATTACAAAAAAAAAAAAAAATTAAACTGTAGTTTAAAATTAATCCTTTTCTTCTTTTTCACTAGCTAATGAATATGGCCCTATTCTGCTTATCATAGTCCTTGTATGTTTTATCAGATGTCTTATGTACAATTGTGTCAGATGTCTTATGTACAATAAATGTACAATTTTGTTGTCAGTAGAAGGACTAAATTGAATGTTAGACAAAAAAAAAAAACTAAAATTCAATATCAGAAAATCTATATTTTTATTAAAAAAGATTTTGAAAAGTACATTGTCAGAGTGTATTCAAAGTTTGTAAACACATTCTTGGTTTTTTTTTTTTTTTAGTGTGTTCTCATAAATGTGACAAGAAAATTACACAACCTTTTCTTTTCAGAAGTGGCTGTAAATGTTAGAAGGGGGAATTATTCTTGGTTGTTGACTTTACTAAAAATCCGGGTCAATCCGGCCCTTCAAAATTGAATTTTATTCTTCATATTTTTTTATAACCTTTGAACCACTAAACATATATTGACAACATTTTTTCTTATCTGACAGGTCTCTAAATTTATTTTATGTAATTTGTTGAGACCTCTATGTTTTACTATATTTTTTACGGTTAAAAAATGGAAAAAATCAATAAATTGGTTTTTATACGCTATTAAAGGTCATAAAGTCTAAGTAACAGTAAATTCATATGGCTATTATTTTCTGAAAGGAAATCTTAAAATTTTTCAGATAATAATGTTTGTTAAGTACATCATCATTCATTGTCAATCCGAACAGATCAATGGACATGTTTTACTTATACCCTATAGTGTAAAATTTGCTTGAAATTCGACAAGGTCCCTAAAGTAAAATATAACCATGCCATAACTTTATTTAAACTGTGGAACTATTAATCATTTAAAAACTGTTCGTAAATGGAAACAAAAAATATACATTTTGTAATTATTTTATAAAGCAGAACCATTTTAAAATAAAATCTTTTTCATATTTCTTTTTCTTAACGTATGCATTATTTTCTATTTTCGACATAATGTCCTTTTTTATTGATTTTCTTTTTTTTTTTTTTGGAAAATCGGAAAAATATAATACGGGAAAACATAAACATAAATAAAAGAAAAATTTAAATAATTAAGGATATACAGTATCAGCGGCTTAGTTAATGTAAAATTAAGATTTCGAAGAGGTATAAATGAAATCTAGTCCGTTAATTGCTGAAAACTTCAACAAATGGAGGAAGAACAAAAAGTAACTAACAAATTAATTTGTTCATTATTTTTAGACTTCCTTTAATAATTATTTTGAAGAGATATTTTGAAAAATAAATATTTTTTTGAGACAAATTTTGAATTAATAAATTTAAAAGCGTAACATTCAATTATTTTTTCTTCATTTTTGAAAATTTTATTATAGGGACAGGGGTAGTTTTTTTCTTATTTTTTGAATTTAAATTATAAATTTTATATTTAAATCAATGGGCGCATATATACTTGAGATAATTTTATATACATATTTATTTTAAAATAGAATTGTTTTGTTAATTTAAAGATACAGAAACGGACAAACATGAAATAAATTTGAAAAAAAAAAAAAGATTTGATACAAACGCATCATTCTCAAGCAATTTATAGAAATTTTCAAAATTTACATAGAAGATTATCATTTATTATATATTTATTTGTATGTATATGAAAAGAAAATTCTTTTTTTGATTCAATGTCATGTAAAGATAACTTTGAGAAAATTAAAGAATTTTATACATATATGAATAAATATATAGATATATACAACTGTTTTTCTTTAATAATATAATATTTATTATTAGAACAGGCATTAAAAAACAAAAATGAAAAAGACAGACTTTTTGATTTAAAAAAATGATTGATGATGATTGGTAAGCAATATCATTATCATAATTATCATCATTGTGAAAAAATATGTTAATGAAAAACTATTAAAGGATGAAAATAAATGAAAATTAATTAAATAAATAAAATATTTCATTCATTAGAAAAAGGAAAAATATTTGTTTGTTTTTTTTTATTTTTTATTCAAACGATAATGATTGATTATCAAATAAATAAAAAAAAAAGTTTTAACAGAAGTAGTTTTGAATTATTTTTTTTAAATAAAAATAAAGATTTTGATCCTTAAAACATACTTTTTTTTTCTTTTTTATCTAAAGATTATTATTTATAATAAATTAATAGTATTAAAAGAACATTAATCAACTTTTCATTTAAAAATTAAACGATAGAAGATAAATATTGAATGTTAATTCAATAAAAGGAAATTTTTAATTTTATTTAAAAAAAACAAATAAATATAGAAATTTATTTGAATTAAAAGAACTTGATCTTGCCTTAAAAAGATAAAAGATTATGATAATATTTGAAACTACAGTGATTCCTTAAATAATTTCAATACATATGAAGCGTACATTTATAGGAAGGTTGTGAACGTATATAGGAAGATTTTGATTAAAATATAGTAGCATTAGATGAAAACTGTTACCATCAATAATGAAAAATTAATAGGAAAAAGTACATTTTAGAGAACTTAGACGAAAAAACTAAAACTTTCTTTCATTTTTCCTTATCACAAAATTAAATTGAAATTTACTTTTGAATTCAATTTGTTAGCACATTTCCAAAAAAATTTTGAAAAAATGTGCTTATTAGTTTCACTCTGTCCGTCCGTCCGTCCGTCTGTTTACAAAACTTCTACACCATTAAAGATAGAGAAAAAAAATTTTAACCATGGGTACGTCTCATAAAAAAAATAATTTTGTGGAACAACTTTTTCATGTAGGCCCCTCCATTACGGAGCTACAGCCCCACAAACTTTGAAAAAGCCCTACTTTTAAATGCATATATCTTATGTTCTGCTTAAGATTTTTTCAATCTGAAAACGTCATTCGACAGGTAATTTTTTTAACTTTATAAATTAATATCAAAATTATACAATTTTTTTAAATTAAGTATTTAAATTTACCGTTATGTAAAAACCACATTTTGCATGAAATTTCTTTTTTCATAACTCCGACACGCCTTCAGATAGGAACCTGAAATTTTGAGAAAAGAAAGAACTTTTAGAATTAGTATAAGTTTCCTCAGAAAATTTTTGGGTAACTCCCCCTCTTTTAGAGTTATTATGCCACAAAAATTTAAAATTTGCTATTTTTAGACACCTGTAACTTAGGCACCTGTAAAAACTTTTCTTCGGCAAGACATGAAAATTAAAGGTTCAATAATATACTTTTATGTGTGTTAAGGGCTTTTCTTAGTTATATAGGATTCCGGACTTACGGCCCCTCAAAATTTCAAAAATGTCCTATTTTCACGTTTTTTCTTATGAAATTTTCAAATTTTTGTGCAAGTCACACTTCTAAACAGTTTGTATTGAGTTTTGGAAATGTGAGCTTTTAAAAACCGTTGGTTTACATTCTACCTTGTTTATTTATTCATTTGCTTCTTTTTACAAAGAGTATCAGATAATAGTGTTTAAGTTTAAAAAGTTTTTAAAAAACAAATATAAGTTTATTAAATTTGTTTTAAAATCATTTTCAAATTTCATTAATATAATTTAAATTGTCAGATCTTTTTAATATCAAAGAATCTAGAAGAAATATATGTATTTAGTAAATGTATTATTAACTGAAGAACTTTTACTTTAAGTGACGTCATTTTTACTTTAAATGACGAATTTTTTTTACTTAAAGTTAAACCCACAATCCCTTTAAATGAAGATTTGTCACTTATCTTCACTTAAAATATTTGTAATAAAAGGTATAACAGGTTAAACTGTTAAAGTAAAAAATACATACAAGATATATACGTATATATGTATAGATAATTAAATATGAGATCCAAATATATTATAAATATATATTACGAAAAAAAAATAAAATATATGTACATTAAATAATATTTATATTACATAAATTATACTGAAGTACAGATTATTCATTTAAAGTGAATGTCTTCATTTAAAATAAAAAATATCCACTTAAAGTAAAAAAGCCTTCAGTTAAAGAAAAAAAAGTATATAATACCTTAAAACAGTTAATTTGTCTATTTTTTTTTAAATCTTGGCCACAAGTCATAGCTTCTAAAGTAAAATAACATGGCCATCAGTGACGATCGGTTAAATTTTTGTATAGAGGTTCTGAATACAAATAATTAAATCCTTCAAAATCATTCTTATTACTTTTGATTTTATGTAGAATTTCTAGTTTATTTAATTACATACTTATATTGGTTTCGAAATTTTTTTTATATTATTTCTGACACATATTTTTTTGATATATTTTTTAAATGCTATTTTTACGATTTTCACTCTGTTCGTTTGTCCGTTTGACTATTTATAGAATTATTACCAGTTAATTTTAACGATAGATAGGTTTCGTAAAAAAATTAATGTTGTGGAACTTTTATAAACTTTTTTATGTACCATTATACGAAGCCACAGCCCCACGAACTTGGGAAAAGCCATGAAATTTCAAATATTTATATATCAAGTTCTGCTCAATATTTTTTCAAACTAGAGAAGAAAAGTCTTTCAGAATTAGAACAAGTTATTTACCTCCCCCTGATTAAGATCTATTAGGGATCAAAAATTGAAAATTTGCTATTTTTAAACACCTCTAACTTAGGTATCTCAATAATACGCAAAAATTAAATTACATTTCATAAACAACATTATAATTTTACATATTGCGTTAACAGCTTTTCTTAATTATATATAGGGTTTTCTTAAACTTCAAGAAAAGGTCGCTTAATTTTTTACAATTTTTTCTTACATATGACATAATCTATTTTACATTTTGCCTTATTTTTTAAATGGGAGCGTAACAAAATTCGACCTATCGTAACCCAGTTTTATCAAAATCCGATTTTTCAAAATTCAGCTTTTTAAAATCCAGTTTTTGCTAAAAATCCGATTTTTTCCATTTGTTTCAACTATGGAAGATGTACTAAGTTTATTTATTTATTTTTTGCCTTGATTTGATTTTTACAATTTCTTTATAGAAACGTAATTTTTAAGAGCTATAAGCTCTATTTAGAATTTACTCTATTCTATAAGCTACAATTTAGAATTTACAACTATAATTTATTTTATTTATTAAGACTAGATTTATATTACAATTAAGATGTTACATTAAGGAAAATACCAACTAAAAACCATAATAACTTTTTATTAAACTTAAAACTAGAAAGTTTAGTTTGCTTATCAACTATATACTCGGAATAATAACATCTATTTAGAAATGCTGGGTACAACTTATCTATTTCTTGGTTAATTGTGTTAATATTATCAATACCATGCAATTTGTTAGTTTTTCAAAAACTGTTTGTTGTATATTAACTTTAGGATAGAGTTTTGTTTTGTTTGTAGTAATGCAATATTAGATTTGGCAGAATTTTTCCAGCATTAAAAGCCATACAGAAGTTCACTATGGAAAATCGTTCTAAAAAGAAGCAATTTATTGTTTAGAATTAAGTGGAATTTTTGTATTTATTAGTGGGTATAATAGTCGAATATATAAGTTTGTTTTATCAATTGCTTTAGTTAAATGCAGTTTAAGTTTAAGTTTTCTACCTAAATTAATTACTATGGTATTTTTGTAACTATCCTATTTATTTCTTTTTTACTGAATATTTGGGTATCCCGTCAATTTTCAGAAAGAACAATTCGCAGAAAACCAATTCACCAATTCACAGAAAGTTTTAATAATTTGTTTAGCGGAGGTTTGGGGGCTGCAGCCCCCACTATTTTAAATTCTTTGATGTTATAGTATATGTGTGAAAAAAATAATTAGGAAAGGCTTTAGAGTGAGTTACAAATTCAGAGGTATACGTCTTTTACAGAACATTTGAAAACAAAACGGCTTTGGGATTTTAGAATTTGAGATTTTTGAAGTTTGAGATTTTGATTTTTGGGATTTTGAATTTTGTAATAACATCCCATTAGACTTTAGAGTAATAAATTAATAAATTGGGAATATTAATATTATTGTTTTTTCTGTCAATTGTTTTTCTGTGAATCGAACTTGGAATCGAATATTTGTGTACCAAATCAGGGTTATACGGCTTTTTCCAAAACGAGATTTCGAGATACGAGCACTCATACACTACCCATTAGAAATATGTAAACAAAACTATTAATAAAAATAAACCGGATTTTGATAAAACTGAATTTCGGTAAATCGGCTTCCGTAGTAGACCCTTTTTAAATATTAATTACCTATATCTATTTTTTTACTTTATAACACAACCAATAAATTAGCTTTAATAATAAAAAAATAAAAAATGCATTAAAAGCTTGTTTGAGTTAATAACAACGTAAATTAAATATTTATATATAAAAAAGAATAATTATTATTTGTTATATTAATTGTTCTTATAGTTATTATATTTCGAGTATTATACAGTCGCAGTATACCTATGTACGTATCAATGAGGCGCCAATAATAATCATGAAAATAAACTAGGGCGATAATTTAAACAATAAACAATTAACCAATTTCCGAATTGAAACGTACAACCAAATTAAATCTTGTAGTATATAATATTACATCTGTTATTACAGCTACACTCGTTTAAATTAAAAATAAAAATAACATATAATTTGTTTCTCATATAAATAAAAGTTCATTCTTACTTTGGTTATTTAAAATTTAACCTAAAACAAAATTAGACAAATCTATATTTATCTTTTTATACCCGTATGAACTATGTTCAAGCGTATAATAAATTTGCCATTACGTTTGCGACACCTTAAATTAAAGGAGTCGAGCTAGATATAGTGTCAAAGGTATCGATTGGCTCAGAATCATATTCTTAGTCGATTAAGCCATGTACGACGGTCCGTCCGTCCGCACGATAACTCAAAAAATAAAAGAGCTAGGAGGCTGCAACTTTTTTTTACGTCATTTTTACAAAATTGTTAATTTTGCTATTTAAATCCATTCATTTTCGGCCTCCTGGTTCAAGTAGCTGCCATACAATTTCCTTCTTTATATGGAAATAACTCAGTATCTATTCAAGTTAGGTATCTGAAATTTTGCAAATGACGATCAAGGTTTATGGCAACAACTTCTGTAAAATTTGGTTGTACTGGTGTTACAGGTTCGGGTAGCTGCCATACAACTTCTCTTTTTAAATCAAAATAGCTCAGTGTCTACTGAAGCTAGGAATCTGAAATTTAGTAAAGAGGTGTCGAGTTACATGCCAACAACTTTGGTAAAATTTGGTTGGTCTAGAGCAGCCGCATCAAGCTTCTTGCACCTCTTGGAAATTAATGATGCTAGGGGTCTGAAATCTTACAAATATTGATCAATTTTTAAGGCCACAACTTCTGTAAAATTTGGTTGTACTGGTGTTACAGGTTCGGGTAGCCGCCATACAACTTCTCTTTTTAAATCAAAATAGCTCAGTGTCTACTGAAGCTAGGAATCTGAAATTTAGTAAAGAGGTGTCGAGTTACATGCCAACAACTTTTGTAAAATTTGGTTGGTCTAGAGCAGCAGGTTCAGCCCTCTTGGAAGTTAATGAAGCTAGGGTTCTGAAATCTTACAAGTGATGATCAAGTTTTATGGCAATAACTTCTGTAATATTTTGTTCCGCTTGTGCAATAAATTCGGGTAGCTGTAGCAACTCCACAATTTACATAAATAAATCTCTGTAGTTAACATCAGTACTAAAACATCTGAAAGTTTTTAAAAGATGATCAAGTTTTATAGAAAGAGGGTATATTACGTTCATACGGGTATCTCAGAGTTGACACAGTCTACTGTACTGCACTCTACCTCGTTTTATTATAAAGTTTAATAAGTAATTTTTTCGGTAATTAAGTTTAAAGTTTCTTTTAAAAAAACAAAAACAAATAAAAAATAAAACAATTTTTTACTGCAATAAAATAAATACTAAAATGATTAACATAAAACATCTTTAGTATTAGAATTTTCTCACTTTCACACTTCTTTATTAAATTAAAACAAGCAGGCAAGCACTTAAACAAATTATTTATTTAACTATCTATTTTATTTAAAATTATACATTAGTCGGTAGAAATTATTGTGTATAACTTTTATTGTAAATATTATGTAGCATCAAAATTTTAAGACTGTATATAAATAATAAATATACAACTTAATCAATTTTAGATAATATTTAATAACAAAATTAAAGTGTAAATTTAATAAATTTTGAAATGAAA
This sequence comes from Poecilobothrus nobilitatus, assembly GCA_947095535.1. Lineage (NCBI taxonomy): Eukaryota > Metazoa > Arthropoda > Insecta > Diptera > Dolichopodidae > Poecilobothrus > Poecilobothrus nobilitatus. The sequence goes on from OX352774.1 coordinate 171,690,477, forward strand.
ATTTGTCATCATCTACAACACCAACACCATCGCCAACAGCATCCTGTATCACCACCATCAACACAAACAGTATCTGTGTCACCACCTACAACCCTACAACACCAATACCTATAACATTAACAACTACAACACCAACACATATTGCTCCAACAATAACAGCAACTCCAGTACCACCATCAACTTCATCAACAACAGCTCCATCATCACTCACTCCACCAACGGCAAAGTCTATTTGTATTAAAAAAGCTTATATTAATGTATCAAATACTGGAAAATAAATTACTTTTAATTGTGATCTAATCTTAAAAACTGAGTACTAAAATAATTGTTTTGTACTCTAAACAATGTGATTTTAATTTATGTTAGTTTAAAAATTAATCCTTACCAATTCATTAATAATAAGTTTGTATACCTATAGTGTCTTTAAATAGTCTTTAAGTTAAAATATATTTTATGGAAATAAATTTGTTGTAACGCCTAAAACCCCTATACCCCTTTGTTTGACGCCTAAAACCCCTATAGCCAAAATGTATAATAATGATGATTCTTTACCTAAACTTTATGGCATGTAAACCACATAATTTTTCTCATTTTTATATAGGTACATATTATAAATGAAATAATAGTGTTGTCACTAATATTAGAAAACATTTTATATGCTTAAATTATAAACCTGTCGAAACTTAAACGTTGTTTTTTCTAAAGTAACGCATTGCATCAATTTATCGATCGTTATAAATGATCCGATATTTCATTAAAAAAATTCATTTTATTTTAACAGACAAAAAGAAGTTAAAATTGAAATAAGTACACTGTTTGAGTATAACTGCAATAAAATAAATATAACAATTAACATCAAACATCTTTAATATTACCACACTGAAAAAAAGAGTGGTATATTTAACAATATTCAAAATTTAATTTCAACTAATAAAATAGGTATATATATAACCATTTTTAAAAACCATTTTTTTTTGTATGTATAAAATTCTGTTCATCTTATATAATATTACTCTATTTTTAAAGAGTATTACCCTATTTGTAAGGATTGGATGAATTGACGTAAAATATACTAATGTCAAGAACACCAAAATTAACTAAAGTAGTTTTGCAGATGACAGTACGCTCGTTGCTTCGTACGAAGACAACGCCAGTAAATATTCTGTTTTGCTTGAGCTAAATCTCGTTTGAGCTAAATCTTCCTCCAAAGCCAAAATTTCGAATTGGCGCAAAATTAACAGAATAGATTTTAACTCTAAGAAAACTCAGTGCTGTTTAGTCTCTCGGAAAAGAAACACTTCTATCCCAACTTTAACTTTTCAAGGGGAAGTTTGGCAACATACGGGTGAGCTTAACATCTTGGGCATGGGGACCAAAAATTAAGTTAGTCCAATCATATTTTTGGTATAGCTAAAGATGCAGCTAAGTGTATGGGTTTCCTGTATCGTTGTAAAGCTTTCTTTTCATCTTCTGATCTCCTTAATATCTATAAAACATATATAAGACCTAAGATGGAGTACAATGCACATATTTGGGCAGGAGCCTCCAAAACGGAATTGGGATTTTTCGATAAAGTGCAAAATAGAGCAATTCGTCTAATAAACGATCCCAATATCATCTCTACGCTCTCTCCACTCGGTCTCCGTTGCCTAACATTAACACTTACCCTGTTTTATAGATAACTTATAGGGTTGGATTCTTGCTCTAATGAGATTTCAAGTTTGATGCCTCCTCTCAAAGCATTCCAAAGAAAAACAAGGAGAGCCTCTGCTGCCCACCCTTATGTAGTTCAAATTCCCAGATGGCATAATTCGGTTTATGGAAATTCGTTTGTAGTACGAACATCGCGAATGTGGAACCATCTCCCACCTCATGTGTTCCCCAGAATTGGTGATGATTACATTTACAACGTTCAAAGATTTAAGGTGAATATTAACAACTTTGTTCACAATATGCCTGCCAATTTGAAATCAATTTTCATTTCTTAACTAAACTTCCTCTGACCAGGCAGTACATGAGTACTAAAGGTCGTATAACCTATTGTTTGGTCAAAAAAGAGAGGTGGTGTTTAGTGGGTTAAAGTGCCACACACTCATAGAGGACTCGTACTCGTTTTCACTCCTCTATAGTGTCTTTCGATGATTCACACCTACCCTCGCAAAAAAAAAAAGTCAAGAACCATAAATGACTTTTTTTTTTTAGTATATTCCCCTGCCATGTCTGAAAAGGAAGGCTGTAAATGTTGTAAGGGAGAATTATGCTTATGACGTGTGTGGGATTCGAACCCACTCTCCCTCAGTGTTTACAACGTATCTCATTACCCAATAGGCAACCGAGGCCCCATAAATGAATTAAAAGAGAAAAATATTTCGGCTTCATTTTATTTTAAATATTTTCGTTTTTAATTCAAATGAATTGAAATAGAAAATTTTTGAAATTCGTTTGGCCAACCAGACTAATATTTCTCGATTTTTTTTCATTTTTAAATTTGTCGAAGTTTATCATTTTCTACTTTAGTTCTTTACACTTTTCGACATTAGGTTATATGAACTAAAGTAGAATTTTTTTCTCCATAAATTTACATTTAGATGTTTTCGATGTTAGTTTTAAATTTATAAATACATATTCTACTTTTTTTACATCTAAGATATTTTTTTATCTAAGAGATATTAGTAACTATTTAACATAAATCTAAAATTAAACTATAGTTATAAAATGTAAATACAAAAATGATTTACATGTACAAAAGAATTCGACTCTAGATAATAGAATTACATATACAAGATTTGTTTTTCCGGAATACTCAATTGAATGTCAAATACTCAATTGAATGACATTTTTGCTAGGCTTACAGTAAATTTAAGAAAATAAAAAGGTGCAATGCAACACAATTCACTCCATTTTACAGATATTTTGTTAATATAGGAACCTGTTCAGAAGAAATAAAAATTCTAACATAATGCTTGGTTTAAAAAGAAGGTAGCGTTTAGTTGGTTGAAGTCCAATGCTAGCAAAGTAGAATTCGCACGTTGATCTCATTGGTGTCTTTCGAGATTCTCACCTAACCTCGCAAAAAAAATAAAATTTAATTAATATTATTACTATTTTGTAATTAATTTGTTTAAAAAAAGGAAATGTAACAGTAATTCGATGCAACCGACTTATTAATACCCTGCACCTAAAAATTCAAATTAAATTAAAAATCCATAAGTTATTTTCGTCACGTATTTAATATAGACTAACGCTTTTACAACCCTTGTACAAAATTTCAAGTTGCTATCTTTATTAATTTCGAAGATATGCTTGTTAGACCTTGGCAGAGGTGTGTCAGCTACTCGAACCGCCACTCTAATTTGTCTCAAATTTCAGGTACATGGAGAAAACATTACAGAACACCCTTGTACCAAATTTAAAGGTTCTATCTTTATTAGTTTTTGAGATATGCTCGTTTGCTTTAGGACTCGTTCGGAAGCTCAAATCCTCTCCAAATCCTCTCAAATTTAAAGAAGATAAAGGAAAGATAAAAGAACACTCTTGTACCAACTTTGAAGGTTCTATCTTTAATGATTTTGGAGATAATTTTCACGGATGGAACCGCCTTACTATCGTAATTAGTAACCTACTATATAAATTTCATCAAAATACTTAATATTAGTTTTACAGTTCTATAAAGTATATTCTTCTATATAAATTTACATTAAGGTGATTTTACTTTTTTCAGTGTATCAAATACCAAAAATGTCTCATATTATAAATTAATAACACAATAATAAAATAAAACTTTCATAATTTAATATTTAAACTACATATTTTTATTAATTAGTAATAGAAGAAGAACACTTACACAAATATGAAATAGTTTATTTAACTTGTATTTAAAAAAAAAACAACAAACAAATGTATCTACTTTTTATATGAACCATAAAAAAAAAAAATTATTTAAAAGTTTTATATAAAACATGTAGCATCAAAGTTTTAAGACTAGTCTTTATATAAACGCACAACTTAATTATTTTAAAAAAATATTAAATAAAAAAAACAAAAATTGTAAAATGAAAGTTTTATTAAGATTTTTAACAATTTTATTTTTGAGCAATATTGTAAAAAAGTTTTAAATAAATTGAATATTTTAACAAAAAATTTTTTTAAAAGGTTTTTGGACAAACTACCACAACACCTACAACGCCTACAACACCTACAACACCTACAACACCTACAACACCTACAACACCTCCAACAACACCTGTACCAACACCAACAACACCTGTACCAACACCAACATCACCTGTACCAACACCAACAACAGCAGCTCCATCACCAACAACTGCATCACCTACATCACCAGCACCACCACCACCACCAGCAACCTCACCAACGACAACTCCAACATCACCCACTCCACCAACAACAATACCTATTTGTATTAAAGGATCCTGTATTAATATACCAAATACTGGAAAATAAATTATAACCGAAATAATGATCTAATCTTAAAATTGATTAATAAACTTCTTAGTGCATATGTACTTCAATGTCATTTTATTTCAAGTTTAGTCTACAAACTAAAGCAAAATTATTTGTCCCTTTAAAAATGATTGTGAATAAATTGCAAATTTGAATTTAGTTTAATGTTATGCTATTCTTTTTTTTATTCTTTTATGTTCACAGCTTGTCACTCTGCTTACAATATTATTTTTTTAATATTTTAGTATTTTAAAATAATTTGGGTGAATTTTATAATTTTTAGAACTATGGGTTGTACAAACATATATGCAAACTATATGTTTATACATTTTTCAAAAGCAAAATCCAACCTTCCAAATCCAAAACTTTTTCAAATATTCTATAGTACCATTTAATACTAAACGGTAAATGCATATTAAATTTACTTAAACTTACTTAGTACAAAATAGTAAATATAATTTTAAATATTATATTATATTAATGCGCACATAGTATATTTATATTGTTGTAACTTGTCATAAACAAAACAATTATATATCCATCTCCCACATGTATGATGGATGCTGGTGTTCTTCTTCGACTCTCAATTCGCTAAATTTTTTTTTAATACCACCATTGTAATTACCGTAATCTAATTGATTAATTTCTGGTGGTAAGTTTTGCTTTTGGTGAGTCTGTGGTTGTACCTGCGTTCAATAAGGTCACTTAAAAGTATATGTTAAAAACTGTTGAACGTTGTTATAAACCATTTGCTCACTCAAGGCAAAATATTGAAAAGTATTAATGTTGATATAAAGTATTGATATTGACATTGATAGTAATTTATTTTAAAGTGTTGTCAAGTTCGGGTTATTTAAATCGTGCACTTTTACTTTTGATTTTAATTTTGAATAAATTTTAATTTTTGTTAATTTTAATTTTTACTTTAATCTTAATTTACATACTTTAATTTATCTTAAGTCAGATTTTGATTTTGGTTAAATTTAAAATTGATTTTAAGTCTAATTTTGATTTTGATTACAATTTTAACTCTGATTTCATTTTAATTTTGCTTTTGATTTTAATTTTAAACTACATTTCAATTTTAATATTATTATTTATTATTTTAACTTTATTTTTAATATATAAAAATATTAATTTTTTCCATCAAAATTACCAATTTTAATGTTAATTTCTGTAACATACGCGGGTTGCAAACGAATTCTCATGCCGTCGATTGCCATCTTAGTTCAATTAAACCAGCAATCTTAGCCCTATATGAAACACAAATCAGTAACCACAATTATAACTTTAATGTTATCGCCTACTCACTTATTTCACACTTCGTACCCAAAAGAGGTATCGCTGTCTATATAAAAAAATCGCTTTCAACACACTTCCAAAATATAAATGTTATAGCCCAACCTTTCATTACATTTGGTTCAAAATTCTCGTTGAAAAGCATGTCATACATTTCTGTTTCCTATACAGATCACCCAACTCAAATAAACAAGAAACTGCTATTAAAATTGAAAATCTACCGAACCAGATCAATGAAATTTTGGACGCATCTCCAGAAACTGAAATTGACCTGGCGGGAGATTTCAACATTCATAACACCTCGCCACACACCCTGGAAAATATGCGGTTTCAGTTGGTTGCCCCCTTGGTTAATTCCGACCATTGTTTGGTTAACACAAGTTTCCGGGAAAAGCCCAATCTCCAACCAGAGCTCCCCTCCCAAAAAATTAGTTTGGCGTTACAGCCATGCTGACTGGGAGGGCCTTAATAACTTTTTTAGAGCCTTTGATTGCCCATTCTGCTTCCGCAACAGAAATGTTAACTTTGCTGCAAATGCGATTAGTGAAACTATTTTATTTGGAATGAGGTTATTCATCCCTCATTTCATGAAATCTGTTAAGAGGAGTCCCAAATCTTCCTTTCCACCACTTATTGATAATAAGAAGATAAAAAGAAGCCATTTCTCGAAAAGAGGAGGCTTTTAAACAGTACCAAAACAATAGCTCGGAGGCTCGCAGGGCCAACTATATAGTGGTTGGAAACAGTTGCAAGTGAGAGTTATCAATAAGCAAAAATTCTTGCAAAACCAACATGTTTTCCCAATTCCCAAAAAAGGTAATAAAAGCGATCCCTCCAACTACCGCGCTATTGCTATAACTCGTTCCTCTCCAAGGTAATGGAGAAAATAGTGAACCAAAAGCTTCTGAAATACCTGGACCACAAAGGTTTGCTTCATGATCGCCAATACGGGTTCAGAGCCCGTCGTTCAACCGATGATCTCATGACTTACCTTTGTGAGAAGCTAAGCATCAACCTTCTTCATTCTGGTGAGTCTGATGTTGTGGCTCTTGATATTTCTAAGGCTTTCGACCTAGTTTGGCACGATGCTCTATTGGCAAAATGCAAAGCTTTAGGTCTAGGTAGAGTCTTTCTAAAATGGATTGGAGATTTCCTTTCGAATCGCAGGATTCGTGTACTGGTCGATGGATATTCATCTGACAAATTCAAAAAAAATGCTGGTGTTCCCTAGGGATCAGTTTTATCACCAACTCTCTTCTTAATATTTATCAATGACCTACTCTCATTAACCTCCAATCCGATTCATAGTTTCGCAGACGACAGCACCCTTGTAGCTTCCTATGAGTTTTATAGCCGCTGTAACATTAATCACCAGATTAATACAACAGCGAAAAATTTCACTATTAGTAAGCTAAATAATGATTTAGCAAAAATTCAAAAATGGGGTGAAGTCAACAGAGTTGAGTTCAATACCAAAAAAACACAATGCTGTCTGATCTCGCGGAAAATTGCCACTACTGTTCCTAACCTACTATTTCAGGGAGAAGTTTTGCAGCATTCAACGGGTTTAAATATGCTGGGCATCGGTTAAAGCAGAAATTGACTTGGTCAAATCACATTTTTGGTATAGCTAAGGATAAATGTTTGGGTTTTTTGTATCGCTGCAAAACTTACTTTTCCGAATCTGATCTTCTTAATATCTATAAAACGTACATTAGCCCGAAAATGGAGTATAATGCACACATTTGGGCTGCAGGGCCTCAAACAGCACTGGGTTATTTAGATAATGTGCAAAATAGAGCTATTCGTTTGATCAACGACCCCAGTGTAACTTCAATGCTCACTCCACTCAGCCATCGTCGCATAGTTGGGTCACTGACCTTGTTTTATAGGTATCTCGTGGGGATTAACACTTGTTCCAAAGAAATAAAATAATTAATGCCTCCACTCAAAGGTTTCCAACGAGAAACAAGGAGGACACAGATGCTCATCCCTATCATCTTGAGTTAACAAGATGGCGAAATACAGCCTATGGAAATTCGTTTGTTATGCGCACGTCCCGTTTGTGCAATCATATATCATCGTATATGTTCCCTAAAGTTGGTAATTCGTATATGTACGATTTACTTAAGTTTAAGAAGAACATTAACATCTTTCTTCAAAATGTTCCTCTAAATTTTCCTACCTATCCCCCATAATCCAAATTTCCCAATTCCAATTTCCCTAATTATCCTTCCCACATCCCTATCCCCAAAGCCAAACTGTACATTTGTATTAAAGGTTCCATCCTAAAGTTTGGTGTTAAAAGGGGGGTGGTTTTGGTTGGTTAAAGTCCAACACTACCCTGAGGAAGCACGTGCAGTTCCTCTTGGTGACTTTCGAGTTTTCCACCAACCCTCGTAAAAAAAAAAAAATATTGTTATAAGTATATCGCCATACATTGCAATATTTCTTTAAAAATATTTCCATTCATAGAATAATTTCTTATAAGTACAATAAAATACACATATGTATGTAAATACGGCGCTATATACATCTATACTCTTATCATTCATTCATCAGTGACATATACGATATGTAAATAAAGATGATATTATATAAGTATGTATGTATATCAATATCATATAAATAAAAATTCTTCAAGCAACCGTTATGTTGTTTATTTATTTACCTTTTTTTTGTACTACGCATTATATCCTCAACAATTTCAAATTATCGAGTAAAACAAAATGGAAAAAATTCGTTAAAGAAATTTGTTAGAAAATTTGAAAAAATCAAGTAACACTTTCGTCAATTTTAAAGTAACCCTATATTATTAAAAAAAGTTGTTAACAGAAATAAGAGTATAATGTATAATGTTGAAGCTTTAATTTTTATGTATTACTTCAAAAAAATTTTAACAGGTGTTCAAGTTACAGGTGTTTAAAAATAGGAAATTTTCAGTTTTTGACCCCTTACAGCTTCTAAACGGGGGGTGATACAAAAAAAATTTCTGAAATATCTCATACTCAAACTCATGAAATAACTCATTTTCAAAGATCTAACTTCTGTCAAAATTTCGCATAACGGTAAATTAAGACACCGTATAACACAAGTATATATTTATTATATACATGTTTGTAAAGCTCATAATTGCACCTATCGTTTGGTATTTTCAGATTGAAGATATACCTTGTAGAGCTTGTGTTATAACAATTTAAATATAGAGATTTTTGGGCGCTTTGCGGGGATGTAGCTCCTTAACGGATGGAGCTACAGAAAAATTAATATTAACATAAAATTAATATTTTTATGATATCTATCAGCAGTTAAAATTTTATGGCTCTATTTCAAAAAAATTGTGGAGATCTAAAAGTTAGTTGTTCGGGAGCGAAGTTTTGGTCAGAACTCAACCAAAAAAAATAGGGAACCTACAAATTGTTCCCAGAATATTTTGTGTAAATTTCAAGATTCTAGCTTTCTTAGTTTTTGAGTTAGCGTGCTGACGGACGGACGGACATGGCTTAATACTTATCGCACGGGTATAAAAATAATGTTATTTGAGAAAGAACTATTTAAAATAGAAACATTGTACTTAATTTGTGAACCTTAGAAATAAAGGGAAGATATATTGTTTATAACCAGTAATTAGAAAACTTTCGAATATTTATTTATTTAAATTATTCAGTATAAACAAATAATTCAAAAGTAAACTACGTTTAAAATAATTTTTATAAATCGATGATGAATTTTGTAGCGATCAACATTTTGTTTTAAAAATATTATTTTTTACGCTGAAACAATGCACCGATTTTAAAAAAAAAAATTTTTAAATTTATAACTTTAAAAACAAAAACTTATAAAAACAAAAATTATCTTTTTTTTCTTTTAAAAAATAAAAATGATTATGCACTTTTCTTCTTAACTTGTTGCTTGCTTTCGAATGACTAATTGTGTCGAAACGAATTTCATTCATTTTCCATTTCGACGGACTACAGACTACAGCCTACAGCATAAGTATACACAAAAAAAAAAATTCAAAAAAAAAATAACGTTTAAACCTTAATTCTCATTTCATATAGAGAATATAATATAGACATACGTACCTTTACACTATAATTTTTTAATAAAACAAAAAGAATATTTAAAATTCAAAAGTAATACAAAAAGTCAAACAATATGCTATTTTAAAATCTATTAATGAATTGCCAACTAGCTTCAAATCCGAAACTAGTTTTTATACAGTTTTTCTTTTACTTGTTGTAAAAGAAATTATAGTTTCAAGAATATTATTTCTGAAATGCTGAATCTTGATTTTTAAGTAACTATAAAATCACCAATAATTTAGAATCTCGCATATACATTTATGTATTTTCTGGAAAAAGCGTATAACTCTGATTTTGAAACCAATTATAAAATCCTTCTATTTATTCTTTTTACTTATAAATTTGAATAACAAAACATTTAAAGTATCTCATAAATTTTGATTTAGTAATCAAATTTATAATTCTTCAATTTCTCTTCCCCTTTTGGGACTACCGACTTCATAATCGAGCTAAAAAACATTGGGAAATATGTCAAAAACGCGAAATTTCGTATCTGGGAAAAAGTAAAATATATATGTATATAGTAAAAAGCTACCTCTATTTAAGTCCATTTCCTCATAGCCCACTTTCTATTATTCCACAAATAAGCCCCAAAGCTGGTATTTTTTTATTAAATATAAAAATAAATAATATCCATACTGAAAATGTTGTTTCGATGTACATTACCTGAAAATACCTTCATAACAAATTTCGACAATAAAACCAATAAATATAGTTTAATAAACGATCACAATATCACCTCAACGCTCTCTCGACTGAACATCAAAATGTGGCCTTCACTCAAAGTTTTCAAAAAGAAACAAGGAGAGCATGCTCTACATACTTACTGTTACGTACTTGAAATTTCTAGATGGTAATTCAGCAATGTAAATTCGTTTGATATTCGAATATCGTGAATGTGGAATTTGTGAATGGCGTTTATCTGCGTTCATTGTATATTTCTATAAATCTTAAATAAAAACTCCATAGCAAAACATTTTTTTTTAATGCATTTCTCTGCCACATAAATCTGGACAGGAAATTACGCAGTCTTTCCTGTTCAGGCGTGACTATAAATTTCGTAAGCGGGAATAACTCTGTGGATTCGATAACGTGTGTGGGATTCGAACCCACACTCCCTCGGTATTTACAGCGTATTTTATACGCTCTTAGCCATTAGACCACCGAAGCCCCCATAGCAAAATCTTACCATAGGCATAAAAAACAATAGTACAAACGTCTTTCGATGATTCTCATTTACCTCTCAAAAAAACAAAATTAACCTATATACTTATTTATATAGATTATATATGTATGTTTAAATAGTTAAGTTAGTGTAGTAGCATTAATAATTTTACGATATAGGTAGGATTGTCCAATTTCCTTACAAAACGTACATACATAGTTTTATTAAATCATCAAATAATAACATCACAGATGTATAGAATTAAGGATTTTGGTGTCTGTAAATAAATAATAATATACATATTTTATACACATTCCGAAAGAAGATCTTCCTAAATTATATTTTACATAAATATGTATATATTTAAACAACAAAGCACTTAAAATAACATTTAAACATAACATAATTTATTATTGGATATGTCCGCCAATTGAAGTATATTGTGACAGACAGCTAGTGGAACATAATCCGAAAACTAAATTTGGGGATTATGACTCTTCATCAGAAAAACATAGCTCTGAAGGACATTATTCCACGGGAGGTTATAACACGTTCCTTATTAAAGCCGCTTTTTATTTTAAAACGTGGTATATTTTGAGTGAACAAAATATCATATCATTATATAAAGCAGAAAATTTTTATTATTTTTGAGGTAATTTTAAACTCTTTTTAAAGCACTTAGAAATTTTACACAAATTCGCCATAAAAATAATTTATGCGAAGCTCATTCTACTGCAATATAAGGCAATATATTCTGTTAGCGCACCAACATGTAAACCAGGTTTTATGGCGGTTGGCGAAATAGAATTGTAAGGGCTTTTAAGCTTAACGAAAATACGGTTTTACCAAAAAAAAATAGTTAAATAATTAAAACAATTTTAACCAAAAAAAACGAGGAAGAGTGTAGACTGAGTCAACTCTGGGATACCCGTATGAACCTAAAATATACTGGTTTTATAAAACTTGATCATCTTTTACAAAATTTCAGATGTTTTAATACCTTCCTTAAATGCCAAAATACATTTGTACATTTTAGAGTTGTATGACAGCAACCTGACCCTCTTGCACCAGCACAACCAAATTTCACGGAGGTTATTGCCCTAAAACTCCATCATCTTTTGTAACATTGCAGATGCCTAGCTTGATTAACTTCAAAGATATGCAAGCTACCTGAACCTGCTGCTCTAGCACAACACAATTTTACAGAAAGTGCCAGTATACAACTCGACATCTTGTCATGAAATTGCACCAGTACAAGCAAATTTTACAGAATTTATAGTCATAAAACTTAATCATCATTTGTAAGATTTCAGTCGCCTAGCTTCATTAAGTTCCAAAAGGTGCAAAAAGTCTGAATCGTTGCAAAACCAAACCAATTTTACAAAAGTTGTTGGCATGTAACTCGACACCTCTTCACTAAATTTCAGCTATCTAGCTTCAATGCACTACTTACTGTTACGTACTGTACAACTTTTAACCACCTACGCACATATTTAGATTCATCGCTAAATATGATTGTATCACATTGCCTCTTTTCCTTCGATAGAGTGGTTAATAAAGGTTTTTCTTTAGCCTAAGTAAAAATTGTTTAAGTGGGAAGTTAGCTGAACTTTAGCTTAGTTAAATATATTTTTGTACCCGAATGGACATATGTTCAAGCGTTTAATAAGTTTGCCATTACATCTGTACGACCTTAAAGGAGCCGAGCTAGATATAGGCTCAAAAATCTTGTACCGAAATGGCCCACATACATTGAGGCACACAAAAATATCTGGACGATATAATATAAAAAAATTTTAATTGAAATCTGATATCTCTTATGTGAAATTTAGATAGTCCACCTTTATGCTTAGAAGCAGACATAATAGTCTGTTGTTTTGGTTGTTTTAAATTTGTTAACAATGTCACCTACAGAAGACCTTTATATATTCAAGAATTTTGATAATTCACCATAACTTTGGACAATTTTATATATTTCAATATTTATTTTTCGAATTTGTTCATTAATTTCCTTTCAACACTCCATAACGAATAATTAATATTAAAATAAAATATATTTATTACATCATAAAAGTAATAAATCGTAATCAGCTTTAGAATAATATAATTATTAAAAGTACAGACTGTACAAATTACTAGTGATCAATTTATTTTTAATTGTTATATGAAGTGCTTTTAGTTTATTTTCATATTTATGTATATTTTACATAATAAAATAAGCTTTTAAATAAGTATTATACTTAAGACATTGAAACTTTGAATCTTATTGCTCTGAAAATTCGTTTCAACAATTTCATATGCTTGTCTACTAATGGTTAGAATATGTATAAATAAAAAAGAAGTCACAAATTTTGAATAAAAATTAATACAAATTAAAATTTTTCTACATAATTTTTATAATTTATTTCTTATTTTTTTTTTTTTTTTTTTATTAATTTTCTTTTATTTTTATTTTTATTTATTTTCTTTCTTTTTACTTTTTTAATTTATTCTTTTTTTTTTTCTTGAAATGTTTGCACATGAATTTTATTCGTACTCTAACATCATTTTTTTATTTTTTTATTTTTTTTTTATTTTAAACTTAAGAATTAAAAATAATTAAAATGTTACAAAAAAAAAAAAATTATTTTTTTTCTAAATTAACACATTATATGAAAAAAAAAAACAAAAAAAATTTAAAATAACAAAAATATTTACAAAATTCTTTCCATATCTTTTTTTTTTTTTTTAATTTATAGATTTTTTTTTTACGTTAGCAGCCCCGTTACAAAAAAAAAAAAAAGAAATAAATTCTGTTTAAGAAATTATTGGTAAATTTTTTATTTAAGATTATTTAACTGTTAGATGTTAAAGTTAGTCAATATTATTATATATATATATATTTATTTTATAAATATATATATAATATTATAATATTAAAATACATATGTATGTATTTATACATGTTATGTGTTTCTAAAAAATTGCATATATACATACATACATACATAATTTGTCGACAGAATAAAATATATAAAAAAAGAGTGAAATAATTAGAAATATTTGTTTTTGTTTTCATTTTTTTTTTTTTTTATTTTTTTTCTTTTTAAGTTTCACTAAAAGTAAATAAAGCATTTATTTTCATTTTTTTTTTATTATTTTTTTTTTTTATTTATCTTAAATAGTTTACACAATAAATTTTGTTTAGTTTTTGTTTACTTTCTTTCTCTACATTTCTTTTTTTTTTATATTCTTATTTTAAATTTTATATACTAAATGTATATTTATAAAATTTAAATAATTAGTTATGCAATTTTTTAAACTATATATATATAGCAAATTATATATATATATATATTTGTTTTTTTAAAGTATCTCGTAAAAGATAATCAGTTGAGCGTAAAAAATGATATAGAAGAATTAGATAGAAAAGCAAAAAAAAAAAAAAAAATTTAATTAAAGATCAATTTTTAACCGTTTTCAAAATATAAAAAGACTAACGGTTCTAAGCCAATTTTTTATTAATTATTTTCAAATGTTTAAAAATGTTTTTTCGATCAAATATTTTGACAATCATTAGAAAAATATACAGACATACTTTAATGGCTACAAACCATCAAAGGAGTGCTACTTAAATGGCTAATATAAATATTTAAAAAAAAAAAAACAATTTTTTGCATAAAAATAAACCGTTAATTAACAAGGCATTATTATAACAAAAAGATAGTTCTGAATTCATTTTGTTTAGTGTTTAAAAAAAAAAAATAAATAATTTTAAAAAATACATACATATACTTCTTCAATTTACATTCGTTTAACTTGAAAAATATAAAAAAGAAAACTTGAAAACTATAAAAATAAAAATTGGTCATAAAACGGTTTTGTTTCCTTTTTGATTTTAATTATAAAGATTGATATCCGTGATTACAAGGGTGTAAAACTTTTACCCTTTATTCAAATAAATGTTATTATTAAAAAACCGAATGGTTTTTTTTTTTAATACAAAATATTTGTTATAATATTATGCAGCAGATTTTAAAACGGTTTTTTCTATTTATATTGTAGTAGTAGTATATTTTTTAACCGTTATATTATGTTAATGTATTTTTTTTTTTAATTTCCAATAAGAATAAATTAAAATCTTTGTTTCCTTTCTAAATTCATTAAAAGAAATAAAATACAAAATTTCTTAATTACTTTTAAAAATATGTATTTTATTAAATAAAAGTATAAATTTATTTCTGTTTCCTAGGAAAAACTAACAAAAAAAAAAATTAAAAATATTTCTTTTTTTTTTTTACATACAAACAAAACAAAACCAAATCATAATTATATTAATAATTAATTATAATAATATTAATAGTTTTTTTTATTTTTAATCAATATTAATTACATAAATATATATTTTTTTTTTTTTTTTGCTTTTTTTAATTATAATTTTGTTACTTTAATTTTTTTTTTTATATTTTTATTTTTATCTCTAATTTTCATAAATTTTCTTTTTTATTTTTTTTTTTATTTTTTTGACTTAAATTTAAAATTTGATAATTTATTAATTTAATTTTTTTTTATGTTTTTTTTTTCTCTTTTTTTTTTTATTTTATTTTAAATTCTTATATATTATTTTGTTTTTTTTTTTGTGTTGACTTGTTCTCTTTAAATTTAGAAATGGTCGGTCGATCGGTCGGTCGGTCAGCTTCTCCGTTGAAAAATATTTCTGTTAATTTGTGGTTAAATGTATGTATGTATGTATGTATGTTCATGTTTGTTTGTTTTTTTTTTTATATATTTTTTTTTATATTATAATTTATTAAAATGGTTACGATTTATTTTATTGGTGTACATAATATTATAATATATACTTTTAGTTTGCTCCTTAAAGTAAAAATATAAATTTTTTATGACTTATTTAAAATTTCTTAAAATTTTATGCAGAAAATTATATTTATTTTATGTGGCAATTATTTTTATTTTTTTTATTTTATTTTTTTATTTTTTTTTTTTTTTTGTTTGTTTAATTGTAATTTAAATTAAAGAACTTAATAATAAATAATTTAACCCATTTTTTATATAAGTATATAATATTTTTAAAGGATATTTTTTTAATATAAAAAAAAAAACAAAAATTCTTTTATTAGTTTTTCTTTT
This sequence comes from Poecilobothrus nobilitatus, assembly GCA_947095535.1. NCBI lineage: Eukaryota > Metazoa > Arthropoda > Insecta > Diptera > Dolichopodidae > Poecilobothrus > Poecilobothrus nobilitatus. The sequence continues at coordinate 171,706,617 of OX352774.1, forward strand.
CTATTTTGTATTTTCCTATAAAAGGCGAGAAAATTAATAAAAAATAAAAAAAAAAAATTAAATCTAAATGTAAAAACTTGCAAATATTGCAAAATTGGATTGAAAAAATATTATTATTAATTGCATTTATCCTGATGCATAAATTTGCATTAAATGTGCATAAAAAAGAACAACAAATGCACATACGTATATATATATATATATATGTATTTAAAATATTGCTATGAAACTTATTTTTGGATTTAATTATGGGTGTAACAACCTTATAATAAATAGTTTCCAGAATCGTTTTTAAATGATGGAGTTTAATTGTTGAAAATGTTGTTCATAAAAAAAATTCAAAAATTCAATTATTTTAGCAAAATAAAAAATAACAAAAAAAAAAAATATAAATCACTTTAATATTTTTCAAGTTTCAAAATAATTTTTAGCATTTTTATATAATTCGTATATAATTTTAAAAAACTCATTTTTAATATTGTATGAAATCGTCATTACAAACTTACATAAAAGGTATTCAAATCAAAATTATGTTTTACTTATTAATTTTTTAAAAATATTTTAAAAATAAATAAATGTATATATGTTATATAATTAATATTATTTTTTTATATTAATTTTTTTTTTTTTTTGTTTTTTGACAATCACCTTCTTTTATAAGCAAAATCACCTTTTTTGTGAATAAAATCAAGGAAAATCAAAATTTCTTAATTAGACAGAATCAAAAAAAAATGTAAAATATATTTTTCAATTTTTAATATATACTTTTGAAAATTTTAAGTCGAATTTTTGAATTGAATATTTTACATTTTCTTTGTTTTGTAATTTAAGTGCTAAAAATTATTTTTTATTTACTCATATAATAATGTTTCGACACTCATTTAACTTCTTTGACAAGTACAATTTTAATGTTTTCAATAGTTTTTATGGAAATTTTCAATAAATCTTGCTTAAATTTTTAGATTTAAAATCTAATTCTTTTATGTATTTTGTTTTTTTTTTTTTTTTTTGTTTGTTTGAATACTAATATTATGGCATTTTTAGTTAATAAATTCCTAGTTTGTTTTTAACTTTCTAATAAAATTTTTGTTTTGGTTTTTAAATATAGATAGTATATTACTAAGTTGTTGTTTTTTTTTTTTTTTTTTTTGTGTAATGTTAATATTATTGAAGTTTCTCTATTGTTATATTTACCATAGAAATTTAATTGTATATATTATAAATATTGTAGACATATTTCTTTTATTAAAATTTTAAATTACTAATCTAAGAGAAAAAACAAATAGAAAACCAAAAAAAATTCTAAAAAGAAAAAAACAACAAAACAAAAAAAAAATGGGTTAAAATATTAAAATTGAGTCTTTCATTTTGATTTTAAGTATCCCAAGTTTTACACAATTTATTGTAAAAAATTAAGAAATTAAAAAAAAAAAAATTTTGAAATTTAATAATATTTAAAATTATTTTCTTCTTTCTTTTACATAACTTAAATAACTTGAAAGTTAAATTTAATTTAAAGTTACCACAATTTCTAAACAAGATTGAAAAGTCATATCCTATAAACATGATCCAGAATTCTTCTTGATATTAACAATTTTATATTGGTCTACTTAAAAAAAAAAAAATCATTAATTGAGTTTGCCCAAGTTTTTTTTTACTACGCCAGAAGTTAATTAAAAATTTTAGAACAAGTATTTTCGTTTTGAAAAACTGCGAGCTCTGAAAATTTTTGTTTTTTGTTTGTTTTATTAGGGATATTCTACTTGAAGTTTATTTTCTTTGTTGAGTAAAACAAGGGACACCATTAAAACAAAAATTAAATTAATAAGAAAAATTAATATAAAGGAGAATAATATTCGGAGATTTCGTTTTTCTTTTTCTCTATGAAGCTAAATAGAATATTATTATTAAAAATATTAATATAGAGCCCTATCTCAATGGTATACTGAAATTTTAATAGTGGGCGCTGATAAAAACGTATATCATATTATATATATATATATACTGTATATAAATATATAAATGTATATATATATTTTAATTATAAAATATAATTTATTAGTGTATAAAAAATTTAAAAAAATTAAAGTATATATTTATTATTTATTATATTAATTTATTTTTATTTAATTTTTTTTTCCATTTTTTTTTTTTTTTTTTTTTATTTTATGACTAGTTTTTACAAAATTAAACATTTATTTTTTTTCTATTTTCATCTATTTATAAATATATTTATTTATTTGGTACATAATATTATTTTTTTTTATAATTTTATTTAAACAACACGGACATTTTGACTAAAGAGTTTTAACATTTTTATTTAAGAAATCTCCGAAGATTTGCCAATAAAATCAAAATAAATAAAAAAAAAGTGGAGAATAATAATTATTATTAACAAATTGAAACCTTAGAAAATAAAAAAAAAAAAATCTACAAAATTTTTTAATTTTTTATTTTTATATAATTTTAAATTTATTATTTTATTTAAATTATTAATATTTTGCTTTGTTTTTTGTGTATATATATAACCATTTACATATATATATATATATATATATATATATATAAAATAAAACACATACATTTATATGAATTTAATTATGTACGTATTTAATATAAATTTCTTAACTCAGCAATACATAAAATTAATATGACATTTAAAAGTTTAATTTAGAAGAAAAAAAAAAAGTTATTATTATTTAAATTTATCATTGTATTAATTATTTACATTATCTGATTAACGGTTTAAATTTAAATTATTAAAATTAGAACTGTCAAACTGAAATGTCAAAATAAAAAATTATTAACTTTTGTACCTAAAAAATTATATTGAATAAATGTCAATAATATGACATTTCATGACGTATAACATGCGTCCTGTTTTTTCAATATAAAATTGTATTAAATTAGAAAATGGTTTTAACAACTGACAAAATAAAAGAAAAAAAACTCAGAATGACAAAAGTTAATATGCAGTTTATATCTGTAATTTTTTAAATAAATCAAAAAAGTGAAAAACATATAAATGAATGGTACGTATTTATTTGCCTATATTATTATTATTATTATTTTCTGAGGTTAGATTTCCCAAATGAAGAGAATTAATAAAATTAACAATCAAATTCATCAAAATATTATTATAATTCAAGGCTCAGATAATATAAAATTTCTTTTTTCTTTGAAAAATCCAATATGTTTATGTAAAAAAACAAAATGCAAAAAAAAAAAAAAGCTATAGAACTTTTAAATTATTTTTTTTCTTTTTATTTAAATTTTAAAAACTAAAACAGAATATTAACGATTAATTTAATTTTAAATTTTTTTTTGTTTTACTTTTTTAATCTTAATATCTTTAAATTAAATAAAAATAATTAAAAAATAGAATATTGCAAAATAATAATATGCGAATGAAACAAAATTTAAAAAAAAAAAATGTATATATATATACATATACATATATATATATATATACATTAACAAATGGAATTTAACTACGTAAATATACTTTAGCTATATTTATATATATATAAATCATATATACATATATACATATATATATACATAATATATATATATATATATATATATATATGTAATATATTTTTTTTTAATTTTTGTATAAATCTAATTAACAGAAAAAATTCTTATCGGAAAATTGAACTTTCTTGCATTTTATATTATTTTTTTTTTTTAATTTTCCATATTCATTTTAACTTTTCATTAACTTATTAATTTTTTTTATTTGTTTTTTTTTTTTTTTTTGTAATAATTTTATTTTTTATATTTAAATTTAAAAATGGTTTTTTTTTATTCTTACAGTTTTTTTTTTTTAATTTAATTTAAATTTATTTCTTAATTATTAAAAATATTTTTATTTTTTTTTTTAAAATTCAGCAAATTCTTTAGCGCATTTTTCTGTACTTGAAATTCTAAGCGCTTCCTCTTCATAATCATCGAAATTGCTAGTATCCCCTGGCCCCTTACATCTTGGTATAAATGGTGCTTCTACTTTTCTTTGGAAAATAGAAATCCAATCAGTTGATGCAAACCATTTATGTCCTTTAATATCATTAACACCAGCTTTTAAATTACCATAACGTTTTGTTAAATCTACTTGCAGTAGATTTCTTAATAAATCTTTTAAATCTGAACCAAAATGTGATGGAAACCTTACTTTACCAGATACAATTTTCTCATATATTTGTATAGGTTGATCAGCAAAGAATGGTGGATAACCAGCTGCCATTTCATATACCAATACACCCAAAGCCCACCAATCAACTGCTTTATTATAACCCTTACTCAATATAATTTCTGGTGCCAAATATTCTGGTGTACCACATAATGTCCATGTACGTCCTTTTACACGTTTTGCAAAACCAAAATCTGTTACTTTTAAATAACCTTGTGAATCTATCAATAAATTTTCTGGTTTTAAATCACGATATATTAAATCCAAATAATGTAAATATTCGAATGCCAAAACTATTTGCGCTGCATAAAATCTTGAATGTGGTTCTGAGAAACGACCAACTTTTCTTAAATGTGAAAACATTTCACCACCTGGTACATATTCCAATACCATATATAAATTTGAATTATCTTTGAAATGATAACGTAAACTGACCAAAAATGGAAATGAGATTGCTTGTAAAATTCGTTTCTCATTTAATGTATGCTCAACTTGTTTTAGTTTAACAACTTTTTGTTTATCCAAAATTTTCATAGCATAATAATCTTTTGTCGGTTTATGTTGTACTATCATTACACGTCCAAATGAACCAGTACCTAACGTTTTAATACGTTCAAAATCCTCGAGACTTGCTGTATTTGTTGGATTACGTTTCCATTTATCTTCAAATTCCTCTTTTGCTTGTTCAAGAAATTCTTTAACAGTTTCAGCAGCATCGACCTTTTTGGTAGCGGTTGCAGCATTATTCCCCATACTGAAGAGTTTTTTAACTACACCTTTGGCTCCACCGCTACTAGAACCACCACCGCTGCTACTTCCGCCCCCGGAACCTGTAACAAATTAAAAGAAACAAAAAAACCAAATGAATTTTCATAAAAAAATTTAAATAAAATTTAAAAATTATTCAAATAGGTTTTATTTTTATTTTAAAAATTACAAGGAGGCATTTTAATTGAAATTATAAAGCGGTTGAAAATGTGTAAGATAAAATTTTATTGTGCAAATAGGTTTTAAAGGGGCTAAAAATCAAAGAAAAAAAAATTAAAAAAAAAAAAAAATCAAATCAAAAGAATTCAAAAACGAAAATAAATGTTTTTTTTTAATAGCATTCAAAAAAATCAAACATAAAAACTAAATAAAAAGGCAAGAAAAAAGTTCTAAATATATTTTAAAAGGCATTTCAGTTTTTTATACAATTTAAAGTTATTAGAAAACAAAAAAAAAAAAAAATATTATTACTGTGTCAGGAAATCTAATAACAAATCAAAATGCAAAATTACGTTTTTCAATTAAATTATTTTCACTTAAGACAATTTTAAAAACAGTTTTGCTTTTAATATACAGTGAAAGATAAAGGATTAAAGGATAATAAATCATCTAAATACAAAATTCGGACAACATCAACTACAATAAATGTTTAATGCTTTATATCAATACTTAACGTTTTTTGTTGACTACAGTTTCTTCAAAAAACCTAAAATTTATATATGATAGAAAAATAATATTCCAAACATTCATGGTAAATAAACCAAAAATTGGTTTAATTTTATGCCAAAATTTTTAAACTTTAATTTCAAAATTAAGTTCAAGTTCAGATATTTATTTATAATGTGTGAACTGAACGGAATCTTTAATATTTTTGTTTAATATTAGAACAAATTTAAGACAATATAATACTAAAAATAAGAAAAAGTGCGGCATTATTAAATGACAGTTTAAAAAAGAAATTCAAGACAATATCTGATTACTGAGATTAATTATATAACATTAATAAATTTATTAATGTTTTTTTTAGTATTTATCTCAAATATTTAAGCTCTTCTTATCATACAAACACACCCATAATATTTTTGATATGTGATTTTTCGTAAAAATAATTACATACATATAAGTGTATGTACGTATGTATGGTAAATTCCGAAAAGGTTTCTATTAATAAAATTCTAATTTTGATAAGAATTCTAATAAAATTTTAGTTTATTTATTTTTGTAATATAATTAAAATGTACAAAAAAGATGATTTCAATTCCACAAATTATTTTCTCAACAAGTTTTTTCAACAAAATACTTATTATTAAAAAAAAAAAACAAAACAAAAAAAAACAAAACAAAAAAAATCAAATATTAATTTTCCATGTTAAATTTTAATAAAATTTCTTCAAAAAAAATATTTATTAAATATTTCTGCAATTTCTAATTAATTGCAAACAATATTCATAATTACTTAAATAAAAAAAAAAAAAAATTCACTCACTTCTATCTTTTTCTATAAATTCACGAAATTTATTACAAAATTCATTAATTGGTGTCAAACTCATTTTATTTTTCTCATATTTTTCTTTTTTAAACTTTTAAAATTAAAATATTTTAAATTTACAAAAAAAAAAAAAAAAAAAAAACCAAAAAAAAAAACTAGAAATTTTCAAATTTTAATTTAAAATTAAATAAAAAAATTATAACAAAAAACAAATTTTTATTTTATTGCTGCTTTTTATCAACCAAAGTTACAAATTTCGAATAAATTCCAATATAGCTAAAATATGTTTTATTTTATAAAACAGGAGGAGTATATACTTTAAATGTTTATTTGTATCTATAGTTTGTTCATATTATAAACAATCAATATAAAAAAAAAAAAAAAAGAGACAAAAATAACTTTCTATCAAATACTTAATATTCAAAATAAAAAACAGATGTTGTTCGTTATGTTCGTAACAGAATTTTTTTTTTTTTTTTTTTTTTTTTTTTTTTTTTTTTTTATTAAATAGGTAGCGTAATTAAAAAACAAAATTGTTCTCACGTTTTATGTCATAAAAAAAAAAAAAAACTATTTGGATTATTTCCAAATATTTTGTTATGTAAAATGCAATTAATTTTTGTTTAATGTAAATTTATTGCACTATATACAGAAACAAAAACAATTAAATATATATTAAATAAAAAGAAAATTTAATTTTGAATAAAATAAGTATAAAATAAAAATGAATCGCTCTACAAAAAGGCAAAGCAAACAGATCTGAAATGATTCGAAACTTCACATTAGACAATTTTCATTTGTTGTTTTAATATAAGAAATTTTCATTTTTTTTATAATTAAATAATAATGTAATTAAGTATATAAAATTCTAAACTAATCAACAAATAAATTAATAATATTAGTAAAAAAATAAAAAAATTATACTAAGTTTTATCCCTTAGGTGAGACCTAACGCAGAAAGCGGGCGTGCGATTTTTCTACGATAGTTCTAGTTTTGCGATTTTTCTGCGGCAAAAATAGAATTTTAAATTTATTTAATAACAGCAATTGATAATTTTTTTGCAATTAAAAATGATACAAACCGATGAACACATTAATTTCAATTTAAAAAATGAAAATATTTTCTTCATTTATGTATCGCAGTTTTACCGCTCCAAAATTTAAACAATATTGGTTTTAAATTTCGCTCCCTTATTCGCTCATCTGTATGACCACTTGTTTGAAAACAATTACATTTGAAATATTTTTAAAAAAAATCGCCTGTAGAAAAAATAATACCTACATAGAAAAATGCTTTACGGCGTCTAAAAATGACAGTTAATTCGATTTATGAGTTAATTTCTGATAACGTTTAAAAATTTGCAGATTTAGAATATATATTTGAACAAAAACGTTTTATCGCGTTTGAAAATGACAGTTAATTTGATTTCTGACGTTTAAAAATTTTCAGATTTAGAATATATGTATGTATATAGGTACTTAAACAAAAACGCTTTATCGCGTCTGAAAATGACAATTATTTTGATTTGTGACGTTTAATATTTTCTACAAATTTTCAAATTTGTGATTCTTTTTTTTTGTTTTTACGTATTTATCTAATTAAATTATTTTTCGAAGATTTCTCTATTCTTTAATGGCATCTCATAACAAACATTAACTTGCAAAAAAAAGTAAAACAATTCCAAAGTTTTGTTCTAAAATCCAAATAGTTAAGTTTAATTTTTATTAAATATAAGCTCATTTATAAACAAGTTATTGTGTTTGAGCAGAATACTCACATAAACTGCGTTAAATCATATGATATGATAAATACTTAATTCAAAAAAAAAAAAATTTTAATTTAAATTAAAAATATTTATGCACGTCATAAAAAAAATACATTTATCTATTAATATATATATAAAAATAATAACAAAACAAAACAGTATTTAACAGTTAAAAGTCGAATTGAGATAATAAAAAAAAAAAAAAATTAAAAAAATAATACGGTAATATATAAAATAGTAATAAAAAAAATATTTCTTACGTCAATTTGTTTTAACCTTTAATAACAACATTAAAAATAAATATATATATAATATATATATATATATATATATATATATATGTATAGAAATTAAATTAAATTATATACTTTATTATCTTTATAATTAAATTGCAATAATTAAATTTTTAAAAATTAAAACTTATATTGGACTTAGAAAATTGTATAATCTATTAATTTACTCCTAAAAGCATGCACGCATATATTATAAGTACATTATTTAATTAAATTTACAAATCTATTAGATAAAATGAAAACTTATTATTTTAAAAACGAAATATCATGTTAATTTTTTAATTAAAAATTAATCAAAATCTTAAATTTTATTACAAGTTCTAAAAAAAAAAGCTCTGCTGTACTGTAGAAATAACATTGAAAATTGCCAAATATTAAGTTAATGTACATTTCTTATATTATGTACAGACTACAGACAACTATTATTATGACATATTGCACATTTTTAAATTTTTTATATTTTTTTTTTTTGTTTTTAAGATAACTAAGTACTCGTAAGTAAATATTTCATTTAACAAAGTATATATACATATATATAATTAATATTATTGTTATATATTTAACTAGATAAGTATATAACTATTTTTGGTTTTCCAAAAAAAAATTTAGAAAAAGACCTAAAATAAATCCTTGAAATCAAAAACTATATTTGAATCCCTCATCAATTTAAAATAATTTTCAAGGTTTCTGAACACAAATTCAATGTTTTATTCAAAATATTATAAAGAAAAAAAAAAAAAGTATTTATTGAATAAAAAAAAGCAACAAAAATGTAAATTTACAGCAAAAGCAATTATATGTACGAGTAAGTATTAAATGTTATATTTATAGATACATACTACATAATTTATATGAATATAGGTATATACTTATTTGTAAAAAAAAAAAATTTACAATTTGATTTTTGTATAAAAAGAAAAATTTTCTTTATTAAAAAAAAAAATTTTCACGAATTGTTTTTATAAATATATGTATGTAGGTATGCATATACGAAAATTTCCTATAACAAAAATAACATATATACTCTATATTATATCGTGCCTTTCAAAAACAAATTTATAATTTATTTATATGTATAACAAAAAAAAATACATGAAAAAGTAAATAAATAATAATAGAATATAAATAAAAAAAAAATATGAGAATCGTGACTTTTCAACTTTTTTTTTAACTTTTATTCTAAGTAATTATAACCTCATTTTAATTTTCATTTCAATATTTTAAAAATAAATAAATTCATTTATTAGTTAGAAAAAGAAGAGTCTTATTAATATTAATAAATACAAATAAAGTAAATAAGTAATTGTTGTTTTTTTTTTTTTTTTTTTTTTATTAATGAATCCAAAATTTATTATTATCCAAAACTATAGAAATTAATTAACGATTATCAACTCAATTGAATGGTATAGACATACATGTTTACCAAAATATATAGTTCTAAATATACATTTGTAATTAATATGTATTTTACTATACCATTTATTATATTAGGTACCATTTCATCGGAAATGCATTTGCGATGTGTTCAACACATCGTCTATTCAGATTATGAAATGATAAAAAAAAAATTTTGACGATGTGTTATGACTTATGATCGAAAATCGTTTGACAATGTGTTTGCGACGTTGTAAACACTGAAATGTCAGTCAAATTAAAGATTCAAAATTTACCGAGGTCGTGACATCCAAATAGCATAAAAAAACGTCTGACGCAAAGTATTATGATCCAAATTGTAAAACAAAAGCTTTTTACAAAGTATCATTATCTAAATTGCATTCTGATAGTTTAGATTAAAAATAATCTGGACACTTTTATTTTATCTTTGACAATTCAATAGTGAATTTGAATGAATTAATATTTAAAGTGATTTAAAATATGAATTTTTTATGTTGTTAAGCGAATTAATTATTTTTAATTATGTTATTTAATGTTATTTTATTTATTTATATTATTTATTTCAATAGTTATTATTGTTATTTAAACGACGAAAAAGTTGATCCAAATTATATTACATTTACATTACATTTAGACACAAAACATCAGTTTTACAATGCATTAAAAAGCTTTATGTGTGTTTGTAGCGCATAGAAATGCTTTTTTTTATGCAATTTGGATGTCACGTTTATTTTGCACTAAAATAAAATAAAAAAAAAATAAATATATTTTTATTTAGTTTTAATTTATTATAAAGTTAAACTTTAATTTCAATTACACAAATAGCGCGCATCGCATAATTTATGATCGAAAATGTCAAATCAAGCGTCATTGGTGTTATTGTTGCATTGTATTGACAATTTAATTTTTTCGATTTTTGACGAAATCAAATATATTTTTTTGACATTTCCAATAAGACCCTTCCTTATACACTATTAAATAACAGTTTTCGAAGTATTTTTTTATACTTAATAATTGCGTTGGATTCATTATGTTAGAAACTCAGATTTGATTTTTAAGTTTTATAAATGGAATAGAATAATATTTAAACATGAACAAAATATAATCTAACTATTGCTCTGAAAATTTATATAAACTGTTATATAAACTAAATTCAATTAAAGTCAATTGTATATTTTATATAATAATTAGGTACTAAACAATTAAAATAAAATATGGTTATTTTTGACAACAACAAGCTGACAACAATATTTAAACCAAATGAGGAGACATATAAATTAACATCAAGCCATTACGACAAGGCTCGTGAGAGAAAGTCATAAATTGATTAGTTAAGAATTTAGAAAAAAGTTTATTCAATTTTCCTTTTACTTTACTTTACATAAGTGTTCAGACAAGTGTATTAATTTTGATTACATGGTTAACTACAGTAATAGGTGGTATAAATTAAATAACTCATAAACAAATTTTGAGTAGTTCTATATAAAATATTGTATACTGCAATTGAAATATGCTCTAAACAATATTCATACAATATATAAATTTTAAAATATTAAGGTCTTCAAATTAATTTAAACGACAAACATTTTATCATTTTGAAACTATATAGAGTTTATTGATCAAAATTTATATCAATTTACTTTTATATACCTATAAATACTTAAATAATTATCATTAATTATTTTCAATAAGCATAGAAAATATCCTGTAAATAGTAAAGTAATTAACTCTTTAAAACGGTAAAAGATAAACATATAAAATAAAAATTAATTTTCAATAATATTTTTTTATGGCTATCTTTCAAAAAAAAAAAAAAACTAATTTACAAATTTCTTTCTTCATAATTAATTTTAGTATTGGACAAAACAGACACATTGAAATCAATTTGAAGTTTTTTAAAATTTTTATTTTAAGAACTGATACACATATACCTGCTTGTTGCAAAAAAAATATAAAATCTAATAGGCCCCATACACTAATAAATTTATTTAAAAACATGTTCATAAACTCTTTTAGCTCTTCACCACACCACACTAATAAACTTTAGCTTAATCAAATTTACAAACTTCAGTATTTTTCTACTTATAATTACGGATAAAATTATCGCCTTGATGGTGATAGCAGAAATCGATATAAGAAATAGTTCAAGAGTATTTACTTACTAATAATATATGTATCATTAAATACTCAATGAAGAACTCTTAAAGGAAATTAGCCAAAAAGAACCAAATGACTATAAGATATATTTGAGAATGGGAGAAGGAAGTTTTCAAAAGTTTTTACAAAATGTGAAACCAGAAGTTAATCCAGAAGTAAAACATTTATTGCGGGATGCGATTTCTGTTCTGTTCCGTTGTAAAACTTTTTTAATTCTTGTCCATAACAAATTCTAATATTTGGAATTTTCTTTTTTAATTTGTCAATTGCGACATCCTCTTCAATTATTTGATCTATAGAATGATAGCACACTTTTCTATACTTCATCTCGTAATTGTTTATTTCTGCAGAAATTTGAAGAAGTTTACCATAATTAAGGTAGTCAAATTAACTTCAGACTTTATTATTTTTTAAGGACAATGTTCTTAAATAAAAATTTTTACAAAGAAAAAAAAAATGTTTAGATGTAAAAAAAACTCAAGAATTTATTTCCAACTGATTTTAATTGTTTTGGTTTACAAATTTTACCATACACACTTAAACATACTCAGAATAACTTATAAATTCGCCTCCTCTCAAAATCAAAAAAAAATTGATTTTGTTCAAAAATTTAAAAAACTGTTTTAAAATCACTCCAAATACGATTAAACATAGCAAGTTTGGAACATGATTTTAAACAAATTTTCTGGTGTATGGCACCCATAATGTAATTGTATAGAAAACATCTTCAGTTAAGTTTTTTTTTATTTTTTTTTAATCAACTAAATAGAATTCTAAAAAACAGCGTAGTGACAACACTCAAAATTAAAATTATTATAAATTGTTTTAAAATCATATGTTATTTTGTTTATTACCTAAAACTATCCTTTTTTTACAATTTCACAACTACTTATTTTCGAAAAAATTAAAAGCTAATAAAAAATTAAAATAATGTAAAATAAACATAAAATTATGCATAACTATAATTAATTCCTAAATTATATCTAAATTATATCTACAACTTAAAAAAAATATATGTATTATGCATTTAAATGTGTAATATTTTATATATATACATATAACTATGTATGTAATATATATATATAAATTTTTATGTATTTTTAAGTATGTATAAAATATTAGAAATTAAAATATTATATATAACAATATCATATTATGTAAATGTACATAATATATTATAGGGTATTTTTATATGTATGTATGTATGTATGTTGAATAATATATTTAAAACATATTGCTAATCTTATATAATGCAATTAAAAATAGAAAAATATTTTGCATGTCAAAGTATTTATAAGTAAAAAAAAAAAAAAGTATATATATATGTATATATATATATATATATAGATAACAGATTATAATATTTATGTTTTTAAATTTATTTTTAATTAATAAATTTTGATATGTATAGAATTTATATATTTTTTTGTTGTTTTTTAATGGGAAAAAATTTGTTTGATTTTTAAATAATTTTTTTTTTTTGTTTCTATAAATTTTATAAAAAAAAAAAAAAAATATAAGTAATATAAATATTTATTAATTTATTTCAAAAAAAAATTGTTTTTTTTTTTTTATTTATAAATTTTATTTTGATTTTTATTTTTGTATGTTTTTTTTTTATTTTTATTTTCATTTATATTTTTTTTTTTTATATTTACTTACTCAAAAATTTTCTTTGCATTGCATTGATTGCACTTTTGTGTTTTTGATTATTAAAGCCTTTTTTTTCCCCCAACAAGAATCTACCTTTGCCAGAACTTCATTGGTTATTTTTTGGTTTTTTTTTTATTAGAAAACAACCTTTTTTTTTAATTTGGTTATTTTTAGTTTTTTTTTTTTTGTTATATTTTGATTTTATTTTTTTATATTTTCTTATTTTGTTGTTTTATGTCTTGTTTTGGTTTATATATATATGTTTATATTTTGGAAAAATAATAATAATTATTTTAATTTTCAATTTCCTTTAAAGCACCACAAAATGTAATGTATGGAAAGACCTCAAAAAATCGAACTGAAAAATTAATTTGATGTTTGTATTTTTTTTTTATGTTTTGTAGTCAAAAAAAAAAAAAATATAAAAAAATAATCTATGATAAATTAATGTATATATATACATATATACATATATATATATATATATATATATATATATATATATATATTTTAATATATATTTCAATAGAAATAAAATATATATTAAAATAACAGACTATTTTATTGTTAAAATGGCTTAAAAGTGGCTTTAAACCCCAACAAAACATTTTTATTATTAAAATTAAATATACTGAATTTCGTCAGAAAATTTTTTTTGATCGCAAGATACTTTTTTTTATCGTTTAGGATAAAACTAGTAGTTGTCAGAATGTTATTCTTTTATGAAAAATGTAGAAATGCTAAATTTTATTTAAAGATATATCTCTACATCATAAATTTTTATTTTTAATTTTAATTAATTTAAAAAATTTTGATTTAAATAAAAATAAAAATTTATTTTTTAAATTTAAATATAAATGTGGTTATAAAATAAAAATATCATTGATTATAAAAAAAAAAAAAAATTTTAAAACAATTTTTTAGATTCATATTTCAGATTTAAGACAAAATTTATGAAAAGTTAGCACTTGATAGATTGCAAGTGCAAGTGCTGCAAATATTTCGAAAATATTTCGAAAATATTTCGAAACCCGACCAAAATTCCGTATCTGGACCAAAAACTATAATTCTGACAGAATTCAACATTATCCTCTAAACTTATATTTTATATGTATGTATATTAAAAACAAGAAAATATAACCCATCTATAGTGTTGCCATATCCTAATTTATGAATTTGAGTGTGTTATGTCGTAAAAATGTGTGTATATATGTATATATTTAATTTAATGAAATTTTGAAATTTTGAAAACGAAAAAACTAAAAAAAAAAAAATAAACAAAATACATTGAATTTTGCAACATAAATGAAAAAAAAATAAATATGAGATTTGTAAATGATTTCCTTTTATTTATTAAATTATTATAAAATTTATTTACTTAACTTATTAATGTGTGTATATATATATATGTATATGTACTTATATTTAAATGTAAATACAGAAAATTCAAACGATTTGAAAAAAAAAATAAGTAACAATATTTTTGTGATCCAATGATGTTAGGTACCCAATGTGTAAAAAATATATTATAAAATAGATAGTGTTCTATAATTAACCCATGTCATATGTTTAACCAAAACAATCCAGAAACACATACATTTAAACATGTTTTTTTTTTTTTTGTTCTAATAATTATATTAAAAAATATGTTTTTAGAAAATAATATTTTGTATTATACAATTTTATTTTTTAATGTAAAATAAAAAAAAAAAATTCTAAAAATATTTTTTGTAATTTTATACATGTCGTAGACAAACAGTTATTTTATGCTAGGCAAAAATGTTTTTTAAATGACCGAAAATTAAATTATTAAATTTAACTTGTTATGTAAATCTGTTATGAATTTTCACACTTGTTATGAATTTAGGATTTTCACTTTGGACAAAAAATCTGTATTCTGTATTTAATTCATAATAATAACTGTTTGTCTATACCACATTCTTAGTTATATACATATGTATATCAATAAATATTTAAACCGATTTACAAAATATAACATACTGTTTATATACGATCCTTTAGTTAATTAAATATGGATTTTATAAATACCTAATTAGAATTTATTTGATCAAATGACAAGAAAGTTTATTTTTGAATAACTTCTGGGAATAAATTTTGAATGCAAATAATATTTCTTCCTTATTAAAAAACAAAAAGTCTTATTGATGATAAAATAAAATAGAATTAATCAAAACTAAATATTTGTACACTAATTTAATTTATATACAGGGTGATTGCGATTCGATGGTCTTCCTTGAAATGGGTAATCGGGCATATCGAGACGAACAAAAAAATTGTATTGGAGAGGGGGGTCTATTCTGGAACCTTTTCGAGATATAGAGTGATAACCCCTCATATTTCGAAAAGGATCCCCCCCTCCCGTTAATTTTTTGTTCGTCTTGATATGCCCGTTAATCCATTTCAAGAATGACCATCGAGTCGGAAACACCCTGTACATATATTATGTATAGCTATATGTTTATTTAACAACAGTTTGTATTAAATTTATTCCTTATATATTTTGAATTCAATATAAGTACATAGATAAATTTATAAATAATAAATTTCAAAATTCTATTATGTATATTTACTTATATATAATTACGAGCATATAACAATTATGTACATAATGTTATACAATATCCTCGTAATGCTTTTCACTCGAGACATACTTAATTAAATTTTACTATTTTAATTTGATATCAAAACCATGGAGAGTTATAAACATTTTTGCATAAATGAATAAATGAATAAATAATTAACAAAGAACTAAGAATTCAAAGTATTAAAGATTACAGAAAAATTAATGGGGTTTTTGTTTTTTGTTTTTTGAATAAACGAATCTAGAATTATGTTAAACCAAATAAGAAATAGAAATTTTCGTTGGTACTAAATTTTATTCTATGTAATAATTCTTCCAAAATTATAAATAAAAAACTAAACAACTTTTTTTTAAAAAAAGAAAAATCTTTACATGATTTTTCCACCTTCATAACTCTGACACGCTTTTAAATAGGGACTTGCAATTTTGAGGTAAGAAAGAACTTTTAGAATTAGTATAAGTTTCATCCGAAAATTTGTTTGTACCACCCCTGTTTAAGAACTATTAGGGCTCAAAAATTGAAAATTTACTATTTTTAGACACCTGTAACTTAGGCACCTGTAAAAGTTTTTTTTCGGCAAAACATAAAAATTAAAGCTTCAATAATATAGTTTTATATCTATTACGGGTTTTTCTTAGTTATGTAGGGTTCCGAGCTCTTCAAAAATGCAAAAAAGTCCTATTTTCACATTTTTTCTTATTAACAACACATTATATGAAATTTTCAAATTTTGGTGCAAAGTCACAATTCTAAAAAGCGATTTCAAAAAGCGTTGGTTTACATTCTGCCATGTTTAGCATAATTTTCAAAAATTAGCCTATTAGTGTCCTGAATCAGTCTGTTCGTTCGACTGTTTACCAAACTTCTACACCTTTTAAGATAGAACAATAAAATTTGAACAATGTAATAAATAGGTCTCTTAAAAAAACTAATATTGTAAAACTACTTTTTTATATAGCCCCATCGTTGCGGAGCTACAACCCCTCAAAATTTGTAAAGTGCCTATTTTTAAAGATGTATATATCCCACGTTTTGCTTAACATTTTTTCAATCTTTATTTACAATCTCAGGTTCCTTCATAAGAAGGGATTTTGTTTCCTTCATAACTATAGTATGTTATACCTCAGATTTTTTTTTGTACAACTCCCTGTTTAAAAACTGTTAGCGCTCAAAAATTTCTTATTTTTAGACATCTGTACAAATTTGTTCAAAGTAAAACACAAAAATTAAAGCTTCAACATTATAAGTTTATTTGTGTTAACACCTTTTCTTAATTATATATAAGATTAAATTGTAACTTAAAATTGTATAAAATGTCTCTTAATTTTTCACTATTTTTTCTTGTACATAAAATCCTAGGTCACAATGTGTAAGTCACAATGTTATAAACTGTTTACATTGTCGTTTGAAAAATATTCGCCTTTGAAATCCGTTAGTTTTTATTCTACCTTATTTAGCACTAAAATCCTTCTTAATTACTTAATATGTACTTATATTACAAAAACAAGGTATTTGAAATAGTAGTAGCTGTTCACCTCCGAGCTACGCTAAACAAATTATTGAAACTTTGATTTTGTAACGAACTATGAAATACCTCCCAATTATTTTAAATGCATTGTTGTTGAAATATGTATGTAAAAATAAATATAGGAGGGATTTTATAGTTGATTACAAAATCAGGGTTGCTCCCTTTTTCGAAATATATATATAATATAACTGAAAATTTTTCTATAAATAATATAAGCCAATTGGCTTCATTTAATTCAGCTTTATCGCATCAGGTAACAATTATTATTAACTATACTTATCTACTTAAATAAAATTTGTTGCTTCAAGTGAAAAGATGTTGCATCAAGCTTTTTTTAATTTCAAAAATTATTTCCAGTTCAAAGGTTTAAATAATTAATTTTCAATTTATTTAATTCCACAAAAAAAAAAATTTTACGCTAAAAGAATTGTTATTTCAATATTTACTTATTAGATACTTTGTTATATTAATAATTCTGTAAGTAAGAAATAAATAATTTATAATCCCACACAAAATATTTTATATAACTAATATGTAATTAATATTAAATTGAATTATTACACGAAAATATGTTAGTAACGAAATAAATACCCTATCATTTTGTTTTTATATATATATATGTACATATGTATAATACTTAGTATTGTGTTAGTTATATATAACTGGGTAAATGTACTAAATTAATTTTAAAGGGCGGAAAATAGAAGCAATTATGTTTTATTTATTGAATTTAAAAATATACTTAACTATTGTCAAAATTGTATTTTTTTATTTTATATAAAAGGTACTTTTAGGAAAAATTAATAAAAAAAGGAAACCCTCAAATTAACCTATTATTTTTTTGAACTTTAATTAAGAGTTTAAGTACATTATTATAACTATAATTTTTTTTTTTTAATTAATTACCATAATTATTAGATATAATTAAATGTACTTATAAAATGTGTGCCTAAACATGGAATGTAAATTTTTTTTACTTTTAATATTTTACATAATCATATTTTATAGTATAAAGCTTTCCCCAGACCGGCGCGTTTTTTTTTCGACAGAGGCGCGGTAGCGGTGCGTAAAAAAAATTCGTGTGGAAATGCGCGGAATATGCATATGTGCCCACACTGAAAATTTAAAAATTCGCATAGACGTTAAACAGAAAATAAATTATTGTATTGTCAATAAATGTATAAAATTATTTATTTTACATCGAGTGACCTGTGTTTTTGTTTATAAAAAAAAGTAATCATTTTTCTTTTTGAAAAAAATATTTGATTTACAATAAAAATTAAAATTATGTAGGTAAATTTGATTTAGGAAAATTTATAAAACGAAAATAAATATTTAGTCAGAAGAAGTAAATCATCATCTACCATCAGCTAAAAAAAGACATAATTTTTTTAAACTAGAGAACTACACAATGTTTATAAAAAAATAATATAATTAAGTAATAATATAAAAATATTTCGTATTTATTATCATTTTTATTTAATTCAATCCCAATTTCATGCCATATTTCATCTTGTTTTCTTATATACCGTGTTTTTTTTTGCGGAAAAAATTAGTATGTAGATTTGCCGCAAAAAAACGCTGTAAAATCGCGTGGAAATATTGCTGGTGTGGGCATATTCATAAGCCGACATGTAATAATATTTTGCGGAAAAAAACTGCACCGCTGCCGCAAAAAAAACACCCTGGTCTGGGGAAGGTTAATAACAACAAAAAAAACTATTTTAAATTACAGTATTTGCATTTTTATTACATATATTTATAACATTTTATTATAATCTCTAAAGAATTTTTAATGAAGTAAATTAAGAAAAAGTCCTAAAATTATATTTTAACAACTAAGAAGCGTACATGCATAAGTATTTTTTTTTTAATGACATTTCATCATTTCATTAGTCTATATTATCAAATTTTTTTAAAGTACATAAAGCTTCAGTAAAAAATAATATAAAAAAAAAAAAAAAAAAAAATTAAGTAAATACACAAAAACAATCTCGATTTACATAATTAATTTACATTTATTTTCTCAAAATCTCTATTTTTTTAGTTTGCCTATATAGTTATGCACAGACATTTCTACAGTTTTGACAGCAAAAATGTTACTAAATTTAGTTTTAAAACACTTCAGATACTTATTTGAAATTATAATAGTTAGTTATTTAATGAGCTTGTTTGTTTTTCAATTTCAACTGATTTATTGCCTATAATACATCTAATACTGCCCATACATTATTAAACTTTGTTTCAAACTACGTTTACAACATGTTGGTACCCTTCTCCACACACATTTGTAACATTAGATATATTTTAACATACATATTTAAACTTTTTTCAACTGTCAAGATTTTTTTCTTGAAATGTCAATTTTCTGCAAAATGTAAAATACTTGATGTCAAATAATTTTAATAATTCCGTAAAAAAATGTTGAAAAAAATAAATATTAAAAAATATTCATTACTATCATGAATAATCAATTCTGATTTAAAGGGCAACAGCTTCCAGACACTTTCAAAGATTCCCTCCACGTTTCATTTTCGATAACAACCATTAGAAAATAAATTCTACTAATTACTATTTAATAATATTTTGTATAAATTTATTTCCGTCATTTTTTCGCTGCAAAATTCTTTTGAAAATGACAATAAAGGTAATTTAGATGTTCAACCATCACATTGGTTGAAGATCATGACTACTAACTATTCAACACGTTGTAAATTTGCTATATAATTAACTGATCAACACGTTTTAAACATGGCTTTAAATAAAGTTTAATAATATATGGGTATTAAATATAGATTTTAAGAGAAATAAAAATACCAATAGGTTTAAAAAATATATAAAATACCATTAAGATGAATGGACATTAATATGAAAATACCATTAAGATGAATGGCCAGATTTTCGATTTTGTCGTGATTTCTTAAAGTGTTTAATGAAGAGCTCGCCACTAGTATACTTTTTCTTTTTTTGTGTTTAAATTATTATGTAAATCGAGATACATACATCGTATTTACTTAAAAAAAAAAATAATAAAATTACTTATTTGTTTATACGTTTATGTAAGCCAATATTTAAAGCTGTTTTTTTTTTTTTCAAAATCAATCTTTATCTGCTAGAAGAAATTATTACGTTTAAAATTTTCCAATTTCAATAAATTGTTGGAAAAGTTTAATATATTAAAAAAGTATTAAGTAAGTAGTTAAGATATATATTTATAATTTTGAATGTTCTTTTTTGAAATATTAAACGGTGAAACAAAATGAACGTGCATGATTTAAATAAAATGTGTGAATACATACAGGACAATAACTTGAAAACGATTACAATGAACTTGAGTAAAGTTTCTTAAGTAGCGTAAGTATGTAACTGCTTATAATAAAATTTTACAGTCACCGCAATTAAATTGAAAGAATTATTTTCTCACCATTCCTTTAAAGTAAAGTAAAAAAAACAATCTACAAAATTTAAAAACAAACTGAATTCTTGAATAACGAACTGATTTTAAATATTAAAATAGATAAATAAAGGCCACTTCAGACTTGTCGTATGACTTTTTGTAATGTATTGCTAATATGTTAAACATCTGATTAGTCAAAAGTGGTTTGAATATCGATTGAAATTTATTTTGTATTCAATGTTTTGTATTGTCATTTGTATTTGATTGTTATTGTATTGTCAAAGCGTATTTTTTAGCTAAAAAGCTAAAAAAAAAACAAAAATGTAAATAATTTATAAAATACATAATAAAATTGAATACATTTTTATATTTGTTTCTTTCCATTTTGCGTTTGTCATTTGGCAATAAAAAAGATTTTCAAAACGATCAGTAAAATGAAATTTGTCATTTAACTAGACAATTTTGCTAGTTACATAACAACTAACACTTTTTACGTTGACACGACTTATATGATTCCGTTTGTGTTGTGGAATTTATACAATATACAAATTCCAAGTCATATAACGATACATATAGTATGAAATGGCCTTAAATTTAGCTTACTTTATTTTATATTTGGAATCGATTACGTTACTTGCGTCAGAAAAATTTATTATATTTTCATCATGTAACACTGAATTGAAATACATGTGACTGACAATATTTTTCCACAAGTCACGTACGCGGTTCGTTCATTATGTTTGACCCCTTTAAGTGCATTTTTATTGTTAAAACAAACATCCTTATTTTAAAACTAAGTATTCGCCTTGTGTTCAATAAAATATACCTGAGTTAAAAAAAAATTAGTCTATCACAATGCAAAGAAAGTGAATCTTATGTATTTTAATGTATTTTAAAAATTTTGCCTCAACATTAACTAGTTAGGTGGCTTATATATTATATATATACATACTTAATTTAAAAACCAAAAAAGGAATAAATAACTCAAACCTATAAGTAAGTCAAAAATTCCTACTGACTTATTCCTAATTCAAATGAATACCTACTAACTATTAAAGGAAAAATTCTGATATTTGATAATAAATAGTTAAATTATATGACCATAATTTTAAAAATATAATTATAAATTTAATAACTAAATTAATATTTTTCAAAAATTTCCAAATAAAAAAATATTTTCAAAATTCCCTATTCAATTGATATAAAATTATGTTATGTTTAAATGTGGTGAAATTTATAATAAATAAATAATATATGTATAAGTATACTTAACTACTTGTATATATATATACTTACAGTTATATATGATATTGCGTAATAATAAATCTAATTAAGTAGTATAAAATTAATTAAAATTTGAAATTCTCTAGCAAGTGCATAGTTACATATTATAATACTTAAAAAATTTTAAATACTTAGATTTAAATAAATTTAATGGCACTCAATTGAACTGAACTGAAGTGTTTGTCTTTTTTTCTTTTTTTTTTTTTTGTTAATATAAGCAACTATGTAAGTATTGTTAATAAATATAATGAGGAATTTTAAATATTCAGTTGGAAAAAAGATTTTTATTCTGGAAAAATTCTATGGAATATTCATTCAAAAATTTAGAAAAAAAAATATTAACTAAGTATGTACTTATGTATATATGACATAAGTATAAAAAGGATTACTATCACAAGACTGTATGTCATTTGCTTGTATCTTCATTACACTGTATTATCATTTGACTGGATTTCATTTGTAACTAACTATATGTTTTACATACTTATTTCAACAACTAAACATTTAAGAGTTATAAAATACAGTCAAATGAAATACTGCCACATAAAATACAATCAAATGATGATACAGGCTACAGGCAACTTAAAAAAATATTAAGTCAAATGACACTACCGGCATGAAGTACAGACAAATAACTTCCATATAAACATAGCAGACAAAAAAAAAACTAAATTAATTCATCAGGATCTAAGTATATCTAGTTTAAAAGAGAATTTCAAGTATGTACTTACTTATATAGAAAACTTCAAAATAAATTGATATTTATTAAAGATTATTATTCATCTTATGCTTATTTAAAAAAAGGGAAGATGTAGATTAGAGTGTTATTGTATACGGCAATCACGCATCTTATTAAATATTATAGTACATAAATATAATTTGTAATAAAATAAAAGGCTTGTTGTTTCTTTAATGTTATATCGAATAACCGTTCTTTAATTATATATGATTTTGTTATATAGTTATATCTTATAATATACATAATAAGATATAATTATATAACATATCTCATAATATAATATGAAATCTGCATTATCATTAATTACAGTATTGTTCTTAATTTTAAGAGGAAGAAGATATCATACATACGCATGTACAAAGTCATAAGTATGTAGCTATAATAAGATAATGACATATATTTACATCCTATGTAACATAATTATGTTTTTATACCCCGTACGATAGGATCGGGTATAATAAAATTACTCCTCCGTTTGTAACACCTCGAAATAAGCGAGCTAGATATACCTTCAAAGGTATGGATCGGATCAGAAAAAAATTCTAAGACTTTTGAGCCATGTCCGTCCGTCCGTCCGTCCGTCCGTCCGTCCGTCCGTCCGTCCGTCAGCACGCTAACTCAAAAACTAAGAAAGCTAGAATCTTGAAATTTACACAAAATATTTTGGGAGTAATTTGTAGGTTCCCTATTTTTTTTGGTTGAGTTTGGACCAAGCCTTAGGGTAGCTCTCGAACATCTAACTTTTAGATCCCCACATTTTTTTTGCAATAGAGCTATGAAATTTTAACTACTGATAGATCTCACAAAAATATTAATTTTATTTTTAATAACTTTTTTTTGTAGCCCCACCCGTTACGGAGCTACAGCTCCCCAAAGGTTCAAAAAAGCTCTATATTTAAATTGTTATAGCACAAGTTGTATAAGGTATATCTTCATTTTGAAAACGCCAAACGATTACTACTTTCATTAGCTTTAAAAGTATATATACAATAAATATATATTTTTGGCATACGGTGTCTTAATTTACCGTTATGCGAAAATCAAATTTTGCAAAATTCTTTAACCCTTCCATCTTCTAAACGGTTTAAGTTGGAAACTTAAAATTTTGACAGAAGTTAGATCTTTGAAAATTAGTATGAGTCATTTCAGAAATTTTTTTTGTATCACCCCCCGTTTAGGAGCTGTAAGGGGTCAAAAACTGAAAATTTTCTATTTTTAAACACCTGTAACTTGAACACCTGTTAAAATTTTTTTGAAGTAATACACAAAAATTAAAGCTCCAACATTATACTTTTATTTCTGTTAACAACTTTTTTTAATAATATAGGGTTACTTTATAATTGACGAAAGTGTTACTTGATTTTTTCAAATTTTCTAACAAATTTCTTTAACGAATTTTTTCCATTTTGTTTTACTCGATAATTTGAAATTGTTGAGGATATAATGCGTAGTACAAAAAAATGTAATTAAATAAACAACATAACGGTTGCTTGAAGAATTTTTATTTATATGATATTGATATATATACATACTTATATAATATCATGTTTATTTACATATCGTATATGTCACTAGTGGATGAATGATAAGAGTATAGATGTATATTATGCAGCGCCGTATTTACATACATATATGTATTTTGTTGTACTTATAAGAAATTATTCTGTCAATGGAATATTTAAATATAATATAATATAATATTTAAAATTATATTTACTGTTTTGTACTTAGTAAATTTAATATACATTTACCGCTTAGTATTAAATGGTACTATAGAATATTTGAAAAAGTTTTGGATTGATAATCGTTATGTGGAAGGTTAGAATCTGCTTTTGAAGAATGTACATATAAACATATAGTTTGAATATATATACAACCCATAGTTCTAGAAATTATAAAATTCACCCAAATTATTTTAAAATACTAAAATATTAAAAAAATAATATTGTAAGCAGAGTGACAGGCTGTGAACATACTAACGGTTCGTACGGGTATCTAAGAGTTGACAAAGTCAACTGTATTCTTCCTCGTTAACCCATGTAATATCTCTAAAATCTCTTACAAATTCATATTTATTTTATGTTTTAATTAAGTATCGCCAATTTATAGTACGAAAAAAGAACTTGATAAAGTATGACGGGAACATGAGTGAAAATGTATGAGATCATAAAACTGTGAGTGTTTTTTTATAACAATTAATGTCAGTATTAAAAAATTATAATCTTGTTTGAATTTTTCCTTTATATTTTAAGAACTTAAGAAGAATTTATTAGTTTATTTAAATAAAATAAAATATAAAATTCATTAAAGTATATTTAAAATTACATAATATTTATACAGGTAATCCGACAAAATCCGTATTTCCAAAATCCAAATGAGACAAATTTCTTAAAAATCGCAATTCCCATAATCCAAATGTCAAAAATCCAAAACGTCAAAATTGAAATTTCCAAAATCCAAATTCACAAAACATTCAAACGTCAAAAATTCAGACTGAAAAAATTTAAATTACAAACGGAAACTCATACAAAAAAAAAAAAAAAACGCAATAAAATTGGGGTATTAACCCTTAGAATACGTAAAAATTGAATTTGTAACATTAAACATATAAAGTTGTCTATTAAAATTTCATTGTAAAATTTATTGAGTGAAAAACAAAATGAAAAATATTTGTTTTAATAAATTCTTTTTTTATTGTAAGTATTTGATAAATTTATTTATTTTTTCTTATAAATTTTCGAATTTTGTTTTACTAAACTGTGTAGTTCGATAACTTAAAAAGAATATTTATTTTTATTTGCAGCAATTTTTAAAGGATGGATTCAAACTGGATAAAATCCAAACTCTACAAAATTAGGGATATTTTTTGGGTTGTATTATTTCAACATTTTAGACTTTAAAAGTCAAAAGTCAAATGAGGTTCACTTGATATGTTTTGACGAAATTCAAATGAAAAATCAAGAAAAGTAGTAAGTAAATTTTTTATTTTAAATTTAATTATTTTTTTTAGGATTTTTTAGATAAATAGAAAAAAATATTTACCTAATACAAAAGAATGAAGCAATCGGAAAAGGAATTGCTAAAAAAATTTGGAAAATTTGGAAACTTTTAGAAAAAAAAGTTAGTTCAATTTTAAATGATTTAAGACTTCCACAAAAAAATGGTAAAAAGTGGGCAAGATATACTTAAAATATCAGTAAAATTATTTTGAACCCATACAAAATAATTTTGTGTTATGACATAAAAAATTTTCATACAACGGCAATATTCAAAACGTCAATTCTATTACATTTTGTAGAATCTCATAATTACGTGACTTTTCTCGTAAAATTCTGTAAGTAAAAATAATTCTAAACCCTAATATACCCCTAAAAAATATCTTTTAATCTAAATTTAAGCACACATTGACATTAAATTAATAACTAATCGTATAAGTAACTGTACTCTTTCTACTGTCGAATATTTGAATTCAAACAAAGCCAGTAAGTTTGATTTAAATTTTTTGAAGGAACAAAACATAATTAAGTACGTATAAGTAAACACCATCACTAAAACTAAATGATCTTTTTCAAATTAAAAGCTAAATTTTTAACAAGAATTTTAAAAATATACTTTAACTCTTTAGTTTTTCTAATACAAAAAAAAAAGAAAGAATAATTAATATTTAAAAATAAAATAAAAATTAAAGAAAAAAAATAAGTATTATAAAACCTGTGCTTTTAAAAGCAAACAAAAGAAAAGTTTTGAATTTAGCTTTTTTGTTTTCTTTTTTATATTAATATTTTTATCTTTGCATAAGAAGTAAGTAAGTAACTGGTTAGATAAGAATTTTATTAAGTTTTTATTTTATAACCTAACTAATTTATATACTTGAATACTTATGTATGTTAAATCTTTTCAATTTTATATACTTAAATAATTGTATGGAAGTGTATTTTTATATGTATATGTATATGCACATAATAAAATAAGACAAGCTAATCTTATTTTTTTTTTAAATTCCACTCTTAAAAACTCATTAAGTAAAGTTGCTTCAATGATATTTTATTTAATAAACAAAAACAGCCTACTTATATGTATGTATAAAAATAATAAGAACACACTATGCCTCAAGTATATAATATAATAAATCAC
The DNA here is from genome assembly GCA_947095535.1 of Poecilobothrus nobilitatus. Lineage (NCBI taxonomy): Eukaryota > Metazoa > Arthropoda > Insecta > Diptera > Dolichopodidae > Poecilobothrus > Poecilobothrus nobilitatus. The sequence goes on from OX352774.1 coordinate 171,734,015, forward strand.
GTATTAGAATTTCAATGTTTGTAGTTGTAGTATAGACGCATACAACTTTATTATTGTATATAAATAACTAAATGGTGGTGATAGTTAATTATATTAAAACAATTTTTTTTGTTAAATATGTAGTGTTGCCTCAATTTATTTATTTGAAAAGAAAAAATTGTTAAATTGACAACTTTTAATATTTAAATTAAAAAATTTTTTTTCCCAAAGTTCAATATACAAATAATTAAATTCACTTATTTTCTCTTAGAATAAAAGGGTAAGGTCTTCACAGTCCTTGTACAACTTGAATTAGGAAAGAAGCGTTAATATATATATTAATAAGGGAAAGGACACTATAACTAAGTATAGAAATAAACAAATAAAAAAACCTAAACTGACTGCAATTCATAAACATTTCTAGAAACAGTCCTTTCCTATGTACACTATTGTATGTAACAAACAGAGAAATCTAGTAACTTAGACAGGGGTAAGACAAACCCGTAGTAACATAGTATACTTCAGAAATTGCAATTAGTTACAAGTATGTTAGATACGTTACTAAATAATTTTTAATTACTGTATCCTTACTACGAGTCAAGTTATATTGAAATGGAGACTGATTTTTTTGAAGAAACTTTTTAGAAAATGGAATGTCTAACTTAAGAAAAAAAACAAGGAATTGCCAATTTAGAAGATTTTTAAATGATAATGTTTAAAATTTTTATATTAGATTACAAATCATATTCAAAATGTGGTAACACTTTAAGTAAAATTATTTAAGTTTTATTTTCTATGTCACTTTTCATTAATGCCTTGCTAAAAAAAAATTTTTTTTTTGCATTTTACATACTTTTTTTAAATATGATCAAAAGCAATTTAATAGTTTCTTTTTTTTTATATATTTTAAAAAATACTTAAATAGAAAAAATCAAAATTAACTAAAAAAGTAAACTCAACTAAACAATTTAAATCTAAATTAGGAAAAAGTATAAAAAAAAAAAAATTCAGCAAAAATATTATACTTAAATTATTTAATAGGCTTTTATATAGTTCTATTACATTATTGACATCTTTTAAAAATTTTTTTTTTTTATTCATTTTTTCTTTCTAATTTCTCTTGACCTTTATTAAACAGATCAGATTTGTAAAGTTTTTTTTTATTTCTTTCTTTAAACGTTTTTTTTTTTTCAAAGACATTTTTTTTAAGGTCTTTAAGGTGAATGCTCTATAGAGGAGATCTTTTGTGACATCAATACCTACCACTACTATCAAATAAAATGTTTTTAAAAGCTTTTTTAAGATGTGTTTTATTTTTTTTTTTATATTTATTTAAAAAAAAAATTTTTATAACAATTTTTATAAGTAAAAATAAAAAAAATTAACTAAGTAAGTAAGTATAATACTTATATATCTATGTACATATGTTGTTTATAATGTTTACAAAATTTGATTGGGGTAATTTTGGCAAGAGATGGTTTGGGAAATTAAAGGCAAGAGATGGTTTTTTTCTTTGAATCTTTAAAAAAAATGTATTTTCTTCCTTAGATACTCCGATTTGACAAAATACGGAAAGAAATTAACAAATTGAGGAAAACAATTTAATAACGTTTGCAATTTCATTAAAAAGAATTTAAATATTTTGCATCAAATATTTTATATACAAATAAAAGGTTAAATGTTTTCAATTGATTTAATAAGTAAGTCTTTAAAATTATTTTATAAAGGCTTGTAATTATTTTATACAATCATGTGTAAAATCACATTGAAAAACAGTTTTCAACAAAAAATGGTTAACATTACTTATTAATTTTTTTTTTTTTTCAATTAAATAAGTATAAGTACCTTACATTGACATCTTTTTGTATTTTAAATTTAATACTTTTGGTCTACGACATACTGCTAACTCTTTTTCATAAAAGGATGAAAAAAGGATTTTATAATATACAGTTTTATATGTAGTTTTAAGAAAACGATGTGCATCTCATTAAAACATTAATGCAAATGTATGGACACAATAATATCATCTTTTTCAATTTAATATGAAATTTTCTATGCTTTAATAAAATTTTGTTATACTAAACTCGATTAAAATTGAAAATTCGTAATGAATAAAATCGAACTTTAACTTATCTGTAATATCATTTAATAGTTTATCACTATTTACTTAATGTGCGTAAATTATTTTTAAATATGAGTTCATTATTAAATTAATAAATTAAAAAAAAAAAAAAACTGTTTTCACAAAATGTAGTTGAAATGATAAATAAAATGAACAAAGTATAAATTTATATTAAAATTTAGAATTAAATTACTAATATTAGATTTAAGTTTCTTTTACACAGAATTATTAAAAAGTACATTAAAAAAATCCCTAAGAATATATAACTAAAGTATCTTAAAATAAAATTTAAATAGTTTGGAAGACTGTAAAAAGCTGCAGTTCTATATAATAATAAAAAAAAAAAAAAAAAAAAAAAAACTGTCAGGTTTAATATAAATTTCCGGTCAAACAGAATAAATCTAGAACTTTTTTACAATCTATTTTCATACAAAAAAAAAAACAAAAAAAAACAAGACTTTTATAAAAATAGATCCAATTAAATAGTTGCTACCAAAATAAATAAAAAACAAACCATAATATAATAAACTATAATTGAAGATAATTTAAAACCAATTACTTGAAACTTTAGGCTCAATGTATATAAATATATATAATAAGTGCTTTTTACATGGATTTTGTTTTTTTCAAATTAACTTTAATTTAATTTCTAAAAATAAAATTTAAAATGAATATTAGTTATATAAAAAAAAAACAAAAAAAAGTTGAATCAAGAGAGTGTTGTCAACAATTGAAAAACTAGCCTTTTAAAATTTTTTATCAGTGTGGTTATTATGACCATAGCGCAAGATTATTGTTCTTAATTTGATATTGTTAAATAAGTACTTATGTAAGTATATATACAAGTACTTAGTACTTTCAAAATAAATAATGTATTATATTTGAAATTGATACATTTTTCTTCTGTTATCTTTTTGTTTTAAATAAAAAAAAAAAGTTCTATAGTTTATAATTTTAAAAGGAAGATTTCAAACGATGAATGACAACGAGATCAAAACGATCAATGCAACGATCAAAAATTTATTTAATTTTAAATTTGTTAAAGTAAAACAACTGTTTTATTATTTCGTACATTTTTTTATATTTTTTTAATAAGTATTAAATACTTAATTCAGAAGATAAGTAAGTAATATGAAAATTACACCACTAAGTGTAATTATCATTTTATTTTACCTATTTACCTATTTATTATATAATATTTGGTATTGAAGAATGAAAAATTTATTTATACTTATATTTATTTATTTTTATCAATGCACAATTTTCTTTTTTTTTTCTTTTTTTTTTTTTTTTACTTATAAATACTTTTACCTTTAAACTATTAAAAAAAATTAACATGAATAAATACTTATGTAGTTACTTTTTGTGAAAAATTTATTCATCATTTTCCACGGTTTCAATATTGTTAACAGTTTTTGTAATCCAAAGTTTTAAGCAGTTTTTTTGTTTTTTTAAGTATCCATTAGAATTCGAATAATTTTTGAGGAAAAAAAAAAAAACAATCAAAATATAATTTTAAATATTAATTTCGAATAAATTCATATTAGTTAGAAACTATTTATTTTTTTTTATAAGTACATAATTAAATATTAGAAAGTAAAACAAAAAAATAAATAAAAAATATATTAATCCGCTTATAAAATTTTTTAATTTTAATTTTTTATAGTCATACCAGTCTTGTCGTTATCATACTAATTTTAATGTAATTAATTTTATAATACTGAAGCGAGAAATTTTTTAATTAAAAAAAAAAAAAAAAACAAAAAACAATGAAAAAACAAAATGTACATAGATATACTTAAGTACTTATATAAAATTTATTTGTTTTTTTTTTTTTTTTTTTTTTCATTATTTAATTAAGTATTTTATATTTAATTTAATTTATATATCAGAAAATGTTCAACTTAACGCAAGTTAAAAAAAAAGTAAATAAATAAAAAATATATGAAATGGATTGATTTATGAATCACATCATCTTACAGATACAAAAAAAAAAAAAAAAAAAACGAACACAGAAGTAAGTATATAAGCATAAAAAGAATTTTAAAATAAATATTAATAAAAAAAAAAAAAAAAATTAATTGAATGTTGATTTAGAAAAAACAAAAATATTTTACTTACAACTAAAATTATTATAGAATAATGCTATAAATATATAAATGAAAAACAAAACAAAATAATAACAAAATATTTAATTAAAAAAATTGTAACAAAAAATATAATAATTATTAAATGATTAAATTTTGGAACTAGTGTTTATTAAGTAAACGCGAAAGCAAAAAATTAACCTTTAAGTGGTACTAAATTTTTTTTACTTAAGAATTTGTCTATAAGGATATATGATATCACGTAGTCATTTATTCATTATAACTAAAATACACTATTTTTTATTATTAACATATTCAATTTAAATAATAAAAAGAATCTTAATAAATAAAACATTAATCGACAAATTATCAGTGATTAACATATTTATTAAAGTAATGTAACTAAGTACTTAAGTACCTACCAAAAAAAAAAGTAAAAACAAACCAGGAAAAATTAAAAATTCAAATAAGTACTTATACTAAAAAAAATATTTCCCTATAAAAAAAATCAGCTGTTACTTATATCAAAATCTCGGAAACATACACGCGCTAGATTGAAGAAACGAACAATAAAAAAGAATTTTAAAAAAAAAATAAACTTACAAGTTTATCTGTATACTTAGTTATGTATTAATTTTAAGTAGCTTTTTTATTATGTCTATAATTGAAAACGCAAACGCAAGACAAATTAAAGCGAGGCGATAAAATTTTTTGACATTTAAATTTCTCAAAAAATTTTATCGCATATTTTATTTACTTAAGTATGTGTTAAGAAAATTTAAAACTCAGCTGTTCAAAAAAAAATTAACTGAATTTGAAAGCCGTAGTTGACTATTAATACCTATTTTCATATGATCTTACCATTTTTGCACAAAACAATTTAGTGTTTTGTATTTTGATATTAATTAAATAAAAAGAAAAAGCTATTCTGAGAATGGCAAAAAATATCAAGTCTCTCTTAAATTCAAATTGTATGAATCCGCAATAAAAATACTGCGAAAATGTCAAAATTTTCATACAAATTATAATATTTAATGCGGTTGCAAATTGAACGATGTCTAAAAAAAAATTACCGGTCCGCAATTATCCGCAACGTTTTCAATGATAACTTTTGAACAAAAAATTACATATTTACCCGACGCAATCACATTTGCGTTTACAATGATAGGCCTATCGAGTTCGAATACTATTGCTTTAGTAGTCAATTGAAAAAAACAAGATATGAAAATTTCAAAGTAAAAAAAAACAAAACAAAAAAAAAAAAGAGAGTTAAGAGTGTTTTCAAAAACCCAAATAAAAAAATTAAAACGAAAATTTAAGTTTAAAATTTTTTTTTTTTTGTACAAATTTTAAGGATTTTTGTATTAGGAGTTCCTATAAATATTCAAAACTTAAAAATGTCCTATATTTAAAGTTTTTTGTAAACGGCAAGTTATACCTACTGCTTTAATTAAGTTAAAATTAGTATATATATATATACTTATTTATAATTGTAAATAATTTTAGGTAGTACCTAACTAAAAAAAAAATAATTACATAATATTTTTTTTTTGTCTAAAAACTTTAATTTGTGTATGTACACTTTTTTTTTTGTTTTTTTTTTCAAAAAGGTATTTTTAAAGTACAAAAAATTTTTTTTTTAATTTTTAATTTTTTTTGTTATATTAATTTTGTTTTTTGTTTGTTATGAAAAAAAAAAAAAACAAAACAAACAAATTCGTTGACATTGTTCAATGTCATTATTTGTTTTATATAATACATAAGTATATAAATAAAAATATGAACATAAGGTAAAAGTGGGTATAGTGGAGAATTTACAGTTTTTTTAATAAAACAAGATAATATTAAATGTTTTATGCTTTTAATTTTCTTTGAAATGAAATGCTGAATATTCAAGCAGATACACAAAAAATATCTAAGTTCTATCATAATTTTATTAATATAAAAATAGTCTTTATTTGTTCGAGGTTTCAAATTTTGCCATTTAGCAAAAATTTTCTTATGAAAATTATTAAAGTACCAATTTAAAAAGTTTTTGTTGATTTTTTACGTTTGAAATTAAATAATTTTATACCTAATAAATGAATCAATTGTTATTAAAAAAGTATATTTTAATTAATTTAATTTAAAAAAATCTAATTTTTGTTATTTTAAATATATTTAATTTGTATCTCCACTATACAAAACACATAAATTACTTGAAGTGGGTTTAGTGGATACAATCGTCACTAAACATAAAATTTGGAGTTTTAGTTTTTATTAAATAATTAAATAAATAATTTAACAAAATTTAAAAAAATGTATAGAAAATTAATTAATTTTGCTAAAATTATTAAATGGACATACTATATTTGTTGCCCGAAGACACCTAATTATAAATATTTAAGTACTTAATCGTATTATCTCCACAATTCATACCTATATTATTTCCACAATGAATGCATAGAATTAAAGAAAAATACCGTAGTATTTAAGTTTTTTCAATAATTTTTCAATAATATTTTAAATTTTATTTTAATTTTTACTTTATAAGTAAATGTTTGTTTTTTTAACTAATTATTTTATTTTTCTTTGTTTTATAAGTATTTAAGAATTTTTTTTTTTTTTATTAAACTGAAATATAACTATTAATATTTTTTATTTTATAAAAATAATTATTTAAAATATTATTTTTTATTTTTCTAATAAGTAGTTATGTAAATATTTTTCAAGGAAAATTATTACATTTGCACTAAACGCTTGTTTTATGTATGCATTATTACTACTTAAGGAATATTATAATGTCTCCACTAAACTCTCATTTTGTATAGCCACTAAACAAACAAAATTTTTTCCTCTATATCCACTAAACCAGCATCGGATAGTCATGTTTAAAATTTAATTAAAAACTAATATACTTAAATTAAAAAATAAAAATAATAAAACAAAAATTTATTTAAAATAGTTAAATATATTATTAGAAAAAATAAATAAGTAAGTACTTTATGTTTGAGAAACTATCAAAGACTTGTTACCAAATTATATCGCCATTATACCCACTTTTACCTTACTACATATTATTATGTATTTTAATTTTTTTTAATAAATTTAAATCACATAAATTTATGTCGCTAATCACATAAATTTATGTTAAAAAATATTATAAGTGTGTAAAATATATTATATCTGTAGAACATAATATTATTATATTACTTACTTAAAATATACGTATATATTTATACATATATCTAAATAAAAATAAGAATAGAATATACAGTAGAATTTCAATATTATAAGTACTAAAAATATTCGAATCGATAAGCACTTATACTTACTTTAAGGAATTATTTAATTAACTAAAATTTAGTACATACTTAAGTAATTAAATTGAATTTTTGAAGAGAAATCTTAAAAAAAAAAAAAATGATTAATAAATTCAATAGTAAGTATGTATGTTACAAGACGATATACATATGTATACAAATGCAAAATTGTTTCAATATAAACAATAAATCTTGGATAGCCGGTTAATAATTCTAACATTCCATTGTAGAAAATTTATTGTGTTGGGCTGTTGGAATAAATGTGCATAACTCAATTAGTTTGATGTAAACTCTGGTGGAAAGTAACTTGGCTATATACTCAGTTGGTTAAAGAATTAGAGATTCATTATTTGTTTAAAGCGCCGATTTAAGTGAGGCATTAACCATTGTATATATAGGTACATAGAAATTAAAGGTTTTATTAAAAAGAATAAGTTCCACAATATTAAAGAACACAGAATTCTACTTTTTGAACCTAGATTTGTTTGTCTCATCAGCGGATCGACTATGCAAGCTTTCCATTTTAGAGTCCAGAAATTTCGTCAGTCTTTATTAGAAAATGCCAGTTTATTTTTTAAAATAGAATAGATCCACAGAATACATAATATATACATATATGCATACCGTATACAATAAAAAACAATAAACTGGTGTACATACTTATATAGTAAGCCCACAATGAATTTGCCTATAAATTTAAAATATTAAGAAGTCGCTAATTAGATAGTTGAATTATGTAATTAAGCAAATTTTGTGTGTTTATTTTTTATAAATGGGCTTCGATAAATATATGATACATACATTCATAAATGTTTTTCAAACAAATTTTAGATTAAGAAACTATTTATGATCATAAAAGCATAGATAAACATTTATTTTACGAAATTACTGTAACTATATAAGTACATATATGTATACTTATGCACATACATATATCTAACTATACGAATTTTTTTTTATCGTTCAAAAATATTAAAACATTTAAACTATATTAAAACATAGCCTACATACATAAGTATTTGTTGCGTTTTATTTATTTATTTTTTTAATTCTAAATTTTTTGTTTAATTTTTTAAATCTTAAATTTATATTTTTTTTGACTCATACATATTTTTATAGATAATATTTAGTGGGTGGCTAAAAATAAAACAAAAAAAGTCATTAATTTTTTTTTTTTTTTAATTTTTATCACAGATTTTTATTTTTTTTTATTTTTAATAAAATAAAAGAAAAATTGCGAAGATATAAGTAAAACAAAATTTTGAAATAAAAAATAAATATGTATATATTAAATTTAATCAGATTAAATAATAGCAATAAACAATAAACAATTTTAAATAATTTAATTTTTAGCTACTTAATATTAAGATATTGTATTACACAATCTACCAATTTCAATTGAAAATTCTGATTTATAAGTAAATGAAGACCAGTTTTATAATTAATTGTCTGGCACAATTATAATATCCCGCATTTAAAAAAAAAAGAAAAAGATAATTTGTACATTAAAAATAAAAACAAAATTGAAACCCCATTCAAGTTTATTTACTTATTTTTGATCAAGGATCAATAAATTTAATATATAAACGCAACTATGTACTTGACTATTAAAGAATCTTATCATAATAGACACGAGCTTTTTATTAAAGAAACAAAAAACAAGAAAAAACAAATATTTTTCAATTAATTTATTGGTATATACATATAAGTATATATATATATATATACAATGCAATAATCTATATTGGCTTATTTTTAAATAACTTTTTAAATCATTCAGTTCAATAAACGTTTTAAAAAACAAAAAGTGAGTAGGTACTTATATAAATTTTTTTATTAATATAATATGATATAAGGTAAACGGCTATAATTTTGTCCTATGGTTGTATTATCGTCCAAGACAAATTTTTAGTTATAACTTCGTTAAATATTTAAAAAAAAATAAAGTAAGCCATGCAAAAGATTTGGTAATGTTTCTATTGAAATTTTTTAAATTTCACGCCAAGTTCTCTTTTTGATGATTTTTAAATTTATTTTAAAAAAGTTTGTGGCGTGAGTAGTGAGTGCTGTTGTTGTAAAAATTCTCTACAAAAGTTCTTGATTAAAACAAAAAATTTTTTAGTGTTTCAGTCAAAAATTTAAGTTAGTAAGGTAATATTTTAATTACAAACAATAAATATACGTTTAAATTTATCTTTTATTATTTTTTAATTGGTGTGCAAAATGTAGTTATTATAATAAAAATAAATTCAGTCGGAATTAGAAACATTTTTTTAAAACAATGTACATAATATAATATCGATCTATAGGACGGAATTATGTTTCTTGATACCTTTTTTTAAAATTATTTTATTACTCCTTAAAAAACTTTTTTTTTTTAAATTAATATCAGCATTTGAAACTTTTTTTTATTATATAATGTAAAAACCATTTATCGTCCTATATACTTTTTTCACAAATTATTATGTTACATTTAAAAAAAAGTTTAGGGCGATTTTGGGTACATAGTATTAGGTCTACATTAGAATCATTTGTACGTTATGATTATTTTTGATTATTTTTACAAATATTTACTTAGCAAAATGTCTAAGAGAAGAAACTATAATATTAAAAGGTTACTAGATGCATTAAAAGCCGTTCAAAATAATGAAATTTCAGCATATGCAGCCAGTAAACAATTTGGAATACAAATCTACTCTATTAAATAATAAAAAATATAATGGTGAAATTCGGCATATAGGAAAACAAACCGTTTTAAGCAATCTCGAAGAAGAAAATCTTGTCAAATTTTTTATGACTTGCGACTTTAATTTAATTAATTTTGTTTAAATAAATATTTATTCTTATTTAGTTGTTTAATGTTCAATTTATTAAAATTTTAAAAACATTAAAATGAATGGTTTTTTTTTTACTTTTTCACATCATTGAAAAAAGTGGTTTCATTCCTATTTAAAGATAAGACGAAATTAGGTACAGCAATAGAACGATAATAGGAAAATTAAATTTTTTGACAGACGAAATGATGTGCAAGCTTGGTAGCTTAGTAAATTTTTCAAATTAATTTATGTTATTTAATTTTAATTATAAAAATAAGAACGCAGTTAGAAGGTAAAGAGCCTAACCTTAAAATAAAATATATATTGTACTTTTACACAGTTTTTCCTTAAAAATATTTCGAATTAGTCGATTTTGTACCATGACTAAAAAAAATAGGACGATAATATAGCCGTTTACCTTAAGTATATTTTATATTCTATAGCTATACTATACTACATATAAAATAAGATATGTAAGTATTACTACGTATAAATATTTATTTTCCTTAAGAGAGATCGTAAAGGTTCATGACTAAAATAAATAAATATGTAACTCTTTCTATTTGACTAGTACTTTTTCTAGGTTAGTGACATATATTTAGATTACAAAATAAGTTGATTTACTTACTGCAGAGACATACTTAATGCTTACTTATGTGTTAGTAATAAATGTATTTCCATTCCTTATTACTTATTTATTAGATTACTTAGTAATAAAATTGTTCAGGTAACTTTTTCATATATTTTATAGAAAAAATGCTTACAAGAGATACTTATTTTTTATCCTATAACTTGACCTGTTTAACTAAGTATTAGTATTTTTTGAAAATATCTATTAGAAAAATATAAGTAAAAACCTACTCTTTACATTCCCAATACTGTGTCCACAAAATTATGGAATCATTATAATAAAAAAAATATATTTGACTAATATAAGTAATAAATATCCTAATTTACTTTTAATTAAATTCATATAAGTATGCTTCGAGTTTTAATATTTACTTATTACCAAATACAGGATATGACATTTACTTAAGTATAAATTTATTGTAAATTTATGAAAACTTTCTAATTTTTTATTTTGGTAAAATTTAAAAATTTTTTTAAATTATTTTTGAATATAAGATTTGGATGTGGATATGTTTATGATTTAAATAAAATATGTATTTTCAAAAGATAACTTCAAAAAAAAAATTATAAATAATAATAAATTTTATATTTTTAAAAATTTTGCATAAGCATATATATGAGTATTTCATTTGAGTAAACAAAAAGCATAATTTGAATACTAAATTGCATAAGTATATCATCACATTATTATGATTTATATTTTACTTAAAAATTTAAATTCATTCAAAGAAAAAATAATTTATATAAAAGCTAAAAATAAAATTAAAATGTATCTTGTTAAGTATTTCTATTTTCAATAAACCCTCTTGGCCTTTAAAATGGCATTCTTAATTTAGTGGACTTTTTTCGTCACTTCAAATATAATTAAAGAAAAGGAAATAAATATTTACTTTCATTAAGATCTTAAGTAATATTTCAACTAAGTAATACTTATTCTTAGTTACTCATAATTAAAATAAAAAAGATATTCAAATAACCACGTGTCGATCATTAAAATTTTTGGAACAGACTAAATCTTAAACTCAGGTGAAACAAAAAAAAATTGGAAATTTGATTTTATTATAGAAAACAAAATGTTCTTTTTGATACTTGTTTTTCAATTGTTTCTTGGTTATAGTATTTAAGGATATTTTACATCTTACATAAGTATAATATCGTTCAATAAAATTAGCAATAAAAAAAAAACTATAAATATAAGTAAGTACCTTTTTTACTTTAACTGAAGCATTTTTACATTAAGTGAAGAATTTTTACTTTCCCCAAGAAATAAAACGCTTTAAAAAGGAAATAAATGTCGAATACTAGTATATGAGGGATTTCGGTTGTAGTTGATAACTATGTATATAACAGACATTTTAGATACGAAATCAGAGTTATATATATACGTTTTTCCCAAAATATTTATAAGTGAGATTCTGAATTAGGAGAAAATTTAGAAATTAATTCAAAATTTGGTTATTTCCTTTTTTAAAGAATATTTATATATTAGTAAATGCGGAATGAATTAGGAAGGCTTTTAGAGTGGTTCGCAAAATTAGGGTTACACGCTTTCTCTACAATATACAGATATATAAATCCACCTCTAAAATCTATTCTAATTCATAATCTCGCATATACTTATACAAATAAGTATGTATATAAATATTTTCGACGCTTTTTCCAAATAACACTAATTTTGAATTCAAGACTAACATCGCCTATAATTCATAATTCCTAAATATTCTGGGAAAACGAAATACATAGTTACTCTGATTTTTATTCCTACTCAATTACTCTTGATTACTACCTAATTCAGAATCTTGCATAATACATATTAAGTACTTACTTATGTATATAAATATTCTAGAAAAAAAGGGCATTGATTTTAATTGATTTGTAACCCATTCTAACATCCCTTCTAATTCAGAATCTCGCATATACTTACATATATAAATATGCTGGGAAAAGAGCAAACTTTACTTTTTAACCAACTATAAAATCTCTCCGAATTGGAAATGTTTTATGCACCATGTAAATTGTATGCGCACCCGACAGAGCGACTGATCGCCGGCGAGACACCTGCCCGGGCTGTCTTTAAAAAAGGGCTTTTATAAAAAAAAACGAATCGGCATTCAATCGGATTTTATTTCCTTTTTAAAACATGGTCATTTTTTTTTATAATATGGTTGAATTCTCAAAATTTGCGATTTCCGCTTTAATTCTGCATCAAAACGGAAATAAAGCCGACTAGGCAATATTTCTTGGAATTATTTTTTTTGGGTACAGATTTTCTATTTTAAGTAAGACATTTCTAATAAAAGTTAATGTAATAAATAAATATTCACTTAAAGTAAAAAAGGATTAAATAAAAAATATACACAAAAAGTAAAAAAGTTCACAGTTAAAGTAAAAAAGATAAGTATATATATAATAAATACATAGTTAGTAACAATAAGGAAGAATTAAAAAATTAGGCGATTTTAATAGTTATAGACGACGATAGAAGTGAACTGTATTCAAAATCTAATTAAGGCTTTCAAATTTTACAATATTGTATTAAAACCATTTAAAATTTGCTTTTGAATAATAAATATATAAAATTATTTTCTTCAATACCTACTCAAAATTTATTATATAATATATGTACATATTTTTCAGAATGTTTTAATAAAAAAAACTTTTATGAAATTTTTATTTAAATAAGTATAAAAACGTTTTTCACTGTATGTACTTTGTTACCTTCATAAGTATTAAAGCAATGAACTCTTTTTACAATAAAATGCAATAAAAATTTTATTAAAATATTCATAAAAACTAAAAGAAAAACAAACAAAAATAATAAAAATTTTAATTTTAATGAATTAAGTAAGTATTTAATAGTTATATTTAAATAAAATTTTAGTAATTTTTATGCACTTTAAATATATAAAATATGAATACTTAGTTAAGAAAAAAAAAAAATAGTTTGAATGTTTATTTTATAGACATGACAAATGTATTTTTATTTTTCTTTCTATTTTAATGATATGTTTTATTTTGTTGGCATTTAAAAAATAATCAAAAAAGAAAAATAATAATAATTTTCAATTTTCGATAATTTGAAAAGTAAGTAGTTAAGTACATACTTAAGTAAGTTAAGTACTTAAGTAAGTAAGTACTTAATCGAAACGAAATTACAAGCGTTTATTTTCTACATTGAAAATAACTCAGGAAAAGTTTTTTTTTTTATAGATTCTGTTAAATGTTAGTGACATCTGTTTTAATATTGTTATATATATATATTTATGTACATATATATATTTATGTACATACATATATTTATATTTGTTTACTTATTTATACATTATACATTCATTATGTACATATAACAATTATAAGAAATTAATAATAAGTACTTATAATCAAAAAAAGAACAAAAAAAAAAAACAGATATGTATTTATTTTTCAATTTTCTTTTAAATAGTGCACCAAATTTATACAATTTAAGAGTAAAAAGCAAATTTAAGAACTATTATTGAATTAGAAATTTTTTTTTTTTTTACTATCTTAATAATTGTATCTATAACTACTTACTTAATAGTTACAATTTAAATATATTAACTATAACAGCTTAAATTTCTAATATTAGGTAAATGGCGCCAGTCGTGAAATAAATAACTATCAGATTATTATTTTTTAAAATGATGTAAAATACGTTTAAAACAAATAAAATAATATTTACATAATTAGAAAAGATATTAACTATATATACTTATAGTTACTTATAAGTTATATAATACATAGTTAAGCATATATACGTATATGTACTTATATATTATTTATATAAAATTTTGTTGAGTGAGCTACTTGTAAGCTAGTTGTAATTATAACTATAGGTAGCATAAAATATCAAAATAATAAGAAATTTTTAAATTAGTTACCAAAAAATAAAATAATTCCTGGATCCATTTAAAAAAAAAATCTCATTGTTAAGTAAGTAAATACTTAAGTAATTATTAAAATTGAATCTATTTTTCGCAAAATCCAAAAATAAAATAAATAAGTTGTTAAGTGAAGAAATTAATTTTTATAAAAATTTTCCAGTAAGTAGTTTTTTTCTTCTCTATAAGGAATCAAAAAATTAGAATTAAAATATTCAATTTTTAAGTAAATAACAAATGTAAGTAAACATTATTATTTTTTTTTTGTTTTAATAAACACAATAACATAAGTACATAAATTATTCAACTAAAAAGAAAAATTTTTTAAATTTGATTTTTTTTTTCCTACAGTTAAGTAATTAAGATAAGTAAGTATATGATAAGATACAATTGAAATGATATTTCTATTACAAAATATATACATATATCTAAAAAACAAAAAAACGTGTTATTAATTAAATAAATATTTCACTTGAATAAAAATTATCCTTCACTTTGATTACATAATATTTTTTTCCATATAGCTAAAGGTTATTTAAATATTATTTAATAATTACTTTATTACTTTTAATACTTATATATGTTTCAACATGCTAAATTACTACTAAAAAAAAAATGTTAACAGTAAAGTCGTGATATGTTGACTTCATAAAATATTCCATAAGTGGTCCAATTTTGAGATTTTTATTTTTTAAATAAGTACTTAAGTACCACATTGGGTGTTGGTGACCCAAGCGGTTACATAGCTTATCAATTTAGAAAGTGCAGATTCAAATTCCGTACAGATCCTAACAAATTTTTCTAGGAAAATTATTAAAAAAAAACACAATTTTTAATTAAAAATCATCCTTGCGGATCATAATATAAAAAGTAAATATAATATATATATATAACAATGATACCAAAACGACACCTTATTTATTCTATTTCTGGTCGGTAAGAATAGCCATGTAAATCAATCAATTATGTATCAAATAATTTATTGATTTTTCGGAATTTCTAAAACCATAAGATGTGAAATAATTTCTAAGTGGTTATAACTGAGCTGCGACGTCACTATATCGCGAATCTATTGTCAATGAAGTATCCATTTTCGATAAGCTAAGCTATTATTATTAATCGTTTAACTTTCATTTTTAAAATGAATCAAAATTTTACTTTTTTTTTTAATATCTACTAATTAAGAATTTTTTTGTGACTTGTTTTTTTTTTTTTTTTTTTGAAATTTCTTCGTAACTTTCAACAAATTTTGAGAAAATTATTTGTACTTAAGTAGATAAATATGTAAGCAAGAAATTATAAATTTGGTACACTACTTAATCTTACTGATAGGATCATAACAGGATCATAACAGGATCATAACAGCAAAAAAAAAAAAAATTATTTAACAAAAAATAAGTAAATACTTATAGATTCTTATCTATAGTTATAAATATATGTATGATAATTATATGAACACAAAATAATAGAATTTATTAAAATAAGTATATAAATTTGTATATGTATTATGTATATATATATGCATATGTATTTTACATATTAAACAATTAAATTGTGTATAAATAAATAAATGTACATACTTAGTTAGTTTTAAAGAAGAAACAACATCAATAAATGGATAATAACATCAACAACAATAACATAAAATAACAACAATAATAACAGTATGGTAATACTAAAATAAAAAAGTATAAGAGTAGATATTATTTTAAATATTAAGGGAAAAATAATATTTAATATTTATATAATGAAATTTTTTAACACATAAGTTAAGGTTTTTTTTAAGGTATAACACACAGGTAAGGAAATATAATTTTAGGTTATAAGTTACAAATTAATAATATACATCAAAATGTACAGAATAAAATAAATTACTCATGTTTATTTTTTTTTTTGTTGTTGTAAATTATTAACTTTTTGTAAAAAAAAAAAAAATGTTTTACATAAGAGTAAAAAAAAAAATATATATATATATAGGTATATAATATCTTCTTTTTAACAAAGTAATTAGGGTAATTTTTAAAAATTTAAAAACGATTTTTTTTTTATGATTTGTTTTTTTTTTTTTTTTTAAATCATTTTCATATCAAAAATTTACCTGATCCTGTTGATTCGGCCACGTCGATTGTTTTATTATCAGACTTTTTCAGATTAAAAATTTTCTGTTGGATATCTTTATCCAACGGTTTAAAGGATAATGAATTTTTATTTAAGGATTTTTGATTTGGTGTGGATGAATTAGCAATAGTGGTATTTGTTGTGGTGGTAGTAGTAGTAGTAGTAGTAGTAGTAGTTATAGTAGTATTAAAGGAAGGATTAACAGGAAGTGAATTATGATGATGAAGATGTGGATGATGATGCTGTTGATTTTTATCCTTTATTGAGTCCAGCGTGTCCTAATTTTTTTTTTTCTTTACTTTTTTTTTTTGCTTTGTTTTTCAATTTGTGTATTTATAATTTTTTTTTTTTTTTTATTTTTTTTTTTGTATTTTTCAAAAAAAACTTTCTATTTTATTGATCTTCATAAATATTGTGTCTTGTTCTTATATATATCGTTAAATAATATTAAAAAAAAAAAAAAAAGAATTCTATTTGTTTTATTAAAATGTTTTTTTTTTTTTTTAAACTGTAATTATTTTTTTAACAAATAAAAATTAAAGATTAGAGAGGAACAATAAACGAAAAGCATGATTTTATGAAAGGAATTGAAGTAAAATTAATGTAGTATGTAATAATAATAAGTAGGTAAGTACTTAGTAGTTAATAAAGTAATGGAGGTAAGTATATGTATTAATAATAATAATGAATTTATCTAAGTTCTATTTTAATTTTATTATAATTTATAATTTTTTTTTTTTTTTTTTGATAGATAATTTTTAATGTTAAATACATATAAGTATGTAAATTAAATTATATATAAATATATATATATATATAGATATAATATATAAATATATAGAAGTAATAATAATATAAAAAAAAAATCAAAAATGCTTAGCAAGTCCAATTAATTAAAAATAAAAAACAAAATAAAACAAAAATAAAAATAAAAACAAAAGAAATATATAAAAACAAATTAGTGGAACAACAACAACAAATAGGTATATATGATGATATAATTATATATGAATTTATATTTTTAAATAGGTATTATATAAGTATATATATTTTATACAAAGGTATATATATAGAAGTGTTTTTTTATATACTTTTGATCCTTTACTTGAATTTCTTTGATTTATATTTATTTTTTATTCTATTTTTTTTGCTGTTTTTTTTTTTTTTTTTTTTTGTTATAATTTATATAAATATTAAATATTAGTTGGGTAAATTTACTGTTGATTAATTGGTTAAAAATGTAAATAACTAATAGTTATAGTATCAAATAGTAATAATAATTATAATAATCCACACATGAATTAAAATTAAAATAAAAAAGGCTTCCAGATGACAATTTTACAACAGGTTGGATATATATATATATATATATACATATAATACATATAACAATAATAAGTATATGTAGTTATATATATATGTATATTTATATATGTATATAAGATGTATGAGTAAATTTTTTTTTTATTATAATTACATATTAAATTGGTGTTAGTAATATTTGCTTTTGATGTGATTATTTTTTTTTTTTAATATAAAATATTATTAATTTTTATTCGCTTAAATTTTTTTTTTTTGCTAATACAAAAAAAAAAAAAAACAATAAACCTTTTTATTTTACTTAATTTTAAAATTAATATTTTTTTTATCACACACACATGAACACTTACTTTTTTTTTTTTAAAATATAGATTTTATATTTTTATTTTGTGAAATAAGTAGGTATAATTCGATTAATTTTTTTTTTTCAAATTTTTGTAATTTAATTGATTTTTATTACAAACTTTTATATTTATTTATTTTTTTTTAAATCGTAATATTTTTCAAAAAGTATAGATAAATTAAGAAAAACTTTTTTTTTTTTGGTAAATTCTTTGTAGGTACACTTTTTTCTTATATTATTGCACTTTTTTTTTATTATTCTTTTATTTTTTTTTTTAATAATAGTAACTATAAATAAATAAAATATTTTAAATTATTTTTTGTTTCTTTGTTCTAGTTTAAAACTTTAATATTGATTAAAAATTTATTTTTTAAATTATATATGCTATCAATAATTTTATTTACATACATAGTGTTGTGTACAAAATGGGATAAAATTTGAAAACTTTTTTTTTTTTGTTATCCGGTTTTATTTTTTGATAATAATTGTGAGTTGTGATTGTGACATAAACGAAAAGATAAACAAACAATAGAAAAATTATTGATTTGAAATGGGTAGTATTAAATCCAAAAATCAACTTTCAGAATTTATACCTACGTTATATGTTATGTAATAACAAAAATTTTGTTTTTAGTTTTCAGATTTATTTTCATATAGGTATTATAAGAGCTTGTTAAGTGATTTTAAAGTTGTTTTGTATTCAAAATATAAATAATAAATTTTATATTGATTCAAGTTTGTATTGCAATATGTTTGTAAGCAAAATAATTTTTTTTACTTAGTAAACTGATTTTTAGTTACATATATTTTCTTTACATTCTCATAAAAACAAAAAAAAAATTTAATTAATTTAATATATGTAATTTGTTCAGTTTATTTTTAATAGCTTTTTAATTCTATGTCAAATTAAACTTCAATACAACTTTTCCAATTTATATCATGCAAGCAGCTGGTATTATTAACAAAAGTTCATAAAAAAAAAATTTATATTTTATTTTAATCAAATTTCTATTTCTTATTAAATATTTCCATGGTAATCAAATCATATGATCATTTCTGTTGTATTATTTGTACATATGTGTAAAGAAAAAATTTGAGTGGCAAAAACTGGTTAGTTGAAGTCACCTTGTAACAAAAAAAATTATACCTATATGTATATAAATATTATAAATATATCTATATACAATACATATCTATTTTATATTATTTAATATTTTGTTATTTTAAAAAGTTTTTTTTTATGTATTTTTTATTTTTAATAAGAACACATTTAGATTTTTTTTTATAAT
Source organism: Poecilobothrus nobilitatus (assembly GCA_947095535.1). Taxonomy (NCBI): domain Eukaryota; kingdom Metazoa; phylum Arthropoda; class Insecta; order Diptera; family Dolichopodidae; genus Poecilobothrus; species Poecilobothrus nobilitatus. The sequence continues at coordinate 171,753,920 of OX352774.1, forward strand.
TTTATTTTTATGGTGTGACAAAAACTACTTAACCAAGAGGAATTATTATTGATTTTTTTTTTAAATAAATATACATAGGTACTTATGTTTATTTATTCACATGTAGAATTACGTAGATATTAATGAACTTTTATAGGTAAATATTTATATATATATGTATATATATATTCCCATTTTGTACAGGTTAAAACACTATAAATAGCTTTATACAAAAATCAATTTTTAATCAATATTAGGTAAGTATCCAAGATTCCAAAAGTAAAAATTCATTTAAGTATATCTAAAAAAAAAAAAAAAAAAAAAACGATAGGTATGTATTGAATTTTTATATTTTCTTTTTTATTCTTTTATCAAATGTAATTTACACTTTTTTATATATTTTTTGTTTTTTAAAAATAATTTTTTTTGTATTTTTCTTTTCATCCATTATATTTTTTCACAAATTAAACTTTTTTTTTTTATATAATTATAAATATTTGTAAAGGCAAAAGAATAATCGATATTAAGTTGTTGAATTGTAATATATGTACAATGAAATTTTAAAATATCTTTATTTCTTTTTTCACTTTCAATTATTTCATTAATTAAAAATAAAAATTACCAAAATTAATAAAATTCAGTAAAATTTGTAAAATAAAAAAAAACTAAATGAAAATAATCCAAATTCTTGACAACTGTTGTCCGTGGCGACCGTAGCTGACAATTTTCTTTTTGTTTTTTTATTTTCCTGTTTTTGGAGTATATACAAACTTACATTTACAACTTTCCCTTCGATCGATTTTTTTTTTTATTATTTTGTAAAAGAAAAATTACAAATTCAAAATAAAAGCAAAATTATAAACTCAAGAAAAAAATTAAACAACGACCGGAATAACGTAAATTATTGCGATATTTAAAACGAGAAAATATTTATTTATTTTTTTTTATTTAAAAACGCGACTTATTTTTATTTGTTTCGCAAAAATTAATTTTCAATTTAAATTCAAAATTGATTTTTCTCTTTACTAAAATTTGATTAAACAAATTTTCAACAAGAACTCCACCAGCAAAGAAAGACAAAACGATTCTGATGGAATTTTTTCTACTAGGTTCAAAAATTCTGTGTCAATATTAAAATTTTGCAAATATATGTTTCCTTTTCTTACCTTTATTAATTAAAGGAAAAATTTTATTATGACAACTTTAAAATATCGTTGTCTTATTTTATTAGCAGAAATTCAAGATGGTAGAATTTATTTTTATATAAACTGGCAATACTAGTAGAATTTATTAGAAACAGTAAACACAAAACGAACGACTACAGTATTTTAATGGTGTAGATAATTTTAGTATGTACCATCATAGCCCATTACTCTTTTTTTTTTTTTTTAATTCTTTTTCTATTTTTTGTTACAATTTCCAAAATTGTAGTTGTAGTTGCAAAGTATCTATTATCGACAAACCATCCTCAAAAAATGTATTCATGCAGCACTAATTGTGACTTACTTTTTTCTATAATTCACAATAGAATTTTTTGTTATTGTAACCTTACCTTACTATAGATTAGGTTGTACTCAAATCTCATTACTTCTTAGTTCTTACCGGTTTGGTATAAATACAATTTTTTACTTTCGATATTGTATAATACATATTAGTTACATATAATATTTATTGTAGGTCTTTGGATTATATAAAATTATATAATTAATTTTTTTTACAAATAAAGTTGCCAAATGCGAATAATTATAATGATACCAAATAGATGTTGGCAGCTATAATTATAAATATGAAAATGTAATAATTTGACATTTCAAATCTCCAAAAAAAAAAAAAACATATGTCATATTTAAAAGAACATGTGCTAAATGCTAATCGTTTTGAATTTTGATACCATACTTAATAAAGTAAAAGAAACCAAAGCGTAAACACGAGTTGCTTGTTTTTCTGAAGTTTGCTTAAATATCCTTTAATCCCTCAGTGAAGCTAAAAAAGGCCGAGAGGTTGATAATTTGACTGTTAAAACATTTAATAAGAAAAATTACCACAAAAATGGTAAAAATATTGTTTATTAATTAGTTGCTTGAAATTTCTAAAAATAATTTTATTTTAGACCGAAGAAGTTAATCCAAAAGCATTTCCGCTTGCTGATCCAACTTTAACAACAAAAATTCTTAATTTAGTACAACAATCATTAAATTTCAATCAATTACGCAAAGGCGCAAATGAGGCTACAAAAACATTAAATCGTGGATTATCTGAATTTATTGTTATGGCAGCTGATGCTAAACCAATAGAAATTTTACTACATTTACCATTGTTATGTGAAGATAAAAATGTTCCATATGTTTTTGTTCGTTCTAAACAAGCTTTAGGTCGTGCTTGTGGAGTTTCCAGACCAATAATTGCTTGTTCAGTCACAGCAAATGAGGGATCTCAATTAAAATCACAAATACTAAGCATTCAACAAGAAATTGAAAGACTTCTTGTTTAATTTTTTTTAGTTTAATTTTGTACAATGCAAGTTTTAATAGATTTAGGGACAGTATAGTTTATGGAAATTTTATATTCTTGAATAAAAATTTTCAAAACCTATTAACTTTGAGATTTTTGAAACACCAAAAATATTTTTCTAAACATTTTATTAGATCAATCGAGTGTAGCACATGCATATTGTACAACGACAATAAAGAATACAAAAGCGCAAATAATTAAAAGTAAAACATGTCAACTTAATCTTGGAAACTGTTTATTATTGCGACGTAGTTTTTAAATATAATTATTAACATACTTCTTGTATAAAATTTGCTAATTTATAAACCAGCTTGAAGCCCAAATCCTGGGCCTTTTGGTTCTTCTGTCAAAGATGTTAAATTTCCTTTCGGTTCTGATGCAAATCTTCCATTTCTAGGACCAGCCTTTGGAGTTTTTCCACTTTTTAAATCATTAATAATATCTTCCATATCTTTGGCAGTTAAATCTTCATAATAATCATCATTTATTGCCACCATTGGTGCATTAACACATGCACCCAGGCATTCAACTTCGGAAATCGTAAATTTCATATCTTTTGTTGTTTCTCCTACTCCAATTCCTAAAAATAAACAATTAAATTTGATTTAATTACAATAAAAATAATGACTAATTTTTTTTTTTTAAATATACCTAAAGTTTTTTTGCAACATTCCAAAACCTCATCAGAACCTCTTAACCAACATGGTGTTGTTGTACATACTTGAATATGATATGTACCAGTTGGTTTACGCATAAACATTGTGTAAAATGTAGCTACTTCATAGACTCTCATATTGGGTAAACTTAAAATTTCAGCAACTTTATGCATTGCTGAAATCGGTAACCAACCATGTTGTCTTTGTGCTAAATCTAATAAAGGAATCATAGCACCACGTTTATGACCTTCTGGATAAATGCTAAGTATAGCTTCTACTCTTTTTTTGTTTTCATCTGTAAATTCCCATGGTGTATTCTGATTGTCTTCTGGGCTATCACGATGAACGAACAAATTATCGCTACAATTTGTTGCTGTTGTACTTACCATACGAATCTTATCTCGCAAAATGCGAGCACCACGAACAGCACAATTCATTAACATTCTGCCTCTATAAAAAAAAAAGTATTTGGAAAATTTGTAAATAAAATAAATCAATTTTAAATTTACTTTGATAGATGCAAATTAATACAGAATTGAGAATAGTGAAAAAGGTTTGTTATGTAAAATAAAAATGTTCTGTCAATGGTAATTTTCCTATCAGATGAATTTGTCAAATAATTTGTACTCCAACGGCAACTTATTTATTTACGACAATTTACGGGATTATCAATCAACGGGATTATTATTTACAATCAAGCTAAAAATGAATACAGAAGTTACAAGAATAGAATTAATAGTTTACTACAGTTAAGTTATTAAAATAAAAAAAGGCTGTTGAAATCTCTTTTCGATAAGTCTGTTGTTGTTGTGTTGCAGTTGAAATGAAAATTGGAAATAAAGAAAAGCATGGATGATATTAGGTATTAATAATTGTACCTAAATGGTCTAAAAAATTGTACCTAAATACTTTTAATACATAACATAATATTACATGCACATAAAATGATGAAATTGTAGCAAAAGTACTTTTGTATTTAAAAACAATTTACATAAAAGTAGTCATCTCTGGAAAACAGTTCAAAATCTATAGATAGAAATTCTCAATTAAAATTAAAGATATTAAAATTTTGAACAAAACTAAAATAATATATAAATAAAAGTAATGATAATAATTAGAAGTTAATTAGAATTTAGTAAGAGATTAAAAAACCGTGTAGTTAAAGTAGATAACTGAAATGTTTTTGCGCTTTATTGTCTGATATCTCAAAAAGATCCCCTGTTTCTTGTCCATATTCCAGTAACTTGAAATCAATTTTTGAGTATATGTATTGCGTTTAGGTTTAAAACTTGTGGTGCTGTAATCTTTATTATATTTAAATAATATTTTTATAGATTTGGTAAGCAATCGATGGCATTTATCCATTATGTTTCACATGATGTCTAATTTATAACATTGTATCTCATCTTGGAAGTCACATGAACATTCTTGAAGCCTGTTGGACAAATCTAATTTCGATTTACAAATGTGAAATGACACTAATTAGTGGGGTTATTTTGGAGCATATATAGTCAATATATGGTAATCATAAAATTAATATATTTACTTAATCAGTATTATTTCAACTAATTAAGTATATTAATATTTTCAGTCAACTTTTTTTTTAATTATTATTAAATCAAATTATACATTACATTACATATTATGAATTTACATAAAAAAAAAAAAACATTGAATGAACGATACAGTGTTGCCTCCTCTGTCAGTTCAGTTTCAATAACTGGTGACTGTTGTTGACGTAAATGTGTGATACAAAATTATTAATTGACATGTTATTTGCTTGGCATCGTATGTATATGTGTGAATCGTTGTTATTGTGATTTTTTTATTAATGATACTATATATATTGCCGCTATATATATAAATTGATGAGATCCGAGTTGATTGAATTTTCTAGCTTACTTTCGGTTTTACCTTCATAGATGAGGCAAGTGTCATAGGAAAAGATGTTATATCTGTCAACCAACGCCGCTTCGGTATTCGAGGCGTTTTAAAATCCAAACTGATGTTGATCAAAACCCTATGTGTTTTTAATAAAGCTGACTAATCTTTCATTAATAACCTTTTCGTAAATTTTTGCATTCAATGTATTCAAATTTACGAATTCAAAATACATTAAAAAAAACTAAAAAACAAACAAGTTACTAAAGTTTATGAAGTAAAAGCAAAATGCTATGTACAAGTACTTTCTAACTATCGAATAAATTAATTCTAACGAATTACAACAGATAAAAAATATAAAATGGTATCAACACTATGTATTTTACTACAAAACACTGAACAAATATAAAATGGCATGAACACTATGACATGTATTTTACTACAAAACACTGAACAAATATAGTCTCGTGAAAATATTTAATTAACTATTGTATACATTTAATTAAATAAATAAATAAATAAAGGAAAATAATAGTAAATGTAAAATGATACTAAAAAGAACAATATAATATAACCATTATAATAATTCAAATTTCTATTCACAATAACTATTTTGCTAATTCAAAACTGCATTACAATTTTTTTTATGTTCATTACTTATCAAAAATATACCCTTTTATAAGTAAGCTGCCATTGCACAAATATTTTAAACTCCTGACATTTCGATAATGTCAAAACAAATATAAAAAATCATAAGCATTGATGTTTGTTGGTGTGTTTATGAGGGTAGAGGATATCGCTTCGTTCGTTAATAATTTGTTTTAAAAAATGTAAGATGCCTTTCTTCTACATTAAAATTTACTTAAATAAATTCCATTGGTTCAACTGACAAAAGATCATAGAAATTTTTATACATAAATTAATTAACAAAAAATGAAATTAGTTAGCAAAAATATTGATAAAGGCCAAGGGTTAGTAATGTATTTGTTACTACAAAAAAACTAAAAACCGAAATAATTGTTGGTTATGTGTGTCAGACAGATTAAAAATATTAATAATTATTTTAGGTCAGTTGTACTGATACCTGAAGAAAATGAAGATATGTGGCATGCATATAATTTAATTGCAACAGGCGATAAAGTTCGAAGCACAACAATTCGAAAGGTTAATAAATAATTTAATATATGCATACGTATTCAGATTATCAAAATAACAATATTATTTATAAATTAAGGTACAAAATGAAAGTGCAACCGGCTCTTCGACAAGCAGTCGAATAAGAACAACACTAACAATTAGTGTTGAAAATATAGATTTTGATACTCAAGCACAGGTTTTAAGATTAAAAGGAAGAAATATTGAAGAAAATCAATATGTAAAAGTAAGTATGTATAAAAAAAATTAACTTTAATTACATATATCAATGATCACTTTTACTATATCTTTAAATCAAACTATATAAATATTTTAATAATAATTTTAGATGGGTGCTTATCATACACTTGATTTAGAATTAAATCGTAAATTTGAATTGGCTAAACCTGAATGGGATTCAATAGCAATAGAACGTATAGAAATGGCTTGTGATGCAACACAATCTGCAGATGTTGCTGCTGTTATTATGCAAGAAGGCTTAGCTCATATTTGTTTAATTTTATCAAGTATGACATTAATACGTAGTAAAATTGAAGTTAGTATTCCACGTAAACGTAAAGGCAATTGTACTCAACATGATAAAGGTTTACACAAATTTTATGAATCTGTAATGCAAGGAATTTTAAGACATGTTAATTTTGATATTGTTAAATGTGTATTAATTGCATCGCCCGGTTTCGTAAAAGATCAATTTTTTGATTATATGATTGAACAAGCAACAAAATTAGACAATAAAATTATACTAGAAAATAAGGGAAAATTTTTATTGGTACACGCTTCATCAGGATTTAAACATTCGTTAAGAGGTATGAAAAATATTAAATGTTTGTTTTTCAAGAATATTTACCGTTTTATGTTTTTTAAATAAATTTTTTAGAAGTTTTACAAGATTCAGCTGTAATAGCAAAAATGTCAGACACTAAAGCTGCTGGTGAAGTAAGGTCTCTCGAAAATTTTTATACTACTTTACAGTGTGAGCCAGCAAAGGCATTTTATGGTAAAAAACATGTTATGACTGCTGCCGAAGCTTCTGCTATTGAAACTCTTTTGATTTCTGATAATTTATTTCGGTAAGTAACCGAAATTTTCTTTTTCCTTATTTTTAAACAAATAATGGGAGGATCGCTAACTTGAAATAGTCGTATTCGTATAATGAAAATTCTTTATAGGATATTTTATTATTTTATAAATAAAATTAAATATTTATAATAGTAAGGGATAATTCTAAAAAAAAAAAAATAACTGTTGCTTCTACTAAGCAAAATGTGATACATAATTATTTTATTCATAAATTAGATGCTGATATACTTAATTATGTTTTACCAGTATTACCTAAGATTTTCTATTATGTTTTTTTGTAAAGATTTACTTAGTATTATTTTTGATGTAGTATATATAATAATATTAGAATTAGTTCAAATTTAACACTTATAATTTGCGGGACCTTTTATTAGTGGCTCTAGCTTATTGCAAACTAAAAATGTAGAACACAATTAAATTTAGAATAATTCTTAAAAAATATGTGCAGTTTTATTTGCACTACATAAATTAAAAGTATGCAAATTACTTCAGAGTTCTTCTATATTTAGTAGACATACTACAGAAATAATCTGAGAAAAAAGAACCATGTTTTCGTTAGTTACGTATACATTTATATGAAAATAACACAATAACAAAGTTTGCTAAATTTATTTTTTAGAACACTTTTCTAATATTTACAAAAAATAGCTTAAGCAAGACTTTATTGCACCATGAACAATTGATGCCTTAGTTGAAATTTTTAAAAATCATGTTTTTTGTTTTTGCTATTAATAGAGGTAAATTTTATTTAATTTTTCTGTTAAATAAATTCTAATAAATTTTGATATTAGTAATGTCATAGTTAAAATTCTACAAATTTTTTGATTTTGTTTTTTTAAACTATCAGAAAACAACTTATTGTAAGATCAAATGGCAAAAATTCTTTTATATTAAATATATATATATATTTTTGTGATAATTAAATGTAAAAAAAATACAAAAAAAATAAAAGACACTTCAATTAACACTTTAGTTTTTAAGAGAACAATCTTTTATCTTGTTTCTATTCATAAAATTCTCTTTTTACCTTTTTGACTTTATCATTGATTTTATTTTTCTTTATTTGATTAAAAATCAAATAATTGTTATAAAATTCAAATTTTTATGATTTATTATTATAAGAAAATAAAAATCGTTTTAAGTCTATTTTTCTAATTTTCATCTTCATAATTGTCTTCTATTGTTTTTTACAAATACATACATCGGAAATCTTGAAACATTTTTTTATAAATACCAATTTATAATTTCTTAAGATTCTTATTTTAATTTATAACAAATAATAAATAACAAAAATAGTATTGTTTTCTTATGTTATTCTCAAAAATGTTGATAGATACACAATAACCAAATCCCAATGTTTAATTCTAGTACAAAAAAAAACTACATATATGAGAAAAATTACAATATCGCAGTGTTTAAGAATTCAGCGTCCTAGACGTAAGGTCTCAGGTTTAAAATTAGGTCAGCTACATATAAAATTAATAATATTATGACCAAATGCTAGCGGAATAAGTTCCACAAGTTCCAAATATTTAGTTTTTAGTGAATTATTGCATATTGATTTTAAATATTTTATCTGTTCAGTTCCCGTTTGTTGTATGATCATACTTTGATATTTGTTTTATACTATGGTCATACATTGTTTATTTTTATTTTTGAAAAGGGCTAAATATAAATAATTATTCTTTGATTGGTTCGGTTTTATTTTATTTCTTAAAGAGCTCAGTTCAATGACCTTTTTCTGTTTGGTTTAAGATTTATATCATATCACTATTTTTCATATTCACACTATTAATGCACCTTTTATTATAGTTATTTATAACAGGGTAAAATAAAAATATTGAAAAATACATATATGTAATCTCTGAAACTTGTTTTAATAAATTGAGATTTATGAAGTTTAATATTTTATTTGGATTAATAAATTCTGTTTTTGAAGAAAAACAACTTTATTTTAAGTTTCTACATTTTATATTCTATATATAAATGTGCTAAGAACTTTCTTTGGATTTCAAAATGGAATTTACATATCTATTGCAATTTTTTTCTTTGGAAAATAAAATTTAAGTAAAAAAATATATATTTTTTGTTTATTAAACTAAAGATCTGATCTGATTTTCAAATTAACATTATATTTAATATTATAAAAGTTCTTCCGGACTGTTTTGCGCTTATTATATTCCGCTGCCTTCTTACAGTTTTTTACCGTTGATTAAAAAACTTAAATTTATATTTGTTTTGTAGATAATTTCAAAAGTTTAAGAAATTAAATGTTACATTATTTTTTTAAAAAAAAATTCTGTATAGGTATAGAATTTTATTAATTTTTCGAAATAAACTTTCCAAATCTAATTAGTTTTGGAGCACTGGAATTGTTCATTTTTTTGTTCGAATTACGTATTATGAAAATTATGCAAATCACTTTCAATAACTTTTTATATTTTTGTACTATTGTACGTAAAAAAATGTCTAATAAAATCAAAGACAAATATTCATTAATTTAAATCAAAACTTTTTTATTTAGTTTTATTCATTTTAATTTTTTTTTTTATATCAAAGTCTTGTATTTTGTTACTTTTTTATTATTTTTTTTTTCCTTTAAACAAATTTTTTTTTTAATTTTATGATAGCACCAATTTTATATTAATATAAAGTACTTACATACAAACATATGTTTGTATTGTTATTTTTTTTTTTATTATTTAAAACTTAAAAGAGAAAATATAAAACATAAGAAGAATGTGATTTAAATTTCAAGTCATCAAAAATCATTCAAATCATCATTGTCAAATTGATTTTGATTAAGCACAGCATCATCTGTATTTTCATTGTCATCACAATCATCTTCTATAATATTATTTAAGATGTTATCAACGTCACTAATAGTACTAATATTATAAAAATCAGTTCGATAAATAAAATCACCACTACTACAAACATTACTACAATTATTATTTTTCATATTATTTTGTATCTGATTTTTATTTTTGCTAAAAATTTCATAATTTTGATGGTCGCCATAATATGTAATCCGATTATCCATTTGTTGTTTTTGTTGTTGCTGGTTATTATTATTCTGTTGAAATTTTTTATTTATGACACCACTGCCATTTTTCGGGCTAAAAAACAAAAAAAAAAAAAAAAAAAATTGAATTTTATAAAGGTGTTTTTTAATCAATTACACATGGCTAAAAATAATTTACAATAAGCCTAAAAGAGTATAATAACCTTTTTTTTTTTTTTTTAACGAAATCGATCCGAAAGTTCTCAAATATTAATTAATTTATTTTATAAAGATTTAAAGTTATATAATAATTAAGTAGGTAAATGTTTTAGTTTTCGTAAATATGAATAAAATGTTTGATCCTATTGAAATTTTGGTTTCAAAAAAGGTTAAACTTTCGGCTCCTGTACAGATTTTTGTTCTTTCGCCTGCTATCTACTGTTCAATGATAACCAAGAATGGACTTTTGTCAAAAAGTTTTATTAAAATACCTAATTGTAATTAACTATAAACTTTTAAAAGAAAATTAAATCTTAGACAAAGGCTGCAAAAGGCTATGAAATCCCAAATCTAGAATATAATATATAAATTAATTTTAAATCATAATATACTAATAATATAAATAGAATAGTAGATTAAATTTATTTTAAATTATTTTATTTTTAAATTACTGATGATTTCTATATTAAGATAAAATTAATTGAATAATAACTTAGTTATTATGTAGTTTAACAAACACATTAAAATCATGAACTCTGTTTACCTCATTAAACCAAAAAAAAAAAAAAAAATCTATTCAATACCCCGTCACTAAGTTATGAAATTCAAATTAATACATTTTTTATGACTTTAACTATTCTTAAATTAATTTTAAAATGATACTTTTCAAATTCTTCAATGCCGACCATTTTTATTCAAAATAACAATTTTTATTTGCTTCAAGGTTAAATCTAACTAAAATTTTTTTAAATTAATTGTCGAACCGTTATCAATCATTTATAGACGATACCATATAATTTGTTTAACATGATACGTTACCGATATGATCAGGTCTGCCCAACGAGAGCGCAATTTTGAACTCAATTGAAATTATTGAAATTTTAAAAAATAACTTCAGAGATACAAATCTGAAATCATTTTGCACAAATAAAAAATATGTAATTCAAAATTAGCCGTACCTGATCATACCCATTTTTATAATTAATTGATTCGTGTGTAAACTGTAATTGATTAAAGGTGTGTGCTCTTAATCCCAATTCTAATTAACATAATATACCTAATCTAACGCGTTTTTTTTTTTCTGTTTTAGTTGATAAATTTATTTAACTATGCATAAGAAAATTTAAAATTAAAAGTCAGTCGGATTAGAAAAAAAACCAAAAAAAAAAAAAAATAATGGATATCCAATCAAAATTTTATAAATCATTTACTATTTTAATAAACCATAAGCAGATATTTAATTTATTTTCTTTTTCTTACTTTTATTTTTTAAAAAACAGATTTTTATTAAAAACGGTATACCTATGTTTTTTTTATTTTTTATTTATTATAACTTGATTACGATTTTGACTGGAATTACTTTAAAATTGACATTTAAAGAAAGAAAGAAAAAAAAAGTTAAAAATAGCGACAATTTCTTGTTTATTAACTCTTTTAAACAAAATTACTGATATTATCTTAAGATATAAAAAAAGTTGTCTATTGAATTCCTGTTAAATATTTCATTTTTAATGACAAAAAAATGATATGTACATACATATGTACATATGTATGTATTTAAGTATATTTAAATATAAATTTGACATACCTACCAATACAAATGGTTACTTGTTGATTGGAATTGTGGCGACGGTGAAGGTGATGATGGTGATGGTGGTTGGGGTAGAGGTAGTGTTGCACGATTTTGTTCATTTCCTCTTAATCTTTGTTCATTTATATTTTGAAATTTTTTTATTTGATTATTTACATAAGTTTTACGTTGTTTATCATTTATAAAGCCCCAATTTAATATTTCATAATTTTTATTATTCTCATTTATACCACCGCAATAATTATAATTTTTATTATTTTTACCGTTACCATTACAGTTATTATTATAATAACTGTTCTCATGATTGTTTGAATTACTATTATTTGATATTTTTTGAATTTTACCAGTTGTTGTATTTGCAATTTTTTGTGGTGATTTTATTTTTGTTGTTGTTGTTGTTTTTGGTGTCATTATTGATGATGATGATAATGATGATGATGATAATGATGGTGGTGGTTCAGTTTGATAAATTGTGCCACGTTTTATTAATAATTTTTTTGGTATATTTATTTTAAAAGAATTTTGGTTATTTTTATCACAGTTATTAATATTGTCATTGTTACTATTTCTTAATCTATTAAAAGTTGTTGTTGTTGTCGTTGTTGTTGTTGTTGTTGGTATTTCATTTGATGTTGTTGATCTTGTTATTGATTTGCAACATATTAAAATTGGTGTCGATGATAATTTTGTTGTTTTTGAATTATTTGAATAATTATAAGATTTAGATGATGAATTTTTAAATATTAATGATGATGATGATAACTGTGATGATTGGGATCTCGATGACGATAATATAGATGATGATTGATTTAAAATTGGTGTAAATGATTGTGATCTTGTATTTTGAATTAAATTTAAATTTGTATTTATATTAGATTCAAATGTTTGACAATTTGATATTTTTTTAAGATTATTATTACTATTGTTATTGTTATAAAGTGTTGGTATACCAGATTCAGTATAATAAAAATCCGGAACAATATAGTTTTCGGTCAAAGACATTATAGAAAAAATATTAGGTATAATCTTTTAATTTATTATTAATAATTAAATTCAATTTATTTGTTTTTGTTGTTCTGTCACTTGTACTTTGCTTTTTTTTTTTCTTATAACTGATACTGATTTTGTCTTTTAGATAAGATTCTAGTGAAGTTATGTATGTTTAAACCAAAGAACTGGTCATTAACTTCTTTTTTTTCTTGTGTAGTCTTGAGGAGGTAGTCTTGTTTAATATAATATTTATTTTATATTGTATTATTAATTTAAATATTTTTAGAATAATTTTAATTAAACGATTATTTTGGAACGATATTTAAAAGTAAAAAGATACAATATAACTACGATTCCACGATTTAGATTTGTTTTTAATGTATGTTTTTACATTTGACAAATTTTATTTTTATGGTTAATGTTAATTTTAAATAAAATACTGGAACATTTTTTTTTTGTTTTTTAAACAGTCATATACACATCTACATACATATAATATACGAGTATAGAAAACGAATTTTTTACTGATGATTCATTTAAAGTAAAACATAAGAACAGCTTTTTTTGTTTTTTTATTGTTTTAAATTTCACCTTCTCATTTAATTTTCACCTGTAAATAAAAATTAACAATAAATTTAATATTAATAATAACAATAATGTGCATTAAAAAATTAAAATTAACAATTAAATAATCAATACAGAGTGATTAACTGAAAATTATGGGAAAACAAGGTGTTATATTATAGAAAACTAGAATTATTATTATTTTTTTTTTTAAATACCTGTAATTTTATTTTGTTATGGAAATTAAAAAAAAAAAAAAAAATGCATTTACAATATTAAATTTGATTTCTAATGAAAGCATTCAATAATATATAAATATACGTGTATATAATTTATATTTAAAAAAAAAAATAATAATAATAATAATTGTTTGGATTCTGTTAAATATTTACACTATATTAATATGTATGCATATTATATAGTTTAGTTATATGTTTTAAATATTAGTTTAGTCTTACACGCGATTTTTATTACTACACTTTAAATATACACTTTAAATAGAAAAATGTTCATATTATTGTATCATCATATTATTATAATTTATGTACATCCATCCATCCATCATCATTATATCTTTTTTAATTACTCTTTTAAATCTATAACAAAGGGTCATTAACTTAAGGTTTCGACAGTTTTTCACAAAGTTTTTTACTTTTTTTTTTTTTTTTTTTTTTATCTAACTAACTATATATTCAGTATCATGCTCTCAATTCCTTTCTGTTTTTTGCCTAATTTCTATTTTTAATATGAGAACACGAAAATGTTTTAATTAAAATTTACGAGTTTGACTTTTTTTTAAATGTACATATTAAATTCGCAACTAACAAAATGAAAAATTTAATTTAAATAGGAATAGGAATGACTGTTTTCAACTTTTAATATAAATTATATTATTAACATGCGTTCAAGCAATTTTTAATATAACTAAAACTGTTCTAGAAGTTTAAAAAAAGTTAAAAAAATATATACGTAGGTACATATGTAATATATATAGATATGTATGTATATCTTCTTCTTAATATTCAAATCGCGTATTAAAAAAATTAAACTTTCTTTAAGGTGCAAAAAAAAAATGGTATTTTGTATTTCTTTTTTCTTCTTTATTTTACGACTTAAATTAAAATTTTGTAAAAAGGCAAAGTTCGGAAGTTTTAAAATTTTGTTTTTGTTTTGAATCGGAAATTTTCAAAATAAAAGCTTGACTTAACAAAAAAAAAAAAAAAATGATTCATAGAATAAAAAATAAAAATTTTTGTTTCAATAAAATATTATGTTATTATATCTTTGGCATCATCATTAGATTACATTGAATTTCGAATAAAAGATACTTGGATTTGTTTTTACTTTTTTAAAATCACCTCCTTTTTTCATTAAAGGTAAACTTTTTTATGACGTGATTCACATAATACATATATATATGATATTGATGTATTTTATGACTAAGTAAGAAATTGATTATTATGAAATAAATAAATGATTTTTTATTAAAATACAATTAAAAAAAAAAAAATAATTTTATGTCAGCGTTTTATTTTAAGAAAGTTACTGTAATTAAAATTCAAGTAATTTATTAACTCTCATTATTTATTCTATAATTACATATTTCCAATTTTAATACAATTACTTTAGATCTAGGTTTTTTTTTTTTTTACAACCTAATGTTATATACGGGATTGTATAGAAAATATATCTATTACATATCTTTATTTAAAATTGAGCTTAAATGAATAAAATTTTACTGAAATAAAATGTTTAAGATGATTTATTTTTATTTAAATGATTTATTTCTTTAAAATCATTAAAAAAAAAAAATCAGTTTTTAACTTTTGATTAATTACTTATTTTTTTTTTTTTTGTTTCAATCTTTAGACATTATATCAAAAAAAAAATTTATTGTATATCTTCTTTTTTTAGACATAAATTACAAAATTATTATAATAAAAATTATTTAATTGATTTCTTTTTAATTAAAAATTGTTTTTATTTTAAGTTTTTACCGAGTTTTTAGGTTACTTTTACTCATTCAGTTATAAAATTATAAAAATCATAAGAATAATCATAATAATAACAGTCTTATTGATTAAAAGAAATTACCCTATTTCCTGTGTCCGAAATTGTGTCCGAAATTAAAAATTTATTGAATACTGTTACAAATATAATTTTGAGAAGAGACTTTGTGAATTGAAATCATAGTCAAATAACTTTTATTTGCTTTCATTAAATTATTTAAAAACTTTACAATAATTTAATTTTATTTTTTGGCTTCTTTCTACAAGGAACATATAAGACTTCCATCCATTAAGTCATTTATTATTCATATATATTTGACTAAGCTTCAATTTCGGGGATTATTAGTTTCATTAAATCGGCCGTAGATATTATACAGATTTATGATACGCAAAACTTTTTATTTCTACGCCATCTTATTATCTTATACAAGAACCATTTTATTTTTATTGTTTTATATATTACGATATGATGTATGTATACTTCATTTTGATTTAATTACATTTTATTTATTTGATTTAATTATATATATTGCATAATATAGAAAAATCTATATTATTTTTTTTCTTAATTTATGACCCGGCTGATGGTGTTTGATAGTGAGAACTGTCAAATGAACCTTTACACCTACACAATTGGCTGGATGCAAACACTTTATTAATTTTCTTTAAAAAACAGACAATTTTCGGAGTTGTATTTAGTTCTTTTCAGAGCTGAATTACTTAGTATAAACTTTAAATTTAAAGTATTGTTTTTTTTTTTTTTTTTTTAATGTGGTGGATATTTCTACATTATTTCTAGACCTCTCTTACGTCATATTTATCACCCCTTTTTATTTTTTACAAGAAATAGATTTGTTTTGTATACTTCTTAGTTAACTTTTTTCGGTCTAATTAAATTCTTTTAAATTTTACATCTTATGTTTAATATAATTAGCAACAGACATAATAAAAATTTTAATTTTGTCATTAATTAATTACAAAAAAAAACAAAAAAAAAAAGATTTCATAAAAGATTCCAAAGTAATTTACTTTGATTGTTTTAATTTAAATTATGGAAGTGTTTAAATTTTTCAAACTTAAATTAGAAGAATTCTTTTAATCGATTCTTTTTAAAATTCGAGTTGAAAATCAAAATAATCAACAAATCTGTAAAGAATCTATTTATTATAAGGCAAAAAAAAAAAAAAAGAGACACACAAATGGAATTTTACAAATATGGGATAGAAATCGTGGGATGTTTAAATATTCTGGTGTTAATTTTTTATTCTAATTCTAAAAACAAGATTTTTAAAACAAAAATGAATAGCAAGCGCTAACAAAATTTTTTTTTTTATATTTAATATATTTATCAGAAAGATTTTTTTTTCTTGTCTTATTAAAACTATTTGCGTAAAATTCTTTTTTATTTTTTGCTTTAAAATAGTTCAACTTTTTTAATTAATTTGCATATAAACGAACACAAAAAAAAAAAAAAAAAGTAAAAAAAAATAGGAATTTAATTATCTTGATTAGCTTTTTTTTTATATTTACTTTTTGATACGAATGTTATGTTCCTATATACATATGTACATATATATAAAATACAAGTACATAATATAAACTTTGGTATATGAAATAAAGTACGATCAATTCGTTTATTCACTCGTTTTTTTCACATAACTTATTATTATTTTGTGTTACTTTTTACAAAGTAAATTACTCTTTTCTACTTCCAACTTAATACCAACCTTTCAGAAATTGAATACAGTTATATTAAATTAGCGTTCCATATACCAACTACTCCCAACTCTCTTTTTTAGTCTAAGTCTTTGTCTTTTGTCTGTTAATGTACCTTTAAACATTATTTATGAGACCCGAAATTTCCCTATTTTTTTATTTTACAAGTAAACAATGCAGGCGACAAATTGATAACAATTTTTTAATTTTTTTGTATCTACAAATTTAACAAATTGGGGGGTACCTACACATAATTGAATTTTGATGATTCTTTAGTTAATTTTTTTTTTTTTTTGAAAAATTAATATATAATGCATTCAATATAATTAATTTTGTTTGAAGTTTTAACGTTTATAACATTTTCAATAGAAGAGAATACGAAAACTTTTATTGTATTAATTAATAGAACCAAATTGGGTATGTCTTATGACGTTCAAATTCTAATGAACATATTTTAATACAAAACAAAACAATGTAGGTTTTCATGAGTTATCGAATCGTTTTAACATTGTAAAGGGTTGTACTAAAACCCATCCTTTATATTTTAGGTGTTTTAACATTGTATCCTTGCATTTTAAATATTTGATGATATATGATCTTTTATTCAATTTTTATAATTTACCAATTAATTTTACCATTTATTACTAATTAATTATTTTCTAACTAAACTAAATGGGCAGGTAACACTAAATAATCTTTGGACCGATATATCGGTCGATAAAATTGCCAGTCAAATCGTTATTAACTAAAAGATCAGTCTGACAAGTGACAGATAAAAGTCTTTTGAAATAAATCGTTCAATATATGGTTATATTGTCGATAAATCATCCGATTTCAGTAAAATTGGCCATCATGATTTTTGATTGTTCAGATTAAACGATTTTTATCAAATTTTGAAAAGCAAACTAAAATTAAAAAATAATAATAATAAATTTTTATCGTAGACAGATAATTTTTATTCGAAACAAAGCACAAGAAAAAAAGTTAAACCAAATCGAACCGATTTAAATTGTCCAATAAATCAAAAAAAAAAAAATTAAGATAAAATATTTCTGTTAGTGTTGCTGCAGAATTACAACAATACGACAGATATGACGATTCAACACCCAGTCAGGATCCAATAACCAAAAGATTAAAGTATTTTATTAAATTTTTAAACACTTTACAAACTACAGTTTCATTGTGAACACTCTTTTCTAGGCTGCGCTAAGAAAGCTTAAAAAGCGGTGATTGAAGATACGGCATAAAGCTCTTGTTATAATAAAAGAATTTAATATTATTTATTGTTAGATTTATTTGACTTTTCATTACTTCTCGTCGATACATTTTAGTGAATAATAAAAATACCTTTTAGTTGTCTTTTGAGTTATGTTTTAGTTTTTTTTTATTTCATATAAAATTTTATAATTATAATTATCAGTGAGTACATATAGAAAATGTAAATATTTATTGAAAAAAAAAATGTTGTAAAAAATTAAAATGTTTGAAATTTTTTAACAAAAATAAAAAAAAAAAGAAATAGTCAATTAGAACAGAGATAAAGTTAAAAGAGTTTTTTAGTTAATATTTTTTTTTTTTTTTTTATTTCTTCTTGTCGAGATAATATTTATATACACAATGTACATAATATGTGCCTGTCACTAATTAAATAATATTTTAATACACTTATGTATATATGTATATACATTATATTTTTATTATAGGCTATTGATTTTAAACGCCTTGAAATTGATTATTCGCCTAATTATGATTTTCATGTTTTTTTTTTCGAAAAATACATAATATGTTATTTACTATCTGCACTAATAAAAATTCCAATGATTAGTAATGATTGGAAGAAACTTAAGTAGTTAAGAATAAAAATATATATATATATATACATACATATATTGATTAGAAGATATTTGAACAAAATTTATTTAAGAGACAAAAATTTAATGTTGGTTTTATGTTTTATTTAAATTGCACTTAAAAATAATTTTTTTATTACTAAATTTTGATAATAAATATCAATTTTTGTAAAATCATTTGGTATGGTCTTGAGTGAATTATAAAAAAAATAATGTGAAAGAATAAATATTTTGGAAACTTCAAAATAAATTTTTAAAAATCTGTAATTTGTAATTCTTATTCCAGATGTAATTCCTATTCATCCTAGATTTAATTTGTAGTGGCGGGTATCACAGTTTTGCACATTAAAGAGAGATATTTTCCGCAAAAAAAATATGCGCCTAACGAGTTTAATGCAAAGACACCAGCACCAATTTCTGGGTTCAAAATTGTTTTTTTTTTGTGATATACAAAATTATTCTAGGGCTCTCGGTTCCTCCTAGTAGATAAGATCCTATGAAATACGATGCAAATGTCGAGGGAGTGTGAATTTAAATACCATATAAGACGTAAAAATACGGCATTTACATCCACATTTGAAAAGGAAAGATTATGTAATTTCTTTGTTGCATTTATGTGGCAGAGCAATAAATTAAAAAAAGAATTATTCTAAAAAGAAATAATAAACATTCACACTATCTCACAGAAAGGTAATAACTGTTGATAACATTACTTTGAAAAGTAAGAATTTTGTAAATGACTTGGGGGGAGGGAGAGGCCTAAAACAAATCATTAAAGAATATTTTTTTGACTGAGAAATAATTTCCGAAATTACTGTCTCCTCTAATTCTTTTGTTTTGTTATTTGCAGTTTTTAGTACGATCTTTAATTTCTTAGTGAATATATACATTTCTTTTTCATAATAAAGTGATTTTTTTTTTATAAATAAAGTTTATATTATTGTCAAAAAAAAATCACATATCATCCTTAATGGATTCTATAGATAAATATATAGATAATCACCTGTTAATTATTATATTTCTACATAATTAATTTAAATGATAATAATAATATGTAAGTGTTTATTTTATCTTATTTATTAGTTTTTTTCTTTCAAATTAATTATTGTATTAAACTTGTTTGATATATTTTTAGTGTCTTTGTAGTCATTTAAAAAAAAAAAAAAAATAATATTATTAAAAAGTATTATAAATCAATCAAAATGTATTTAAGTATTAAGATATTACTTCCAATATATATTATATAAAAGCTATTTTTGGATAAAATTGTCAAACCAAATTTGTAGTTCTTCTTTTTTCTTATTTGTTTTTTTTTTTAACATTTTTAATATAAAATGGTGAAAAGTTTTTGATTATTCCCTATTAATCATATGTGTCTGTATAAAAGTGAATAAGTAGTCAAATCTAAAAAAAATTTTTTTTTCTTTCTTTTAATTTAAAATCTTTTAAATATGTTTTATAAATATCTCAAATCTTTTTTTTTTTTTCTTAAAAAAAAGGTCATATTAAAATGGAAGTTTTGAATAGGTAATTTTTGAAAAAATGAAAGTTTTTGAATATTTAAAAACCTTGTCTTTTATAAATTTGGTAATTTGTTTTTTTTTTTTGTTTTTATAAGCACCTTAAGTATCTCAAAGTTTTGCAAATTTTTGTTTTTTTTATAATCGTGACCATTTTTTTTTTTTTTTTAATTTTATTTTATTAAAACCTTGCATTTCTTTATTTTTAATTTTTAAAACAATTCAGATTTCATGTTATTTTTAATAAAATCTTAAAATATATTCGTTACTCTTTAATCATTAAACAGTAGAATAGTAAAACTTGGAAATATTTCAATATTGTAAGTATACATTACATGTTATAGATGTGAGATGAAAAGGTTTAAATTACATCACTTACGAGGTAGCAAAATGTAATATATCTTACCTAGTGTAGTATTTTAATATTAAAAAAAATATTTAATTTCAATTAAATTTTTAAAAGTTATAAAAAATGTGATTTTTCCCCCGCCAAAAGAAAATTGATTATTCGATCATAAAAATCATCATAAAAATATGAAAATGAAAATTCAATTATTTTTGAATAATTCTTTTACTCCATTAATTATCAAATTCATTTCTTTCTTACCTTATTTAAAAAAATTTTTTTTTTTTTTTGGATTAACACTACTTTTTATTTTAATTTTATGTCATTGAAACGTTGTAAAAATTTTCGATTTTTAACAAACAACACAATAAAAAAAAAAAAGACTTAAAAAATTAAAAAACAAACTTTAAATAAAAAATGGATTTGAGTTTGTCATTTTTTGAATTTTTGTTTTTTATTGATGACAAAAATAAATTCATTTAAAATTTTTGGAAAATCGATTTTCGAAAAAGGTTTGAAAAAAACAAAAAAAACCTTTCTCTGAACAAAAATTTAAAAAAGTAGTAAGTAGCAAAGCAACCCAAAAACACAAAATGAATATTAAATTTTTTTTGTTATTTTGAATTTTTTTTATTATATTTTTTTTTTTTATTTTTGTTTTTTTTTTTTTTTTCGTGACCTAAAGATAATTTTTTTAATTAGGCATATTAATAAAATTTGTATACACACATAACACATGCATAAAATATGCATACACCATTGTCCGACGTACATATGTATGTATAAAATGGCATTTAGGTTACCTTAAAACACAAAAAAAAAAAAATGTTATAAAATTTAAATTTGAAATTGAAATTATTCAAAAAAAATTGTTTTTTTTGTTGAACTGTGGAATTTATTTAATTAAGCAAAACCTTATTACAGAACTTGTAGTAATGCAAAACTTTTTATATGAAACATTTTTTGTAAGACATTATTGTAACTTTATTTTCAAAAAAATTTTCAGGTTTTGAGGTGCTTTGGTATAACCATGTATAAATGTATAATGTATAGATAATGAATTATTTTTTATTTTCTTTTTTTTTTTTGTAATAAGTAGTTATTGTATTGTAACTTTATTTGAAAGTAAATAGGTACTTATGTAAGAAATAACTGTAAAAAAAAAATTATTTTTACTTTATACTAAATAGTATCTCGTGTTTTACAACTTAAAAAACAAATTTGAAAAAAAAAAAAAAATAGATTTTAAAAAAATGTATAAATACAGCAATTCCATTGAAATTCAAATATGTAATTTTGAAAAATTTTGTAACGAAATTACTTATTAGGTATATAAAAAGTAACTAAGTATCTATGTATGTATATACATTAAAATTTTTTTTTAAAAATAACACAAATCCTTTTTAAAAATATGCCCATGTCCTTCACATTGACATAAAAATATTTTAATATTATAATTTTTTTGAAAACGCAATTAAGCATATACATACATAATGTACATAAATAAACAAAAATTTCAATTATTTTTTTCCTGAATGAAATCATTTATATACATACATATTATGTACATATCTACATTGTATGTAATTATAAAAATATTTATTAATTAATTAATATTCAGAACAGGTATAATTACACATATTTAATGGAGGATTAGCAACATTTCTTACCCATTTGTAGAATTTTTGATTGATAATATATTAAATATGTATGTAGTAGAAGAAAAAAATGGTAGAGGTGTGTTTTTTAAATATACGATTTATTTTTTTTTTTTTTATTACTAATTTTTAATTATCATTTATATACAAAATATAAATTAAAATTTATATGTAATAATAATACATAATACATTTATGTCAGTATATTGCAATAAAATAGGTTTTTTTTTAAATATATTTTAGGTTGTTTTGTTAGCTTGCCCCTAATTAAAGTTTTGTACCTCTGTTTTATTGGTTGTGTAGTTGTTGTTGTTGATGCAATACAATGCAATATGCCGGGGTATTTATCATTCAATTAAAATTAAATAGAAAAAAAAAATGAAAGGAATAAATAAATAAAAAAAAAAAAAAAAACTATGTATCTTGGCAATATAAAGAGAAAAAATGAAATCTATAATAAGTATTTTATTTTTATAGTTTGTTTTTTCCTATATTTCAAACTAATTTTTTTTAATTTTGTTTATCACTTTTTTTTTTTTTTTTACATTTTATGCATGTTGCTTCATTTTGTATATTCCAATTTTTTATTTTTATTCCGTGATCATTTAATTAAAAGTTTAAATAGGTATGTGTAAGTATGTATTTAGTACGTACATATATATTATGTTTTTGGAAAATAAAAAATAGAAAAAAAAATAAATTTCCCCTTTTATTTAGTAATTTCCCAGGGCTTTATGTAACGGTTAAAAACGGTTAATCCATATTTAATAATTGTATAATAAATTATTGTAATTATTTTCAAATAATTTCATTATTAATTATTAATTAATTAAAATTAATTAATTATTTTTTGAAAATTTAATTTTTTATTTAACTTTTTGGTTTTGTTTTTAAATTTTATTTAATTATATGTATTATATTTTTCCTATTTGTTATTTTATTTTAATTATGTAAAAATTATTAATTTTATTTAATTACATTAAGTAATTTTAATTGAATTTTATTTTTATTATTTGTAGGTATTAATAATTTTTTTTTATCTTTTATATATAGGTAGGTATTCTTTTTTAAATAATTTATTTTACAAAAATTTACAAAAAATTCATTTACCATCAAATTATTCTTTTTTTTTTTTCTTTTTTAAGTTTCTCCAAAAATAAATAAATCAAAAAAAACTAAAATACATTAATTATAAAATAAATTTTCTTAAATTACATGTAAATTAATAGTGAAAGCACGCGATGTTGTTTTTTTTTTCAATACACGATCAATTCTATAAAAAAAATTTAAATTAAAAAAAAAACAACAATTTTTTTAAAAAGAAAACAAAATACAGCGCAATCTGTTGACTCATTTGTATACACAGCGCGAATAACTTTATACTTTAACGCTTGAGTACTCTTAAAAGACTGAACTGAACTAACAGTTACTTGAACAAACTGAAACGGAATTTATATTATATTTATTAATTATTATTTTTTTTTTTTTTAATTTTTCTTTTCTTTTTAAATTGGAGAATTTATATTTTCTTTAATATTTTATAAATGGAATTATCAATTGTGAAATCATTTAAAGACAAGACAAAAGAGTAAACACTTGGTTACGTTACGAGTTACGACGAATAAAAAATCTTAAAATAAAAAATTCTTAAGATAATTTTTATTAGGTATATTTTTTATACCCTTTTACAAAATAAATAAAAATTAACTATAAAATAAAGGTGTAGAGATTTGGAGACTTTGTGTTTTATACTAATAAAGAGATTTTTATTTGTTTTTTTTTTTTTATACTATTTATTTATAATTGAAAAATTCGAAAGTTAAATGAAATGTTCCTTTTTGTTCTCTTTATTATATTTTTTTGAAAAGAAGAGAACATTACTTAAACTAAATTCTTATTTAAAATAAAATTCAAACGAATGAAACGGTACAAAATTAAAAAGAAATTAATAAGAAAGTGTTATAAAATTATTTTCGAGGTTTTTTATACATATAAAAAAAAAAAATATTTTAATAAAAACTTTATAATTTGAAAAATTAACATATATTTATCAAGTATTTGAGTCAATTTTAAGTACTTATCAAATATTTGAGTTAATAAAAGATTTACTATTAAAATTAATATTCTGTTAATCTTTTTTTTTTCTTGAAAATCTTCTAAATCCTAATTTGCAAATTGGGGAAAAGTTAAAATACGGGTAACGGGATTTCAAAATTTCAGAGTATCATAATCACAGAATTTCAATACGTAGCACTTAATTCAAAATCACGAAAATCAGAGTTGACGAATTTTAAAATTCCAGAATGAAAATCAATCCCCGAAATTAAAATTATGCAATTAGCTAATAAATATATTTAAACTGGGAAAATAACAAAGCAAATAGTCGAAAAATAGAATTATTATAATAATTTTTTTAGATTTTATTCCGAAATGTTGTATTCTATTATTTTGCCCATAACGGATTAATAGATCGTAATAAAACAACTTATTGGAGTGCGTTTCGTTTCTTTTCTTGCTCTTTGTTGAGTTATAAAATACATGTATAGGTTTAACTATCGTGCACTCACATTTAGAGTTAAGTTTTCTCTGCCATTTGGAAACGATTAGAGTAGAGTTAAATATAAATTTGAACTGTGAAAATCAGATGGAAAAATTTATAAATTTATTTAAAAAAAAAAAATTGGAGCGTTCAAGAAAAATTATAATTTTAAGATAATAATTGAACGATTGAACGATTTTGTTTACCATTACTTCAATATGTAAGTTTAAAATTTGAAATAAAAAAACAATAATGACATTGCATAAGACTTTGGTATTTGTAAGTTGTAAACAGTCGTTAACTCAACTCCCATCTCAAGTAGCATTAAAAATGTAACTCAATTCTGCTTTTCGAAACACTATTTGTGACATCACTTGCGTTTATTAAATTCTACTCAGTTCTTTCGAAACTACTTTATTGCTCATAGAGTAATTTAACAGTACCATCACCATACCAACTACCAGTTAGTTAAAATCATTTATTTTTGCAACACTCTGTAATTGATACAACAAAATGTACAAATTCTCTTTAAAAATTTATAACTTTTCTCTTTTTTATTTTAATAAGTGTTTTTTTTTTTTTTTTGAAATTAATGTTTTTCATATTAAATGGTTCGGCAAAGATCATCATGCGTTAAGAATCTCTAAAGATTTTCACAAAACAATTTTTCTTTGTTTTTTTTTTTTTTCTTTTAATATTTGAAATGTTTTTCGACCGTTTTTATGGTATTTTGACTAGTAAAATATATTTTGTTAATATAATTTCTTTTTTCAAGTATACACAATTCATTTTTCCAACTTTTAGGTTCAAATAAAAACTAACTAAAGAAAATGATTGAAAACTGAGTGTATTTTTTTAATGTTTTTTTTTTTTTTTTTATTTCTGAGTACTCACAACTCACAAGTCCACAGTGTATAATAAATGAAGAGAAGATGTTGCAGTTATCGGATTGATTTTGTTTTGTACTTTTGTAGGTAAAAAAAAAAAGCAAAAAACAAAATTTGAAGTTCTTTGTTTTTTAAAATGGCACTATTTCAATTTTGGGGCCAATGAACTCTTCTTTTATTCATTTTATTTTAAAGTTAAATTCATTATATACATGCATACATACATATATATTTAGGTGAAAGGTGATTTTAATGTGATTTTAAAGTTGTAGTTTTTTTTTTATTTTTTATGGTAACAAAAATAAAAAGTAGTCTTCTTGCATGCTTAAAGGTTTTAAAGTTTTTTTTTTTTTTTTTTTGAATTTTAGTCTTGAGACTGGATTTTCGGTTCCTAATGTATGTACCTAGATATATAAGCATTAAATGTTTGTTTTTATTTTAAATAATGATTTTTTATTTTAAATTAAATAATAATGTGTATCTGATCTTGTAAAATAATAACACCTTAAAAAATTTATTTCATTTTACTGCTTTTATGTTACACTTTTACTTTTAATTGCGGTTTTGTAGTTACATATTATATACCTTTGACATATATTCGCACATAGTACATACATTATATATATATATATATATCAAGATAACTTGTTTTTTTTTTTTACACTTACTGTACAATTATGTCAATTTCTTAATCACAATTTTATTAAAAAAGTATTCAATTTCAACATTGATTTATGTGTAGGTTTTTCTTTTGCAAAAAGGTATCAAATTTACAAAAAAAAAATAACCACAAATTGCTTCAGATGGTTGGTTCATTACTAAAAGTTCTGATTGATTTTTTTTTTTTCATTTGTACTTACATAGGTAGTATATATTTTTTTGGTTTTAATTTTGACACGGAAATCGTTTCGGTTTTTAAGAGTTGTATTCTAATTTTATATTTTGAAATTGTAAACCAATTTAATACTTTATATAGGTATTAAATTTGTTTGGGAATGTAAGATTAAATTTAATCCAAATTTGAGTAAATTTTTTTGATTTTGGAGAAAAAAAAAATTTTGGATATAATATATGTACTTATTTTTTCAATTCTATAATAAAAAATCTTCAACTCATTATTTTTAAAAGGCTTCATCCTTATTCAATAAATATTATATTGTACAAATACTAAAGTATATTGCATCTTATCATGAGAATTCAGCGCTGTCGAATGTAATACATATTTTAGTTTTATTGTACTACCATAGAATAATAATAGATTTTAGATTAAGAATCTATTGTTATTATGGTTACTATTACTACTATTTCAAATTCTTGATACTACATATATTGTTAAAAAAATTTTTTTTTTGTACCTTATAGGTTATGTTATGTTAAAAAAAAAGTATTTATTTCATATGAGTTCTCCAAAAAAAAAATGATTTATTCTTATTTATATTTTTTGGTTGATAATTGAATTGTATAATTTTTAACTAAAAAGTATTCGTATTGAACAATAAACAGGAATGCGTTCCGTTTCTAACTCTCTGACGTTAAGTTAACACTATCACAGATAAAAGCCGTTTCGAAATGCCCGAGTAGAGTAAATAAACTCTCTGACGTTATAAATATCGTTTCGAAACACCAGAATCGAATTAATAAAGTTTATTTTTTAATCCTACTCGCGAGGAGAATTAAGGAGTATTACAAATGTCAAAGTGTTATGATATGTCATTATTGTTTTTTATTTAAAATTTAAACATTATATAAACTTACCTATTAAAATAATTATAAGCGAAATCGTTTAACTGAACTTAATACTTCTTAAAATCAAATTTTTTTTGGAAAACTCTTATTTATTTGAAATGAATAAATGTTCTAATCTAATTTTGACCAATGACAGTTCAAATTTATATTTAACTCTAGTCTTTTCGAAATGGCAAAGTAAAGTTAACTTTGGATATGAGTGTGGTAGTTAATCCTATAAAAGCATAAACTCTGCTCGGAGTAAAGCGCTGTATCCACTATACATCATGCGTGACATACATGAGTGATGAAATTGGAATCAAAATTATTTATTATAAGCCTTTTTTTTTATAGATCTTAAGTTCTTTATTAAATTATTGCAATTCATTCAATTTGTTATTTGTTTTTCATGCCAAAAATTAAAATCTGAATTATAATTAGGCTACTTATTTTAAGTTCTATCTGAAGTTTTATCCCTATTGCACCAACTACTTATAAATTAATCAAATGATCGTTATTTCTGTCAAATGATCGTTATTGTTTTTTACTAATGAAAACTTTATTGAGTTATAACCAAATATGATTTTGATGCAACAAAAACTTATTAAAAAAATCATTATTTGCAAATATGATCAGTGATAACTGATAAGTGATTATTGGTGCAGTAGGGCTCTGGTATTATGTTAGTGTTTATATTATTTCGTAAAAAAAAAAAAATTGTTTAAAAAAAATAAGAGTAGTAGCTACTTACATAAATCCATTAATACGCATTTTAACTTGTACTATTTTTGTTTCAAACTACCCGAAATATCTTAAATTTATTACCCAAAAATTTTGTGGAAACAACGCTATACTCATTACTTATTTTATATCTAAAAACATTCATAAGACAATTTAAAAAAACTAACCAGCTTTTTTTAGTAAAAATCGCAACAATTAAATTGTCAATCTATTTGTTATGTATTAAACAGAAATTCCGCTGAAGTTCAAAACAATTATATATGTACATACCTATGTACATATTAATTATTTTTTCAAAAAAAAAAAAAAAATATCCTAAATTATAAAAATTGCAGTGTCAGAACTGAGAAGTAGCTTCAAGACAAGTGATGTTTATTTAATATGATAATGATATTAATTACTAATATAGAAAATTGTATTTTTTTTTTATCATTTAATTAAAAGTTTTTATTAATATTAAATCAAAATTATTATATATTTTTTTTTTTTTTACAGATGTCAAGATGTTAATCTACGTAAAGAATATGTTAATTTAGTCGAATCTGTTAAAGAATCAGGAGGTGAAGTTAAAATATTTTCTAGTATGCATATATCTGGGGAACGTAAGTATTACAAAAAAAAATTTTCTTTTTAATTAGGTTATACGTATTATAATTTTTTTTTTTTTTGACTAAATTAATTATATGTATATTGGAAAAAATAGAACAGTGTTTTAATTTTAGCACCATATTTTCTGACATTTATATGTATATAAGTATATATGTATAGGTCTATATACTTATTTATACATATCTGAACTTATTTTGAGAAAAGAAAAATTTTATGGTGAAATTTTGTTTTACGTTTAAATAAAAAATAAAAAAAATGCAACGGCCTCATTTCATACAAATTTAATATCCATATTTTTCTTTTTTTTTTTATTTCACTATGAAATAAAACCTAAAGATATTAAGCAAAATTAAAAATACATATTTTCAAATCAATTTCAAATTTTAATTCTTTATGGAAGAAATTATTTTTATATGTAAATGATTTCCATATTTTTTTGTTGTTAAGTCCATTTTCTATATTGCTAAAACATTTTCCTTGCATAGAAAAATAAAAAATATGGAGAAATGGAAATTGTTTTTTAAAACATAATAATTACTGTATACTGTATAATGGTAAAATGAGATAAATACGCTATACATCTTTTTATTATTGCACAAACATAGTTTTTTTTACACTTTAACCTTAGGGAAAAAAAAAAGATTACTCTTTGTTCGTTTATTTATTTTTCCTCTATATTTTCGTTCGACATATTTGAACAGTTATGTATATCTGTTAATTTGATAAAGGTAAAATTTTGTATAACACCTTATTTCCAGGTACATTTCATTCATCAAAATTTGACGGTTCTAAGAGCCTACGATCCTGGGCCCTTACCGCGTACTGCTTCTTTCGCTAAGCGAAAGTTGCATTGGAAAATTTGATGCTTTAAAAATCGAAAATCGGAGAGTGGTGAATACGAAATTAAATGCTGTATAATGCTTACACAGTCAGGCACCAGTATCAAAATTTTAATTTCGCATTTCCAATCCTACGATTATCCATTTTCAAAGAGTCAAATTTCCAAATGCGATTTTCGTTTAACGAAAGTTGCACTACGCGATAAGGCAACTGGATTCGCTATTTCAAAAAATCTTTATTTTTTATTATGTATATTTTTTGAATTAGTATATTTTAGGCTGCTTATATGAATTATGCCAGTTTAAGACCTTTTCAGCAAAAATAAATGTTTATATTTTTTGAAAATTGTTATTTTAGCCAACATTTATTTCAATTACAAAGAAAATCACAAATATAATAAACGTCCTTGTTTGGGGACCCATTCAAAAAAACTGGTTTTCTCTAATTACGTACTTATTTTATATCTAGGAATTTTAATTTAAAAAAAAAAAACACATTCTTTTAAACTTAACGTAAAATCAATTGAATTTTATTTCCAGACACCATTTTTTAAATTTCGATTCACTTTATATATTTAAAAATAGAATTACATATTATTATCGTTTTTTAATTTCAATATATAAAAAATAGTGTGTATTGCCTCGTGTAAAAAAATCACAATATCTTTTATTTTTATATCTTTAATTATTATCATTTATTAATATAATTTATATTTTATTAAAATAATTACATATTTATTCTTATTCTTCCATATATTCACTATATGGAAACTGATAAAAATTCATAAAATTATTTTACTTTACAAATGGAATAAATATTGATAATGTATGCTCTTTCCATGTGATCTCAATTTAAAATCTAAATTCTGAAATTGTAATAAAAAATTTAATATGTACTGTGAATTTTAAAAATAGAATATTTTACTATAGAAAATAATTAAAGGGAAAATGGAATAGTAATGATAGGCTTTTTTTTTTCAAAAAAGAAAAAAAAAAAGAAAATTATAGTAAATATCAGCTATAGAAATAATAAATTCTAAAAATAAATATTTAAGTAGTTTTTTTTTTTTTTTTAGTATCACTGAATTTCTATTATGATATTTTATGAGAAGTTTTCTTTTTCTAATAAATTAATTTATTTTTATCAATTTTGTAAACTACAAATTATATGTGTAATTGTAGTAAGGAAAGGTTTTTATATGCTCCAATACAAGGATGAATAAAACATTATCAATAAAAATGCGACATTAATCAGATTAATTTTAAATACCAAATCTATTTAGAAGTAATTTCGATTGAAAATTAAAGGACTTTTAAACAGTATCTAATATAAAAAAAAAAAAAAGTTAGTCGAAAAGTTTGTTACAAAATAAAATTGGTATAAGAATTGGGGGGATAATACTTTTACCTGGGCGATTCTATAAACAGTGTTAAGATATAATAGTTATAACGTCTTGTTTGTCAAGTTCTAAGTCAAGTTCTGTTTTGCATTTTCTCTCTCTAATAATTATGCTAATAAAATTTAATAAATGATTATAGGATAATGAAAAGAAAAAAAATAAAAATTTTCAAAAAAAAAAAAAAACCTAAGAAAAACTAAGAATTTTCTATATTTAAACAATAAAACACATATTCCTATAACTATAAATTGTAAGAACATGTATAAAAAATATGTTAATAATTATAATTTATGCATCAATGGTTATAAATGACCATGGATGTAATTTAGTATAAAACTTAAACCTCATTAAATGCATGTTCATACTTTATACCGCATCCATGCTATTTTTTTAATGATAATTCTATCGATGCATTTAATGCCTTAATATGTACATATTTATACAGTATATATACATATCATATACTTATGTAAGAGTACATATTATGTACTTTTTTTTAAAATCTTTTTAAATCTTTTTTCTTGCTTTTTTATACCTTAGTGGCTAAGATTTAAGATTTTTATTTAATAGAACTTATACATAATATGTATAATGTATATATAAAATTTATTTTCAAAGCTTATGTACATATGTATGTAAGTATGTACATGTACATGATATGTAAATGTACATATTGCAATTATATTTATTGCGTATTATTAATTATTGTAATTGAAAACCAGGTTCAAGTTTAAAAATACAAAGAATAAAGAGTGGTGGGTTCAATCATGATAAAACCATTATAATATATATGTTATATAATATGTACATAGTATTGATTATTGATATTCTTTTTATTATTTGCCGATATTTTGTAATGCGTTGGTTTTACAATTTACAGAGAAGCCGGTAACTGAATATAAAAAAAAAGTATTCTAAAACCCATTTCTGTATTGAAAATAAACCAGTTTAATGAATAATAATGTTAAATATCTTTGTTTTTTTTTTTTTAATTTTCTGTGTTGCACATTAAAATTAACTTGAACTTGTTTTGAAAATTAAAAGAAAGAAATAAAAGAAAATCAATTTTTTGTT
Organism: Poecilobothrus nobilitatus; assembly: GCA_947095535.1. NCBI lineage: Eukaryota > Metazoa > Arthropoda > Insecta > Diptera > Dolichopodidae > Poecilobothrus > Poecilobothrus nobilitatus. The sequence goes on from OX352774.1 coordinate 171,786,463, forward strand.
GTTGTAGGTACCTACATTCATAATTTTTATTTAAAAAAGTGATTTGAATGTTTTTTTCTACACATTCTTACTTAAACATACATATATAATATGAACCTAGAAAATTATATTTTTGGATATTTTCTTTTATTTAATCCCTAAAATGATTTAAATAACTATTTTGAGACAATTAGATTTTGTTGTTTTGATTTTTCAAAATATTAAATGTTTTTAAATCAATTAATTTTTCTAAAATTAATTAGCATTAATTCTATTTTAAAATTAATTTCGATCTTGTGATTATATAGACTTTATATAATTTTAATTCTAAACAAATATTATTTTTAAATAGGAATCGTTATAATGTAAATTCTTGTTTTTTTTTTTTAATTCTAGAATTGGCTCAATTAACAGGTGTTGCTGCAATATTAAGATTTCCAATGCCAGAGCTCGAAGAAAGTGATGAAGAAGATGAAGGCGCGGTCGGTGGAGATTCTGATTGATTTTATTTTCTTACGAGTCTTTATTTTTTTTTTATATTTAAATTATTGTAACGCAATTTTTGTAAAAAGAATAACTACAACAAATAAAATATTTTTGTTTCGATTTTGTATAAAATAAATTAGTAAATTTATTTAATATAAGTACGTATATTGTATAGTATGTGCATATTGATAGTTTTAGAGAGAAAATAGACTCATAAGTTACAACATATTTCTATTTTAACGTTATTTAATTTGCGGAGCGGGGCTCTTTTTCGTTGTTGAACTTGTAAGTATTTTGCAAAAAATTTGATTTTTAACACAAGTTAGCTTAGTACTGCAGTACAGTAGCACAATCTTTTTAAATTTAAATAAAAAATCTTACGTAAATCTAATTTAACCAACATTTATTTTAATAAAACTAATAATTTCGCAAATTCAATATTTTATTCTGTTCCATCATTCTTCTCTTCTTTTTCAATTTTTTCAACTTTTTCCGCTCTTGGATCATCTGGTCTCATGATAACAAAACCAATTTTATATCTACGATTATCCATATCCATGGCATAATATCTGCTCAATCCAATTCCAGTGAGTACAAATCCAACTAAAGCCATGGCTGATCCTCCAATAACATCTGGAATTTCATTCCAACCTCTTTTTAGCAAGGCGGAAAGTCCAGTTTTAGCTGGCCCTGCTGTTGCCATTTCTTAATTGTTATTTATATTTAAGAAAAAGTTATAAAAAAATAATTATAAAATTTACCTTTTTTTTTATACGTAACTTTGACAGCTAAAGCTAACTATAACAAAGTGACATTTCGAATATACCAATTGACAATTAACATATCCTCCAAACGGTGAAGTTAGGTACTAAGAGTTAAATAAATTTTCTTTTCTTCTTTAATATGAAGATTTTATTTTAATTTTTATATAAAAAATGCAGATTGTTTTAATTTATTCAATATTTTGATGAAAAATGGATATGTATAAATTATTTTGATTTCGATTAAATAAAAAGTCAGTTGTTCGTAATAGTTCACTAAATGAACAATTCTTTGCTTGGATTAAGTCTTAAATTTTTGATACTAGAAAAAAAGAACAAATCTAGATCATCTACCTTTTCTTTTAAATCCAATTCAGATTAAAAAAAATAATTTGTTGTCAGATTTACTCTTATATGGAAACATATTTTTTAAGCCACTGTAAATTGAGACCATGGATTTATTTTGCAATAGAATACGAATTTTTTCGCTATGGCTTTATTTTTTTCCAATGAAATCTATTTTCTTCAAATATGTAGAAGTTGTTTAAATTTTGAAAACAATAATAATTACCATTTTTTTTAATTTGTGCATATTACGACTACGTACGGTTCTAGTACAAAATTTCGCTCGAACCCAATTTTAAAATCCCTACTGGCAACATTTTATACGGCCAAAAAGGGCTACCCTGATTTTGTAACCAAATATAAAATCCCTCCATACATATTCTGCAAAAAGTTTGTAACCCTAATTTTCCAATAAATATTCTCCTAATCTCTAATTTTTGTTTCTTACATTCATATTTTAACAACAAGCTATTTAAAATAGTGGAGTTTGCCGCCTCCAAACTCCCGCTGAACAAATTATTGAAATCCTGATTTTTTCTTTATACATACTCTGCATATGCAAAAATCCAATCATCGAAATCGACAGTAATAAAAATTACCCACCTAAGAAAAGCTTAACAGAAACGTAACGAAAATGTTAACCGTTGCCCATACAAGTTGCCGAAAATTTTACAATTTGGCGTCACTAAAGCGGTACTTATTCGTAACATTTGGCGTATGAAAATTAAAATAAAAATTATCTTGTTTCGGCGACACAAAAACGGCAAGAAAATGTAACCTAGAAGTCAGACGAGGCAGTACTAGCAAATACATGCACATTTTTGACAATACTATCACATTTTTTCAACTATCTTCTCTACTGTCTTAACATTTTTCTAGCTAGTAATTGAGAATATTGAGATAGTAATTTAGTTTGACACTTCAAACAATTAAAAGTGGCGATAAATGGGAAACAACATGTCAAATAAATTTTTTGGGGTTGTTTTATTTTTAATTTGATATTTTGTTTGCGTCTATTTGAAACATGACATTTTTTGAAAAAATATAAAATATCTTTGGAAAATTTTGATAAAATATAAAATAAACTTGAAAAATTTTGATAATAAATGAATTGTCTTGATAGTAAAAATGCCACATACGTCACACAAACAGTAATTTGACATTTCGTATTACTTGGTATATTACTCTAGTCGTATTACTTTGTATTGAAATGGTATTTTTTCGTAACAATAAATAAAAACAAAAATATATATTATTATACTATCAAGAATAGTATATGTTTCTTATAAAAATTAATAATAGCCATTCAGGATTTTGTTTTTACCTGATTGTTCTTAAAAACTCATTTCAAAACTCAATTCAAAAAATATGGAAAGTCTATAACATATCATTTAAAAATTAAAGTTACATACAATGCATTATTAATTTTCTATATATGTATATCATGAGGATTTCGTTTCTACCTCGCGTCCTTAAAAATAAAAGTAAAAAAAAAAAATTAGATTGCAAGGAAGATGCTATCGATTGGTATCGTTCTTAATACTAAATTAATTAGTTTATAATGTCAAGTATTTTCTTTGTAAAGTTTTCACTCGATTTTTCGCATACCGGCAAAATATTTTTATTACACTACTACACTGGTAATATCACTGTGTATCACTGGTTCGTGCTGGTTTCAATTTTTCAATTGCACATAATAAAAGAAATATATACATAAATGTATATCAAATTATTTATACAAACATTAATTAAATTGCCCTCGAATTAGCTTCTTCGTTACCATTTTGACCGTTCCACGTGTATTTAGACGGAGACTCGTCGGTTATTACATCTCTTAAGTAAACCCGAATATATTTGTCTAGAGACGGGTTGTGAATTTGCTTAAGATTGGAATGGTGGATCACAAATGGTTTCGTAACGCTCAAAACATTTATTCTATTAATATTTTTTTTACTTTTATTTTTACATTTATTGCATTACTTCTATTTCCTATTAATTAAAATTTGCTTTTAACATAACAATTAATTTTGTTTTTGAAAGTTACTAAATTATTTTTCAATTTTAATTCATTCGGCAATTCATTAAATAATTTTAATCCATTGTACAAAATCATATTTTTAATTTTTTCATTCCTAAAGTATATTAATCTAAAATTGCTAGTATTTCTGTAATTCTAATTGTGAATATTTATTTTTATTTATTTATTTATTAATTTTAATCATAATTTTTTCACTTAATATTAAATTTAATTATATCTTTTTGATTTTGTATATCATATTTTATATTTAATTTTTTAATACTTCAATAAGGAAAAAAGCCGAGTGGAATACATTATCCTTCGTATGTTGAATATTGACGCCAGTTTCATTACGACAACGCTAAGTTGAGTGGTGCCCTCTGCTTACCGTGTAGGTATTTTTTAAGCTCCTTGTTGAATTTCTGCAGCGTTAAGATGCCCTTAATGCTATCCGGTAGATTGTTGAATATTGCTATGGAGGAAGATAGCAAATTTTTACGCATGAATTCAACCCTCGCTCGAGGGATAATAAGGTGATCGGCTGCTCTAGTGTTGTAATTGTGAATCTCAGAATGAGTAGCGATATGAATGGCGGATTTGTTAAGTCCCTTTTTTATCCTGAATATACACTTAGCTTTTTCTTGTTCGATGATGTTGTGTATGTTCAGTTGCCCAGTTGGAACATATATTTCTCGCTCATTTGCTTTCCAATCTAATTTATATAACCTCCTTAGCTCCTTGTTTTGTAATATGTGCACTCTTTTTATTAAATAATTAGGCGAGATTGCCCAGCATATCAAATTATACCTTATGTGTGGCATTATGTGCGCATTATAAATTAAGTTCGCTGTTTCTTCCTTCAGTATTATCCCATATGACTAGTATACACCAATCTATTGCACAGATATTCAGGGTAAAGCCTATGCTTCATTTTGAAGACAACAACCAAAACATTCATTATAGTTTTTTGATAAACGGACATCCGACATAAAGCTTCATGCATCAAACTTATTGACGTGCATCTGCTTGCCTTTAATAATATTCTCATTGCCCGATTCTATAGCTTTTGCAACCTGTTCATTTCATCATTAGACGCTAAAAAAAAGTATGGAAGAGCAGTATTCAAAGTGCAGCTTAATCATTACATTATATATTTTTACACCAGCCATAGAAGAAATCTTTGACCTTACCTTAGCGAAGAAGTATATTTTTTTTTAGATTTTTTATGTACATAGTACATACATATATAATTCATTGTGGTTATCAAATTTAATTTTTTTGGATATCATAACGCCTAAGTATTTTATTCCATCGACCTCTTCTATGCTTTCATTTTCAATTTTTAGATTTACATTCACATTACAATTAATTTTCATAAATTTAGTTTTTTTAATATTTAACTTCAGTTTATTTTTATAAATAAATTCTTTTTAGTTAGTTGAGTTACTCAGATTTTCTAGTCGAAGTTTATTTAATAATTTAAACACAAACCTCTTCAATGCTGTCGCATGCAACATAAAACAGTGAATCATCGGCAAACAAAACTAATTTAGATTTTGTAATAAAACAATAGTACTTGTAAAATACTGCCCTGGGGCACCCCTAGATGGACGTCAATAGAATTCGATAATACATTTTCAATTTTGTTTTGTTGTGTTCTATTTTGAAGATAAGATTGAAACCATTTATTTTTTACACCTTTTATACCGTAGTGTTCAAGCTTATACAACAGAATATCAGCGATCAATTGTTTCAAATGCCCTTTGTAAATCTATGAAGACTGCTACAATAATTTTTCTGTCATGAACATTCATCTTCCAATTAGTTATTATTAAATTTATCGATTCACAACTATGATTTTTTCTAAAGCCAGACTAGTTTTAGAAGATCATATTAGAAGATCATAAAGTTTTCGTAGATCATATTAAATTTGTAAGATATTCCTCTAGCTAACTATTTACAATTTTTTCTAAAATTTTCGCTTCAGTCAATAGTGTTCACTGGCCGAAACTCTTCACATTTTATTGTTCCTTCGATCTTTTCGACCGGCACAACTACTAAAATCTCACCGTTATCTTCAATCACATTGTGGAATTTATAGTACGAACGGTATACTTCTATAGATATCTATTATACTTTCTACAAAATATTCATTAAATTTATTTACTATAATTTGTTTATCATTAATTATTTCATTATTAAATTAGCTTATTTAATTTATTTCTCTTTCATTCTTCTTCAGCACGGTAAGTTTTAATATTTTCCCACATTGTTTTTTGGTCATTTGAGTTATTAATTTTATATTTAATATAACTATTTTTAGCATTGTTTATTTCATATTTATATTTATTTCTTATTAGTTTATATTTTTCCCATTTATTACTATCATTTCTCCACAATGCAACTTTATATTGAAGATTTCTTTGTTTTTTTTAAATCATTTAAATTATTGTCAAACAAGTTACTTTGAAAGTTTTAAACCCTTTTATCTATAACAAATTCTTCTGCTATTCGATGCAAAGATTTACAAAATTTATCTGCTTTTTTATTTACATCACAGAAGTATATTGTTATGATGTAATTCATCACTTTTGTTAATCTAAATCTATTTACATCATATTTAGCAATTCTTATATTTCTTTTGGCTTCATGGTTTATATTATGCTTTAGATTCAAAAGTACTTTTGAATTATGTGTTATTCGTGTGGGCTCATCAACAAATTCTTCAGGAGTGCATTTCGTTTCTAACTCTCTGGTGTTTAGTTATGACAGATAAAAGTCGTTTTGAAATGCCAAAGTAGAGTAAAATAAATTCTCTGACGTCACAAATACCGTTTCGAAACACCAGAATCGAGTTAATGAAGTTAATTTTTTTAATCCTACTCGTGTGGAGGATTAAGGAGTGTTACAAATGTCAAAGTCGTGCCATTATTATTTTTTATTTAAAATTTTAACATTATAAACTTACACATTAAAATAATTGTAAGCGAAATAATTCAATTGAACTTAAAATACTACTTAAAATTTTTTTTTTTTTTGAAAACTCCATTATTTGTTTGAAATAAATAAATGTTCCAATCTAATTTTGACAGTTCACATTCATATTTATTCATATACTCTAGTCGTTTCGAAATGGCAGAGTAAAATTAGCTCTGGATGTGAGCATGGTAGTTAATCCTATAATGAGTCAATTGACCGAAACTGCCCATCACTACTATAAAAACATAAACTCTACTCGGAATAAGAAACGAAACGCACTCCACTAGTAACGTTCAGAAATACATAAATTTTTCTTGAAAGTTACCTACAGCCAGTTAGAACAAATTTTTGTTTGTTTTGAAAATCACGTTCAGAAAACAAAAATACTACTTTAAAAATACATACATATATGGAAATTAATACAAATTGCAAAAGAAAGTAGTCAATAGTCATGAACTTAGTCAAAATTTACCAAATTATGTATATATTAATATAAAATTTAGTGTTCTTTCTATAATAAAAATTCAGCGTTTAACTCACATAAAAAAATTTTGTGTTGTTTCTTATATTTGAGCACACCATATAAGTAAAAGTAATAATTATAAATTGGCATATCAAATTAAAGTGCTATGAGCATTTAGCACGTTAAATGCGTCGAGTCGAGCGTATTCGTCATTCGACGGAATGCGACATACTTATTTCAGGGACCTCGTTGAATTATTAGAAACATAAACAACCTTATTGTTTTTAATGTCAAAACACACGTTTTATTCCGTCTTACTTATTTTTATTTTCTTTTTCATATTCCCTAGAAGAGTAATCAATTTGTATTTTGATTGTTAGCCCTAAAATATTGTTAAAAAATAACTTTAATTATCATATATTTATAAATAATTAAACAGTTAGATATTTAACAAAATGAGACGTCCAAAAAAGGTAATTTATTAACAGTAATTGTCAATTATTTAACTTGTATAAAGTTTACCACTTTGAGGTTATGTTATGTATTAAACCTTTGAAATGTATTTTACATGTATTTTTTTAATTTTATTTTTAGTATCAGTCTGGAGAAGCTACGCAATATATATCAAGAAAACAAGCTTTGAAAAGATTACAAATAACTTTGAATGATTTCCGTAGACTTTGTATTTTAAAAGGAGTATTTCCACGTGAACCAAAACATCGTCGCCGCGCTCAAAGAGGTTCTTCAGATATTAAAATATTGTATCATGCTAAAGATATTAAATTTTTATTACACGAACCTATTGTTTGGACATTACGTAGTTATAAGGTAAATATTGAATTGTTTTAAAAAATTCGAATAATATCCATTTTAATATTTTACAGATTTTTGCAAAGAAATCTGGTCGGGATAGAGCTATTAGAGATTTCCGAAATTTAAAAAGGCGTCTAGAACAATTTCCAGAAATTAAACTTGACCATATAGTTAAAGAACGTTACCCAACTTTTATTGATGCAATTAAAGATTTAGATGATTGTTTAACACTGTTATTCTTATTCAGTACATTTCCCTCAATACATTTAATACCAAGAGAACAATCGTCATTATGTCGAAGATTAACTATTGAATTTTTACATTATGTTATTGCATCTAAAGCTCTTCGTAAGGTTTTCATTTCAATTAAAGGATACTATTTTCAAGCTGATATAAAGGGACACAAAGTGACATGGATTGTGCCACATTATTATCCTTTTAAACCTCTTAGTAAATCGGAAGTTGATTTTAAAGTAATGTCAATTTTCGTAGAATTCTATATGATTATGTTGGGATTTGTGAATTTCCGTTTATATAATCAAGTAAATTTAGTTTATCCTCCACAATTTCCTTCACATCTCTTACAAGATTCTGCTGAAACATTATCAAATGAACATAGTTTTGTTGCTGATAGAATTGCAGCTTTAAATATTGATATATTACGTACAGATAGCAGTACGTTACAAGAAGAGGAAGAGAATGAAATAGATATGGAATTAATACAAACAGATACTGATAATGCAGAACGAATGGCTATATACAAAAAGGAATCGCAAAATGTAAAAAAGTTAAAAATTTTATTTAAAGGATTGAAATTTTTCATTAATCGTGAAGTACCAAGAGAGCCTCTTGTTATATTAATTCGTTCATTTGGAGGAAAAGTTTCATGGGATAATTTAATATTTCCTGGTTCTACTTTTGATGAAAATGATGAAACAATAACTCATCATATTGTAGATAGACCAAGCTTAACTAAGCAATATATATCTAGGGATTATATACAACCTCAATGGGTATTTGACTGTGTGAATCGAAGAGAACTTTTACCAACAAATAAATATTTTATGGGAGAGATATTACCACCACATTTATCACCATTTGTTGATCCTAAACGTGAAGCTTATATACCACCAGAAGAAAAAGCATTACGTGATCCATCATTGATAGAAACACATGGTAATACACTAAAATAATTATAAAAGATCACAAATAATAATTTCATTGTATAAATTGGTTAATTTTTTTTCTAGAACAAAGCGATAACGAAGCAGGAAGTGAAAAGGGGGAGATTGAACCAGAAAATATTGATCAACAATTAGAAAGTTTATTCCAACTTGAATCTGCTGAAATTAATGAAGATGACACACAAGAAAATGAAGAAAATGAAATTGATGATGATGACAATGACAATGACGAAGAAGATAAAGAAAAGAAACGTGAAAAAGAGGTAAGTCATTAGTTTATTATTCTAAAAGTTAAAATACATTTTTAATACAAATAATTTTATCAGAAAAAACAAATGGCTGTTGAATCTGGTAAAGTCTTTAAAGAAAATAAACGCCAGATAAAGAAAATAGCAGTAGAAGAACATCGATTACAAGCACGTATGGTGAAGTCTCGACATAGAAATCTTTTTAGAAAGCTTATTAGAGACAAACAGACAAAAGAAAAAGAAGAATGGCTATTAAAGAAAAAACGACGAGTTCACGAAGAAAAAGTAAAAGGTGAAAAGAAACAAAAGAGAATGGAAAAAAAGAAGTTATTAGAACAATAAACTCTTAGAGTAATTTTATTTTTGTTTATTAAATTTTTAAATGTTATGATTTTATAAATAATATTCAAATAAAAACATGTCAAGAAAAGTGATTGTTTTAATTTAAAATATAAATATTGTACCAAATGTAGGTACTAATATAAAATAAAATGTTTTTGTACGGTAGGTACATACTTTATTTATAAAATCGTCTGTATTCTCGATACTCAACAGCAGTGTAAGTCTCTCTTGTAGCATCAATTATTTAAAACTTATGTAACATCATTTGTTTAAAAAAAAACATTTGTTTTAATATTATTAACGTCTTTTCTTTTAAGAACCTCACATTTGTGAATATCTAAAAAATTTTTTTTTGAAGGCCATCCAACAGGCCGTGATATTGAAATATTTGTTTGCGGTAACAGTCTGTGCCATTTGTGTGAATTAGACATTTGGACGTGAACAGAACAATATTTATAAATCTAAAAATAAAATTAAAGTTTTTCTTAATTTTTCTCCCTTTTATAGATCTTTAAATATGTATATATTCCCCAGTTTATCAATTACCCTAGATATAAAATATTATTCGCTTAACGCTTCGATTATATAATTACTATGCATCAGAAATATTTACTAATTATATATTAATTTATGTACAGATTCAGTATCTTGATAAGCAAGATACATTTTTAGAGAATCCTTTATTTTTTAAGGAAAGTACAAAAATTTTTATCCAAAGAAATTTTTAATTTTTTTTTAATCTGAAATTCTTTTACAAGATTTGTATATATGTGTTTCTAATATTTCCCACCAGGTGTAAATGTCATAATTCTATAATATATGACATGTCTAGTTGTATCAGTACGGCTATGTATTGAGTTTGGATACTAATTTAATTGGAAGATATTTGACATTTCTTAAAATTTGCTACCAATTGGACAATTCGGAGAAGTTGGGAGAAGTCTCTTCCTTGTATAGTGATAAGTGAAATTTAATTAATTTAAGAAAAATTGAAATATCTTTATAAAATTGATTTTAAATTAAAGAAAAATAGTAAAATTAACTAATTAAATTATAATTTGTTAATGTTTTAATGTAATTAGGGCATGTAATTAATTTTAAAACAGAAATGTAGATGAAGAAAAAAGCATTTTTAATATTGTATTAAAACTAAGGAATCAAAAAAAAAAAAAAAAAAAACAAAGGGCTGTTTTTTAATAATAAAAAAAATAATATAAAAAAATTTATTAATATAAATTTATATAAATTTTATTAAAATGAATAAGCATATGTATTCTACGGCCAATTTAACTGATGTTCAATTAAAGGAACAAGGAAATCAATTATTTGCATCTAGAAAATATGAAGATGCAATATCGTGCTATACTAAAGCTATTGTAAGTATAAATATTAATTAAAGTATGTAGATATATAAATAATCATCTAAACAGGTAGATTTTTTTTCATATATTACCTGTTTTTTTAATGTAATTCTTTTATTTTAGTTTGCAATGATTTTTTAATACATTAAAATATTGAAATGAATAAAACCAAATTTTCATGTATGTATTTAGCCCTTAAACTACAAAATAAAAAACAAATTTTGATGAATATTATAATAAAAACATTTTGAAGGTTACTTTACGAAATTCAATTATAATGATTTTTACAACTTTTGTTTTAAAAAAAAACCTATTTATAAATTTATTTATTGATTCCATAAGTATTGTAGATAACAACTACTGCCTATAATTTATATTGTGTATACTATTTGTATATGAATATGTTTGGTTGGCTATCTATACAGCATAAAAAATTAGAATATAACGAATAAGTTATAACAATAAAAAAATAAAAAAAAACAAATGAATTTACTATAAAAATAAAATATAAGGAAGTAAAACAAAAATATGAGAAAGTTGTTCATAAAAATTGTTTTTTACGTGGGTTGGTTATTGCTTTGCCAAAAATACATTTTCTTTTGATACCGGCTGGAGTTTATTAAACTGAAAATTATTTAGTATTTATATTTTAATATTGTAGTTTTGAAGTAAACAATTAATTATTTGTAATTAGAATAATATATACTTAAGAATTTCTTTTCCATAAAGTAACATACAAAATAAGTGTGATTTAACTATATGTTATACATACTTTAAATGTTTTTCCAAAAACTCGAAATGTTATATTAAAATTAAAATTCCAATAAATAAATTCTCTTAATAAAAAATATATAATTTTCTTTTTTTTTTAGATAAAAAATCCAACAAATGCTACGTATTTTACAAATCGTGCACTATGTCAGTTAAAATTAAAACGATGGGAACAATCGTGTCAGGATTGTCGTCGAGCATTAGACATGGATCAGAATTTGGTTAAAGCACATTTTTTCTTAGGGCAGAGTTTAATGGAACTAGAATTATATGACGAATCAATCAAACATTTACAAAGAGGTAAATAAATATATTTAGTAAACAAATTTTAAAGTTTTATATCTTTTTTTAATATTTTAGCATTTGATTTGGCTAAAGAACAAAAACAAAATTTTGGGGATGATATAACGGCTCAATTAAGACTAGCTCGTAAAAAACGTTGGAATGTTTTAGAAGAAAAAAGAATTTGTCAGGAAATTGAATTACAATCCTATTTAAATAGGTAATAATTAATATATAAAATATTCACAAAGGAATAAACAGCTAATGATATATTTAATTAAATTAATGGCAATTTTTAGACTTATTAAAGAAGACATGGAAAATAGAATTGCTAAACTCAAGTTAGAAGATAATGTAAATGAAGATCTTATTAAAGATAAAACCCAGGAAATTGAACAAGAATGCGTAAGGCTTAAAGTTTTTAATTAAATTTTAAATTATCGAAAAATTTCGATACTAATTGTTATGGGTGACGTTTTTATTTCTAGTTTCAAAACTTCGACATTTAAAATACCGACATTACAAAATCCGCCAGTTCAAAAACTCAATATTCAAAATTAAGTCTTTGCTGAAAATCTCGCTTATGGCCATATTTTATATATTAAATACTTTATTTCTCGGGTACGAAATTTCGAAGTACATTTTAAGTTTTGTTTTTAACTAGGATTTGGGTGCGGGTTTTCCCTCATCATTTGAAATGTCTTGTTGTTGAAAAATGTATGTGAATTGATTAATTAAGGTAAATTTTAGATTTGGTTACTAAATCGAGTTTTAATAATTTGTTTAGTATAGTTTAGAGTTAGCAGCCCCGACTACTTTAAGTGCTTTGTAATTGAAATATCAATCGAAAAAAAATAATAGTAAGAGTTTTAGAGTTGATTACAAAATCAGTTTTTAGGGGCGGCAGCCTTAGATATTTAGAATTCCTTTCTACTAAAACATGAATGTTAAAAAATAATTAAAAGAATTTTATAGTTGTATTAGGTTCAAAATTTGGAGGGTAAAAAAGGAATAATGGAAATTTGAAAATATGTGTTGTTAATATCATTATTTTTTTTATAAGGCGCAGTTATAGCTATCATTGAAATGCTTCCGGAAAACACGTTTCATTGAAAACTTATACTTTTTCCCGTATAGCAATCAGAGAAAACTGTCAGTTAAATTATCTGTCAAATGGCAGTAATGAAGGCAAAATAAAAATAAATGTAATTTAAATTTAAATTGTTATTAGCATTATTTCGATGTTGGCAAAATAAAGTTTTATTATTTTAATTTATTTAATTTATTCTTTATTAGTACCATTTTCTACCATTAATAATTAAATAAATTAAAATAATAAAACTTTATTTTGCCAACATCGAAATAACGCTAATAACAATTTAAATTTAAATTACATATATTTTTATTTTGCCTTCATTATTGCCATTTGACAGATAATTTAACTGACAGTTTTCTCTGATTGCTATAATCGCCTATACGGAAAAAAGTATAAGTTTACAATGAAATGTTTTTTCCGGAAGCATTTCAATGATAGCTACAACTGGCGTCTAAGAAAGCTATAAATAATATTTTATAGATAAGTTTGCAATTTTTACTTTTAGGCTCCAAGAACTGTTGCCATAAGAAATTTATATATTTGGTTTTGTATTTTAGAGTCATATTTCGAAAATTTTAAAATTTGGTGCTTTCTTTTAACCTATCTTAAACGATCCTGATATTATTCGCTTGAAACTAAAAGAACTTCAGACATTGTTTTAAGACTGTTTATCTCCCAAAAGGATACCGATTAAATGGTACCTTCACATATAATTTTTTGTTTATTTTCATTTTTCTAAATCATTTCTTGCTCTACACCAGCTCTAAAAAATAAACAACAAGAAACTAAGTAAATACGGACTTTAAACTGGTGTAATTTTGAAATGTTGCGAGAATAGACCAATTTTTAAATTTCGGCATTTGGAAAATAGAAATTTCATTACGCATCCAATTATTATAGAATTTATTGATTATCATGTTTTTATTATAGGAAGACCATATGACTGAGTTAAATAATTTATTTGCAAAAGTCGATGATAAACGACGAGTAAGTAAATTTTTAAGATGTATACTTTGTTATAACATTAAGAACACTTATATTTACACTTTATTCAAATATTCTATTATAATTTAAATTTTTAGAAACGTGATGTACCTGACTATCTATGTGGCAAAATTAGTTTTGAAATTTTAACTGATCCTGTTATAACACCATCTGGCATTACGTATGAAAGAAAGGATATTGAAGAACATTTACAACGTGTTGGTCATTTTGATCCTGTAACACGAGTTAAATTAACACAAGATCAATTAATACCAAATTTTTCAATGAAAGAAGTTGTTGATGGATTTATAGCTGAAAATGAATGGTCTTTGGATTATTAAATATATGTAAAGGTTGTACGTTTAAATGTATATATTTAAAACAAAAAAAAAAAAAAATTAAATCATTATTTTAATTATAAATTTATTAAAAATAAGAAAAGCGGAATTATGATGATGAGGCAAAAATTTTATTATATTAAGAAAAAATAATAGCAAAAACAAAAACTATATTAAAAAAAAATTGAGTTCATAATTCATTATAATAAAAAATATTAAAAAAAAAACTAAAACAAATTGTTTTCTTTAAATGCATGGAAGTTGTTTAAAATGGATTAATTTTATTAACCAATTTCAATAATTCAGTGAAACTTCTGTAAAAGATTTTTTGTTTTTTTTTTTTTCTGTTTTAAGATTTAGAAAGTATATATTATATAATTAAAATATAATTAGAAAATTTTAATGCAGGAAATAAATTTTCATTACTTATATAGAAGGTAATTTGTAGCAAATATCAATTAAAATATAATATACTACAAAAGTAAGAAATCATACTTTTAAATGCAGAGTTAAATATTCAGATTGTTTTCAAATTATATGAAAAAAATACGAAAACTGAAATATTTACATTAGGAATTCATTAACTTATATAAACTGTCAAGGACTAACTTATAAAAAGCTTCAACTTTTATTTGTTAATACAATCAATTGGAATATGGTATAATAATATGGAAGCTATCAATAACGACATTTTATTCTCATCAAATTAAAATTTATTTAATATTAAGATTGTTGGAAAAAATTTAAAATTTACCTGTTTAAGTTTATAAATATGTATAAAATTTAAGAAAAAGTAAAAAAAAAATGAAAGACATTTTGTAATTTTCCACATTATTTTTTTTTTTTAATTTTCTTTTATTTCTTAGCTCTTTTGTTTATTTTTTTGTTTTTTTGTTTTTTTTTTTAATATACCTATATATATTTTTTTTTATATTATGTATATATTATATTATATTTATATATTATAATATACATATGCATATATATATATATATATATAGTTTTGTATGTAACTAAATGTATTAATATATATGTATATATATATATATATATATATATTATATAAGTATATATGTTACAATTTGTCACATATAGTTTATAAGTTCTATTTAAACTTAAAATTCATTGTATTAATTTATAATAAACATTAATTGTTTTTTTTTTTTTTTTTTAACCTATATTTTATTATATTATTAATATATATATATTTATTAATATTTTATGCGTGTTGTATATAACTTTTTTTTTTTTTTTATTTATTTCGCTTTTTTTTTTTTTTTAAATATAATTTACATTTCTAAATATAATTAATATTAATTAATAATAATTATATATTATATAAATATATCTATATATATATATATATATATATATATAATTTATTTCAAACAAATCCTTAAAAATATATAAACGATATGTTCAAAAACTTAATAACTTATAATAAAATTTATTTATTATTTTTTTTTTTTATTTTAAATATTTCTTTACTAAAATATTTTATTTTGTTTTTTGTTTTTTTTTTTTTTCTAATAAAAAATAAAAATAATTTGTTTTATTTATTTATTTTTTTTTTTTAATTATTTGTTTTATATTTTTACATTATTAATACATATTTATATATTTTTTTTTAAATTAAATAAACTACATATTAGTGTTTAACATTTTTTTAATAGGTTTTGGTTTTTTTTTTTAAATTTTTTTTTTTTTAATTATTTTTATAGTTACAGACAGCCATTTGTACATTTGAGCTAATTTCAAATAAAATTAACATTAAATGTATAAACTATTTTATATTTTATAGATACGTCATCATCTTCATTCGTTGAGATTGTCTATTTCTCTTGTTGAAAATTTGAAATGTGATAATTTGTGCTTATATAATATGTACATATATAATATAATGCGATGTTATATTGTGAAGTCTATTATTTTTTTTTTTTTAAATAAAGTTTCAATGAACCCAGTTTTTAATATAAATCTATCTAATATTTTGGGCGCGTCTATTAATATTAAGAAAAACACAAAAAAAAAAAAATTTTTTGACTGTTAATTATAAATATAATTAAAATATTATTATACAAATTTATATTGAAAAAAAAAAAAATTAATATATATGTATTTAGTATCTAAAATACAGTGTATGCATAATAGTAGAATAAAAAAAAGAAAATTTTTATTAATATAACATATTAATTATATTAATTTCAAAATATTGTAATGTATATTTTTTTTTTTAATGTAATTTAAAATATTTGTGTGAATATTTTTTGAAAGAAACCGAGTTGTTTTCTTGTGCGTATACAATATAGATATACTTTTTAATTTTTAATATTACTGTAATTTAATTAATTTAATTTAAATATGTGTTTTATTTAATTGTATATATAGTTATTAAACTCTCAAAGAATTTAATGTATTTTTGTTTTTTTTTTTTTTTGTTATTAATTTTATTGAACAATTAGTGAGCCATTTGTGTTTTTTTTTTCTGCATAAATAGTATCTATTATTTTACATTTTAGGCATTTTTCTATTTCTTCTTTCTTTCTTGTTTTTTTGTTTTTGTTGTTTTCCTATTTTTACATTCGAAAATTAAAAACTTTGAATTTAGCTCAAATATACATGGAACCTTAGGTTTTTTTTTTTGTTTTTATTTTTTTATTATTTTTGGATGATATCCTTATTATCTAAATTTCGCTTTAAATTAGAAAAACAAACAAAAGAAAAAAAAAAAAGTTTAAATGAATTTGTGAATAAATAATTACAAATATTACAATAATTAAATTTTTAAAGATAAATAATTTTTGTTTTTTTATTTTTTATTTATTAATAAGAAATAAAGTGTTTTTTTCCTTTTCTTTTGGTTTTTTTTTTTTTTGGTATTTAAAATTAATATGTAATATTTTAATTTTGTTATTCATTTAATTTGGATATACATATATAATTCTTTTCCTTAAGTTCATATTGTTGAATATTGTTTTTTTTTTCTTTATTATATAATTTAATAAAATGTATTAAAATTAATAAGATTAATATAATTTTTAAATTAAAAAATAAAAAAAAAAAACAAATAAATTATTTTTTTTGTTATATGTATGTTGGTTTCATGTTTTTTTTTTTTTTTTAAATATTTAATACAATTTACTGTAAAAGTATTGTATGTATATGAGAATATATTACAATAATATATTAATTAATATGAATGCAATATTTTATATTGTTTATATTAAATGTTATAAATTTAGAGCCAATTTAAAAAAAAAAATAGAATAAAAAAAAAAAAATTAAAATAAGTGTAAGAAAAAGTTAAAACAAAAATATTAATTTATATTACTGCCACAACCTAAAGGGAAAAGCAGCCATCATTTTGCTGTCACCTGTCAATTTATATTAAATAAATATATATATTTTTTTTTTATATTATATGCATAGGTATGTAACTTATATATTATATGTACATATTATTAGTAATACAAAAATAAAAATATAATTGTTAGAATTAGAATAGCCAGCTATTCTCTCATTTACATCGAAAAAAATAAAATTTACCTTTATTAATTAGACAAACTTATAAAAAAATTAAAAAAAAATATATTAATAAAAAATTAATATAAATTGTCCTTAAATATTAATTTGATTGGCTCTAATTTTATGTTTAATTAATATGTATTTTTAATGTATTAATAATTTGTCTATAAAATTCATGTCAGTTTTGTCATTGTTTTGAGTATTTTACAATTTTTATATAATCTTTGTATGTAATAAAAAAACAAAAAAAAAAAAAAAATTAATAAAATAAAATTAAATTAAAATAAAAAAAAAAAATTATAAAAAATTGTAAAATATTTTTTTTTAAATTGTTGGTTCTTTGTTTTGTTTTTGTAGTTATTTTTGTTTTTTTTTTTTTGTTGTAGTTTTAAATAAAATTAAACTGGGTATAACAACAGTTGTGAATAATTTTTATTATAGAAATAGAACACAGTAAAAATATTGAATTCTCTTTTTTTTTTTTTTTTTTTTTTTCATTTATATTTATTTATTAATATATTTTATTTAAATATTTAATGAAATGCATATGCATATTTAAATGTGTGTATTTAAAAATTTATTTTTTTTTCTAATGAAATAATTGACAATATTATTAAAATAAATTTTTTTTTTCATTCTAAACAAAATAAAAAAAAAAATAAAAAGAAATAAATATAAAAAAAAAAAAAAATAAAAAGTTATTTATTAATAATAAAACATTGCTCTGATTATATTGTATTTTAAATATTATTATAATTTCTCATATTTTATTACTTTGATATTAAATTTTTGTTTATGGGCGAGATTTCGTATTAACCTTACAACGGTATAGGCAAAATTTCTTTTAAAATTCACTGCCATTCATGCCATTTTGACAGAAAAGAAAAAGAAAAAAAAAAAATATTTTTAAGGATTTTTTTTTAAATTTTAGAGTTTTAAATTCGTATTTTCCAATCTTTTATGAAAATATAAATATGCAGTCTTTGTGTCGTCAACAATAACAAAGATAGATCCAAAAATTATTACATTTTAATTGTAATTAAAAAAAATTAATAATAATTTAAGGGTTGGTGTTTTTTTTTTTTTTTGCTTTTATTTTCAAGTTCAAATATTTCATGTTAAAGTTCATTAGTATATGATGTGAAAAAAAAAAAAAAAAATGTACACTAACATTTTTCTCATGTAAGATTGCGTGATTTTGTTTGTGTTAGCGACAGAAATAAAAGAAAAAATTTTTTTTTTTAGTTGGTTTAATAAACAAAAAAGAAAAAAAAACTGTATTAAGATATAATATTGCTTTTTAAATAACCGGTTAATTAAAAATTATGTTAAATTTTGGTTATAATTAATAATAATAATAATAATAACAGTTATACCGTATTTACCTATTTTTTAGTGTTTAAAGGATCAGAAAGAATGTATGTTAAATATATAAATTTAATTTTAAATGGATCCTTTCCTTGTGAATCCTTTTATTTGTTTATTGTTAGTTTTTGGACATTTTTTTTTTTTTGTAAAATTTTATTACAAAGTAATTTATTTTTTAATTTTCATCCATTTCATATACTGCTTTGCAGTTAAAGTGCCTATATACTGCTTATAAACTATGACTGTTAGAGTCTTATAAACTGACTACAAAGAGAGGTAGTTTTAGAAATAAAAATTCTATATTGGTAAAAGGTTTTAGATTTTCTTTGTCTATTTTGAAGATCTATGGTTCCCACAAGTGAAAAAAAGAAAAGAAATCAAAATCTAAATATCGATTTGATAATGAGAAGGTATAATTGAAAACGGAGGGAGGTGATTTTAGAGATATATCCTATACTGCTAAGGGTTTTTTGATTTTCTTCGTATCTTTTGAAGATCTGCAAGTAAAAAAAACAACTTTATCGAAATTTAAATATCAATTTGATAAAGAGACACGAGCTGCTGGTACGGCATAACAATTTAAGCTATTACAAAGATAAAATGAGGTTTTCAAGTGAAAATTCAAATTGAGTGTGAGTTTTCTTGAATTTTGATTTAAACAACTCACTTTTATTTAAAAATATAAATGAAATGTTAATTATAGATAATTGAGGTTTTGATAAAGATTTTGATTTGAAATTAGACTTTGTAACAGTGAGATGTTCTAAAGTTTTATTTATTTTTTTTTTTTTTAGAAAACCTTTCAAATTATAAAATAAAATGAATGCGCATAGTAAAGATATCATGAAAACATGAAAAACACCTTAATTTATTACATTATTTCTTTTTTTTTTATTTAATAAACGTTTTTATTAGTTGTGTAGATTCATTTTGTTTTTAAATGATTAAAGTTAATAAAAAAAAAAAAAACACGCACATAATTCATTTTTGTTTTTTTCTTTGTTTTGAAATTCTTAAATCATAAAATATAGAGTTAAAATTTAATTGTGACAAATTAATGGTTAGGAAACAACGTTTAAATGTTTTTAATTTTTTTCCTCAATGTTTTTTTTTTCTTGATTTTTTTTTTAAGTAAAGAAATCTTTAATAGATTATTTTCAAGATCAAAATTCGGTTCGGTTTTGTTTTAGATTTTTTTTTGGCATTTTGATTTAATAAAATAAAATATGGTTATATCAACATAATTATATTTGTGATCATCCACATTTTGTTCAGAAAAGTGTTTTTATTTTACGGTTTGAATTAAGATTAAGAATTTCGGAAGTTTGCCGTTAGGATCAAAAACGGGTTTTTTTTTTTTAATATATTTTTCTGCCACAGAAATTACACAGCTTTTCCTGATCAGGCGTGGCTGTAAATGTCGTAAGGGGGAATAACTCTTACAACGTGTGTGGGTTTCGGTGTTTACAGTGTATTTTATACGCTCTTACCCACTAGGCCATCGAGGACCCCAAAAATTGGTTTATTTCACTGAAATTGTATGTTAAAGTTAAATATATGGTTTTTTTTTTTTTTAAATAAATCAGAGCGATGCAAATGTTAACATTTCTACATGTAAATTAAATCATCATTCTATAATTTATACGATATTATTTTTTATTATTAATTCTTGTTTTTTTCTTTTTTATTTTTTAATTATTTTTATTTTTTTTTTGGATATGGACGGGTATAAAGTGGATATTTATTAGATTTTATTTATTTTAAGTTAATTTGAATTTGATTTTTTACCAACTATTCCAACTATTTATACAACAGCGACATTTCTATAAGGGTATGTCTACCACATTTATCTAATTTTAGATTAACAAAGGATTAAAAATCAGTTCTTATCTATATATAAAAAAAAAAGATTTTTTTAAAATAAAATTTCAATTTAATTTTATTAAAAAAAAAAAAAATTTAAATAAAAAAATTTATAAAATAAAAAAAATTGAGAAAGAAATTAAGATATGTAAAATGGAATAATGAATTTTTTTTTTTTTTGGTTTTTTTTAAATGATGATATTATTAAGAATCTCAAGTTTTTTATATTTTTTAAAATAATTCTATACTACATTAGGTGCTCTACATTTCTACCAATTATCCCCATTTGTTATTGACCCAGTTTAGCTGGACTTAATACTAGTTCTGGTTCAGTTTGTAATCCTGTTAATGGCGGTGGTGTTAATTGTGATGATAGGTTAGACGATGTTGATGGTTTATTTATACTACTACTTATCATATTATTATAATTATTAATATTAGTATTTGATGAAATTATAGGTGCTGCAACAGAACCAGGTAATAATGCTGGCGTTAAAATTAATTGGGAATTTAAAGATGATGATAGAGATGATGGTGGTATTTTAATTGGCATTATTGATGTTGTTGTTGATGGTTTCGGTAACAATAAACTACCACCAATAGCACCACCTTCTTCAACAGTAGATGCTGATGTTTTTATTGATGACGTAGATAACAATGGTGTTGAAAAATCAAAAATTTGGCCAGGTGTATGTTCTCTTTGATTAAATTGAAATTGTTGTTGTGGATGTTTTTGTTGTCTATCATATTTTTGTGCTATTTGCTGTTGTTGTTGTTGTTGTTGTGCTTCCGCTGAATGTGATCCTAATGCTAATAATGGTACTGAAGATTTTGGTAAATCATAAGTACTTCGCGGTGCTATAAGAGTTGTTGATGCTGGTATAAATGATGTTGATGACAACGATGGTGGTGGCGGTAATATTGTTGCTGTTGTTTTATTAATGGAAGATGAAGTTGATGGTAATATTGTCATTTTATTATCTTCATTGAATTTTATTTTTGACTTTGAATCAATTAATAATGTTGATGTTGATGTCGAAGGTGTATCTAATAGCAGTGTTTTTATTTTATTCGATTCTGCTGTTGTTGGCGGTGAAGGGTTTATTACCATTAATGATGTTTCCATAAGCAATGTATCAGCATCTATAGATTTTTTATTACTATTATTACTATTACTAGAATTATTCATTTGATGATGTGTTTGTATTAGATTTGATGATGTTGATGCCGATGGTGGTGATGATAATGTTTGATGTTCTTGTTGTTTTTGTTGATTCATTGAAAATCTTTTTCTAGCTAATTTACTTTGTGTACGTACTAATGGCGCTGACGGTGATTCTTCATCAATTAGTTCATGTAAATCATTATTATTATTAGATTGTATAATTGTGGTCGCGGCAGCCATTGTTACATTTCTTTGTAATTGATGAGATGATATTATTGCTTGTGATTCATCGTCTTCATCTTCATCATCAGTAATATCGCTTATATTTAATTTGGTATCTAATTTTCTCATTTCTAATGGTGAATCTATATAAATAAAATATAGTAAAAATGTTAAAAATAAATGTTTAAAATTGTTCACATATACATATTTAATATGCTTACCATGTAGATTATTAGGTTCTTTAATAATAGGAACAACACGATTTGAGCTGGCGGGTTTTTGTTCATTTTGTAAAAATAACGATGTTGTTGCTATTTGTCTCAGTGCTTCCATTCCTTCATTCATCATTTTATTGTTACTCTTTTTTCGCCCCAGAGGAAAACGCTGAGAATTACAAAAAGATGAAAAAATAAAAAAATATTTTAAAAGTAATAAATCTTTCAAATAATTGTATAGTTCAAGTTACATGTGGGCCTTTTGCTATCGAAACACGTTTATTTTCGCCACGGAGTAAGGAAGTAGTATGATCAGCATCAACTTTATTACTATTTTTTTTACGTGCTCTTCTACTAGATGATATACAACTAGATGGACATATACAAAAACATATTCGTAATATACAACATATTAGTCCGATACCTAAAACAAAATTTGAAATAAATTATAAACATTTTATATTTAAATAATAGTAAATTAATATTTTTTTTGTTTTACCTATTAACGAAGGTCCTATAAGTCTTAATTCAACAGTTTTGAACCCTTTCTCGCCGGTTCCAACAAATGCTATAACTAAACCAATTGCTACAGTACCTAAGCCAACATAAAGGAAGGCATTTGCAAAATTACTAGGTCCTCTTAATACACCTAATAAGTCTTCGTCATCTGATGAGCCACCAAGTGATGAGTCTTGAATCTTTTTTTTTTGTTAAAAAATTAAATAAAAATAAAACAAGAAAACGGAAATTTATTATTTAATAAAAGTTTATAGTATTCAGTTAAGATTTTTTTTATTTTAGAATTTGAATCAAATTAGCTGCCATTTGATCCCAGAAACATCTCTAATATTGAGAATGTTAAAAAATTTTAAAACATTAGGGTAAATTAATACTTGAATTAGTTAAACCTTCCTTTAACGCGAATTTTTATTTTCCATGTTGTATCGACTCATATTAATACAAAATTTTTGTTTTAACAAAGTAAAATATCTTTGTTTTATATCTCTTTTATTTATTAAATTCTTTTTTTTATTTTAAATATTTACATTTTTAACTAATTTTTGGTCTGGGAAATAGGGGTCGTGCATTTAGGAATGGTAGCTAAATCTAATTAAAATTTAAAAGCTGCATTAATTTTTTTATTTAACAGCTAACATTAAACGATTTGAGTATTCTTTATTTTAAATTTAATGACTGCAATATTCTTCGGTTAATTGAAAATTACAACTCCATTAATTGAGTTTTCTTTTTGAAGTAAGTTTTTTTGTTACTCAATCAATAGAGTATTTTGTTTGAGTGTATACGTAAACCGAAGAAAAGTGTAATTGATCATGATCGAAATGGTAAAAAATTTTGAAATTTCTGTTATTTATACATAATCATATTTGTACTACATACATATACATTGCATTATACAGTTAATGTGTTATTAAAATAGTATATATAACACTCAAATCGTATTACATAAAAAGAGTATTAAAAAAATTTTATTTATATACTATTTTATTAAATAAATAAAATTTTGCATTTTATATTATATAAATTAAAAAAAAAAAAAGGAGTATATTACAAAGGAGTAAATATATGTATATATAGATATATATTTTCACAACATATATATATATATATATATATACTTACTCGATTTCGTTTTACCCATTTTCGATGGCAGGAAGCTGGAGTATTATTATCTTTATCTTGAACACTACAACGTCTGATACGTTCTCGTTCCAACCATGCTGCACGTCCTTGGGCGCACTGTTATTTCGTTTTTGTTTTGTATGAGTATTATGTGTTTGTTTTTTTTTTTTTTTGATTTTTGCACAATTCATTTTGAAGGAAAAAATGTTTACAATTGTAAAATAAAAACAAGAAAAAAAAAATTAATAATAAAACCAAAATATAAAATAAAAAATTAATTTTGAAATAAAAAAGAAAAATAAGAAAAAAAAAAGAAAAAAAAAAAAGGAGGAAAAGAAGAAAAGAGAAAAAACAAGAAATATAAAAAAATTTTATTAGTAAAATTGTTATTAAAGAAAAATTCCACGGGACGATTTTTGTTTTTGTAAAAGAAAAAATTAGAAAAGAAAATTAAAAAAAAAAAATCGCAAACTTTGTTTTTTTTTTTTTTTTTAATTTTATACTTTTATGGTACAAACAACTGGTTATTGGTATTAATGAGCAACACTTAAAAGCAACACCACATTGAAGAAAACAAAAAAAAATAAAAAAACAGAACAAAATAAAAAAGAGAAAAACGAAAAAAAAAAAAAAAAGTAAAAGAAAAGCTGTGAAGAAGAATAAAGAGACAGGAAAATAAAAATTTCCCACAATTTTCACAAAATTTATTTTGTTTTTTTTTTTTTTTTTAATATTTTGTTTTTCTTTTTCCGAATTGAAAATAAACATAGATATTTTCGTTTTTTTTTTTTTTTTTAGTGAATTGAAAAACAAAAACATAACAAAAAACTTTAACATCACTATAAAACAAATTGTAATATTTTAATATTAAAATTTCTCAAAAAAAAAAAAAAGAACAAAAAACAAACAAATTAAAATTTTATTTTCACAAAACTTTTCTAGAAAAATAGTAATAAAACTAAAAAAGAAATCGAGCGTATTTGTTTTAAAAAAAAAAGATAAAAAAGAACGCTTTAATAAAATTTTTTTTTTCATTTCAAAAATTTGCCATGCAAGCCTTTAAAATGCTTTTAAAGTAATTATTAATAATTAAAAATCATTAAACAAAAGCTAATAACTAGAAAATTTTATTTTTTTTATTGGAAAACAAAAATTTTAAGAAGAAAACTGAAAAAAAAAAAAAAAATTCAGCGATAATAATGAGAAAATAATTTGAAAAAAAAAAAAAATTTTTTGGAACATTTCGAATTGATTTTAATTTAAATAATTTCAATAAATTGAATAAAATTTTTAATTCTTTTTAAATATTAAAATAAATATATTAGTAAAAATATATCTTCTCAAATGTTTATTAAGAGAAAAAAACAAAAAAGAAATTATAACAAAGCTAGACCTTTATTGTAAACAAAAAATAAAATTCCTTACACTATGATGCAATAATCTTAAATTTAGATCTTAATAAATAACATCCAGTAACTTTCCATATCTCCCAGTTTCATTTATTTCTATTCCATTATTCCTGTTTTCCCAATTCCGAAACCAAACAGTACATTTTACCATAGGTTCTACTAACCAAATATTTGGTTTAAAAGGGAGGTGGCATTTAGTTGTTTAAATTTCAAGATTGCCAAAGACAATTCGTTCGCGTTAATCTCATTGATATCTTTCGAGATTCTTACCTACCCTCGCAAAAAAAAAATACAATAAAATAAAATTAAGTATAACACAACTGCTGAGCAATGAAAAGATATGCCACGCCATCATTATTTTCAGAATTAATAAGAAGATATATGAAAATTATTAAAGATCATGAAAACAAATCATTATCCTGTGGTATCATAGAAGAAACGCAATATTCAATGAAAATCATTAAAGAAAATCATGAAAACAAACCATTATCCTATAGGTATCATCAAATAAATACAATATTCAAATAAATTTAAAATTTTTTTAAGATGTAAAGTTTTAAAATTTAATTAAAAATGAAAAACCAAATGAAAAATAAATCGTCAAAATGGTACTGTATGGTAAAAATATTTATGTCCTTTAATAGTTATACATTTGTAATTTGATATAACTATTTAAAATATTCCAATATTCACGCAAATTTATTTATTTATTTTACGTCTTATATGTTATTTTGATTTTGAAAAATTGAATTCCAGGATGCATTGTTCTTTTTTATTATTATTACATAATTAAAATTTTATCAACAAATCTTTCCATAAAGTTATTATGTACATGTATTACAACAAAAATATTTCCGTATTCAAAGAATTCTAATCATATATGCATTATATTTTGTTTGCATGTTTTGAGTTTTCTCTGCTCCTTTTCGCTTTTTTTTAATATTTTAAAATGTATTCTAATGGACTTTTTTTTAGTAAGTTTTATTATGCATGTGTAAAATACACTTTAAACATGTGTTCTTTTAGATGCCTTTAAATGTAATTAAAAAAATTCACATTAATTTTTTTTTTGTCGTATCATGAAGATTAATCACACGCAATGCTTTTTAAACAGGAAATATTTCAAATAAATTTTTGAATGTTACTTACAACATAAAAAAAAAAAAATCGTGTTTTTTATTTTAAAAATTTTTTTTTTAAATTTAAAAGTTAAGTGTAATGTCTAAATTTTGTTAAAGTTTTAAATGAATTTTATTTTAAAAAAGTTTTTTTTCTTGGTACTAATTTTTTACTAATTAAAGTAAAGTAGACGAACTTTAAAAATATAATATCTTAGGATTTTTACCTATCAGTAAATAAAAAATTAAAATAATTGAGATCATCCTGTAAGTATGCAATTCTATTATTTTTGTTTTTTTTCTTTCTTTTAGGGAGTCTTTCAAATATTAATACTAAGGGCCCTGTAGTTTATATATGTATTTTTTACCGTAACATCTAAATTACAAAAAAATCGTATGGGATACAAAATTTCTTGATTCCAAAAGAAAACAAAAAAAATCATGATTCTAAAGTTCTAAATATACATACATTTGTATGTTATATGTTAATGTAGATTTTGTAATAGAAAAATCGTATCGTATCTACTTGTATTCAAAACCTAGCGGAATGTCATAATACGTACTGTGTGGCTGAAAAATACTAAATTATAATTATAGATAAATAAAATAAATAAATAAATTAAATTCCTGATTTGCGTAGTAAATTTAATTCATAGTATTTATAGAGGCAGCGGTGGCGGTTAATCACATGACTTATTAGACGAGGAAGTGTAGGTTCAAATTCTGCACAAGAATAAGTTTTATTAATTGAAAAAAATCCCCCTTCTTACAAAATATATGGTTTAAAATATATAATACAACCAATATATTAATATTAATGTACAAATAGTATTCGATCTATAATAGGCTTAGTAGCCGATGGTTTTCTAAAATTGAATTATTTTATCTGATTTGCTTTTTCATTTTACATAGATGCAAATAATAGGGCGAAAAGAGTTAAATATGGAAATTATAAGCTGTGAATTCGCCAGTTTTATTTTCATTATACATACATGAGCTAATTAGAATTGTGTTAAAGTGCATTAAATGTTGTAAACTACAAATCGCATTTGCCGACGATGTAATACAAAGCTGACAACTATATATATAAAAAACATCCAGAATCGCCAAAAAAAAACTTTTAATTTAACTACAGAATAAAAGTAGTTGTAAAATATAACTACTAAAATCAATATTGAGAAATGTGAAACAATATATTTCAGAAATACATACAGGTACCTTAATTTAAATATGAGAACTAATTGAAAAAATGCTTAAATTAAAAGAGCTCAAGCTTTTTAACAATTAAAAAAACTGTAAAATACTTAGGTGTCTATTTACACCGAAATCCTGAAATACATCAAACATGAAAAAATGGTAATCGAAAAGGGGAACAAAGCTTTCCAAGCATGCAAAAAGATTTTTACAATAAAATAATCAATTGAAGAGTGAAGGACATAGTCTACCAATCTTCTGTAAGGTAAACACTGACATATGGCATTCCGGTCTGGTATAACATAAGTATCAGCCTTATGGAAAAGTTTCGTAAATTTGAAAGAAAGTGTATGTATAAACAAGTCACGTAAACCCGAAGCTTCTACTCCAACAAATATAATTATGCACAAAATCAAATATAAACACAATCGATAGTTTTACGTTACAACTAATTCGAAATCAGTTTTGATAGAGCACTAAGCACTTCAAACAATGTTTTAATATCACATACATATATTCTAGCACATAATGAGAAGTAGATTACAAACACTTTGTTCACAGACTTTATAGTTCCTGAGTATTCATCTTTTTACATAAAAATGGCTATATTTAAAGTCAAAATCATACCTCCCTACTATATATCACTATAAATAATACGCGGATTACATGTTTATCGAAAATATTAAACCGCGGTTAATTTATAAACAATACTAGTAATTTATTTCGTAATAGTTTATACCGTATAATAATTAATATCGTGATATAAATACTATACAAGAAATTAAAATAATTCTTGTATAAGATAATAGAAGGATGTTTTTTGATCTTGTATAACAGCTACAGTCGAGTAATTAACACCTTATTAAAAAAAATAATGAACCTACTTTACTTTAGGTACATTGTGCGATTGCCTTGAAATTTTACATAGCGGTACCTAGTGACGTCACCTATATTTCATAGAACATGATTTTTGGCGACAAGGTCATTTAAAGGTAATTTTTTTTAAAATTAAACCTAGTTTTTTCAGTGAGTTGGATAAAAAAAGTTGAAATTGAATGAAACATTGTTATATTTGACTGTAAAAAAGTATATATATAAATATTCTGTAAAAGGCGTATAACGCTGATTTTGCATCCAACTCTAAAATCCATCCTAATTGCATTTTTTTTTTACACATTTCAACAAGAACACAAAAAGGCAAAATAAATGTATGAGAAATGAAGTATGGAAATATATTTTTTATTAAAATTCTTGTTTTAATTTCGCGTGTGTCTCCTCTGGTGGGACTATTTGCCAACCCATACCATACTTATTATATACCTTTTAAAAGGGTGTGAAGATACCTTTCTAACGGCATAATAATAAATATAGGGTGTCTTTGAAAATTTCACATCATATTGGTTTTTTTGAAAGTTTGAAATTTTTTTTTTTTATCAAAATCCACTTGAAACTGCAATATCTCAAAAACGGTAACACCTATTAAGATGAACCAAGATCTATATTAAAGATAGTATTATTCTCTACAATATTGTAGAAAATGGTTTCTGTATACTATCATAGACGAAAAATATAAAAGTTTAAGTGAATTACTGCAAAATGTTAGGAAATTTTTAAAATAATCAATTTGACCTTTAACTGATCTTGTCGCCAAAAATCATGTTCTACGAAATATATGTAACATCACTAGGTACCGTTATATAAAATTACAAAGTAATTGGACAATGAACCTGAAGTAAAGTATACCCAAAATAATAATTGAAAATAAACTTAAACTTAGCGAAATGTAATAATAAATACTAATAAGAACTTAGTGGATGTTCATCATTGGAGTGAAAAAGGAAACAAAAAATGACCATGACATATAATGACCATCTTAGTTACTGGTTATAATAATTGCCTTTATAATTTTTAGTATTAAGAAATATTTAATTTGTAAAATGAACAACACTTTAAATTTTGCCATAAAAACTATGAAATTCTTTTTAATTTTTGTGTATTTTCTAATGTTCTATTTAATTTCAATTATTTAATATTTTTTTCAACAAAAAATCCAGCAGAGGAAATTTTTAGTTTCAAAATTCATTAAATAAGTTAAAATTACCTTTTTGTTTTTAAAAAAAAAAAAACTTTAAAACTACTTTTTACTACTTTTAAATATTCAAAAGTTTTAAAAACCTCAAAGAATCTGAATTTTAACACACATTAAACAAACATTATAGTAAAAATTTTTAAGTTGATTCCTCCCAAAAAGAAATTTCTTTTTTATTATGTTTTTTGTTTTGTTTTATTTTTTTAAATAATTTTCAATTTTGGCACCTTAAAAACACACCTATTTTACTTTAAGGTATCAAAAAATAAAGGTGCCAAAACTGAAAGGGAAAAAAAAGAAAATTATTTTTGAATTTTCTTTTATATTAAAAGAATTTTAACTATAAAATAGTCTTTTTATCATATACTTATACTTCTCATTCCATATGTGAAAACTAAAAAAGGAAATACTAAGAGAAAGTTTAAAAACCACTTAAAAAAGTTAGTTTGAAAAATATGAGGTGTTTTTGTTGTCTATATTAAGTGAAATATTAATTAAACATTTTGAGATAGAAATAAAATATATGTAAAATAAAACTATAGTTTATAACATTTAATTAAAATCATTAATTATTAATTTGCCATTAATTAATTTCTTTGTAATTGTTTTGAATTTCAAAAAATAGTTAAAAAAAAACAACAAAAAAACAGATAGTTTTATTTAATATTCGAAATGTCCTTGTGTTGTTTTAATTACTGAAATATTTTTATTTTTTATAAAAGTTTTACTATTTAAAGAATTTCATACAATTCTAGTGTATAGTACATATTTTTTTTATTTAATTTTTTTTTCTTACATGCTAGCCAAACTCTAGGAAGAATTCCTTTATACAGTGTTGGTATATGTTTGACTAAATGAAGCAGGAGTGGGGGAGGAAAATAAGATAACCAAAATGAATTGGAAATCAACCTTGAACCGTTTTTTTCAATAGTTACAAATAGTAGTATGAAAAATAATCGAAAGAGGGAAATATATTAAAATTGGAGGGGACATGTTTAACATTCTAGCAGTTTTCACAACAAATGCAAGTTGCCATAACCAGTTTTAAACCACCTAGAAATTTCCATGGTGTAGAAATGGGCACTTGCAGCCTCTCTTGTCTTACGCTGAAATTATTTGAGAGTAGGTATTATTGATTTTAATTCAATAGAACAAATGTCATATTCCGTACATTTTAAGGTATCTATAAAAAAGAGCTAAAGCTCCAATATTTGGACGAATATTAGGAGTATTAATAGTTACTTGCAACACTGGATCGTCTATTAGGTGTAAGGTGCGATTTTGTTTCAAGACGATTTGGTGTGATTTTGTTTTGGTTTTCTTCAGAGCTTTGTCGAGTAAATAGCTCAGTAAAGTTTGCGAAAGCCCAAATATTGGAGTTGTACTTCACCTTAGGTCGAATATATGCTTTATAGATGCTGTATAAAGATAAAAAAGTTTACAGCGGGAAAGAAAACCGAAACATTTAGCAGTATTCTTATGTACATCAAAAATATGATAATTTCACTGCATGCTTTGATTAGGTATATACATATTAGACACAGCACAGCCTTGAAATATTAAAATTTTTCGACCGTTGAAGAGCTTTTCCTTAAAATCGTAGATATCGGAATTTTTTGCAAGAAATCGCACAGCTTTGATTTTGACAAGTGATAAACCCAACTCTGTTTGATAAACTCCAATCAGCTATTTTAGATAGATCGTGGTTGACTAAGTTAGTCACCAGATTTATATTTATGCTAATTGCGGTTAGTTTGGCATTAAATTAGTTTAAGAAATTGTACAATATTATTAGCATTGAGGATTGAAGATAGAAGATAGAAGAAAGTAGATGTTTAATAAAGATCAAGAAAAAAGTTAGTGATAGGGCAGACCCTAGCATTAATTTTTAAAGATGTTGAACATGAAACTGTCTATAAGAATACGAATATTTCATCTAGAACATACTTCTAGAATACATAGAGTCGACTGTTATCAAGAAAAAGAAGTCCTTTTTTATCAAATATTTCTTTTGGAAATGTAAATATTGAAGACTCTGAATCTTTTACAATCTTAGGCATGAAAATAAATGGAAAACTTTTCTGGGACGACCATATATTTTCCGTCGCTTAAGATGCCGTTAAATATTTAAAATTTTTAAGGATAAGTTAGAAATATTTTACATCTATCGATCTTCTCCTGATATACAAAATCTTGTCCAGCATCTAGACAAGATACAAAAAAATTATTTTAACATTAATGATTTTGAAATTAAAAAAGAGTTAACGTATTTATGTCATGTCATCACGAAAATGTATAAGATACTTGTCTTTTCTATAAATATCTCCTTAGCAATAGCTCTCGCGAAATTAAAAGTATTATGCCCAAACTTTAATCAATCCGACGTAGACGACAGCTTTATATTAGAACCAGAATAACGAAGCATAAAAACTTAGTTGGTCCGATTCTTATAATATACAAATGTAAAAAGAATCAGTTAAGTTACATCTGTTAAAAATTCTATTTAATATAATTCTTACAATTTAATTCAAAATTTCTCCCCCCTATTCTCTCATTCCTGTTCTCATAATCTTCAGTTATTATACTGTTCTTTTAGGGTGATTATGCTATTGCACTGGCTAAGGCGTTGTAATGGTTTTAGTGGGTAAAATCTCACATTACCAAGGGAGCTTAACACTAGTTTAACATTTTTAAAATCGTAATGGTTGATTATTTCCAAAAGTCAATAGTAAAATACATAATAGCAAAAATGAATGTATAGTGAAGTAAAAGTATATAGTGAAGTAATATTGGAGACATTTACTACATTATATATCAGTTTGTCCATCATCTTATTTCAATACATCCCAATTGCAAATTTTGAAATTTTTCTATCCTATGTCGTTATTTTATTTATTTATATATTATACAAACTGTATTTCAATAAAATAATTCCTTTATTGTTTTTTTTTTAGTGCATTTCTTTGCCACATAAATGTGAACAAGAAATTACACAGCTCTTCCTTTTCAGGTGTGGCTGTAAATGTCGTAAGAGGGAATAACTCTTACCACGTTTGTGGGATTCGTACTCACACTCCCTCCGTGTTTACAGCGTATTTTATACGCTCTTTCCCACTAGGCCACCGAGGCCCCCCCTTAATTCTGATAATTACGTTTTCTAAATAGATATATTACAACTAAACTTTATCTTTTTAACAGAACAAGATATTAATCAAATAACAAATATCAAAATAACTTCAAAATACCATAATCCAAAAATATTTCTTTTGTAAATATTCCAGAAAAGTTCTATAAAATTTTATTAGTTTTTCGCTATAATTTTAAGCTGTTTTTTTATGAACTTGCCAAATGATATTTAAAATGGTACAATCCTTTATGGTTATCTTTAATTATTCTCATATGAAATTGTGTATTAAATATATAGAAAAAGAATAAACGATTCAAATGTTTATTAACAAATCAAAAGATTATTTAAATATATAAAAAAATTATTAGCTAAAATAGAAGAATGTGCCAAGTTATGAAATTATTTTACCAAAAGGGAAGTACTTTACATGTTCTTTTTACGTCTTCTTTTTCCTTTACTTTGATGTTTCCGTTTTTTTTTGTTTTTTTTTTTTTGATTTTCAATATGTCTATAATTTAAAACAAGTTATAATAAAAACAATTTATTTGTGGAAAGCATATTTTAAAATAAAATAAATTAAATATTCAAGTAGTGAATATAACGAAATTTGTCATTTTTTGCCAGATCAATTACACCAGAAATTGTTAGACCTCCTCTTTGATGTCACCTTTTGCTTATTTGAACCCCTACAATCTTCTGTGAGATTTTCTACTTAATTATGACTATATACTGTTTAGTAAATAGGGTAAACGGCTAATGACTTTTACACCTTCAAATGTATATTTGGCTGATAAAAGATCTTAAATTATGACATCCGAGTCTCTTGTGATTCTGAATAAAAATGATTTGATGAATAGTTTTTATGATTTTCGGACTTTGTAATTAAAATTTTGTTCAAAATATAATCAGTTTTTCCGTATTTGCTTTTTCTAAGTAACTGACAATAATGAACTTTTAGTGAAACATAATTTTTCCAAATATCTTATCATTATAAAATTATTTCTTCGAAAATAGTTTTGTAACAAAATAAATATTTAAAATCATTTTGTTGTTATGTCAAAAGCATAAAAGACTGTAGGGAATAAAACTATATAAAAAATCTATACTATTTGGATTAATAGACAGATAAAATGTAACTGATAAGTAGTTTTTATTATATTATTTTCAAAAAATATACTTTTCTTTCGTTAAATAAAAATATAAAAAAAAGGACAAAATTAATATGAAAAAAAAAAACATCCTTTTTCCTATTAACGTGACCTTTTAAAATAAAATCGACAAAAATTATTTTTAGCAATGGTTATATGTATGTCATTCTGTACATACATATATATGTATATATTCTAAAACATAAAATGAATAGAAAATTTTTCTTTATCAATATTCCATTAAATTGAAGAATCAAATGAATTTTTAATTTCAAAAAATATGTTTTAAATATTTTATTTTTTAATGTTCTCTTTTCGGGTTTCACCATATTAGTTCTTATTAGTTGTATGAGTCGTTAGCTTAAAAAGTTGAATATGTTTTGTTTTTGATTATTTTTCTTTGCAATGTTCATTATAAAATTAATTTACGGTTTTATACCCGTATGCACTATGTTCAAGGGTATAATAAATTTGCCATTACGTTTGTGACATCTTAAAAGAGTCGAATTAGATACAGTGTCGAAGGTATGGATCAACTCAGAATCGAATTGAAGCCATATATATAAGCCACGGCTTTTAAGTACCATAACTCAAAAAATAAACGAGCTAGGAGGCTGAAATGTTTTTTACGTGACTTTTGAAAAATTGTTAGTTTCGATATTTAAATTCAGCATTTTCGGCCGTTCGGGTTCAATTTTTTTATATGGAAATAACCCAGTATATATTAAAGTTATGTATCTGAAATTAAAGCTAAGTATCAAAATGTCGTCGAGTTGCAGGCCAACAACTTCTGTAAAAATTGGCTGTGCTGGTACAAGAGGTTCGGGTAGCTCCCATACAACTTCTCTTTTAAAATGAAAAAAACTCAGTGTCAGTTGAAGCTAGGTATCTGAAATTTAGAAAAGAGATGTCAAGTTTCATGCCAAAAACTTTTGTAAAATTTGGTTGGTTTAGAGCAGCCGGTTCACGTTTCTTGTACCTCTTGGAACTGAATGAAGCTAGGCTTCTAAAATCTTACAAATCGTGATCAAGTTAAAGTTAGGTATCTGAAATTAAAGCTAAGTATCAAAATGTTGTCGAGTTGCAGGCCAACAACTTCTGTAAAAACTGGCTGTGATGGTGCAACATGTTCGGGTAGCTGCCGATACAACTTCCCTTTTCAAATGAAAATAACTCCGAGTCCATTGAAGCTAGGTATCTGAAATTTTGTAAAAAGATGTCGAATTACATGCTAACAACTTTTGTAAAATTTGGTTTGGCTAGAGCAGTAGGTTTATGCTTCTTGTACTACTTACAACTTTATGAAGGTAAGTGTCTGAAATTTTACTCAAACAACTGAAATTTTTTAAAATATGACCCGTTTTATAGAAACATGATATATTACGTTTATATGGGTATGTCAGAGTTGACACTATCTACTACACTGCACTCTTCTTCGATTTTTTCTAAATTTATCATTAAAGTATATTTATTGTTAGTCTAAGGGTTAAAAATCGTTGCGTCAGTTCGCGAGATTGAATATTTCTAACTCCATTTGGTTTAATTTTTTTTTTATATTTTCTAGAAGTTTCTTTTTTTTCAAGCAATGTTTTTTGTTTAATTGAAACCCCAAACTACAAGTGCTTAGTGAAACTGCAGAAACGAAGCTTAGTTAAGTATGAATAATAAATAACTTAGTGAACGGCCTATGATCCTTATATAGGAGTGGAGACAAAAAAAAATGTTTAAAATTCACAAAAATAACTACATTTTCTAATTTAATTTCAAATTTATTTTTAATAAAGAAATAAGAGATATTTATTTAGCTGCAAAAAGAATTAGTTAAATACTTTTAGATATTTAAATATCTGTAAGAAAAGGTCTACAAAAAGGACATAATTACATTTTGTCATTGATTGATGATTGAGTTTAGATTGTAGCAAAAAAAGAGGAAGCATGTAGAGGTGTCTCTATCAATTCTAGGATACCCACACAAACTTAATATAAGTTGTCCCAATAAAACTGACAAAATTTGAAATGTCCAGCTTTTTATAGTGCATATAAATTATATAAGCATATAAATTTCTATCTATTGCTTTAAATCAATAAAATTTTGTAGACGTCGTTCACATAAAACTTAACTTCTTAACAAAATTAAATTGAACACTGAGTTAAGCTCATATAAAAAGGATCTCGAACATATGGATTGAACTTATTCAATTTCAATAATGAAACTGGTATTTGCTTGCAAACGGACTCATTTAACTTAATCGACTGGGAATTCAATTTTGAAGAAGAACACAATTATATCATAATCAGTTTCATTATATTTTTGTATAACAGGCGGGGGTGGTCTTCTTTGTTATAACAGTCGGTCAACATTCTTGGTTTACTGGCACTGTTCTCCAGTTCCGAACACCCACTACCCTTGAATTATTTTCCACGTCAACTAACCATCTGCTTCTGGACTGGCCTCTATAACGTGCACCAATTACTCTGGTCTCAAAGATGGTTTTTTGAGTTCAATATCTATAGGCAATCGAATAACCTTCCCATTTAACTCTTTGGTGTTTTATAAATTTTACTACGTCTTCATTGTTAATTAATGCCATTATTTCTTCATTGGATGTTATTGTATAGGTGTCATGTATATCTTGTTTAAGACTGAACATTTTTCTCAGTAGTTTCTCCCAAAGACTCTTAGTTGATTTTTATCTTGAACAGTACGCCTTCAAACTTTTGATCTATATGTTACAACAGAAATAACGAGTGTTTTATACATCAGCATCAGTATTTTCCTACAGTTTCATATAGTTCTCGCAAATTCGTAGATATTATGGCGATATCATCTGCATATGCACTGATTTGTAAAGTATATATAAATACAAGTAAGAAGAAAAATTATATGTATATATATACTTTACATTGCATATCTATTTCGTCTCTTTTGTAAGGGTGTTATAGGTGTCATAAATGTAATGACAAACTTATTATATCCTTGAACTATATATGGGAGTATGTTTATATGGGTATAATTAGTTTATGTTAAAAAAAAAATGATTGAATTCTTTCCAAATTGTAGGTATTACAAGTTAAACAAGATTAAAATTGTTTCAAATTTTAATTTGTGCAATCTTAGTTTCATCAACTATGTAATGAATAATATAAATGTTGAAATTTTATTTAAAAAAGTTTTTTTTTTTTTTAGACAAGATCCATTTTAATTTTGAATATTGTTTTTTAAATGTTTAACTTGCCATGTATGTAAATTCCATTTATTTAACAAAATTGCTTACAAAGCAAAGGAAAAAATGAATTATTTTTTCTGTTTTATCAAGGTTTTTTTTTTTTGCTAATAAAATAGAAAAAAATTTTCATTTTTCTTTTTTTTTTAATAAAAGGACATATTTTTATAGAAGGATTTGTATAGGTACATATACAATTTATATAGAAAATAAATGTAAACTATGAAATTTAACTAGAATGTTGTTATCAAGGGATCTTTTAATTGCTCACTTCCATGTTGGATCAACATAAAGACTTTTACTTTCAATGGTTGGCTGTTTTGTTATTTTTTCTTCATTTTTGTTTTTAAATAAAATAGTAGGAAATTTAAGATTAATAAAAGATTATTTCGTTTTTTTTTTGTTTTTTTTTTTTTTTGATTTATTCTTGGATAAAATAAAATAATAACGAATTAATTTGAGACTATAAAAGAATATAAAAGTAACATTTAAAAATTAAAAACAAAAACTGGGCAATTAAGGATAATATTTGAAGTATAAATTCGTTGAAAATTAGTTTTTATTGTTATAAAATAATTGGTTTTCGATTTAAAATGTTATAAGAGTTATACGAGTAGTAAGGACATAAAATTAAATGGAATTATAGAATGTCAGCAACAAGTATAATTATAGAAATTAATTTAGTTGAACTGATTTAATTGGATATTACAGTTTAAATATAGGAGAAATGTAACGTTAGAGCTATTATGATTTTATTTAAAAACAAAACAAGACAGAATGTAAACCAACGGTTGTTAAAAGCGCAGATTTCCAAAAGGTATGACTTGCATCAAAATTTTAAAATTTCATATAATAACAAAATATGTGAAAATAGAACTTTTTTGCAATTTTGAAGAGCTATAAGTTCAGAACCCTATATAACTAATAAAAATCGTTAGCATGTGTAAAAATACATTACTAGAGCTTTAATTTTTTTGTCTTGCCGAAGAAAAATTTGTACAGGTGCCTTAGGTACAGGTGTCTAAAAAAAGCTGATTTTCAATTTTTGAGTTCTAATAGTTGTTAAACAGGGGGCGGTACAAAAAAATTTTCTGAGAAAACTTATACCTATTCTAAAAGTTCTTTCTTCTCTCAAAAATTCAAGTCTCTATCTAAACGCGTGCCGGAGTTATGAAGGTACAAAAATCAGGCAAAATTTGGTTTTCACATAACGGTAAATTTAAATACCAAATTTAGAAGAATTTTACAATTTTGATACTGACTTACAAAGGTAAAAAAGTTCCTGTCGAATGGTATTTTCAGATTGAAAAAATGTTAATCAGAACATGAGATATACGCATTTAAAAATAAGGCTTTTTCGCAGTTTGAGGGGCTGTAGCTCCGTAATGGAGAGCGCTACATGAAAAAGTTGTTCTGTAACATTATTGTTTTTATGAGACCATGGTTACATTTTTTTTTCTCTATCTTTAGCGGTGTAGAAGTTTTTTCAACAGACGAAAGGACAGACGGACGGAGGAACAGAGTGAAACTTATAGGCACTTTTTTTTACAAATTGTTTGTAAATGTACTGAAAATGGCTTCTGTTACAGCCAATTTAACAATGTTTTTATTTAATTTGAGAAAATTTATGATAATATAATTGAATGTTATTGGGTCATTTCGTGGATGACCTTTACTTGCTTATTAGATGTTAAGGTGAAACAAACAAATCAAAGCGAACATGTATTTGGTCATTCTTATAATATTATAATTAATTAATCTAAACCATTTATTTTTGGATTTTTTCTTAGCTTTTTAATTGTTCAACAGTTAGGCTGATCAGTCTGTCTGCATCACACATATATGTTGGAACAAGACGGTAGGTTTAGCATAGGATAATGGGGATATTATAGATAATGGATAAAGGAAATGTGAATATATATTTTTATTATTATTATTATTACAATTTAATGAGATTAAATTAGTATTCAATTTTTACTTGAAATAGTACTAGACCTCATCATAATATGTATAGAATTACTTAAGTACTTACGATCAATTCAATTCTGTTTGTTTAAAAGAAAATTAAAAGAAATTAAGTTTTCTGCCAACGATTTTTGAAAAATAGGGTCAGTCTAATACAACAGGTTCGGATAGCTGTGAAAAGGTCAAATTTAATGGTAACAACTCCGAAATTTCCACATATATATATCTTAGGCCTTAATTAAGTTAGATGACTTCAATTTTCCAAACACTGATTACATTTTATGGATACAGGGTTTATTATGTTGGACACACAGGTATCCTTAAGTTGATACAGTCTTGCTACATCTTTTTCCCGTTAATATTAGTTTGAAGTATTTTTTGCCATTAATTTGAGTCGTCCATTAACGAATGCTACTGAAGTAGAACGGAAACGGGTTCAAAATGTGTTTACTTATACTGCGATTTGACACTGTTCAATTTAGCAGTTAATACGATTCTTAAATCTCTTATTATATCAACTGTAGAAATTTATATTGAAACTGCTAAAACTTATATAACTTCTTGTGTATTATGTATAAATTATATAGAACTGTTTAACCAACAAAAGGTATTTACATATAAATATAAAATTTTTACACATTTTAAATTATATTTTGATTTGTTTTAGAAAAACTTCTTAAATATGATTAAATTTATTTTAAAACAAGGTAGAATGTAAACCAACGGTTTTTAAAAGCGCACATTTCCAAAACTCAATAAAAACTGTTTAGAAGTGTGATTTGCACAAAAATTTGAAAATTTCATGTAATAAGAAAAAACGTGAAAATATGACATTTTTGAAATTTTGAGGATTATAACTAAGAAAAACTGTTAACACACGTAAAAATATAATATTGAACCTTTAATTTTCATGTCTTGCCGAAGAAAAATTTTTACAGGTGCCTAAATTACAGGTGTCTAAAAATAGCAAATTTTCAATTTTAGAGGCGTTACAACTCTTAAAGAGGGGGCGCTACCAAAGGTTCCTACCTAAAGGCGTGCCGGAGTTATGAAAAAAGAAATTTCATGCAAAATGTGGTTTTCAGATAACGGTAAATTTAAATACTAAATTTAAAAAAATTGTATAATTTTGATATTAATTTACAAAGTTAAAAAAAATACCTGTCGAATGGCGTTTTCAGATTAAAAAAATCTTTAGCAGAACATAAGATATATGCATTTAAAAATAGGGCTTTTTCAAAGTTTGAGGGGCTGTAGCTCCGTAATGGGTGGGGCTACATGAAAAAGTTGTTCCAC
The DNA here is from genome assembly GCA_947095535.1 of Poecilobothrus nobilitatus. NCBI lineage: Eukaryota > Metazoa > Arthropoda > Insecta > Diptera > Dolichopodidae > Poecilobothrus > Poecilobothrus nobilitatus. The sequence continues at coordinate 171,827,481 of OX352774.1, forward strand.
AAAATTATTTTTTTTATGAGACCTACCCATGGTTAAAAAATTTTTTCTCTATCTTTAACGGTGTAGAAGTTTTGTAAACAGACGGACGGACGGACGGACGGACAGAGTGAAACTAATAAGCACATTTTTTCAAAATTTTTTTGGAAATATGCTAAAAATGTATGAAAAATGGAATTTTTTATCTTTAATTTAATCTTTTTAAAAGCAATTTTAATTAAAATATGCGCAAAGTTAAAAGAAAATATAAACAACTTTAGGCCACTTCAGCATATTTATTTTCTTTTGGTTTTGTGTTGTTACATAAACAAATCCTTTTAATTTTTATGATGACATTAAATAAAACATTTTTGTTTTCACCCGATAAAAACTTAAAAAAAAATAAAATAAAATAAAATAAAATATGTATATATATAATTTAAAACATATCTTATATGTATATATAATATATATATATATATATTCGGATCTTTGTATTAAATTTTGCGATGTAAACTACAAAGAGTTTTTACATGTCAAAGCATTCTGTTATAATTCTTATAGTTGCAAAACTATATATTCCAAAGAACAAAACAGTTTTCCTTAGCTTATAGCATTATTTAAATAAAAATATTAAAAAAAAAGGATGAAAAAAGGATTTTCTAAAGATTTTTATGAAGTAAAGAAAAATAAATACAATAAATAGTGTACCGGAATTTTGCAATTAAAAAATAACATGCGTAATGCATAGTCTATGAAAGTTTGTATAAATCCATTTCGCCAAAAGCTATTTGGCATAAAGACACTTAGCATAAAGACTTTTAGCATAAAATCAGTTAACATAAAAAGACATTTAGAAAAATTCCATTTATACTAATGCGACACTTCTTTGACAAAAATTTTTTTGTAGAGAATTTTTGTTGTTGGATACGTAATAAAGTTGGTTATGTTGCTCATGATGATGATGACCGTCAACCGTGATGGCGATAATGATGTTTTTTTAATTCTATATTTAAATTAGTTAATAGATATATACCTAAAAAATCGAAGTTTAAAATTTCTAGTCGAAAATCTATATAATATATAAAACTGTATGTTATTTATGACCTCCAAAACTATACTATACTCGATCGATTTCGATGAAATTTTCAGTGTGCATTATTAAAATAGAGGGGAAGGTTATAGGCTTGACCGTTTTTTTAAAATTCTGACTTGTTCGGGTAGCTGTCATTCAATTTGCAGTTCCCATTGGGAATATTTCAAAAACCGAAGCTGTTATCAACCTGAAAATTGATACCCATATACTCTCTCGAAAATGACCAAACACGTATTTACAGATTTCCAAAATTCTGAGTGGTTCAGGAAGCTGCTATATAACTCCCAGCACCCAGTAGGAATATTTTAAAAACCAATGGTGCTACCGAGCTGAAAATTGATAAGCAGATACTTTCTCGAAAATGAACAAACACGTATTTTACGGTTTTCTGAAATTCTGAGTGCGGTACAGAAAGCTGCCATAGAACTTCCATAAGTAATATTTCAAAAACCAAAGGCGTTAGCCACCACAAACATATATTTTACTATATGTTATATAGTAAAATATATGTTTATAGTATATGTTTTATAGTAAAATATAAACATATATTTTTACTAGCATCGCAAATCGGGTACAGCTAGTTAATAATAAATAACAAATTTTTTTGGTTTTTCCGCAACAAAAAATTTTTGCCGAATATCCCATTTTCCAACCAGTTTAGAGTTTTAGTATAAATTGAATTTTGCTAAATGTCTTTTTACGTTAAGAGGCTTTATGGTAAAAGTTTTTTATGCCAACTGGGTTTATACCAAATGGTTTATTGATGTCCTTGCCATTTTTAACAAGATCTTATTTTATTGAGATAATCTCTCGTATCCTAATTGATTAGAACATCGATGTAGTTGATTTAATTCATTAAGTTCAACTTTTTTTTGGCGTTTTTACGAATAATTCTCTCAACTCACAGATCATTTTATTAATTTTTGTTTGTGATTTGTTTTGTTTGTGAATAATTTATTAATTTTGAAAATTTTTTGAAATTTTTGAAATTTTTTCAAAATTAATATGTATATTCAATTTAGTTAAAGTTTAATTTGTCTGACGAAGGAGCCGACTTTTGCAAATGGTTTTAAGAAAGTGAAAGAAAACTCTCAATTTCTTTAACATAATTGGCCGTTGAAATCAAATTCATGGCCAGAAACATGTTGATCGATTAAAAGAATTTCCATTTAATAGAAATAATATTTATATTATAATTAACGCTCGAAACTATTTTGGTTGGGTATTCTTATACTCGTACGAACGGAGTTTTCAGGATATAATAAATTTGTCGTTATGTTTGTGACACCTTAAAGGAGGTGAACTAGATAGTACCTTAGTATATTTATATATATATTTATATATATATATATCATTGCTAAAGACCATTGACTTCAAATAACCCCTCAAGAAATTGTCTAATGGTGTTAAATCACAACTTCTTGGAGGCCATTCATTGTCACAATTTCTTGAAATAATCGAATCTCCAAACTTTTCTCGCAATAATTCGGTTGTTGCACGTGCTGTGTGGCACGTAGCCCCGTCTTGTTGGAACCAGATGTTGTCAAGATCAACTTCTTCCAATTTCGGCCATAAAAAGTTGGTTATCATCGATCTATACCGCTCTCCATTGACAGTAACGGTGTTACCAGCTTCATTTCGAAAGAAGTACGGACCGATGATTCCACCAGACCAAAAACCACACCAAACTGTCAATTTAGGTGAATGTAATGGTTGTTCATGAATAATTTGAGGATTTTGTTCCCACCAGAATCTACAGTTTTGTTTATTTACCGCATCACTCAGATGAAAGTGAGCCTCATCGGAGAAGATGATTTCTTAAAAGAATCGTTATCGTTTTCAAGTTGTTCCAAGACAACTTTGTAAACGTTGTTCTTGCGTATATCTCTCCATGATGAAATTGTAAACATTACTGAATACAATGAAAAAAAATTTACAGATCATGACATACTACAAATGGCCGAAACATCACTTAGAAATCATATCATTCAAATTGGAAAACTCAACTTCTTTCTTTATATATAAATAACTCTGTGTCTATTGAAACTAGGTATCTTAAATTTTGTGAAAATAACAATCACATTACATACCAACAACTTTTGTAATATTTAGTTATTCTAGTGCAATAGGTTTGGGGAGCTGCCATACAACTTCTTCTTTTTATGGAATTTTATGAAAATAACTTTAGTATATATTGAAGTCAGTCAGGTAAAGTTTGATTTCAACAACTTTTATAAAATTTAGTTAGTCCAGAACAGCAGATTCCAGAAGCTGCCATATAACTTTTGTTTTTTTTTTTTATATAAGCATCATTTATATCCGCACATTTTAGTTCGGCATCAGAAATTTTCTGAAAATTATCAAGTTTTATGGCAATAACTTCTGTGAAATAATTTGATTGGTTCGGGGGAATGGGTTCAAATAGCTGTCATATAAATTTCACATAAATATATCCCGATACTTAATCAATTATTTTAAATTTTCCAAAAAATTATTAAATTTTATGGAAACAGTATATATTGTGATCACATGGCTGTCTTAGAGTTGATACAGTCTACTCTAGACCCCTTCTCGTTTTTATTTAACTTTAAATTTAAAACAATAATGCTTATAGTATGCAGCTATGTCAAATAAATTTCATATTTTGGAGCCTCGGTGAACTAATGGGTAAGAGCGTATAAAATACGCTCTAAAGAGGAAGCCTTACGACATTTACAGCCACGCCTGAAAAAGAAAGACTGTGTCAGGGAAATGCACTAAAAAAAAAAATTTCATTGTCGAACAAATTTGTTATATTTGTGCAGAATATTATAAGCAAAAGAGATTATTCTATTGATATGAAAGTTCGGTATTTGGCTAGGATTTTTGATATTGTGGATATTGTGGAAACATTTGGCATATAAACTATATACAAGTTCATATAAATGTATAATTCACATATAATATCACACGCAAAACCTTTAAGTTACTTAAGTTATACTATGGGACAAAATTAAAATCGAAGTATTCGTTTCGTTCTGGTTTTCGTTTTCATAAATTTTTATATATGTACAACATCTGTGTTTTAAAACTATGAACATTAAAAAAGTTTCAGATCATAATTAGAACTAATAGTAGACCAACTGGATTTTATAACATAATAAATTTTTTTTTTAAACATTGACGAATGATTTTTATTTTCTGCTTAAATGGTAAAAATATTAACATTAAATGGTTGTAGTATAGTTTTATTTAATTAAAGTTTTTGTAGTGTAATGGCTTCAAGCACATAATTGTAAAATTTTAAAAAATATATTTCATTATAAAAAAAAAACAAGCCAGTAGTAAACCAAAGGGTTTTAAAAGCGCACATTTTCAAAAAGATTTTAGAGAAAAGTACGAAAACATTATGAAAAAATAAAAGATACTTTTTTCAATTTTAAGAAACCGCTATATGATTAAGAAAAACCATTACCGCATATTTAAAAATATAATTTTGAAGCTTTAATTTTTATTTCTTAGTTTTAACAATTTTATGACGCATAATAGTTTGTAAACAGCGGGAAATACGAAATTTTTTTCGGAATTAACTTATGCTAACTTATACTAAAAAATACTTCCTCCTATCAAAATTTAATAAGTTTTTGTGATTGCCAGTTCGAAAGATACGGTAAATTTAAAAACTAAATTGTAAAAACTTATATAATATCAATATTTATTTTATAAAGTTAAAAGAGATTTCCTGTCTTTTCACTTTTTTAGATTGAAAAAATGGTAATAGAAAATTTAAAAAGAGACGCATAGAGGTACGGTCTACGGACAGACCAATAGACAGAATGAAACAAATATGCAAATTTTTCAATAATTTGAAAATATTTCTAAAAATAGCAATAAAAATAAAGGACAAATATTATAGAAGTTATAAAGCATGTGTTAAGTGACAATGATTTAGACTCATGTTTTAATTAAATTTAAGAATTTCATCATAAAAGGAAAATCATAAAACAAAAAAATATAATTCTTCGCACTTTGTGTTAAAAAGTTATTGGTGGGGTTCCTGTTACCTCTGCATAATTTTCCTGTTATCATGAAATGTTAATGATATATGTCGTATATAGTGAGTGCAAAACCGGAACGAAAATTGAATACCCGTATTTCGGCATTGAAAAATTCGATACCGGGACGCCAATATTTAATACCGAAAATTTAAACAAAAAATTATTGCGAAAAAAGTACTTTTTATTTTTATCTAAACAAATTTAAAACAAATACAAACGAACTCTTAAGTCAAAAAAAAATAAAAATAAAATGATAATCACACAATTTTATTTCCTGGAAATTTATTCCTAAAACTCATAAGACATCAGGCATTGATCTTTTAAGTTAAAGCGAATTTTTGCTTAATATTTAGCCTGCAGCAAAAAAGTTTCGTTCCGATGTTTTTAAAAGATCATAAATTTATTGTGTATATATTCCCATAATATTCTCGTATTCAAAATTTTCACATTGATGGGTTGACTTTTTTTTATTTTCAATGTGTTATAAAAATTATGATACATATATTTTATACCTACATAAAAAATTAACAAAAAATTAAATAAAAGTAAATTTTCTAGTAAAATTATTACTGTATTTATTATGTATCTAAATTTAAATATTAAACATAAAATTAATACCGAAAAGCGGGATTATTGCTCTAATACTGGTATTGAATAACGTAAAATATTAGCCAGGATCCCGGTATTGTACTCTGTAGTCGTATAGGAATTTAATTATATTTTGTTACGAAATTCAAGTGTGTTCCATCTTTTAATAATATTTACACTGGATTTTATTTAAAACTGTACTTTTGAATGAATATCAATTTCTAAAAATATGTTAACTCTATAAGATTAAGAATGAAAAGAATTTAACATCCATCTCTATGACTATGACCGAACAGAGCAATTAATTTTAATAGCAAAATTTCATAGTATGTAGTTAGTGCAATGAATCGAAATAAAGGATGAATATTTTTTTCGGCATCAGTTTCAAAAAAAAAAAAATACGAATGGATTTATAACGATTTTTCTTGTTATGCCACATTTAAAACAAAGAAGTTCAAATTGTTGTAATAATAAAGAAATAGACAGACTAAAAAAGACTAAAAAAAATTACATTACAATATTATAAAATAAAGTTAACATTAAACAAATAGTCGTAAAGTTTCATTACAAAAAAAAAAGAAAAAGAGATTTCAAAATTTATAATTTGATAATAAACGTCATAATGTAACAATACCGTGATTTGCTATTTAACTGTTTTTATTTCCATTAACTTTTTTCTTTTTTTTTTTTAATTCTGTTATTATATTTTTTTTTTGCTCATAAAGAGTGAAACAACACTACATATAAAAACAAAAAAAAATCATAAGTATATGGGTCATAAAATCGCGAATATATGTAATAAACACACCTTTTTTTTTTCTTATATATTACCTATGTATATATATATATTTTTATCATATACATATTAATATTTATTATTACGTATATATATATGCGTTATTAAATAAATCTATATAGATATAATCTCAATAGATATATTGGTGTGTGTGTTAGGACCGGTCGATATACGCCAAAGAAAAATGGCAAAATACTAAAATAATAAAAAATATTAGTAACATTAAAAATGAAAAAAAAAAAAAAACAAATAAAAATAATAATAATAATAATAACAATAATTGTCTTTCATACATTATGCAGTATATAAATTTTACTGCCCACAATAATTTTTTTCTAAGGATAATGGTATTCTAAAGTTATTTTAGATATTTTTATTTTTTTTTTTTCCTTTTTAACTGAGCATTTGTTAATGTAGGTTAGAAAAAAAAAATATTTATATTGTATTTAAAGGTTCTTTTATATAAAAAATTTTTGATTTCTATTTGTAATATTTTTCTTAGTAAAGTTTTCCTTTTTTTTGAGAAGATTTTATTAAAAACAAAAATTTAATTTTCTAATTTATATTTGTAATAAGTTAATAACAGGTTAATATTTATAGCCAGGTGAAAATTGTTGTTAAGGTAAGAGTATTTTTCAATTGAAATTTTTCAAATTTATGATAATAAAAATCCCTTTCAAACTATTATTATTTGATTATAATGAGTAGAGGGGAATAATAAGTTTATATTTAAAGTGAGAAGGATAATACTGTATTTGTTATGTCACATCTCACTAATATTTAATCTTTTACTTTTTCACTTCATAATTTAATGAAATTTGTCAAAAAAATTAAATTTTCTCTTTATTTATATTTTCCTATATTTTGTTATTTTTTGTTTGTTCTATTTTTCCTAATATTTTTTTCATCTTCCATTTGATACAATAATCTTTGGTTTTTTTTTTTTAACTTAATCTTGAAAGAAATTCAATCTAAAATCTAATTATATTCATTTTGATAATTTATTTGTTATATAGATTAATTTATTATATACTTTATATAGCTGCGATGTCCGAGTGGTTAAGGAGGTGGACTCGAAATCCACTGGGCTCTGCCCGCACAGGTTCGAATCCTGTTCGTAGCGACAAATTTTTTTTTTTTTTTTATTTTTTTATTTATTTTGAATGTAATTAAATCCTTTTTAAAATTTATTTTTGTTTAAAAAAATATTGGAGCATGTATTTTTTAAAAATTATCTTTAACTTTTTATTGTATTACATATGAATTTCATGTGTTCTGTATAAATATTTAAAAAATCTCTGAAAGTTTCGTTTTAAATATTTTAAAATCATATTTAATAATAACTCCGTTAAATGCAGCTTTAGTTCGCTTAAAAAAAAAAATTAAATATGTAGAACCTGTAAACCAAAGCACTAACAATATTTATGTTTCAAGAAGTCGTAGCAACGTTAGAGTTGTAAAATTCGTAACATAGTTATGGAAATTATGATGTACTGTAAACATATTAAAATAACAAACTCAATTATCTGTTAATTTTTTTGGAAAATTTTTTTTTTTTTAAACATTTCTTTATAATCTTTCCAAAATGGAGTAGATCGTTTTTTAAACTGTTTTTAGTTCCTAAGTTGTAGTAAATGGTTGGTTGTTAAAAAACACAAATATGGAAAATGGTAAATAAAGGTATTTAATATGGCTTTTTTTTTGGAAAATATTTGTATGCAATAAATTGGTTTGCCAAAAATCATTATAAATGGGAATTTGTATATAAAGATAAAATAAAATAAAGTGATAAAAAAAATGTCTTTGATTCAATGAAATTTAGTTGGAAAAACAGTGTAGATACTAACCAATTTAAAAAAAAGTAGCTTAAAATGCTTCCATCCTACGATACCCCTACTATTATAAACAATTCTCCTTTTATAATTTTGTCAATATTTTGGAAAAAGCGTATATCAACATTTTTTATGCGCAATTTCTATGAATTTATATGGAAATTTTCAATTTTTAATGTTGAAGAGATGCTATTAATCATCATTTTAAGGAAATACAGAAAAACTTTTAAAAAGTTTAAAAAAAAAAAACAAAAAAATGAGTAATGAGTAATGACACATCATTTGAAAAAGGATCTTAAAATACTTTTTAAGTTCGGAGCTTAATTTTATACTCTAAGTTAATTTGATAGTTTTGTATTACAATTTTCAAAAGTAGCAATCTCTCTGACGTCAGTCCAACCCATCACAAAAGATCATTTACTTTTGTTTATTTTTTTTAAATTTTCCTTCTGGGGCCTCGGTGGCCTAGTTGGTAAGTGCGTATAAAATACTTTGTAAATACTGAGCGAGTGTGAGTTCGAAATCTTATAACATTTACAGCCACACCTGGGAAGGAAAGGCTTTCATGTCACATTTATGTGGTAGGGAATCCTTGTGAAAATTTCTATTTCCTAAACAATCGGACTAAGTTCATCTAAAGAATAGGGAAACTTTTGTTGTTCAATTTTTTCTTTGAAAATTTCAATATTTAAAATAAAACATAGATGGATATTGTAACATAAACTAATTAACAATTTTTTGTATTTTGTATTATTAATAATACAGGGGGCCTCGGTGGACTAGTGGGTAAGAGCGTATAAAATACGTTGTAAACACCGAGGGAAGACAGACATTTATGTGGCAGAGAAATGCATTAAAAAAAAAAAAAAAAATACATAAAGAAATAATTTTGTTCATTATTACCTTAAAACTCAAAGATTTAAAAAAAAATTAAAACTATTTTACAGAAAAATATAATGGAAAATATTTAATAAAAAAAAAAGTTAATTTTTTGGTATGTATAAAAAAAAACCTAGAATTATATTTGTTTTAAATTGATTGTTTTATATATTTTTTTTTTTATTAAAGTTTTAATTAGTTAACTTAAGTATATTTAACTTTTAATAACACCTACCTAATAAACAAGAATAAATTAACTTTGTTAAACGATTTTTTATTTTTTTATTTCAGGTTATAACAAAACGTATATAAAATTTATTTAAATGGAAGAAAAAATAGTTGATATTATTTGAAGGTTAAGCGGCTAAAGAATAAATTTTAATATTTATTAGAAAATATGTGAAAGAATTTTTCCATTTTGTTTTTAGTTTTTATTTATGTCTTAATGCCGAATATGACGAAACTGTAAGATTACTTTATATAATATATATATATATATGTATATATGTATATGATTGTTGAACAATTTTGTTGACAAGAAATTATGGAATTGTTATAGTTAAGAATATTGCATGTCTATTAGTTATGTTTTGTTTTAATTTTTCCTATTTAAATTAATTTTATTTTCAGATTTTAATTTTGACTAAGAATAAAAGAAAAAAAAAGAAAATTCTTTATTTGAAAAAAAAAAAACATTTTTACTTGTATTACTTCATAATTTTTGATTGAATATATTTGATTTGATGTATAATTGAAGAAAATTAAGCGATACATGACAACATTTTTGAAGGTTTTGTATTTTTATTAGCAACATAAGGTTATATTCAACATAAGGTTAATAACAAAAGTTAATTGGTATTAAAAGAAACAAAGCGTTGCAAATATACACAAAATAATAATTTTTTGAAATAAAATCGAAATAAATAATTGAAATTTTGTTTTAATACAAAAAATTAACTCAATTTCTTAAGTCTTATTTTTTAAATTTTAAATCTTTAATTTCATTTTGTTTTCTCCCTTCACAAATTCTCAGATTTTTGCAAAAGAAATAAACTGATGTCCAAAAATCAACCAAAAAACAGCATTTTATAAAAGAAATATAAATTAGGTATGTAAAGGAAAGTACACTTCTACGCAATTACTACAAAAATGAATTACTAGAAAAAAATACAGCATCAAAGTTTAGGTATAGCTTATTGATTGCAAAATCATTTAAAAAAAAAAACAAAAAAATTTTACTGTGACTATTATGCAAATTCTTAGATTTTTGTATTTTGTTTTAACGGATTTCAGTTTAAACAAATATGTAATTTTCAAAAGATTTTCTATTAAAACAAAATTTTAATTAAACGCCAGAACCCAAACAGAATTACTATATAAACATTTTTTTTTTTTCCTTGCCACTCCTATAAGGAGTATAGGGCATACAGTAAGTCATTTATTATTCATATTTGACTAATTTTCACATTCTGGAATCATTAATACTAAGCCGTTGATTACATGACTGTAGATATTGTACAAGAGACTATGAGATATTTCTTTTTATTTCTACGCCATCTATTATCTTATACAAAAATTATGGTTTATTATTATATTATTATATAGCTATTACATTATGGTATTACCTAATTATAATTTATAGAACATGTATATATTTTATTTTTTTTTAATTTAATTATATTTTACTAATTATATATTATAAGAAAAATGTCTATTATTTTTTATTAATCTATATGACTCAGAAGGGGTTTGAACCCGAGACCTTTCGTATGAAATGCCGGTGTCTTCACAACTACTCCGTTGGCTGGATATATAAAAATTACATGGAGCTAATAACTATGGAGCTGAACAATAAAAACAGAAAACATATATAAGACATTTAAGAAAATAATTATGTATATCAAATATAGACTTCTTGACATTGGTTCAGACATTCAATATTATAACAGTATAGAACTGCACATTATATTAAAATATTAAAAACTGTCGAGAAATATTTAAAATCGATTTCTATTAGGATTTAAATGGAAATTCGTTTACCATGCCTCGTTTATGGATTCAGATGCCATAGAATATATTTCGGTCTAAAGTTGGTAAGTCATGGTTTAAAATGAAGCGATTTTGGTTGGCTAACGTCTATTCAGAGGACTCACGTTGTCATTTCCTCCAACCTTTGGTTTATTTTTGAAGTTTTCCACCGGCCCTTTTAAAAAAAATCTATCAAATTATCTGTATGGCTCCAAAATTTTAAGTACATAATATGTATATTTTACTAAAAAAAAAACAATTTTAGTTTATATTTAAAAATAAAATAAAATTGAAAAAATTAAAAATATCTATTTATTAATTTTAATTATTCTGCTGATTTGTTATATCCTTTTGTTTTGAATGGAATGGAATGGAATTTTAATATTATAACAATCAGTTACGAACAATGCTAACTTTGAGTAAATTCTTTATATAACTTATTTTTATATTTTTAACTTTTCAGAAGGTAATTTTTTACCTTTTGAAAAAATTACAATTCTTCTTAAATTTTTAAATAATTTTAATAAAATTTGCCATTTTAAAGAAGTTTTTTTTCCCATCAAGAATTATGATTTATAAACAGACTTTAATAATTCTCACCTTCAAAAAACTTATTTATAAAAATTAAAAAAATACAAATGCAAATATTTATAATATACATATATAATAATATACATATACAATTCGTATTTCTATACATTTATTTATGAAAATTTATATTTTATGTTTGTACAATCCAGTGATCCAAGTTAATTTAATTTTCTTTTTTAAATGAAATTAAATAAGTTGAAAATAATAAGAGTTATTTTTAATTAATGCTACATCTAAATAAGTAAGAAAGAAGGTAAGTTTCAAAAATTTCAATAGATATATGTATAAATAGTTTTAAAAAGGATGTTAAATTTTATTTGTTTTTAGCACATTTTTCAAAAATTTCGGAAAATTACCTTATTAGTTTTACTCTTTCCGTCCCTCTGACTGTTTAAAATTCTTTCACACAGTTTAAGATGGAGCAATGAAATTTTAATGATGGATAGGTCTCGTAAAAACAATTAATGTTCAGCAACACCTTTTTTATGTAGTCTTATCAATTACGGATCTACAGTTCCTCAAAGTTGGGGAAAACCTTATTTTTATACCCTACACTTAAAGTATAGGGTATATTATCTCGCACGATAACTCAAAAACTAGTAAAGCTATCTTGATGAAATTTATATAGTAGGTTACTAATTCCGAAAGGAAGACTAAGTTCGAATATGGACAAAATCGGTCAATGGGTTTGGATTCTGGAAGCTTCTGAATGATTCCGAAGCAAACGGGATTATATTCAAAATCAACAAAGATAAGAAATTTTTAAATTTGGTACAATGATGTTCCTTCATGTTCGATTTATGTCCCTGAAATTTGAACGGATTTGGTCCATAAGTTCGGATTTTGGAAGCTTCCGAACGAGCCCCAGAGCAAACGAGATTATCTCCAAAACCAACAAAGATAAAACCTTTATATTTGGTACAATGGTGTTCTTTCATGTTTGATTTAAGTCTCAGAAATTTAAGAGGATTTGGTTCATGGGTTCGGATTTTGGAAGCTTCCGAACGAGAGCAAAACAAGTATATTTTACAAATATAAAAACTTTATTTTTAGTACAAGGGTGTTCTGTTATGTTTTCTTTTCTGTAAAATTGGAAACTGAGATTTGAGAGGGTTTGGACCATGTGTTCGGATTTTGGAAACTTCCGCGTCTTTTACGTTTCTGAAATTCGAGTTGAATAAGAAAGAAAAGGGAAGCGGTTCAAGCAGCTACCAAAAAACTTATGGTTTTTAATTTAATTGGAATTATTTAGGTGTAGGGTATTAATAAGTCGGTTGAACCGACTTACTCTTACATTTATTTGTTAAATGTTTATATATCAAGTTTTTCTATTGTTTAATATGTTTTTAATCTAAAAATGTCAAATTGCAGCGAATTTTTTAAATTTTGTAAATCTATATAAAAAAAATTATATGTTTCTACAATTTATATAGTAGTAATTTATGATTATGTAAATTTACCGTTATATGAAAACAATATTTTGATTCTTCCATATCGCCGGAATGCTTTAAGTCAGAACCTTGAAATTTTGAAACGAGGAAAATCTCGAGAATTAGCATGAGTTTCCTCAGAAAAATTCGTTGTTTTACAGCTTGTTGCAGTTCAAAATGGAAAATTATTTATTTCTAGACATCTATGCAAATTTATTATAAGTAAGATACGAGTATAAAAATTACAGCTTCAATATTATATTTTGAGATGGCATTAATTGTTCTTCTTAATCATATAGATTTAACTTAACTATCAAGACTTTAACTTTTTCTATAAAAGAATATTTAGTTCTCATAAAAATATTTGTATTAAAATTTTGAAGAGATGGCATAATATTTACGTTCAACGTAACTTTCACTGGAACATAATTTTTTTGTCTCAAATAAGATGGCCGTATGTACCACTTTTTAGTGTTTAATGTTAAATAACAAATGTAGCAATAATAAAATAAATGTGAAAGAAGGACATTATGCTCCAGCGATAATGTCCAAGAGTCAACGTTTCGAAAAATTTTTATTTGTTATAGATTAATTGAATCTAATTTTTTTTTCCGACTTAAATTCGATTATGAATAAAAGAATTTAATCGAAAAAAAAATTACAAACAAAACAACAACACAAATGAACTTTTAATACTTTTAAAAGAAATACTTATAATTTTTAAATGATAGACTCTATATAAAATAAATAAGTTCTTAAAATGAAGCATTGGTAATTTACATTGGTGTTACACCTATTTTTTTTTTCTTCAAAAAATCGGAAAAGGTAAGAAATTAAACAAAAACAAAAAAAAATAACGGCAAAAAAAATTTATTTTATGAAAATATAACATCATCAACATATGCATATATGCATATGTATAATGTACATGTATATTATATAAAAAAATTTGAATCATAACGTTAAATGACGGTAGTGTTGGCGAAAAAAAAAAATGTAAAATCAAAAATAATATAAATATATGTTTATATAAATATATGTACATATAATCAAAAAATCGATTTGCCCTTGAAATAAAAAGCTATTCTCAGTTGGTTTGTAACACGCAAATCTAAGTCTCGAACTCACATCAAAAGTTTATTATAACAGTTTTTTTATTTTGAATTTTTGCTATTTACATTTTTTTTAACTTTTTGTCCTTTTTTATATTTTTTAATACATTGAAACTGTTAGTTTTGTAAGGATTCCACGTGCTTTAAGAGGAGGACTTTATAAATATTTAAAATTTATAGGTACAATAATAGAATAAAAATAAATAAATTTATTTATATATAAATAATGTTATTCAATATACATTCAAATAACATTTGTATATGTTGACTTATATGAAAACTTTTGAATAATAAAAAAAAGAAAAATAGTTTTGAAACATTTATGTACTCATCGAAATATTATTTAAAATACAAAACAGGAAAAGGATAAAAAAAAAAATGAATAACTGCTTCAGACACAGACTAAAAATTTTAAATAATTTTTTTTTTTTAAACTAAATCGAAAAAAAATAAAAAAGAATCGGAATAAAAAAATTTTAAATATTGAAGGGGAAAAAGAAATTACGAAACAATTTACTAAATTAGACTGAATGTGTTGGATATGTACATATATTTATAATTAAAAAAAAAAAAAATACATAGCATAATTTGAAGGCATGAAAATAACATTAAATAAAAATAGAATATTTCTATCGTTACTTAAATAACAGTAGTAATTATAGTTAAATTAAGTAAAACATTTTTTAAATTGTATTTTGACTCCGTATTCCGTATAGAAGTCTATTTTTTATTATTTTGAAGGCCTCAACATTTTTGTTCTAAAAATATGCACTTTGCTGAAAAATTACAAATAGTTAATAGTTACAAAATAGAAAAAGCCAAAAACGGTTTATAGAGTTAGTTTTATTCGCCCTTTAAAGAATATTAAGAATTTAGGACAAAAAAAAAACCATTTTCTTGCTTTTTTTTTTAACTACTTAACATATTTATTAATACCTAAGCATGTTTGCAAAATTTGAAAAAAATCAGGTTCGGGAGATACAGTAAAGTTTAGTCAAAAAATTATATATTGTTAAACAATATAAATCAACACAAATATTTAGGTAACAGCACTAACACTTACGTTAAGTTAGTAAAAAACCGCAGACAAACATTGAGGTTAATTGCAATAATTCTTGTCTATTAAAGTTGATATTCATTAAAATCAATGAAATTTTTTTTATTGTAAGTTTAATTTTAATTATTAGCACTGTGTTAAATTTTGATTTATGAATAAAATAAAAAAATACTAATAATTTCATGTTAATTTAAGTTTTTATGAGAACCGTACCGTTAAATAAAATTTTATGATTTCAGTTCTTTCAAAGAATTACTTTTAAAAGTCATAGAAAAATTTTCATTTTATTAACAGACGTATAAAACATAATATATATATATATATATTTTTTTAATGCATTTCTCTGCCACATAAATGTGGAAAGGAATTTACACAGCCTTTCCTGTTCAGACGTGCTGTAAGTGTCGTAAGGGGGAATAACACTTACGATGTATGTGGGATTCGAAATCACACCCCTCGATGTTTACAGCGTATTTTACACGCTCTTAGCCACTAGGCCACCGAGGCCCCAGAACATAATATTACACGAAAATAGTTTTAACAAAGAAATTTAATTATAAGCAGCGGTCATAGAATTTTCTTATTCGGCTTTTCTTTATATAACTTTTATTTTACAATACTACTTATTTCAAAGTAGCACAAAATAACTTAGGACTGCATGCTTCAAAATCCTATATTGTATATAAGTGGATGTGGTTGTCTTTAAAGGATTGTTACTAAGACCTAATTTTTTTCTAAGAAAAATTTTCTATTCTTATTATTTTACAATCAAATTGAAATTTTCTGTTATTAGCAGTTTATAATCTTAACTTAATTTATGCAACCAACTTAATTTTTACAAAATTAATTTAAAATTAGATATTAGCCATTAGGACGAATGCATAAAACTAAAATTGAACTGAAATATCATTTTTTCGAACAAAACCTATAAGTTCAGGTGTAGTTTTTGTATGAAAAAGTTAGATTTGAGTTCAATTTTATTGTAATGAGTAACAAAAAATAAGAGGTGAAGTGAAGTTTTTGTTTGAAAAAGTAAAATTTGAGTTGAAACTCTGTTTTAAGTATACGAGTAATTGTCTCAACTACCTAAGCTCTAACTCTATCTATCTACCTTGTTTTTCAAAAAATTAACTTTCCATCTTATACTAGTGAAACCAATAAATTTTAATACATTGTTGTGGTATAGATATTTTTATACCCGTACGATAGGATCGGGTATAATAAAATTACTCCTCCGTTTGTAACACTTTTGTATACCTTCAAATGTATGGATCGGATCAAAATCAAATTCTGAGTCGATTAAGACATGTCCGTCCGCCCGTCAGCACGATAACTCAAAAACTAAGAAAGCTAGAATCATGAAATTTACACAAAATATTCTGGGAGCAATTTAGGTTCCCTATTTTTTTTGGTTGAGTTCCGACCAAAACTTCGGGTAGCTCCCCAACAACTAACTGTTAGATCTCCACAATTTTTTTGAAATAGAGCCATGAAATTTTAACTGCTGATAGATATCGTAAAAATATTAATTTTTCTATAGCCCCACCCGTTAAGGAGCTACAGCCCCCCAAAGCCCCCAAAAATCTCTATATTTAAATTGTTATAACACAAGTACTATAAGGTATATCTTCAATCTGAAAATTCCAAACGATAGGTGCTATTATGACCTTTACAAACTTGTATATAATAAATATATACTTGTACTATACGGTGTCTTAATTTACCGTTATGCGAAACTGAATTTTTGCAAAATCCTTTAACACTTCTATCTTTTAAACGGTTTAAGTTGCAAACTTGAAATTTTGACAGAAGTTAGATCTTTGTATGACTCATTTCAGAATTTTTTTTTGTATCACCTCCCATTTAAGAGCTGTAGGGGGTCAAAAACTGAAAATTTCCTATTTGTAAGCACCTGTAACTTGAACACCTGTTAAAATTTTTTTGAAGTAATACATAAAAATTAAAGCTTCAACATTATACTCTTATTTCTGTTAACAACTTTTTTTAATAATATAGGGTTACTTTATAATTGACGATAGTGTTATTTGATTTTTTCAAATTTTCTAACAAATTTCTTTAACGAATTTTTTGCATTTTATTTTACTCGATAATTTGAAATTGTTGAGGATATAATGCGTACTACAAAAAAATGTAAATAAATAAACAACATAACGGTTGCTTGAAGAATATATATTTATATGATATTGATATACATACATACTTATATAATATCATGTTTATTTACATATCGTATATGTCACTGATGAATGAATGATAAGAGTATAGATGTATATTATATAGCGCCGTATTTACATACATATATGTATTTTATTGTACTTACATATAAGAAATTATTCTATGAATGGAAATATTTTTAAAGAAATATTGCAATGTATGGCGATATACTTATAATATTTAAAATTATATTTACTATTTTATAATTTAATATACATTTACCGCTTAGTATTAATTGGTACTATAGAATATTTGAAAAAGTTTTGGATTGATAATCGTTATGTGGAAGGTTAAAATCTGCTTTTGAAGAATGTATAAACATATAGTTTGAATATATGTACAACCCGTAGTTCTAGAAATTATAAAATTCACCCAAATTATTTTAAAATACTAAAATATGCAGAGTGACAGGCTGTGAACATACTAACGGTTCGTACGGGTATCTAAGAGTTGACAAAGGCAACTGTATTCTTCCTCGTTTTAAATATAAATTAATTTTAAAAGAGTATGAATGTAATATATACTGTTTCCATAAAATTTTGGAGTTGTATTGTATGGCACTGAGTTATTTTCATTTAAAAAGGGAAGTTATATGGCAGCTACTCGAACCTGTTGCACCAGCATAACCAAAATCTTACAGAAGGTATTGCCATAAACCTTGATTATCTCTCGTAAGATTTCAGATACCTAGCTTCAATAAGTTCCAAAATGTGCAAGAAGTCTGAACCTGTTGGGCTAGCGCAATCAAACTACATAAATGTTATTGTCAATTAACTTGATAATTTTTTAGAAAATTTCAGATGTCTAGCTAAAGCTTGAGTACCATTTATGGGGATAAAAATTATGCTTATATGAAAAACGAAGGTATATGACATCTCCTTGACCTTGCTGCTCCAAACCAACCAAATAGAAGTCTACAAAAGTGACGTAGTAAAAATGGCTTAATTGAGTACCAAGTTATGGGGATATAAATTATGCTTATATGAAAAAAGAAGGTATATGACATCTCCTTGACCTTGCTGCTCCAAACCAACCAAATAGAAGTCTACAAAAGTGACGTAGTAAAGATGCAGATTCTTAGCTTCTTCATTTTCTAGGTTATCATGGGGATGGACGAACATGTATATTGATAGGTTCTAATAAGATTCATACAATTGAGGTTATATCTAGCTCGCCTCCTTTAAGGTGTCACATACGTAATTGCAAATTTATTATACCCTTGACATATGTTTATACGGGTGTAGAAATATTACAAGGAAAATTTAGGATATTTTATATGGATTCATACAATTGAGGTTATATCTAGCTCGCCTCCTTTAAGAAGTCACATACGTAATTGCAAATTTATTATACCCTTGACATATGTTTATACGGGTGTAGAAATATTACAAGGAAAATTTAGGATATTTTATATTAATTGTTCAATTAGCAGTAGAACTTCGAAGCAAGCAGTTCTAAATTATTTTGTGTTACTTTGAGTTTGAAATAATTAGTATTGAATTTATTAATATAGCAAATAATGTATATATAGGTTGTTACATATTACAAAATATAGTTTAAGTCCTTTTAACGACAAATTAAAATTTTTCTTATCTAAAAAAAATTTCTAAAAATTTACAAAATTTTTTTGTTTGTTTTGTTGATTTTGCATTAAATTTCAAAGTACTACCAAAAAAATTTTAGAGAAAAAAAATTTTTTATTGAGTTTTATAATTATATTAGCATTTCTAATTGACCTACTTTAAAACGAATTAACTGAAATTATATTATGTAAATAATATTTTAAGTAGGTACTTTAAATTTAATAAAAAAAATTAAGTAAACTTTTTATAACTTTTAATTTTTTAATTTCTTATTTATTCAAATAGAAGAGTGAAGAGAACTTTTTTTCTTATAAAATTGCTTAAAATTAACAATAGGCCTTTTTTTTTTTCTTGTTGCATACAGAAATCGGAGTTAATACTCATATAAAAGTTCCTTAACTTAGAGGATGAAGTGCATAATTTTATGATGTTGGACATTTTCAAAGAATGTGCTTTCATTAATTTAATGCCGGCATGTTCATTCACCTATTAAGATATGGTTATTGTTATATAGTTAAAATATGCCTTATTGTACATAAATAAATAAATACAATAATGAATTAAAAAACTGGAATTCTTCCATCCATATATATTTGCATTTACCGTTATTATTTCCTATCCTTTCAAACTATAACAATAAATTTATATTAATTTCGTTGTTCTAAATGCTATGGCGCCTGTACATATGCAAATAAATAGAAGTATTTATTTGCTAAAGTTTTTGAAAAATATTTTATTACACATTCCTTAGAAGACGAGGGATTTAGTAATATTAAGCAACATTGTTCCTATTTGTTAATGTAATAAAAGATTAAGTAAATAAATAAATAAATTTTATTAAAAGATACTAATATTTTTCAAAGTTTTATATCAATAAAACATAAAATATAACAAAAAAGGCAGAGTTAGTAAAAATTAAACTTAATGTGAAAATTGACTAATAGAATTTTTACAATGGGATTGGAATTAAGAGAGAATAACTAAAATCAAGGATAGTGTGATATAATTTTGGCAATAATAATAAAATGCAAAAATTAAATCATTGAGAATATTTTTATTTGTAATGTCATAAAAAAAATTAAGAACAAAGTGCCACCTATCTTAAATTGTTTGGGTTTTGACTACATCCCTTTTGTTTGCGAACATAATATGTTGCCGCGAATAATTTGGTTAAATATTCGCTATACAAATCGGGAAAACTGGACGGAATTGTGATGATTTCAAGAAAGTCTTGCTTCATAAGGAGAACGGCAAATTGAATCAGTCCATAATAAATTTCGTAACACGAATAGGAACTCTTTTGATCAACGTATAATTTAGCTTATGGTCACGCAACTAGTTTTGGAAAGAATTACCCGAAGCAAGGAATGCTTATGGTGCCAGTGTACAAAAACCCCAAAGAAAATCCAGCAACGTCAGACACATGATAACGGCTTTCCTGGTCTGCTTTGGTTTCTAAAGGAACAGAACAAATATAAAAATAATAAATAAACATGAATATTGCGTACAAATCTGTTAGAGATATCTACCGAAAAGACAGCAGAGGCCGATAAACTAAAAGGAAAAAACTTAATACCAACAACTAACCTAATATGTTGCAATACCACCCCCTTTTAAAACCAAACTTTAGGATGAAACCTTTGCAAAACTGTATATGCAAATGTTCTTAAAACTTAAGTAAATCGTACACATATGAATTACCAACTGTAGACAACATATGCTATGATATATGGTTCCACAAACGGGACGTGCGCATGACAAACGAATTTCCATAAGCTGTATTTCGCCATCTTGATAACTCTACATGGTAGGGATGAGATTCTGTTGCCCTCCTTGTTTCTAGTCGGCAAACTTTGAGTGGAGGCATTAAATGTTTTATTTCATTGTAACGGGTGTTAATCCCTACGAGATATCTATAAAACAAGGTTAGTGACCCAACTGTGCGACGATGGCTGAGTGGAGTGAGCATTGAAGTTACTCTGGGATCGTTGATGAGACGAATAGCTCTGTTTTGCACATTATCTAAATAACCCAGCGCTGTTTGAGGGCCTGCAGCCCAAATGTGTGCATTGTACTCCATTTTCGGCCGAATGTACGTTTTATAGGTATTGAGAAAATCAGTTGCGAAAAACTAAGTTTTGCAGCAATACAAAAACCCAAACATTTAGATGCATCCTTAGCTATACCAAAAATGTGATTTGATCAAGTCAATTTTTGGTTTAACCCGATATCCAGCATGTTTAGATCTGTTGAATGCTGCAAAACTTCTCCCTGAAGTAGTAAGTTGGGAATAGCAGTGGCAATTTTTCGCGAAATCAGACAGTATTGGGTTTTTTGGTGTTGAAATCAACTCTGTTGACTTCACCCAATTTTTGGTGCTGTCATCTGCGAAACTATGAATCGGATGGGAGGTTAATGAAAGTAGGTCATTGATAAATATTAAGAAGAGAGTGAGGGATAAAACTGATCCCTGTGGAACACCAGCATTTATTTTGAATTTGTCAGATGAATATCCATCAACCAGTACACGAATCATACGATTCGAAAGGAAATCTTTGAAGTGAAGCAGACCTTTGTGATCCAGATATTTCAGAAGCTTTTGTTCACAATTTTCTCCATTACTTGGGAGAGGAGCGAAGTTATAGCAATAAGGCAGTAGTTGGAGGGATCGCTTTTATTATCTTTTTAGGGAAGTGGGAAAACATGTGCAACCTTCCATTGGGTAGGATGAATATCAAAAGTGAAGGAGAGGTAGAAAAGGTTGCGCAGAGGTTTTGAAATATTGGAGTAGGTATTTTTAAACACTATGGTGGTTATACCATCTGGACCGGCTGACTTATTTGTATCAAAATTTTTCAAGATTTTCATCACCGCCCGCGTCTTAAAGTAAATAAAGAAGACGCTCTAATGTCTTCTTTTAGACTTTTGGCAAATGTCCAAAAGGATTTGTTATTCTTTGGCATGTGGATGATTTTACGTTTCAACCTTTGGTTGAATAAGAATTTTTGCTTGTTGATAACTCTCTTGCATCTGTTTCTCACCACTATATAGTTGACCCTGCGAACCTCCGACCTAGTGTTTTGTTACAGTTTAAAGGCCTCCTCTTTTCTAAAAATGGGTTCTTAGCAAACGCGATTAAACCAAGATTTGGGCCTCCTCTTAACAGATTTCATGAACGCCAAACTAATTTTTTGTGTTTGTGAAACTTGTGTTAACCAAACAATGGTCGGAATTACCCAGGGGCAACCAACTGAAACCACACATTTTTCAGGGTTTGTGGTGAGAAACAGATGCAAGAGGTGACCTTTGTGATAAGCACGGTCTGGGATCCTAATGAGATTTTTAACAAGTTAAGAAAAGTGGAACAGTGTGGAGAATAGTTCAACTTGTTTCCAAATTGAGTTTTGAGTAATCGGTAGTCGGTAACATTAAAGTAGTCGGTAACATTTTGAGTAGTCGGTAACATTAAAGTTATCCTTATGGTTACTGACTTGTGTTTCACATAGGGCTAAGATTGCAGATTTAATTGAACTTGAGAGGGCACTCGATGGCATGAAAATTTGTTACAGAAATTAACATTAAAATTGGTAATTTTGTTGAAAAACAATTAATATAAAACAAAAAAAAAAATCTAACGTTTGAAAATACTAAGCACATACCTCAAATATAATAAAAATAAAATTTGGAAAAACTTCTGTAAAGGTCTTTCGCGTGGTAGACTTTTTTGGAACTTCAACCTAGAATTTATTTATCACAAAAGAGTGAAAATTGAGCTGTAAGAAAAAAACAGCCACATTACTCAGTGCAAAGATGTTACCTCCACAAAATGCAAAATATACTCAAGGCAAAGATATTATCTCCTCCACATTCTGCCAACGTCCCATTTATCAACAAAAAGTGACAAACAAAATTTCGAATAAATGTGCAAAAATGTTGTATAACACTCTAATAATACCGCATATTGACTATTGTTCGTCTATTCTATTCATTTGTAACGAAGAGAAAAGAAAAGATTTCAAGTACTTCAAATAGCGCAACAAGAATAATACTAAGAAATAATGGGTATAGAAATATCTAAGAACGTTTAAAGCAACTAAACTTAATGTCAATTAAGCAAAGACTAAAATTTAACGCATTAACATTTATTTTTAAGGTGAAAAATAGATTTTTACCAGTATATCTTCAAAATAACTTGAGTTATGTTGGGGGCTATTATAATTTAAGAAATGTAGGTGATTTTAGACTCCCATTTTGTAGAAGAACAAGGACGCAGAATAGCCTATTGTACAAAGGAATGAAACTTTTTAACGATCTACCGGAACGCTTTAAACAAGTGACAGATTAATTAAGCAAAGACTAAAATTTAACGCATTAACATTTATTTTTAAGGTGAAAAATAGATTTTTACCAGTACATTTTCAAAATAACTTGAGTTATGTTGAGGGCTATTATAATTTAAGAAATGTAGGTGATTTTAGACTCCCATTTTATACAAGAAAAAGGACGCAGGATAGCCTATTGTACAAAGGAATGCAACTTTTTAACGATCTACCGGAACGCTTTAAACAAGTGACAAACTTAAATAGATTTGAAAACTTGTTATTTAAAGAATTAATTTAAAAAAAAAAAATATATAGATGAAACTTACCTATAGACGAAATTTGAAAATTAGTTAATCTTGTAAAAATTTTTTTGGAATTTTTGTAAATAATTTAAATTTTTTTATATATTTTAATATCGATAAATTATCTAAACTAACGTATTTTGTAAAGTTATTAAAACAATAAATAAATAAATAAAAATAAAGAAAATAAACTCATTCATAAATATACTAACTAGCCAGAAATGCATCTAGCAAACTACAGGGGATTTTGGTGCTAAATATGTCAAATGCGCTGGACGAAATCTCGACAAGATTAATTAAACAAGAAAATATTTATAATATATAGTAAATATTTATACGTATATAGCAAAATAATAATAAATAATGGTACAAAATAAATTTAGTACTACAAAGTGAAAGAAAAATAACGTTCTTAGTAGAAAATTTGGAAGAGAAATCTTTTTAAAGGTGAGCCTTATACATACACTCTAAATGTTGAAGTTTGCCTAATATCAGAAACTCATTCAACCAGACATTCAGAGCTAAAGATATTAAAATACAACAAAACAAGCAATCAACCAATTTTAGGGAAAAGTACTATATTACAACACGAAGAGAGTAATACACAATGACGGTAAATTAATTTCAAATTAATTGTTATTCTGTGATACCAGTAATAATTTCAAATATTACTCAGTAATACTAGAGTTTGATGTTGGATCGTGAAATATTCTTCTGCATACAACATTAAGAATTGGATTCTTAAATACTTCCTTAACCTACTACAGGATAGTTTTATTTTAATTGGTGGCTATAACACCAAGCATTTTGATTGGAGTTATAGACTTAGCTGATGAATACCGATAAAAAATTTATCTGAAATTTAAGCAGGATCAAACCTCTAGAGACAAATCCAAAAAAGAAGCACAATAAAGCCTTCTAATAGCTTGATTTTGGAGAAAATATTCACACCTTATGGTTCAGTTGGCACTTAATCTTGAAAAGCTAATAAATTGGTGCTTACTAATCATAACGACTTGTGAAATTCAACCTATTATGCAGGACAAAATCCAAATAAGAAGCACGATAAACCCTTCTAATACCTTAATTGTTCAGAAAATACTCATACCTGATGGTTCAGTTACTTAACTTTAAAAAGCTAATAATTTAACTTTCCGTAAAATTTAATTCGAGTTTGCTATTCTTGCACCACGTGCTACATTGATTAGATTATGTTGCAATAAATTGCAGTCCCGTTTCATCGACAAAATTATGAAGAGTGGAGTAACATAAAGATCCTGGAATGTTATAGTTCGAAACTACAAAAAATAAAGAGACTTAATAGGTTTATAATTATTTAATTCATTTATTTGCAAATATTTTCTTAGTTCAGCATTTTTACATTACTAGGGGCCAGAAGTGTTTGTAATTGTCCTTAAAATCTTTTCCTGAATTCTTTCTTGTATTTTTATATTAGAATTACTGGTGGTTTCCAGTAGATAGATTAAAGTTCCAATCCGTAGATATGGTCTTATTGTATTTTAGTAACTTGAATTTTAATGACAATTCATCTTTTCCTGAAATAAAAGATATATTAAAAGTTATACTGCGAGGGAGCATATATCTTCAAATTGACATTTTCATCTCAAAAGATTTCTGACGTCATGTGCGAGTCCTTTTATTTATTCTATTTTGAACTGCATATTGCTGAGCTTACTATCGCTGTGCTAGAAATACTATACCGTTAGCATAATCTAGATCTCCCTGGTGCCTGGCAAGCTCCAAGAAATATTCCTTTTTTGTTTGTAGACTTTGGATAATATATTGTCTAGGACGATTGTGATCGAAGTGGCGATAGTGGACAATCCTGTTTGACGGCGGTATTAGTGTAATTTTTCCGTTGTGTAGGACAGTTAGCTGGGAATTTTCGTACTGGATGGTATCATAATTCCAAAAAACAATTCCAAAGTTACAAAATTCCAAACAATGAAAAAAAATAATTCCACAAAAAAAAATTTCAAAGAAAAAAATTCCAAAATACTAAATTCAAAAATATTGAAAAAAGGCCCACAAAATTAAATATATGCTTTGTGATTGACGACAAATTGTTTTAGCCAGCTTTCAAGCTTCAAACTTTAAAAATTTGATTAGTGAGAGCGGGATTTCTCTACTGTACGAATATAAAAGTGGAGATTTGCGGGCAATAGCCCTAATTATTTTTAATACTTTGATATTAAAATATGTTGGTAAAAAAATAATTAGGAAGAATTTTAAAGTTACAAAATCAGGACTGCACGCCTTTTACAGAATATATATAAATGTAAACATGTGAGATTCTGAATTAGGAGGAATTTTAAAGTTGAATTCAACATCAGAGTTATACGCTTTTTCCAGAATATTTTTATATAAATTCTAAATTCCATTTTATAGTTGGTTTCAAAATTAGGGTTTTAATAATTTGTTTAATAATTTGTTTAGGAGGTTTGAGGGTGACAGCCCCCACTTTATTCAATATGTCGATGTCGATGTATGTAAAAAAAAGAAATAGGTGAGGTTTTATGGTTGATTACAAAATGATGGTCCAATAATTTCTTTAGGGCGGTTTGGGGGTGGTAGCCCCCACTATTTTAAATGCCTTGTTGTTGAAATGTGTATCTTAAAAGATGTTAGGAGCGATTTAACGGTTGGTTATAAAATAGTTGACCCTGCGAACCTCCGACCTAGTGTTTTGTTACAGTTTAAAGGCCTCCTCTTTTCTAAAAATGGGTTCTTAGCAAACGCGATTAAACCAAGATTTGGGCCTCCTCTTAACAGATTTCATGAACGCCAAACTAATTTTTTGTGTTTGTGAAACTTGTGTTAACCAAACAATGGTCGGAATTACCCAGGGGCAACCAACTGAAACCACACATTTTTCAGGGTTTGTGGTGAGAAACAGATGCAAGAGGTGACCTTTGTGATAAGCACGGTCTGGGATCCTAATGAGATTTTTAACAAGTTAAGAAAAGTGGAACAGTGTGGAGAATAGTTCAACTTGTTTCCAAATTGAGTTTTGAGTAATCGGTAGTCGGTAACATTAAAGTAGTCGGTAACATTTTGAGTAGTCGGTAACATTAAAGTTATCCTTATGGTTACTGACTTGTGTTTCACATAGGGCTAAGATTGCAGATTTAATTGAACTTGAGAGGGCACTCGATGGCATGAAAATTTGTTACAGAAATTAACATTAAAATTGGTAATTTTGTTGAAAAACAATTAATATAAAACAAAAAAAAAAATCTAACGTTTGAAAATACTAAGCACATACCTCAAATATAATAAAAATAAAATTTGGAAAAACTTCTGTAAAGGTCTTTCGCGTGGTAGACTTTTTTGGAACTTCAACCTAGAATTTATTTATCACAAAAGAGTGAAAATTGAGCTGTAAGAAAAAAACAGCCACATTACTCAGTGCAAAGATGTTACCTCCACAAAATGCAAAATATACTCAAGGCAAAGATATTATCTCCTCCACATTCTGCCAACGTCCCATTTATCAACAAAAAGTGACAAACAAAATTTCGAATAAATGTGCAAAAATGTTGTATAACACTCTAATAATACCGCATATTGACTATTGTTCGTCTATTCTATTCATTTGTAACGAAGAGAAAAGAAAAGATTTCAAGTACTTCAAATAGCGCAACAAGAATAATACTAAGAAATAATGGGTATAGAAATATCTAAGAACGTTTAAAGCAACTAAACTTAATGTCAATTAAGCAAAGACTAAAATTTAACGCATTAACATTTATTTTTAAGGTGAAAAATAGATTTTTACCAGTATATCTTCAAAATAACTTGAGTTATGTTGGGGGCTATTATAATTTAAGAAATGTAGGTGATTTTAGACTCCCATTTTGTAGAAGAACAAGGACGCAGAATAGCCTATTGTACAAAGGAATGAAACTTTTTAACGATCTACCGGAACGCTTTAAACAAGTGACAGATTAATTAAGCAAAGACTAAAATTTAACGCATTAACATTTATTTTTAAGGTGAAAAATAGATTTTTACCAGTACATTTTCAAAATAACTTGAGTTATGTTGAGGGCTATTATAATTTAAGAAATGTAGGTGATTTTAGACTCCCATTTTATACAAGAAAAAAGACGCAGGATAGCCTATTGTACAAAGGAATGCAACTTTTTAACGATCTACCGGAACGCTTTAAACAAGTGACAAACTTAAATAGATTTGAAAACTTGTTATTTAAAGAATTAATTTAAAAAAAAAAAATATATAGATGAAACTTACCTATAGACGAAATTTGAAAATTAGTTAATCTTGTAAAAATTTTTTTGGAATTTTTGTAAATAATTTAAATTTTTTTATATATTTTAATATCGATAAATTATCTAAACTAACGTATTTTGTAAAGTTATTAAAACAATAAATAAATAAATAAAAATAAAGAAAATAAACTCATTCATAAATATACTAACTAGCCAGAAATGCATCTAGCAAACTACAGGGGATTTTGGTGCTAAATATGTCAAATGCGCTGGACGAAATCTCGACAAGATTAATTAAACAAGAAAATATTTATAATATATAGTAAATATTTATACGTATATAGCAAAATAATAATAAATAATGGTACAAAATAAATTTAGTACTGCAAAGTGAAAGAAAAATAACGTTCTTAGTAGAAAATTTGGAAGAGAAATCTTTTTAAAGGTGAGCCTTATACATACACTCTAAATGTTGAAGTTTGCCTAATATCAGAAACTCATTCAACCAGACATTCAGAGCTAAAGATATTAAAATACAACAAAACAAGCAATCAACCAATTTTAGGGAAAAGTACTATATTACAACACGAAGAGAGTAATACACAATGACGGTAAATTAATTTCAAATTAATTGTTATTCTGTGATACCAGTAATAATTTCAAATATTACTCAGTAATACTAGAGTTTGATGTTGGATCGTGAAATATTCTTCTGCATACAACATTAAGAATTGGATTCTTAAATACTTCCTTAACCTACTACAGGATAGTTTTATTTTAATTGGTGGCTATAACACCAAGCATTTTGATTGGAGTTATAGACTTAGCTGATGAATACCGATAAAAAATTTATCTGAAATTTAAGCAGGATCAAACCTCTAGAGACAAATCCAAAAAAGAAGCACAATAAAGCCTTCTAATAGCTTGATTTTGGAGAAAATATTCACACCTTATGGTTCAGTTGGCACTTAATCTTGAAAAGCTAATAAATTGGTGCTTACTAATCATAACGACTTGTGAAATTCAACCTATTATGCAGGACAAAATCCAAATAAGAAGCACGATAAACCCTTCTAATACCTTAATTGTTCAGAAAATACTCATACCTGATGGTTCAGTTACTTAACTTTAAAAAGCTAATAATTTAACTTTCCGTAAAATTTAATTCGAGTTTGCTATTCTTGCACCACGTGCTACATTGATTAGATTATGTTGCAATAAATTGCAGTCCCGTTTCATCGACAAAATTATGAAGAGTGGAGTAACATAAAGATCCTGGAATGTTATAGTTCGAAACTACAAAAAATAAAGAGACTTAATAGGTTTATAATTATTTAATTCATTTATTTGCAAATATTTTCTTAGTTCAGCATTTTTACATTACTAGGGGCCAGAAGTGTTTGTAATTGTCCTTAAAATCTTTTCCTGAATTCTTTCTTGTATTTTTATATTAGAATTACTGGTGGTTTCCAGTAGATAGATTAAAGTTCCAATCCGTAGATATGGTCTTATTGTATTTTAGTAACTTGAATTTTAATGACAATTCATCTTTTCCTGAAATAAAAGATATATTAAAAGTTATACTGCGAGGGAGCATATATCTTCAAATTGACATTTTCATCTCAAAAGATTTCTGACGTCATGTGCGAGTCCTTTTATTTATTCTATTTTGAACTGCATATTGCTGAGCTTACTATCGCTGTGCTAGAAATACTATACCGTTAGCATAATCTAGATCTCCCTGGTGCCTGGCAAGCTCCAAGAAATATTCCTTTTTTGTTTGTAGACTTTGGATAATATATTGTCTAGGACGATTGTGATCGAAGTGGCGACAGTGGACTGTTTGACGGCGGTATTAGTGTAATTTTTCCGTTGTGTAGGACAGTTAGCTGGGAATTTTCGTACTGGATGGTATCATAATTCCAAAAAACAATTCCAAAGTTACAAAATTCCAAACAATGAAAAAAAATAATTCCACAAAAAAAAATTTCAAAGAAAAAAATTCCAAAATACTAAATTCAAAAATATTGAAAAAAGGCCCACAAAATTAAATATATGCTTTGTGATTGACGACAAATTGTTTTAGCCAGCTTTCAAGCTTCAAACTTTAAAAATTTGATTAGTGAGAGCGGGATTTCTCTACTGTACGAATATAAAAGTGGAGATTTGCGGGCAATAGCCCTAATTATTTTTAATACTTTGATATTAAAATATGTTGGTAAAAAAATAATTAGGAAGAATTTTAAAGTTACAAAATCAGGACTGCACGCCTTTTACAGAATATATATAAATGTAAACATGTGAGATTCTGAATTAGGAGGAATTTTAAAGTTGAATTCAACATCAGAGTTATACGCTTTTTCCAGAATATTTTTATATAAATTCTAAATTCCATTTTATAGTTGGTTTCAAAATTAGGGTTTTAATAATTTGTTTAATAATTTGTTTAGGAGGTTTGAGGGTGACAGCCCCCACTTTATTCAATATGTCGATGTCGATGTATGTAAAAAAAAGAAATAGGTGAGGTTTTATGGTTGATTACAAAATGATGGTCCAATAATTTCTTTAGGGCGGTTTGGGGGTGGTAGCCCCCACTATTTTAAATGCCTTGTTGTTGAAATGTGTATCTTAAAAGATGTTAGGAGCGATTTAACGGTTGGTTATAAAATAATAGAGTCCCAACAATTTCTTTAGCGAATGCTTTTAGCGCTATTTAAAATGTTTGCCATTCAATTTTGAATTTTGGAATTTTTTTTTTTCTGGAATTTGTTTTTTTTGGAATTATGTAAATGGTATTTTGAAAATGGAATTTTTTTTTGGAATTTCGTACCCAACCCTTTTCGTTCAGCTGCCTTATGATTCGAATTGTTTTAGGCGGAACGCTTTTTTTCTTTAATGCTATACTTATGGCACTTCTTTTTACAGTGTTGAAGGCTTTCTTAAAGTTCTCAAATAGGTGGAGAAGATCGATTGATTGAATTAATCTATACAGCTTTTATGGGAGCAGAAACTTGCTTGTTCCTCGCGTAATTCTGGTTCGATTTTTCGCTGAATTCTGCCAAGTATAATTGTTGTGATGAGTATGTACACTGCATTGAGGAAGTTATTCTGTGTGAGTTGTGGAAATTTGTGGATGTAATGTTGTGGTCATTTTGGTGGTGAGATTGTTTACGGTTTGGAATTTCCTCATATTATTCTGCCCTGCAACTGCTTCTGCAACTGCCGAACTGAAACTGAAATACACAACCAAATAGATCATATATCTATAAACAAAATTTAGAACTTAGTTCGTTGCTTAAGATATTAGATAGAAACATCAAACAGAGTTGCGACAGAAAACAATAGTTAAATCTTCGTAACCTTCATCATCATCATCTTACAAGTCAAGTTCAAGTTTTATGGCAATAATTTCTGTAAAATTTGGTTATACAGGTGCAACAGGTTTGGGTACCTGTCATAGGACTTCGCTCTTTAAATAAAAATAATTCCGAGTTTATTGAAGCTAGGCATCTGAAATTTTGTAAAAAGATGTCGAATTGTATGCTAACAACTTCTGTAAAATTTGGTCGGACTAGAGCAGCAGGTTCAGGTAGATTGCACATCTTGGAACTTAATAAAGACAGGCATCTGAAATCTTACACAAATGTTAGGGCAACAACTTCTGCAAAATTTCACAAAATTTCTGCAAGCACAAGTCCGGGTAGCTGTCATACAATTTCAAAATTTACATAAATACATCTCAGTACTTACTCAGTAAGTTTTATGGAAACAAAATATATTACGCTCATACGGGTATCCCAGAGTTGACACAAACTGCTCTACTGCGCTCTTGCTCAATTTTTTTTATTTTATATTAGTTGCTAATGTATACGGAAAATAAATCAATATAACAACATTACAATAAATCTCACTGTCAAATGTAGTTGAGGTAGATTTGTTTACATTATATTATTATATTTTATATAATTGTTTTGTTCAGATTGGTGTTTTTCAAAGTATCATAAAACAGTTATTATATTTTCATATTCATTCAGGAGCCTCGGTGGCCTAGTGAGTAAGAGCGTATAAAATACGTTGTAAACATCGAGGGAGTGTGGGTTCGATTCCCACACACGTCGTAAGAGTTATTCCCCCTTACGACATTTATAGCCACGCCTGAATAGAAAAGGCTGTGTAATTTTCTCTCCACATTTATGTGGCAGAGAAATGCAATAAAAAAAAAAAATATTCATTCTAGCTACTAATTTTCTTACAGACATGTTTTCTTGTTTAATTTCTTTGTAAAAGTTTTTCTTTATAAGGGTGTAGATTTTTGTTTGAATCTTGGAACGAATTGAATCTTGACTCTTTTGGAAAGGAGTTTTGTATGTTAGCAGTATTGAAGTATTTCATTCGTCCAGTAGCTTTTCGTGCAATAAAGTCTATTTTAATTGTTTCTACCAAATTTTTAATTAAATAAAATATAAATTTTTAATGCACTTTGAAGTGAGTTGAGTCAAACACTAATATTCGTTAAGTACATATAAATAAACATAATATTTATTACGAACTGTTTTAAAATATTTATAATTTTAGTTTAAAGCATAATAATATGTAGGATTATAACCATTTCTGATTAAATTCTTTTTTTTATATCTGCCTTTGGTACCACATTAAGAGTTTGTACAAAAAAAAAAATAATTGTTTGAATATAATTTTCTTGAACTTTCAAAAGCAAACTATAGAAGAAAAAATGCTAATATGTACCTATTTACATTTTAATTTCCATTTAAATTTTATTTTTAATTTTGCATTTACCAAAAAAAATAATTTATTCAAGTTCCCAAATTAAAAGCATAAAATTTATCTCTGTAAAAGCATAAAATTAATCTCTGGTTTTAAATGAATATCAAACAAAGCTGCTTTACATTTTTTTTTTTTGCAGAAGACAATGTTGTTTGCAATTTTCTTATAATTCTTATATTTCATTCACGAAAATTAGTTTTTCTTTATAATATAGTAATATATGCAATTTTATTTATTCTAACTCTTGTAGTATAACTTGGAAGATTAACAAAATTTAAAGGATCATATTGATTTCTTAATACAAACAAGAGAATTTTGTTTTAAATCGATTCAATTCTATCAGAATGAACTTTAAAAACTGAATCCCTTATAATACTTCCATAGTCTAAATTAGAGCGGACCAAAAAACAATATGGAGTTTTTTTCAATACTATATCACTGACTCTTTAGTTTTTCTTCTAATAAATTTTAATAGTTTATTTGCTTTAAAAATTAAAAGTAAATTAAAGTTATAAAGTCATTAAATGAAGAATAAAGTTGATTTTGTTATGAAGAAGAATACCAAGATTAGATCAGTAATGCTAATAAGCTCTTCAAGTTTAACATTATCAATATTGTGGTCATATATTAAAGAAAATCGTTTAAGGGTAAAGCATATATGCATATATGCTGAGTTCTTTTTTATTTGAAGTGTACCAATCTTGCAATATTGAGAAGCTTGTTTTGAGTAACGCTGCATCAGAACTTTCCTTTACTATTTTATATATTTTGTGATAATTAGTAAATACAATGTTAGGTACTATATTACTTAAATATTTAGAAAGATCAAAAATAAATACTTTGAATAACAGTGGCCCTAAATGGTAATACCAAATGTAACTTTTATGGCAGACCACATATCACCAGCACTGGTTTTACCCTTAGGCTGACTAGGCTGAAGCCCAGGGCTCCCGACTAGCTGGAAGCCTCTTTCTCTTTATTATTTTCTCGCACATTTTAATAATATGTGTAGTAATATGTACTAGGAATTTAAAAAAATGTATAATGTATATTATATACCCAATTTTAGTAAATATGCACTTTATTTTAAATATAAAAAATGTATTAATTTTGAAACATGTTGGCCACCCGACTAGCTGGATCCCTTTCTTCTTAAATGAATATATTATACTTGTTGTACTTATACTTGTTGTAAATACATATATATGTATGTATTTTATCAACAATTTTTTATTTTAATTTTTTTAATGCTAGGTGTATGTATTATTTCTATTGAATAATTTCTTTACCAATGGCTTTTTATCAAAAAATTATAACATCAATTCTATATAACAAAAAATTTGTATTGGATAAAAACTTTCTTTATCCTAAAAGAAAAAAAAATTATTACATATTTTTACAGCTTTCGATAGACATTTATTAAGAAATTTGTAATTTTCTGTATGTGTTAGATGCTTAATATTGGTATCTCAAAAGTAACATAAATATTTATTTAAAAATAAAATCTCATTAAAATTTAATTTTGCTTGAAAACTCTCTACTCAAATAATAATTATAATATTGGTAAAAACGAATCTGCATATCAAAGTGGGTTTAATGATTGGAAAAACTGCCAGACTCTAAATACAGTGCTTGAAAACAACAAAAATTATAAAGAAACGTCAATGCTTGGTGTAGTCATTCTGGTAGAATTGACTGTGAAATTGTCAAACAATTACAAATGGAAAAAAGTTATTAGCGTAACGTTCTTAAGCGCGTCATTGAGACAATAACATTTCTCGCAGAACGAGGCCTTGCATTTCGTGGCGATGATGAAACACTTGGACATCCGGCTAATGGCAATTTATTAGGCGTTCTAGAAATCGTTGCAAAATATGATGCATTTCTGGCGAGCCATATTGAAAAATATGGCGGAGAGTGATGAGGAAGTAAAACATATCTGTCAACAACAATTTGTGAGGAGCTTATTCAAATTATGGGGCAAAAGTATGAGTCAAAAATTATCGAAGAAGTTAAAAGTGCTAAATACTTTTCAATCAGTCTACTCCACATATCTTCCATGTTGACCAACTGACTTTAATTATACGATATGTACTTTCGAATGGAAAAGCAGTCGAGAGATTCGTAAGTTTTCTAGAATTTCACAGCCACGGTGCTAAAATATATTACGCTCATACGGCTAAAATGTTGGTCTGGATATTAATGATTGTAGAACGCAAAATTATGATAAAGCTGCAAACATAGCTGGAGTTTACACAGGCGTACAAGCGCGAATAAAAGAGCTAAATCCTCTTGCTCACTTTGTACCATATGCTGCGCATTCCACAAATCTTGTTGGCGCTTGTGCTGCTGATTGTTATTTAGGCGCTGTCAATTTATTCGGCTTTGTTCAAACTTTATAGAGCTTTTTTTCTGCTTCAACGTGCAGATGGAAAACATTAAAAAAGTGTTTGAAAGGTGGTCTCGTTGTTAAATCGCTTTCTCAAACATGATGGTGTGCTAGAGCAGACGCAGTTAAAGCGTATTTCATGGGTTATACGGAAATTATAGCTGCTTTAAGTGAATTATATGATGATAATACTCAAAACCAAAGTACGCGACATTAATGAGCAGGCTCAACGCAAGAAATCGGTCCTTTCAACAGGCCAATATTGACATTCTAAGCGTTGTAAAATTATATAAATCTCTTTTAAATTTTATTGTAACAACGCGTGATAATTTTGATGAAATGGGAAGAGCGAGCGAGGGAACTTGCATCAATACATGAATATATAAGTGAGAAAAGACAAAATAGTGTACAAAAACGAATGTTTGCTGAACAAAATACACCGGATATTGAACTGAGGGCTTGTGATAAATTTAGAATTCAAACATTTATGTTTTTATTTTTTTTATTTATGTTTTTTATGTTCAACACATTTATTATTGATTCTTGGGCTACTGAACTACGTAAACGGCAACTTTCATATTTGAAATTAGAAGAACTTTTCGCAATACTATGTTTAGCGGATTTGAAAAGGCTTACCCTAGCGATTTGGAAATGGAATTCCTAGACGAATTTTTGCAGTTTTCATCTAGAATTTACACTGAAGATGATGTTAAAGTTGTAGTCCTGATGACCCATTTCGATAAGCACGTAATGTTGGGGACATATCCAAACGTTAAATCCGTTTTAAGAATTACCCTCACAGTTGATCGCTGGGATACTAACCAGCGACCAACTGTGAGGTTGAATGTCTTATCATTAATGGCTATAGAGTCTAAACTTCTGCGAGAAATCGATTTTGATTCTATTATTGTGGATTTCGCAGAGAAAAAATCTCGTCGAAAGCGTTTCTAAATTCAATACTTTTTAGGACATTTCCATAAAGATTTTGAAAAAATGTGCCTATTAGTTTCACTTTGTCCGTCCGTCCGTCCGGCAGTCCATCCGTACTTCCGTCCGTCCGGCGTATTCAGTATTATTTTAATTATATACCAATAAGAAGCAAATTAAACTTGTTATTTAAAAAAAAAATTATAAAGCCGCCCCATAAAATTTTCGCCTAGGGCCTTCTCAAGTGCAAATCCGGCCCTGCATATCACTTCCATTAGATTGGCTAGAATACTTTGAAATTTGACATTTTGGGTTCATCGAATCCAATAAGATAGCAAAAAGAAGCAAATCCGGACCTGCATATCACCTCCATTAGATTGGCTAGTATACTTTGAAATTTGACATTTTGGGTTCATCGAAATATAAGAGTCAACACATACCAAAAAATAACAGAATTCCAAAAGGCATAAGTTTCTAAACAGAGTATAACACGATCAACACGATTGGAGGCTTTGCTAAAATCTGTGTAAATTGAATCAATTTGGCACCCATTCTCAATTTGATTCAGGATTGCAGATGTGTATGCCATAAGGTTCCTATAGTAGAGTAGTAGATAACCTTTTTTAAACCATGTCTTTGATCATAATTTTTTTATTTAATTATTTGGAAAAGGTATGGTCTTTACTAAAACTACTCGATTTTTTCTTACTTTTCGGAAAAATATCTTAGATAACGTAACGGTAAAGAAAACACTGAAAGCGTCCTATTTCGCGGGATTAAGGTCTTCAAATAGTCCTGTGAACATTTAGCGAGCAATTTATTTAAAAATACCACAGTTTTTGCCTCAAAGGGATCATTTGTAGAGATATGGTAGTTTGATACGGCTTCAAAAATGTTGAATGTCCGTAATGTTTGTTTCTTTAATTATGTCGCTTCCCTAGTTTTTATATTTTTCTTCATAGATTCATCAATTATCACATTTTAGCAAAGTTAGAAGTAAATACTTTCGAACTTTAGCCTTTCTTTTTGAACTTTAGCTTTATTTTCATACAAAGCGATAATTTTTAAATTATCTGCTTGGATCCTGATTATGTTACCAAATCTTTTTTTTTGTAGACCTCATTATTTTCCTTCACTTTATGTATTTCAATTTTTCTTTAAATTGTAAATATTTAATTAAATTTAATTAAGTTTAAAAATAATTTTAATTTATAATTTTTTCTTTTTTAAATAAGAAATAGGTTAAAATTTTCATTTTATTATTT
Organism: Poecilobothrus nobilitatus; assembly: GCA_947095535.1. NCBI lineage: Eukaryota > Metazoa > Arthropoda > Insecta > Diptera > Dolichopodidae > Poecilobothrus > Poecilobothrus nobilitatus. The sequence continues at coordinate 171,864,964 of OX352774.1, forward strand.
ATCATTAAAACAAAAAAAAAACAAATTTTAATTTAGATTTTCTATTATGTTATTTTTTTTTGTATAATGACACCATTTTGTTAATTTTGTTGCATAATATATAGAAAAATGTGCACTAGAATTCATTTATATTTTCACTTTTTAAAAAGTATCTAAAAAAATGTTGAATTTATTTTCAAAATTTATTAAAGAATGTTGAAAACACGTGTTTGATATTTTATAACTTTTATGCGTGCATTTTGAAGGAGATAAAAATTTTATAAAAATTTCAAATAAAATTTGAAATATGCATATAGAAGTAGGTTATTATTTGTCAACTATAATTATTATGTTACCTTAATATTAAATAAAACAATTAGGTTATGTTGAATGCTGATTATATTAATTTTAATATTAAGTAATTGATTTTTATTTTATATAAAACGAGGAAGAAAACAGTTTTCTTTGTCAACTCTTAGATACCCGTACGAATCCGTTAGTATGTTTATAATCTGTCACTCTGCTTATAATATTATTTTTTTAATTTTTCAGTATTTTAAAATAATTTGGGTGAATTCTATAAATTCTAGAACAGTTTTTTGTACATATAATATTCAAACTATGTGTTTATACATTCTTCAAAAGCTGAATCTAACCTTCCACCTTACGATTATTTACTAAATAAATATGATAAACCTAAAGTACTATTTAATACTAAGCGGCAAATGTATATTAATTTATACTATACATGTGTATTATATATCATTTATTCATCAGTGACATATATAAGTATGTATACCAATATCATATGAAAATAAATTCTTCAAGTAACCGTTGATTTTTTATTTATTCAAATTTTTTTGTACTACGCATTATCATCCTCAACAATTTTAAATTATTGAGTAAAAAAAAAGTTCAAGAAAATCGGTGAAGAAATTTGTTAGAAAAATTGAGGAAAATCAAGTACATTTTCTTCAATTTTAAGGTAACCGTATATTATTAAGAAAAGTTGTTAACAGAAATAAGAGTATAATGTTGAAGTTTTAATTTTTCTGTATTATTTCAAAAAAATTTGAACAGGTGTTCAAGTTAGAGGTGTTTAAAAATAAAGAATTTTTACTTTTTTGACCTCTTACAGCTCCGAAACGGGGGCGATACAAAAATATTTTCTGAAATGACTCATACTTATTTTCAGAGACTTAACTTCTCCCAAATTTCAAGTTTCTAACTTAAACCGTTTGGAAAATAGAAGGAATCAAGAATTGTAGCTCCGTAACGGGTGTGGCTACAGAAAAAAGTTGCTCCATAAAATTAATATTTTTATGATATCTATCAGCAATTAATACGGGTGTTAAACGGGTGTGGCTACAGAAAAAAGTTGCTCCATAAAATTAATATTTTTATGATATCTATCAGCAGTTAAAATTTTATGGCTCTATTTCAAAAAAAATTTGGGGATCTAAAAGTTAGGTGTTCGAAAGCTACCCGAAGTTTTGGCCGGATCTCAATCAAAATAAAATAGGGAACCTACAAATTTATGTAAGAATATTTTGTGTTAATTTCAAGACTCTAGCTTTCTTAGTTTTCGAGTTATCTTGCTGACGGACAGACGGACGGATGAATATCGTCCTTTGAAGATATATCTAGGACGGATAAAGCTTAATCGACTTAGAATTTGATTCTGATCCGATTCATACCTTTGAAGGTATATCTAGCTAGCCTATTTCGAGGTGTTACAAACGGAGGAGCAATTTTAATATATCCGATCCTTATCGTACGGGTATAAACATTGGTTTTAGCACATGACAGCACAAAAAATGTGCCTATTTGTTTCACTCTGTCCGTCCGTTCGTCCGTTCGTCTGTCTGTTTACAAAACTTCTACACCGTTAAACATAGAGAAAAAAAATATTAACCATGGGTAGGTCTCATAAAAAAATGAATTTTGTGGAACAACTTTTTTCATCCATCAGGGAAATACAGATCCTCAAACTTTGAAAAAGCCCTAAACGCCATTTGACAGCAATTGTGTTTACCTTTGTAAATAAATATCAATATTATATACATATATATATATTTTAAATTTAGTATTTAAATTTACCGTTATGCAAAAACCAAATTTGGCATGATATTTCTTTTTTTTTAACTCCGGCACGCTTTGTGATACGAACTTGAATTTTTGAGACAAGAACTTTTAGAATTTGTATAAGTTTCCTCAGAAAATTTTTTGTACAACCCCCTGTTTAGGACCGAATAGGGTTCAAAAATTTATAATATGCTATTTTTAAACAACTGTAACTTAGGCACCTGTTCAAATTGTTTTTCGGCAAGATATAAAAATTAAAGCTCCAGTAATATATTTTTACGTGTATTAACGGTTTTTCTTAGTTCCGGATTTATAGCCCTTCAAAATTGCAAAAAAGTCTTTTTTCACATTTTTCTTATATGAAATTTTCAAATTTTGATGCAAGTCACAATTCTAAACAGTTTCTAATATCTTTCTTTTTAAGCACTTTAAAAACCGTTGGTTTACATTCTGCCTTGTTTTGTTATCCTTTCATCAATGGTATGTAGTGCAAATGAGTCTTTAAATATTTATAATATTTGATATTTATAACTTTTATTAGTGAAGAAAAACGACGTGAGATATTCTTCTGAAATCTGTAATCTTAATAATTTTGTATTAATTAATATTTACTTATTTAATAAATTTTGTAAACTTCGTATTTATATTAATACAAACAAATTCAGATTGTTGAAGAGTTGTATAAAAATCCATGATTTATCAAATTTTTCATTGTACAAAAATTATTTTCCATTAAAATTTTAAGTAGAACTGAGTAAAAAGTAACAAAAATTATGTTTTTTTCTTAAATTATTTTTTAAATAAAACTGTCACAATATTTTCAATATATTTTCTACCGATATGATAATATTATTTTAAATATAATAAAAATACAACGACCGACTGTATTCTCTGTTGCTCTTGTCCACTCTAAAATATTTTTAAATTAAAACGAGGAAGAGTGTAGCAGAGTAAACTGTGTGAACTCTGGAATACCCGTATGAACGTAATATATCCTGTTTCTATAAAACTTGATCATCTTTTAAAAACATTCAGATGTTTTAGTACCGAACTACAGAGATACATTTATGTAAATTGTGGAGTTGTATGACAGCTACCCGGACCTGTGCACCAGCGCAACCAAATTTTACAAATGTTATAGCCCTAAAACTTGATCATCTTTTGTAAAATTCCACACGCCTAGCTTTATTAAATTCCAAGATGTGCTTCTTGATGTGCTTCTTGCTTGAACCTGGCTAGAGCAACCAAATTTCATAAAAGTTATTGTCATTAAAATTGATAATGTTTTAGAAAATTTCAGATATCTAGCTTTATTAAGTACCAAGTTATGGGGATATAAATTATGCTTATATGAGAAAAGGAACCGGCTGCGCTAGACCAACCAAATTTTACAAAAGTTGTTGGCATGCAACTCGACACCTTTTCACAACACAAAATTTCAAACACCTAGTTTCAATAGGCACTGAGTTATTTTCATTTAAAAATAGAAGTTGTATGAGAAGTTGTTATTCGAACATGATGGCCGCCCTAACAAGTGCACAGAACAAGTGCACAGCCTAAACCACTGAGCCGATTTTTTTGAAATTTCATATTTAAGATTTTGATGTAAATATTTTTAATTGATAAGCTTTGGGAGCAAATCGGACAAGCGGAAGTAGTAGTTTACTAGTGTCATTTCTAAGTTTTTTACGAATATTTCGTAACAGAAAAATATTATGAGAAAAATTCTTAAAGAGCAACAACTTTGACATAGAACTTTTTTGATCCCACTAACTTTAACTTTTATTTAATCTAATATATAAAGCAGAAATTCTGTTTGTTTGTTTGTTTGTGCCCTTTTCACGTAAAAACCACCAGTCCGATTGCAACCAAATTTTGCAGAAACATTACTACGACCCCGGTAAGTGTTATAGGTTATATGGTGTTTTGGTTCATTAACCCATTGCGGCCCGAGAGCCATTTAAAGCTTTTTCGATTTTTCGTTGTCCTGCCTAAACGGTTCGATCGATTCAGTTCAAAAATTTGTACAAATGTTCTTCTCAGCTTTGGACGCGTGCCGAAGAAATTTGGATACAATATAATACCCGGATTCGGCCCGGCGCGCTTCCAAAAAAATGTTTGTTTCCGATTTATGTCCAATTTTGTATGGTGGTGTTATGGTTCGAAAAAAAGCCTATGACAAATTTTTATGAAGTTCCGTTAACCGGTTTGGGCAGGAGAGCCGAACGAAGTTCATTAAATTTTTCTGTTGTCCTGCTTAAACGGTTTGACCAATTGAGTTGAAAATTTACAATAGTGTAGCTCTTTATCACAGGAGCTACTGAGTTGATTTGGTTACGATCCATTAACCTGTTTCGGCACCAAGGGTCAGTGAAATTTTGTAATTTACTTAGTTGTCGCACTTAAACTGTTTGACCAATTGAGTTAAAAATTTATCAAAGTGTAGCTCTTTACAACAAGAGCTTACTGAGTTGATTTGGTTACGATCCATTAACCCGTTTCGGCACCAGGGCTCAATAACATTTTTTAATTTCTTTGCTGTCGCACTTGAACGGTTTTACCAATTGAGTTGAAAATTTACAAAAGTGTAGGTCTTTATAACAAAAGCTTTCTGAGTTGATTTGGTTACGATACATTAACCCATCTTCTTCAGACCATGAAATTCTCATTTTTTGTTGCTGTGCTTAAACGATTTGACCAATTGAAAATTTGCACAAGTATTGCACTTTGGCAGACAAACTCATTCAATAAATTTTGTTGTGATACATTAACACATTTCGACACGATAAACTGTCAAAAAAAAATGTTGTTTCTAATTTCTGTCTAATTTATGGTTCTAAATAAAGCCTGTGACAAAATGTTTGTCAACGTTTGTTAACCCATTTGCGCACGACCACCTATTAATAATATTTTGCCTAATTTTGTGTATTGTTATTATTATTAAAAAGATATTTCCAACACTCTTTACTTTTATCTATACTGTTTCTAATATTCCATAAAAACCTTTCAATACAAATTTCTAATATAGAACATAGTAATTAAAGTAACCTTATTAAGTATCTTAAGAATACTGTGTTTAAGTCTTAACAAGATAATATTTTCGGCCGTTGTTAAAAAACAGAAACAATCTCCTACATTAGACAATCATCAAGTCATCATTCAGAAATGCATTACTTACATGTGGTCTACCTATATAAGATGCATGTGTATAACATATTTCCCATAAAATATCATTGAAATATGTACATATAGTATGTATAATATCCGTATATTTAAAAATACTATAATACAATTAATATATAATACAATTAAATAATGTAATATAATAAATAATATAATATAAATATATAATATAATAATACAATTAAATTAGAAAACATATTCACATTTCTGCACAGTATTTAATCAAAAATGAGTACATACATATTTAAAGAACAGAAAACTTTACATTCTAATCCATATACAATTTTTACACATATTTTTAGCCAATTAATTTGAAAACATAATTAGAAAAAGTAAACTTAAAAAAATTCTGGTTGATTTATAAAGGTAAAAAACAATCATGTATTTTTTATATTGAAAATATGTTAAACAGAACCTGAAATGTACGCATTTAAAAAGAAGTTTTTTCAAAATTTGAAGAGCTGTCGGTGCTGTAGGATCTCCAACGGTGAGGGTACATAAAAACGTTGTTCTACAACATTACTCTTTTAAGAGACCTATGCATAGTTAATGAAGTGACATTACTTACAAAAAAAAATTGATTACATTATGGTCTTTTATAATTTAAATACGATTTTATATTTCGGTATTAACGAATATTAACGAATATATAAGTTTTGAAAACAGACGGAGGGACAGAGCGAACCTAATAGCAAATTTTTCAAAATGTGCTTAAAAGGATAATTCACAAAAACATGAAGTGACATTACTTACGAAAAAAAATGTACTACATTATGGTCATAATTAAAATGCGATTTTATATCTCGGTATTAAAGAATATATTGTGGAAATTCACTTCGCCGTCATTGTGTACTCAATAGATTATTGATTCCTTTAAAAATTTTTTGTAGAAGAATTGCCTCTAATTCTTGGCTCTGTTTATTCAATTTAACTAAATCTAATAAAAAATAGAATATAAACTACCAGCATCTGTAAATGCATAGTAATAAGTTAACTATATTAATTAAATTATATTAACGCAGAAACAAAAGTTAATAATTTTTATTTCATAAAGCCAATAAAATACTCCGGGCAACGCCGGGTACTCTGCTAGTTTAATATAAAAAAAAAAAAACAAAAAAAATTTGTTCATATAAATTTATATGGCTGTTGTAATATGTATTTTCATACAAAATTTGTTAAAGTCACTTTAATTACAATCATTTCAGTAACACAATAACAATTACAGTTACAGTCACAGTAACAACTTTTTAGTATGATTGTTATGAGTTAATTGAGTTGAGTTATATGTAGTTGATTAAGTTGAGTTATATGTAGTTTATTTTTCGTCTTATCTCCTGAACGGTAAAAGATAATTCAACGTATTGTATATCAAATTAAAGCTGGAGAAGAGGGATATTAGAATATTTTAACACGTAAAATTTTTTTTGAATTAAGTGACTGACAAAATGACATTTTTTCTAAAATAATTTAAAAAAAATAAAATTTTTGACTTTAAAACCTTTTAGGGCAAATCCTAAAAAAGATAGAGATTTAAGATCTATACATTTAAGAAATCTACTTTCTCATTCTATCAAAATCTCTTGTTCGGAACAGAAGTTATAGGTATTTTAATCAAAACAAATAAAATAGCCCCAAATCTCTTTAATGCTCTATAGTTCTAAAACTATTGAACTCATAACTTAGCTCCCATACAAAACTTTTGTCCTCACGGTATTTCCTACAGGGTGGAATATGTCAAGGCACTTGCTTGCGAATCACCCTGTATATGTAGATATTAATTTGAAAGTTATAAATTTTATTTGATGTGATATTTCATAAAGCTTTTATTTATTTAATTTTATATTAATAAATAAATTAAATATAGATTTTATTTACTGTTTATCAAAAATATGACTCAAAACAAATATAAGCTCCCAATTAATGACTATTAATCCAAAACTTAGACTATGTTATTGCATGGCATAACTTAATTATGTTACAGAACAATTTAACATTAACGCGGGCATGTATTAGTATACTTTAAACTTGTAGAAAATATATACATGTATTATTATATGCATTACGATAACATACATATCGTTATTTCTTATTAAAAATATTTCATTTAGTTATTGAATTTTCAAAAAAAATCAATATAGGTACTTACATACTCACAATATACATCCCATATATTATATTATCACATACAGTATATACATAAATTGTACATTAATACCATACAATATATAAAATGGGTAGAGGATATTTCAAATACTAACGTTCTAAGGCATCAAGGTTAAGGTAGAAAACTTCTTTAAGTCAACCAAGAAAGATTGTATTTTCTGGGCAAATTATACAAAAAATAAATATGAACTTTCACATGTTATATTGCAAGGCAAAGGCGAAACAAGAAAAGGAGTTTACAGGAACGATTATCATGGGCAAAAAATATTCGAACATACGAGGCTAAATTCAAGTAATTCAAGTATTTCAAACTAATTTAACAACATCTAAAATCAATAAAATTTAATCGTTAGATCACTAAGAAACTAAGATCATGGTAACTGAGAAAAAGATTAAGATGATACATAATGCAACATACAAACAATATTCACTATAACAAAAAAATTTTTTCGCGCTTCCGTTACATTTTTTAAGTATTTCAATATTTTTGTATTACGTATCATACTCATGTTATTAATGAATACGTATATGTGTGTAGATACACACAACTAACGTATATATTGTAATTTAACTCAAATAATTCTTATTGTACTGAATCATTCAAATTTTTGTATGAAAAATTTGTACTTGAAAAAGTTAGGTCTTAAAGAACTTTCCAAAATTTTCGTCGAATCTCAGATAAAAAGTATTGGAAACCTACAAATTTATTCAAAAATATTTTAGGATAATTTCATGATACTATATTTTTTAATTTTTCAATTCTTATCCGATTCATTCACTTGATCCATACATCTTTTCTATAGCTTATTTTAATGCGTTACAAACGGAAAGATATAAACAAGATTATGTAAATCTTATCAATATTGCTGTAGTTCTGTAGTAGTGTTTTTCCCTTCCCAAACTAAAGAAAATTTATCAAAAAAACTGCACCAAAAAATAAATAATTTTTTATAAATATAAAATTATTAAGTATGTGTTTAAAACTTTTAACCTTTGTAAAATTCAAAAGTATGTTCATGACATTTTCTCTTATTTTTAAAATTTTTTTTTTCTTAGGCATTAATAGCTTAAGGCTTTTGTTTTTCTTTTACTGATATTATCCCTGCATTGAGTTGTGGTACTTTTAAATTGATTAAATTTTTATTTTTCATTCCTTCTAATATTGACCTCAATGTCAGATTCTAAACATACACTATATATGTATGTATATACTCCTATATATTTCTTTTCAATAGTTTCGAAAATGCAATAAAATAAATAAAATATTTCAAGTGCATACATATTCAGTTTTCATATATTTGTATATATACAATGAGTATATGTAAAATCAATTTTATTACCAAAATGTCAAAATTAAAAAATATTTTGAAGGATCATTTTAAAAATATCTATCAGATATTAGTAGTTTTTGTATCATAATTTTCATCATAACATTTCAAAAAATATTTCTTGTATTTATATATGAATACCTACAATTATTTATAAGTATGTACAAATATTGATACAAAATGAATGCGGCATAAAATTAAAGTTATTCAAAATATCTACAATTTTCCATCAAAAAAAAAAAAAAAAGAATGTAATAAGAACAAAAAAAAAAAAACATTTAAATTATTTAAAATGAATGTTATATGATACAAACGTATTTGTGATACAGTTGCAGACAAAAATTTATCTATATACCTAAATATTTGATTTTCAGGTTAAATATGTTTGAGAAATGACATTTTATTGCTTTAAAAGAAACATTCTATACTGGGAGCATATCGAAATTTCGTGTCTCAAAATCTTGTGTCTCAAAATTTCACCTTTACACAATCTTTTTAAAAAATTAATGTATTTAAAAAAAAAATAATTAGGAGGGATTTTATTGTTGGTTACAAAATCAAGGTTTAATAAGTTTTTTTAGAGGTGGTTTATGGGTCGCAGGCCCCACTATTTTAAATACCTTGTTGTTGTAAAATATATTTTTAAAATAAATAACTAGGAAGGATATTAGAATTAAAAAAACAAAATAACAATTAAAATGTTATGAAAGTATAAATATTAAAAAATATTGTTGATTTCTTATTAATTTTGGCTTTATTTCTTTTTTAAAAAATCAAATAAAGCCGAAAACAAAAAGCTGATGATTTTGACTTTATTTCAAAGTAAAATTGAAATAAAATCAAAAAGGTGTATTCCGGTTTTATTTCATTCGACGTTTTTGATTGCGTCAGATTTTGATGCGTGAGATTTTAAAAATAAACGCGAGATAATAAACGAAATAAACGCGAGATTTCGTATATCCAACCTGACAAAATACTAATAAAAACTGATTTTAGAAAACTATGAAAAATAAAACAGATAATTTTACAAGTAGATTTAAGAAAATTTTGATGCTGCATCAAGACATAGACTTGGACTAAAAATGATAATAAATATCAAAATCTGTAAAACGAAGAGCTATAAACTAAAAGGAAAGATAAACATTAAATACCTTAATAGTAAAATTTTCACATAGTCGTTAAAGTTAAAGTTAAAACAGAAAGATTAATGCAATTGAATATACTAAAAATGTCTACCAAATAAAATTAGTAATAGTGGTACAAAAAATTTAAAATAAAAAATCAAAGTTTTTAATATTTATGACTTTAACTGTGCAGAGCGTAAAGTGTATCTGTATGAATTGATTTAAAAATATCCTTTTTTTTGAAATATTTACATTTTTGTGTTATTTTATTTTTTTTGGCTTTCGGCCACAAAACATGAAAAGTAAAAAAAGAATCACAGATTTAAATAACCACATTTTTTGTTTTACTTTCATTTTTGTTTTGAAATTTAAGGATATGCAGGTCCTTTTTATATCAACATCTTTCATTCGCTCATGATGTTAAAAAAAAAAATCTATATTGCACTAAAAAATTTTGAATAAAATTTTTTATTTAAAACTTTTTCTTGCGAATATTTGATTTTTACATTTTTAAACATCCAAAACAAAAAAGATAGGTAGATAAGATATAGTAGTCTCGCGGCGATTAATAGCATTTAGTTAAAAAGTTTTTGGTTTTTTGTGTCATCAACCAGATTATTATTATGATGAAATATAACAAAAAGGAAAAAAAAATGACGAAAAATAAAAACAGTGGCATAGTTTTTAACAGGGTAAGATTTATGTATTATAATTTACAATTTACTGTAAGTGTCATAAAAAAAGCATAACGCAGATTTTTTATTAGGGCATGGTTTTTATAATAATAATATGTATAAATATATTATGGATTGTAGTTTTAGTTAGATTAGCAGAAAACTAAAAACTTTCTTCGAGCTATTCTAAAAAAAAAACGTACATTTCATCAGTTTTAAATAATTTATTTTGATTTTTCAAACTGCAGACATATTCTGAGCTAAAAATAGTAAAAATAAAAATAAATTAAATCAGCACTCAATAAAAAAGCACACCATATTTTTTTAGTTACATCACTGCTTTAGATAATCAAAGGCATAATAATATTCCTTTTATACAGTATATTTAAAAGTAATAATGATAATTCTTTTCTGGAAAACTGAATTATTTATACTCATTCAAAGGTATAATATATTTGCCATTACGATTATTATACTTTAAAGGTGACGAAATAGATATGGAAAAGTATATATTATATTCTAGCTCAGGATCGAATTCTGAATAGATTTTAACTCAAAATATAATGAAGATTGGATTCTGACATGCCCTTTCTTAGTTCCATTATTGAAATTTAACAAGTTTAACCGATGGGTTCGAGTAGTTACTATACAACTTTTTTTTCTAAATAAGCATAACTCAGTCTCAGAGTTAGATCAGAAATCTGGCATCAGAAATTTCCCCAAAATTAGTCAAGTGTTATAACGACGATCTTTGCAAAATTTGGTTGGTCTGGGACATAAAGTTCGGATAGCCCTCATAGAATTACTTTTTTGAGTATAAAACAGTGTCTAGATAAGAGCTATAGTATATGTAAGCTTCTCTATATATGGGTATTTAAAATTTAGTCAAAAAAGTTAAGTTACAGTTAAGTTTCATTTACAACAATTTCTGTAAAATTTGTTTTGTTTGGCGCAACGGGATCGTATATATGTCATACAACTCCGAATTGCAAATAAATATATCTTTCGATACTAAAATAAGTTAAATGTTTTAAATTTGTTTTAAAAATTGATTGAATTTTAAAGAAACGTCATAATGTATTATGTTTGTGTTTGTACGGGTACCCTCGAGTTCGCACATTAAACTCTACACTCTTCCTCTTTTATTAGACTAAAAACTAAATTCCATTAAGATGCAAACATTATAATATATATATGTATATATATATTTTATTTTTGGTGTTTTGGAAAATTGTAAAAGCATCATAATTTGAATGAGAACAAAATAATTGTGAAGTGTTTGATTTCATTTGCAAATTTATCAATCATATATTTTTGAAAAATAATAAAAGAATATGTAGGTTTTTTTCAATAGAAAATCAAGGACACGTCATAATTTTTGTTTTTCATTAGTTTTTGATTTTGGTAAGTTTTTCTATAAGTTTGTCAAAAATAAATGGGCATTGTATTATTAAAAGTAGTAGAAATTCGAGATAATAAAAGAAATGATTATAAAAAAAAAAAAACCATTATTCTTTTGTTAAGCTCTGATGGATTTATTTTTGCGAAATTACTTTTATGTTATATGTTTATATAGAGAAATGTAATATTAATCAAACATTTAAATTTGTCTTATTTATTAGATCTCTAGGATTTAGTTTTTTTCAATGGTTTTATAAAATTTTTCTTTTTTAAAAAATTTTAATTTCCAAAATATTTTCAATTTTAAATATATTTATTTCAATATTTTTTTTAATAATTAAAAACTAAGTTTGTTAAATTAAATTTAGTTAATTTTTTAGAAAAAGTGGTATACATGCGTCATTTTTAGCACATTTCCAAAAAAAATTTGAAAAAATGTGCCGTCTGTCTGTCCGTCTGTTTACAAAATTGTTACACCGTTAAAGATAGAGAAAAAATTTTTTGGGTAACTTTTTCATGTAGCCCCACCCATTATGTAGCTGCAACCCCTAAAACTTTGAAAAAGCTCTATTTTTAAATCCATATATTTCATGTTGTGTTTAACATTTTTGCAATCTGAAAATGCCATTCGACATGATATAAAAATTATACAATTATTTTTATTAAATTATTAGTATTTAAATTTACCGTTACGTAAAAACCAAATTTTGCATGATTTTTCTGTCTTTATAACTCCGGCACGCGTTTAGATAGGGGCTTGAAATTTTGAAGTAAGAAAGAACTTTTAGAATTCGAATAACTTTCCTCAGAAGATTTGTTTGGACTACCCCTATTTATTAGCTATTAGGGCTTAAAAATCGAAAATTTTCTATTTTTAAATACTTGTAACTTAGGTACCTGTACACATTTTTTTTCGGCAAGACATAAAAATTAAAGCTCCAGTAATATATTTTCATGTGTGTTAACAGTTAATTTAGGTTATATAGACTAGAAATATTCTTAGCTCTAAAAAACAATATCAAAATTACGCAATATTTTGTAATTTACTATTTAAATTTACCGTTATGTGAAAACCAAATTTTTCAAATTGTATCAGCATCAGTATAAGTTTTTTTGTACCTCCTTTTGTTGAAGATCTATTGGGGCTAAAAAATTGAAAATATCCTATTTTTAGACACCTATACAAAGTTTTCTTCGACAAGACATAAAAATTAAATCTTCAATAATATATTTTATGTGTTAATGGTTTTCTTACTTATATAAGGTTCCGGACTTACAATTCTTCAAAATTTCAAAAATGTGTTATTTTCACATTTTTTCTTATTAGATATATGAAATTTCAAAATTTCGGTGCAAGTCACAATTCTAAACAGTTTGTATTATCTTTTTGAAATGTCCACTTTTAAAAACCGTTCATTTACATTCTGGCTTGTTTTTTTTATAGATTTACGTTATTTCGGGTACATGCAATGAAACCGAATGAAATAAGGCCAATTCTTTCAAGGCAATTTTTTTTGTTTTCGGCTTTATTTCATTTTGCTAATTAGAAGCTATGTCATAAGGAGGAAATCGACTACGACTTATTTTTTTATTTGTCTGCAATTCAAAGATAAAGTGTTATGCGATATTCTAAATTAAAAGGTATTTTAGAGTTGAATTAAAAATCAGAATATTCCCTTTTCCTAGAATATTTATATATATGTATATATATATATATATTTAAATTCAACTTTAAATACCTCCTAATTCAGAATTCTTTGCAATTCAAAGATAAAGTGTTATGCGATATTCTAAATTAAAAGGTATTTTAGAGTTGAATTAAAAATCAGAGTATTCCCTTTTCCTAGAATATTTATATATATGTATATATATATATATATGTTTAAATTCAACTTTAAATACCTCCTAATTCAGAATCTCACGTGGAAAAAGAGCTATTTTACTTTTTGTAATCAAAGGTATACAGAACTCGTTTTTGTGAAAATAAACAATGATATAAAAAAATAAGTGCAACTGAATAATTTAAACAATAGATAAATGAATAATAAAAGAGAATTGAAATTAAAATTTATCTCATGTTTAAAATATTTTTGGTTTTATTTCTTTTTCAAAAATTTTTAAAAATGAAATAAAGCCGAAAATTAAGAAATTATGATTTTGGCATTATTTCAAATGTGGTATTGGAAGAAAGTCAAAAAAGTGTAATTTGACTTTAGTTCATTTGACTTTATTGCATGTATCCATTATTTCTGCTTAATTTTATTTACCCAATTTAAATATTCTAGAATATTATTGATGTAAGTTATTCGAGCCGGAAAACAGTTATGCTGTATGTTCGCTGTATGTATATGGACAATTTCTATATATAATATACTTCCAAATTAATTTTATTTAATTTTTAAAATGGTCTGGGTAGGCATTTTTCAATTCTATTTTCCTCTTAACGTAATTTTATTCAACTGAGATATTATGAACGTCATAATCTTTTAACATCATAAACTTTATATGAATGAATCATAAAGCCATTATGATATTAATACAATAAAAATGCATTGAATATAGTTGAATTACGATAAAAAATACGATTATTGTTACTCTTATACTATATATACATATAAACTTAAGCATTTATTATTTATTTAAAAATATTATACAAATAATTACGATACATAATGGCATTACATTTTATTTACATCTTAGAGATATTTATTTAATACAAAATATAAAAAAATAGAATATTATTTATTATAAGAGTATTTTTGGTTTATTTTGGTATATTTATCATATCTAGCATTTTCCTATTTTTTATGGTATCTATCATTCTTCCTTGATAAGAACAAATATTATAAAATTTCTAATAAATTAATACGTTGTTTTAATCTTATACCGCCCCTCATTTATTTATTTATTTATATTAATATATTTACGAAACATATATGATAATGCAATATTACTAAACGTACGGCAACTAAGGACATAGGTTGAATACTATTATTAATTTATACAGCAATATTATTTATTTTCTTTATATTATATATTTAATCCTTATATAATAAACCCTTTAATTCCACCCCATAGTTACTAACAATGTTATATTATCGAAAAATATTGCATACTTTTAGTTTGATCTTTTTATTAAAACTTTAGTATCGAAATCGAAAAACTTTAGTATAATTATATTGTTTTGAAAGTGGTAAAAATTTATTATTAAGAATCGGAATCTGAATAATATTTAAATAATTCGGTTTTTTTTTTCTAAAAAATAACATAAATTATAAATTTATAATATTTTATGCTTTTTTTACTTTTACCTTTATTTGAAAGTTAAATCTTTTTATTCAATAAAACTAAAAACAAAGCAGTATATAAAATCAAAAGTTTTTAAAGGCTCATTTTCAAAATCCACATGTACAAATTATATCAGATAATTTTTCAGATAAAATAAACTGAAAAATTATAACGAATTCGAAATTTTTGAATTCTAATAACTTTTAAGCTTAACTTAACTTTAAGCTTAACTCCAAAGTAACTAATTGTATTTATTTTTAAAGATGTTCCTTTTCTCAAAATTTTAAAATTCCGATTTAAAGCTTATTATTCGGGGAATACAGAGGAACCAATATTTTGGTTTTATATAACGGTAAATTTAAATAAAAAATTGCAAAAAAAATTCTTGCCATTTGCTGGTGATTAGATTGAAAAAATTTTTTTGCAATTCTTTAGTATAAACATTTGAAAACAATATAATTTTTCAACTTTGAGCGATTGTAGCTCCTTAATAGGTGAAGTTACATGAAAAAGTTCAGTTTGTACCTACTGAGGAATCCAACAGACTGAACAAAGGACGAAACAACTTCTTTTTATTTATTTTTTATTTATAAAAAAGTTGTTCTACCAAATTTTTGTTTTTCTGAGGCTTATCAATGGTTTTGAGATGGGATAGATGGGATTCTTTTGAACCATATTAAACTGTGTAAAAATTTTGTAAATCGTTGAAACGAATCAATATATTAAAGGATGGACATATGTGCAATTTTTTTAAATTGTTTTTGAAAAAATGTTCTAAAACGAAAAAGAATTTTAACTTTGCTTCAATAAAAAAAAAAAAAAAAAAAAAAAGTTTTTTTTACTCAAAAACTAAAAACAAACTATGCTATTCCCAATTCACCAGAATTATAATTCAGGTATCTTAAGTTTTATTTTAATATGTATTACATATTTGAATCTAAAAAACAAAAAAAAAAAAAAAAAAAACACTTCTTTATTAAATAATCAGTGAATTCATAAAATTTTTATTAGTTTACCAAGTACAAAAACCAATGATGATAGTTTATTCCTTGATATTCTTGGTATAAATTTCAAATCTTTAAAACTTTACCTTAACTTAAGTAAAATGAAAAGAAAAATTCAAAAAAAAAACATTTTTTTTTTTTTTAATTAGATGTTAAAGAAAGAAAGAGAAAGAAAATATGCATGTATTGTTTCTTTTGTCGAAAATAAAAATAAATAGAAAATTTTATATGTAAAAATCATAAAATATTCTAATAAGTTCAAAAGTAAAATTGAACTGAAGTTTTTAAGGAAAAACAATGTTAAGTTAATAAAATTGGTTATAAAAAGAAAAATAGTGTATATGAAACTAAACCTAATATAAATATCATAAAAGTAAAATTTTATAAGTACGAAAAATTATTTTAATACAATAAAATAATTTTGTATATACATATTTGTTTCAAATTCTACAACATATTCTTATTAATTAAAATCTAAAGTAAACATTTCATTTCCTTTCTAATGTTATCTTAAGAATAAAATAATAGTTTCTACCCATAAATTGAATAATTAAATTATTCGGATGTATTTTATTGCTTTTAGTTTGAATTTTTTTGACTAAATATTTTGAGTTATTTTAGAATTTAAAATTTTTTTTTAAATTTTTGCATTCAAGAAACATTTGAGATTTTATAATAGATATAATTTTTAAAATGCATCGGCCATATAAAATAAATGCTATTTGATGGTTGCGATTTAATGGTCATTTCAATTCGATTGAAAAAACTTTTAATTTAAGAATTTTGATAATTGTTTTGAATGTAATCAATATGGTCTAATTAATTTTTAATAGATTGCTGTACTTATTCAGTTACAATATAGTACGATGTTACAATAGTATCTGAATAAGGTAGTGATCATATCTTAAACGATTAGATAATAAGATATGAA
Organism: Poecilobothrus nobilitatus; assembly: GCA_947095535.1. Classification (NCBI taxonomy): domain Eukaryota; kingdom Metazoa; phylum Arthropoda; class Insecta; order Diptera; family Dolichopodidae; genus Poecilobothrus; species Poecilobothrus nobilitatus. Next base: position 171,882,127 of record OX352774.1, read on the forward strand.
CAAAATAGAAAAACTTTTAAAAGTTTCCATGAAAGCACATTACAGAATATCTAACTTACTCGAAACTAAACTTCAAGTTCTTTTCATTATTTTTTTTTTTATTGTTTTTATAGTTTAAAACAATAAAACCTTACTACTCATTTTTCATATTACAACTATTATTTTAAATGAAAGAAAAATTAAAAAAAAAAAAAAAAGGAAATAAAAAGTTTTCAGACTTTCTTGAAGTTTTATGTGTTATTTTTAGCACATTTTTCAAAAAAAATTTTAAAAATATTCTTATTAGTTTCACTCTGTCCGTCCGTGTCCGAACATCTGTTTACAAAACTTCTACACCATTTAAAATAGAACAAATGAAATTTTTAACGATGAACGAGTCTTTTAAAACAATTAATGTTGTGGAATAACATTTTAATGTAGTCCAATTCATTACGTTGTTATAAGCCTTTTAAATTTGAAAAAGTCCTATTTTCTTTCTCAGGACATATTTACAAATCAATATCAAGGGTATACAATATTTTGCAATTCAGTATTTAAATTTACTAACCAAACCAAAGTTACACAACCTTTAGTTTCCTTCATAACTCCTTAACACATTTAGTTGGAAGTTTTAAATGTTGAGAAAAGAAAGATTTTATAGATTTAGATTTTTTTTTGTTACTCCCCCTTTTGTAAGAGCTCATATGGGTAAAAATTTTAAAATTTACTAAATTTGTTTGTACCTTAGCCACCTGTATACATTTTTTTAAAGGAATAAACTTTTCAGCTTTTCTCAATTATATATAGGATTTCCTTAAAATTGTATAAAGTGTCTCCTGATTTTTAAAAGTTGATGGTAGTCCTAATACTAAAATGTTGTTATTGTCCTGTGAAAAATGTGCGCCCTTAAAAAACTTTGGTCTTCTTTTGTTTCTTTATCATTTTTATATTCCAACCTAATAATAAAAGTTTTAATAATATTTTTTAAATATTACTATTTACAGTTTTACCGTGTACAATAAATACTTCAAGAAATAAAATGGGAAAAAAAGGAAACAAGCATTATTTAACTAATCAAGAACATAAAAATTTATCGAATTTCCCAGAGGCAAAAAAAAATTTAATGTACTTTATAATGGTCTTTCAAGGACCAGAGAAAAAAAATATCTATTAACTCGCATTTGGTGTTTTATAAATATACCAAATATACAAATTTTATATATTTTGCCTAAGAAGTGCATCAAGCTTTTTTCCTTTCAATCCTATGAGGACCATAGGACTATTCCTTCTATTCGGGTATAGATATTGTAGATAGGTACAAGAATAATTATTTATGAAATTTTTAAAAGACATTAAAAGTATTCTCATAAAAACAAATTAATATCTCAATAATAGAAATGTTCTTTAAAATGTTTATAAAATTCGTAAATAAGTGATTATTTAGAGAAAAATTTATTACTTTTTCAAAATTTAAGTTTTTGAACAAACAAACATTGAGGATGAAAATGGTTATTTGATTATTACCTAATGTCTGACTTAATTGCAGGCTAAGTAAGTTAGAATTTTTTTTTTGAAATCATGTGAATTCTGTATTCAAGCATTATTATATAAAGTTTTCTCCTTTCATTTATGTTATTTTTATACCCACATGAACATATACCCATATGTTCAAGAGCATATACTAAATTTGCCATTACGTTTTGTGCCACCTTAAAGGAGTCGAGCTAGATATGAACTGAAGTGTATGGATCGGCTCAGAATCGAATTCTGAGCCATGTACGTCTGTCCGTCTGTTCATCCGCACGATGACTTCAAAATCAAAAAGTGTTTACGTCACTTTTGCAAAATCGTTAATTTCGCTATTTAAATCCAGCATTTTCGGCCAACGGATTCGAGTAGCTGCCATACAACTTCTTTCTTTATATGGAAATAGCTCACTGTCTGTTGAGGCTAAGGCTAGATATTTGAAATTTCGTGAAAATTCGTGTATACTAACAACTTCTGCAAAATTTAGTTCGGGTAGCTGCCATACAACTCAAAATTTATATAAATAAATCTCGGTAGGTACTAAACATCGGGTACTAAAACATCTGAAATTTTTTAATGATCAAGTTTTATGGAAAGATGATCAAGTTTTATGGAAGCAGCATATATTACGTTCATACGGGTATTCCAGAGTTGTCACAGTCTACTGTAAAAGGAAGGATTACACAATTTTTTTTTTTTTTAAATTGCGATTTTAAATTATTTAGAAGTTAAACAAGAAGAAGAATATTCAACACTAAGTGATATCAAAGCGGGAGTTCCACAAAGCAGCATTCTGGGTTCCTTTCTATATTTGCTATTCACTTACAATTTGCCTCATATAGAAAACACAATTATAGTTACATTTGCTGATGACGCCACTGTATTAGCAGATTATTCAACAATTGAAGATGTATCAAAAAAATTACAAAAAGCAATTGTTAAAATTAAAAAAATCAAAATAAAGGAATCTAAATCTATGCGTGTCAACTTTACTAACACAAAAATAAATATTCCGATTACAGTAAAAATGAACAATCCCCTATGAAAATAAAGCAAAATATTTCGGTATGATTTTACACGTGAAGTTCAAATGGAATGACCGTGTCAAAAAGAACGAAAAGAGTTAGATTTTGGCTTGTGAAATATCTTGTCTTACCAGGCGTATGTCAAAGACATCAACCTACAATAAAGTTTTGATATACAATAAAATTTAACAAATTTGACAAATAAAACCAGAATAGACTTATGGTATTCAGTTATGGGATTATACTAAAAAGCTTTATACTGCAATTATGTAAACGTCTCAAAATAAGGCATTGTGAAACATAGTTAATGCTCCCTGGAATGTTTGTAATACCGACATGCAAATTAATCTGAAAATCCCCACTATATCAGACTAAATTAAGAATAGTATAATCAAACAGAAAACTGATCTGTCCCACCACGTCAATGTGGAAGCAACACCACTCATTTACAATCAAAACTTTATCACGAGACCAAAACGAAAAAGGCTGTGCTATCTCTATAAATTTATAATTCATCAAATATTAGAGGACAATAGTTGCATTATGCATTTACTCTTGTACTAAATAATGTGACCGAAAAATTGATAGTTTACGTTGACTAGTTTCAGTCTTTAGAACAGCAGCGATGAAAATTTTCACAATATCCTTTAAATCGTCCTGAGCAAAACGATTTTTTCGTCCTTTTCAATGTGAATCAGCATATTAAAATAGAAAGTGCTAAAACAACAATTTGTCTAATTATAGAAAAAGAAATACATTTTCCAATTTCACGAATGGTTTAAGGTATTAAGGTACACTTCACTTTTTATTTAATATATAAAATTAAATATATTAAATAGATTTATATATACGTAAATAACTGTAAAATCCAAAGAGTATGGTTGATTTAATCCTATGCTGTCAACGTTATGAAACTTAAGTGCAAAGAGCATTAGAGATTTTAAAGAAAGTCAATTCCAATACTTAACTGTAATGAATTTGATCGTTTCCAATGCTTACGGCTGAATGAGTTGGAACTTTTGGTAATGTTTAAAGTACATAATGTTGTAGACTTAAACTATTTGTTTTTGTAAATTAAATTTTATTTTATATTTGAGATGTGGTTTAATTGAAAATAATTGTACTTTTGAAATACATATTGTTTAATATTTTGTTAACTACTATATGTATGTATTACTTTGTACTTATATAAATCTATAATATATATCTATTAGTACAGATTGAATTCAGTACTATGGCTGGAAGCAAGAATTTAAATACATTCATGTGGTCATGGTTTTCCTACATGTTGGGAATTGTAATTAAAATACAGGCGGTAAAATGTCATTAAAAGTTTTTAATTGAAAATATTTGCCTAAATTAGAAATTTTTTAAAATTTTTGTTTTATACCTACATATGCATATGTACGTCATATAAGTTAATACTACGTATATGCATTTAATATAAAATTTAAAAACAAAAAAAAAAAAACATATATAATAAAATTACTTTTTATTATGATTTTAATTACATATTTACTTTTCTCAAAGTTTTAAAATATTTTTAAAATGTGAGAAAATTTTTATTTTTAAAACTATGTTAGTTTAATATATGTATGTATAAAGAAAGATAGTTAATTTTGCCCCAATTTTCAACTATATATGCCCTAGGAAGGAATAAGTATACGTCCCTAAGATGTTAATAATCAGAAACAATTTATTTTTGAACCGAATTAATAGTTCCAAATAAGAAAAGTTTATTTTTTATAGAAAATGAGAGATGGGATTTAGGTTTTAGGTAGAATTTACAAAGATTAGGCGATGATCTATAGGAGCTGTATGAATCTTGGATTATATGTGTATTAAAATAGCAAAATCAGGGGTCTCGGTATAAAATACGCTGTAAACACTGAGGGAGTGTGGGTTCGAATCCCACACACGTCATAAGAATTATTCCCCCTTACGACATCAGACACTTTTCTTTGCTTAATACAAGGATCACTTAAATTTTTATTTAAAGAACTATAACTAACTCATTGAGGCATCAATTACAGATGTTAGTACCTTAAGTTGTATTATTAGTTTTCTTATTTTTTTAATATAAGATTAATTTTAATTTTAATTCAGGCTACCATGAAGGTAAAAATAGATACATACTACGAGGATCAAGATTTCCACTAGTAATATGATTTTAAACAGACTACAATTATTGATTGTCACTATTAATGCTATAACCACTATTGATGCACATGCTTGCGTGAAGTTTGGCTTTAATTGTTATAGTTAATATTTATATCATTTATATAAAAAAGCTTATATAATGAGTTGATCCCTTTCAGTATTTGGCAAATGGGATTTCTTCAGTAATCTGTTGAATGTTGTGAAAAGTTTTACCGATCTTAAATTCGTCAAATTTTCTCAATCTCATCTGATTGGGAATCAAAAACCGTAGCACTAAATTGATTTGGGACATGTTGTAATAAATCACAGTCATGAAGAGAAGTGATTGTTTTGCTAATTTTAGTATCATCAGCAAAACTATAAAGAGTGGAGTAATGTATAAAGATCGAAGATTGCCAAATGTTGAAAATATAAAAGATCTCCTAAATGGCTGTTTTGAGTGATGTCTGAATGAAAGGACGCGTTAATTTGCAAAAGATAAAAATATTTAAATTTGGCAATGTACAAATATTTTTTTTATAAATAATCAAAAATAATTTTTAATTACATCAAAACTTTAAAAAGATAGGAATTTTCCCTTATATGTATAGATAATATATGAATTTAGGTATTAGTTACATAATAATAGAAAATTCCAATGTTAAATTTAATATTCTAAATAAATTTATATTAAAATATGATAAAAAAAAGTTTTTAAAAGGAAATTTTAAAATTTTGAATTAGTTCAGTTTAGTATAAAATTCAATAAATTGTTAGAAAAGTAATTTTTGATTGACCGAAAGTCAATAAAAAACCTTAAACAATATTTTTTTCTAAAGATATCCAAACTATGAAGTTTCAACAATATTTCTATGTGATTCTTATTTTTACTATTTTCTAACAAATTATTTTCACAAACTTCCAATTATCATACTTCTAGTATTGAGTATCTATGAAATAAAATTTATTAATATGTTTTGAATGTAGGTTATTTTTAAGGAAAAAAGAAAATTTGAATTGAAAAATAGAAGTGGTACTACACCAGCGGCACTATAATATGGTTTTATAAAAATATTTCAAGAATGTCCTTGTTTCTCAAATTGTATATATCTAAATTTATTATGTAATATAAATATAAATATTTAGTTAATGTATATATCAGTATATAAAGATTTAATTTTAAATAAAATACTTTTTTAATAGCAGCTTAAAAGTACTGTTGTAATATGGTTGAATAGAAGTAAAACAAAAAAAAAAACACAATGCAAAAAAAAATGAAATATTCGAAGAAGGAAACATTAATATCCTTGAAAAGTCGAAAGCTATTTATTATATTTTATTGTAAGTTTGGTATATAAAGGAATAGTTTTTCATTTACAATTTATATATATTTTTTTAAATGTGTTTACAATATATAATAGTTTATTTATTTTCTTTAAGTAAAAGACAGAAATCAAAACAAAGAAATTAAATAACACCTATAAAACATAAAAATAAAATACTGATAAGATTTTTTGAGTTAAAGAATATTTATTTATTTGTTGATTTTCTGATTAGTTTGGAATTGCAATTTTTTGCTGTGGTATTAAGTCATCATCGATTCAATTCTATACTGTTGTAAATCTTTCTTTAAATTTTAACTTTTTATAATTTTTTAATTACCACTTCGAATAATGTGTCGTATCGTATTGGAACGGGTTAACGGAAATCAATTAAAATAAAGAGCTTCTCTATAAAGCCATAAAGTCGTCCTACAAATTTCAAGCAAAAAACTTGTTTACAAACCGCTGGCCCGAAACGGGTTAAACATTGTGATGAAATAAAATTTTTGAACTCCTTTGTCACGTAGTTATAATTGCTCAAATTGTAAACTCAAACAGTTTATGCACGGCTGCGAAAACCGAAAAAGAACGTTAACAGACTCAGGCTCTTGTTTGGCGGGTTGTACAATATGAGTAGGAGTAGGCAGCACTACTCTGAATTCAAAGATATTCATGCAGGAGTGCCACAGAGAAGCATTTTATCTAGTATCTACTACACATATCTAGTATCTACTACATTTATCTATATCTACTACACACCAGCGATATTCCAATTCCTTATTCCGTCGACGCAACAATATAGCTACATTTATTGACGATAGTGAGCGATATTGCCAGTTGGAAAAACTGTGGAAGAAACTACAAGGAAATTACAGCACTATTAATAATCGAATTGCCAATTGTTGTAGATTGTAGAAGGTGGAAAATTAAGCTAAATGAAGCTAAATCTGCGCACGTTAATACTAATAAAAAGAAACAGTCTCGAATGACGGTCACATTAAACAATGTTGCCATACCAAAATACAGCAAAATATCTGGGCATAACCTTGGACGCGAAACTCAGGTGGAAGGAGCACGAGTTACATTATCTTCTAAACTTGATATTAATTATTAAATTCCTTCAACTTTTATGAATGCATTTAAATAATAAGAAATGCAATTTAGTATTTCTGTTAATTTAATTTTAATTCATAAATTCTAAATGTAAAATATATAAAATGTATCGATAAGCATTTCGTAATTAGTATTCAGTATTGTTATTATTGTTTTATATTAAGAAATACTTATCTTGGCATTAAGTAACTTTTTAATTTTAGTACCTATAAATAAATTTAAAAATTATAAAATAAAGTTTTATTTTTATGTTCCGAAGGACATACAAAAACATAAAAATACATAACTCACGTAAAGAAAAAGAAGCAAGAATTGGATATTAGGTACAAGCAATTGTACTGGTTAATTGGGAGAACATCTCGATATATAAGTACAACAAAGTTTTGATCTACAATTAGATTTTGAAGCCTGTCTGGCCATACGGGATTCAGATATGGGGCTGTGCTAAGCACCTTCATATTAAAACCATCCAAATTTTCTAAAATAAAATATTGCGGAATATTGTCGGCGCACCCCTGGTATGTGCATAATACTGATTTTGGTTGTCATCTCCAAATCTGGCTAATTCAAGACCAAATAAAGAATAGGGCTGCACGTCATAAGATTCGTCTTTCCCAACATATAAATGTAGAAGTTACGCGTTTAGTTGACGATCAAAACTTTACTAGACGTCTTAAACGAACGAGACCACTAGAACTGTGTTAGGGAAAATCTTTTATCTTTCAAAAATCTCTTCGGGATATTCTTAGATCAAGAATATCTTTAAAATTATAGAGTCAAATTTGAATTAATGGTTAGTCCTAAAGGACTAGTTTTAATAGTTTAAGCAGCGATAGTACTTTTTAGCTGTGTGTTCGAATCCTGTCCTAGAATCCTAGGTCCTGAAATTTTTACCATTTTATATTTATATAAATGCCAGTTTCGCTATTTAAATAAAACAAGTTCGACCTACGGCTTCAAGTACCTTACATACATCTTTTTATACCCGTATGAACTATGTTCAAGGGTATAATAAATTTGCCATTACGTTTGTGATACCTTAAAGGAGTCGAGCTAGATATAGTACCAAAGGTATGGATCGCCTTAGAATCGAATTCTGAGTCGATTAAACCATGTTCCGTTCGCACGATATCTCAAAAAATAAAAGAGCTGGGAGGCTGACATTTTTTTTACGTTATTTTTGCAAAATTATTAGTTTTGCTATTTAAATCCAGTATTTTCGGCCGCCGGGTTCGAGTAGCATACAGCTTCTTTCTTTATATGGAAATAACTCAGTACCTATTCAAGCTAGGTATCTGAAATTTTGCAGATGATGATCAAGTTTGGTGGCAACAACTTCTGTAAAATTTAGTTCTGCTGGTGTAACATGTTCGGGTAGCTGCCATACAACTTCTCTTTTTAAATAAAAATAACTCAGTGCCTATTGAAGCTAGCTATCTAAAATTTAGTGAAAAGGTGTCGAGTTACATGCCAACAATTTTTGTAAAATTTGGTTGGTCTAATGTAGGCGGTTCAGGCTTCTTCCACCTCTTGTAACTTAATGAAGCTAGTCGCCTGAAATCTTAAAAATGATGATCAAGTTTTATGGCAATAACTTCTGTAAAATTTGGTTGCGCTTCTGCAATAAATTCGGGTAGCTGTCATACAACTCCACAATTTACATAAATATATCTCAGTAGTTAACGTCGGTACTAAAACATCTGAAAGTTTTTAAAAGATGGTCAAGTTTTATAGAAACAGGGTATATTACGTTCATACGGGTATCCCAGAGTTGACACAGTCTACTCTACTGCATTCTTCCTCGTTTTTATAAGTCATATATGAAAATAAGTCAAAGTCTAATTACGCTATGTCTATGAAATTTTGTAAAATTTTATATTAACAACTTCTACAAAACTAGGTTGCTCTTGCACAACGTGTTCGGGTACTTGTCATACAAATGCGAAATTAAAACATGATCAAGTTATATGGCAAAAATCTTTAGAAAATACGCTGGTTGGTTTCAGTTTAAGTAACAGTTATACAACTCTGAAATTTTCATAAATAGTTCACTTAGATTAAATCCTAATATTTCATTCTTTAAATCTAAGACTAAATTAGAAGGATTTCGGTTTTAGTTTTAAAAGTTAAATTTTGTTAATTCTTTGGGAATTTGTATATCATTATATATCTTGGATTACTATATGATAATATCATTTGTGTTAATTAATTTAAAATAGTAATAAGTTAATCAATTTATAATAAAATATATAAATTGTTTATTAAATTTTTTTAATACTTACGTCTTCTAAAAACAGTTCTTTTTTTTTCTATTTATATATACTAAATTATAGTTAAAATAATTAAAGCATTTTAAATTAATAAATTTATAATTTAAATCTAAATTGTATATTAAAGTTGTAAATATAAATTGAACACTTAAGCTGGTTTAAATTTTTAAACATATTTAACTAATATTAGTTTTACAATCAAATATTTTTTACATCAACTTATTACAATTCTACCCAACAATTTTACAAAAATTTAATACAAATCTACCATGCTGATTGTTTTTTTTTTTTTAATATTAATTTGCTTAAAAAAAGCTAAAAAATCTCAAGTAATGAAAACACATTTTAAGTTTATAATGAAACAAAATTTTTACATTTTTAACGATTTTAATATAATAAAACAAATACAACAATACCAACAATACCAACATAATCAAATAACAAAATAAAAGCAAAAGCAACAAATTTTCAAAGAGATTTTTTGGCCAGGAAATAGTATCGCAAGAAATAATGTCTCAAAAAAAATTAATGAACACTCTAAAAATTTATTAGGGAAATTATGTCCCATATCTAAAGAAGTATGATGAAATAATTCCTCAAAATCAGGGAATTATTTACTTATTCAATGGTTTTATTTCATTTTCTACTTAAGGCCTTATTTCATATGATAAAAACTCCCAAAACATAATACTTCTACAAATCTAATAACCTTCTAAAATCAGGTTTACAAAATCAGGGTTTCAGAACATATATATAAAAGAATTGCGTACAAAATTAGGGCAACATTAATTTGTTTAGATGGGGTTCGGAAGGTGGTAGCCACCATTAATAATTCTTTGTTTTATTTATAAAACATCTTATTTTTATTACAATATTTGTATATATATATATATATATATATATTATCTATTATTCACATTATAATGAATTTGGATTTTGTAGGTTTGAATTTTAAATATTCGTGTTTTGGATTTCAAGATTAGGTTTTTGTAGCATGTAGCATATTCTTTGTTAAATTTCTTGTTTAAAAATAATCTACTTTCAAAATTTTATTTTTATAGAGCAGTGGAAACTAAAATTCCATTGATAAACATTAAACACTATAAACAGCTTTTTCTATGTTCAAAATTTTTGGACAAATCGTTGTTATCAACTTTTTCCAAAAAAACTGTTCAATTCAAGGTTAAAAGTTTTTTTTGGAGTCTCATTTCATTAAATTTTTTTGGCATAATTTGTTTACATTTTAAAAATAATGCAGGGTTTTATTTTTATATGTTAATAATCAAATAATCCCCCATTTTTTTTGACAATTATTTCATGCAGGGCTATTTCGTAAACCCATTCATTTTACGTAAAAGTCAATATGTTTTTTATTCTATATAAAATTGTTAATATAACAGGATGATCAAACCTAAAATTATAATTTCGGAAGATGAAGAAACTACACTTATTTTTCTTTGAATCGTAACGACATCTTAACTTTTTTAATCTTATTTATGAAAATTTTATTTTCTTAAAAAAAAAAATTACTTTTACAAATTTTTTTTCCCAAAAGATTCTATGTAATACTCCTTTTTTGGGAAAAACTTTTACATGTCATTATTTAAAAATCTCACTTAAAAATATGAACAAATCGCAGTTATTTTTATCAAAAAATAACTATTGAGAAGTATTTATATGTATTTATGTATTTTATTTAAAACACTTTCAGTATCAGAAAGATTATTAAACTACTAAAATTTAATAATGCCATTTGATATTAACTTATATCAAGCGTAACCTAATTTTGTTTAATAATTACGTTCCTTTTATAGAAAAAACTACTCTTTTCTAATCCCAAACTACACCAATCTTTGATAAAGAGTAGATAGAAGTAAATATGGTTATATTAACTTAGCATTTCATTTACAAACTACTCCTAACTAGTCTCAACTACTCTTTTCGTGTAGAAAAGAAACCCAAACAATGGCAACACTATATCTTGAATATTACAATGAAAGTTTGATTTTAATTTATCATTTATGATTATACGATTAAAATCTTCTTTTTTTTATTTTTGTTTTTTTAAATTGTCATAAATTGTCGATAAAAGATAAAACTAAAAAAAAATAAGATTTTTAAAAATAGGATTGTAAAAGAAAAAGTGTACATAGATAACAGAATAAGTAAAGTAAAATTTCATACCGTAACCATTTTCTATTTACGGTATAATCCGATTGTTACTATAGAACTGACTTATTATAGGTTTTGGGAGTTGATATAATGTTTAATTTTCAGGTTTTATTAAGTTAAGAAATAACTTCTTCTTCAGATTTGATCTTAACTTCAGATTTGACATTTACAAAACATACTTATTTGGATTCTATTAATTTTTTCTTTTTATAAAACTCAAATACAAAATTATAGGTTGTGCATTTAGGTATGATGATGTTTTAAAATTTTAATGATAGACAGACAAATGTTTTATTTTAAATTTTTATTGTTTTATGTTAAATTATGTTTTAAATTATAAAAATAATATTAAAGATTAACAGAAAATTTTGTTTTAAAATGTAGAATATAATGTAGAATATACCAACATTATAATATAAATCTGTCTCTTCGTGGTTTATAGGATATGTAAAAAATATTTTAAATAATAAAAAAATAATTTAATTTTTCAATTTTGTATTTGATATTTCGATTTTTTATAGAAAAATAATAGACAAAAGATTTAAATATTTAGCTCTTAAATTATAATATGTAGAATATTAGCGGAACTGTATCAATAAAATTTATCAAGTATTATAGGAGCTCTTCAATCTTATAAAACCTTGAATATGCATCAATGCCAAGTGCAAACAGTTGTTAGACAAAAAGAAAATATCAAGGTTTTATATTTTTGTATCTTCTATTCTTTTCAAATTGAAGGATTCAGTTATAGGAAGAGGAAAATAAAAAAAAACAAAAAAAAAAAAAATGCAGTAGTGATTGATTTAAGTATCACTACAAAATTTTTTTTTAATCTTTTTTTTTTTTGTTTCTTTTATTAGCATTGAAATTTTCAAAATATGTAGTTTGAATTACAAATTGATTTTATATTGAAAAACAAAAAAAATATAATAAAAGTGTACTTTTGATATATCGAATTCAAAAAGAATAAAACACAAATATAAAAAAGTTTTAATTCATAATCTGTTTTATATAAATATTCGAAGGTATTACCAAAAATTATTTTTAAATATTAAAAGTTAAGGCTAAAATGTATTTAAGAATGGTTCTTCAATCAATTGTCCATATAAAACTGTTTTTTTTTTTTCAATAATAATGATTTTAACATTTTATTTAATATTGAGCTTAGAAGGGTGTTGTGAAGAGTTAAGTTGGGTGTTCTAAAATCAAAATCCCAAATTTAATATCTCAAACCCAAAATTCAAAAAAGGAAATCCTAAAATACAAAATTCCAAAATACAAAATGTCCAAAAAAAAAAAAGTTCCAAGTGTACACAACACAAATATATTACATTTGTAATATTATAACAAATTTATAACAATCGCAAGGAAGTCCAAAGAAGTCCAAAGAAAAAATATTTCCTACTTAAAATATCCATTGTTCTCAAACACTGCTAAACAAAATATTGAATGTTGTAAACAATTATAAGATACTTCAAAATTATTTTTGCTTGTAATATTTTCAATAATGACGCATCTAAAATGGATAGCCGCCTTCAAACCCCCCTCTAAACAAATGATTGAAACCCTGATTTTATAAGCAATGCCTCCTAATTCAGAATCTCGCGTATGCATATACAGAATATGTATATATGCATATACATAATATGTATAACCCCAATCTTTTTTACATATGTATTTAAACAGCATAGCATTTAAATTAGTGAGGACTGCCGCCTCCAAGCTTGTGTAAAATAAATTATTGTAATCCTGATTTTGCAACCAACTCTTGAATTTTTCCCAATAATTTTCATAAGATTCATACTGCAACAATAAAACATTTAAAGTATTATATATCCTAATTCTAAGGAGGGATTTTACATTTTCTTATTTAATGCATCGCTGATGTCAATATCAAAACATAATTTAAGGTAATAAACACATTAAAAATATGTAAACAAAACAATAATTGTGCTACTGGGGATTTTGTAACTTGAGATTCTTTATAATGTAATTTTTTTTTTGGATTTTTTTAGTTTTGGAGATTTATAATTTGTGATTTTGAAATTTTTTTTGCGGATTTAGATAAACTTACTTTTAGAAGAACCCATCATCTAAAATGCTGAAGGTATAAAGTTATATTTGCCAATAAAACCTGTTAATCATTTGGATATAAGAGCTAGTTTTGTTTTCATAATTCAGATGTGAATTACTGGAATTGACCAATTATGTTTTGTTATTAAAATCTATTGTTACAAATATAAAAACTCCCTTATTTTGTCACTATATAAATTACTCCATAATATTGTAAATTACATATTCGGATCAATAGTTAAAAACATAAGGTAATACAGATTTTATATAGAAAATAATAATACATTCAGCTTAATCACATTCTAAAGCTGTATCTAAAGTTATAAGATTAAAAGTTTTTTTTTTTTTAATGTATTTCTCTGCCACATAAATGTGGACAGGAAATTACACTGCCTTTCCTGTTCAGGCGTGGCTGTAAATGTCGAAAGGGGGAATAACTCTTACGACGTGTGTGGGATTCGAACCCACACTCCCTCGTTGTTTACAGCGTATTTTATACACTCTTACCCACTAGGCCACCGAGACCCCTGTTAAAAGTAATTTATGTATAACTAATGGCCCAAAATAATGATAATATAATAATACTGTAATAAAAATCGTTTACAGAAACTGAATAAAATATGTATAAAGTTCTGTTGGTTTAACATTTTAGATATAATCGCTTGGACCTAATTTAGGAAATACGAATCATTTTTTGTGCATAAGTTATATTTTAAAAAAATGTTTCGAAAAATAAAAATTAATATTTTATTTAATTAATTTTTTTCATGAATATTTGTGTGTAAATGTAATAAACAAAAAAAAATAAAAAAATAAAAAAAAAAACAATTATAATAGTTTGGTTTTCCGTATAACTATGCTGGAATAATGAATTTAAAATTCCTTTTAATTCTTTTTTGTTTTATGATTTTATGAATAATAATTATAATTAATTTAATAATAATTAATTTTTAATTCAAATATTCAAAAACAAAAAAAAAAATATTAACAAAATTAAACAATATAAATTGAAATTAACGAAAATTAAATTTTTTAATATTCAAAAAAACATACAACTGGTATAACTAAAACAAAATTTATATTAATTGTTGTAAATTTTTTAATTAAAATCTCTAAAATTAAACGCAAACTGTTATACAAAATTAATATATCTATTATATTATGAAATATAAGAAATTAAACATAAAGGACAAAATTCTAACTAAAACTAAAACGATTATATACTAATTTACTATTTAAATTCAAATAATTAAATATATCATTTAAGAATTACACACGCTTATGTTATTTTTCAAATTGAATTGAACTTTAAAAAAAATAAATTGCGATTTTAATTGTTACATAGGTTTTGTAAAAACAAAACTATACATAGGTATACATAGAAAATTTTTAAAGTTTAAAGCAATAAAATAAAAGTTTTTTAAAATCGCAATTTAATTTGTAAAAAATTAAAATTCAATTGAAAAATATTTGTATTTGATCCATAAATTACATAATCTTATTTTCAACTAGAATTTCTAAAAATATTTATAATTTTAATCTATATTTAAAAACAAATATTTTCTATTTTTAATATTGAACATTTTAATGCTACTATCTATATATGTATATTTAATTCTAAAACGAATTATTTCTTTATTTTTTGAATTATATTATGTTCTATTAAATAAATAATAATTAATACTTCACTAATTAATATAGATTTTAATAATAATTTAGTATTTTAATTATTAATATATTTTTTTTTTTAAATTGAATTTAAGTATAAAATTAATTTAATTAAACTTTTTACTTTTTATTTATTTTTATTTATTTTTTTTTTAAATTTAAAGTGCAAAAGAAAAGAAAATTTCATTACCATTACGAAAATCGTTATTATACTTTTTGTGCTGATAAATTTCAATAATTTTTTTTTTTTTATATTTCAATTTAACCAACACAAAATTATAATTAAATTTAATAAATAAAAGTAAAAAAGAAAAAAAAAGCAGAACATATTTTAATTAATTTTGTTTTCGTAAAAGAAAATTTATAAAAAGAATAGCAGTATAAAAAATATCTAATAAAATTAATAATAATTTTAGTATAACAGTTATATATAAGTAAAAAATATAGTAGGGAAGATTAAAAATACGGATCTCATTAAAATACATATTATTTATAAATTGTATAAAGGAGACCGTCTTTACGATGACATAATTAAAAAACGATATCGATATTTACATACAATTTAAACTTTTTATTAATAATCTATTAATAATATTAATTAATTTTTTTTTCCGTCCCTTTTTTTTTTTGTGTATATAAATTTTAATATTAAAATATATGTTATATCGATTACCGTTTTTTAATTAATATTTTTTTAAGTAAAATAAAAATTGTTTTTTTTTTTTTTTTTTAAAAAAAAAAAATCTTTTAAAATGCGCACATCAGGTGCAGACAGCTGCTGCTTATTCGTATGTGTATTTATGTATTGTTTTTATTCATTTTTTCTTATTTTTGTTTTTTTTTTTTTAAATAATTGTGTAAAGTATCCTTATAAAAATTGTTTTGTTTTTTTTTTTTTTTTTTCTGTGTATATATTGTTATTTATATAAAAAAAGAATATATTTTTATTATAATTAATATGCTGTAGTTTGTTTTTTTTTTTTTTAATATATTTCTGAATATTTACTTTTGCTTGGATGAATTTTATTTCCTTTTACAAAATAGTTTTAAAAGATAATTTTTAAGTGTATATAATTATGTGTTTTTTTTTTTAAGTAAAATGTATAAATATGTATTGGTTAATGTGGGGGGATGAGTAGATGGAAAGAAGGAATATGGGGGATGAAAATGTTTTTAAGGAATGGGAAAATGTTAAAAATTAAATAGAATAAAATTTGTAAATATTTAAATGTATTTTTTGAAAATTTTTTGTTGATTTTTAGTTTAAAATTTATTAATTACTTTCGATAACCCTTTTTTTCAAAAAAAAAAAAAAACAAATTTCAAATAATATTTATTAATTTAGTCCTCAAAAATATATACTTTTAGTATATATTTAGTTTACTTAATAAAAATTAATAATAATATATTAATAGGATTAATATATTGATGTAATTATGTATGTACATAGATGTTTTTTTTCAGTCATTTTTGATTAATTAGATTTTAATTATTTTATGGCATTATAAAAACAAAATCATATTTTAATGTTATACAAATTTTATTCGTTTTAATCTTTTAATATGTATGAAAAAACCAAAAAAAAAATTATTATATTAAGACATGTTTATATATGTTTGTCTATATTTTATGTTAATTAAATTTTAATGATTTTCTATTTAATTTTAAATGGAAGTTGAGCTAATAACAAAAAAAAAAAAAAAAACAATTTTGATGAATATGTTTTGTATGCTTTTTTTTTTAATTATTCTTAAATATTTTTATCTAAAAATTATTAGGGTTGTTACTTGTATACAATAATAAATGTTTGGAAATGTGTTTACAAAATATTTGTTTTTATTTAATGATTTTAATGTTATCTATATGTTAGTATGTATACATTCAAATTATGAAATTCAGACTCACGATTTCACGGTAAAATTTCATATCATTAAATTCAATATAAAACTTTAACAACCGGAAAAATAAAAAAATAATTCAAAGTTCTTGAAAAATATTAGCCAAGAATAACTAATATAGATTTCATTCGATTGTTTCGTTTACAATTAAAGAAAATATTATATTATTAAGAATAGATAACGTGTAAAAACAATATGTAATTTTGAGTGTATTTTTTCGTTATATTAATAATTTTTTTTTTTTTTGCTAATATGGGCCAAAACATTGTATAAACATTAGTTTAGAGGGTGAAAACTAAATAATTTAACAAAACACCTGAATACATTTCTGATGTATTCAGAAGGTAGATTTTGTTTTTAAAGTTGAAAAATTTTAATATTAATTTAAGATAATATTTTTAAGATAAAAAATAATATTAAGATATATTTATATACTCCATTCTTATCATTTTCTGTTATATAATTAATACGTACTGTCGTCATTTATAAATTCAAATTTGTATATTATTAATTTGATAGTTGATTTAAGTCTTCTATAAAATTCAGGTTTATAATTTCGTTGGAATTTTATATTATTTCATATATTAATACTATATTATTATTTTACATTTTTAATTTTATTAATAATTCTGTAATTACAAAAATTTAAGTAAAGCATTTCTATCATTTACTTTAATAAATATTAGGCGTAAAGAACAAAAATTCAATGTGGCAACACTGACAATTATATTTTGCTTTTTTTTTTTTATTAATTTTTTATTTTGCGCACAACGTATAACGAAACATTTTGGACAAAAACGCTTAATTCACACAATAATATTATAGATGCAATTATGAATAAAAAAATTTTTTTGAACGTATTTTTAAAGGTTGAACTATTTAAACACTATTTAAAAAATATATAAATTTATAAAATTAAAAAAAAAAATAAATAAATAAATAAAACCAATTAAATAAAATTAAAAAAATTTAAAAAAAAAAAAAACAAATATATATAATTTTTTCTTTTAATTAAAAAAAAACACTATAGGCTCTACATACCTTCTTGCCATTCTATTTTGTATTTAGGGGAGGATAGGAAAAACATATATTATATTTTTAATTAATTTTGTAATAAATTTTTTTTTATTATTAATTTTTTTTTTTTTAGAATTTTATTTGATTTTTTAAATTATTTTAATTTTTTATATTTTAAATATTTTAAAAATAAACATAAATATTATTATTAATATATATATATACTTTTTTTTAAATTAAAATTAAAATTTAATTTAATTTAATTTTTTTTTTTTTTTATATTGTATTAAAGTTAAAAAATATTTTTTTTTTTTTTTTATTAATATTTTATATTTTTTATTGGCATAATTAATTATTAATACTAATAAAATATTGTATATGTATAACTATGTATATGTGATGCTTATTTACATATACACGATTATTAATAATTATAAATAATAATTTGAAAAAAAAAAAATATATTTTTAATAATAATAATATTAATAATAATAGAAATAATAATTTTAATCATAATAATAATTATCATATAAAATTACAAAAATGATTTTACACTGTAATGGAACAATGGTTTTTTTTTTGTAGTCGATACCTATTATAAACAACTGCAAATTTATATTTATAAAAAAAAAACATCTAATAAGTATTTATTTATTTATTTTTTTTCTTTTTAGAACAACAATTCGAGACTTTGGGTCCGATCTACGTCAGCCATTTTGAAACTGTCGAAGATGGGAAAAAAAGATCTCTTACAACCCGGCCTATATTCTACTTGCATTGCATACTATTCGAGAGGTTTTTTTTTTTTTAATTTGTTTGAACAATGATGAACGAAATTTTTACTGACATTTTTTAAAAATATTTTCAACATTTTTATATAAAATGAATTTTATGCTGTTTTTAAGACTTGACAAAACAAAAAAATCAAAAAAAGAAAAAAAAAAAATAAACCCAAAAACAAGAAAAATTAATTTCTACTAAGGAAAAATAAAAAGATTAATAAAATAATTTTTATACGTACGACAACTTTTATAACAAAAAGTTTTACTGAAAAAAAAAAAAAACAAAAAAAAAAACAACAAAATAATTATTTTAGCTATAAAAATTTTTGTGAGAATTAAATTAATTTTTTTTTTTTTTGATTGGATTTGCTACGTTTAAAGCTTGAAAACTTGAAATTTTAAATATAAAAACAAAAATAAAAAAGAAAATGAATTTGAAAAAAGTATTACTAATTTAATCAATTAATTTACTAATATTTTACAAATTTTACTTAAAAACAAATGAACAAAAAAAAAAAAACACTTGTATAATACAAAAATTTTGAAAAAAATTTGAAATATTTAATTTTACTTATAATTTTTTTTTTTTTTTGAAATTGTGGTTTTTTTTGGTTATAAAAAAGGAAAGCGAAAATTTTATTCAATATATACGCAGGTTTTGTTGAAAAAATTAAAACGAAAAAATGAAAATAAAAAAAAAAAAATTAATATATAAATAATGAATTGTATAAATTTTTTTTTTTTTAATATTGATAGATAAAAAAAAAATTGCTTTTAATATTTTGCAGTTAAAACATTTTTGTTTTTTTTTTTTTTGTAAATTAAATTAAAGAAGTGATTTTTTTTTTTCTTTTATATTATTTAAAATTTTTTTAATAGGTTGAACAAACATATCTTACATTTCAAATAGGCGACCAAAATGATGAGATCAAAAACAACATTATTTTTTTATATAATAAAATATAAAAAAAAAAAAAATTCTAAAATTTTTTTTTGCGAGGCAATTTAAATTTTTTTATTTTGAGTAAAAAAAACTGTTTGCTATTTTCTTTAAAGGTTCTTGTCTTGGTTTTTTTTTTTTTTTTTTTTTTTTTTTGTAGTTTTTGTACCATAATAATAATGATTATTAATTAATTAAATTTTTTTTAATAAAATTCGTTTGCGAATAAAATAAATTATTTTTTATTTTTAAAGCTCTGTTTCCTTGGTATTAATGTTTTTTTATTTTTTTTTTTTTAACTTAGGTGCAAATAAATTATTAAAATAAGGGGTATAACTTAAAATATATATGAATAGGACATAAATTTTGGTGAAAATAATAATGAAAAATAATTAATAATATTATTTATTTATTTATTACATTGAAAATAATTTTCGAAAAAAAGAATAAAAATTTTTTATTTAATTTACTATTAATAATAATTAATATAATTATTCTGTATTATTTTTTGTATGAAAAAATATCATTTTAAGACACTTATAAATTTTTATAAATTTAAATAATTCATAAAATGAATTCATTCTTATTTCAGCATTAATATATTGAAATTAAATAAATTAGACATTATAATTTTATTTCTATAAAATTTAATCTTTTTCTTTAAGTATCATGTCCGTTATCGAACGTTGGCGATAAAAGACGTTGGAAAAGTTAATATTTATTTTGAAAATATTTTATAAATGAGAAGAAGTTATATCTATATTAGTATAAGTATTTCTAAATTTTATCAATTTAAGAAAAATATTACTTTTATACTGCTTAAAAAAATCATTTTTATAATTAATAAATAAAATTGAATGATGAATTTCCCTATACTAAAAAAATCCCTAAAAAAATTATCTATTGTTATGACAAATTAAAGATTTCCAATTACATATATTTTGTTCAAATTAAATGGGCATTTAAATTAATATGTATTTGTAAATGGAAGAAAACACAATTTTATTAATAGGTTATTAATTTTTATTATTTCTTATATAATAAGTAGTTAAATATATTAATATTTTTTTGTTTTATTTAATAGTACCTACCTATATATAAATAGTTAAAAAAAAAAAAATTGTGTTATTTACAAATAAAAAAAGCTTCTTTTCATCAAAAGCTAAAGGATATATTGATTAGCTTACTTACATACATTTATATATATAAAAAAAAAAAAAAAATTATTAAGACGGAAAAACATTGAAAAGTATAATTTAAAGCAATTTAGCATATTTTTTTTTTTTTGATGTCATATTTAAAATTAAAAGCTTTAAATAAGTAGTAAGCAGTTAAGCTTTCATTATAAAGTATTGAATAAAAAAAATTTTTTTTTTATTTAGAATAGAATAATTTATGAGCAAAATTTAATTACATTTAAATAATATGTATATGGTTTTATTTTGAAAATTTATTAATTATAAAAATAATCCTTTATTTTAAATATTTAGAATTTTAAGTTAATATTATTATGAACAACCATTTTAAATTGTTAATATGTTAATTTATATGTACATACGAGTACAATTTTAAAGCATTTTATATTAATTAATATTTATATTCTGAATATGTGTTAATAATTTTTAATACTATTATTAATTTATTATATTAATGGAAAGTCTATATGTGGTAAGTAGCATAAAAAGATAACATAAAAAATTAATTTATGAATAAATAAAATCAAAAAAAAAATAAAAATATTTTTTTTATATTAACAAACTTCAAAATATAAAAAAACAAAAAAAAGAAAAACTTTCATTTGCTATACATACATATTGGTTTTTTTTTTTGTTTTTTTTTTTTTTATATTTCAAAATTTGTTTTTTAAGGAAAAAACTGAAGCTTTAAAAATTTATTTAATTGTATAGGCGTAGCATTATTTTTTTTAATTACTTTACTAGGTTTTTGTTGTATAGGTGCAAAATTAATTTTTGAAAATGAAAGAAAAAATAGGAAACCTGATTTTTTTATTCAGGAAGACGTGTTATTAGAACAAAAAAAATATATATATATATATTTATACAATATTATATATATATTTGTTTTTTTGGTGTATTGTGCATTAATGTCACAAATAAGTATAAAAAAAAAAAAAAAATTTTTTTCTTTTTTTTTCTATAGATTAAAGACAGAAAAAAAAATAGAAAGAAGAAATTCTTAAATGTAGTAGTGATAGAGACAAAAAAAAAAAAATAAGAAAGAAGGAAGAAAAGTATAATAATGGAATTTCATTTTTTGTAAACCTATTTTATTGTTTTTGATTTTTTTTTTTTTTTGTTATTAAGCATTTTGTTATTACCCATGATTCAGGTGGATAACGAGGAAATGGAGCTATTTCTTTTGTTGCAACATTGCTTGGCAACTCAAGTCTTCCACCTAATTTCCGTAATTTTTTTCGTTTTTCTACCCGTTGTTTCGATCTTATCATCAAAGCCGCCTGCATCCTGATGGCTTCTTCGTCGTCTTCGACGTCTCCTCTTTATGTTAATAAATTCACCACTCGACACACTCATAAAATATTTAACAAATATCAAAAAAAAAAAAAAAAAAAAAATGTGAAACCAAAAACTAAAGTATACAACAAAAAAATAAAACAAATTTTTTTTTTTTACGACTGATAATAACAAGATATAAGTATTAACAATATTTTTAATGGTTTAAATTGTTATACAAAAAGAAAAAAAAAAGAAAAAAAAAAATACATTATAAATTACACAAATAAAAAAAATTATAAGGATTTATTATAATATTTTATAAATAAATTAATTATTAATTTTTTTTTTTTTTTTTATATAAACAATAAGTTAATTTTTATAATATTATTTTGTTTTTAGTTTATTTAATTTTTTTTGTTTTACAAATATAATATAATCTTTTTTTTTTAATTATTTATTTTAACAGAATTCATATTATCAAAATAATATTCGTATATATTTTATAGGTGTAGTATATTTTTTTTTATATATAAAGTATTTTGTTTTATATTCCTTTTTTGTTTCTTTTTGAACATATTCTTATTTTTAATGTTCTATTAATTTTCTATTAATGTTCTATTAATATCATTTTGTATCCGACTCTGTTACTTATTAATTTTACTTTAACATACTTTTTTAAAATTAAACATTTCTTTTCTTATAGCTTTTCTATTTTATATTATTATTTAATCTTTTTTTGTTTTTTTTTTATATGTATTATTTATATACAAATTATTTAATATAAAATTATTTTTACGAATTTTTGTATTAATTTATATTTGAAATTATATTCAAATATTAAATTATAATATAGGCTTTTATGGTGAATTCCATTTTTTTTTATATATTAATTTATTTTTTTTTTAATTATTTATTTTTATATATATTAATTTTAAATTTTGCATTATAAAAAATTTTTAAAAATCAAAAAGAAAAAATTAAAAAAAAAAAAAAAATTAAAAATATATTTTTTTAGTGTCTGTATAAATATTTTTATAGTTTTATTTTTTGTTTTTTTTTGTTTTTTTATTTTCTAAATGAATATTAATTATTTGATTAATTAATATAATATTTTCATTTTATATAAATATCTAACTATATTTGATCCATTGTTTTGAATAGTACCTTTAGGCAGAATGAATTTTTATAGAATAATGTTAAATTATTTTTAAATTTGTTATAAGTTATATAACACTTTCGTAGTTTTCGTTTCATCTTTTTTTATTTTTTTTTTTTTAAATTTTGTCTTATAATAGAAGAAACCAAAATTAATAAAATATTATGAATTTTATTAAAATTATTTAGTTTTGTTTGTGTTTTTATAAGGTACACGATAGAAGAGTGTTCAATTTAATTTTTTTGATTATATTATAAAATTTTTTATTATTTTATTAATTATTATTATTTATTTATTTATTTTTTTTTTAAATATATATAGAAGTATTACAAAATATATAAATATATATATCGATTAAAAATTTTAATGTTATATTAATTTAAATATTAATTTTATTTAAAATAATTTTTGGAAAAGGTACAATTATTTTATTTAGGCTCGTATTTTAGGTTGAAATCGTATATGAGTTTTAACAAAATTTTATAAAATAAAAATAGCTATTAATTGAAATGTATATTGTATACGTTTTAATAATATATTTTACTATATATGTATGTTAATGAAAGTAAAAATTATTTAAATATCACATATTAAGTTACACAAAAAAAAAAAAAAAAATCAAAATCACTTAAATTATAACAAATGGAATATTAATACAGAATAAAAAAAAATTAATTACGAATAATTATAATCATCATACGTATATATATTGTTTATTTTTGTGTCTAAATAGATTTAAGCTTAAATTGTTAAGTTCAGCACTTTAAAAATTTTTCTTATTAATTAATAATTGAAATTCTTTTTTTTTTTTTGTTTTCAAATTTAATAGCTTTTCTTTAATAAATATAAGCATTGGAATAGCACTTTTTTAATATATTAAATACATAAAGATTTTCCCTTATTGTGTTGTTTTTGTTTTGTTTTCTGTTATTTTAATATTTTTTTTTTTTTAATTGTTGTAAATTGCACGACGTTAAAATAATTAATAATTAATATTTAAAAAATCAACAAATATATATTATGTATGTATAACAAATATACATATATATGTATAAAACAATAAATATTTAGAGGCAAATTTTGAAAATCACATATAAAAGAATTTTTTTTTTATTTTTGTTATTTTATTAATTTTTAAATT
Organism: Poecilobothrus nobilitatus; assembly: GCA_947095535.1. Classification (NCBI taxonomy): domain Eukaryota; kingdom Metazoa; phylum Arthropoda; class Insecta; order Diptera; family Dolichopodidae; genus Poecilobothrus; species Poecilobothrus nobilitatus. Next base: position 171,906,823 of record OX352774.1, read on the forward strand.
TTTTTTTTTTTTATTAATAATTCAAGAAGCACTTTTTTCCATAAATTTTAATTATTATATACATTTTTATTTTATTTTTTTTTTTTAAATATTTCTGTTATTATGATTTATTGTTATATATTAACTTGTTTTTTTTTTTTTTTATTTTTTTTTTAATGTTAATGGTTCATATTATAAAATTTTCTGTTTAATACTATAATATTTCTAAATTATTAATTAACTATTAATTAAATATATATATATATATTAATATTAACTATGATTATGATTAATGATTATCACATTTGTTTTTGTTTTTGGTTATAAATTTTTTTTGTTTTTATTAATTTTTAAAGAGTATTTTTATATTATATTTTGTTTTAAATGTTTTTATAGTAAATTTTTTGTTTTTTCTTTTCAATTTATTTATTTATATTCTAATAGTAATGGAATCTATTTACAAAATGATCTGTAGTGTAAATCAAATAAAAGAAAATTGTTTTATATTTCATTTTAATGTATTTTTTTTTATACTTAAATGTATTAATGAAAATTATAACTGAAATATTACATTTATTATTCAATGTATTCCATTTAAATGTATTTTTATTGTTATTAATTTTTTTATTTTAAAATTTATTTGACCAGTTTTGAATAATGAAAATATAAAAGAAATTAAAAATAGATAGATATAATTAATATAAAATATAAATAAGTATAAATTAAAATTAAAAATGATAATTGAAGTATATCAAGTGGTAAATAAATTTGAGAGAGATTTTTTTTTAGTTTTTAAAACTATACAATTATAATTTGATTCAGAGAGTCTAGTGAAAATAAAAGCTATTAATATATATTTGTTCTGGTGTTTCCTTTATATTTTCTTTACTGTTTTAAGGTTAAAAAAGCTATATATTGTGCTATTTGGACCAATAATATTCGGAACTCTGAAATCAAATACAATATCAAAAAATAACAAGCGGATCAAAGGTTAAAAATAAAAAAAAAAAAATATTATTAATACAATATTGATTTGCAAAAATTGACAAATTTTGTTTTTTGTATTTCTAATATTTATTCAATTTTTTTTTACAACAAAAGGTTATATGTTTTAATGTCTTATAAGTTAATTTGAGTTTCCTTGAATAAAAAAAAAATATAAAGTAGAAAAGAAATTAATTTTGTGAATGAAAATAGAAAAACAAAAAAAAAACATAGGACACATTTTATGTAAAAAAAAAAAAAAAAAAATCAATGACTTTGTGTGTTATTAATCGCAGTTATTGGTGCGACAAGGAAATTTGTTGCACGTGTGAAATAATTTATTAATAAAAATAAAAATTTTAACAAAGAAATAAAACAAAAAAAAACAAAAATTGACATTGAAAATTAATATTATATATAAATATGTGTACTTGTATACTAACTATCATCAATAATCGTAAATATAAAAAAATTTTTCCAAAAGGAATTTTATATATTTTTGTCTTTTTTTTTTGTATACAAGAAAATACGAATTTCATTAATGTTAATTTTGTTGACGTCATAATGGATAAAAAATTATTTATTTATTAACAAATTGTGTTATTTATAATAATTGTTATGGTAAAAGTTTTTAATTGATTTTATATTTTTTGTTTTAGAAGTTTTTCACAATCAAACATAGATTTTGGATGGAAAATTTTGATTTATAAAGTTTTATAGTGTTTTTTTAAAAATTGTTTTTCTTTTTTAAAACTTTTCTTAAACAAAAACAACAATATTTCTACAAGAAAGAAACTTTCCTTCACTAACAAAAAAAAAAACAATTAATAAAAAGAAATGTTTTAACAATGTTACTTCCTCAATAATTTAATTAATGCTTAATAATAGATAATTTAATAAAATATAACCTATTTAAGTTCTATTTATAACATATTTAAGTTGAAAATTTCTCTTCCTTATTACCATACCATTTATTTCCTCATCCTAATTTTTTTAGCTCATATAGTGTTTTTCATGGATTTATGACAGTTTGCTTAAATCTATTTCTCAAAAAGCCATTTGGCATTAAGACAGTTAACATAAAACGATATTTAGCAAAATTATCCATTTGTACTAATGGAACACTTCCTATAAAATATTGTTGGCAAATGGACATTTGACATAAATCTTTTTAGCAAATGGTATATTTTGTTATAAATTTTTTATAGATATTACATATTTTAAATAGTGAGGACTGCTGGCCCCAAACTTTTGTTGAAACGTTGATTTTGAAACAAACTCTAAAATAATTCCTAATTTTATCTTCCCAGTACACATTTCTACAACTTAAATATTTTAATTACTTTGAAATGTGTATGTAAAAATTGACATTAAAAAAATATGGCTGCTGTTCCCAAATCCCCGCTAAACAAATTATTGAAATCTCAAAAAAAATTTTAAATTTCAGCTTGTTTAAGTCTGTATCTAAATTACAAATTAAAAAACAAAATTATAAACATCATTATCGCCATCACGATCTGGTTATCATCATCAACATTACCAATTTTATTACATAACCACTAACGAAAGTATAATTTACAAAAAATTTATTTCAAATGTCTCATTTGACAACAAGATTTTATGCGAAGTTGCGAAGTCTCGAAGTCGAAGAAAATGGAATTTTGCTAAATGACTTGTTATGTTAACTGGCTTTATACTAGTCTTTAAAGTCAGGCAAATGTCTTTTTGAAAAATTGGTTTAGGAAAATTGAGGTGCTCTCGTTTTCTAGTTAGGTTGGTTATCCTATTGTTGCCGAAGGAGGTGGTTTTTAGTCACTAAAATAAATTATATTGGCTGTCGAGGGAAAATATTATATTGGCTGTCAAGGAAGGTTTAAGATTTTTTAGTTTCTTTTGTAGAATTACACCTCCCGCAGAACGCAAAATAAAAAACTTAAAATACCAATTTTTTGTTTTTAGCATAGAAATTAAATTTGTTAAAAACGCTAAAATAATTTAAAGTTTTCTTAAGGATTCGGATTTCCTAATTAGAGATTCAAAACAACAACAAATCATAAAAAAACTTTGAAAAATATCGCTATCAGTAACTCCAATTAACTCATATTAAACTTAAAAAATTTAATTTATATACTTTTGATTTAAAAAATTATTTAAACAAATCAAAAGAAAGCTGTATAATAGTTATGTGGTTTTAAAATACTAAATTTTGAATAAATCCTTAATTTTCATAAATTAACAAAATAAATTCACTTTATGATTGTTTTAGTTGCACAATGAATTTATAGTTATTTTAATGGTCTTCATATTTTAACTGGTTCAAAAATATTTTATACATGTAATTTTCGAATTATAAAACTTTTCTAAAAATTCAAATCAGTTAAAATAGAAAAAAAAAAAAATTTAAAACAATATTATTCTTATTGAAAATTTTTATACATAATTTAGGAGAATCCTAGTAAAATAGTTATTATCCTATAGCGTAAACAATTACTGTTAAATATACAATGCAAGTTAAAAAGAAGTAATGCAAGTAGAAATACTTGTAGGTACATATTCTGGCAAATTAAAATTCCAAACATTTACATATATATATATATACTTATATATATATATATATATTTTCATTATACAAAAATAAATAAAAGAACAGTATTTCAACTAACCGACAACTTAACTTTAACTCTTAAGAGGATTCCTTATTATTATTATTTTTATTATTACAGACAAATTACAGGAAAAGGAAATAAAATTTCATAACGGAAAAAGTATTTTAAACATGTCCATATTAAAAATATAAAAATATATTTGCATAAGATTTACATTTTTTGTTGTAGTTTTCTTTTGTTTTTGGTTTTTTTAGCACATTTACAAAAAATTTTTGAAAAAATGTGCTTATTAGTTTCACTCTGTCCGTCCGTCTGTTTACAAAACTTCTACACCGTTAAGGATAGAGAAAAAAAATTTTAACCATAGGTAGGTCTCATAAAAAGAATAATTTTGTGGAACAACTTTTTCATGTAGCCCCCCCCATTACGGAGCTACAGCCCCTCAAACTTTGAAAAAGCCCTATTTTTAAATGCATATATTTAATGTTCTGCTTCAGATTTTTTCAATCTGAAAACGTCATGGGACAGGTATTTTTTTTAACTTTAAAAATTAATATCAAAATTATATAATTTTTTTAAATTTAGTATTTAAATTTACCGTTATGTGAAAACCAAATTTTGCATGATTTTTCTACTTTCACAACTCCGGCACGCTTCTAGATAGAAGCTTGAAATTTTGAGGCAAGAAAGAACTTTTAGAATTAGTATAAGTTTGCTCAGAAAATTTTTTCGGACCACCCCCTGTTTATGAGCTATTAGGGCTTAAAAATTGAAAATTTGCTATTTTTAAACACCTGTAACTTAGGCACCTGTACATATTTTACTTCTGCAAGATATAAAAATTAAAGCTACAATAATATATTTTTACGTGTATTAAAGGTTTATTTTAGTTGTAAAGGGTTCCAAAGTTGCAGCTCTTCAAAATTGAGAAAAAGCCCCATTTTCAGATGTATATATCTCGGGCTCTGCGTAATAATTTTGCAATCTAAAACCGCCAGAAGATCGAAAATTTTATTATCTATATAAAACAATATCAAAATTATGTAATATTTTGTAATTTACGATTTAAATTTACCGTTATATGAAAACCACATTTTGTATGAAATTTCTTTTTTCATAACTCCGGCACCCCTTTAGATAGGAACCTGAAATTTTGAGACAAGAAAGAACTTTTAGAATTAGTATAAGTTTTCTCCGCAAATTTTTTGGTAGCACCCGCTCTTTAAAAGTTATTACGCCTCAAAAATTGAAAATTTGCTATTTTTGAGACACCTGTAATTAGGCACCTGTAAAAATTTTTTTTCGACAAGACATGAAAATTAAAGGTTCAATAATATATTTTTACGTGTGCTAACGGCTTTTCTTAGTTATATAGGATTCCGGACTTACGGCCCCTCAAAATTTCAAAAATGTCCTATTTTCACATTTTTTCTTATGAAATTTTCAAATTTTTGTGCAAGTCAAAATTCTAAACAGTTTGTATTGAGTTTTGGAAATGTGCGCTTTTAAAAACCGTTGGTTTACATTCTACCTTGTTTTTTTTTAAAATTAAATTGAATAAAAATAAGTAGAAAATAAACTATTTAATATTGTTGCACTTGTTAACTTAATTTTTATTTTTGATCTGACAATGAAAATGGTTTGTAAAAATAAAAAAGAAAGGAAATTTTTTATTTAAATTTTTATATCACAAATTTCACAAAAAAAAAAAAAAAAAAAATTCAATCATGATTTCATATATGTTATACATATGTAGTATAATAGTTGTATGTGTATATTTTGTAAATTATAAAGTTTTTATATTTCATTTAAATCAAAATATTTTATTATTTATTTTAACAATGAAAATTATTGGAATAGTTGTTTTAATTTGTAAGGATTATTAATGAAGACATTATTGTTGAATGACGGCAATTGTATCTGAGATCTGCTCTTTTATGGTATTTCATTACAAAATTTTATGAATAGAAATATTTTCGATGAGAGTGAATTATTAATTTTTATTAAATATTAATTTTTTATAAAATTTTAAAATTGAAATTCTTTTGAAAATATTTTCTGAAGTTACTCGAATTGAGCATGAATATTGTTAACAAACTATATTGAATCATCTCAATAAAGATATCAAATATAAAACATGATTTATGATGACAAAAAAGTACAACAATACTGTATAAAGGGTCTTTCAAATTGAGTTTTCAAAAGTATATATATATTTATAAAACTGGAGTCGTATACATTACAACAACGTGTTGAAATTATTGATTTATTTCATGAAAATTGTCGTTCTGTAAGAAATGTAATTCGCATATAACGCGATGTTTGTGGTCGACATAATCATCCAATTGAGCAACAAGTTGGTAATTGGTTAAGAAAATATTGGTGCTGTGAGTGATAGTGTTACAGCTGACCCCACCATGTCAATTTCCTGACGTTCACAACAATTGGGACCTTTTGAGTCAACTGTATGGCGTACAAGGATTTGGCGTTGAAGACCTATAAAGTTCAATTGACACAAGAATTGCTGCCACAAGATCATTAAATGCGTCAGGACTTTGCCAATTGGATACTGGAACAAAACGACGATTTTTCAAAAATCGGACTTTTCGGAAGAAGCACATTTCCAGATCGGTGGCTACATTAATAAACAAAACTGCCGTATTTGGAGAGAGGAAAACCCTCGCGTGACCCAAGAGAAGCCAACGCATCCACAAAGAGTCACTATTTGATATGCATTGTGATCTGGTAATGTGATTGGTCCGTACTTTTTCGAAAATGATGCTGGAAGAGCCATAACCGTTAACGGTACTAGATATCGCGACATGATCACAACTTTTTTATGGCTAAAACTGTAAAATATTGATACTGAGGACATGTGGTTTCAACAAGACGGGGCTACGTGCCATACAGCCAGAGAAACACTGTAATTACTGCATACAAAGTTTCCAGACCGTGTTATTTCCTGATTCGGTGACGTGAATTGGCCTTCAAGGATAATCCTCGAAACGTTGAAGCATTGAAAGCAGAAATTATTCAAATTATTGGTTAGATAGAGCCGTAACTATGCTTTTTGTTACAAAAATTACTTTTTCAAGAAAACAAACTCTCTTTTTTCTTAACAAACGAAGAACTTGAAGGTCTTAGACTTGGTTAAAAAATGAGGGTTCCAATAATTTATATAGCGAAGTTAGGTGGAGTATAATTTTTTTTTCAGAATCTCAATGAACTCTCTAATGGGGATTCCAAATGATACAAAATTCCAAATTATTTAAAAATAATTAGAAGGAACTTGAGTTGGTTATAAAATCAGCGATATACGCTTTTCCACAGTATGATATATATATTTAATAAGTAGAGACTATTTTTTCTCGGAGTTCGTTTTTGGCGTTTTGATTTTGGAATTTAGCTTTTTCTTAAATTTTTGCTATTTTAATATACATATAAATATATGTATTTCGGGGAAAAAATAAATTTTAAAAATGAAGATATTTTTAAATGAAATTTCGTAATAGACTCATATTAAGCTTTTTATAAAATTAAAATATGTAGTTTTTAAAAATATTTTTAAATTCAAATTTTAAATAATATATCATTTATTTTTTAATTATTATATTTGAAAATCTCATATTTTAAAAAATTTCCCTAGCATAACATTATGTAATTATGTCTTTGAAAAAAATCTTCGGTTATGTTTGTTTAAATGTCAAAGTACTTGCTATGAATTTTACTATAAAGATTTTCTTTTGTTCTGGGATGGAGAAATTTATAAATGAAGAAGTAAAAAAATATCCGATATTACATATATAAATGTTTTCATTGTGACAGCAATTTTTCTACACGACGAAAATCGGCGTAAATGGGCATAAAAATTTTGTTTGTAGGTGTGCAAAGTCAGTTCAAACTTCTTAAAGTTGTCAAGCAAAACAAAAAGAAATATGTTTAAAATTAAAATGTATATATATATATATTTATAATTAAGCAGTCATCACTTAAGTAACTGTCGGTTGAATAATTTTTTTCTTTTATTTGCTCAATTTTGTTATGAATTCTTATACCTACGTTCTTTTAATTTCTCCTCGGAATGTATTTAATTTTCCCGTTTAAACGAATATAATTTCAAAACATTTTTATTTTACATTTGCAATACATTTCCTTTTGGTTTATTATCTTATACACAAACCTAAAATTTGTCTTTATTTTTAATCTTAACTAATTAAATATTTTACTATATATTAACTAGAGGACCCTTTCGATTTTTATTTTGTCATAATAATGTAAAAATTGTAGTATCACCAATTTACATAAACGGCAATATTGTCTTGTCATTAAAAAATTACAGTTCGTACAAAAACAATTCATGCAAAATGATAACTCGTGCAAAAACAAACTTTTTGTTTATTTTCATCAAAATAAACATCAAAATAGAGTTTTAATTTAATTTACAGTTTTTTTGTGTGTTATTTTAAAATTATTCAATTTATTAAAATGTTAAAGCAAAAAAAAAAAATAAAACAAAAAAAAAACTGAAAATGGAGATATAAATCAATAATATAAACATTTATTATTCCATAATAATAATATACACACGTTCAATTCAACAGTTCATAATAAAATATTTAATTATTCATAATAATTATTAATTATGCTGTGATGTCAAAAATTTTAATTAAATTATTATTGTAATGTTTATATAAAAAAATATCTTAAATAATTGACATTTTAATTAGGTGTATTTTAATAATTAGCATTTTATTTTAAAAAGAAAATATAAGTGATATTAAATTTTAGTTCATCTCATCAGCTGTCATCGCATAAGTCTAGTGATTTTTAAATATAAAGATAAAATTTATTTTTACTTTTAGTAAAAGAAATCAAAAATTAATATTTAGCTCAATGGAAAAACATACCTCAAATTTTTTACAACTTTCAATATTTAAGAGATTAAATCAAAGTCGTTAGTATTAAAATGAATTTCAATTTTACTGCAATGACAACTACAATATGACAGCAATATTTTATTACAGCAACTACAAACTAATAATAACACTATATATATATTCGTACAAAATAATATTTAAAGATATGTACATATGTATGTATCTATGTATTATAATATTATATTATGCTTGAATATGATTTTTGCTATATGTAATTGGTCAATAAATTTATATATTAAATTAAACAAAATTTATTGGAGTTGAATATTAATTAGTTTCTATTATTCATATTTTAGAATAAAAAAACTTTGAGAAATTTGCTTCTTAGTTTACTGTGTTCGTCTGTCCTTTCGTCTGTTTATAAAATTTCTACACATTTTAAGATAGAGCAATGAAATTTTTAACCATAGATAAGTTTCTTATAAAAAATTAATATTGTGGAACAACACTTTTATATGTAGCTCCACCCAATACTGAGCCATAGTTCCTCAAAGTTTAAAGAAGCCCTATTTTAAAATGTCTATATTCTGATGTGTTTGATTATGATGTGTTTGAACCTATTACAATGTGGTTGCGTGTGGTTAATACTTACTTCTCCTGTTTTGTAGTTTCAGACAAAAAAATTAGCTTTGCAACGTAAATTGAAGTATTGTTTTAGCAACACTTAATATAAAACAATTACTATAATTACATTAGAATGCTTATTACTCTAAAAGTATATTTTTTCTTAATAATTACTGTTTAATATTAAACTCTAGTTTTGTGTATTAAAATTGACAATTGTTCATATATCTTTAGTGTACTTTTAGTATATTTCGTGTCATATTGTTATATTATAACTCTATAATATATTGCCACTTGTTATTCAAAGTATTATAGCTCTAACTAGATATTTGCGTCATAGTTTTTGTTCCTAAAACTTCTGCTTCTTTTTATATTCTTATGAATATCGCTTGAAGACCTTCACATTCACCTTGACTTATTCAAGATATGTTAAAAAATTATTTTACTAATTTTTAAATATCATGTAATAAATTTCATAATTATACATATTTTCATTTAGTTATTTATTTTAGTATTTTAGTTCACTATTCGTTAGTTTTCTTTACTAATGCTTGTCCTAAGCATTCCCACTAACCAATAATCTCCCGTTATGGTAACCATCCAGTCTCGTGCTTGATTTTGTTTCCGTTCTTTGTTTAGAACCATCATGTTTCAGCATGAAACTTAGTGGTTACCTTGCATATGACAGTCGGTTATATGTAGAAAAATAATAATAAGAGAATGGCAACTTCCCGCGTGTGTTTGGAAGGGGAATTGGTCGTGGAATTTATTATTATTATTAAATTTAGGTGTTAAATTTACTGTTGTGTAAAAACGAAATTTGAAAGGTTTTGATTCCTTTCTCCGTAGGTATCTCAGCAACGCTTCTAGTTAGATCGTTCAAATTTTGATAGGACAAAGATCTTTTAGAATTAGCATTAGTTACATCAGAAACTTATTGTACTTTTTTTGTACTATTACCTATTTAAGAGCTTTTAGAGATCAAAAATTTAAAATTTGTTGTTTATAGGCACTCCAACATTATATTTTTATATGTGTTATTCGTTTTCCTTAATTATTTATTGTGTCCTAAAAATTGAAGAAAATGCCTTTTGATTTTCCACAATTTTTTCTTATAAATAAAATTTCAGGAAAATTTACTAATTTAGGTACAAGTCTACATATTTTTAACTATTTTTATTGTTTTTTAGAAAATGTCTTTAAAAACCCTTGATTTTGCATTCTTCCTTTTCATATAAACACAATTACAAATGGAAATATGAAAATGAAATAAAATTATTTTTCATGTATGTAAGTTATAAGAAGACTATAATTTTCAAATTTTAACTTTTGCATTTACCTTTTACATTTATATTACATTTAAGGTAGTATTATGGATTAATTTTCATGTGTATTAAAGGATGTCCTGCTAAAATTCAATCAATTAACATTGATTGCTTTGGATCAAAAATGAATATAAATTTTTTTTTGCATGCATGTTTTAAAATATAATTATTGTGGAAACATGGATTTCCATATACAAATTTTATATATATGTATATATATGTATATATATATATTATACATGTACAAAAGAACAACTTTAATTTTAAATAATTAATTACACAATTGTCAATATTTTCTTGCAGTGTATGTGAAATCGTGATTATATCGTTCAAATCATGAAAATTTATTTTTTATTTGAAAACATTTTATTAAGGATAAAAAAGGATTTTATGTTCACTCTTATTAATTTGAATTGGATTTGTGTGTGATTAAATGCATGTATATATATATATCTATATAAGTATATACATTCTCTATACATTTGAAACGTATTGAGCATACTAAGCCGGATGCATAATATTCAGCCTTTCAAACAATAATGTCAAGATCAGCCTATACAATGTAGCCCTCTTTTTCACAAAATTGGGGCAATGATGACTGAATATTTCCTTTTTAAAATAAAAATACCTAAATAATATTGAATGCATCAAGATAGTCTGCACTCAAGAGTATCACAGAGCAAGTAGTTGTCGTTTTAAACTTGGTAAATGCAAGATACAATATGTCTGAGATCAATGTCTGAGTTCTTTTATCTTATACTGTTAGTTTGTTTATCTGTAGTTTGCTCTTACTGTTAGTTTGCTTATCAAATTTAAACCCCGACACTAACATTATTAATACCAGTAGTCTGTATAATTAATCTCAGATTGCATTTTAACTCATATGCTTTTGCAATGGTTAACTAATGGATATTGTATCTTATTCCGATATTCGATTTTTAGTTTTTAACGTTTATTTAATTTCACTAATAGTAATTAAGAAGTTTGATAACTAGCTCTGCATTTACTTGCTAATAAATTAACCCAAGTCAATCATAACTCAATCAGTTAGTGATAATTTTCAAAATGATGAATTAATTGAAGCATGTACTAAGCAATATGTCTGATACAAAAATATGAAGTTAATTTATCAATTTTATTGATATACATATAGGTAAAAGAAAAATCAAATCAAGGTAATAAGCAGGCTTACGAAGGGATGGGGTACGAAATATACTATCCATAGGAACACTAATCGAGGAGAAAACTACTGAGATATTCTTACTGTAGAATTATTTACAATATTCATGGTAAAACAGATGATAGTTATCTAAATATAATGCAAAAGTAACAATAACAAGAGTTAGACTATCCACCATGCCACTAAAGTGTTTTGCGCTCGTATTATATAATTGAAATACTCGTACGTATTTAAAAATTTTTATTGGGACATAAGAGGTGTAATAGGGGAAAAGTGCCCCGAAATATTGTAAAAACTGTCAAGAAATGTTACAAAATACGTAGGGTTAAATATGAATTAAAAAAAAATTGAGTTCATAACCAAATCTTGTTAGCAGTGCGAATTTAAATATAAAAGATAAAATAAATGGGCAAAAATACACGAATATAAATATATAGAATATGAATTATGTATTGGTTGAGACTGCCTTTAATAAAGTAGGCGAGGAAAATTGCGTAAAGAGAATTAAAAAAGAAAACATACCACCAATGTGTCTTGCCACTTTTAACACATGACATTTATATAAGCATAGAAAACTAAAACTTGAGAACTATTAACAATGTCCTAATTTTACTATTTCTTAAATTTGTCGATCATTCGTAAAAGTCCGAGAGAATTTTCCAACAAATCCAAGAATATCCTCAATTGCAAAGCATTTATCCACAATTTGAATTTTTGTGGCCTTATATTGGGAAAAATAAATCCAAAGTGTTCATCAAAACAAAGTCAATTATGTTTGATTAGAAACTATCGTTTGGTAGTTGGTATGTTTAATAAAGGAATGGAATTGTAAGCACGGGCTTGGATAAAGTGTAAATTTCCTATAATGGAAATTGCATTTATAAAAATGTTGTACTACATACTTAATTATGAAGATGATAAAGGTGCTTAATTATTATACCCGTATGAACTATGTTCAAGGGTATAATAAATTTGCCATTACGTTTGTGACCCCTTAAAGGAGTCGAATTCTGAGTCGATTAAGCCATGTACGTCCGTCTGTCCGTCCGTCCGGCCGCACGATAACTCAAAAAATAAAGGAGCTAGGAGGCTGAACTTTTTTTTACGGCACTTTTGCAAAATTGTTAGTTTTGCTATTTAAATGCAACATTTTCGGTCGGCGGGTTCGAGTAGCTGCCATACAACTTCTATCTTTATAAAGAAATAACTCAGTATCTATTCAAGCTAGGTTTCTGAAATTTTGCAAATGATGATCAAGTTTTATGGCAACAACTTCTGTAAAATTTGGTTGTGGTGGTGCGGCGGGTTCGGGTAGCTGCCATATAACTTCTCCGTTTAAATGAGAATAACTCAGTGTCTATTGAAGCTAGCAACCTGAAATTTAGTAAAGAGGTGTCGAGTTATAGGCCAACAACTTTTGTAAAATTTGGTTGGTCTAGAGCAGCCGGTTCAGGCTTCTTGCACCTCTTGGAACTTAATGAAGCTAGGCGTCTGAAATCTTGCAAATGATGATCAAGTTTTATGGCAACCACTTTTGCAAAATTTGGTTGTGGTGGTGCGACGGGTTCGGGTAGCTACCATACAACTTATCCGTTTAAAGGAGAATAACTCAGTGTCTATTGAAGCTAGGAACCTGAAATTTAGTAAAGAGGTGTCGAGTTATAGGCCAACAACTTTTGTAAAATTTGGTTGGTCTAGAGCAGCCGGTTCAGGCTTCTTGCACCTCTTGGAACTTAATGAAGCTAGGCGCAATAGATTCAGGTAGCTGTCATACAACTCCACAATTTACATAAATATATCTCTGTAGTTCGGTACTAAAACATCTGACTGTTTTTAAAAGATGATCAAGTTTTATAGAAACAGGATATATTACGTTCATACGGGTATCCCAGAGTTGACACAGTCTACTCTACTGCACTCTTCCTCGTTTAATTATGGATTCGAGATTTAATCACTTACAAATGTGTTTAGTAGTCGCAATATAATGTCGTAAAACTGCTGCATTATACATGATTGAAAAAATACTGTTAAATATATAAAATCCATTTTTATCATAAAATTTTAATTTAAATTAAATTTAAAAATAAATTGTTAATTTGTTGTATTTCTTTTTGGATAATAAGGCAGTAAAAGTTTTCATTTAAGTTTAACGTTCTCCAAATGCAAAATCTTCTATTTCTATAATCCATAAATATAGAAATCTCAGAAAGGCTTTTTCAATTTCCCAGAAATATCTTAATTTAACTGTATAATAAAAATAAAAATATTTTTAAATTTTTAATAATGTTAAATTTAAAAGAATAAATTGGTGTGAGTGAACTGGTACCGAATTATTATTTGAAAAAGAAAAAAAATTTACTGTTGTCAAATTGTTAATTAAATATTAATAAAAAAAATTGTTAGGGATATAAATTTAAATAAAATCGTTAATTAAAATATTGAATAGTAAATTTTATTTATTATATAAAAATAATATTATAATTTTATTCAAATTTAAAACAATTTATTTAACATTATACCATTATTTAGAACATAACTAGTTTTTAATTATTTTCTTGAAAATCTCAACATATTTGTGTTTATATATATATAAATATATGTATCTAAACATAAATATGACTTTGTACATATAAAATGATAAAAAAATTGGAAATTTTCCAATAATTTTCATAAATAAATTAGTAAAAAGGATAAAGGATTTTTTTTAATATTCTGTTTGAATTGAATTATAAATAGGTAGTTTTAAAATGATTTTATATAGACTTTAAATTTAATTTAAAAATTTTATAACTAATATTTTTAGTTATTACGACAATTATTACAACATAATATATAAATTTTTATTATCATATATATATAGTTGGAAAAATTGATTCTTAATTGAAAAATTACACAATAAATTGATATATAATAAATTTTATCATTTTAATTTTACTTTGTTATCCTGATCAGAAGGACAGGATAATAAGAATAATTATATAAATTATTTAAAAATTCGGTATCTACTAATACTACTAATTTTGACATTATTGCCGAAAAAAGTGTAGTATATGGTATATTTTAAAAATATTTTGAATAGAAAGGATTATATAATATAGTCTTAGATAATGTTATATAGTCTTTGTAGTTCTTAGATATAACCTTAAAAAATTAATACGTCAAATACATTTTTAAAATTTTTTGTAAGAGGATAAGAAAAAGCACTAATAGTTAAAACAGTGAAGATTTGTTGATCGATTTTTTGTTAACCTAAAAATAGCTGCTATTATTTATTTAATTAAAGTTATTCAAAAAGATTTGAAATGAAATTTATTCAAAATATGTGTAGTTTTTTATTGAAACTTTCCCAAAACAATTAATTTTTAACTATTTTTGATATAATTATATATATATATATATTTTTATTTATTTCATAATGTATTCTAAAAATTTATTATTGTATTTTTGATATAAATTGGTGTAATAAATAAGACACCGCTCTTGTATTTCGAAAGATTTCGAACTCAAACAGCCGCTGAGTCATTTAAATTTTTAATATATTTAACTAGTATATAATATATTTATATAAAAATTAAGTATTTATGTATTAATATATGTATATTATAATAAAAATCAATAAAATAAAAATAATATAATTCTTCTAATAATAATAAGATTTTATTTAGATAAGAGATGGCGTATGGCTTAGTGGAATGGCTTAGTGGATGTCTTAGTGAAAATGTTGATTACAGAAATTAAAGCTTAGTCAAAAATCTTAATAAAATAAAAGACAATCTTTTGCTGCTGCTGCAATTCGCGTGCCCTTTTTTTTTCTAATTTTAGAGCACACACTATCACAATATTTACTAAATACTAACGCTATATAAAGAAAAGAGGTAAAAAAATATGAAAAAAAATGGTTTGATTCTTAAACGATACGCTTTACTCTTTAGACTTTAATTCTACTACTATCTAAATTTGAATCAACTAATACTAACTACAATATTATATAATGTACAAATTACAATTTTATAACCCCAGTTATAACCCCAATCATTTACATATGATATTATGTTATTAGCATATATCAGCACAATATTAATCAAAGAATAGGCACTGTAATAAGAATACAAACTCGTTCTCTTGAGATGAAAAATTTTTGCTAACTGCACAAATGCAGTAATAATAATTGTGTGTGTGTAAGAAAGAGATGAAAAATCGTAGGCAAAAGAGTGTAGAGAAAGTATTAATATGAATTAAATGTTTCATAATAAAAATTTTATATGAATTTTTTATATAAATTTTTATAAATATTATAAATATACAGTATATTGGCTAGGGAGTAAGGATAGGAAAGGATAAGAAAGAGGATGCGGAAACATCGAATTGTGAGTGGAGCTGCAAGGAAACAATGAATCCGCCTATTATTATTACTATTTTGCTAACAGTGACTATAGCCGTTACAACAGTTACAACATACAGTAGTATATAACAACTTACTGCATGATGTAATTATTGAACGCAATGCCACTGTCACTGTAGCAGCTATTATTATTGGTATTAGTATTACTTATTAATATTGTTATTATTTTACTACAGAGTCAGGGCCATCAGTAGACTACAACGTGCAGTAGAATATAACACCTTACAGCATGATATAACCAAAGATAGCTCTACTGTAGCAGCTATTATTATTATATTATTATTATTATGTTATTATTATTATTATTATTATTATAACAATATACATTATTACTATATGAAATTACTACATATTTTTAATTTATATGACCTGACCGCGGTTTGAACCCAAGGCCCTCCGATTGAAAGGCTGGCAACTTAACCACTACGGCATGAGTCAGATAATATGCTTACCTGTACTTCACACTATAATAACTTGGTTTATATAACTTAATGAAATAAGTTAAGTCTGATTTATCACAGCACTTTTGATATATCTAGTTTAAAAATATATTTGTTCCCCCATTATCAGATAAGATTTAAAAAAAAAATATTTGTTTTAAAAATTCTATATAAAATCTTTAAATTTGCATGAACGTTCTTTCTGACTGTGTATTAAAAAATTATGAGACCGCCTATAGGTGTATATTTTCATGTCTTTTATATGGAGAAACTATCAGATCGAAATTATCAGACCGCCTTTGTATGTGATTTTAAATAAAAATTTAGGTATACATATGCTGTGTTCTCTTAATTTCTCATTTTAATTATCATATACAGAAAACTTAAAGCAAGTATAGTTGTTTTTAACTCTTTTAACTAATGGATTTTTTTTTGGTATATGTAAGAAGTTGCATTAAGTTTACGTAAATGAAGAGTTTAATTACTTATTACCATTTACCAATTTAGATATACTTTGATAATTATTACTGCGACTAAACAGCAAATCCTAGCAAAAAAAAAAAACAAAAAAATATAAAAAGTAAACCTTCCTTTCTCTTAATTCTAATTTCAATTTATTTCTATTTAATTATAAAGGTGTAAGGTGTAAGTTTAATAACTTGGAGATTAATGCTAGTAAATGTGAAGTACTATCTTTTCATTGAAAAACGATCAGATTTCTAAGTTTAATTATACCCTAAACTAGGGACTATGCTGCGTAAACCAGACACTGTATGTGATTTGAGTATTGTTCTCGACCAGCGACTATGAGTCTATAATTAATAAGGCTAATTCAGCCTTGGGTTTCATTAAATGTTGCTCAGGTGAGTTTCGGGATCGTCAGCTATCGAAACTACTTTATGTAACTTATGTGAGATCGATACTTGAGTATGTATTTCAGGTATGGTCTCCATATTGTAGCAATGATATTTCTTTATGCCACTACAATTGACAATCCATTTAGATTTCCCAGTTATGTGAGTAGACTAAATTTGGTAGGGCTCGAGTCTCTAGAAAATCGCAGAGTTTTAGCGGACATTGTGTTTATTTACCAGATTTCTTTTCTTTGGGTGTGTCTGAACAACTAGCTTACCGCAATAGTGTGTACACTTTGAGGTCTAGAAGACTGTTCACCGTACCTTTCCACTCCACTGTTTAGGGTATGTTTGATACCATTACAATAATGTTACGAACAGTGAATATGAACTCCTCTAGTTTTGATATTACTGACAGTAAATTAATATTAAAACGGAAACTTAAGAATTGTTTGATAATACTTAATAGGTAGACAATTACTAATATTAATTTAGTAACTTTAGTAACTTTCATTAACTTTAATATGTATATTTTATTGTATATCATTTTAATTATATACTTACGTTTTTTGATATTTTTTTTTTATTTCTTTATTTTTCTTTTTTGTTACTGATATCTCAACTATTCACCCTATTTAAAGAATACGGTGTAATCCTTGACTTGCTCAACGTATGTTAAAAAATAATTTCTATACTAATTGTATATTTCTTATTTTACTCAAAACTCCTTACATACATTTTTTACTGCATATACATATTTAGTTTACTATATTTACACACATGCTTTAAAACGGCTTATGTCAATTAACAAACACTTAATGCTTGCTTTAAGCATCCTCATAAGCATCCAAGCGCTTTATCTTGCTTTAAGCATCCAAGCGCTGCTATCCCATCCCTCCAAGCGAGTTATCATTGAAATTGCTAAGTCTTTATAATTAATTGTTGAAATACATATTTATAATTCGCTATTTAATATTTATATTTTATTTTCTTACAACAATTTGTATGATGACCCTGTATATGTATAGTCTTACCTCTCCGACTATATACAAAAAAAAAATAATAAAGTACCCACTTTTGCTAATAGACTTTTTTGTTGTAGAAAAATGCATTAGTATTAGTAAAAAGGAGTGTAAGTCAAATATGTAGTTTAATAAAGATGGAAGTTTGACATTTTTGTATAAAATGAATTGTTTAATAGTGAAATGAGAAATTCATATTGTATATGTATATGTATAAGAGAAAGACAGAGCAAGAGTATAAGAGCAATACGCATGCATTTTAATATTTCAAACAAAGATTATCTATTATAATTAGATGAGCGACTTCCAGCATGTGATCGAATTTTTTTTTGCTACTTGAAAAAAGAAAAAACAAAATTTAAATTTTATTATTTAAAAACGGTCCGGAATAGCAATACCATACAGTATTTAAAAAAACTTTTTAAAATACTGTAAAGGCCTTTTCACTAATTAATAATAAATGACTTAGTGGGTGTCCTATACTCCATATAGAATATGAAAGAAGAAAAAGATTTATAGAAAAAGAAAATGCTGCAATAAAAAATTCAAACTGTATAATAAAATATAACTTTTAACCACAAATGAAGTGTTAACCTATATTTTCTGATACATCTATGCAGTGTTGAAGATGCCAGTCTTTTTGCTGAAGGGTCTTGCGTTAAAACTACTGTAAGGTCAAAATCTTGTATAAAATATAATTAAAATGATATAATTATATTTTAATACTTTTACCGAGTTGGCCTACATTTTATTTTTTATTTATTTATTTATTAGTTTTAAAAACTTTACAAAATTCCTTTATTAAAAATTTACAATAGATATTAAAAATTTAAAAAAATTTTAATTAAAAAAAAAATTTAATTTACATATTTAAAACAAAAACAATCAATAATTGTGATTAGTTTTAAAATTAAATTTTAAATATTATTCTATCTTTTATTTAAACATTACTTTTAGATATTAATTTATTTTAAGAATCGAAATACAGACAAATGTATTGGCTCCTAGGTCGAAATTCTAGATTGCCAATAGAATATTAAATTTTGTTATATAAACAAATAATTAAGCCTATGTACACCTATGGGGTTTTGCCAAACAAACAAATATTCAGGGCATTCAAATTTTTCAAAATAAAATTTTACCTAATATGGTTATTGCCCCTTGGTACGTATGAAATTGTGATTTACATTGTGATTTAGAAATCACTGTCTGTAAATCACAATTTCACAATGTGATTTAGAAATCTGCTGCAAGCGAAGAAATAAAAAAATATGCACTAAAACATAAGACCCGCCTAGAAGGGCATATAAATGTAGACGGAGCTGGTGTGTTTAGTGAGTTAACGTTTCATATAACTGTTTAAAGTATCTTTCGATGATTCTCATCATTCTTACCCAAAAAAAAAAAAAATATATATAAGTTCTTTTATTATAATTCATCAAATAACACTTTTTTAAATCCATTTAAGTTTCCCTCTCGTTTAGCGAATTTCGACAGACTATTAAAAATACCTTTTAGACCTTTTATACAATAGACTATTTTGTGGCCTTGTTCTTTTATAAAGTGAGAACCTAAAATCACCTGCATTTCCTAAATTATAATAACCATCAATCTAACTGAAATTAATTGGAAGATATACAGGTGAATCACAGGTCTCTGGTTCATCGAAATTAAGTTTAATTGTTTTAAATGTTCAGTGCTATTACAATATCTATAATTTCTAAATATGATTTTTATTGCTCTATTTTGCAGATTTTGAACTGTTTTTCTTGTTTCCTTGTTATAAATGAATATAGGATAGACGAACAAAAGTCAATTTTCGGCATTATTAAAAAAATATATATCATTTTAGCACATTTACTCTTATTTTTGCCTATATTAACTATATATAAATATAATTATATGTATATAAATCAAAATACCATCAGCAAACAAACAAATTTTCGAGAATTTTAGAGAACTTTTAATGTCGTTTTGATATATAATAAAAAAAAGTAAAGTCCTAAGATGGATCCTAAACTCCTAAAATTGATCCTTGTGGTATTATTAAATCAATTTTATTTGCGGCACATGCCAAAGGCTCCTAAAAATATTAGCAGATATTTATATCTGGACAGTAAGAAATAAAATAAATAAAATAAATATTTTCTAAAACTTAAAGTAAATCTTTAATTTGTTTTAAGTCATCATTAATTTTTACTTTTAAAATATAAAAAAACGGAATAGAATTGTTTTGTACATAAAAAAAAAAAATAATGCCATTAAATATATTTTTGTTACGTTATTTTCTTTATAGTTATTATAGTTTTTAAAAATAAATTTTAATATTTTTTTTTTTTTTACATTGAAATAGGAAACTATTCAAACAATGCTTGAAAAGAGATAAACAACAAAATGAAAAAAAAAATATAGAAAAACATTTGAAATTATAAATAAATATTATACTGACTATAAACCATAAAATATAGCTGTTTCCCTTTTTTTTTTGTACAGCATTTAGATTTATTTATCTGGTAGATACATAGAATCAGGATTCAGAGAAACTGCAAAAAAACAAAAAACAAAAGAAATAAACTAAAGAAAAAATATAGTATTTTTTCATAGAAACTTTCAAGGAACATAATTTTATGTTTCCTGAAATTAAGAATATGGTATCATAAAGGCTAAAATTATAAATTTATAATACATATTTATAAAAAAAAAAACAAATTGATTTTTAGAATAAAATTATATGGAAAGTAAAAATGCAATAAATTAATCGTTAAAAATTCAAATATTGCAAATCATATAGAAATATAAAGTATTATTAAAATGATAGGCTACTAAAGGCTATTATAGATTAAATTAATTAAATTTATTTATATTTAAACTGACGGATATGGTTAAACTGATTTTTACAGTTTTAATTTTTTATTTATTTATTTATATTAATATTACATACATAAATGTAATGCAATATTATTGAACCATCGGTTACCAAGGCCATTATAGGTTTTTATACTATTACTAAATTATATAGTAATATTATTTATTTTGTTTATATTATATAGGGGCTTCGGTAGCCTAGTGGGTAGGCGTGTGGCGTATTAACCAAAGGAGTGTGGGTTCGATCCCTGCACAGGTCGTAAGTGTTTTTTCTTTATATACCCCCCTTACGACCAAATATAATGTAAATATATAGTATATAATATAAACAAAATACATAATATTAGTATATAATTTAATAATAGTATAAAAACCTATAATGGCCTTTAGTAGCCGATGGTTCAATAATATTGCATTACATTTATGTATGTAATATTAATATAAATAAATAAATAAATATTATATTTTTTTTTTTTTATTTAACTTTTATTTAATAATTTACATTCTAATTTAACCTAAAAAAAGTTACTACAAAAACGGGTTTATTTTCAAAATATTAATTAACATATAAAAATACAATATTTTTTTTTGTTAAATTTTTTTCATATGTTTTAAAATTTTTTTTGCATTTTCTTATATCTATTTTTGAGGATTAATTTATAATTGTTTTAACATTGAAAACTAGAAAAACAATGTTTCTTATTTATTTTTTTTTTATAATAAAATTCCTAACCTAATTTAACCTATCTTAACCTAATTACCCTAGCTTATACCTAATATTGGTTCAAAACCTTATTTATGACCTATCTAACCACCAATAGTTTTTTCTGAGACGTGTATCTCTAAATGGCATGTTTGTATCAAATTTTAATCTATCTCCGTTTATATTACCCGGATTATATTCAATTTTTTTACATGTAGCCCGTCTACTATAATGATATAGTAGAGGGACATGATTTTCTGTTAGTATAAAACCATTTTTGTCAAGAAAGATAAAATGCTCAGGAGCAATGAATCCCGTGAGCAAAGTCTTTCTAATGTACTCCTCATTGTGGTAGAATATATGTGATATTAAACCATTTTCAGGAGTGTTTAATGCTCTCTCATAATGATTTCGAATTAGTTTTATCACACGCCTATCCATTAGGCTAGCGAAGCCCTTCTATTTCATTTGCATATTTATAGGCGCTTGAAATTTTTGTGTTACTTTATTCTATTTTATTCAAAATTGGTTATTTTCTAATAGTTTTGTATCCTAGTGAAGACAAGAATTATTTGACTTTAATATCATAAGTAAAAAAAATTTTTTTTTGTATCTATAAATGCAGATGCCGCTACAGATTCCTTTTTTTTTTTAATCATACAAGATTTTAAAATGCAGTTCCAATTTGTAGTAATGCACTGGCAGTCAGTGAATAGAAAATTTGCATGCATATTTATGTAATGTTGAAATGTTATAATATCAGACTTATATCTACTTTAATACATATTAAATATCTAGATATATAGAAATATTTATACATAATTTCGAAAATTTTCAAAGAAAAACAAAATGAGTTTTGAATTCTGAATACCAAGGTTTAAAATATTTATTTGGTGAATTATGAATAAAAGATTATAATATATATTTTTTTTGCCAACATATGAAATTCACCTTTGATAAAATGATTAATGGTATAAAAAAACTAAAAAAGACTTTAGTATAAAAATTAATAAAGAAAACAAAAACATTATTAGTATTTAAAGTTTTATTTGCAAAAATGATTCAGGATGTAATGCAAGCCTTTAAAAAATGAAATATTTAAATCTTTTGGAAAATAGAAAAATGTATAAATTACATATTTCCGCAAGTTTTTCCTTTTTTTTTTTTAAATAAAAAAGGTTTTTTTTTCCTTTTCTTTTTCAGATTAAGGGGTATTTACGAATTTTAATATCTTTAGTAAAATCTTTAGTATCTTTAGTATCTTTAGTATAAAAAACAATATATGCTTTGTAGAAATAACTTAACCTGATTTTACTTAGTAGTATACATGTTTGCTTTTTTTACTAATTTATGGTGCTTGAAAATGGAATTCATAATATGACAGATATGTAAAAAAATAAACTAATAATTTTTTGTTCATCCTATCATTAAGTTAAACCTTATATAAATAAATTGCTACTTATCTAAACTTTAAGATTTTTAAGATGCAAAAAATAAATTTAAGAGTAACTGGATGAACATTGAAGTAAATTGTTTTAAAGTAAATAAAATGATGTCATAATTCTAAAAAAAAAAAAAAAATCCACAACCCTCATTTTTCTAAAGCATATTATACCAGTACTCTAATGGTTTCTTAACCAATTCTTCACCAAAATCGAGACACTGTGATATGTTTAATGGTATAATTTCAACCATATTACGTATCATAAAAGTTATCCCTTCCCGTAATCAAACTCTTTCTCTCTCTTATTTAATATTTTATTTCTTCTGGATCTTACCCTGTTTTTTAAGTTGCAGAATATTGAATTTTTTTTGCAAGATTATAAACAGTTTTAAATAAAATATCATTTAAAATGAATTGCATTTTTTCTATAGTGTGCACGCTGTTGCTCCATACAGATATTTAAAAAAAATTTTTACGCGAATGTCAGTACTTATGTATTAAAAGCTGATGTACTTATTCTCTTACCTGATGATGCACCTAATCGCAATTTTAAACATGAGATTATGCAAACAATTATGACGTATAAAACTGAATGTTGAAATAATAAAATTATGTTTGTGGAAACAAATCAATTCATTATCAGCCAACTGAGAAACTTTTTAACAAAACTTGACAATAAGCTGGTAACATTTTTCTTCAATTAAGTTATAAATTTTTTTTTATAGAACAACGATTTAACTATAAAAAATTTTAAACAAAGTCTTATTTTCAACGAATGTATAAATACATTAATTAGCCCATATATACATTAAACAGACTTATAAAAAAAAACAAATTTATAAAAAATATTTAAAAAGAATTTCATGCAAAAAATTTTTATTTTTAAAACCAGTTGTTTGTAACCATCAAAATCATATTCACCGTGAAAATTTTTAAAATTATAGTAATTTTCAATAAGAGCAAAAAAAAAACCATCGTTACCTCAATATGTTCACATAAACAAATCCCATCTTCACAATAAGCACAATGTGAATATTTATGCGCATCTCTAACACCATTTCCTATCGGTGGATGTAATAATGTACTGTCATCTGTATAGTCTCTATAATGAAGTATTTGGGCTTGGGTTAACTCATGACCGGTTGCATCCAAAATGGATTGACAATCATCGTTAGTTTCAAATGCACTACTTTTTCTAGGCCTAACACGATAAAAACTACATTTTCTTTCCAAACGAAATGGTCCAGGACCAAAAAAGTCTTTCTCTTCGGCAGCTTGTGATGATGTTGATGCAGCTTTAATACTATGACCAGGAGATGGTAATGGGGTTGCTGGTGTAACAATGATTGAATCTTGAGGTATTGGAAGAACTTGTAAACCGCTTATATCTTGTGTAGTAAATTGTGTTATACCCGTTGCTGGTTTTGTTGTAGTTGTTGTTATTAAATCAGTCTTCTCATTTTGATCATCTTCAGTTATGGTTGTTTTTTCATATGGTATTGGTGCTGTTGCTGTTGAAACTAATATTGTTTCATCAACATTAATTAATTCAGCACCAACTAAACTACTAGTACCTGGTGGTATAAGTTTATTTGTATCAATTGATATTAATGGTGTGGCAGGTGGTGTAGCCTCAATTTGGCTAACTAATGGAAATGATGCTGTTGCAGATTTAGTAAGATGTGGTTTTGTTTCCAAAAATCCATCATCAGTTTGTGATAGACGTGGTGCTGATGGACGTCCATGATGTAAATTTGAACGTGAATGATGTAATACAGCACCATGTGGCAAATGTGAATGATATTGACTATGTTGATTAATAATTGATTGATTATTGCCATAATAAACAATACCACCACCTGGATGACGATGATGATGTGCATGAGGATGTTGATGCCCTTCATGTATTGGCAGTAATAGTTTACTTTGTGCTGCAAAACTAGCAGCACTTAATTTACGTGATTGACCACCAGCAGGTGTACGTAAATAATTTTCTGGTAATTGATGAAATTGACGTGATTGTTGAACACGTGGTTTAACTGTTTCATTAACAGCACGAATACGAGCTTGTTGGGCTTGATATTTTTTTTGTTTATTTTGACGAGCTTTACGCGATGCCAATGAAGCACCGCCTGCAGCCGCATACATATTATAATGATTTTAATGCTGTAAGTCAATTTTTTTGTGTTTTGTTTTTGTTTTAGTATAAGTTAGTTAATAAGTTACAGTTATTATGTCTATATGAAAACTATATAATTTCTCAATTTTGTCAAGACTTGTAGTTTTTTTTTTGTTTTGTTTTTTTTTTTAAGTCTTTCTAGTAGTGGTACTTTTGAACATAGATAAAATTATGGGAAGCTTATAATAAATATTTTTATATCGGAATATTTTTTCTTTTTGAAATGAAAGAACACGAAGGATTCTTTTTTTTATGATTGATCGTAAGTTAATGAAATGTTATTTTTTTTTTCTTTTTTTCTTATTAATTAACGGAATTTTATTTCTAAAGTTGCCCCTTCTAATGTTTTTATGTTTTATGTTTTAGTTTTCTAATAAGTGATTAATTTGATTTTATTGAATAAGAATTAAATAATATGTGCGTACATTTTTCTTGTTTTTTTTTTAATTCGATTTCCTATTTTTTTGTTTTTTTTTGTTTTTCTTGGAAATTTTTCCTTCTTACTTTATAATGAATGAAAAGAAATTTATGAATGTAGGAAATTATAAAAAGAATGATTTTTAAAATTATATCTAAGATTTTATTCTTAAAAATATATTAGCAAGAAAATTGAATAGTTTTAGCCTCGTTTTGTTATGTTTTTTACACATAAATTTTTATTTTGTTTTTTGTTTTTTTTTTTTTTAATATTATGAATAAAAAGTTACATCACAATTAAAAGCAATGGCCGGAAATGGTGTATGCAGCAGTTTTAATAATTTAAATTTTAAGTAAATACTAAATATTTTTAATAGCATTTGTTTAATTTATAATTTTTTAAGCATATCATATTAATTTGAAAAGAAAACATTAATTTATTTCATATAAATATAAAAAATTTTCTATAAAAACTTTTAATAAAAATTGCATTGGCGCATTTAAAATAAAAAATTAATGAAAATTTTGTAGTAATTAATTATAAAATAATAATAAAATAATTAAATTAATAATTATTAATAAATAAATTATTAATAATAATTAGTTAACAAGAGAAAAGTCTTCTGTTTTTTTTTTGTTATTTTTTTGTTGGAGAAAATTAAAAAATAAAATTTTTAGTTAAATAATTAAAGAAAAATAAAAATAAATATTTTATAACATTATTAATAAAATGAATAGGAAAGTATTAAAAAATCTTAAAGTATGAAATTTGATTTTTGAAAATTTTCTTTTATTGAATTTTTCACATATTAGAATTTTATTAATCTTTCCTATTTATTTATTTCTTTTTTTTGTGTTTTAATTTATATTAATGTTTTATTTATATAGTTTTTATAGCAAATAATTTATTAATCCCTGTACTTATTTTGTTTAATTCTTTAATTTATATTAATGTTATTTTTTATTTATTTGTGATTAACACTGGGTTTTTTTTTTTAATTTTTTTTGTTTTTCAATATTTTTTTGAAAGAAGAAAACAAGTCTTTGAAAAAGGTTTTTTTTTTTTTTTGTTTATTTTTATAGCAAAATATATAAATCTGATTATATTATTAAATTTATTAATAGTATTTTATTTTTTTTTTGTATAGAAAAGTGTGTTTTTTGTGTAAAAAATTTCATATAGGTTTTTTTTTTTTTAAGTATAGATTTTTAAAAAAATTTCTAAATATGAGATATTAAAAAATGTTTTACATTTTGATTTTATTTTATTTTCTTTAAAAAAATAAAAATAAAATTAAAAAAATTGAATTAATATAATCAATTTATTTGGAAACTGATTGTACTGTTTAAGTTCTTTTGCTATAAATTTTTTTTTTTTTGTATTTTTTTATTAATTTTGTATTCAAAATTTATTTTGTAATAAATTTTTTTTTTTTTTTTTTGAAGATTGATGAATTGATTGTGTTAAAAGTTTTGTTTTGTTTTATTTAAAATTATTTAAATACAGATTTTTTTACATTTCATAAAATATTTTTATTTTCATAAAATATAAAAAAAAAAAAAAAAGGAAGTATAAATGAAAAATACATTTTTTTATAGATATAGTCGACGATAGTTTTGTGATAGTGATAGAAAATGATTGTAAAGTGTAAATATTATAATTTTTTTTGTTTTTATTAATTATTTTATTAATAATAAGTGTACAAAATTATTCTTTCTTTAAAAATAAAAAAAGGAAAATTGAATCGAAAATAAAATTATCTTGAAAAAACAAATGAAAGTATTTTAAATTAATTAAAATTTAACCAGAGAAATCATATTTTTTTATATAAAAAAATATATATATATATGTATATATAAAATGTATTAATTAATATTTATAATTAAATGTATTAATTAAATTTTTTTTCTTTATTTTTATCTAATAGAAATGTTTATTATTTTCTTAAAATTTAATTTAAAACAAAAAATCGAATTAAATTTGTGATAATTTTTTTTAAAAAAAATTTTTTTTGAAAATTTGAATGCATACGAAAATGTTATTATTAATAACAAAAAAAGAAAAACAACATTAATATGCGCGCTAAAATGAATTTATAAAATTTTTATTTTTGTTTTTTGTTATTCTAAAATAAAAATTTAATTATTATATTATTTAATTTATTTTATTTATTTAATTTAATTTAATTTTTTTTTTTTTTTGTTAAAAAAATAAATTTATAAATTTGCTTATTTTTTTTTTTTTATTATATTAATAATGATTAATTAAAAATTGTATTGTCTTGTTTGTGTTTTTTTTTTTTTTTGTTTTCTTTTCTTTCTTGCAAATATATTTGATATAATTAATTTTTAATTTTTAACAATTTTTTTTATTCAATATTAATTTAATTTATGGTTGTTTTATTTTTATTTATTAATAAAATGATTTCTAATTTAAAAATGAAATGAATAAATTTTGTATTTTGTTTTGTTGAGTTTTAAATATGGATTATCATTAATATATTATTATTATTTTGTTTTAAAATAAAAAAAAAATGTTTTTGTTTATGTTTTTTTTTTTTTTTACTTCTAAATTTGATAAAAGTGTACAAAATTTACTTTTAAAATAAAAATGTTTGAACTAACATTTATTTTTTTTTAATCATTATATAAAAAAACTAGTATGCGTTACTGATTAATGTGGTTGGTTTGTAATAAATATTTATTAGCCAATAAAAGCATCATTCATAATTTTTTTTTTTATTTTTTATTAAAGATATTAATTATTATCTATTTATAAACTAATGATTTTTATTTTTTTATTTTAGTACCTATATACTTTCTTTCTATCTTTTTATTTATTTTTTTTTTGATTTTTTTTATATACTCGTATTTTCGATTAGAACTTCTATTTTATGATTTCCTATATCTTTCTTCTTTTTGATATTGGACGTTTCTTTGTTTATTTTATATTTAATATTATATTTCTAAACTTATGTTCTATATATCCTATTGTTTCATACGTAAAAAAAAAACCTATTGTTTTGTTAATTTTTGTATAATTTTTATCTAAATTTTTTTTTTTTATTTAATAGTTTAATTTTTTTATTTTCATATTTTTTTTTTTTTGTTTTTTTTTTTTTATTTTTTTAAATTTTTGTTTAATTTAATTTAATTTTTTGTTAGTTTTTTTAACCTATATTTTATTCTACAGTACATTTATTATGTTAACTTTTTTTTTTTTTTTTTTTTTTTAAATCAGTTGTGTGTTTTTTTTTTATATTATATATACTAATAATTAAAAATTAATTAATTATTTCTAATTTTGTTCTTATTTTAAAATATTAATTAATTTTTTTTTTTTTTATTATTAAGTGTGGGCAACTTTATGAATTAATAAAAAATTAATGAATATAAATGAAATTTATTGTTCTTAATTCTTATGTTCTATCACTTCCCATAATATAAAAAAAAAAATTTTATCAAATAAAATATAGATTTTGATAGTTGTTGAGTTCAAAATGGTTCAGTTCTGGTTAAATATAATAAGAAATGTCATAAATAGTTCTGATTATACTGAAATGAAAAGAAGATAAAAAATTTGAAATGTAAAAAAATATTTTAAGAAAAAATATAAAATAATGACCACAGAATTATGTAATGTATAAAATTTCGTAAATTGTAATATTTTTTTTTTTTGTATCTATTAAATGTAGTAAATTTTTTGTTTATTGATTTTCTTTAACCTTTAAATTTGAGTTAAATAAATTTTTTTTGTATAAAATTTCAAAAAAAAATAAACTGTTCATTTAAATCTTTCAGATCTTTAAAAATATTTAAAAAAAATTTTTTTTTTTTTTAATGCAATTCTAAAAACAGCAAACAACAATATTCATCAAAATATAACATTTTCTTAAAATAAAATATATTAAGTTTAAATAACTAGAATTTTTAGAACTAAACAAGACGGAATATAAACCAACGGTTTTGAAAGACACACATTTTTTCAAAAGACAATACAAGCTGTTTAGAATTGTGACTTGCAACAAAATTTCCTTTAGAATTTTTTTTAGAATTCTATGTGTATGAAGAATTGCGAAAAATCTAGCGGACAGTTTCTTGAGTTTCTTCAGTCTTTAGATTCTTAGTTATAAAAAGAAATCTTTTATAACTAAGATAACCTGTTAACACATCTAAAATATAATGTTTGAGTTTTAAGATTTTCGTTATACTTTGAAAAAATTTGAAAAGTGCCTAAGTTACAGGTGTTTAAAGATACAAAATTTTATAGTTTTTATTCCTAAAAGCCTTCAAAAAGAGGGTGGCAACAAAAAACAAAATTTCTGGGAAAACTTACACTAATTATAAAAGATTTGTTTTTTCTTAAAATTTTATGGTTCTAACTAAAACCGTGCCTGAGTTATAAAGGAACAAAAGTTTTGCAAAATTTTGTCTTCACATAACGGTAATTTTTACATTTTTTCTAAATTTCCAAAAAAAAAAAATATAATTTTGATATTCATTTATAAAGGTAAAAAAAGAGTCATATCAAATGGCGATTTTAATTTGAAAAAATTTCAAGCAGAACTTGAAATACTTTATTACATATTTAAAAATAGGGCTTTTTCAAAGTTTGAGGAGATCTAGTTAATGGATGAAGAAGTTGTCCCCCCTACAACAGTTCTAAGTTTTCTAAGATCTAGTTCCGTAATGGATACTGAAGTTGTTCCTCCTACAAAAGTGGTTTAACATTCATTTTTGAGATCTACCCATGGTTAAAATTTCATTGTTTTATCTTCACCGGTGTAGAAATCTTGTTAACAGATGGACGGACGGACAGAGTGAAAGTAATAGGCCATGTTTTTCAGAATGTTTTTAAATATGAGCTAAAAATTCTATATATTATAATATTCAAAAAAAAAAAAAAAAAAAAACGAAGAAAATCTGCTAAAAAATTGAAGGGATTCATAAACTTTATACCATATACAGTATGTTGTTTAAAGTATGAAAATGAAAACAGTACATACATTTTGCCAAAAAACATTAATTCATACGCTTGTTGGTAATTAATTAACTAAAATACTATGTAAATACCATCTAAAAAAAAAAAAATACTTGTAAATATTACCTTGAATATAATATAAAATAGAAAAGAGTATATATATAAGAAAAATTATATGTATGTATGGATGTTCACATTAATGAAAAGGAGTAATAGTGTATATTAACTATTAGTTAAATGGATATTTTTTTCTTTTCTTTTTTTTCTTTTTTTTTTTTTGAATCTTTTTCCAAGTTAAGCAACATTAAATAGTATTTTATTTTTCATATTACTAATACCCTGTTTATTTCTTCTTATATTTTACCTTACTTTACCTTACATAACCTTAAAAAGTTTTTTTTTTTCGCCCATATGGAAAGTAACAATTTAAATTTATTACTGTTGGTATAAAATCCTTTCTACTTTTCTATCTAATTTATAGGATTAACTCTTGGGGGTTTTTTGTAATTTTTTTCTATATTTATGTGCATATTTTTATATTTATGTGTATATATATATATATATTTTTTTTTTTTTTTGTTTATATATATATGGATATGTTAACGAACTAGTAGTACAAACAGTACTAATTTTACTATTTTATATGTACAGATTTCTGCGATTTATCGATCCGATTCTATTTAATGTGAAGTAAATTTAGATTGCAAAAAAAAAAAACTGGGGAAAAAACACAAAAATTTCCTAAGGTGTGCTTCTATCTTCATATATCTATATATATATATATATATATATGTATATTGTATATATACAATGAAAAACACCAACAATACTTGTTTTTTTTTTTTCCTATTATGGAATCGTTTAAAAAAAAAATATACCCTATATAAATCATTTCTTTTTATTCGATTTCCAGTGGACAACAGCATGTGGCAACGATTTAGATTGTTCAAATGTGATATTCAGGTGGGATAATAGGTGGTAAAATAAAATATATTTTTAATAGAACATAATAAATATATATATTAACTCATTTAGAATAACCGTACTTCTTTTCTAGATCATATATATAAAATATTTATGTGACATTAATTTTTAAAGTTCCTTAAAGTATTAAATTATTTCTAATGCATTTTTTTTTTTAAAATTTTTAAAGTTAGTGACTAAGTTTCATTTTGACTTCGTTTTTTTTTACTACTTGCAAAAGTAGGACTTATATACAATTTCTTATTTAAACTTAAATGGATATAAATATGTACAACAACAAAAAAAAAACTGAGCACTAAAAAATATAAAAAGACGAAAAAAAAACTAAAAATAAGGAAATAAAAACAAAAATTTAGGTTTAGCTTCATTTTTTCATATTAGGCTAACAATTAGTAACTTTTCATATTTTTTTATCATTCTATAATATTATAATAAATAGTAATACTTTACATCAAAAAGGATTATTAGGAATGGAATGGATTAAAGGAAAAAGGATTATGCAAAAAGGATTAAAAGATTATAGGAAAGGAATCAAACTTAAATTTAGGCCCACACATCCAAAAAGAAAAAGTCAAAATGACTCTCCATTTGGTTGAATCTTTATAAAATGCAGTCAAGTAATTTAAACAAACAAACAAACTTATGTTGTCATTACAATTTGTTTACGTATTGTATGATTGGTACATTTTAGACTTTACAATTTATCTTTGCAGCTCCTCATCCGAGTTTTGTTTTCAATTATTATATATATGTACGTAATTTTTAAATTTAAACGTTTTACAAAAACAAAAATGTTTAACAAAATTCAAGAAAACCAAAAGTATTGTGATATGTTTTTTTCATTCCCATTGTTATAAGGAGCATAAGGCATCCACTAAGTAATTTGTTATTCATATTTGACTAAGGTTCAGTTTCTGGAATCATTAATTTCACTAAACCTTTAATTACTCGTCTATAGCTATATAGTAGAAGATTATGAGACGTAAATTTTATTTCCAATTTATTCTTCGAAAAAAAACTTCAACATCATAAACCGCAACATCGGGCCGCGCGAATCATACAGATCCTTAGTATATTTATATACATAATCAATTTAATAAATTTGATCATTTTTCAACTCAATTAAAAGGAGTTTTCATTTTATAAGTTTATTTTATAGTAGAGCAACAGACTGACATACAGACAAAAGGACAGAAATAATAAAAATAATAGACTATAAAATAATTCTTTTTTTTATTTTGTTAAATAGTGAGCCAAGAAGTAAATTTTTTTTTCTGTATTTTTGATAGGATATAATCTGATATATATATATATATTTTGATATATATCTGATATATATATTTTTATAGTGTTATATAAATAGGTGAGGCACAATTTATTAAATACACATGTGTTATAATATACAGTGAAATCGATCATACTGCCCTAAGTTACTTAACTATACATAATACTTTTATTTCAAATCTGAAGATTCATTACAGATAAATTTTGGGTATAAGAAGGGATGGTGGCAATATAATATGTATTATATGTATAAAAATACATAAAGATTATTTTTAAAATATTTTAGAGGGATTAAAGAGAAACAATGTGTTAGGAAATACAATTTTTTAAGATTAAATAATAAAAAAAAAAAAAACAAAAATAATTTAAAGTTCTAAAAAAGGGGTTTTATTGTTTGTGATAGTCTGGAAATTTACTTTTACTTTGTATATACAATAAGTGTCATTTTATATATCAAATTATTTTCAATTAGATAATGGATTGATTTATTACATCATAATATTATTATGTATACAAAAATAAAATTTAAATTTACCCTTTGAAATTGAATTGATAGACATAATAATAATTAGGTCAATATTTTCTTATTACAATATTCTATGATTAGTTCTTGAGATTTGATTTTTTGACTGTTTTTTATTTTAAATTTATTGTTTTTTTGCTTGATACATGTTTAACTTGATACTTGTTTTTTCGAGAGGACGACACTTTCCTGAAAAAAAAATCTTGACTAAAAAAAATCTTGAAAAAAAATTTCTTGAAAAAAAAAATCTTGAATTTAACTTGTCTTTCTTAAATCTTGTCTTTCTAAAACAAAAAAAGTATTATTTTATTAAAAAATAACAAAACTAAAAGTTTTTAAACAAACAAAAAATATCTAATCAAGATTCCTTCTTTTTCCAGAATATTTATATACATATATCTATATGCGAGGATGGATTTATAGTTGGGTTCAAAAGCAGGGTTATACGCTTTTTCCAGAATATTCATTTATATGTATGTGCGAGATTCTCACTTAGGAGGGATTTTAAAGTTGGTTTAAAAATAAAGTTTTTTTTTTTTTTTTCTAGAATATTTATATGCGGGATTTTAAAAGTCGGGATTTCGTTACAGATCATATTACGTTTAATGAATTTTAGTGACGTGTTTAAATACTTGATATGTAAACTCTCAAAAGAATACGTTTTGATAATTTAATTAAACCTGTCTTATATATTATAATATATTTATAAAGAGAGAGTATCGAAATCCCACAAATCAAAATTTCATGTATCAAAATTTCGTACTTTTATAAATCTCGCGTGTCAAAATCGATATTATTTAAAAAATCTCGCAAAAAAATACAAATGGAAAAATACAGGAGGTAAGTACACTGCAAAAGTACAATGGAATTAAGTTGGATTTTATTGTTGGTTACAAAATCAGGCTTTCAATAATTTGTGTAGCGGGTTTTGGGAGCGGTAACCCCCATTATTTTAAAAGTTTCTTACTGGAGATTTAAAAATATAATTACTGGGGATTTTAGAATTCGGTACAAAATCAGAGTTCCAATAATTTGTTTAGCGAGGGTTTTTGGGACGCCAACCGCCAGACATTTAGAGTAGTCTTGCTGTAAAAATAAGTATGTCAAAAAAATAGTAATGATTTTAGAGACAGTTAGAAAATCAGGGTTCCAGTAATTTTTTTCTTTTCAAATCATCATTCCAAAAATACATATTTTTTTTTTTTTAGGTTTTTGTTTTTCAAGATTTTTTTTGTTCCATATGTTTTTTTCAGGATATCGATGGGGACCTCACAAATTCACAAGTATATAATGCCAAGAAGGAAGGAGGGAAAATATGATTGGAAAATGGGGTCATGATGGATAATATGCGATAATTGTTGGGAATACTTATATTATTTTTATTAGAATTGATCTTATTAATTAAATTAGATGAACAGTAATTGTTCTTATCACGTGTTAGACTGCAGTTGTTTTAGCTATCATTGAAATTTTTATTTTCAATTTTTTTTGCAACGTATATACATATAAAATTGCTAAATATATAAATTATAATATTTGCTAAATAATAAACTCAGTTATTAATTTTTAATTTTAATATTTGAAAAAAATCAATTTTATCATTTACGGATTTTTAGGACATATGAAGCAAAATTGTTCTAATGAAAAAAGTTTAATTTCTTTCCATTTCTGCCTATCATTGAAAAAAATTATGATGCAATCTAACAACAAAATTACTTTTATTTTAATTTGAAACCTAAATTTACTTAAACATTTTGCTCATTGCTATAACCGCCATTACGTAACAAAATTTCAGCTTGCAGTGTAACGAAATCCAATGATAGCTATTAGCTGTATCATTATAATCGAAGCAATTCTATTTATTATATTGCAATATTTTATTATAACGTGAAATGAAAATGGTTTTGTTACATATTTAGATTTTTCTATTAGTATAGTGTATAAAGTCTTAATTGTTAAATAATTCCAAATTATTTCTATTTCGTTTTAGCTTCAATGCAAGGATGGTGCATAGAACAAGGTCACAAAAACTAACCATTGATTATAAGTACGATTATGTCACGCATATACTAGCGCCATTTATTGTCTTGTACATTTGTAACGTTTAAAAATGGAGATATTTATTATTGATAATATCGGAAACTTTTTCTTTTAAGCTGTTGTTGCTATTGAGAAATACTTAAATCGATGTTTATACGAGAAAGCTACGTATAGTGACTGTGAAGTCCTCTAGTTTCGATATTACTGACAGTAAATTAATATTAAAACGTAAACTTAAGAATTGTTTGATAATATTTAGTAGATATACAATTACTAATAGGGAGTGTCGGTGACCTAGTGGGTAAGAGAACACCGAGTGGGCTGAAAACACCGAGGGAGTGTGGGTTCGAATCCCTCAAACGTCGTAAAAGTTATTCCCCCTTACGACATTTACAGCCACCGTGAACAGAAAAGTCTGTGTAATTTTCTGTCTACATTTATGTGGCAGACAAATGAACTAAAAAAAAAGAAAGTTACTAATATTAATTTAGTATGCCTCATTAACTTTAATATTATGTACATTTATTGTACCTATATTATTTGAATTACTTACGTTTTGTGATTTATTTATTTATTTTTTCTTTTTTTTTTTGTTACTGAACTTCAACTATACACCATATTTATTTACCTTGACTTGCTTATAAGGTATGTTAAAAAATAATTTCTATACTAATTGTGTATTTCTTATTTAATTTAAAGCACGTTATCGTTATAATTCGCTATTTAATATTTTTATTTTATTTTGTTATAATAATTTGTATGATGACCCTATATAGGTATAGTCTTACACTATTACCACTCCGACTATATACAAAAAATTAATAATAATAAGAAATGGTTGGAAATGGTGCGGTCAGGGAGTAGTAATTGATTATGGGATATTATTATTATTTAATTTAATTTCATTTTTAATTTGATTATTATTTTTTGTATATTATAAATTTTATATTGAAAAATTTGGTAAATGTAAAATACCTATATATAGGGTGTTCAAAATTGAGGTATCATTTTGATTTTGCCGCCATTTTTTTTCTACCTGGAATTTTTATACGAGGTTTCTTTAGGTATATTCTAAATACATTCCGGTTAGTTAATATGGAACGTTACACAAAGGAACAACGTGTTTTTGTTATTACAAAATTTTTTGAAAATGATAAAAGTTTTCAAGATGTAATTAGGAAATTTCGAACAAAATTTGGTAGAGAAAATGCTCCAACAAATCGTGCCATCAAGCTGATGGTTGATAAATTTGGTTGATGGTTGATAAACTGAATCTGTTCTTGATAACAGAGGCAACATTTATCAACGTAGTTGCCGTTCAACCGAGAATGTAGCAGCTGTGAGCAGAAGTGTTGAAGAAGATCCAAAAACTTCCATTCGTCATCGTTCGCAGCAATTAAACATCAAACCATCCACATTATTCAACATTTTGCATCGTGATCTCCATTTAAAGGCTTATAAGATCCAGCTGACGCAAGAATTAAAACCAACTGACCATGCATTACGTCGGCAATTCAAAAACAAGAAGAAAATGAGAATTTTTTTAACAAAATAATCTTCCCTGACGAAGCTCATTTCCAGCTCAATGGCTACGTCAATAAACAGAATTGCTGCATTTGGGGTGAAGAGAATCCAAGGGTTATCTTAGAGCAACCAATACATCCACAAAAAGTTACGGTTTGGTCAGGAGGAATCATCGGACCATATTTTTTTGAAAACGCAAATGGAAATGCGATTACGGGCAATGGAAATCGCTACAGGGAGATGATCCGAAGCTGTTTGTGGCGGGAAATTGATGATTTGGACGTAGAGAATATGTGGTTGCAACAGGACGGTGCCACTTGCCACACAGCACAGCAAAAGAAACAATAGATCTTTTGAAGGAAAAGTTCGAGATCGCATTATTTCTCGTAGAGGAGTGATGTGGCCATAATAAATACAAGTCTGGATAAAAATTAAACAATTTAAATGTAAATGGTACTAGAAAAACTCAATAGTTTAAGAATGCAATTATAGAAGTGCATTTCTTAGATCATGAAACACCATATACTAGTGTCATTTAATATATTATATTAAAATCTTTTTTAATTATACGATTTTTATAGTACGATATTCACTTTTATATCTCAAAATTACATTTGGTTCCTATTACTTTAAAAGAGATTTTCCTTATTTACTTTCAAATTCAAATAATATTTTTCTTATTCAGCTTTTAATTTTATTTAATAAATTAAAATACAGGAAAATTTCATACAATACTTATAAAATTTTTTATTTTGTTATATAAGGAATTATACATATTTCTTAAAAAAATAAAAAAAAACATACAGGAATAAAGAAAGGGAATTAAGAAGAAGAACAAAAGAAACAAAAAAAAAAAAAATAAGTATATTAAAAAATGCAAAAAGTTTACATTTCAGAATTGATTTTAAAATGCATTAAAATTTTATAAGAGTTTTCTTACAACGTCATTTTCTTCTGTTATTATTATATTATTATAGACTTTATTAAAAAAAAATCATTATAATGATTTTTTGAATAATTTAATAAAATTTTAAACGAAAAACGAGCAAAACACCGAACAACAGTTTAGGTAGTTATAGTTTGTGTAAGTGATGTATACGTACTCGTATATTTTTAACATTAAGAAATAAAATTTTTTCTTTTTTTTTTTATGTATTTTTCTATTTTTTTTTTCTTCTGTTTATCCTTCATATTGTGTTTTTCGTATAGTCTTTATACTCATCCTCGGTTTTATATTCATGAATTTCAGGACATTTCTCCAATGAGAAGAACATTTTTATATTCAACTAAGTAATACAAAATAAAAAATACAAAAAAACAAAAAAAAAAAACGTATTTTGGTTGTACGTAAATGGGTGACATTATTATTATCATAAAGGATAAAAATAAGGATATGGAGGAAAAGGTCTATAGAGTTAGAAAATATATACATATACATAAGTAAAAACCTATATATATATTAGGTATGTAAAACTTTGCGACAAAAGTTACAATGTAAGGTAAATTATATATAGGGTATAAGGACAATATAATTTGAGGTATTTTGTTTTCATACTTTTATTAAAAATGAAAGTTTAAATATAGTTTTAGAATATTTTTAAATATTTCTTGAAATAAAGTTTTTTTTAAAAAAAAAAAGAAATAACATTTAGAATAAAAATAATTGTACTTCTTTTTTTTACACGCTATCCCAACTCTGGAGAGGAATTAGGGAAATAATTAAGAAGAATTGGAAATTAAATTGGAAGCAAATCACTAAAGATTATTTTTGAAAAGTTTCAAATTAAATAATGGATCATACCTATATCAGACGGGAACAAATTTTAGCGGGTCTAACAATAAATGAGTTTCCATAAACCGGTTTAAATCATTTAGGAATTTTCAGTCGAGAAATGAAGATTTGTAGCCTACCTTGTGTTGCATTTGAATTCTTTAAAAGAAGGCATTATTGATTTTAATTCAATAGAATAAGTATCATTACCTTTAATATATTTATAAAAAAGTGATAATGCTTCAATATTTTAACGTATGTGAAAAGGAGTAAACGTTACCTGAATAAAAGGATCGTCATTTATACATATATGATTTATAGATATTAGACAGATTCCTAGAAGAAAAATAAACTTTACAACGAGAAAGAAAATGCAAACACTTAGCAGCTTTCTTCGCTATATCAAAAATATGCTAAATCCACAGTCTTTTTTAATTTACCTTCCTGTCTAAAATTTTCATTTTTATTATAGATTTAATTAGTGTCAAATAAATTATAGTTTGTATTAAATAATAATGATTAAGATGATTAATAAAATACTAATTTGAGTTAAAAATAGAAGATAATGCGTCACAGCGATACTTAATGATTTTTAGTGTTATATAAAACTTGATATATACTTTGTGGTTTGCCTTATATATATGTATATGTATCAAAATACGCTAAACAAAAATTTTCCTAAAATGTGTAAACGTCAATATAACACCGATACACATTATCCGTTATTCATTACACATAAGTACACTATAATATACAAAAAAAAAATAATTTTTTTTTTTTTGGTATTCACGTATTTGCAATTTTTAAATCATATCTGAACTGAATTAGAGTAACGGTGAAGGCTCATTTTAATTTTGTAAATCTTTTTAAATATTAACGGTATATATCATAGCTATGTACATGTAGAATTTACTTTTTCTTGTTAATTTTTTTTTGTTCTTTTATGTACTGAGCCAAAAAAAAAACTTAGTTATTTAAAGAATCGGTGAGTGGGAATGACAAGAAGTAAATCTATCATACAGTACATTCAATATACATGGCAAAAACTTTTTAAAATTCAAAACTAAAAAAAAAATCTTACATATAAACAGATATGTGTTCAAAAATATAATATAGTTATATTATACAGTTATACAGTTAAATATAAATACGTAAATTTTACATACGTATACTTTCGGTTTGTAAGTACATGTATTAAGATTATGACACCATTTTTTTTTTTGCAAAGATATTTGAAGAGAAAAAATAAACTGGAAGAACAGAATTGATACACAAAAAAAAAAGAAAAAAAAAATTTTTTTATTTTAGAATAATTCTAAAAAAAGAAGAAAAAAGAAAAGAATACAATATAATATTATAAAAAGTATAAAAATATTAAAAAAAAAAAATTTTTATTTTGAAGGAATGGGAATGGATAATTTGATTAAAAAACAGAACAAAAAGAAAAAAAAAAAAGAAAATAAACCCCTTAAAAGAAAAAGGAACTAAAATTAAAAAAAAAAAATGTTTTGAATTTAAAAGTTTTAAAGTAGTTTTTTGTTTTTTTTTTTTGGTAAATTTAAGTTTTAATTCAAAATTCTTTAACAAATTTTAATCAATAATTACTTTAATTTTTAAATAACATTTTAAAGGGAGAATTGCTGAATTAGTTTTGTCAGTGTGATGCAATAAAAATAATTAGTATATAAAGTAAATATCTGATTATTTGAAGTTTAATTATTTATATTCAATTACGGCCTATCAGCAATATCTAAATAAAGAAAATTTTAAAAAAGTAACACATTATCATTTGTAAAAAGAGGTCCTCTTATTGCTTTCAAAAACTTTAAAGCCGAATTTAATATTCTCAAATAAGATTTATACTTATAGTCAAATATATCTAATGGATTTATATATAGAAGAATACATAGAGCTGAGCATGTATATTTATAAAATTCTCTAATATCTGTGTATGTAATATCTATGTAAAATTAACAGCCTTATGGTCAAACTTTTGTATAAATAAATAAAATAAAAGTATGTTGGTATAAATTTGAAACATATTTTTTTTTTACCAATCATCAAAAACGATTGGAATCATCCAAAATACGCTGAAAATGGACGATACGAGCACGATACCTCAATCAACGTGTTGGACTTTAACTCACTAAACATCACCATATCCTTCTTCACCAAAGAATAGCTTATGGGACCTTTAGTACTAATTGTACTACTGTTTGGGTAAGTGAAGATTCGGCTATGAAATAAAAATAGGATTAACGTTTGCAGGATTGTGATGAACAAGGATGTTGCTCATCTCAATACATGAGATGGAAGATGGTTCCACATTTGCGATATCAAATCACAAACGAATTGTCATATTCTGAATAATGCCATCTAATTTGAATTACATAGAAGGGTCGGCAGCTTATACCAAATTTAATTCAGATTGAAGAAATATAATATATTTTTTTTTGATACTTTAAAAAAATTCGATATAGAACTAAAATTTTTGCAATTTTTTTAATATGATATCATTAAAAAAAAAAAAAAAAATTTTAAATTATTCCTTAGGTGTGTTATTTAAAAAAAACAAAAATAGTTATTATATAATTATTATGTTGTAATTAAACATTTGAATTAAAATTAGCTGAATTAATGAACACTTTTCCCAATAGATTTTTCTTTACATATTAAGTATGTATTAAATATATTTGCATATAGAGAACCTTTTGTTGTTTATTTTTAAATAATAATAAAAAGGATCTAATATGTGGTTAATTGCTTAAAAATCCAAATAAAATACGTATTTAATACATAACTAAATATTATATTGTTATTCATTCAAAAAAGATTCATATGGTATTTCTGTAAATGTTCTTTTCGTTATCCTTTTTTTTTTTTAAATACGATATTCAATATTGTTTGATTGTATTCTTTGATTTATTACCTATTTGAAAAATTCCCCTCTATTTATGATAAACAAAATTTTACAAAATAATGAATTCATGCAATCAATGAAAATGGAAAAAAAAAAAATCTAAAAAGAAATTCCAATAATTTTCTTTGTAAAACAATCGATTAATTTTAAGTCAGAGATATTCAAAAATATATAATTATATATGTATGCATTTTCTTTTTCTTTGTTTTCTTATACGCTTATGTATGTGTGTGTATATTATCAAAAATTATAATTTAGAAATCAATTCATGAAATTTATTATTCACTAAATTTAATTTAACTATTAATTATTTTTTAAAGGAAAATTACTAGTACTTATGTATGAATTTTTCGTTGTTAAGGTGACTACACCCACACAATTTTTATGTAATTTAACTAAGATTAATAACCTTAATTATTGACCTTTAAAATGTCCTGGAGTGCCACCATTTAAAAAGAAATTATTAGATATATTAATAATAATATACGGTTTAAGGTAAAGATAAGTCAAAATTTTTGACCTTGACCAAAGTTTTAATTTATCACTTAACTGAAGTATCAAAAGAAAAAATTCAAGGATATAAAATTAATACGTAAATTTTTTTTACTTACTTAAATAAAATATGAGAAGGTTTAAGATTGCTTATTAAATCTTATAAAAGTGTTGGATAAAGTACTTCTAAAATATAAAAACTTAAAAGGAAAAAAAAAATTTCAAATTACATGTCCTTTAAAATAATAAAATAAATTAGATACAATTATATTTCAATCAGTACCGGTCGAAAATTTAAGAATTATTTTGTGATATCTTATCAGATTTCCAAATAAACAAAAAAAAAAAAAAAATTTCTAAAAGAAGTTTCAAGTCCTTTACATACCTTCATATTTTAAATTGTCATTTTTTTGTTCTTTTGATTTATTTACTTTAATGATCACTTGTAAAAATTCCCTCGTGAAATGCGTTAAATTTTTATGATTTTTCGAATAAATTTTACGTTATATTTACGATGTATATGTATATATATTTATACCTGTATTACAATTTTATAACCTTGTCCTAGTTTTAATGTTAAAATATTTTTATATAAATGTATATACATACATACATACATGTAAAATAACTAAAATATTTAATTTTTGTTTATTGTTGCAGAAGGAAAAATATTGAGGAAAAGAAAGAATTCGAAATAAAATAAAATTATTTTTTTTCGAAAGTTGATTTTTCTTTTTTGTGTTTTTAATTTTTTTTGACAAACGGGCGTAAAAGAAAAATAAACAGTGATCGGTTATATTTTTTTATTTTTAATTTTATTTTTACTGTTTATATGCATCCACCTACTGATACAATTGTCGAAAAACTCCAGATATGATGGAAAAACTCTTTGATACAAAAAAAATGATATGTTAAGAAAAAAAAAAATCAAAAGAGCATAGTCCATATTCCAAGAGCATAAGGAAGAAATAAAACTGCTGAAGTTTATATACAGAGGTACCACAAAAGCAAAGAACGGGTTTAGGAATAGCGATAGTTAAAGAAGGAAGATAATAAAAACATTCATCTTACCAAACTACGTACAAATATATGTCTCTAAACAAACAGCATTATTACTTGAAGTCATCAAAGTGACGGAAACTAGACTTCAAAAATTCATGTTATATACACTCAGCCTTATGATATAAATACACAACACAGTGATAATTAATCAAAAAAAAAACTCTTCAACTATAGCAGAAATCCGCAATAAAATAATCAAGAACAGAGGGAAAATACAAATCACGTGGATACTTATGTACATCGGGATAAGAGGAAACGAAATGGCAAATAACAAAGCAAAACTATCACTAATTCGGTCAATTATATTAATTATCCCAAAATCCCATACATTGGCGAAGAAACAGATTAACAACACATATAAAATAAGATACAGCAAATATGGAACGAAACTAACTCTATTAGAAAAACATTCTTTCCTGATGCAAACAAAAGCAATCTCCTAAATATAGGAAGCAGAGAAATAGGAGTAAACATTTCAAGAATTAAAATCAGATGTACCTACAAGCACCCAGAAGCAACTATTCAAGAGAAAAGCTCTTCCTAAGGGCAGTTTTTGCAATACAGTATCCACAATAAAAAGCATAGTATTCGATCACAATAAAACTGGATGGAATCGAAAAATTACTGGACTAAAGAAGCCACCAATAATAGCAAAATAATAGCACTGGCAAATAGCAACTGGGATTGCATAAATAAAATCGTTAACCTTTTTAAACTTCACAAAATATGGAAACACATCTAAAACAGAAAATATAAGAAAAACAAAAAAATAAATATAATAAGTATAAAAATAAAAATTAGATTAAATAAATGAATAATAAATGTGAAATAATAAATAAATCACTCAATAGAATATATATAATAAATATAAATAAAGTATATAATTAATGTTAGTAGTAGTTAAGTAAGTTTTTTGTTACGGTTGTTGTTTAGTTTTTGAGTTGGCTCACATGCATAAAATGCAACCGGTCCGATAATTGAGATTTATTCATAGCCTTTGTTCAGGCGCGGCTGTAAATGTCATATGGGA
The DNA here is from genome assembly GCA_947095535.1 of Poecilobothrus nobilitatus. Taxonomy (NCBI): domain Eukaryota; kingdom Metazoa; phylum Arthropoda; class Insecta; order Diptera; family Dolichopodidae; genus Poecilobothrus; species Poecilobothrus nobilitatus. Next base: position 171,951,335 of record OX352774.1, read on the forward strand.
AAATAACTCTTACGACGTGTGTGGAATTCGAACCCACACTCTCTCGGTGTTTACAGCGTATTTTATACGCTTTTACCTCCTAGGCCACCGAGGCCCATCGATAATTAAGATGTATTTATAGTTATATATTACATTAATAAAATTATAATAATAATAAACTATATTTTAACCTAATGATGAAAAGGATATGTACATTAACCTTAAAATAATCAATTAATTAATAATAAATTGGGTGTACAGTTTGAAAAATTAGTCCTATGTAAAAAATTTAGGATTTATGGTAATTTATATGTTCAAAAACTTTCAGATTTAGAAAAAAAAAAGAAATTCTAAATTGCTTATAGTTTAATTTTTTTTAGTAACATTCATTGGAGCGGTAGTATTGTGGTAACTATTTTACATAATATACATTTTAGTTCAATAAAAAGTTAAAGAACATAAATCATAAAAAGTTAAAGGACACCATTTAATATTTTTCAGGATACCATTTCAGTATGTTTTACAACAAATGATTATGTTGTCAACTGCCGCGTAAAAAAATGTTGTTATAATTTTATTTGTAAATTTATATGTAGCATTAACTATGATATGTTCGGAATAGGTGGAGGCGGATATGTATACAAATAAAATAAAATTTAAAGGCGGTAATCAAAAAAAAAAAAGAAGCAAAATCATATTATGAAAAAAAAACCAATTTTGTTTCATTACGTACATTACAAATTTGTATTATCATATGTAAAGCGTTTATGTTTTCTCTGTTCTGTGAAAGTATTTACATATGTATATTTTTTTTTTACTCGTAAATTGTTGTTCTGTTTTTTTTGTTTTTTTTTTTTTTGTTGTGTGTTCAAAAATTAATAAGTGAGTATGTTTTTAATTCACATATAAAGTAGACAAATGGAAATTTTATTACGTTTTTATTTTTGATAATATCTGAACTTTTAATGAGTTTTTTTTATGCTGTTGTTGCTATTGAGAAATAAATCGATGTTTATATATTATTGTTAATTTGATTTTTTTTTTTTGTGTATTTTACTTATATGTATAGGTTTTATGTTGAAAAATTTTGTAAATGTAAAATATGGCTTTAAGAAATAGTGTCGCACGAAATAAAGTCGCAAATTAAAATTAAATAATATCGCAAAAAGGAAATAATGTTGAAAATTTATGATCGCAAAATTTCGCGACATTATTTTTCTTCTTGAGCCGTTATTTCATTTTTGATTGGCGACTTTATTTAATAATGATTTTCAACGAATTTATAGAGAAACCTGTTTGCATACCTACTTTAGTATAGATTTTGGAGTTGGATTCAAAATCAGGTTTGTGCGTTTTTTCCGGATTATACGGGGTGTTTCCTACTCAATGGTTTTCCTTGAAATAGATTATCGTGCGTGTCGAAACGAACAAAAAATTGTAATTGTAAATTTTATATTCTTTATATCTCAAAAACGGTTAGAGATAGAGAAAATATTATTGGGTACTAATTATAGGGCTTGTTTCGAAATATGCTATAAAATGTATCCCAAGTACAGGGTGTTTCAAAAGAAATTTGAGTTTGAAACATAATTTTTTCATTTTAAATCATTTTGAACCTTCATAACTTTGTAACTGTTACGTATATGGGGATCATTAGTACACAAAAATTAAATCTGATAAGTTACTCTACAAAATGCTTTTTTGTTTTATGTCTCTATAACAAGTCGTTCAAATTATAGATTTTTTTATGAAAAGTCGCTAAAACATCTTAACCCCTCATATCTCGAAAAGGGTCCACAATAGATCCATTGTACTGGAGGTATAATGTTTTCTGCGTTTCGACATGCCCGATCACCCATTTCAAGGAAGACCATCGAATCGGAAACACCCTGTATATATATTTATACATATACGAGATTCAGAATAAGAAGGGATTTTAGAGTTTTCAAGGAAGACCATCGAAACGGAAACACCCTGTATATATATTTATATATATACGAGATTCAGAATAAGAAGGGATTTTAGAGTTGGATTCAAAATCAGGATTTTCGCCTTTTCAAGAATATTTATATACTGTGGTTAAAAAAAAAATTGAATTAACTTTCAATTTTTTCTCATTTTTCTTATTTTTTCGCAATATTTTTTTTAGAATAAAGAATTTTATAAACGGTTGCAAAATTAGGATTATGTATATATTCTGGAAAAAGCGTATAATCGTGATTTTATATCCAATCGTACAACCTCTCCAAATTCAAAATCTCAGATATATGAACATATATTATATAAATATTCTGGAAAAGGATAATACCCTGATTTTGAATCTAACTCTAAAATCCGTACTAAAGTATGTCCATGCATACAGGTTCCTATACAAATTTGGTGAAAATTATATGAAATATAATTTATGAAATAAAGTCGCCAATCAGAAATGAAATAACGTGCCCAGAGCGTGGGACTGTCCAGAATATGGGAAATAAATGTATCTGTTGAAAATATTTTATGTACGAGTATATTATATGTTAGATTCTAAATTTGGCGAAATTTTATAGTTGGTTGGAAAATCAGAGTTGTAGTAGGTCGAGTTAGCTTTTTCCAGAATGTGAATGCTATGGGTATGGGAGGTTCTGATGAGGTGCTATATTTTATAGTCGGTTACAAAATCAAGGTAATATACGTATTCTGAAAAAGCGTGTAATCATTATTTCGTCACCAATATTTTTGTATACATAATTCATGTTATTTTTCAAATAAATGTTTTATTATTAAATTAGACATAAGACCGAAAGCGTAATTTTGACGTTTAAATATTAAAATTTTTACGATATTATTCTATTGTTGCAACTTTATTTAATTTATGATTTTGAGATTTTATTTCATTATGAAATGATGACGCATTGCTTACGACTTCATTTCATTTTTGGTTTGTGACTTAATAAAGTCACCAAAAATGTTGCGACTTTATTTAATTTCTTGCGATTTTATTTCATATCTTGAAATCGACATTATTTCATTCGACACTATTTCATAGAGCCGTAAAATATAAACGAATAATGACATCTATCAATCAAAGTATCAGCTTAATAAATTCATTATTTAAGTAAATGATAAATGGGTCATCTGTATAAAATAAAATTAATAAGTACAAGTCCTGGGAAATAATTAAAGAACTTTAATGAAAATGGTACTAAAGAAAACCAAAATAGTTTATTAATTCAATTAAAAGTACATTTTCTGATTATACATTTTTAATTCATCAAAAATATCGAAATATAAAATCATAAATAAAAAGAGTTAATACTTTACTTTAACGGACTAGCATAATTGGAATTTTTGTTTTTTTTTTATATTTTCTTTGACAGAAATCAAAGTCTAACAAAATCATACGGCTAAGGAAAAACTAAAACGTTATTTAAACTTTTTAAATATGAATTCTAAGCCACTCTGCCATAACTGGAAGGAAACTTCCTGATAAGGAAATAAAATTAACGATAAAAAATTCAACTTTTTATATATATATATATTTTTTAATACCAAAACAAAAGAAATTCAAAAACATGTCTTTATCAACAATTAAAATGGAACTGCTCAAAAAGTTTCTTAAAATACTACTGGCCGAATAAAATCAAAAATAGAGGAATTGGAATTAAAATATGTAAAATCCGACTAGGTTATATCTACTTAAATAGTACATTAACAATCAAACACATTTTCCTTGAATATTCAAAGGAAAATTTCACTATTCCTTGTTTTCATATTCACTTTCCTTGGATCAAAAAGCTTTTTATCTTTTATTATTATTTTATTATTTATAGGCCCCACACAGTACAGTAATAAATTTATTTAAAAACATGTTCATAAACTGTTTCAGCTGTTCACCACACATAAATAAACTTTTGCTTAAACAAATTTCGAAATTTCAGTATTTTTCTACTTACAAGAAGACACTGTAAATAGTAAATATAATAGGAGAAATTTCATTACAAATAAATATTCGAATCAAGAACTCCTAAAGCAAATTAGTCAAAAAGAACTAAATGATTATAAGAATGTTTTCAAGATCTTTTACAAAAAGTGAAACCTTTAATACAAAAGCAAAATACTTTGATGCTGGATGCGATATCTGTAAAAGTTAAGAGTTGTTGTAAAAATTGTTTTAATTTTTGTCAGTAACAAATTCTAATATTTGAAATTTTCTTTTTCAATTTCTCAATTGTCGCATACTTCAATTATTTGATAGAGAATAGACAATTTAACAAACTGTTTAACAACTGTTAACAAGAGAGACAACTTAACAAACTGTTTCGAAAGAATTCTGCACATGATTAAACATAGCACGTTTAAACAAATTTTCTGATGTATGAACACCGAAAACATTCAATAAATCTGACAAAAATACTGCAGACAAAGTCTAAAAATATGTGTACATTTGAAAAAAAATTTAATTACTATAATAAGTGGAACTCAATATGACTTAAATTTAAATTATATATATAAAAACGAGGAAAAGTGCAGTAAAGTAGACTGTGTCAACTCTGGGATGAGCGTAATATATCCTGCTGTTATATAACTTGATCATCTTTTAAACAATTTCATATGTTTTAGTACCGAAGTTATAACTGCCGAGATATATTTATGTAAATTGTGGACTTGTATGACAGCTACCCGAATCTATTGCACCAGCACAACATAATTTTACAGAAGTTATTGCTATATAATTTGATCATCATTTGCAAGATTGCAGACGCGTAGCTTCATTAAGTTCCAAGAGGTTCAAGAAACCTGAACAAACTGCTCTAAACCAACCAAATTTTACAAAAATTGTTGGTATATAACTGGACACCTCTTCACTAAATTTCAGATATCTAGCTTCAATGGACACTGCGTTATTTTCATTTCAAAAGAGAAGTTGTATGGTAGCTACTAGAACCTGTCGCACCAGCACAATCAAATTTTCCAGATGTTGATGGCCTATAACTCCATACTACTATAATAACTCCTATAATAACCATTTTGCAAAACTTCATATACCTAGTTTCAATAATAACAAAAGAAGTTGCATGGCAGCTATTCGGCGGCCGAAAATGCTGGATTTAAATAGCGAAACTAACAATTTTACAAAAATGACGTAAAAAAAATTTCAGCCTCATAGCTTCTATTTTTTGAGTTATCGCGCGGAAAAACGGACGGACCGACGTACATGGCTTAATCGAGCCAAACCATAGCTTTCACACTATATTTAGCTCGACTCCTTTAAGGTGTCACAAACGTGATGACGAATTGATTATACCCTTGAACATAGTTCATACGATATGCGTATAAAAAAACTAAAATTTTGCAAATAATCAGATAACTTAAGTATTAAATATGTTATGTACACATATATAAATAATATAAAAGTAGCAATAAGAAATGAAAACCTCATAATGGCTTCTAACATTAGAAATTAAAAATAAATTTTGACAAAATGCGCTGGTTTGGAAAAGTAAATTTAAGCTTAAAAAAATACAAGTCAAGATGGTGAAGAATTAAATTTTGAAACAAAAAAGTTAATTCTAAAAATTTGATTGTCTTGCTGTTTATCTTTTGATTAAATAATTCTATTAAGCGCCTAAAACTCTTTCACTTAACTCTTTCACTTATTTTTAACTTTATCAAGCCGATATATAGTCGACTTTAGCTGTAACTTATTTATCTATTTGCATTCGAACTATTGGTCTATTAAACATATCAAATCAATGATAGCAGGATATTTGTACATAGAATATATTATATAGTATTTAATAAAAGAAAAGCAAAGTAGGAATAATCAAGATATTAAAATTGTTACAAGATGCACATTTTATAATTAATTTTTTTTCATTTTATTTTATTTTTTTTTTCGAAATATTACACATGGCCGAAGTTTATTTAATATGTACATATATAATTTTGCTGCACGTATACTTTTAATTTTACTGCATTTAATAAAAGGAATCATGTACGTATTTTTGAATATTTCATTTTACGGTTATGATTAAAATATAAAAATAACTATTCTTGCAATAAAAGCCCATTCATTGGAACTGATGTATGATGACATCCAATTACACATTAAATTTATATATGTGTATATGCATATTTTTTTTACTGTTCATAAATGTACTTAAAATTTATTTATTTTTTTTTTTATCTATTTTTATCTATTTTTTTTTTTCTTTATTAAAAAGAAAAAAAGAATCAAAATGGAATGCATAAATTCACTTGCTCACATGTCCTTTTTTTTTTTTCTCTTATATTGAATGCCAGTAGGGGTATGTCATCTTTCAAATGTTATTCCATTTTTTTTTTGTTAGTTAAATTTAAAACCTTTTACGTAAACATATTTTTATTTTATCTTAAATATCATAAATAGGTGAATAGAATTTTTATAAAAAATGTTATTTTAAATTATTTTTTACTATGTTAATGAATTACATATTATGTATTTTTTTTGTCAGTGTGTCCGTTTGCTTATTTTTTTTTTTAAGGAATTCTTTTAGTACTCTCTTATTTTTTTTTAAAGAAACATAAAATATATGTCGAATAACCCATAATATCTGGGGCTATCATCAGATACAAAGAAACACAAAACAAGAATCTCGAACAAAAATATCAAAACATGGAAAAAATCTCGAAAATATAAAATTCTTGAATAGATTTGAGCTCGAAAAATTATGATTAAAACAAACAACCCAATTTTTTACCACAACATTTTATAAAAGAGTAAAATATGTATATGAAAAATGCCAATTCAATTCCGTAAATAGCGTATAAATGTTGTTTTTAAAAATTTAATAAAAAATTAAAATAAAATCCATTTTTGTTCACGATACTCACGATACTCAAATAATTTTTTACTCTGCAAAGTAAAATTTAGATATAAAGTGTGGTGAATAGATACTTGTATTATGTCAACATTTTAATAAGTAAATTAATGAAATAAGACAATATGATTATTAATTTCATTTAATATTGATTATCGGCCGAGTGAAAAGAGAACATAAATATTTAAATTAAGAAATAAAAATATAACTCTCAAAAACAAATTTTATTTTATTTGGCACAGTCAAATTTGGTTTTTACTTATTTTACTGCAAATGAAAAGTTATTGATTGCATTGGCTACCATTTTTCTGCAATAATATACTTATTCTCTAAAATCGTGGTGAAATTGATTGGAGCCACAAACCATAACGGTTTTGATGTTTTGAGTTTCCACTTTACTATTGTGAATTTTTTCAAATTCTAAGTCTACAATTTGCAAACTACAATTTTTTAAAGATCTTAAATTTTTTTAAGATCTTCATGTGCATTTAACAGAGCTATAAACCTATTTGTAAAAAAAGGAATGATAAAAATGTGAATTAGAATTTTTTTTTTAAATTACAAGACTTTTTCATTCAAAAATTTCTTTTGTATAGTAACTCTTGAATTACGCCCAAATAACACGTACGGAAGACATTTTGAAATATAGTAAAGTAATCAATTACTTTAGTTTTTAACAAAAAATGTATAAATTATATTATTTCGATATTTTTTTTTCTTCTTGATTATTAAAAGTCCGGTTTGTATTATGTTAATTTTTGATTTGTATTTCTGCACGGTGTTTAAGTTCTAAATCTAAATATAGAAAACGATTCTAAAAAAAAAAATAATCAGTCAGAAAAGTGCTGAATTTAAATCATAATTTTTAAATTTTGAATATTTTTTTTTTTCTATAGAAAATTTAAAAAATAGAAAAAACATTGCATTTCCTAATTACATTTCATTCTAAACATAATATTCCTTCCCTTTCCTTCTTTCGTTTGTTTCTTATAGTATAGATATCTAGATAATTTCATTTGTAATGAAGAAAAAATAACAAAGATAACAAACAACAACAAGAAGAACAAACAATGTTACCTATTCTTAATATGTATAAGTATAGTATCTTCTCAACCGAACCCCCATCTAATTATTTAGTATTCGAATTATCCTTATATGTATAGTAAAAGAAAAAAATTTTGTTAGTTTTTTCGTTGTTTTTTTTTTTTTTTTGTATCTTAAGAGTTATATGTATTTTTTTTTTAAAAGCATGTTTGTTCAACTATTTAGAATAAGATCGGATCTAATTTTAACCTCCAATTCTTCATAGTACATTCGTCATCATCTGTTCAACACCACTTACAACATTATTTAGGCAATATACTCGTGAATTCTATTTGAGGATGTATGCATGTATTTGTATATTAGTAGGTAGTAATAAAAAAATTGATGACATTTTTGTTTTTGTTGTTTTACATTTTTATCACCTGGGTTCTCTTTGAATATTTTTGAATAGATATTAATTTTTTAACTAAATAGTAGAATATGTTAAATACATACTATTTATTATTATACATATGTTATACTCATATACGTATATTTATGAAAATAATATTCATAGACATAATAACGGTTTTGTAGTATTGGTTGTATATAGTGGATCATTATAAGAGAATAGGAGAAACTATATAGAAGATAAAAGAATGAATACGGTTATAGAATGTATTCCATATATACGAATATAATAGTGTTGTGTCATTTATTTTGTACAGAACTGACAAGGAAAAATAAAAAAAAAGAAAAGGTTAAGGTATCCATTTTGTTACTTTTAATAAACGTATTTTTTTTTTTTTTTTTCTGAAGATTATGTATGCAAATCAACATTATTACAACATACAAATTACACTCATCCTTTTTTGTTTCTAAATTCTTTGCGATTCATTTAATTTTTTAAATCTTATATATATATATATATATATATATTTTATGAAAATTTAAATACAGGTTTGTGTAAGTGTGTGTAAGTGTTTTTGTATGAAGTTTAATAGAATTTGCATATGCAAATGCAAGTGCATCATAATATAAGTGAGTACTACTGTTAAGTACTTTTTTTGATTTTTTAATCTTATGACAAGGTTTTTCTTATGTAAAAAAATAATTTTTTTTTTTTCGAATTTTTTTCCAGTTTGCTTTCTTTTTTTTTTTTTTTTTTTTTGAATAATCAAGGATATTATACTGCCGACAATGTGGGTGCATGTCCTTTATAAAAAGAGATAGCAATACTTGGAAAAAGAAGATTAAAAAAAAAATAGAACAAAAAAAAAACAGAAACAAAAACAGAAAATAAGATGAAAAAAAAAAATGAATGAGTTTAAAATGTTATCTATTTAATCAAAATACAGTATAATGTAAAAAAAAAAAAATAAAATTTTTGACAAAATTTATTTTTTGAGTCCTTCTAAGAATAACTGTATATATACATATTATATATGTAGTTCTAATATTTATAACACCTGTTCTTTCATTAACCCCACCTTTGTGTATAATAATCATAGAATATGGTATTTATGTAAGCCTTATATTAATATAAATTACAAGAAAAATAAAGAGTAGAGGATAGAATTAATGTTGTAGAAGAAAACTTACAACATAAACAGGGAAATATATTATGTACTTGTACTACATTATATAATATATATATATAGATAGAGTTTTGTTTTTTTTTTACCAAGTAATTAGAATTTTTTTTTTTTTTTGCAATTTGGCTGGAGGTTTAGTTTTTCTTTTTCATTTTATTTTTACAATGACAATCGTGATGCCTGCTACCATTGATACTGACTGTTGAAATAACACTTAAGTCTGTCATGAAATCAAGGATACAAGAAAGAAAAAAAAAAAAAAAAAAATTTAAAAATGCAAAAGAAAAACAAAAAAAAAAAAAAATTAAGATTAAAAAATAAATTAAAAAAAAATTTAAACAAAAATAAAGAAAAAAATTAAAAACAATCATCTAAAGTGTTCTTGACATTAAGACATACCATATTTATGTTTTGTTTTTGAAATTTCTATAGTAGTAGGATATTAAAGGAGGCAAAAAGTGAAGTTTTTACTTTTTCCATTTAACTGTTTTTGTCTCATTCTCAATTTTTGTGGTGGAAATACAATTAATTTGTTTGCTTTTATTTATATTGTACTTATTTTAAATAGAATTGAAATAGAAGGACAGGGTATAAGTGTAATAACGGTCAGGGAAATGATGAAGATTTAAATGCTTTAATTTTTTTTTTTTTTTTGTAAGGTTCTTTTTCTATTTTATATGGAATCTTTTATATTAAATCTTTAATTTTTCTTTTAGACTTTGAACATCTTTTGACTACTTATGTTAGCTCAATTCTTGAATATGCATGTTAAATTTGATTAGATACTTTTTATATATCTCTAATATTGAATCAATTTTTACCTTGCACTGATGAATCAATTATATTTTGCTCCATATAAAGGCAGATTATTCTAAATTCTTTTCAATGACAACAATAATTTATTAATATTAAGTTTGTTTAACAACAATATACGGTTTTAAATTTTTCATTAAACTGTAAACATGAAATTTGGTTCGACTGTGAAAATTTGGGAAAGACCAGGTCACCTATTAGATCTTTTCCAACGTAATAAACTAACACTGAAAACGTGACTATATGCGAAAGTGAACAATAACTGTAGCCCGAATAAATACTATAAATTATAGTACAGTAGTATTATATTACAGTACATTACGAGCTGTATTAAATGCGACTAGTGATGTCAGATGATGGTAGATTTCACGTAGTTAAATTAAAAAATTAGCATAACATAACAAATATAGTATGGGACATCATTTCTAACACTGAACACATGAACAATTTGTTAATCTAAATTTAATCAGTTAGTTATGATAGTTCAGTGAATTCTTGTGTTGTCTGATGCTTGTATTAAACACAATATCTGATACATAATATAAAAAAAGAAAAAAAAAAGTACTGTTGTTGGATAGCATGTAGTCAAATTTTTAACATTCACTACAATTTGAAGAAAATTTTGAACTAAGCTTTTCATTTTAATGAATTCAAGCTCTTGATTTTTTGAATGAAATGCTAGTTGAATTTTTGAAAGTCAAATATTGACTAAAAACTTTGAAATAAATAATAATAATTTTATTGTATAACTTGTACAACCATTTCAATATAAAAATTAATTAGATTAGGTATTAGGATATCTGTACAAACAATCATGATCAGATAAATTGACCATTACAAAAAGAGTCTAATTCTGTTTTTTTTTTTTTTTTTTTATAAATATAAATAAAAGAAATTAAAACTTCACTTCAAAGACATTTATTTTCCTTTAAAGTCTATAAATCTCTCAGGACTCAGTTATTGTTTCGTTTACAAAAAAAAAAAAGGAGAAAAAAAATAAAACATTATTTTTGCACCTGACATCTAGATTACAGTTGTTTAAATCAACATGCAAAATAACTGGCATGCAACTTCCTATATATCATGCTTTTGTATATATAAAAGGTAGTGACTAGTGAGCCATTAATTTATTGCATCAAGGAGGAATAAAAAAAAAAAATCTTTTTATTTATGTGTATTTGTTTTTTTATTTGATACATAATCACTGCTGAAAATTTTTCTTTTCTTTTTTTTATTTCAGTTTTATATTTTATTTCTTCTCTAAAGTTTTGCTTCTTTTTGTATTTTTAAAAGAATTTATTTTATTTCAATTAGAAATTTAAATGTTTTGTAATGGAAAATATCATTTGAAAAGAAGAGTTGGATATTATTAATACTATAGGGAATTATTTAAATTAAAATTTAAGTTATAGGAAAAGAAAATAATTTTTTAAAATAAGAGATTGAAAAAATAATAATATTAAAAAACCGGAATCGATTAAAATGACTGATTCTAAAGAACTATCTAATCATTATATTATAAAAATTGCATCTCTCTTTTTCTTGAGTTTTATTCTGAATTTACATTTAGTTCCTTTAATATTAAACATAAAATTGTAAAAAATCTGTAAAAATTAGAAGAACATGGCAGTTTGGATAACCAAAGATTGTTAAAGTCGGACATTATCAAAAAGCCAATAAAAAGCCTGTGGTTTTGTGACAATTTTTACATCAAAATTTGTAATTTTTTATAGACTTTTGTGAAAAGTCAAAGGACACTTTCTTCAATTTTAAGAAAACAAGAAAAACCGCTCATAAATGCAAATCTTTAATTTTTATGGCGTACTTATGACTTAAATTTGCACAGGTGTCCAATTTGTAGCTGCGGCTAAAAATAATTCTCAATTTTAGACCAAGGTTAAAACCAAGGTGTTAACCAAGGTTAAGAGCATTAAGGGATTTCTGAAGTAACTACTGCTATTTCTCAAAGAAATGTTTCTTCTTAAAATTTCAAGGTTCTAACTGAAAACGTTCCGGAGATTCGTATGAGCTAAAATTTTACCAAAATAATAAAATTTATTAAAGCTATAAAATTTAACATAACGGAAAATTTAAATAGCAAAATATTATATAATTTAATATGACATAATTTTAATATTTTTAGATTGAAAACAGGGGGCAGCACTAGAGATATAAATAATTGAAAATAGAGGTTTTCGAACTTTAAGGATCTGTAACTCTGTAATAGATAAGGCTACATAAAAAAGTTAATGATCAACAATCATTTTTTTTAAAGAGATCTATCTATGGTTAACATTTCATTGCTCCATTTTAAATAGTATAAAAATTTTGTGAACAAACGAACAGAATCAATCTACTAAGCAAATTTTTTTAAAAATGTTTTGGGAAAATGTCCTAAAAATGTGATTTCATTTAAAAGTTTCAAAATTTTGGAAAGCAATAGAAAATGTTTTTATTAAATGCTTATTCTTTAAAGGATTGAAAATGTGTTTAATGTATTTAGTAGGTAAAAATACCTTAGATTTATAGAAGGTTTGTGCTCGTTCTTCTTCTGCATAGTGTCTTGCAATTTCCACCGATATTAAACAAAAAAGGAAATTGTTGTGTTTCAAAAAGTTCGTACCAAGATCTGTTCCAAAATATTAGTTTATAAAAGAATTTACTTCATTCGGATTAATTTAAACATATTATTTGACTACAATTATATTTTCAACATTCCGTTGGATCTTTTTTTACAAAAATAAAGGATTAAAATTAATGATAAAAATATTATTAAAATTCGGTTTTCTTATTTATATATTTTTTTTTTAAATCAAATAAAGTATTAAAGTTCTGTAACCAAAAGATATGAAATAATTTTAATGCTATACAATTCTTAAACAAATTTAAAACAAGATTTATTTTTTTAGTTAGTTGAATCTTGAACATTACAATAATCTTTCTGAATAATTTAAAAAAAAAAAACTTTTACTTCCATATAAGTGAAAATATTCACGTTTAAAAAACTTTTAACTCCTCTCTATAAATTTTTCAACTGAACCAAACCAAAATTCAAAATCATATGTATATATATATACTCAACTTATAACACACAATAAAATTCGACCGCGAAAACTTTTAATTAGAAATTCTTTTAATATTTTTTTGTTTTAATTTTCAATGATTTTCATTAACTGTTTTGTATTCACAAGTTTAAAAAAAAAAAAAATAAATAAAAAGTTTTAAATTTTTCTATTAAAGCACTTAAACCACAGATCATAATGTTAAAAAGTGGAAACAAAACTTAAATTCTAATCCTAATCCAACATTTACAGTTGCCTACCATCCTCCTACTATAGATTTACTACTAAATAAATTCATAAAATTCATAAAAAATAAAAAGAAAAAAAAATTAAATTTATTGCAGTTTTGCAGTATAGTTTAAAACTTTTGAAAAAAACAAAAAATGAATAAGAATAAAATTAAAAATAAAATTAATTTTTTTTTAATTAAATAAAAGAATTAATTCAAATATTTTTTTTTTAAAACTTGCATTAGAAAATATTAAGTGTATCACTTATTTACTCGGATGGAAGTTAAGAGTTCTTCTTTTAACTGTGTGCACTTGCTTTTTGATATTGATAAAACAAAAATCAAAAAAAGGCAGAATGTAAAATTAAAATTTTTTAATGGAGAACATTTTCTGAAAGGCATTAAAAATATTTTAAGAATTTTTTGTGAATTACACCAAAATCAAGTGACACTTTCTTCATTTTAAAGAAAAAATCTTACATAATTAAGAAAAACTGCTGACACGTTGCGTAAAAAAAAATGTTGGAGCTGTAATTTTTGCGTTTTACTTTGACAAAATTTATATAGGTGTCTAAGTTAAATTTTTGACTTCTAATACCTCTTGGGGGTCTCGGTGACCTAGTGCGTAAGAGTGTATGAAACACATTGTAAACATCGAGGGAGTGTAGATTCGAATCCTACACACGTCGAAAGAATAATACCCCTTACTACATTTATAGCCACGCCTGAAAAGGAAAGGTTGTGTAATTTCCTTGTCACATTTATGGGAATACACGAAAAAAAAAATGCCTCTTAAACAGAAGGTGGGACAAAAAATTCTAAGGTAACTTGATGCTAATTCTGAAAGATATTTTTTCTTCAAAGATCTATATTTAACAGCGTGTCGGTGTTATGAAAGAAGAAAGGAAAATTTTGCAAAATTTTTGTTTACACAATATAACGGCAAATTACGGTATAAAATTACGGTACTAAATAATGGTATAAAAATTGATTTATATAGTTATATAGCTAAAATGTCGTGTTTTTTTTTAAGACTCTAAATTGAAAAAAATGTTAAGAAAACTTTGAAATATCAACATTTAAAAATAGGACTTTTAATCAAATTACCATCGTAATAGGTTCTAGTGACAGTTCTTCAAACATAAAAACATAAAAAACTTGTTCCAGAACAAAAAAAACAAAACATTAATTTCACAACCATTAAGACTTGGTCCATGGTTCGTTCTATCTTAAACGAATAAAAGTTTATAAGTTAAATGTAAAAGTTTTGTAAATACGTACGAACGGACGGACAGACTGAAATCATTAGTTATACCTACTGCTTATTTAAAAATTTTTTTTAAAAAATGCACTAAAAATACAATTAATGTAGAATTAAAGAATTAATTTAGAATTTAATAAGAAATATTGTACAATTCTTTCGTCAGAAATTAAAAATATTATTGAGGGCTATTCTAATTACTGGAATATAAATACTTAACCTTAATCTTGACATTTGGTATAATTAACCAACCATTTTATAAAAAGAAAAAAAATTCAACAATAAAATTTAAAGGTCATAAAAAAAAAATAAAAATAAAATAAATCATTATTAAAAATAACGTAATATTGTAATCATATTTTCCTACTTATTATTTAGTTTAAGTGAGGCTCAGATTTTCCCAAAAGAATTACAATTAAAATTTTCATGTATGTTCACATTAAAATGATGTAAAAAAACAACTTTAATAACATATTTGCAATTTATTTTAATTTAACACGCGTTAATATATTATAACCAACTTGTCTATATTTTCACAGAAACATATGTTTATAGGTATGTACCATATATGTATAATATGTGTTTCGTATGACAGCTTTACCTACTCAGGAATGAAAAATTAAATACAAATAAATCTGAATAAAATTGAGATGTCTGAAAATCATATTAAACTAACTTAGACATTATTTTGTACTCATTTATATATACATTCACAATATATACACACGTATATATAATATTTTGAAATAATTTATGTTTTTATATATTGTGTAAATATGTATGTGTAATAAACATTTAATTAATAATGTATCAGTAAAGGAAATGCATTTTCCTGCACGCAAACCACAAAAGCGGTACAAAAATAAAATTTAAGTAAATATTAATTTTAGTATGTGTTTATTAGTAATATATATATATATATATATATATGTATAATATTGTTTTAGTATATGAATTTATACATTTGATTTTATATAAACAGGATGAAATTAACATTTTTTTTTTATGGTATGAAAGTTTATTTTTTTATGTAATTTTTTTTTTTTTTTTCATTATTAACTTAATAAGACTATAAAAAAAGATAATAATGGTAATAATAGTTATAATTTAGGTAAATATATTTAATATTGTATAAAAGTAATGCTTTATATATTGTGAAATGTATTTTGTTTCTAAGGAAACTTAATTATATTTTGTTTATTTCAAAATAAAAAAAAAAAAATGTTGACTAGTATTGCAATCGTTAAAATAAAATTTTTTTTTTTATTGAAGTAATGAATGAAATCGTTGTTTTCTTAAATATTTGGAAAATTTGTAAAATTTTAAAAATAAAACTATAATAGGTACTAATTAATATGTCAAAGCTCCTTTTTTCAATTAAACTTTATTTTACCATTTTAACAATCTTAAGATAACTTAGCCTAGAAAAGGTTTACAAAAGCATATTTATTGTATTGCTTATCTGATTACCATTTGCAATAGAGATATAATTTTTATGTTTATTTTGTATATTAAAATTCTTTATAAGGCACTTATGTAACATTAAAAGTTAAACGACATACCAGAAGTGACTGAATGTACTTAACATAGTTAACACCACTGACTGTAATTTATTTGCCGTTATTTGTTTCTTAAAGTACTAATAATTTGTTCCCTTCTAATATATAATGCCATTGTCAACTTAAAAGTTTTCCTTCTTACCTTTAATTAAAACTTAAAAAAAAAAAGGCCTTTCAGCCTTTCATGTTCTATATTTCATTCAAATTAAAGCATTTTCCACTGAAATTAAACATTTTCTTTTATATTAAAAAAAACCTTTTTGAAATCAAAGTTTATACGTAAAAATTTTCTTAATTTGTTAAAGAAAAATAATTATTAATTGAAGAACTAATTGTTTAATTTAAAAAAAAAAAACAAATTATTTACTTTAAATGAAAACAGATTTAATTTGTATAAAAGATAAGGAAAGTACTTTAAAGAAAAATGTTTTTTTTTGAAAGAAAAATGGTTTAATAAGACTTCTTTATACAAAAGCCGTGAACGTTTGCAATACTAACATAGCAAAAGCTAATACATAGCTCATAACAGGAAAAAAAATTTAAAATTTATAGGGTTGGGTACGTACATCAAAATCCCAAATTCAAAATCCTGAAAATTTAAATCCCGAAATTTCAAAATCTCACATAGACATACATATATGGATATAAATATGTCGGAAAAGGAGAATACTCTGATTTTGAATCCAACTATTATTACTTACAGTATACCAACACATATATATCAATTTCATTCAAAAAAACATTTAATTTTCATATTTCCATATGAAAAATAATTAATTTTACAAAACAAAAGCATTCAATTTCGATATTTCACTTAACAAATAAAGAATTTTATACGAATTTATACATTTTTGTCAAAAAAAAAACATTATTTTTAAAGGATCGGGGGCTGTCGCCATCAAACTATCACTAAACATTTTTCTTTAGTTTTTTTAGTGTTGTTATCTATGTTTTTACCTTTATTTAAATATTCTTATTCTTATTGTAAAAGGTTAAGTATGTAATCTTACTGATGAAGAGAACATAGTTCTCAAAAAACGTTTTTAAGATAAATAAAAACTGTATTAGAACAAAAAGATATTTCTTTTCATTTCATTAAAAAGTTAAGTGACAAAATGAACCAAAGTGACAAAAAAACCAATATTATTTCTAGATTACCAGACTGGCGTATGCTAGACCGGGTTTATCTAGTATTTATAAATTAAGTATTTAAAACAAATAATAATGTTAACTTAAACCACTTATTATAATTTTTAGTATTATTTATAAGTAATTTTCAACCGCCTCTTTCCACTACTTTATTTGTGTCCGGTATGGAGACGTGTCGTATTTTACATTTGCTTTCAATATTGCCAAAGTTATATTTTATAAATTTCCATGTAGCTCGCCTATTATTAGTGGTAGAACAGAGGGAGGTACAATATTTGGTACAATTGTATTGGTACAAATATTTATGAACTTTCTTTCGAATTTACGTAATTCTATCAAGCTTAGCGTTAATATTATGTCATATTGGTATGGTTAGTCTTAAGTTTTTTTTGCGGCTATGAGAATTTTGCTATCTTTTGAAATAATGTTGTATTTAATTTGATCGATATAGTTTAAGGTTATTGAAGGATTCAATTGAACTTCCAGCTACTTAACTGACAACTACTATTTTGATTGAATAAGGGAATATTATGTGGTGCTTTAAGATTGGATTTATTGACCGTATATTGCGAAACAAAATTTTCTCACATTTATTATAATTAATTTTCAGAACCTAAACTTTAACATTGATCCTAAAGGAATATTAGACATGGTTTGAACTGTGACTGATGCATTCGACCGAGTCATTGACAGAGTCGATTATAATTATGTCTTAGGCAAAAACTAAGGCATAATTATTTTCCCTAAACAATGCTAACATGTTTAAAAAATCTGCTTTTCAATGTTGTATATTTTAAAAATCTTTCCATAGTTCCAATGTTTCACATTCATATCATATTTATCAACTTCACAGTTCAGAAAGAAATAGTGACCTTTTCTTCTTTTATATTCCATATCATTCATAATATCTTGTTTTGTAATTCTGAACCTAAAGAAAACTTTTTGAACTTTAATTATGAATCATATTCAATTAAAATTTGTTTTCTATACAGGGTGTACTATATTTCAAAAACTCCATTTAACAATTTTTTATACTTTAGCATTATGTAACACATTATATAAAAATTTGTTATTCTTCACTGAAACTACTGTTTCCCCTTTTTAGCACATTTCCAAAAAAATTTTGAAAAAATGTGCTTATTAGTTTCACTCTGTCCCTCCGTCCGTCTATTTACAAAACTTCTACACCGTTAAGGATAGAAAAAAAATTTTTAACCATGGGTAGGTCTCATAAAAAAAATAATTTTCTGGAACAATTTTTTCATGTAGCCCCTCCCATTACGGAGCTACAGCCCCTCAAACTTTGAAAAAGCCCTATTTTTAAATGCATATATCTAATGTTCTGCTTAAGATTTTTTCAATCTGAAAACGTCATGCGACAGGTATTTTTTTAACTTTAAAAATTAATATCAAAATTATATAATTTTTTTAAATTTAGTATTTAAATTTACCGTTATGTGAAAACCAAATTTTGCATGATTTTTCTATCTTCATAACTCCGAAATGCTTTTAGATAGAGGCTTGAAATTAGAATTAGTATAAGTTTGCTCAGAAAATTTTTTTGGACCACTCCCTGTTTATGAGCTATTAGGGCTTAAAAATTGAAAATTTGCTATAACTTAGGAACCTGTAGACATTTTACTTCTGCAAGATATAAAATTAAAGCTACAGTAATATATTTTAACGTGTGTTAAAGATTTATTTTAGTTGTAAAGGGTTCCAAAGTTGCAGTTCTTTAAAATTGCGAAAAAGCCCCATTTTCAGATGTATATATCTCAGGCTCTGCGTAATAGTTTTGTAATCTAAAACCGCCAGAAGATCGAAAATTTTATTATTTACATAAAACAATATTAAAATTATGCAATATATTGTAATTTACTATTTAAATTTACCGTTATGTGAAAACCACATTTTGCATGAAATTTCTTTTTTCATAACTCCGGCACGTCTTTAGATAAGAAAGATATAGACAAGAAAGAACTTTTAGAATTAGTATAAGTTTTCTCCGAAAATTTTTTGGTAGCATCCGCTCTTTAAGAGTTATTACGCCTCAAAAATTGAAAATTTGCTATTTTTAGACACCTGTAACTAGGCACCTGTAAAATTTTTTCTTCGATAAGACATGAAAATTAAAGGTTCAATAATATATTTTTACGTGTGTTAACGGCTTTTCTTAGTTATATAGGATTCCGGACTTACGGCCTCTTAAAATTTCAAAAATGTCTTATTTTCACATTTTTTCTTATGAAATTTTCAAATTTTTGTGCAAGTCACAATTTTAAACAGTTTGTATTGTGTTTTGGAAATGTGCGCTTTTAAAAACCGTTGGTTTACATTCTACCTTGTTTTTATCAGAATTTAGTGCTTTTAAATAATAATAAAAAAAAAAAAAACAGAAATAATTAAAAAAATTCAAATATTTCTGTAAATCAATTTTTAAATTTCCAAACTACACCAATTTGTTTTGTTGTCTATTTCAAACAGTTTTTTTTTTTTCATTTTGTACAAAAAGATTGAAAAAAAAAAAAACAAACATTTTAATTAACATCAATGTTCATAACATAATTAAAAAAAAAAAAAAAAACAACGAATAGAAAGGAAAAACATGCGTACTTTTAAACAAAATTGATTTGTAATTTGAAAACAGACCAGATAGAGTCAATCATTTCTTTTCAATTGTTACAAAATGTAAAAACCTATTTATTTAAAGTGTATTCAGTGGAATTTAAATCAAGGATTCTGTACCATTTTTAATCGAGTTAATTTTGGCGGAAAATTTTTAAAATAGATTTTTTTTTCATTTACACAAAAATATTAAGTTCATAAAAAAAATTTCAGGATGAAAAATTTCAGGATATTTTATGCGAAAGGACGATTTAAACCCAATATCTACTTAAAAGCAAGAAATTATACCAGGATCCAAAGTCAAGCTCTATGTAAAGGAAAGAAATTAATTTAATTTACTAAATTTTGATAATCGGAATTAATAGAATTCATAAATCATACAAAAAAAAAAAAAAAAACAAGTTTAATTTATATTATCTTTAAATTTAAAAGAAAAAAAAAAGTTTTTACTAATTGGCATTTCCAAGGACATCAATTTAAAAGAAAAATATTCTGTTCTGTTCATTCGAAATCATTTGAAACACTTCAACAATGTAATATTTTTATAAACTCTTTTGGATCAATTCATTTCACCCATTGATTTTATATTTAAATATTTTATAGTTAGTTCAAAATTTCCACCCAGTTACACACTCCATAATAAATCATCTGGAATATTTAAATTATCTCTAGTTTTTTAATCGAAAAAAAAAAAAAAATATGAAAAGCAATGAAAAAAAAAATTCTTTTATCTCACCTATATTTTAAACCAAACATATAAAATTCAATGCACCTATGGTCATTTTTAAATCCTATAAATCCACTTATTATATAAAATATTTTTAAGATATATTTTATGATTTTGAATCTTAAGAATTATTTTTTGACTAATGTTACAATAAAATCAAAAGATCACGTATATTTTGTGAATATTTCATTAGAAAAGATATTTTGAACAGAAATAAATATAGGATTCTAGAAAATATAAAATCGATTAGGATTGGATAATAAAAATCATTTAAAAGATGATGAATACTCTCTTGAGTAATCATAATATTTTTTAATCCTTTTTTCTTTTCATATAATAAATTTTAATTAATTTAAAAACTTACAATGAAATATACTGAAATTTGTTTTAGGTGTGGCAAAATTATATGGGACATATTGTAATAGTGAGAAAAGAAAAATTTACATGGCATATTACCGGATTACGTTATATAGAACAGATAAGTAAAGTTAGGATAAAACAAAGGATAAAAGTATATTAGTTATACATTTAGGAAAATTAAAAAAATTTCTTTAAGAGTAATTTTATTGAAAATAACAAAAAGGAATCTAAGATCTTTGGTAGAGTACTAACGAGAAGTTAAAGGAAGAGTGATACTTTGAAAAGAAATAATTTTAAAATTCCCAACTCAAATAGAAATATTAGACATTTAAGAAAAAGTGGTTAGAAAAGTGATTAAAATGACGGAGAATACCGAAAGAAATAGTTCTGATATGTTTTTGCTGAACGGTGGATGCGCCTAACTATAGCAAGAAATTTAAAAATTTTAAAATGTGTTGTTTGATTAAAATCTTAAAATCAAGTGAAAATAATTGAAACCAAAGCAGTTTTGTAAGTTATTTTCAAGTTGTAGATTCTATATATAAACTCTTAAAATTTTAGTAGAAAAATATCCTTGCAAAATTGTTAATGGTCTTTATAAATCTAAAGAAAAGATATTTTCTAATGGAAAAATAAATTTGTTGAATGATCTTCATGGTCTTAAAAGAAATCTTTAATTCCCTTACACTAAAATGGAAATTCTATCTAGCTTACTTTTACAGTCCATTTTAAAAATCAAATTAGAATCAATTATATCAGAAGCAGTCTAAAGGTTACGTCTTTTAAAAAATAAAATAGTCTTTGGAATAGCTTTTCAATACATATATTGCATTTATTTTACCATAAATATGGATATTTCCTCAGTGTAGTAATCGAGACGATTTTTTTTTTTTTCTAAATAATAAAAATAAAAGTAAATTTACAAATTTTATTGACAAATCATAAACGATATAAAAATAAAAATTTTATTTTAAACACGAAATACTCTTGAGACAATTTTTTGAATATATTGCTGTTACAATTTTAATGTTTCTCATTCATAAATTACATTCATATATGCTATGATTTAATTGTTTTATGGTATTTTGTTTAAGTTAGAATTTGTATTCAAATAGAAAAATAATCAGTTTTATATATTTGTTTTTTTAAATGATATGAGAATATCAATCATAACGTATTTTAGATTATAAATCAACTCAGACAGTAATTAGATATTTAAAAGCTAAAAATAATTTTATTTTACAACTTTGCATAGTATTGCGTCATTTTTATTGCACTAGACTCTAAGTTCGTAATGCATTTTCAAAACATAGAAGAAATGACAACACTTGGTTTTAAGTTTCCTTATATTTGTGCCTCTATAATACCAATTTGATCTAAAAAGTTTTGAAAGCTTCTCAAGATCTATTTCAGAAAGTTCATCTCACTGTCTGAAAAGAAACTATTAAGATATTTCCATATTGTTTTTGAAAGAATGGGTCATATTTTTAAGAGAAATAGAGAAAGTCTTCAGGCTTTTCTTAGCGTCAATTTCCCTGCAAAATCTTCATTTGAAATCCATAATATATCGTAATTATCGTTTTGACAATGGGCCATTGTAAGATATTATTTTTACTTTAAGAAAAAGGATCCATTTCAATTAAAATTTTTTTTTGTTGAGATGGAAGTAATTTCGTTTTAAGTCCAAATTTTCCCTTTATCAGACAAGCTACATAAGATATACCAAAGCTTCTTTTTTTTTATAAAATTTGAAACAATAGGTATACGCTTTCAATCAGACAAAACGTTTCTTAAAATAACGTTCGGTTAACATTAATTTCTTATACTGGAAAAAAACTTGTTAGAAAACTTGTTTTAAAAAAAAATAATACTTACTTGTAATTAAAAATGAAACCATGGAATTAAATAGAAAATATTTGCACTTAAATTGGAAATACTTTTTCTTAAACTAAAAACAGATATATCACCAACGAATTATCTTATTTTAGGTCTAGAGAGAGAGAGAGAGAGAGGAAGAAAGGGTATACATATCGATCTTTTTAAACTCAAATCCAGCCACATGGCTTTAATTGTACTGAAAGCTCCACTTCCAAGCCACCGCTCTCTCACCAACTCAAAGAAGTTCATTTTAATATTAAATTTGATAGTTTTTAAAAGTTTTGATACCTGCTTTGCTAGCTCATCCGCTGACTCGTTTCAAATAAAGTTCATATAGTCTACTGAGAATATTTTCAATACTTCTCGGCAGATCTCTATTATTTTAAATGCTATTAATAGTAGTGTTACAAATTACAGCATAAAGTTAAATGATATCCAAAAAGGATTAAAATAAATAACTTTTTATTAGACATTTGAATGAATAAAAAAAAAACAAATCCATCATTTAAAAATCTCAATTTTTTCATCCTATGAATCTGAATTCTAATATCCAATATCAAGAAATTAATTAATTATTCAGATCTTGAAATTTAAAGTAATCACAAATGAAAAATTGTATATACAAAGGTTTGCGAAAATATACTGTTATACTTCGATTCAAACAATTTTTTTTTTATACGGAAAGAGGTCCTTCAGCAAAACTAAAAATAAAAACCAGTTGTAATATGGTACTTAGCTGATACACTATAAAACAAAATCATAGAATTTTATTAATTTTTTTTTATCTTTTAATTAAAATCGATTGGATAATAATATATGATATTTCTATCAGTATAGTTAAGTACGAAATATTATGACTTGAAAAATACATACAGATTTGATATCCTATAAAAATTCTCGTTAACATATGATTAAACAGAAATTATTCAATAGTTTGAAATTCTAAAAACCTAATAGTTAAAGGAAAAAAATAATTTTTATTCTTCTATTAAAATATCAAAGTGGTTACAATGAATGATTAGAAGAGTCATGAATAATAAAAATATATCAAGGTAGGAGTCATTAGAATTTCATTAGTGATTCGAAATCTGATTAATCTTTATTGAAAACGTATAGATAAGATATAAGAAAATACCACATAAAAATTGGTAATGAACACCACATCTTTTTATGCTTTCTGGTCGTTTTTATTTGAATAGTTATGAAATATAAAATTGAATAGATATAATGTTGTGTTTAGGTGGTGTTCAAAACCATTTTTGGTAGTATTTTTCAAATAGTATATGTATATCTATTTAATTATTATATATGAAACTTAACTTTTCTATATATCTACATTTGAAAGTTTTTTATGTAAGTTTGATATGTATCTATTATATAAAGCAGACACTTTCTGTTTGTTTTTATTTATGTATGTATTTTCGTATAGTCTATTGTAATCAAAATTTTGTAGTAATGGAAGTTTACTTTTTTTTTGGTTTGTTAACCCGTTTTGCAATCAGAGCCCTTTTAAAGTTTTTTGGTTTTTGTTGTCTTATAGTTCCACCTATTGAATGCAAACTTTGTAAAATGTAATTTGTTACCGACGAAATTCTCTGGATTGGCATTTTTCGGATGCGTTAACCTGTACCGGTACGTCGGCCTTTCAAAAAACTTCTATTCAAATCTTGTTACATTTTACAAGACACATTTTTGGGAAGTAGAAGTAGCATTTACCTTTTTTTATCATCATGTCTCATGTCTCATCACTGTTCAACCGATTGAGTTTAATTTAGTGACAACGTAGTTCCTTCGCGAAGGAGTTCTCTGGTTTGGTATACTGACGTCTAAAAAAAAATCCTATCCAAATTGTGTTCAATTTTACAGGATGGTTTTAAAGTAAATTTCTGACAAATTTTTGGGAACCTCCGTTAATCCGTTCCGGCGCACGATTTCTTAAAGAAATGTTCTTAGCTTCTTTCTTAAACAGTTCCCTGGATTCCTTTAGTTATGATTCGTTAACACTTTCGCCACGTTCTAACCGAACCATTTCCAACGCCTACCTATAATTAAATTTTCATATTTTTATTATTCTGCACACGCGGTTCGAGTGACAACATATGTAGTAGGATTGTATGCGCTAAATATAAATGATCAACCCACTATAATTAATGTTAGTGACTTAGATTTAATAATTTTTATTTCATAAAATCGACAAAATACTTGGGGCAACATCGGGATCCGGAATGGTTTTATATAATTTCCAATATTTTCATTTTATTAGTTTTTCAGAATTTTCAGGATTCCAATATTTTCATGTGTTAGTTAAATACATTAAAGTGTGTGTATATGTTTAAAATTAGTGTTGTTGGTAACCTAACCTAACCTATTATTATAAAAATGATTTTATCTGCTCTAATAATAGCATAAAATACGTATTTTTTTTCTTTAAATATTATACATACAGTTTGGTTTAACTAATATGTGTGTCGTTTGAGGATTAAAATGTGTTATGTTATACTTATCCTGATTTGTTTTTAGTATCATATTACGTTTTTTAAGTAAAACAAATTTTAAGTATTATTTTTTAATATCTATTCTATAGAAACTCAGGTAGCTATATATATATAAGATAATGTTCTTTAATGTACCAGTAAACAAGGATAATATGATATAGTTATGACGATTTTGTATATGTATAAGTATATAGAAAGAAAGAAATAAGGATGAAAATGACTTTCAACATAAGTTTAAAAAATGAAAGATAAGAATATATATATGTTCATATGAAGGTGCATTAACACTGATGTGCCAAATAATAATAACGTTTATTTAGTGATTTTCATTTTATATCAAAATAATATGAGTTTATGATAAAAAAAAGGAATCATAGAAAGTTTCACATAATTGTAAGAGTTACAACCAAAAAATAATTAAATTATTTATAATAGTTTCATTTTATGAAAATAAATATATTTAAAAAAAATATCTTAATATATTAAATTGTTATGGTGCATATGTTTGTTACCGTAAAATTCCAGAACGGCTGAATCGATTAACACCATATTTTCAACATATGTTAATTTTGTCTGTTTAGTTACATTGACTTTGATAGATGGCATTGGGATCGAGATATACGAAAAACTATATTTACTGCTTTATATTGATCATATTTGAATGAATGTTCGCTTTTATATACATCATAAGTTAGCTATATAGCTTTTGTAAAGTTTATAACTATGTTTGTAATCTCATCTGGACATCTTATGACTTATTTTTTTTACGAAAACATGGTGTGGACTAAAGGCTATTCTTATAAAACAAAATTCTAAAATTAAAAAATTCAAATATATTTTAAATTGCAAACAACACATTTAATATTGTATTTGATCGTAGAAAAATGCCAAAACTACATTCATACGTATAGGCAGATACTTATTCTCTACGTAACCAAAATGTAAGAGATAGCCTAGAAAATCTAATGCCGGAACAACATTTAGAATGAAAAGAATCACACACCGACTAGATGCTCCGATTCAATTTAAACGTTTACAATATATTATTAGTTTGACATTTGCGATGACGATTAACAAATCACAAATTCAAACAATGAGCATCTGCGGTTTGGACTTAGGAAATCCATGCTTTACCATGGTGAATTATATGTGGCATACTTGCAAGTTGGACACAAAAACAGACGGAACGAAAAATGTAGTGAACATATTAGCAATACAAATAATCCGTTTTTTCATATTACCATATGTTCTATTGTATCAGTTCAAAAACAATATAGGAATTACAGTATTGACGTTTGAGTTTAGGGCGGAACAATATGCGGCGGGTCAGTTACTATTTAAAATATTTATTCTATTTGTATTTTTGTATTATTCTATTTGATACTAATGTATTTTTTTTTTTTTGAAGAACATTTTTTAGTAAAAATTGAAAAATATTTCTAAGAATATTTTTGTTTATTTCTTTTTAGCACATTTCCAAAAAAAATTTTGAAAAAATAAGCTTTTTAGCTCCACTCTGTTCGTCCTTGTTTACAAAACGTCTACTCCGTTAAAGATAGAACAATCAAATTTCAATCATGGGTAGTTCCCATAAAAAAAATTACTGTTATAAACCAACTTTTTTATGTAGCACCATCCATTACGAAGCTACAGCCTCTCAAACTTTAAAACAGTCCTATTTTTAAATGTGTATATCTCAAGTTCTATACTTAACATTTTTTTTTCATTTTAAAAACGCCATTCGACAGAATTTTTTTTTTTATCTTTATAAATCAATATCAAAATTATACTTTGTTTTTTTTAAAACCAAACTTTTATTAAAATATTAAAAAAAAATTCAAATTTTGGTGTAAGTCACAATTTTAAACAGTTTATATTGTGTTTTAGTAGTGGGCGCTTTTAAAAACCGCTTATTTACATTCTGCCTTGTTTTTATTTATATACGAGTATAAATATAAATATACTTTTACGATAAGTTTACAAATATGTTTAGAAGTGTTTAGATATAAGTTGCTCATTTTATCTTTAGCTGACACAAATTTGGTAAGTACGAAAAACTTAAAAACGAAAAGGTAAAAGATTTAAAACGTAGAAAAAATTTTTAAAATAAGTTGACAACTTAACTTTATTTAGCACAACACAGGGAAAAATTTACCTGTCTTTTAAATTAGAAAACAGGTAAATTAAATAGAAAATAATTACCGAAAAATGTGCCATAATAATTAACAATAAATACGTTGACGATAGGTTTTGCAATCAATATAAATTGGAACGGAATTTATATGCAGTAAGAATGACAATGTAAACGATCTAAAAAAAGCGTTTTTTATAACAATTTCCCAAATTATATTTAGTCACTTAATTAAAAAGAACTATTAAAATTTTTTAAGAAATTTTCATTTCATGATCTTAGATAAAATACCAGCTTCTATTGGTATTTTGTTATTCAAAGACAAAAATTCAGAATATTTTCATATAAAAATTCCTTTAAAATGATTTTAATTATAATTTTAAAAGAAAAAACAAGGCAAAATGTAAAATTAAAGATCAAAAAGACAATCAAAACAGAAAATACTAAATTCAAGAAAGTAGGACAGTAAGAATACAAAAATACTTAAAACATTTTGATATTAATTTACAAAGCCAAAATAGTGTCCTGTTGTTTGGCATATTTAGATTGAAAAAATTTTAAGCAGAACCTGAGATATACACAATTGAACCTGAGATATACACAAGTCAACCTGGGATATACACAATGAACAATGAACCTGAGATATACACAATTGCAAATACGACTTTTTCAAATTTTAAAACGTAAGGTTTATATAAAGAAGTTGTTCCAGAAGATTAAACTTTGTAGAAGTTTTTAAACTTACGGAAGGACAGAGTGTAACTAAAAAGCAAATTGAAAAATGTATTAAGGGGGTTTTAAATTAGATTTTACATTTTGTTTTTTTAAAAAGGTTAACATAATATGAATTGGTATTGCACTTAATTTATACAATGAAAACTCTAAATATGTATATGGGCAACTTGGCTTGATTATTTAAAGTATTTCATGTACTTCTCATATTTTTTTTTTGACATTTAACGACAGTTTTAGAGATCATACAGACAACCGACCAGTTTTAAATATAATGATGCAATATAATTAAACTCTTCTTAATAATTAATATAATAAAAATCACTTATGGTTTTCTAATAGTTTTGTCTTATTAGTTAGACTTCTCAATTTAATTTCTTTTTTTTTTTTGTTCTGGTAACATAGAGAGAGTCATATGGTCGAATGCATTTAACTGTGCTTGAGCTGAGCTTTTTAATTATAGCACCTAACATTTGTTAAAAGGGACAAATCAAAATTAAAAACATTTGTTTAGATTCAGAAAAATAAAAGTCATTTGAAAGGTTTGATTTATCTAAATTAAACGTTTAAATACAAATAAACATTCAATAATAGTATCACAGCGACTAAAGGTGGACAAATGATTACTTGGCTTTCTTTACTTCGATTGTTTTTTTTCAAACTATTCAAGAAAAGTAAAGTAATCCAAGTAAGTACTGATGGATGTTTTGGAATTGATAATACCAACGCTATTCTTTCTTATTTCAAGTAGAATTCAACAGAAAAATGTGATGTGATTTAATATTTTTTCCCATTCTTTAAATTTTTATTGTCTGTATTTGCACTAATTAATGAAGGTATTATAGTTTTTCGTTACAATTTTTTTCGGCAACAAAATTATGTAAGGAGTTAAAAAAATATATATATATTATATTTCAATTGTAAAATTATTTAACTTATTTTTATATTTAACAAAAAAAATTTAAACAAACTAAAATTTGCATACTTATTTTACAATCTAAAAATTGAATAAAAAAATTATGAGCAAATAATAAAAAACGAATTTATTATTCTATTCCTCTCTCTTTTCATCTAATAGAATTTCTTTTTAACTAATTCGTATATTTAAAATGAAAAAAAGCATAAAAATAAAACGTACTTAAAATTCTGAATCTTAAAATAGTTTTGTTTAATTTTCATGCTGAATTTAGTCTAATTAGTAACTCTGATTATAGCAAGGACTTTTTTTCATTTCTTTTTCTCTTTTTCTTTTTTTTTTTTTTTTTACACAGTTAACATTTCTCTGTTTTATATACCTATAAGGTAAATTTAAATTTTAAAAGGTAAAAAATAACGGTAATTCGTTAGTTATTTTTTTTGTTAAAAATTTCACTTTAAAGCAATTAAGTTTTAATTGTACAGAAAATTAAGTTTTGAACATATTTAAAGTAAAAGAAAAACATATTTTGGGAATTACAGAAAAGATTCAAATAAAAATATTAAGAAAAATAACGAAACGCCTAAAAAAACATTTTAAAATTTTGGGATTTATATGAGCCGAAGTTTGAGTTTTGTAGATTTTTAAACTTTATAAATTCTGAAGAAGTGGTAGGGCAAACAATTTGTACAATTTTTGTCGTAACGGAAATATCAAATTACAAAAAAAAAAAACATTTCTAATTTTCATTTCTTGAACATAATGAAACTAATGGCTCCCTGTCATAAGTTCGAACGACATAAATTCGATACCAACAATGACATAAGTTCGAAAAAAATTATTAAAGTTAAAAACGAAATCAGTTCGATTTAATTTAATTTTCGAACTTATGTCATATTGAGTTTTAATAATTTTGTCGAACTTTTGTCATTTCATAAGTTCGACAAAATTATTAAAATTAAAAACGACATAAGTTCGACAGAAAATTTTGGGAGCGCCACGAAATGCCAAAAAGATAATCACAAAAAAACAAAAATTTCAAATTCCCAAAATCCCAAAGTAGTTTTAATATTATAGTTCGTTTTGAATTTAGAGTTGGATTCAAAACCAGCATTGCCGCCTTTTTCAGAATATGTATATATATGTATTTGCCATATTCTGAATTTGCCATAATGAATCATATTCGGGATTTTAGAGTTGAATACAAAATCAGGATTTCAATAATTTGTTTAGGGGCGGTTTGGGGGCGGTGGCCCCCACTATTATAAGATTTTTATTGTTGAAACATACATGTAAAAAAAACTAATTCGGTGAGATTTTATAGGTTCCAAAATCAGGGTTTCAATAATTAAATAGACCCACATCTGAAATAAAAAAATTCAAATCGAATTATAATAACGAAAGTGTTTTGGGATTTTGGTATTTGGGATTTTGAAATTTTGGGATTTTGAATTTTGGGATTTTGGAATTTTGTATTTGGGATTTCGTGGCCAACCCAAAATTTTATCGAACTTATGTCATAAGTCATATGTCAAAATTATAAAAAATTAAAAATGATATAAAATAAAAAAAATAAAATAATTTATACTAAATTAAATTGAAAAATTAAAATTGAAATAAAGTGAACAATAAAACAGGTTTTACAAAGTAAAAAAAATAAAAGTAAGAAGTTTCCGTTAAAAAATTTTTCTAATTTAATGTCGTTGTTGAAAAGTGCATTATTTCACCAAAAGAGATAATAATAAATCATAGTGTGATTGACTTTCACATAGTTAAGATCATAATTGAAATTAAAATTTAAGTGTCTTTTTTTGGCAAACGCTTATTTAAAAAAAAACAAGGCAGAATGTAAACCAACGGTTTTTAAAAGCGCACATTTCTAAAGATAATACAATCTGTTTAGAATTGTGATTTGCACCAAAATTTGTAAAAGTGCTTAAGTTACACGTGTCTAAAAAAACAAATTTTCAACATTTGAGCATTAATAGCTCTCAAACAAAAAAATTTCTGAGGAAACTTGTATTAACTTTAAAAGTGCTTTTTATGTCAAAATTTCAAGTCTCTATCTAAAATTGTGCCGGAGTTATGAAGGTAGAAAAATAAAATCATGCAAAATTTGTTTTTCACATAACGGTTCATTTAAATACTAAATTTTAAAAATCGTATAATTTTGATATTGATTTACAAAGGTAAAACAAAATGTTAATTAAAACATGAGATATCAAAGTTGGAGGAGCTCCGCAATGGATGGGGCTACATCAAAAAGTTGTTCTACAACATTAATATTTTTGAGGCCTACCAATGCTTAACATTTTTTTTCTATCTTTAACGGTGTAGAACTTTTGCTAACAGAAGAACTGACGGACGGACGGACGGACGGACAGAGTGAAACTAATAGGCACATTTTTTCAATTTTTTTTTGGAAATGTGCTAAAATGGAATTCGTAGAAATCAGTGGTAAACGACAAAGTAGTGAAAATGTTGAAAATTGATTTATGTTTTTGATGAAAACCAGTTTTTTTTTTAAAAAAAACGCAACAACAAACTTCATTACGTATGTTAGGTAAAAAATTCTGGTGAAAATAAGCATTCCTGAAATCCTGAATACCTGAAAAACAAATAGGAAAAGGTGAAAATTTTGATAATCACAATCAGGAACATCTACCCAGGAAAATTTTTTTGAGGATATAAAGTTATTAAATATTATAAAAAATGATTGTAAAAATTCAAGTACTTTGGGTGACAACCATGCAATGAGAGGTGTAAGAAAAGTGTTTGAGAATGCTGTTGAAAAGGTAGTTTTTTTTTTAAGAGATTGTAATTTTATACATTTTTTACGTAACTATATAAGTGCTTTTGTGTTTGTCACAACGTACGTGTCTCTTTTAGTGTCTGAATTAAATCTAATTTATGAAAAAAATATGATATGAATTTTTGTAAAAATCAAATTGCCGATAATAATATTATATTTAGTAAAATACAAAGGAATTTGCAATGGGTAGCCAGCGCAAATTTTAGCAACCCACTAAAAACACCATTGGATATCATAAATGCTTTTCAAAGAAAATCCATTCCATTTTTCAAGGCATGCATAATGATGAAAATGTGTAACTTTTGCATTTTTTGTTCTGGAAAATCTATAAAGCTTATAACGGAAAATATTCAACCAGATCATCTTAAATATTTGATAGATGAAACATGTGCAATGGTACCGAAAAGAAGTTTTAAGCAGCTTTTAATTGTGCAGATAGAATATTTTGAACAGGTATATGTATTATATACAGGATTTACCAATTTGATTGATATGATTTCTTTAAAAAAAAAAACACACTATTTGTTAAGGAAATTGAAATGTTTTTTATTTAATGTGAAGTACAATCGATGCAATTAAGTTCTGAATAAACGTCATTCAAATGGCCTCCACGACTTCTTTTCGTTCCTGCGAATTCGATGAACCCAATTTCCGAGCACTTTTTCTACTAAATCAAGTCGTATGTCATGAATAGCACGTTCAATATTGACTTCTAAAGCTTGAAGAGAGTTTGGTTTATTGCTAAATACCAATGACTTCAAATAACCCCACAAGAAATAGTCTAATGGTGTTAAATTACAACTTCTTGGAGGCCATTCAATGTCACAATTTCTGGAAATAATCGAATCTCCGAACTTTTCTGTGCTGTGTGGTACGTAGCCCCGTCTTGTTGGAACCAGATGTTGTCAAGATCAACTTCTTCCAATTTCGGCCATAAAAAATTGGTTATCATCGATCTATACCGCTCTCCATTGACAGTAACGGTGTTACCAGCTTCATTTCGAAAGAAGTACGGACCGATGATTCCACCAGACCAAAAAGCACACCAAATTGCCAATTTATGTGAATGTAATGGTTGTTCATGAATAATTTGTGGATTTTCTTCGCACCAGAATCGACAGTTTTGTTTATTTACCGCACCACTCAGATGAAAGTGAGCCTCATCGGAAAAGATGATTTTCTTAAAAAAATCGTTATCGTTTTCAAGTTTTTCCAAGACAAAATCAGCAAATTCACGACGTTTACGGTGATACATGATGAAATTGTAAACATTACTGAATACAATGAAAAAAAAAGAAAGATCATGACATACCACAAATGGCGGAAACGTCACTTAGACATGATATCACTCAAATTGGAAAACCCGTTACAGAGTATTTATTTATTTGTATATATTTTGTGTGTAAAAAAATACATCAAAACGAAGAGGCGGGGGTGGGGTTAATTTATAAAAAAACTAAAAAAGCATATGCAAACTTATTTTCATACACAAATTATACAATTTTTAGTATGAATGCAAATGCTATAATTAGTGATTATGAATCGGCATTGCGAAATGCATTAGTAATAGTTTTTTAAATGGCTAAATTACTAGGGTATTGCTTTCACTATACTCAAGCAATTGGCGAAATATAAGAATAAACTACAGGTTATTGGTTAAATTTGTCAACACTAATAAAGTTGCAAATCAAATGAAATTAAATATTAAATTTTTTGACAGTGAAAATCTATTTCATTTATTGAGTATTTAAAAAAACAATGGTTAAAAAAGGGTAAAAAATATTTTATATTATTTTATACGGTTATATATGTATAACGACAAGATATAAAATAATATTTTTTATTACGGGGGTTCTAATAAAATATCTGTATTCAAACAAGAGACCCAAACAACATCAACGTTAGAGGCTTACAATGGGATTCTTGGACGAATGTTAAAAAGAAATGGAAATTTTTTCAAATTTGTAAAAAAAATTCGAGAAGAGAAATTCCATAAAGCTAAAATTTTGAAACCCTAATTGATAGTGATGGTGCCTTTATAACAAGGCGAAAAAAAAATATTGACAAAAGTGAGAAAATCAAAGAGGCTAGTGATTTATTGGAAAAGGAGAGGATAACAATAATGTTGGTTCTAAATAGAACGGCTTATAAGGATAACAAAATTATTGACACTTTCGACAATTTTGATGTGATGATCCCGGCATCATAAAATGTAAAATTTAATGATAAAAGTGGCGATGAATCCAATTTATATTCAATTGAATCTGAAGATGAAACTGAGCCTGCAACACAATTCCAAGTTGAAAATGCATGCTCAGTTTGTTTCATAAATCCATTAAACGTTGTACTTTTGCCGTGCCGGCATCTTTAGATTTGTTATATATGTCAAATGTCAATACAAGATGAGGCAATTGAAAAAAACCAAAATAATTATCTTTGCCCATATTGCAGAGAACCTGTTCAAAATTCTATTCAAGTGTTCACTTAAATTCGAAAAATAAAAATATTATAATTAAACCTATCTTAAATTCGCTTGTTTTTTCGAACTTATGTCGTTTTTAATTTTAATTATTTTGTCGAACATATGTCGCTTTTAATTTATCGAACTTATGACATATTACATAAATTCGACAAAATTAATAAAGTTAAAAATGACATAAGTTCGATAAAATTTTCTGTCGAACTTATGTCGTTTTTTGTATCGAACTAATGACAGGTAGCCAATTTAGTAGCATTATATTTAAAATAATAAAAGTTGTTCAGTGTTCAGTTCAAAAAATGTTCAATTCGATTTTGAATTACATATGAAAGCAAAATTTTGTTGTTTTAAAATTAGGTTGGATGGATTTTTAGGTTGGATATAATAATTGAGTATAAATTAATGTTTTTTAATTACTATTTGTATATTTGCTTTTGCAAAAAAAGAAAAACTTAAAAAATTGCAATTTTAGCAAAAAATATATTTGCATTATATGAATATTAAACGTTCACTGGGTTAAAATTTTAATTGGCTTAATATTGTATCGAAATGCAAATATAAATTTTATTGCTACAAATAGATTTTTTTATTTTGTGGGTTATAACAATAACAATCTTTAGGATATACAAATAACCTATAAAACAAGGTTTATTTATATTTTATTTATTAGTTTGTATATGAAATTTTAATGACACAATTTTTGGTTTACTAAAGGTGAAAGGTGAATTTTTATTATTTATATTTTTTTTACCTGTTGGATTTTTTCTGTTTATGTATAATGCAGTAAAAATTTTTCTTTTTAAGGTACCTATAATAGTAGTGTTTGAATTCATAACACTTATAATTTGAGAATTATAAGATTATTAAATTTAAAAGTTGTAAATCACTCCATTATTTTTTATTTGCAGAAAAGTGCATCAATAAAAATACATTAAGTAAGGCTATAGTTTAATAAGTAAATACATATTACGCAAAAGAATTGTGCAATAGATACAACTTTTTGTTTTAATTTTTATATCAGGAAAAAGGGATAGAAACAAATGTTTAAAAAAGATTAAATTATTAGCTATGTTGAAGCAAAGTTCTTAAAAATGCCGTATTAAACCATTGAAAAAAAAAACCTGAAAATTCGAAGAAATATTTAGTTATATCTCAAATGGTGGAATGTTTTTGATTACTAAAAGAGGGATATTTAACAAAAACATTTTAAGGACAAAAATACCTAGCATAATATTAAATATTAATAGAACTCAAAATTTTATAAGATAATAAATTTAAAATAATTGTTGCATGACATTTTTTAACTAATTTTATTCATATAAATAAATAATATTTAGTTAAAGAAAATTTACAACCATAATTTTAAACTAAAATTTTCTAACTGCAACATAAAAGTTTATGTAAACGAATTTAAAATTAATTTCCTTTAAAATTTTTTATTTAGATAATCGAATAAAAATTCAAAATAGAAAGGATATCAAATTGAATATAATTTTTATCGTTCTAAGGATAACGGGAGAAACTAATTTTTTATAAATTTTTTTTTTTATATCCTTTAATTTTTTAATATTATTTCGCAAAATTTAATTATTAGTTAAATTGATTTCCTTTTTTCTAGGTATAAATAGTCAAATAAAAAAGTTTTGAATCTAAAATCTTGTTTTATTGAACTCAGATAGAAATTTACGGTAAGTCATGGAAGGTTTTGTATATGTACGAACACTAAAAGAGTGTGTGAGAAAATTCCAAAATTGAAAGGGAAAAAATGTATTTTAAATAACACTTCAAGATTACAAAATAAAATAATAAATTAAAATTAAATTTAATAAATATTTTGGTCAAATAATATAAAATAGACGACAGGGGTTATAGCTACCTGGCACATTTATGTACCACGGTACCTGGATAAATTAATAGACGAATAGTCGAATTTTTTTTGAAAAATAAAATAATAAAGAAAATTTTTCAATTTTAAATATTAAGGCTTGAATTGGCTTTAGTGTTATATCCGTTTTATTTTAATATATTTTTTTTTAAATATATATATATATATATATATAGGTGTTCTAACAGATACCCTTAGTATTTCATTGGAAGTTTCATAAAAAAAAAGAAGTTTAAAAAAGTATACATAATAAATAATACGAGAACCATTTTTTTTTTTTAATTTTAAACTTTTATGTAACTTTGGTTATATTTCAACCGGAAGTCCTGTGAATACATATATGAAAGTAACATTTTTTTTTTTATTCTGTTGCTTCTTTTAATTTTGTTAGAAAGGCATTCGTTTGGACGGAAATAAAATCAAATCGATTTCCATGCAATTTTAAAGCAACATTTTTTATTCTGATTTTATAATTTTTTTTTTTATTTAAATTTAATAGAAAAAAAACCGATTTTTTTTTTTAATCTTTCCCTAGCGTACCTGTATATGTATTAAACTGATTAAAATTTGAACAGAAAATCAATAAATAGTTTTGGAAATTGTCGGGAAATAATCTAGTGTAATAGTATTAATAAAATATTTAGAAAAAATATTTAGAAAAAATAAGGATATAAAAAAGGATATTTTTATCAATTTTTTTTTTTTAGTTTATTCGTTAGTTGTTATTACTACTATTAAAAAAATAAAAAAAAAAAAAGAAATCAAGAGGAATAAAATACGGTAGATTAATGCAAATGTTTAAAAAAAAGAAAATATGGTGTTGCAAATAAAGGTGATTTTTAAAATAGAATTCTAAACAGGATTTATAATATATAAAATATTTTTTATATATATATATAACAGTTTTATTGACATTTTAAAAATTAAGACTACCATTTGATACCACGATAAAAACAGCGGGATTTAAAAAAGAGTTTAGAAAAGTTTCCGCTTTGCATTGGTATAAAAAAATTATGTCGAAAAATAATTATTATGGAAATGTTCTATTTGATTTGTATTTTATTTATTACAATAAAATATTTGTTCAATTTCTAAAAAAAATATATAAAATTAGATGTTGTACGTAGAAAATTTTCAAATTTTTTCTGTAGTTAAACTTTGGAATTAATCTGTTATACGATATTAACCATGATTTGATCTTACTAAGGGGCTGGTTTGAGCAACATATGCTAAATATTAGTAGTAAAACGAAAATATTGTATTTTCATTTTTTAAATTTCGGATCATGTGGGGCATCTGTGAGAGGGGCATTATTGTTCATATAGCTATAGTTGTTTGTTTGACTGTAAGCTTTCGTGTAGTGATAATTGTTTCGGCATTGAAATAGTGGAACAATTAAAGTATATTTAGGTAAAACCTTTGATAATAGGATGAATTGGGCCTCTGGCACTGAAACATTGAAAAAAATATTTCAGATCCAATTTGTGTGGTATAGATCGTTTGCAATCTTTTTTATGTTCAATAGATGTTTTAATGTGTATTATAGAATTTTCCAACCCAGATTACAGTATGGTATTGCCTTACATATTGGAAGAAAATTTTAGTCTCTATTTATTCTTCAAAAACATGCTTTAAGAAGAGTGATCAAGTAACAACGTTTCAATCATAGCTTTTCTCTTTTCAAGTACTCGAGTGTCATGCCTGTGCGACATATGTATTATTACAAAGTACTAAAAATCTTTTTCATTAAATCATAGGTTACTTAATCAGTAGAATTTCTATTAATTATTGTCTACGTTCTAATAAATATGTTTTTAGTAAATGTTTCATTTTTTCGTACTATTCGTTTTTATAATTTTTATAACATTGTAGCATGTCGTCTGTTCAACAGATCACTGTAATAGATCCGAAGATTACGATATGCAGCTTTTTTAAAGAATCGAAACAATGGCTTCTGACATATCATTTTGGTGAAAGAACTTCTTCCTAAATTTTTAAATTACATTCAGGATCTTTTTTTTTTTATTTCTTTTTGAAATGTTTTTGTTTTGTTTATTTTATTATTATTTTTTTTCATATACAACACCCCACTACACGTTGGCATTTAATTTAATAAAAAATGTCCTTTAACGATTCTTTTTCTTGATCTTTAGAATATAATTTTGATTAATTGGAATTATACATCAAGTTGCTCTCTTTTTTAAATATAGTTTTTAATTTTCTTTAAATTAGTATTATTTGAACTTTATTATAACATAAGGATTAAGGATAAAGAACAATAAATAAAATAAAAATAATTAAAAAAAAATGTAAATAAAAAATTTTTTAAAATGATTTTGTTCTTAAATTCAAAATTAAATTTATAATTTGACCATTATAAATATTATGTTTACTAAGGACTAAAATACGGTATACATCAATACTTTTAAAAATAAAACATACACAACCAGTTTTCAGTTTATTTATTCTAAGGACTGAAAACCTTTTTTTAAATGTATTTTTTTTTTTTTTGTTTTATATTTTATTTGTTTTTCATTTGATTTTAATTCATGTATTCGTTATATTTTGCATATAATTTAAATAATAATTGATATAATCATATTATATTTAATTTAATTTATAGATGTTTCATAGAAGAGAATATGAATAAAATAAAACAAAAATTAAATGGCAAAATATATGTATTATAAATTTCTATGGAGATTTTTGTTTCTAAGGAAACTGTATGTGAATATATATATGTAAGTATATTTATATAGAAAGTACATTGTACACAGAGTACACATACTTAAGATATTTTTTTATTTATGGAAATACATATAAGAGAAATATTTTCTAAGATTGTTTTGATTGATTTGTTAAAATTACTAAAAAAAATATATACCTAGATAATTTTATTATCTTTATTTATCTATAAATATTTATTTGCCAACCATTTTTATAATTACTTACTATTTATTTTCAAATAATTATTTATATTAATGTAATTATATTTTTAATTACGAAATTGTATTCAAATACAAATTCAATATTTATAAATTTTTAGTTGAATTTCTCAGAAAAGATTAAGAAAAGGAAAGAATTCATTTTTATAACTAAAAAAAAGAAAAACAATAAAAAAATTCAAATTTCAAATTCAAAAATTAATAATTAATTTAGAAATTTGTGAAAGAAATTTTTTTTCTATAATTATACTTTAGTATTTTTTAACATATTATAATTTTTTTTTTTTTTCCTGTCATACTTTGCCATTACTGTCCTAACTTTTTTTTATATGTAATATACTTTTCCTCTTTTCTAAGTTCCACCCTTCCATATATCTGACTATCACAACACTTATGTAAAATTTTATTGATTTTCAAAATTGAAAATTTATACTATGCCAATATAATTACTATTATATTACAAATATTTTTGTGTATATGTTTATATTTATGCGATAATAATTACAATTACATATAGTATATAACTACTTGAGTTTCAATTTCTATGACACAATCAATATATATATATATTTAAAAATACCTAAAGACTATATTTTTAAAACAAATTTTAGTCTAATGTTTTTTTCTTTTCATTTAAAATTAAATTCTCTTTTATGTATAAATAATTAAAAATTAAAAAAAAAAAATCAAATACTATTACATAATATGTATGAAAGTACCCTAAAGTTATATGCGTTTTGTAGTATTTTGTATAGTAAATTAAATATAAAGAAATTTTTAAAAAGAAAAATAAATTAAAAGATTATTTCCGTTATTGTAATACTGAATGTATCTTTTTAATGCCCAAATAGATAAGTAATGCAATAGGAAATATTAACTCGTTTTTTGAATAAAATCATATTTACTAAGATCTATTTTATTTATTTTTAGTGAATATTCAATGCTTTTCTTTAATGTGCTAACTTTATAGGTTACTACATTATAATTTTCATTTAAGCGATGAAAAATGAAATATATCTGCCCCTAAATATATGCAATATTTTTCATATTTAATCTACTTAAAATTATTCTTCCAAAAAAGGGGCTTTGGCGCTGATATGGTAAGTACATGACTTATTAAACGAAGGTGTGCAGATTCTATATAAATTGTATACTGTATAGATTGAATATCATACTGTATAGATAGTATACATTTTTAATTAGAAGAAAAATTCTTGAAAAAGTTAAGAGTATGACTCTGCTTTATGTTGTATGAGAAACCTAAGTAAAATTTAAAAATGATTCTGATAAAAAATATTTAATAAAATATTATGTTTAGAGCCGGAAATCAATAGATTGTAGAAATTATGAAAAATTATGAAAATAGATATAAAAGTTATGATCAAATAGACAAATGGACATACATACATAAGTAATAATAAAAAATAAATCTTAAAAACAATTGTCTGAATTTTAAAAGAGTTAATTTCAATTAACAAAAGCATTTTTTTCTTTTTTTTTTTAAATAAAATAATAA
Organism: Poecilobothrus nobilitatus; assembly: GCA_947095535.1. Classification (NCBI taxonomy): domain Eukaryota; kingdom Metazoa; phylum Arthropoda; class Insecta; order Diptera; family Dolichopodidae; genus Poecilobothrus; species Poecilobothrus nobilitatus. The sequence continues at coordinate 171,992,348 of OX352774.1, forward strand.
TTAAATCGGTAGATAAGTAAACTGGTAATTCTATACAGGAATTTTATGTCATAAAAGGTATATGTGTATATATATGTTTATATTGTACAATATCTATACATTAAATTTTGTGTGGAGTCCATTTTATTTGATTTTTTTTTTATTTGGGTTTCTTTTATTCTTAATTTGTTTTGTTTTTGCTTTCTTTTTTTTTTTTTAATTGTTAAAAGTGCTCGAATGACTCAACTTTTTTAATGACAATTTTTTTTTTCTTTTTTCCTTCAATACAAATACAAAATAAAATGTGTATTTTTATTTTCTTTGTAAATATACTTACATATGATTCAACAAAATTAAAGACAGTGTTTCTCAACATTTTTCTTTTTGTACTATAAAATTCAGGGATTGGTAGTTACTTAGTTATTTTTCATTTTTACCTTTAAAAACGAACGAAAATATGTTATGAAAAATTCAAATAAGAAAAAATTAAAGTTGAAAGTTTGTAATTTGAATACAAGACGTGTATGTAAAAATATTCATTTTAAGATGATATAATCTATAATATAATACACAAGATGTTGGCGAGACCTTGCCAACATGTAAAAAAATATATTTTATATCTATAATAAAACACTCACACTGAATGTAAACTAAACTGGCAATGGTGATATTTCTGTATATTTATTTAATAAGTTAAAATTTTATTACCAGAGACACAAATCTTTGACTCAAAGTATTATCAAGAGACACAAACCGTTCATTAAAAATATAAATAAATTATGAACTGGTCGCAGCGGTAAATTACAAATAAATTATTAATCTTCTGTTGGCCTTTTCAATCTTTGTTTTGGAAAAAAAAAAAAATAAAAATAGATACCATAAAATTAAAACGCCTGAAAGTGAAAAGAGCAAAGTTTATAGTAAGTCTCATATTTATAAGAAAAACATAATAGGCCGATTTTATTCTTGATTTTGTTTTCACTATTATAAAAGCTGGTAAAAGCTTCGCAGCAGACTTTAAAGTAGTTTTGTTTATTTAGGTTGAAATTTAGATTTTTAACATAAAACATAACATAAAATATTCGAAATTTTTTTATTAATATAAAATTCGGCAGACTTAAATAATTATATTTCATAACAGAAGTCTGGAACTTACCAAATATTATAAAAATGGATATTTTTCTTAAAAAAAAACAAAAACTAACATAGAAAATATCATTTTAGAAGCCTTCTCTCACAAAAGATTCATAATTTTCTACTAATTTATTATTAGACCGTTAAATTAAAAAGCTGTCGAAAACGACCGTCACAAAAAAAAGCCCCCGAAAATTTATGAAATTTCATTATCAGAGACATGAATCTTTTATTAAATATACCAAAGACCTCTTCCAAAGTACATTTAAATAAAATAAATTCAGCAAATTTTTTTCAAGCAAAAAAAAAACAAGTAAAAGTAACAGTAAGTCGATGCAACCGACCTATTTACACTTAAAAAATTCAAATTAAATTAAAAATCCATAAGTTATTTTAGTTAGGTACTTAATATACCTACCTAACCTAAAAAATACATGTAATAATCCCTCCGTTAATACAGGTAGTAAGGGAGTCAGTATGATAACGTAAATATTTTTGAATCTATAGAAATTGTGCAATTGCGCAGGGGATTTTCTAGTTATATTTAACAAATTAAAATGTTTAAATTTTGTTTATTGTGACGAGATTATGGGGAATCTAATTTCACTATAGTCTAAACATATTGTAAACCATAAATTAAACCAAAATAAATTTTACGCTGTTTGATTAAAATTTAATTTTGCATAAAGGATCACACAGTAGTACATAAAGTAAGAAGAAAACATTATGGATGTGCATACCGAATATTTGACAAAATTTTGTTTGAGACAATAGTTTTGATTTTTATCCAAAAGGATAGCAAAGTCTATAATAAAAACTAATTAAAAAATAATTATAAAAAAAAAGAAGTTTAAGCTTAAGAAATTTTAAGTTTTATTTATAAAAAAAAAAAATTTAAAAGACTGCGATATGAAAATAAAATTATATTCAATATACGACTACCTATACCAGGTGATTATTGATTGTGACCTTAAAACAAAAAGAATACTTTTTATTTCTCTTTTTTTGGTTTTTTTTTTACTATAATTTCGCTACAAGTTTTATTTAGTTGTATTAGTATATGAAAAAAAAAAAACCATAAAAAACAGTAAAAACCCAATAATAAACAAAAAAAAAAAAAATATAAATAAAAAACAGAAAAAAAGAAAAGCAAAAAGAAATCGCATAGAAAAGGTCAATATGACAAAAAAACATGCACATACACCTACAAAAATAAATTAATATTTAAAAAAATAAACCCATATTAAAATATCATATATATATTATTTGTATGTATACGTAAGTATATTTAACTATATAATAACATGCTTGCATATAAAAATGCATGTCCTTAAGAATAATGAGGTTTTTCTATACAGAAGAGATCTTAGGTTAAAATGTTTTCAATAAATGTACTCCTCAGATACAAAAAAAATAAATAAAATAAAAACAACAAGAACAAAAAACAAAAAAAAAAGTAAAACAAAATTTCAAAAATTAAATAAAATTTAATAAATTATAACAACTTTATATATATATCTCCATGAAATTTATTTTTACATAATTATATTTTTATACAGAAGGGTTACTGGTTACCTGTAAGAAGATCCTTGAAATTCATTTACTTAAAATATCACAAAAATAAAAAAAAAATTAATAAATAATTTATTTTAATACTATTGATTTAAAAAAAAAAAAAAGAAAATTGAAGGAAACAAACAAGTTTTCAAATATATTCAACTTAAAGACTTATTCGGATTATGATAAATTGAATGGTTAAATTCAAGATGTCAGATAAGGATTTATTTTATTATGCATATAGAAAATTATAAAATTTATTGCTTGTTTATGAACTTCAAGGTGAAATATATAGGATATTTATTATAAAGGACATAATATAGGTATAAAATATTTTAACACAAATGAAATATTTGAATTTCTAAAAAATCTTAGCTTTAAATTCTAATTAAATATTTCAAAATCAAATGATTCTTAATGTTCTCATCATAGACATATGATATCCTAAAATTAAAAGTGAATTATAGTATTATAAATTATAATTTTAAAATCGCTTACTTATATTTAAATAGCAAATATAATGATAACAAATATTTTCATTTATAAATTAAAGTTTATTGTAACATGCATCGTATATATTGTAACATGCAGAACCACAACAAACCAAATTAAAAACCGACTTAATATTCATAATATTTTAGAATATCCGGAAAATCACTTTTATCCCGATTTCATCAAAATTTAATATAACTACTTACAAATATGTAATTAAAAAATTTAATAAATAATTCCAAAGAGAAAATTAAGATTTTAAAACATGGTTCTATTATACAAAAACTTTAAAAGGAACAACACATCGAATTTTAAGGCTTTTTCCTTCTTTATGTATTGAAAATTTTCTACCGTTAAATGGCCTGCGTGATATTTTTTTTAACCAAATATTTTTTTTTTTTTTGCATCTATCAACAAAATATTTTTTATTCTGGCACTTTCTCATTTTATGATTTGGGCTTTGGGGAATTAAGAATTTTCAGGAGTGTATCAAATTTGATACAACGGGATTTCAACGTACCAAAACGTTTAACATACTATAAATTTTTTTTTCAATCTTTTTCATTTTAAATTTAATTTTTTTTTTTATAAAAAGTATTTTAACAATTCAATTTTTTATTTAATGGTTCTATAAAAAAAAAAAATGATAAAAAAAAATAAAAATTAATTCATTCTAAAAAAAAAATTATAAATTATATAAAAAAAGAAAAAGAACATAAAAATATCACAAAATTCAATAGCCTTTTTGTTTTTTTTTTTAAACGTTTTTAATATGTACAAGTAATTCTCAATTGTTTTGAAAATTTAAAAAAAAAACAATTATTGTTTTTATAAAGGCACAAAAACAAGTCACATTTTGAAAATTTTATACAACTGAACCTCGGATATTTTGGCATTTTACATCTTTGTCGTTCATCTGCTATAATGGCCCAATGTCCAACTTGATCTGAGCAAAAACCTTTTGGAGGAACAAATGAAGTTGGTCTACGTCGTTTTTGAATTTCATTTTCAAAATTTGATGGCTGTTCTTTCTGCTTAAGAGGCTCTTTTCTAGTTAAACAATAAGCTATTTCGGCTATAAAATCGCTTAATGTAAATGTATGTGAAACATTTCTTTTTGCCATACAGTTTTTACATAATATCCATGCATTGGTAGATACCAAATCAATTAAACGGTAAAATATTCGTAAGTACCAATTTGTGGACTTTAATTTTCTTTTAGAACGTGCCATAAAACTATCCATGAAACTATCGACACCTTCCATATAAAGGTTATATTATTTAAGAACCTTTGGACATTCTATCATAATTTTTTTTTTATTTTTTCTATCAAAACTTTCTATAATTTTTAAAGGAATGTATGATTTATGAATGTATGAATATATAACTTATGATTTTTAAATTTTTACAACTTTGTTATCTTTCCATGCAACAGAAGAAATTTCAATATTACTTACAGTGGCGACAAAATCTCCAGAAGCTCCATGATCTTTTTTTTTAATTTCATCTTTAGTGGGTAGTTTACAATTAGGTAAATGGTTTCGTCTAGCTCTACCTAAACTAATAATACCTTTTCTGGACAAATATGTAACGAAATCTACTGATGTATAATATTTATCAAAGTAAACACGATACTTTTTATTGCACGGAACATCTCGTAGTAGACGAACAACAATGTTCGCCGAAACTCCTAATTAAGGTTCATTAAGTCAGATCTAATCAGATTTTCTGTACCGGAATACAATTCAATTTGGTGTACGAAACCATTACTGATACTTAGTAGAACCCACCTGTGGGGCTTGTAAGGCATGTACTGCTTCAAATAGCTTTTGCTTTTAGTTGAACACGTTCGTCCACGCACAAGTCACTATTTTACTCTACTTTTCTGAATCTTATATTCATGTGGTCAATTATAGAACGTAATTTATGAATATGATCATGATTTTCATCTGTTCTAGGTAACATTTTGCTATTGTCGATGAAATGAATAAATTTTTTAATTATTTCCTAGCGATTTCAGCTCATAGCATTATAAATGCCTTCGTAGCCTAAACGACTACTCCAATACAAACGAATGTTTGATAACTGAATTTTGGAATCTTAGTTAAATTTGTAACGTAAATTTGTAATTGTAAATTTGTAATTTTTTCAGTCTTATTTCGATCTTCTTCTTCAGATAAGTGTTGGTATTGCTGTTATGCGACGGTTCCTCATTTTGAATTTCTTGTTCCATAGCTTCCCCTAAGCACATTTTCTACACCCCAGTCGTCGAAGTCGTCATTAGAATCCTCCAAACCATCTTCGCTTTGCCACTCAACAAGAATTCTTTCAATGTCAATATCTAACAAATCATAATTTTTTGTCATATTTAAACACGCAATGTACCTATCAAAAAAATACAAACAGTTTTTTCTTCCTAAATTACTCAAATCAAATCATATTTTCAAAACTTATACGTTTTTGTAATAAAAATAACATTTTTAAATACTTACAAATTTTTTTATATGCTAACAATTTTAAAAAATATGTAAATTTCAACTTTTTCTAATTAGAACATAGCAGCTCAGCTGTACTGAGTGACCAACTGAACATTATTTTTAAATTTCCACTTCAACAAAAATAAAAACTCCCTAATGTGTTATATTTTGAGCTAAAATAGTTCATAATAAATAAAATAATACAATGGTTTTTCTGGAGATATATTAAATATGTATATTAGAAAATAGGAATGGTTTGTATCTAATTTAATACACGAGACGTTTAAGGGTTAAATAAGAGATGAGATTTGTTCTTACTAAAATAAATATAAGATTGAGTTTGAAATTAAGGACAAAACTTTATGTCATATGAAATATTTACATACAAACATATTGTCAATTTTATTTTAGATATATATATATATATGCACATATATATATATATGTAAAGATCTGCATTTTTCAATTTGATATTTTTCAATTAGTCTCTTAACATTTGTTTAAGTTTGTTTTTCTTTTTTAAGTATTTTATTTTTTTAAACTTTTAGTGAAAATTTTTATGAAGATGAGATAATAAGAAAAAACAGAAATAATAAAAAAAAAAAAAACAAAAATACTGAAATTAGTATGAAATATTTTTTTAAATTAAGTTTTTTTTTACCTCAGTTATTGAATTTATGCCAAATCAAAAAGTTATGTTTACAAAAACAAGGAAAAAAAATTAAATTAATGCAGCCTTGTAGGTTAGATATTGAATGAAATGTTTACATTTTCTTTTTTTCTCTATCTATGTATATACATATATGTACCAATTCTAAACAAGAGTCTACATGTATATTAGATATAAATAATTACAATAGAAAACATACTTCTAAAATAAAAATAAGTTTTTGTAAATCCATAATATGTACAACCTTTTGATTCAATATTGCACAGATTCATTTTAAACATTCAGAATTGAAAATTTATCTGAATAGAATGTTGTATTTTTGTTTTATTTTTTGTTTCAAAAAATATTTAGATACATCTATATATACTTTTTATACGTATTTACTTGTATTTTCATACAAGTCAAATTTATATCTGTAGATTTGAATGTTTACATCTAAAATGTATATCTTATAAATAAATGTTTTTTTTCATCTGATGTGAATTTTAAAAATACATATATGTACCTACATACATGTTTTTATTATCAAGCAAAAAATATTTTTCTATATTAGAACAAAAAACATAAGTAGAACAGATAAAATTATTATTAACGTTTATATACGAGATAACACAAAATTTTCTTTTTGGGATTAAAATTCTAGATTAATATAAAATTGCGCTGTTAACAAATTAAAATATTAAATGTTACTATGTTTTTAATAAAATTATTAAAACTTTAAAACTCTTTAGTGAATTAAATTTAGTTAGAAAAATAATTCGAGGGAAAAGGAATGGTCATAAAATTAGATCTATATGTCAATAGTAAAGAAGTTCTTCTACATCTAACTTAGCCAACGAATTTCGATAAATGTGAGAATCAAGTTCAGAGAATCTTTAGTTCAGATCAAATTGAAATTTTTTTAGTTCGTTTGGTCTTCTTTTTAGTTAAAATCTAAGAATTATTCTCTAAATAAATTTGGGGAAAATTTCGTATAAATGTGAATTAATCGAATTGTTAAAAAAAAGCATTAAAATTTTTCTTAAGAAAAATATTTTATTAATTTTTCAGTAATTTTCCTTCCAATTTAAAATGCTTGATAGCTGTATAGGATTTGAAGTTAATTAATACGTCATACCACGTGCTTAACCACGTGGCTACTGAAGCCGTCTCTCTTAATATTGAAAATATGTTGTAATTTTTAGTTTATTGAAAAGTCGCAAATTGCGTACTCTATAGGGGTTCTATAGATTGATGCATTAAAAACAACTACATAATATTGTTAATTACGCCTAAATCAATCACAATAAACTAAAAAACCGGACCAATAAATTGATTTGCTATCTGTTACAAATTGAAAAACTATAAAAAAAATTCATTTTACAAAAAAATGAGAAAATTGTGTTCAGTCTATCTGTAGTATACTTTTTAATTTTATTTTTAGGGCGCAACAAGATAGAAAAACAATAGAACAATAGTTCATAAATTGAAAATTTGATTATTATAAAGAATGGTTTATATATCGCTAAAAGTATAATATAGAAAAATATAATAAGACACAAAAAATATGATATTTACGACTCCCAAATACAAATATTGTAAACATATGTTGTTAAATTGATTTGAATATAAAGTTAATAAAAAGATTTCTTAATAATATAATAGTATTTCTCTTTATATTATATGATATTTATTTTAAATAATTTAAGATTTTCTTACAGTTTTGTTATAAAGCAAAATTTTCTTTCTCTATCTTTGATGATTTAGTTGAATATATACAGTTTTAGTGTAAATAATGTAAAAAAAAAAATACCAAACAAAATAAACGCTTGTATTCCAAAAAAGAAAAAAAAACCAAAAGATTTATTAAAAGAACATTTGTTGACAAGAAAAGGCAAAAATTCATTTAGAATCAGAGTAGGAAGAAAAAAAAGTTTCTTCATTTTTTATGAAATGAATGTTAAGTTTATGAACGTGTGAGTAAGACTATATTCGTAGGTTTAAAACCAAATTATCCATTGAGATAAGATAATTTCATCGATTTAGATAATTATATAAAAATAAAAATTAATTCTAATCAGTATTTTAATATAAAACTTTTAAATGAAGTAATAAAAAACTACTTATTAATAAGTGTAAATATATAAAATCACATTAGTTTAATAACGTGATTTATTTAAACACTAGGCTTAATTTCAAATATATTTTAAGTTATATTATATAATTAAATTTATAAATGGATATGTGTCATAATTTTTAACACATAATTCATATCATACAATACACAAATATAAATAACATTAATATAATATAATGTATGTGATAAAACTTTACAAGAAATAAATTTTCCCCATTTTCTTGTACATTTAAAAAAAAAAAAAAATTACATATCATTCATTTTTTTTTTTTTCAAAACATACTTATACAAATTTTTCTTTTAAGCATTCATTTAAAAAAAAAATAAACAAAAAGCATAATGTAAAAGACCTATAAAGCAAAGCCTAAATTAACAAAAAAGAGGCAAATTTACAACTTATATCATTATAATCCTGGTCGAAAATTGGTAGTTATATAATAAAAGGTACCAAAACTCACTTCAATAAGTACTACAAAAAAAAAAAAAGGAAAAGAAAATCAAAAAATGTGTAAAGTACAGATGAAAATCATCGTACGTTAAAATTCAAACTCAACAGGATATTTTCACCTTTTTTTTTTTTTTTAGCAAATTATCCACTTTTACATATTACAGTAAATATTTATAATATAATCAGATCAAAAATAAAAAAAAAACAAAACAAACTGTTAAATAATCAAAATAACAATAACATTTTATATTTGATTTAATCCTGTGACTCCTTTTTAAAAGTAATTTGTAATAAAAAAGAAAAAATACAGCAAAATTAAAACAAAAATAGAACGGAAAGAAAAAGTGCCAAAAAGTACTAAAAGCAAAAAAAAAAAAAAAAAATTAGAATTAAAAGAAAATTTTAACACACTTTGAACGATAGGGCAAATTTATGAAATGAAACACCAAAAATATGTTTCTAATGTTTTGATATATAAATTTTTTTTTAATATTATTGTTGTTTCAAGGTAATTCTGAAGGTGAAGGTCCTTTAAAACAAAAATGAAATAATGTGTTGAAATAAAGCGAAATATTACATGCGATAGAAGAAAAAAATTATATATTATATTAATACATATACATACATATATACATATATATTTAAATAATAAAAATTAGTTTTGTTACTCATATATTTTTATATAGTAGTTGAACCTGTTAACAAACAGAAGTATAATACCAACTGTTTAGAATATTTAAAAAATGTAAAATGTTTAATTTTCTTTATATTACTTGATTGTTAAATTTTTTGATATATTGATAACATAATAATATTTTCGAATATATATATATATATATATTAATTACAAAAAGAGAACAGGAACACCTAAGAGGGAAAGACTATCTTTGTTTTCTCATCACATTGTATGCGTATTGCTTGAATTGTTCCATATATAAATGAATAAATAAATTGTGATTAAAGGTGAAATAGATCTTCGACAGAAATCATAGGCACAAATCATAGATTGAAAGTGCATAAAAATTAATATATACGTTTGAATTTCAGTTAGACGTTTTTTTGTTTTTTTAATAAAGTATTTTTTTTATTTACCTTTTAATTATATATTACTATAGTTAGCCTAGCCTATAAAAGTTTTAGATAAACAGCACTTTTTAATAACATTTAAATTTTAGTAATTTTTATATTAGTTTTTTGCTATAATTAATTTTTTTTTTTGTTGGACCTAGAAATGTGTAATTCAGTAAAAGAAAATATAAAATAATATTCGAACTTATTAAATTATATGTATATGGATATGGATAGAATCTATACAGATAACAGTTATCTTTTCAGTAGTTTTCCTTACAATTAAAAACACTTTCTACCTGTGCGGCATTCCCTCAGTTAATAGGTCACATGCCACCCAAAACCCTCCAGATAAATAAAATTTCTACTATAAAAATACCATTGTATGAAAATTGCATACTTTTAGGTGATACATTTTGTTTTTTGTTATTTTAAAGTTTTTTTTTAAAGTTATTTTACCATTACAAATTTGTAAAAAGAAATTTCTAATAATGATATTTTAAATTATATTTTCTTTAAACTGTTATGAAAATCTGTTAAATAACAGCAATTGACAATAAACGTTAATCTTCTATCTAATTTGTATATAAATCGTACATAAGAAATTGGTATTTAAGAAAATTCAAAAAGTCTCAAAAATTCTATAATTATTAAGTAAAAAAAAAAATTAATAAATCATAACCTTTTTTTAGAATCTGAATAATTAAATGTACAAAAAAACAAAAACATAAAAATTTATTTAAAATTTTATGGTGATTTTATTTTTTTTTATATTTTTTAATTCAAAAATGAAGTGTTTATTAATTTCAAAATACACTCTCTAGGATTATTTGATTATTTCACTTTTCAGTACTTGTATTTAGTTATTAAGTAAGATTTGAAGGATTTAATTACATATCATTTCTTAACCCTCCATATCTTTAAATATCTCATAGAGGTGTATTTTAACTTTAAACATTTACTGTCATACAACAAAATAATGGAATAATGAAAAAAAAAAATTAAACTAATATTTTAAATATATGTGTAGTCATGTTTTTTGTTTATTTTTTGGAAGGAATAGGAGAATAGAATGGGATGGTAAGAAAATATTTTTTTATATTTTTGTATTGAGAAAGAAAAACACATACATTAGGCGGATTGCTTTCTATTAATTTTATTAGATTATCTGCGAAATGCAGTAAAATAAAATCAAGAAATTACAAAATCCAGATTTCATAAATAGCTCTATTTGCAATAGAGTATATCAAATTTTCAACAGTGCTTTATTAGCGGTCCTTTTAACAAACATTTTTTTTGTATAAAGATAACTTTCTGGAAAAAGCAGATTTCTTGCTATTGATATCGAACCGAAATATCAAAAAATTTAAGGCTGATTCAATATATTTTATTAATATAGACCAAAAAAATGGCGGTGTTGTTAAATCAAGTTATTGAAATGACTATTTCGATTTAGAATGTTAAATTTTAACATACTTATTAATTTTGTATAACTGCGTTAAATGTTTTTACAAATGACGTTAAAAAATTACTAATTTAATAATTTCCCAAATTGTGGATTGTCTACATAGTTCTGAATTTCAAAATTCTATATCCAACCACATACATAGGCAGCCTAATACAAAATTCTCATTTACAAAATTTTGAGGTGTTTATAGTCACTATAATGACTTATTTCTCATCCGAATTTTTTATTTTCTCATCCGATTTTTTAAAAATTTTACTAATAAAACCTTATTGTAATCGAATTGTAATGTTTTTCGTTATGTATGTAGATATCAAAGACACAGATTATTAATTTAGAATAGATTTTAAAAATGTTATATTCTATTCTCTTCATATTCTATATCTTAATATTCTACGATCTTGAAAACGTAGAAATTTAGTTTAGGGTACAAAATTAAAACCTTTAGTTTAACACGAATAAACACATATTTTATTACAAATCTTAAAATAACTTATGATATCTACTCAAACGCTTCGTTTAAATAACTTGAAACTTCTGTGAAATACGGTTTGAGTTCCCAAAATATGTTTTACAGAATTTGTCGGCAATCGAATATAATTTAGCAGTGTTGAGGTAAATTAACAACTCTACTTTATACAATAAATTAAATGATCTTTTCTGGATTTTATATTTTCTGGGTTATGTTTTTATGAATTTTATTTTTCAGGATTTTGTAATTTTTTGATTTTCTTGTTTTTCAAAATGATTTCCTTGTTTTTATTGATGAAATCTTATAAATCTATATACTTAAATATATATTTCTATATATACATACATATTTATTTTTAATTAAGTGATGTAAAACAAAGTGCCAAAAAAGTACCTACTCATAAAAGATTTGATATAAGAAGTTTAGCTGAATGGTTCCGAAATCAATGAAAATATCAACAACTGTAGGAAATGCCATATCAATTTTTATATTATAAATGTTTAATTCTTTTCATTTGATTTTCGTGAAAATTGTGTTGTACCAATTCTCTCTAAAACTCAATTGTATAAAATATCTTTTATTTAATTTTATCATTTCATATTTAATAAATTTTTCATGGCAGGCATCTTGTATCTTTTATTCATGCAAATATTATTTACAAAATATTTTAAATAATAATAATCTATAAAATATGAAATAATTTACAATAAAAAAATTTTGAATAGAATTTTCCTTTTCAGCTCGTTATTACGAATGAATGGACAAGAATGATTTGCTTAAATTTCAAATTTGTTTGTTTGAAAGTGTTACTGAAGATTTGTGAAATGTCTAGAGGACAAAAGTTTAATTATTGACTGTCTTTCCATTTTTCAAACTACAAATAAAAAGTAAAAGTACAAATTTCAAGTAAAAAAAAAAAAATAATAAAAAGTAAAGAAAATATGCTTGTTTTTCCAACAAATAAATAAAATTTAACTTGTATATTATTTTCTATTTTCTTTTTCTTTTTCTCTTACTTTTTCTTTTTACTTAATTGAGCATTCAAATAGTTCTTATACTTTTTTTTTTTATTAGTTGGTCTGTTGGTGTGTTTTTATTATTATATTATGATGACCCAACAAATACTATGGATCATTAAATAATCACTCCTGTATAATAATAAGAAATATCATTTTTTTGATAGAACATATTTTTTTTTTTTTTGTTTTTATTATAAATAATTATTTTGTTATGGTTTTTATGAGAAAATTTTTTTTTTGCTCCTAAAGTTATGTTATTTTGTTATAGTTTTGATATTTTGGTAGAAAAATATGGTGTGATAGTGTATAATATTAATTGTAATAAAATAAATTGATGATGTATTCTAGTAGACTGAATAAAAATAAGAAGACAGATGCATTAAAAGTATGTATAGCGGAAAAAACATTTTGTTTTTTTGATATAACTATAAAAGAAATGTAATAAATTTTTTTGGTTAAAAACTTTTGATATTTCCTAAAAAAAAAAAAAAAAAAAAAATTATTCTGCCTTTTGAAAATGCCAAATTTGATTTATGTTTTATTTTATTTATAGTTTTATGTCGTGCTTTCGTCTATAAAGTACTTTGTATTCGATTGATTATCAAGAGAGTTGAAAATTCATTATTATGAACCAGCACTTCTAAAATAATTCGTGTTGAGTTAAAAATCAATTTTTTTTTTTGGAACATTTTATACTTATAATTGGATTTAATATTTTTAATCTAAATCAAGTGTAATTTACACTTTTTTTCAAAAAGTATCTTGAGAATATTTTTTTTTTTAATTCATTTCTCTTCCACATAAACACAGCATGGAAATTACACAGTCTTTCCTGTTCAGGTGTGGCTGTAAATGTCGTAAGAGGGAATAACTCTTACGACGTGTGTGGGATTCGAACCTACACTCCCTCGGTGTTTACAGCGTATTTTATACGTGGCTTACCCACTAGGCCACCGAAGCCCCTTCTTGAGAATATTTGTTAAAATAGAAATATCCAATTTTGTTAATATATTTATTGTTTTATGTAAGTATGATGTAGTTTTATGTACATAATGTAATGATTAATTAAATACTATTTCTTGAATAATGCTGCATTTATAGAATGAAATTTTGTTCCGGTTAGTTTACAATCATAGTGAATTTTGTTATTTATATTGTCAGTTTAGTTGTAAAGTCTACGTGAATTTTGATCGCAAATTGATGACAATTGATTAACAATATAATTGACAATATGGTAATTTTTTGCCTATATTTTTATTCATAAATCATAATCTAGGAATAATATCCTTTGTATTAAAAGTTTTTGTAACTAAACTATATGAAGAGAAAATTATAGGATAAAGAGAGTTAGAAGGTAATTGTGAATGATGAATCAGCTTAGATTAACCTTGAATGTATAAGTACAAATCGTATAAGTTTTTGCAGTTCTGGAAATAAATGAATTTTCTATATGAATTATCTATATACAGTAGAGTACCACTTAGAAACTATCACATAGTAGGAATGATCAATTGCAGTCCCCCTAGTATATTTCCCCCTATGATATTCCACCCTATGATATTTAATTTTATCTTACTAAGTGCCATTACTTACAATATATCTATAAAAAAGAGAAATTAAATATTAGACCCATGACGGATATCAAGATAGATTAGTCGCGACAGTGTCATCAATGAGACGAATGGCATGCACTTTTTTAAATTTGAAAAGATAGTATAGGGGAAAAAATCGTATTTTGCAAAGAAATAAATGAGAATCAATTACTATCAAAGGAGAAGAAATCATTACTATAGCTGAAAAACAAGGTGAAAAACTTTTGGTTGCAGTTCAATATTTCTATGCCGAAAAAATTATTTCTTATCTTCATTTCTTCAGTTTTCTCAATATTTAATATTATTTTAATTGAATCAGATTATTTTATATAGGTATTATGACACCTATGTATTTATCTTATTTATCCCTGTCTACGAAACAAAAAATTTTTTAGCGTTTTTTTTAATTGAACATTTTTTTAAAAAACAATCGTCTTTGACGTTATAACGTTCATAACGATTCTTTTGAGAAGCAACAATGTCAAAGGAAGAAATTTTAAAGAAATATAGAATTCCCTTGAATTTTGAGTGCTGGACGACATTAGTAATTGTCATACTGTTTTAGTGAACATCTTATTTTACTACATCATTGTTTTTACAAAAATTAACCAAATATATAATCTAAATATATATGTAAAACAGGTTAACAAAAGAAAAAAATTTAATGAAACGTCCGCTCTTTTTCCATGCCTCGCATTTTCCTTTATTATTTAATTTCAATTTTTTTGTTAAGTAGAACATTTTTTTTTTCAATTAAATGTAATTTGAACTAAAAAATCTTTCTTGGTTATAAAATCTATGCACAACAAAATTGTATTTTTACATATTATTATGCATTTAAGCAGTTTTGTATATTTTGCAATTTTAATTAAGCAAATTTTAAAAATTTTAAATAAATATTAAACTTTCAATATTATCAAATCATCAAATTTTATCTAATGTTTTATTGATTTAAATTTTTAATTTTTAGAAGTTTTGGTTTTAATTGGGAAAAAATTGTGGCGAAAATATAAATAATAGAACATTTTTACAGACAGTGTCGGACAAAACATATTAGACTAAGTATTGTTATACCCTACACATTAAGTATAGGGTATATTAACTTTGGTATGGTGTTTGTAACCACCAAAAGGAAGCGAGTTAGGTATAGACATGTATATGTTTTCTGAATCAGGATCACCTCCTGAGTCGATTTAGCGATGTCCGTCCGGCCGCCCGTCCGTACGCACGATAACTCAAAAAATAATGATGCTATCTTGATGAAATTTATACTGTAGGTTAACAATGAGTAAGGTAAGGCGGGGATTGTAAATGGGCGAAATCGGACCATGCGTTCGCGTACCTCCCATACAACTCCCAAAACCAAATACGCATATCTTCGAAATTAATAAAGATAGAAACAAGCATATTTTCGAATTTAATAAAGATAGAAATCTGAAATTTTGTACAAAGGTTGTAAAAGCATTTATTTTTTTAGCTTAGTTATATTAAATACCTAACTAAAATAACTTATGGATTTTTAATTTAATTTGAATTTTTTAGGTGTAGGGTATAAATAAGTCGGTTGCATCGACTTACTGTTACTTTTACTTGTTTTTTTTTGCATTTCCGTATTAAACTAAATAATAAATGAAATTATAAATAATGAAATTAAATAAGAAATCTACGACGAATTTAGCCTGAAAAAATAATGAACCGACCAATAACTGAAATCAAAAATTTGGAAAAACAATCCAATAAGAAATTTTAAAGAAATTTTTTTTTAATATTTCATTGCGTAGCTTTTATATTTTAGAGCAGCTGACAATATTTTCTACGCATACAACCTATTAAATTATTAATAGTCTTCTGAAGTCTGAAGTATTGTCTTCCAATCTTCCTCTAAAGTTATATAAAGCTTGCTTTCAAACCAGTTCCTTACATATTTTGAAGTAAGTTTAAGATTATTATTTTTCTGCAACTGCCAAAGAAACGGAACCTCCAATTCTACTGCTCGATAACTTTTAAAACTAGTGGAATTGGCCCTTCCTTGAACAGTTCTTTCACTTACTTTTAAATTTATGTTTAAGTCTATAGATATTACGCTCTTTGTCTATCGTCTTTGTGTTTTGTTTCGAAGCTTCCTGTAATTTTAAATTTATCTACAGTAAAACCAATGCTTTGTTGCGGAGTTGAATATTTTGCACTAATATCTATTTGGCTCATTCCATTTTAATATAATCGCATGAGTATTTTTTTCCTGTCATTTTAGTTACTAGTATCTTAATAAAAATAATTTAAACAAAGCTTGGAATTAAAGATTAATTTGTGAATAATAAAATAATTTTTTAAACAATTATCTCTGTAGGATTTTTAAAATAAAACAGTAAAGTAATGTAATGTGATAGGCCAAAGAATCGTTACGTTGAATGTTTATTCAATTTAGATAACAAGTAAATTTCTAGTCCATTATGTCTTACCCTAGACTATACTGTATTTTAATGTAGTTAAGTATCTAAAGTTTTATTTGATTTTACTAATATTGTGGAAAAAAAAAATAACAAACGTATATTATGCCAATTGAAAATATTAAAATATTTAATATTTCAAATACCAGCAGGGATTTATAGTTTTGGAAAATTTTTATGTAAAGGATATGGTAATTTTAATTTAAAAAAAATTCAAATATTGATAGGTTTTTAATTTATAATTGAAATTTTAAAATGTTAGATATTGGGTTGTGTTTTAGAGGTCAGGATTTAATTAAATGAAATGAAAAAATAGAAATGGTAAGGTAGAATAGAATTTAAATAAATTTGTACTAATACATAACCAATAATTGGTATTAATACCATATATAACCAAAAATTTCCACGAGACCATTAAAAAAATAACTGACATTTGTCTAATAATTTGTTTCAAAACATTTTAGTCAGTATTTATATTTAATGGTTATTACGTTAATTAAATTGTAAGTATTTAAAATGAATGGTCAGTAAATGATAAATAATTATTTATTATAATATACTAATATAAAAGCCGTTAGTTGACTTAATTATGTGCCGATAATAAATTATCAGTTATTTTTTTAAATATCTAATCATTGACTGACATAATTAACCGGTATAATAAATGAGCGTCTCTTGGATTTGGGGTGTACAATAAGTTGCAAGGTCTATGTATAAGGATTTAAGGACGATTTTTTTTAAGGTAACATTCCTACTTTAATGAAGGGAGTTTAAAATTAGCTTCATTCCAATTTAGAATAAAGAATATAATATAATTGAGAGAGTCACACACGCGCCACAATTTAGATCACAATTATAGCATTATATGATCCAGCTATTGAATCTAAAATAATATCGTCTAACTTTAATATTCGCCTTGACTATTTATCGATTAAGTATTGTATAAATACTTACCAAAAATATTATTTGTGCTGACCAAGATATCATTTTATACTGACTGACCAAATAATAAATATATACTGATCATATACTAAAAATATACTGAGCAAACAAATAAGTAGTGACGAAAAAAAGTACGAAATATATTCGAAAAGCAATGTATTAATTATTTCTATGATAGAAAACAATGAAAGAAGTTCAGTTCTATTAAATATTGAAACACTGTCAAAGACTTATTATAAGTCAAATACACTATAAAACATTATTATAACAATTGTATGATGCAGTTGATAAAGTGATACACTGACAGAGTTTAGTAACGCAGATTCGATTAGTGGCAGAACAAAACTACTTTACCAAGTTAGTTTTTAAATCTGTTCTAGGTCTTTTTTTTCTTGTTTCTGAATCTTTTATTGTTTTATAGCCTTAAAATCCCAAAACTACAATAATATTGAAATATAAGTGGGAAAATGATAGAAATATATTGTGTTTAATAAAAACAAAATTTTAGTTAAATTTTTAAGATCATATCATAACATTATTAGTGTAAAACTTTTTTTGTAATACATATCCTCGAGATACTTAATAGTAAAAGCGCAAAAACGTCTTCTATTTTTTTTTTGACTATGATAAAAATAAAAAAAAATGTTTTTTCTACAAAAATTGCTGATTTTTATCCCAAAATAAAATAAAAAACATTTTTTTCCTGTTTCATTTAATTAAAAATCAACACATTTTTTTTTGAATCCTGCAGACAATTTAATATTTTATTAATATGCTTATATTAATTTCATATAATATATATATATATATATTTTAATAAAATTTTAATTATTTTGTTTTATATAAAATATTTTATATTTTTTTTTACTATGTAATTGAAGGTATTTCCTGTTCCCGTGAATATTTTGAATTTTGTTCTTTTGTACAAAATAAAGGTTCCTATGCATATAAATTTTAAAGAATGGTATGAGAATATAATAAAAAATGCATGATGTCGGTTATTTGCTTTTATAAAATGTTTAAATAATTAAAAATTAAAGAAAAACTGAACCAAAAAAGAAAAATTTTATTTTAATGAAATTGTGTTACAAAAATTATATATAAAAGTTTTTAAATTAATGTTTTGTTTTTTTTTTTTTTGTTATGGACAAGAATCAACTTAAATAATATTTAAAAAGTTTTACGAGGTCAATAATAAGTAAAATTATCATATACAAAATATTTTTTTAAGTTATTAATAATTAAAAATGTTTTTTTTTTTTGTTTTTTTTCTGGTTTTAAGGAAACCGATGTAATGAGGGACAGAAAGAAGTCTTGTGGTTTTCCACAATTCTTCAACTTAATTAATTCATTAACCCTCGTGTTATCATAAAAAAAAAAATTACAGAAAAATTTCTGTGGCGAATTTTTACTCAGTATGCAAATAACTTATAAAAGTTTAAACATAATTTTGAAGAAATTTTTCAAAGAAAATTTAAATATGAAGTAGGGACGGTGTCATATGACTGTACTTTATTTACCTGTAGTGTCATTTAATTGTATTTTTTGCGAGTTGGTTGTATTTGATTTGACTGGATTTCATTTATAACGAACTGTAAAATAAATTTAATTTAAACAAAAGTAAAGAAATAAATATTTAAGGAATTATATTATAAAATGGGCTTTGTATTGATTCATATTCATCAACATTCTATTAATCGGCTCGTATTTGACATAGTTAGTCCTATGAAATTTAATGGGAGTTTTCGATCACTGTCTTTCTGAATTCTAAAATATTAGTGTCAATTAGTTTCAGTCGAACACACCATTATGGAGCGAATATTAATAGATTAGCCCAATTTAAATTTCTTAAATTTAAGAAAATTTTTTTGTAATGCTTCTAACAATATGTTGAGAGTAGTGTGGTGACGAGACTTGATTTGCATATTCCAGAATAGAATGGACTAAGACAGATTGCCGTATTAATTAAAATCTCTCAATCATCCTTTTATACATTGTAGTATTGAGTTTACTTTATTAATGATCTTACTAATATAAGACTTAAATGTAGGTTTATAATCAAAAGTTACACCATCCAACCAATAATCAAAAGTTACACCAATATAATTAAATTCAATGACTCGTTTTATTATACTGTTTTAAGTGTTGTTATGTTGTCGAAAGTTTAATTGTTAAATAATCATATCTTTCTGAATAGCAAATGATCATTTTGAAAAGAGTTGTGCACCGTTTATTGAATGAACATCTTTGAATATTTTCATGCCATCTGTGTATATTATTAAGGTACTGTTCCGAATAACCTTAGTACGTCATTTATTGAAATGATAAACAATAGTGGTGTCAGGTGACTCGTCTGTGATACTCCCGAATTTGAAAGAAAAGATGTTAAAATTGCTCTTCTGAAAATAATACTATAGCTTCTTTTGTCCACTTAATTACGAAATATGGGAAACCATTTTTTTTTTAATTTGTAAATAATCATACTGTGATGAAGAAGATCAAATGTTTTACTTAAATCAGTGTAAACCATATCGGTTTAAACACATATTTTAGCAACAAAATGCCAAATTCCTACTAAAAATAGTCAAATGAAAATACACTCAAATGATAATACAGTCAAATGATAATACAATCAAATGTTAATACAGGCAAATAAAAATGAAGACATGTGATATTGAAAAAAAAATGAAGACATGGATTTCAAATGAAATCCAGTCTTGTGATACTAATGAATTAAGTACATTTACAGAAGAAAATTTACTCATTTGCACTGAAGGATCTACAGTAACTATCAAGGACCTACATGTATAACATATTTCTCAAAGATAAGCATATTCTGTCAAATAGACAAAGTTACATAATCATAAGAGGAAAATCAAAAACTTCGAGATGTGAAAAGTTAAAAGTGAATTCAAATTCAACCAAGGATAATGTTAGGGATCATTTAGTTTATGTTAAAATTGTATTTTTAATAAGAAATCAAAACTGATCTTAAATAAAAGGTTTTGTAAGATCTACTTTTTATATTAAAACCTTTTTTTTTAAGTTTTATTAATAATTAATTAAAAATCAACAAAAAAAAAAAAATATGTTTAAGAATTAATTATTACATATGATGAAGAGTTAATCATGATAAAAACAAAACATTATTAATTTAATAAAAAAAAAAAAAACTGGTCAAATAAATATATATTTAATTTTATAAATTTTTATTTATATATATTTATAATAAATAACTATATTAAAAAAATATTAAATTTTCTTACGGTTTATTTATCCTTTGATTTTTATTTAATTTATAAAAAAAAAAAAAAACAATATTATATTCCTTGAAGGCAGAACAAATTAAATATTTCGATTATAAAATTCATTAATAAAACTAATTATATATAATTAAAGAACAGAAAAAAAAAATATATATATATATATATGTATATTTTTGAAAACACTATTTATAACTAATGAAATATTAATTTTTTTTTTTTTTTTTTGTTATTAATTAAAAAACTTTTTATCACATTTTTTTTATGGTTTTATTTTAGTTTTAAAGACGAAAAAAAAATAGTGTATGCATAATATTATGAATTAATTCCAATTTTAATCACTATTAATTATATTTTTAATTTTTTTTTATTCTACATATTATAATATATAGGTATAGTTATATAAATCGAAAATTAGTATAATATTATGATGAAGACATTTTAATAATTATATATTTAAAAATTTTATAAATATTATACAATAATTTACTCGCCGATTATTAAAAAGAAAAAAAAAATTATATTAATTTTAGAGTTTAATAACTAATAGTTATTAATTCATAAATAATTATACCAGATTATACAAAAGTTGTTATAAAAATAAAATTATTTATAATTATTATTTTTGTAAATAAAGAAAGAAGAAAGCACTTAATAAGAAAAACAATAAAATTAATAAATATATAATTTGAAATAATCATATGTTTAATCAGTGGTTTTGGTTAAATTTTTATAATAAAATTTATGATCTAAAATTTTCTAATATTTATGACAAAACTTAATTTAGTTGTTAGAAGTGATATAATCACGAATTTATATAACGATTATAAATCATTATTTCTTACTAGATTTGAAGAAGTATCATTTTATTGAACCATAATTTAAATAAATTTTTTTAATTAATATATATTATATATATTAAAAACAATTTAAGTTAATTAATTTTTTATAGCTATGGAATCAAAAAATAGAAGAGAAAAAATTCTTGCTTGGTATCATAAGTGCATATATTTTTTAATTTTTTAATTGTATATAAAAACATTTAATATTTTTAATGGCCATATATATTAATTTATTTTATTATATTAAAATTAATTCATATTAATAAATATTTATTTATTTTAATTATTTAAATAAATCAATTACAATATTCAATAAATGAATATATTTTATATATTAATTCTTTGGGGAAATATTTATATCCCGTATGTTTATATATAATAGAAAATTTATCATCATTTCATATATATTATTTGGTATTATTTTCGTATAATATAAATTTAATAATTAATATATTTATTAAAATGCAATATTTTGTGAATTATTTTGTCTTTTAATATGTAATAATAATTATGTTTTTATTTAATGTTCAACCAAAAACAAAAAAAAAAAAAAAAAAGAAGTATTATAATTTTAATATAATATTGTAAAATTTTTTAATTGATATTGTAACTATCTGGTCGATTATCCTTTTAATTTAATGTTCAAGGCAGAATTTTCACATATTTCTGTTCAATAATATTTAAAAATATTTTTTTATGGTAGCATTTTTTTTTTGTTTGTTGGTTTTTTTTTTTTTTAACAAAATACAGTAGAATCATAAAATTTTCCATTTACAGAATGCGTAACCAAAATTCTTTTATTATCTTGGAGGTAATTTTTTCTTTTGAATCATATAAAATTGATTTTTTTTTTGTTAGGTTTTGCTTAGAGAAGTTTTGTAAAAAAAAGGACAAAACAATTTAAATATTGAACACTATTATGTTCAAAAGAAGTGGCTAACAAATTATTAATACGAAACGCGATTTAATATATTTTAATTTAAAATGAAAGTGTATTGTATAGTATCGTAACTGTGCCGTAACCATACTATAAAAAAAAGAATTCGACAAAAAAAAAAAGTTTCGAAACAAATTAGAGATTCTTTAAAATATTTTTTTTTTTTAATAAATCACTTAAAAAACTTCAAATTGTGGTTAATATTTTTTGATCCTTACTGTTAATTTAAGTATAAAATAATTTTTTTTATAAATTTTTTTTTTTTTTTTTTTGTTTATGGAAGAGTTAATTAAATATTAATACAATTAAATGCATTAAAAATGCATTCATTTAATTAAATGAGTCAGATTTTCTGTACATATATAAATGTATATATATTTATGAATGTGTTTGTGTGTATGTGAATAATAATGTTTGTGCAATTATGTCCTATAAATTGAATAAGATATAAAATTTTCAATTTATTTTTGTATTTACACAATAATATTAATAAAATCATTTTTTTTTTTAATTTTGTCTTTTCTTTAGAATGAAATTCTTTGACAATGGGATTTTAATAATTTAATATGGGATTTTATTAATTAAAAACTTTTGAAAATATTTTGTTTATTTTTAATCCACTAAGGTACACTAATTTTTTAAAATTATTATTTATATTAAATATGATTTTAATATTATCAATTTGAAACACATTAAATTTATTGAAAATTATTATTTATTTATTGGAATATTTAAATAAAATTTCAATTTCAATATAAATGTTATACTTTTTTGCTGCAATAAATATAATTTTAATGAAATATAATTTTTTTTAATGGAATTTATTTTTTTTTTATTTACAATTAATTTTAGAAAATAAACGAATGTTTTAATATTAATATTAATAAATGTAAAAAAAAAAAAAATATGCGAAATTCTTATACTATTTAAATATTAATGTGTTTCATTTATTTTTTTAATTTTATTACGCTAGTATAATATAAAAAAGTAAATATATATATATATATATATGTATATATTTATTATGTTTATTAAACAATCTTTTATTTAATTTTTAGTGATTGATTTTAAACGATTGTTTTCTATAATGTTATTTATTAATTTATTAATTATTCTTATATATATATACATAATTATATTAATATAGAAAAATTTCTCTGAATTTCTAATGAACTAATATAATTTTATTATTACTAATAAAAACAATAAAAAAAAAATATTATATTAAATTTTGTTTTTCTTTACTCATAAAACATACCATTTTTAATTAAATTTTAAACTTTATTTCTTATTTTAAATATATTCATTCTTTTATTACTTATTATATATATATATAATATTTTTTTTTTTCATTTCACATCACATTACTTCACTTTTTTTTTTTTTTTTTTAATTAACTTTAATTTTTCATACTTTTTTTTTTTTTTTTTTAATATTAATAAGTTGAAAAAAATTATAATAAAATTATAAATTAAAAACGAAAACAAAATAATATTAAACTCTAATTTTGATGAATTTCTCTAAAATATTCCTATTAATAATATTAACATGAAAATGACTAAATATTTTAATAAATAATTAATAATTAATATTAAGTTTTATTTATTTTTTAATTAATAACCAATATCGAAAATAAAATATGTTTTATTTATGGGTTAAAATACCATGATTCTGTTTCTTTAAAACTGTTTTTTTTTTTTTTTTTTTTAACTAATATAATATGAAAAAAAAAAAGAATTATTATTTATTAAAAATTACTAATAGTGTATAATTTACAAGAAATTCAATCGAAATTAGGTATGAGAAAATTTATATATTTTTTTCTATTTATAGTATATATGTATATATATATATATATTTTAATCTATATAAAAACACCACACATTTTCTGATGACATATTAATTCTATAATGATATTTTGCAAAAAACAAAAAAAAAAAAAAAACAAATCACATTTAGAATAAATAACATAATTTTTGGAAAATTTTAATAATTTATAAAAAATTATTTATTTATTTATTCTTTTATTTATTTATTTTTTTTTTTTAATAATAATATAATACTTAAAAATTAACTAAAAAAAGAAAAACAAATATTATGAATTTATTATCTACATATTTAAAATTTTATTTTAAATTTTAATGTTTTTTTTTTTTAATTCCAAAAATAATGGAAAAACAAAAAAAAAAAAAAATTATATTAATAAAAAAATTATAAAAAAGAAAAATAAATGAAAAATTAAAATAAAAAAACGCACCATTTTGATTTATTTTATTTTTATTTGATTTTAATATTATTTATTTAATTGTTATTTATTTTATTTATTTTATAAATAAATAATTAATTGTATGTTTTATTAAAAGTTGCAATACTTTTTTATTAATAATATTTATTAATTTTTCTTTAGTATTGTTGTTTTTTTATGAATTCCGGTATGATTATATTGTTAAATTTTTATAATTTCATATTACTTGTAAATAATGCACTATAAATATCCGATCGTTTTAATTTATAATTATTAATTTTCTTTTTGCATATTATATTTATTTATATTTCCCATTTTTATTTTTTTTTTCTTTTTGTTAAGTGTTTCGTTTTATTTATCTTTATTTATTTTTGATATTTTTTTGTTGAATTGTGTATTCACGTTAAACGCTTGTGTCATGCCGTACGTAATTTTAGTGTGAGAAAAAAAAACTAACGAACGGTAAAATTATATAAAAAAAAAGAAAAAACAGAAAAACGAAAAGAAATGAAGGAAAAAGTGTCTTATAAATCAATACAAATTTTCCAACATAATGTCATAATTTGACCTTTGATATTATTATTTTATTTTTATATTTTCTTTTTTTTTTTTTTTTTGTAGTTTTATGCGTTATTTCTTCACATTACATACTCTTTATTATTTTATATTATAGCTTCCATTTTTTTTTCAAATTAAAAGCCAAAAATGATTAATTTAAAACTTATTTAATTTATTTTATAGCTAAATAATTCTTATTAAATTTTATATATAATTTTTTTAAATTTAAAAAAAAATAAAATATGGGTATATTTCTGTAATTTTTTTTTTTTTTGCAATGAATCCATCGATAAATAATGTTAAATTAGAAAAAAATATATTTTAATATAGAAAATTTATAATAAAATATCACTTTGAAATCGAAAATTAAATCCACACACACATATATACAAAACGAATTCCAAAATAAAAATAAAACCGTTTAATTTTCCAAAAAAAAAAAACACAAATTATTAAAAGTTTTGATTTTCTGTATGAAATAGAAGATATTGACAATTCCGAATGTCAAATTTTATTTTTAAATTAATATTTTACTTTTATTTTAATTTGTCAAAATAAGGCTTTTTATTTATTTAATATTTCCCTCTTTTTTTTTTTTGTTTTAAGTAAACAATAATTAAATAATATTAAATAACTGTATTTATTTTATTATATTTTCCTTGATCTTTTTTTCTTTTGTTTTTTGTATATTTTCGAAAATAAATTAAAGAAATTAAAGAAAAAAAAAAAATAAATAAATTTATTTTTCAACGATTAATAATAACATAACGGTAAACGGAAAAAGCCTTTAACGAACGATAACACGACAGCAACTGAAACTAAAATGTTCGTTAGTATTAAATAAAAAAATTACTGTTAGTTTTTTTGTTTTTTTTTTTTTTTGTATTATTTTTGTCAGACATTTATTATTATTGTAGTGGTGTGTAATACTATACGTTATTGAGTATACAAATTTTGAGGTATGGTAAAAATACGAAAAAAAAAAATTAAAATAAATATTAGTATGGTGAAATATTACAGTAATGCCATCTGATGAGAAAATTTTTCACGTTAATGTAGAAAATCATATGAAATATATAATATTAGGTATGTATGTACATATATGCTTGTATTTTTTTCATTTTTATTTACAAAATTTTAACATCAATATTATTGTGGGTGTCAGTTGGTTAGTTTTATTCAATTATTGTATCTTAACATTTTTTTTTTTTTTTTTGCAAGGATATATAGGTAATGATAAAAAGGTGTAATAGAATTTATTGTATCATAGGTTAGGAAAGGTGTATTTGTTGTGAAGGTAATAAAGTAGTGGGAATATAATGAGTATATTTAATTTAAGAGAATAATGATAGTAGGATTCCATAGTTTTGATAACATGACTTGTATTCATGAATGAGAATATATTTAAATATATACGATAATAATTTCATGTGAAAAAATTAGAATGATACAAAAAATGTATTTATGAACTGAAGTAAGTACTGATTAATTAGTATCTATATTTTAAATTGAATTTAAAGTTTTTGATGTTGTTTTTTATTTAAGGTAAAAATAAAAAACTTAAAGTCTTATTAATTAAATTAATTTTAATTTTTTTATTTAAATATATTTATATAATTATAAACAACATAATATTAACAATCTCTATCATTTATTTAATAATTAAGGATCTGTTTAAATTTTTATATAATATCTCTACTCTATTCTACTACTCTACGAATAAATTTATTCCATTTTATCGAAAAAGTATATCAAAATTCACCTTGCATACAATTTCCCAAAAAGCAAAATAGAGTAAAAATTTGAAAACGATAAATCTGCTCTTACTTCATTAAAATCCTCATTGCACCTCAATTTCACATAATTCAACAACAACAAAAACATTATCTGTCACCAATTTCAGAAATACATAATTGAGTTTAATAGATATCGAAATGTAATGCAGCTTTGATATATTGTTTTTTTTTTCACCCCACTGCTATAAGTAGCATGGGGCAACAACTAAGTCATTTATTATTCATATTTGACTAAGTTTCAGTTTCTTTAATCTTTAAATTCATTAAACCGTTGATTACTCGGCTGTATAGTTATTGTACAAGACTATGGAGATGTTATTTCAACGCCATCTATTATCTTAAACAAGAATTTTAATATTATAAACGTTTTCTTTAATAATAATATGGTGATAAAATTTTTAAACACTATTATTTTAAAAAAAATATTTTTTTCTTTTAAGAATTTTATTTTTATATTCTCTCTTTCAACTTGTACATTTTTATGAAAATATCATTCAAAAGAGAACCAATGTTCATGTTCTCGTCATTATAATTTCACCCTCTATTTATTTTTGAATGTAACCAAGTGAGTTAATTTATTTTCTCCTTCATTTTCTTATCATAGTACATATATAAAAAAAAATTTCTATAAAAATAAACAACAACAAAATAACCTTTTCATTGAAATGAAATTTTTTTTTTTTTTGATATTTAATAGAAAATGAAAAAAATTAAAAAATTAAAAAACAAAATAAATCACCCCAAAACCAACCAATGAATTTTATATCTATTTATATTATTCCTTTACTTTTTTATCATTCATTCCATTCATTAACAACCCAACATAAAAATACTATACCACTTGCATAATATGAAAAATCTTCTCTTCACTTCAAAAATTGAATTAAAAAAAAAAAAAATGTGGTTTAAATTGTTCGAAGTTGAATGAGGTTGAAAATTTTGTGAGAATTGTAAGGATTAGAAAAACAACAAAACAAGAATCAAAAAAAAAAAAAAAATAAAACGGAACAAAACAACCATAAGTACATGTATTAGAAATCTAATTTGTAGTTATCCTTGTGCTTTAAATACTATACTTGAAACATGTGCTTTTGGTTTTTCTTATTTTATTTTTTTTTTCATTACAATAAAAAAATATCAGCTGGTTGGTGTTGTTGTGTAGTATATTGTTTATGTGGTATTAAATTATGGTGGGTTGAGTTTGAGTATATTTTTTTTATGGTATGTTTTGTATATTATATATACTCTTTAGTCTTTATATTATAAAAAAATTCTCTCTCGATTTTCGAGTGTGTACTGTGTTGTTAGGCGGAGGGGGTGAGTATGAGGAATATTTCCTAAACAAATATGATTTATAATAATTTATGAGAATGGTGAATATAAAATCAAAAAGAAATTTAAATTATATTATTAAAGCTTTTTTTGTTTGTTTTTTTTTTTTTTTTTATATTTAATATTGTCAGTTGAGTTGAAAATATTTAAAAGTTTTTGGAAATGTTTCTAGGGATTGCTCGTTTTAAATGTAACTTTGTAAGTCAATAAGATGTGAATATAATCGAAAAAGGAAATTTTATATGCTTTCCAGAAATTTACAAAAGTCATAGCATATTTTTAGAATATTTTTAATGGGTTTTTTTTTTAGCAAAAATATAAGTTTTTTTTTAAAGATGATGACCCTTTTGCCGCTTTTAAAGGTGTTGCCGCTTTTTAAATAAAATTATTACCAAAATGTTAGCGTCATTTTATGAAACAAAATAAATTGTGTATGTAAAAATTATGAATGCAATGCAATGGCAATGACGACCAAAAACCAATATAAAATAAAAAAAGAAAAAGAACAAAAGAAATTGATTGTCAATCAGACTAAAATTCAAAAATTTGCTCTATTCAAGTGTCACTTCGTTGCGGCGCGTTTCATTTCGTCAAGTCATATTTAAATTAGGTAGTGTATTCTATTTAAATGTCAAAGCGAATCAAGCATTAGAGTCACCATATGTGAATATTTAGAACTTTAATCATTCTAATCACTTATTAAATTTTCTCAAAATATTAAACATTTTTTAATACTTTAAATTTATATTAGATTTATAACTATTCCTATACTTTTTAAGTAAGATAAAATTTTTTTTTTTTTTTTAAATAAAATTAATGAATATATCAACAATAAACAATTTATTTTAACACACCATTAAAAATTTCAATATAAAAAAAAAAAAAACAAAAAAATTAAAATATCTGACAATCTATAAATTGGAAAGGATTTTAAACTTTAAATACATACATATACATATATACTCGTATATTAAGTGTTGACATATGTATGTATATTGTAGAATTCAAAACATGTTGCACAATATTATACACTCTGTTCAACTTCTAATAATTCTTTATTTCTAACCTGTTGAATTGACTTTTCATTTTGTGTTTTTCAAATTTTTTTTTTTTTTTTTTTAATTTATTGGAAAGGGAAAACTTGAAAAAAGTTAAAAAAAAAAAAAAAATAAATACATAATGGCGTATAAATAAATACGAACTTTTTGGTTTTGTTTTTTTTTTTTTTTTGTATTATAAATGTTTTACTAATAAATCACCAATTTTTGTATCCTTCAAGCAAATTTTTAAGTAAAAATTTTGTATGAGTTTTTCGTTTTATTGCCAAAAAAAAAAAAAAACATAAAAATTTTCACAAAAAAACAAACAAAGTAGAAAAATTTGGAAAAGTAAAAATAAAAACAGGAAAAAGAAGAATATAATATGGTTTTTAGCCTCAGTTTTTATTTAAAAAAAAAAACAATAAAAAAAAATCTTTTTAAAAATTAAAATTCAACAGGTCAATTAAAATAAATTAACAATAAAAAGAAAAACAAAAGGGAAATTAAAGTAGAAAATTGATGTACTTTTTTTATTGCAACAAAGCATTTAACTACTTATTAAGTTAATTTCGGTGCTGGGAAATTATTAGAGTTAAAGTCTATATTAAGAAATTTATTTTGATTTATTTTATCTTCATTTAATTGGTTCTAATGTTTAGAAGTGTAACTTTAAAGTTTTACACGATTATATTTCGGAAAACGTTTTTTTTAATTATCCATTCGTCAACTAAAAATCAAAGATCTATTAAAAATAGACAACTTTCATGATCACTCCATTTCATTTTTGTTTAATGTACGTTTATCGTCACAATAATTCTCTGTCATTAGGCAATTTATAAGTTAATCTAAGGTTATTATAATTTCAACTTCAAAAAATAAAATGCCTCTTTATATTTGATGTATCTTTAAGTTTTACTTCCATACAACTACAGGTTTTTAATAGTATTTAAATTATCAATTTTATTTTCTAAATAATTTAAAAACTTATAATGTTGAATGTTTAGGTTTTCTAAAATTTAAAATTAAAATTTGCTTTTGCTTTAAAAACCTTCCTGTAAAATTGAACCTTGCTTTTATATTCTGTACTGGATGGTTAACCATTTATTCAATAGGCATAAGTGATATGGGCATACGTGATTTTAGTAGGTAAAAATTTAATACTAAAAAAGGAGCTTAAATGTATTTTGGTGGTTTTTAAATATCTGTAACTCCAACAAGAATAATAAAGCCTTGCACCTGTTAAATTTTATTTAATTGATTTAAACATTATTTGTAGAAAACTATCCAACATTTTAAAAATGCTTCATCGCTATACATTTACTGATAATGACGAAATGATGTTACCTTAGCACTCAATTTAATACATGCCATCAGAAGTTGTTAGCAGGAAAATGTGCTAAAGAATGAGGAATGGTTAAGATTTTGGAGAAGAAAATCAAAGAATTCAAAACTCGTACAGATCACTTTCCGCAAATGAAGCTCTATTGTATAGCTTAATCGTAAAGGAAGCTATTGTACAGTACAATTCAATAATAATTGCTAACGTAAGAGTCAGTAAAATATCTGGGCATGCATTTAAACAGATGGCTTATCTGAAGAGCATATATTATAAACAAATATAAACAATTCAGACTAAAATTCATCAATTATATTAGCTGTTTGAAAAAAAAATCGAAGCTACAGCAACATTCTATAATAAAATGATATATAAAGCTATTTTTTTCAATCTAGACATAATGGCATAGAATTATTAAGAACTACTACTGACTGGTAATTTAATTCTAGAAAAAATTTAACGATGAGATTCAACATTCCATTGTAAATGCGCTTTGGTTCGTACCTAATGATCGAATTCGTATTGACTTAAACATTCTAGCTGTAAAAGATTTAGTCATAAAAAAAAAAACTGATTTCAACCCTGAAAAAATTTGAACGCTATCAATCTAAGATTCTACGTTTCATTGTAAAGGTATTGTAAGAGTATTATGGTTCGTACCTTATGATAGAATTCGTAGTAATTTCAACGTTTTAACTGTAAAATGTTGAACCATAAAAAAAGTTGAAAAATATATCTGCAGATTAAAACAACATTCCCAATGCATTAGTTCTAGATTTAATAAGAAGCGAATCGACCAGAGAACGTAAGCTTAAATAATTCCTGTCGTTAGATTTAACACGTCTATTTTAATCTACAACAACTAATGGTGGATGCATAAGATAAAAATTGGTGGATTTTTTTCTTGAGCGGCATGAACCTTAAATTCAAAATTAATATGATGTATGTAGTTGAATTTTCTTTGTAAGAACTAAAATAAGTTTAAAATAAAAATTTGGATATTGGATATGCATATACATTATGCATATACATTATGGAAAACTATTTTCGTTGGACTTTTTACTTTTATATCAAAATTTAAAAAATTAAAAGCTTTTACAAAAAATTTGAATTTAATAAAAATTTTTAAAAAGGACAAAAAACAACTGTTATTGAATATATTTCATAACTTTTTTAAGAAATTATAACAGTTCGTGTATAACAGTATGTACTCTGTAAATAACCGTTTAGAACTTTATTATTCAAATAATTGATTTTATCAAAGTTAACAACCCTCAAATCATTTTCAAAATAATTGTACTAAAAGCTAATTGTTGTAAAGCTTTTTAGTATAGAACACAATAATTATATCCTTATTATTTTCTGTTATATACTTTTTGAATTTTATAGAACGTTTTTTTTTTTTGCTTGAATTATAAATTAGGAAAATGTTACCAAAAGTTTAGTGTTTAAATTTAGTAATAATCAACACAAATTTCAAAATTTAAGGTACACAATTTTTAAAGATACATTAAAGTTAAAAACAGTAACTTTAAAAGAAGTTTCTTTTAAAAAAAAAACTAATTGTATTTATTGCAATATAATTTTAAATCTAATTATTTTGTTATTGGATTTTTTTTATTTTAATTTAAATTTTAAAATAAAAAATAAGAAACTTTGAAACATATATAAGAGAACATCCTCAAATGTAACTTTAATTTAATTTATTAGAACAATTTTGAATATATTATGTGTAAGAACCTATAAAAACAATATTAGTCAATTTTCTTTCGACATACATAATATTAAAAAAAATTGTTGTCCATAGCAAAACGAAAAAAAATCTATAAAAAAAGTCACAAAATGCCACGTTTTACCATTTAAAGCACATAAAGACAACATTAAAAATATTCATTCTCTTCCATTTTCTACTTCTTATGTTTCGTTTTATCTGTAAATCCTTTTTTTTTTTTATTTTGTCTCCTTTTCGTTCTATCAACATATTATATTCTTTTAATATTTTTTATAAATTCTGTCATTTTCTTTTTTCATTTCTTATTTTGACTTTGGGTTTTCTTCTTTTTTTTTTTCCTTCCTTTTCTCATACAGATGAGCAATAAAATACCTTCTAGATAATAAAGGATAATAAAATGAAAATAAAATACAACGATGTTAGAGTCATAAAAATAACTTTAAACCTATATTAAAAAAAAAGCTGAGAAAAAAAAAAAAGACAATTTCGTATTAAAAGAAAATTCAAGATAACATTTATGTCACTTTTCCATCTAGGAACCATACGTAAAACAAAAATTGAAATACAGATTTTATTTAGAACTAAAAATAGTGATGGATTAACTAACAAAAATAAAATTGATTGAACAGCTATTTTACAATCTATTATATACTAATCGAAATGATTAGGAAAGTAAGAAAGATATTGTTAATTATTTTTAGTTTTCCAAAAAGATAGGTTTTATTTAACGTTAAAGAAATATAATGGTTAAAATGATAAAAATATGCTATAACTAAAAGACGGAATATTTAACAAATATTTCGTAAAAAAAAAATTGAATTGGATAACAAAATTCAATAGGTATGCTTTTAAAAATCAGAATTTTTATTTAAGAATGATGTTATTATTGTTTTATTACCAATATTTCAACAAATAATTATTAATTTCTCAAAATAAATGGATCTCATGGCAATAGTTTTTATAAGATATTAGGTAAAAAATAAGATTTAGATTATACAGAAGATATCTGACTATTCTCGTACAATTTCAGTGATGTGCAGAGCAAACTAGACTACCTACAAAGTCACGTTTCCCCCCTTGGACTTTTGAAATCAACATAAACAAAACGAAATCAATGGCAGCTACGCGATTAGCATCATATAGAAAAATTCCAAAACAATAACTGCGAATCGAGTTGTCTATGTGGAGGCTTTATGATTTCAAAAGAAGTAAGGAAAAAAAAACTTATAATGAACATAATATTCACAGCTTTTTATTTTGATTTTGAGTTTCTAAATCAAAACTAAGTCTTACATAATATTATGAAGTAATAAAAAATACAGGCTAATAAAAATGAGTAGAAAATTATTGCTTTTTTGTTACAAAGAATGCTTTTAATGCTTTTTTTTAAACTTTTTTGGTTAGAAGTACAATATTTTAATAAATGAGTTAACTTTACTTTAACCTTCATTTTCCTTTTAAAAAATATTATAAGATACATTTTAAGAAGAACTATTAGATTTCATTGAGTAAAAACACTTTCTGCTCAACTGAAAATGAAAAAAATATCATTTGCCTAAAATAAGCGAAATTCAATTTAAGCGATTTAACGCATGTTCTTTTTTTTTTTGTAATTGAGCTAAGTTTTATCATGTTGTAAAACATTCCAAATCCTAAACTATTAACAATATTTCCTTTAACACTACAATAAAATAAAAACAATTTTTTTTTTGTTGGTAATTAGCAAAATTCAAAAACAGAAAAAATTTAAGGAAAGGAAAACATTTATAAAAATTACACACCTTGTGCTAAAAAAAAAACAATACCTCACCTCATCTTAAATACAAAATATCACCATTTTATGCTGAAAAGTTAAAAGCGCATTTTTAGATATATTTTAGTGCTAATTATAATTCTTATTCTTTTATTTTTACACGGATAATAATAACCAAAAAAAAAAAAACACACAAAAACCGTAATCAAAATAAAAGCAAAATTAAAACAAAGGGGAAAAACTGAAAAAAAAAATAAAAAATTCCAACCCTAAATAAGAGCTATTAAAGAAAATCTTATTACTCAATTTTAATTTTTTTTTTGGTTTTCTGATTTACCATTGTCTTAAACTGAAAATAACTGAAAATAAAATAAAAGATTAACTTTAATCTTTTTGTCCATATGTCCCTTTTTAAAACGAATTAAAATAATCGATTCTGATCTAAAATTGTTTGTGTGAAAACTTTCAAGTTATGAGCTATTCTAAAAGTATAATTTCCTGTTTCAGCTCATTTGATACCGGATATAGAAGGATAAAATAAAATTTAACGACAATATCTGTTACATTTTTACAAAAAATATATAATATTTAATACATTTTTTAATGTTGATGATAATTATATTGTTTTAGAACGACTTTTGAAATAACGGTAATATTTTAAAACAAACTATTTCGGTTTTTTTTTTTGTTTTTGTTACTAAATTTTTAAGGAGAGCCTCATGAAAAAAATCTGTAATAATATACGAATATTATATATATCAGACATATATGTATATGTATGCATACATTAATATTTATATATTTTATATATACACAAATGAAAAAATATACAAACATAAACAAATATATTCATACATAACGAGATTCTTTTTATTGTTTCAAATTTAAATAAAAGGTTTGCAGTCTGATAACACGAACCAACTATACCTACATACATATATATATATATATGAATAAAAAGTACACATTAATATTTTAACGGTAAACTTCACGTACATGTTGTATATGTAAGAAGAATAAGGGTACTTATTATACAAGTCATACATATACACATATGTATATATATTAAAAATGAGTAAAATTTTATTGTATTAAAGTTTTACTTTAAAAGTTAAAAAATACGTACAATTTTTGAAAAAAAAAAAAAAAGAAGAAAAATCCCACAACAAAAAATACTTATATTTCATGCTTTCTGACTTTAAGTGAGCGGCACAACTTAATACGAACCCCTTAGGACTACTAATTTTTTATAATTTTATTATATTCATTTTAAACACGCATACCATTGTATTATAATATCATAACGTAACCGTTAACATTTACAAAATTCAACGAGCACCATTAAAAATTCGTTAAGTGCTATTTTGGGGTGTTCATTTTGATTGTTTCAATTTTTAAAATGGTGTTTTTGTTTTTTTTTTTTTAAGTACATTTTGTATTCTTTTTTTTTTTTTTGTTTTATTTTTTTGTGGGTTGGTGTTAGTCGTATAAGGGATTTAAATAAAGACATTGAAATCATTTAACCATTTAAAGTATAGTTTGTATATGTCCATCTAGTTTGGTACATAGTCATAAAGTAGTCATTTAAGATAAACAAAAAAAAAAGAATTATGATGGTGGATTATCAGAATATTTAAAATGATTGATTTTTAAAAAAATATTGAATTAATGAAATAAAAAATTTATATATTAATTTTAAAATATTTATAAACAAAAGTATCGAAAGACGGATTAAAATAGTACGTTTCAGGAAACAAAACTGCAGGCGTTACAAATCAATCAATCAAAGTTGTGAAAATCTGATTGTAGAAAGGAAAACTCATATAAGTGATATTTATTTAGGGCAATATTTATTTTTGTTTTTGGTTTTACTATTTTTATTGTGAAAATATCCATAAACATAAAAATCGATCTACAAATAGATTGAGAATTTTAAAAATTTTTTAATTTTTTTTTTAAATTAAAATGTTTTGTCACCCATATTTTTAAATAGTATCTAAAATTTTAATTACTAAGCATATACTAGCATTATCTCTCTATTTAGAATTTCTCCTTATGTTAACATATCCTTTCAGATCTTCTACCCCATTGAAGTTTATTAATAAACTGTACTTATTCTTTTTCTCTTCCATGATCTATTTTCTTTAATACTTCTCTTAATCTAGGTATTTTTCCGATTATTTGGAAGAAAGCATTTATTAGACCTATTTTTAAGAAATATAAGAAAAATATTGAGAACAATCATCGTCCGAATTAGCTAAATTGCCAGCAATACATAAAGTATGTGAATTGATAGTTTTTGATTCAATTTATTCTCAGTATTCTAGAATCATTTCTGATGATCAGCATGTTTTCGTGAAACATAAGTCAACCAGTACATATCTTGTTGAATCAACATCTATATTCCTAAATAATAATGAATCGGGATTTCAAACGGATGTTATATATACTGATTTTATAGCAAAGCCACAATACCATTTTACTTATTAAAATTAAAAAGGTATGGTTTTCCTGAACGTTTTATTAAGTGGATAAATTTAAATTCCTATTTTAAGGACAGAACTTACAGTGTTGTCTTTAGATTCTGAACATCTAAATCTTTTTCAGCAAACTTAAGAGTTCCACAAGAAGAAGCCATTTGGAACCGCCTCTTTTTATTTTGTTAATTAATGATGTTACTACATTTATTCTCCACAATAACATTAAAATTTACGCAGATAATATGGAAATTTTCAAAAAAATGACATGGGTAGAAGACGCCAACTTACTTCAAGCTGACTTAAATAATTTATTCTATTGGTGTGACATAAATAATCTTCTTTTTAATGTCAGTAAATGAGTATTCATGACTTCTTCTCGGCTACTCAATAATATTAATTTTCAATAAACTCTATTAACAATTTAACTTGACTAAAACTTGGTCAAAGGAATTTACAAATTCTTACACACTTAAATTTTTATATACATATATGCCTCGTTAGACCAAATCTTGAATATGCTAGTCAGGTGTGGTCTCTTTTCTATCAATCTCATATTGATAAAAATGAGTCTAATACAAAAAAATTGTATTCCTTATGTCTGGTTTCTCAAGGATTTGCCGAGAATGATCCTTTTATTTTAGCACCTTATGAAAGTTGATTAAATTTAATTAATTTAAAAACTTTAAAACTTAGAAGAGAAGTTGCTGATGTTATTTTTCTAACCGAAATAATTAAAGGAAATACCATATCACCCATACCATTTAATATTAACAAATATTAATATTAACTCTAATTCACGTTTAAGACCGACTCACTTGTTCATTACCTCACATCACAGAACAAATTATAGTAAAAATGAACCAATTCACAGGTGTTAACAATGCGTAATAAATACAAATCACAAATTGATTTCACTCAAACAAAACATTCTTAAACATCTATAAATGTTTAATTTATAAAATGCTACGCTTAAAGAATCGTATAATTATTATTTCTTTTTTCAGTTGAATGGTTGATGTAAATGTTTATGAATTAGTTTTTGTAAAAATACTTTGTACTTTTTGTAATAAATATTTTTAATTTAATTTAATTATGTAAATTTAACAAAACAAAAACAAATTGTAAACAAATAAATAAATAAATTTTGAAACTAATTTATATTGAAAATTAAATTCTCCAGCTGATGGAATACTATGGAATACTATGGATGGAATACTATGTTTTATATTCTAAAAATACCTTCTCTTTTGGTACAAACAAATAAAAGCAAGGCAGAATGTAAAACAACTGTTTTTAAAAGCGCAGATATCCAAAAGATAATACAACCTGTTTAGAATTGTGATTTGCACCAAAATTTTAAAAGGGGCCTCGGTGGTCTAGTGGGTAAGAGAGTATGAAATACGCTGTAAACACCGAGGGAGTGTTGGTTCGAATCCCACACACGTCGTAAGAGTTATTCTCCCTTACGATATTTACAGCCACGCCTGAAAAGAAAAGGCTGTGTAATTTCCTGTCCACATTTATGTGGTAGAGAAATACATTTAAAAAAAAAAACGAGGAAGAATACAGTTGACTTTGTCAACTCTTAGATACCCGTACGAACCGTTAGTATGTTCACAGCCTGTCACTCTGCTTACAATATTATTTTTTTAATATTTTAGTATTTTAAAATAATTTGGGTGAATTTTATAATTTCTAGAACTATGGGTTGTACATATATTCAAACTACATGTTTATATGTACATTCTTCAAAAGCAGATTCTAACCTTCCACATAACGATTATCAATCCAAAACTTTTTCAAATATTCTATAGTACCACTTAATACTAAGCGGTAAATGTACATTAAATTTACTAAGTACAAAACAGTAAATATAATTTTAAATATTATATTATATTATATTTAAATATTCCATTGACAGAATAATTTCTTATAAGTACAATAAAATACATATATATATGTAAATACGGCGCTATATAATATACATCTATACTCTTATCATTCATTCCCTAGCGACATATACGATATATTGTAAATAAACATGATATTATATAAGTATTTATATATATTAATATCATATAAATAAAAATTCTTCAAGCAACCGTTATGTTGTTTATTTACATTTTTTTGTACTACGCATTGTATCCTCAACAATTTCAAATTATCGAGTAAAACAATATGCAAAAAAAATTCGTTAAAGAAATTTGTTAGAAAATTTGAAAAAATCAAGTAACACTTTCGTCAATTATAAAGTAACCCTATATTATTAAAAAAAGTTGTTAACAGAAATAAAAGTATAATGTTGGAGCTTTAATTTTTGTGTATTACTTCAAAAAAAATTTTAACAGGTGTTCAAGTTACAGGTGTTTAAAAATAGGAAATTTTCAGTTTTTGACCCCTTACAGCTCTTAAACGGGGAGTGATACAAAAAAAAATTTCTGAAATGACTCATACTTATTTTCAAAGATCTAACTTCTGTCAAAATTTCCAACTTTAACCGTTTAGAAGATAGAAGGGTTAAAGGATTTTGCAAAATGTTAGTTTCGCATAACGGTAAATTAAGACACCGTATGCCACAAATATATATTTATTGTATATATACTTTTGAAGCTAATGAAAGTAGTAATCGTTTGGCGTTTTCAAAATGAAGATATACCTTATACAACTTGTGCTATAACAATTTAAATATAGAGCTTTTTTGAACCTTTGGGGAGCTGTAGCTCCGTAACGGGTGGGGCTACAAAAAAAAGTTATAAAAAATAAAATTAATATTTTTGTGAGATCTATCAGCAGTTAAAATTTCATAGCTCTATTTCAAAAAAAATGTCGAGATCTAAAAGTTAGGTGTTCGAGAGCTACCCTAAGTTTTGGTCCAAAGTCAACCAAAAAAAATAGGGAACCTACAAATTACTCCAAGAATATTTTGTGTAAATTTCAAGATTCTAGCTTTCTTAGTTTTTGAGTTAGCGTGCTGACGGACGGACGGACGGACGGACGGACATGGCTCAAAAGTCTTAGAATTTTTTTCTGATCCGATCCATACCTTTGAAGGTATATCTAGCTCGCTTATTTCGAGGTGTTACAAACGGAGGAGTAATTTTATTATACCCGATCCTATCGTACGGGTATTATTAGTATGAGAAAATTAGTATGAGTCATTTCAGAAATTTTTTTTGTATCACCCCCCGTTTAGGAGCTGTAAGGGGTCAAAAACTGAAAATTTTCTATTTTTAAACACCTGTAACTTGAACACCTGTTAAAATTTTTTTTAAGTAATACACAAAAATTAAAGCTCCAACATTATACTTTTATTTCTGTTAACAACTTTTTTTAATAATATAGGGTTACTTTATAATTGACGAAAGTGTTACTTGATTTTTTCAAATTTTCTAACAAATTTCTTTAACGAATTTTTTCCATTTTGTTTTACTCGATAATTTGAAATTGTTGAGGATATAATGCGTAGTACAAAAAAATGTAATTAAATAAACAACATAACGGTTGCTTGAAGAATTTTTATTTATATGATATTGATATATATACATACTTATATAATATCATGTTTATTTACATATCGTATATGTCACTAGTGAATGAATGATAAGAGGATAGATGTATATTATATAGCGCCGTATTTACATACATATATGTATTTTATTGTACTTATAAGAAATTATTCTGTCAATGGAATATTTAAATATAATATAATATAATATTTAAAATTATATTTACTATTTTATACTAAGTAAATTTAATGTACATTTACCGCTTAGTATTAAATGGTACTATAGAATATTTGAAAAAGTTTTGGATTGATAATCGTTATGTGGAAGGTTAGAATCTGCTTTTGAAGAATGTACATATAAACATATAGTTTGAATATATGTACAACCCATAGTTCTAGAAATTATAAAATTCACTCAAATTATTTTAAAATACTAAAATATTAAAAAAATAATATTGTAAGCAGAGTGACAGGCTGTGAACATACTAACGGTTCGTACGGGTATCTAAGAGTTGACAAAGTCAACTGTATTCTTCCTCGTTTTTTAACCATATTTTAAAAGTAAAGAAAATATCTGATATTTCATATGCTTATATAGTAGTACATATGTCACTTTTATAACACACTTTTTGAAAAACAGAAAAAGTCTACCTAATAAAATAGTAAAAGCTCCTTTCAATTTGAAATTGTATAAGAAAAAGGTTTACAAATGAATATGTAAACAAATAGACACCACAAGATAATGTAAAAGTATGATCAATTTTTTGTACTTTACGAGATGGCAACAGTACTTTAACAGATAGCAACGGAGACTGAAGATTTTTAAAATCATATAATTACAAATAATTTTACATGAGTTGTAGTCATAGTTTAACATAGTTTTATTATCAGAGAAGCAAACCTTTTATTGAAAGGAGGAAATTTTAAAAGTTTTTACTTTTTAAAAGGTACTTTACAAATAAATTTTTCATCACGTACAAAAGTTTATGATGAAAGTTGGCCGTAGCTCTGCACGCACAAAAACTTAAAGTAAAAGACAGTAAAATTTTGATATGATATAGAAAAAAAATCGAAATTTTATTTTAATATAAAATTCGGCATATTTAGGTAAATATTTCATAACAAACACTTTTTACGAAAATTGATAAAAATGAATATTTTTTCAAAAAAAAAAAAAAGCAAAAACATGAACACGGAAACTGTCATTTTTAGAAGTCTTCTCTTAGAATATATTCATAATTTTCCAATAGTGTATTCAAACCTTTCCATGCGAATTAAAAGGCTATTTATTATTTTGAAGTTTTTATTATATCTGTTGAAGTTTTTAGCATGTGTAAATTCCATCATTCGCATTGTGGACAAAACTGTCAAAAATATCATCATGGAAAAACGGTACATAAAGCATCCAAATTTAGTACATAATATTTGTCTCTGATATTTTGTTTGAAAAATATCATTAATTTCTGAAAATATTTTAATGGTTTTGGAAATTTAGGTTTAAAATTCAAACAAAGCATTCAACTGGGTTAAACAACGACCTTATAGTTATTTTGGAAACATTTAATAAAAAATGTTAGATGTTTATACTAATGTACATATACAAATACATACTTATATTCAAATTGAATAAAAAGTAAATATGTATCTAAAAATTAACAAAATTAAAAAATTTACCAAAAGTGACACCTAGCTTTTTTAGGACATTTTCAAAAAAAATTAAAAAAAGTGTCTATTAGTTTCACTCTATCTATCCGCTCCTCCGTCCGTTCGACTGTTTACAAAATCTGTAAACCGTTAAAGACAGAACAATGAAATTTTAACCAGGGATAGGTTTCATAAAAAAAATTAATGATGTTGTCCCATCCGGAGCTACGGCCCCTCAAATTTTAAGAAAACCCTATTTTAAAAAAACGTATATCCCTAGTTCGGTTTAAAGTTTTTTTAATTTAAAAACGCCATTTGACAGGATTTTTTTTTATCTTTATAAATTAGTATCAACATTATACATTTTTTTGTTTTAATTTAGTATTTAAATTTACCATTATGTGAAAACAAAATTTTGCATGGTTTTTCTTCTTTCATAACATGCTTACTGATTAGTATAAGTTTCCTCTGAAAATTTTGTTTTTGTACTACTCCTGTACATAAAAATTAAAGCTCCACTAACATCATGTTAACAAAATTTTAACTCAATCGATCGAATACTATAGACATAATCATCAAATTACAAAATTTTCTTTAAAATGCCGCACCGACAGAAAGGGTTAATGGAGCTTTCAAAAAATTTTTTAAACTTGTTTTTTAAAGCTATTAAAGTACCCTGCAAAGTTGGACATGATCAAATCGTAAAACGAAAATAGTAACTTAAGTTCCAATTTTAAAGTTTTCAATAAATTTTTTAGATAAAATACCCCACCTACATTTTAAATTGAATAAGGTTTTTGTAGTTTTTTTTAACTTAAAAAAAGAATTTCTTTATAAAAAGCTACACAATTATTTGAAAAAGTTTATTGAACTGGTAAACAATAAATAATATAATAGTTATAGACTTTATTTAACTTAAGAAAGTTTAAAATTATTATACTCGTAATAAGCAACTATAGGTAGTCAATAAGTTATCTAAATAATAAATTCATTTTAAAGTCTGTTACATAAATATTTATAGTTATGTAAAGAAAAAGAACATATAACCAA
This sequence comes from Poecilobothrus nobilitatus, assembly GCA_947095535.1. Taxonomy (NCBI): domain Eukaryota; kingdom Metazoa; phylum Arthropoda; class Insecta; order Diptera; family Dolichopodidae; genus Poecilobothrus; species Poecilobothrus nobilitatus. Next base: position 172,035,739 of record OX352774.1, read on the forward strand.
ATAAAATTTTTATTTTCCGGTATACGTGCCAAATTCAAAACACAAAATCTTTCATGACTAAATCCCCACTAATACAAAATCTCCAAAAAGAATAATGTTTTTCATGCACTTGAAAAATACACTTATTATTATTTTGTTAACATAATTTTAATACATTCATTACTTTGAAAAGGTGTTGATATTGACATCGGTGATGAACTATAAAATCCCTTTTAATTCGGAGTGATCGGAGTAATGAACTATAAAATCCTTCCTAATTCCGAATACTACTTCAAAATGTTTTTTTGTTGAAGTACATATCTTAAAAAAATTGTTAGTGACCATTTTAGATTGGTTTCAAAATTAGGGTATTTCTTTTTTCTAAAGTATTACTTTTATTTTTATATATATGTATATTAAGAATCTCAATTAAGAAGTATTTGTGTATTGGTTAATAAAATTTATGATTTGTTTAACAGGGGCTAGACGGAGGCAGCCCTCATTATTTTAAATACTTATAGTTGTTGAATATGTATTTAACAATAATAATTAGAAGGAATTTTAGAGCAGAGATTGAAAATCCAACCACAGCAGAAAAACCTTAATGTATAACTGATGTTAATATCAAAAAAGATTTTGTGTTTCGCGATTTCGTTTTTGAAAATTTTGTATTGGGAAATTCCTATAAAAGTATCATCCAATAGTTATTCATAACAGTCATAAAATAATCACCAATTGAATAGTTGTGAGTCGTTAAAACGTATGGAATTAATAATCGTACAGAATATTTAAATATTAAAAATAAAAATGTTATTAAAATTTTTGTTACTTGTTGCAGTGCTATATAATAAGGTAATACAAAATAACAGGAAATTCTAATTTTATATTTAAAAAAACAAAAACTTGTTAACAAAAATGGTTTCGGGACAAACACCAGCACCAACACTTACACAACTACCTGGACCATAAACCCCAACAGAACCTCCACTTCCATCGCCCGAACCAACCTCATATCCATTAGTTCCATGTGGACCAGAATATACAGTTCCTCCAATTCCACCACCAACATAATTATACGCTTTAAAATCAATTTTAGCATATACATAACTCATAACCATATTTATAAACAAGAGTCAGTTTAATGACCTTAGATACTACATCATCTCCAGCGATAATGGCAACGTCATCAACGGTGATTGCACTTATCATAATACCGCAGCAGAACACGAACGACACTGTAGTAACACAATTCATTTAATATTTAAGCGCATTTATATGTAAGACATTTAAATAAATATGCAAAATACTAATGTAAAATAATTTTAACCTAAGGCTTATTATTTTTTTTGACATGTTAAGATTTATGCAATTCATTCAGCATAAAAATGATTTTAGCGGTAAACTTTAAGATCTTTGACAATTAGTATAAGTTATCTTAGACACCTTCACAAATTTTTTCAAAACAAACCACAAAAATTAAAGCTTGGTTTGGGTACAGGATTTAAACTTCAAACTTCCAAGGGTTTTCCTTAATTATAAAGTCATATATATTAAGAGCACGTCTCAATAAATTTTAAGACCCTGGAATTGATTATGAGCGATATTTCCAAACAATATTATTTTTAATATTTAATATATATATAATAGAAAAATAATTAAATATAATTCTTATGTAAGATAATAAATGGCGTAGAACTAAAGAAACACCTAGTCTTGTACAATAGCTACAGCCAAGTAATCAACGGCTTAGTGAAATAATGATTGCAGAAACTGAAGCTTAACCAAGTATCAATAATAAATGACTTAGTGGATATCCTATGCTCCTTATAGGAGTGACAAGAGAAAAAAAATACAAAATGTATATTTTAATATATAAGGATGTGAGAATTAAGGATTCTTGGGAAAACAGTTTTAGCGACTGTAAACATAGGTAAAACGGTCTGAAAATTATTCTATCTGGATCTATTGAAAAAACATTTGAATCATATTAGAGTTACTACTTGAAGAATTTTTGATATTATGGAATAATGAAAAAAGTGAATTTTGAATTATTTTAATTTTGGAAAGTTCATAAAAAAAATGTACACGTAAGAAAATTTATAGAATCGCAAAACAAAAATACTAACCTAAAATATTTGAATCCAATTTTAAAGTTTTCAATAAATTTTTTTAGATAAAATACACGACTTACATTTTAAATGATTAATGGAAAGTTTGAATAAGGTTTTTGTAGTTCTTTTTAACTTAAAAAAAAAATTCTTTATAAAAAGCTACACAATTATTTGAAAAAGTTTATTGAACTGGTAAACAATAAATAATATAATAGTTATAGACTTTATTTAACTTAAGAAAGTTTAAAATTATTATACTCGTAATAAGCAACTATAGCTAGTCAATAAATTATGTAAATAAATTATGTTTCATTTTAAAGTCTGTTATATAAACATTTATAGTTATGTAAAGAAAAAATATATAACCAAATAATATTCTTCATAACAAAAAATTAATAATTTCCATTTGATTTATGAAGTTTTTCCATATAATTTCCTATAAAAGCATTATTCAATCGTTATTCGTATAACAGTCATAAAATAATAACCAATTAGGTTTATTAAGACGTGTGAATCATTTAAACGTATGGAATTAATAATCGTATAGAATAATAAAATATTAAAAATGAAAGTGTTAACATTTTTATTAGTTATTGCAGTGCTATATAACAAGGTAATACAAAATAACACGAAATTTAAATTTTATATATTTGAAAAAATAAAAACTTGTTGTTAAAAAGGTTTCGGGACAAACACCAGCACCAACACTTACAAAACTACCTGGACCAGTAACCCCAACAGGACCTCCAGTTCCCCCATATACAAATCCATGTCAAACTCCACCTCAATATACAGATTTTCCACCAGTTCCACCACCAACATAATTATATGCTTTAAAATCAATTTTAACACCATATCCATAATGAAGGGTCAGTTTAATGACACTAGATACTGCACCATCTACAGCGACAATGACAATGTCACCAACCAGAATAGCGCAACGAAATAACACTATTTAGTAACACTACAAAATTCATTTAACATTTAAATGCATTTATATGAAAGGTATTTAAATAAATATGCAAAATACTAATGTAAAATAATTTTAACCGAAGGCTTATTATTTTTTTTTTGATATGTTAAGATTTATGCAATTCTTACACGTTAAAAACGATTTCAACGGTAAACTTTAGATTTTAATGAACTTGAAATCATAAAAACGATTTTATATCAATTAAAAACGAGCTGCCTTTGTTGCCTTTTGAATACAGTTGCCTTTGTCAACTCTTAGATACCCGTACGAACCGTTAGTATGTTCACAGCCTGTTACTCTGCTTACCATATTATTTTTTTAATATTTTAGTATTTTAAAATAATTTGGGTGAATTTTATAATTTCTAGAACTATGGGTTGTACATATATTCAAACTATATGTTTATACATTCTTCAAAAGCAAATTTTAACCTTCCACATAACGATTATCAATCCAAAACTTTTTCAAATATTTTATAGTACCATTTAATACTAAGCGGTAAATGTATATTAAATTTACTTGGTACAAAATAGTAAATATAATTTTAAATATTATATTATATTAAAGCGCACATAGTATATTTATATTGTTATAAGTATATCGCCATACATTGCAATATTTCTTTAAAAATATTTCCATTCATAGAATAATTTCTTATAAGTACAATAAAATACATATATGTGTACGTATGTAAATACGGTGCTATATAATATACATCTATACTCTTATCATTCATTCACTAGTGACATATACGATATGTAAATAAACATGATATTATATAAGTATGTATATATATCAATATCATATAAATAAAAATTCTTCAAGCAACCGTTATGTTGTTTATTTATTTACATTTTTTTGTACTACGCATTATAACCTCAACAATTTCAAAATATCAAGTAAAACAAAATGCAAAAAATTCTTTAGAAATTTGTTAGAAAATTTGAAAAAATCAAGTAACACTTTCGTCAATTATAAAGTAACGCTACATTATTAAAAAAAATTGTTAACAGAAATAAGAGTATAATGTTGAAGCTTTAATTTTTGTGTATTACTTCAAAAATATTTTAACAGGTGTTCAAGTTACAGGTGTTTAAAAATAGGAAATTTTCAGTTTTTGACCCCTTACAGCTCCTAAACGGGGGGTGATACAAAAAAAATTTCTGAAATGAGTCATACTTATTTAAACCGTTTAGAAGATAGAAGGGTTATTTTTGGTTTTATTTTATATAGACTCGGGTACGGTTTGTTTTGTTTACATTAATTTAATTTACATTTCTTCACTTTACATTTACATTTTTCGTCTATTTGTACTACATTACAAACATCTTTTTTTTTTTTGGTTTTTTTTTTCATTTTTACATCTGCTACAGACTTGGTAAACAAAACAAAAATAAAACCACCTGCCTCTTACCTGTGGATGTTAATTGTTAGCATTTTAATGTAATTCTCATCGCTCTTATTATTAAATACTGCAATTTAATACCGTAATTTTAAACTAATAATTTCTGGTAGTAGTAATCGTGAATTTGTAACTGCGTTCAATATGGTCATTTTAAAATGTATGATAAAAGCTGTCAACTATAAATTATGGTATTATGTGCATATTATTATTATACTATATGCACATATATATTATGTGCATATAGTAAGTCTTCTCGGGTATATTAAAATTGCTCCTCCAATTGTAACACGTCCAAATAAGCCCGATAGATATAGACTCAAGTCTGTGTATGGATTTGATCAGAATTGAAAAATTAATCGATTAAGGTTAGTCCGTTCGTCCATCTGTCCGTCAGCACGGTAACTCAAAACCTTAAAAAGCTAGAGTAATGGAATTAACACAAACTATTTTTGGATCAATTTGTATGTTCCCGATTTCTTAGCTTCGACTAGCTCTCAAACAACTAACTTTTTCATCTCCACATTTTTCATACTAAAATTTCTGTGTATGTAACAAGAATTTATATGAGTTTTTTACCTTTTTTTGTGTTTTTTTTCGATAGATACCTACATAATATACCTATGATAGTATTAAAGTTGTTGAAAGTTGAGGATGATGTAATAACTAATGAGCAGAGACCGGGAGTTCAGGCACTTAAAAACTTGAAAATATGCATGCATTTATGCTCTTAAAAACAACGAAATATGTTTTTAAATATGCAGTAAAAACTTTTTTTAACTTATTTTTCAAAAAAATAAATTAAAAAAGCAAACAAACCTATTTTAAATTCACTTTTATAATCAAAACAAAAACTTAAATAAAAACAATAACTAAACAATAAAATATAAAACTTAAAAAAAAAAATATTAACAAAATAAATTAAGAGATATCTATACTATTGCATTGCAGCCTATATCTGCACTATTGCATTGCAGATCCTATATCAGCCTATCTATACTATTGCATCAGCCGATGTTATAGGAGCATATTTAAAGGCACAAACTTCTTCGGCTGAATATAGTTTTATATAGCAACTCTAAACGAATTTTTTGACAATTGTCAAATCGTATCTTCAGCAGAGCTACCGCTTTGAATCTTTCAAATACAATTTATTGGAAAATGATTATGAAAGGAAAAGAAAGATGTTTTTTGGAAGAATTTAAACGAAAATTTGCAAAAATTCTCAATTTTGTTGAAAATAAAAAATAAAATACACTTTAAGAAATGCATTTATTAAGTAATTTTCTAAAAATATGCAAATATATGAAAATATATGCATTTGCATGAAGTCCCGGTCTCTGCTAATGAGTAATAGAAAAAAAATTAAACAAAAAATGTAATGGTTGCGTAAATTCTTTATATGATTTTATAAATAATATACAAATACCAATGTACGTTTTGTAGGTAATGCAAATACATATTGTAATGCAAATACATATTTTAATGGTATAAGTATATAATACGTATTTTATTATGTATGTATAGTACCTATTACCTATATATTATTGTATCAGTATGTCTGATTGGTTATTGCTATGATAATAATACAGTTTGAATTTTGTGTACTTATAAGAAAAAATTCAATGTACCTATGAAATATTTAAAAACAAAATTGTGATGTATGGCCATATGTACATAATAATATATAGGTAAGGTATTTATTAAGTATTATAATATGTATGTATGCATTATACATATTAATATTTATATAAATATTTGTAACTTTGTAGACTGTAGTAAGTATAAAACAAACCTTTCTCACGTAATATAAGTGGCTTTATAGTAAAATTTGTAGAGTTTTGTATAGATAAGTAGATAGAGGGTTTTTTTTTTATTTTTGACAACCCTATATGTATGTCCTTCAAAAAAATTATTTTAGTTCATTAACTATACTAAAATTATGCCTTTCTTATTTTGTACATATCTGTTTGTGACATTAATTTTTTTTTTTTACGAGGGACGGTGGAAAACATCAAAAGTCACTCAAAAGAACTGCACGAGGTTCCTCTGAGTAGTGTTGAACTCCAATTTTAACAAGAATTTTGCATAAATAAACGTAAATTATTTTAATTCAAGTAGGTTAAACTACAGCCTAAACGCAACTTATGATAAATATAATTTGTAAATGATATTATGTAAATAAATTATAACTTCATCTTAGCATCTGTTACATAGAGTTTTACTGTTATGTAAAGAAAAAACATTTAACTAAATAAAAGATATTCTCTATAACAAAAAAAAATTAATATTTTTGATTTACTAAATTTTACATAATTTTGTATAAAAGCATCTTCCGATAGTTATTCATAACAGTCATAAAATAATCATCAATTGGGTTTATTAATATGTTGTGAGTCGTTAAAACGTATGGAATTATTAAATCGCGTAGAATTTATAACCTTAAAAATGAAAATATTATTAACATTCTTGTTTCTTGTTTCACTCTTATGCAATAACGTAAGACAAAATAACATGAAATTTTGATTTTTTATTGACAAAAAACTTGTTGTTAAAAAGGTTTACACACAAACACCGCCAGAACCAGCACCACCGTTAAAGCTATCACCAACACCAACAGGGCCTACACCACCACCGGGACCAACGCCACCACCAGGGCCAACACCACCACCAGGACCAACGCCACCACCAGGGCCAACACCACCACCAGGACCAACACCACCACCAGGACCACCCACACCTACATGCACATTACCAACAAGTTCACCATCACCACCAGCACCAAGTCCAACAGCACCCAGTCCAACAGCGCCAAGTCCAACAGCCACAACTACTTCACCAACAACACCAGCTTCACCATCCAATCCCCAAACATCAAAATCTATTTGTATTAAAGGTAGTTGTTTAAATATTACTGTTTCTGGATAATGACTTTTTAGTTTGAAATGCAGCATTATAAAATAAATTATAAATAATATTTTCTTTAAATAATTATATTAAGTTAGATATTTGTTTAAGAAGTTTTAATATTACTTGGTAAACTATTACAGAAGTACAAATTTAAATATATATCAGAGTTCGTTAAAAATATAGCATTGATTAGACTTTTTTAAAGAGTAAATTTTTCATAATCATTTTGAAGTATTGAGAAGTATTTTATCCAGAAGGTTTTTTCTCTTACATCGGTTCTACGAAAATCAAATTAATAAATATAATGTTAAAAAATTTTCCAAAATTAAAACTCTGTAGGTATATATGTCTATAAATCCGCATAAAATAAATATTCTGATCGAAGTTAGATTTGATAAAGAAGATGCATAGTTAAGAAATTAAGTCAACCTATTTCATATACTAAAATTTTGAAATTAGTTTTTTTTAACATTAAATCGTTGATAAATGAGTTAACCTTGCTGTAAACGTGTCATCTATTAATATTTTAACTCACAAGATTTAGGGTTGAGTTTATCGAGCAAACAAATTTTGAATTTTACAAAATAACTATTTCTTTTAACGCACAAGCAGAAACACAGAGTTCTTTTGTACAAGATATAGTATAGAGATGTCTAAATGGCACAGGAAATGAGGGAGCAATATCCTTTGTTGGTGAAACAGGTAGAAGTTGACAAATAATCGAAAACTTTTCTTTTAGATAACAAATTATATGCAAATTATAAAATGGAACATTGAAGACAGAGGAAAACACATTTGGCGGAAGCATTTTACTAGTTCTCACAAAAAAAATTAATTTCCATTAATTTCCATAACCATTGAGTTTTAAACCAGATAGGAATTTACTAAGTAAGTATTTGCAGTCTCTTTTATGTTAAGTTGGAAATTGTTTTACAGGAGGCATTATTGATCTTAATTCAACAGAACAAGTGTAATTAACTCTAAAATATTTATAAAAAAGAGATAATGCTGCCAAATTTAGATTAATATTAAGAGAAATAAGAGTTATTCACTAGACAGGGTCATCTATTCGGAGCAAGTCGTGATTTTGAAGTAACTCAGTAAAATTTGTAGAATGCTAGCTCAAATGTGACAATTGTATTCCTTTGGTCGCATATGTATTTCACAGATATTAGCCAGATCCCTAGCTGAAAAATAAACTTTACAACTAAAAAAAAATCAAAGCATTTGGCAGCGTTCTTAGCTATTCTAAATCACAAAGTTTTTAGAACTGCTTAGAGCTGAATTCTGTTTGTTAAACTCCAATCAGCTATATATAAATCATGGTTGACCAAGCCAGCTATCACGTTTTTATTTGGCCTCATTGTGGTTAGTTCTAGATTAGATTTACTTAAAACGAGGAAGAGTGCAGTAGAGTAAACTGTGTCAACTCTGGGATACCCGTATGAACGTAATATATCCTGTTTCTATAAAACTTGATCATCTTTTAAAAACATTCAGATGTTTTAGTACCGAACTACAGAGATATATTTATGTAAATTGTGGAGTTGTATGACAGCTACCCGAATCTATTGCGCCTAGCTTCATTAAGTTCCAAGAAATGCAAGAAGCCTGAACCGGCTGCTTTAGACCAATCAAATTTTACAAAAGTTTTTGGCATGCAACTCGACACTTTTTCACTAAATTTCAGATAGCTAGCTTCAATAGACACTGAGTTATTTTCATTTAAAAAGAAAAGTTGTATGGCAGCTACCCGAACCCGTCTCACCACCACAACCAAATTTTACGGAATTTGTTGCCATAAAACTTGATCATCATTCGTAAAATTTCAGATACCTAGATTGAATAGACACTGGGTTATTTCCATTTAAAGAAAGAAGTTGTATGGCAGCTACCCGAACCCGTCGCAACACCACAACCAAAATTTGCAGAAGTTGTTGCCATAAAACTTGATCATCATTCGCAAAATTTTAGATACCTAGATTGAATAGACACTGGGTTATAAAACTTGATTATCATTTGCAAGATTTCAGATGCTTAGCTTCATTAAGTTCCAAGAGGTGCAAGAAGCCTGAACCGGCTGCTCTAGACCAACCAAATTTTACAAAAAATGTTGGCATGTAACTTGACACCTTTTCACTAAATTTCAGATTCCTAACTTCAATAGACACTGAGTTATTCTCATTTAAACGGAGAAGTTGTATGGCAGCTACCCGAACCCGTCGCACCACTACAACCAAATTTTGCAAAAGTTGTTGCCATAAAACTTGATCATCATTTACAAAATTTCAGAAACCTAGCTTGAATAGACACTGAGTTATTTTCATTTAAAAAGAGAAGTTGTATGGCAGCTACTTGAACCCGCCGACCGAAAATATTGGACTTAAATAGAAAACAATTTTGCAAAAGTGACGTAAAAAAAATTTCAGCCTCCTAGCTCCTTTATTTTTTGAGTTATCGTGCGGACGGACGGACGGACGTACATGGCTTAATCGACTCAGAATTCGATTCTGAGCCGATCCATACCTTTGACACTATATCTAGCTCGACTAAAGCTTTTTATTAACTTGGTTGGGTAAAGGATGGAATCTTAGAAGCCATTTTAAATACACTTCCCGTTGAGCTATAGATTTGAAATTTTCTTCATTAGATCAGATCCCGATGACAATACATGATTTTAAAATAATAATATCGAAAAACATTAGAGAAATTAGCTTAATTTCAAAATTAAATTTTCATACAAAGATATAACAGAATTTTTAACAGAATTATTACAGAACCAAAATAAAACATTTTATCTAAATTTACTAAACTCATCAATACCAATGCCAATACGTATACGTAATACATAAATTTTTTTTTTTTTCTATAAAAGACTATTGTTTTTTATGTAAACCATTGCATTGTATGCGTACATATACATAGGTACATACTTCAAAATATGTAATAATATGTGCTTCGAAAATATTTTTGGTTTGAAAACGATGAATTTGAAAGATATGAATGTGTAAACAAATTAATGTGCCGCACTTGAGAACACAGTGTAAAATTTAATATGCATTTACTTAAAATTTAGTAAGCAAGTTTTAAATTTAAGTTTTAAATTCATATATACAAATTTTACATTCATGTATATTACAATCATATATATTACATTACAATCAAACATTCATATATACATATTTTATTCAAAAAATGTTGATGAATAGATAGTTAAAAAAAAAAGTTGCATGTGAATTGGATTCGAACAACATGACCCCCACTTTTGAAACCTGTACACTTTCCTCTGCACCATACAACACTTACAAATGTTGCTAACAGATTACGAAGATAATAAAAAGCGTGACAGAATGATAAATAAATAAATAAATAAATAATATTGATGTCCATTGTTTTATATTAGCAAAACACAATACATACAATATTTTTATGTATGTTGCTAAATTATTTTGTTTACAACATTTGTTTAGTATTTAAATCAAAATATTTGCTGTCAACATTCTTTAATGCATATTGAATATGCATGGTTAAAAATTAAGATTTTATGTTCGTAATATGTTCAGAAAATACTTAACTGTTGTATAGTGCAGAGGAGAGTGTACAGGCTTTGAAAGTAAGGGTAATTTGGTTCGAATCCAATTAGGGTACGTACATCTTTTTTTTTTGTTAACTGTATTCATCAACATTTTTTTAATAAAATTTTATGTATAATATACACATATTATTTGATCTTTCCTCCTATAATAATTTAGTTCAATCAATCTTGATGTACACATATTGTGTTTTGTATTAGGATTTAGCAAAACGCAAAATATATAGGTACAATATTTTTATGCTGCTAATTATTTTGTTTTAAAACATTTGTTTAGGATTTAAATCAGAATATTTGTTGTCAACATTCTTTATTGCATATTGAATATGTATGGCGTTAAAAATTAATGTTTTATGTGTTTTATTTAGGAACATTTATTATGTATATTGTGTATGTAATTCCGGTTACCAAATTAAAACTACATACATGCATAATATTTTTTTTGTATATATATACATAGTAAAGAATATAAAAAGTAAAGATCATTTCAAAATTATGCTTTTGCGCATTACGAATTATGATTTCAAACAAAATTTTGTCAACACAAAAAATTAAAACTACGTATGTAAATATGTACGTACGTATGTACATAATATTTATTTATTTATTTATATTCAGGTACCGTGGTACATAAATGTGCCAGGTAGCTATAACCCCTGTTTCCTGGTAGGAATGTGGGGTGTACGTGATATAATGATATACATATAAAGTATTTACATATTATATGAATATTTTTTTTTTTATATTATAATTATTGTACCCAGCCGGGAATCGAACTCGAGACCTCTCATGCCCTTATGAATGAGAAGCGGTGCGTCAACCACTGCACCAATGGCTGGATACACATAATATTATGTTAAACTAATTTCCTAAATTATTTTGTTTCGCTCCATTTGTTTATAATTTAAATCAAGATATTTCTCAACATTTTGTACTGCATGATCTTATTAAGCGATTAAGTAGGTAGATGTTCAAGGTTAGATGTTTGTTTCGATATACGGTATACTGCTAATAGTATACTATAGAAATATACAGTAAAATACATTTATGTACATACATACATCTATAATATAATACACAAGATGTTGGCGAGACCTTGCCAACATGTAAAAAAATATATTTTATATCTATAATAAAACACTCACACTGAATGTAAACTAAACTGGCAATGATGATATTTTTGTATATTTATTTTAAATTTAAAATTTTATTACCAGAGACACAAATCTTTGACTCAAAGTATTATCAAGAGACACAAGCCGTTAATTAAAAATATAAATAAATTTAGTAAATATTATTACCAGAGACCAAATTTTTCACTAGAAGTATTATCAGAGACACAACCCATTTATTAAAAGTTAGTACAGTCAAAAAAGGAGAGAAACCAAGAGAAACATACTTAAAAAACACATTTTCATTAAAAATAAATTCAGTAAATTTTTAATTTTTAAATTTGACCGCCACATCCATTATGAACTGGTCGCAGTGGTAAATTAAAAATAAATTATTAATCTTCTGTTGGCGTTTTCAATCTTTGTTTTGGAAAAGAAAAAATAAAAATAGATACCATAAAATTAAAACGCCTGAAAGTGAAAAGAGCAAAGTTTATAGTAAGTCTCATATTTATAAGAAAAAAATAATAGGCCGATTTTATTCTTGATTTTGTTTTCACTATTATAAAAGCTGGTAAAAGCTTCGTAACAGACTTTAAAATAGTTTTGTTTATTTAGGTTGAAATTTAGATTTTTATCATAAAACATAACATAAAATATTCGAAATTTTTTTATTAATATAAAATTCGGCAGACTTAAATAATTATATTTCATAACAGAAGTCTGGAACTTACTAAATATTATAGAAATGGATATTTTTCCTAAAAAAAAAAAAACTCACATAGAAAATATCATTTTAGAAGGCTTCTCTCACAAAAGATTCATAATTTTGTAATAATTTATTATTAGACCATTAACAATATTGTTAGCCATGGAAAAAAATAAGATTTATTAATCAGATCAGATAATGTAATACCAGGAATTAATGATTGAATTTCTGATAATATACACAATATTATACACACAAGATGTTGGCCAGATCTACAATAAACCACTCACACTGAATATAAACTAAACTGGCAATGATGATATTTATGTATATTTATTTAATAATTTAAAATTTTATTATCAGAGACACAAATCTTCGACTAAAAGTATTATCAGAGACACAAACTTTTACTTTTTAAAAAGTACTTTCGACACAAAATTTAAAGCAAATTTTTAATTTTTAAATTTGACTGCCACATCCATTATGAATTGGTCGCAGCGGTAAATTAAAAATAAATTATTAATCTCCTGTTGGCAGTTTTCAAATGACTCTTTGTTTTTATATTTATATTTATAAAAAACAAATAATAGGCCGATTTTATTCTTGATTTTGTTTTCACTATTATAAAAGCTGGTAAATGCTTCGCGGCAGACTTTAAAGGAGTTTTGTTTATTTAGGTTGGAATTTTGATTTTTTAAGCTGAATTTTTGATATAACATAAAATATTCGAATTTTTTTTATTAATATAAAATTCGGCAGACTTAGCTAATTATATTTCATAACAGAAATCAGAAACTTACTAAATATTATAGAAATTGATATTTTTAAAAAAAAAAAAGAACAAATAACATAGAAAATATCATTTTAGAAGCCTTCTCTCACAATAGATTCATAATTTTGTACTAATTTATTATTAGACCATTAAATTAAAAAGCTGTCGAAAACGACCGTCACAAAAAAAAAGCCCCCGAAAATTTATGAAATTTCATTATCAGAGACATGAATCTTTTATTAAATATACCAAAGACCTCTTCCAAAGTACATTTAAATAAAATAAATTCAGCAAATTTTTTTCAAGCAAAAAAAAACAAGTAAAAGTAACAGTAAGTCGATGCAACCGACTTATTTATACCCTACACCTAAAAAATTCAAATTAAATTAAAAATCCATAAGTTATTTTAGTTAGGTACTTAATATACCTAAGCTAAAAAAAATACATGTAATAATCCTTCCCTTAATACAGGTAGTAAGGGTGATAGTCAGTATGATAACGTAAATATTTTTGAATCTATAGAAATTGTGCAATTGCACAGGGGATTTTCTAGTACATATATCATTTTCATACGTGTTCGAAATGTTGCTTCAATTAAAATTGGATTGTAATATTTATAAATTATAATCACAGTATTTTGATACATATTTTACCCTTCGAGGTACTTTAATTATTTATGAGTTACTGGAATAAAAAATTTTTACTCTTGCTGTAATGGAATCGATTTAACGTCTCTTAATTTACTTAAACATTTGGTATAAAATTGTAAAACGTATTTTATATCAGAAACAATAATTAATATTTATGTGTGAATAAAAAATATCCCATCTTTTTTTTAAATTCAAATTATGTTTCTTTTAAAACTAAAAATTATAAAATAAAATAATCTAAAAAAAATATTTTTTAAAATATCCTTTTATTGAAACCGAATTCGCCCCCTAAAAAGTAGAAAATAAAATTGATTGCAAAACTTTAACTTTTTGGACTGTTATAATATAAAAGTGAATTGCTAGTGCGACTGTTATAATATGAAAGTAAATTGCTGAAAAAATCTTAAGCAGAACATAAGATATATTCATTTAAATATAGGGCTTTTTCAAAGTTTGAGGGGCTGTAGCTCCGTAATGGGTGGGGCTACATGAAAAGGTTGTTCCACAAAATTATTTTTTTTATGAGACCTACCCATTGTTAAAATTTTTTTTCTCTATCTTTAACGGTGTAGAAGTTTTGTAAACAGAAGGACGGACGGACGGACAGAGTGAAACTAATAAGCACATTTTTTCAAAATTTTTTTGGAAATGTGCTAAAAAGTAAAATGTAATACTGGAAGAAAAATAAAAACGAATAGAAAAAAAAGAGAACAAAAATGTTATTTTGATTGTTTTTAAATATTTTTAAAGTCTATTTCTTATGTATATATGCACATCTGATATTTACCCACATAACAGATAGAAAAAAAGAACTATTAAAATGTTATGATTTTAAAAGAAAGAAACATACGTTTGATATTTCCGTACATAACAGATAAAAAAAAAAATATTAAAATGTTATGTTATGAAAAGAAAGAAAAAACAAGGCAGTGTATGAATCAAAGTTTTTAAAGGGACGCATTTTTAAGTGGAAATAAAGAACATTATAAAATTGCAATATTTTTATTTAAATTTTGAATACTTATATTTAAAATAAATAAAATAAATACAAAAAATTTAAAAAAAAACAGCTCTTTTGAACTAAAAAGTAGAAAATAAATTTTTAATAGCAAATTTTTCTGTAATTTTCTAAACTATATTGTTACAATCGAGATTTCTTTGAAAAAGTTTATTTCAATATGTCAAATATATTTATAAATATAAGTATATATAAGTTTTAAAGTCTGTGAAATTAAAATAAAAGCTGGAGGCAACAAATGCATAACTATAAACTTATATTTTTAAATTTTGCCTCCAGCTTTTATATTAATTTAAATTTATTGATGCAAAAGTGCAAATTTTTTTTTAGAAATTGTTGAGGACCGTAGCACATATTAGCACCAACTCGTGAGCAACCCTAGCATGAATTTTTATTGAACTGTCAAATAACGTTGATGTGCTTGTTTTGTTTACATAAAAATTTAATATGCTTACCAAAAATTTCAGATATTTGTATATTTTCATATGCTTAATAAATAATCAGAAATAATTTTTTTCCCACTTTTTTTAGGCATTTTTTAAATTTTTATCTAATGCAGCTCTTACAAAAAATATATAAACAAACTTTGCAATGGTCTTGCATAAATATGCACTAGGGTTTAGATCTTGCATAGTCTTGCAAAATTTTGCACTTTTTTATACATGAAAACAACAACAAATTGTGCACTTTAACTGTCAAAAAATTCAAATCTGCTACGGTGCAAAATTTTGCACTTATGCAAGACCACTTTGCACCAACTCGTGAATACCCTTATTGTAAATTATTTAAAGTTATGATTTTTATATAGATATATGATTCTTTAGTTTCTTTTGATTAAACTAATATTTAGTATATTACTCAGACTGCGATTAAAAAATAATTCTAGTGCAAGCTATTATATTTGTTAAAAACAAAATAGAACATAATAATTTAGTCAAATTAAGCTAGGTATGGTTTGTATATATATTCAAACTATATATTTATACATTCTTCAAAAGCAGATTCTACCTTCCACATAACGATTATAATAGTAAGCGGCAAATGTATATTAATTTATAATGTCTGTATTGTATATCATTCATTCATCAGTGACATATAGGATATGTAAATGATGAGTTATATATATAAGTATGTATTCTAATATCATATAAATATAAATTCTTCAAGCAACCGTTATATTTTTTATTTATTTGATTTTTTTTGTACTACGCATTATATCCTCAACAATTTCTAATTATCGAGTAAAAAAAATGCAAAAAATCATTAAAAAAATTTTTTAAAAAATTTAGAAAATGAAGTCACACTTTCGTCAATTTTAAGGTAACCCTATATTAGTAAGAAAAGTTGTTAATAGAAATAAAAATATAATGTTGGAGCTTTAATTTTTATTTGTTACTTCAAAAAATTTTGGACAGGTGTTTAAAAATAAGGAATTTTTAAGTTTTTGACCCCATACAGGAGGTCAACTGAAACGGGGGCGATACAAAAATATTTTCTGAAATGACTTATACTTATTTTCAAAGACTTAACTTCTCTCAATTCAAGTTTGTAACTTAAACCGTTTGGAAGATAGAAAGAATCAAGAATTTTGCAAAATTTGAGTTTCGCATAACGGTAAATTAAGACACCGTATATCACAAGTATATATTTATTGTATATATATTTTTAAAGCTAATAAAATCAGTAATAGTTTGGCGTTTTCAAATTGAAGATATACCTTATACAACTTGTATTATAACAATTTAAATATTGAGCATTTTTGAGCTTTGGAGAACTGTAGCTTCGTAACGGGTGGGGCTACACAAAGTTATTAATAATAAAATTAATATTTTTATGATATCTAAGAGCAGTTAAAATTCCATGGCTTTATTTCAAAAAAATGTGGGGATCTAAAAGTTAGGTGTTTGAGAGCTATCCGAAGTTTGGTCGGATCTCAACCAAAAAAAATAGTGAACCTACAAATTATTGTAAGAATATTTTGTGTTAATTTCAAGACTCTGGCTTAGTTTTTGAGTTATCTTGCTGATGGACAGATTGACGGACAAAGCTTAATCGACTTAGAATTTGATTCTGATTCGATCCATACCTTTGAAGGTATATCTAGCTAGTTCGAGGTGTTACAAACGGAGGAGCAATAATAATATACCCGATCCTTATCGTATGGGTATAAAGAATTTCTTATTTTTTTAAATACATACTAAATTAAAGAGTGAGTAGTGACGAACTAATTTTGTATTTATAGCTAATATTTTATTTACTAAGCGCAACTAAATAAATATTGTAATTCAAACATTATTTTAATATTTGGTATTCGACAAGTTAATTATATTTTTGTTGTAAATTACTGAAGTTTCAATAAATAGTTAATCTTTGTATCTGTTGTATGAATTAAACAGCAGTTTTCATATAACTATTATTCTTTAGTTTAGAGTTTTTTTTTTATTTTCTATACATATGCTGTTTGTGACATTTGTAACAAGAATTTTGATATTTTTTTAATTGTAATTTCTTTTTATATTGATGTTATAAAACGTAAGTTTAACTTGATTTAAAAAACCTTTAGATTTTGAAGTTTTAGTTTGAACCAAATGTATGTCATATTTATACCACATAAATAAACGTCAATTTACTTACTTCAAGTAGCTTAAACTGCGGTCTAAACACAACTTATGATAAATATAACTAGTTAATGATATTTTGTAAATAAATATTAAATTCATCTTAGGATCTGTTACATAGAGTTTTACAGTTATGCAAAGAAAAAACATTTAACCAAATAATAGGCATTCTCTATGACAGAACATTTATATTTTTGATTTACTAAGTTTTATATAATTTCCTATAAAAGCATTTTCCAATAGTTATTCATAACAGTCATAAAATAATCACCAATTGGGTTTATTAAAAGTTGTGTGTGTAAAATCGTTTAGAAATTATAACATTAAAAATGCAAATATTGTTTAAATTTTTATTTCTTCTTTCACTTCAATTTACCAACGTAAAAAAAAAAAATTTTTTAATTTTGATTTTATATTGACAAAAACCTTGTTGTTAAAAAGGTTTTCGGACAAACACCAGCTGCACCATCACCAGGGCCAACACCAACACCAGGACCAGCCGCACCAACAGGACCGGCAGCACCACCAACAGGACCGGCAGCTTCACCAACAGGACCAACACTATGTATAGACCCACCTCGTTCACCACAGCCAAGTCCGTATCCAAGTCCATATCCAAGTCCACCACCTGGAGGTACTCAAAGTCCAACAGGAGTCAATCCAACAGCACCCGGCACTTCACCAACACCAGCTGCACCAACACCAGCTGTACCAACAGCAACTGCCCCAACAGCAACTGCACCAACAGCAACTGCACCAACAGCAAATGCACTAACAACTCCCAAAATATCAAAATTTATTTGCATTAAAGGTAATTGTTTAAATATAACTATTTCTGGATAATGATTTTTTTTTTTTTTGAATACCATTATACCATAAATGATAAATAATATTTTTTAAAGTAATTGCGTTAAGTTAGGTATTAGAAAATTTATATTAGAGTTAAATTAATGACAATAAAGTATTTTTTAGATTTTTTGGTTCTAAATTGTCTTCTAAATTTTAACTAATTCATACAACCAGTTCCTTTTTCAAATTTTAAAAAGGAACTTTTTAAACTTTGTTTAAGCTTTTAGCTTTTAAGTTTAAGCTTTTAATCTTTTCTTCAATATATGCTTCGCCAAAAATTATATCAAAAAATCACATGTTATAAAGACTATAAAAATCGAAATTTATAAATTTTAAATGTATCCAATAATGCGTGCGGAAGATAACATCAACCTTGAAAAAAATTAAACGCTAGAAATAAGGTAACATTATTTTTTTTAATAAGTTTTTAAGTAAAAAAAAAAAAAAACTATTTACCATTTTTTTTACCCATAACATTGACAAATGAGTTTAGCTAAATATTAGCATTTAATATTTGGATCTTCGGCTATTAATGCTTTAACTCTTATGGTTTGATTTGTCTTTTAACCAGCTGTTTATTTCACCTATAATTTCATAATATATACGTTATAGTCTACATTCAAGCAAATTAAAACAGTATCCCTGACTTTAAAATTGTAGATTTACTGTAGCGCTATAAAGTATAGCGTTCTAAGAGTTTGCATGGGCAGATATCTACAAAATTTTGCATTCAATATTGTTTGTTATACGCAGAGAATGTATATAAAGTGGGTATTTTATGTATACAAAAAATTGTAGCTGCTTTAGTATCATACATTTCAAATCATTTTGTATTTTGATCTTTGTACCCGTACGATAAGGATCGCCTATATTAAAATTGTTCCTCCGTCTGTAACACCTCGAAATAAACTAGCTAGATATACCTCCAAAGGTATGGATCGGATCAGAATCAAATTCTAAGTCGATTAAGCTTTGTCCGTCCGTCTGCCCGTCAGCAAGATAACTCAAAAACAAAGAAAACTAGAGTCTTGAAATTAACACAAAATATTCTTACAACAATTTGTAGGTTCCTTATTTTTTTGGTTGAAATCCGACTAAAACTTCAGATAGCTCTCGAACATCCACTTTTAGATCCCCACATTTTTTTTGAAATAGAGCTTTGAAATTTTAACTGCTGATAGATATCATAAAAATATTAATTTTATGGAGCAACTTTTTTCTGTAGCTGCACCCGTTACGGAGCTACAGCTCCCCAAAGTTCGAAACAGCTCTATATTTAAATTGTTACGGTAAAAAGTTGAATGCGGTATATCTTCAATTTGAAAATGTCAAACGATTACTGCTGTTATTAGCTTTGAAAATATGTATACAATAAATACTTACTTGTGGCATACGCTGTCTTATGCAAAACTCAAATTTTGTAAAATTCTTGATTCCTTCTATCTTCCAAACGGTTTAAGTTAGAAACTTGAAATTGAGAGAAGTTAGGTCTTTGAAAATAAGTATGAGTCATTTCAGAAAATATTTTTGTATCGCCCCTTGTTTCGGAGCTGTATGTGGTCAAAAATTAAAAAATTTCTTATTTTTAAACACCTGTAACTTGAACACCTATCCAAATTTTTTTGAAGTAATATACAAAAATTAAATCTCCAACATTATATTTTTATACCCGTATTAACTATGTTCAAGGGTATAATAAATTTACCATTACGTTTGTGACACCTTAAAGGAGTCGAGCTAGATATAGTGTCAAAGGTATGGATCGGCTCATAATCGAATTCTGAGTTGATTAAGCCATGTACGTGCGTCCGTCCGTCCGCGCGATAACTCAAAAAATAAAGGAGCTAGGAGGCTGAAATTTTTTTTACGTCACTCTTGCATTGTTAGTTTTGCTATTTAAATCCAATATTTTCGGTCGGCGGGTTCAAGTAGTTGCCATACAACTTCTTTCTTTATATAGAAATAACTCAGTATCTATTCAAGCTAGGTTTCTGAAATTTTGCAAATGATGATCAAGTGTTTATGGCAACAAGTTCTGTACAATTTGGTTGTGGTAGTGCGGCGGGTTCGTGTAGCTGCCATACAACTTCTCCGTTTAAGTGAGAATAACACAGTGTTTATTGAAGCTAGGAATCTGATATTTAGTAAAGAGGTGTCGAGTTACATGCCAACAACTTTTGTAAAATTTTGTTGGTCTAGAGCAGCCGGTTCAGGCTTCTTGCACCTCTTGAAACTTAATGAAGCTAGGCGTCTGAAATCTTGCAAATGATGATCAAGTCTTATGGCAACAACTTCTGCAAAATTTGGTTGTGGTGGTGCGACGGGTTCGGATAGCTGCCGTACAACTTCTCCGTTCAAATGAGAATAACTCAATGTTTATTGAAGCTAGGAATCCTAAATTTAGTGAAAAAGTGTCGAGTTACATGCCCAAAACTTTTGTAAAATTTGATTGGTCTAAAGCATTTCTTGGAACTTAATGTAGCTAGGCGCAATATATTGGGTTAGCTGTCATACAACTCCACACTTAACATAAATATATCTCTGTAGTTAACGTCGGTACTAAAACATCTGAATGTTTTTAAAAGATGATCAAGTTTTATAAAAACAGGATATATTACGTTCATACGGGTATCCCAGAGTTGACACAGTCTACTCTACTGCACTGTTCTTCGTTATTTCTATTAACAACTTTTCTTAATAATATAGGGTTACCTTAAAATTGACGAAAGTGTGACTTCATTTTTCTAAATTTTCTAACAAATTTTTGTAACGATTTTTTTGCATTTTTATTTACTCGATAATTAGAAATTGTTGAGGTGATGCGTAGTACAAAAAAAAATTAAATAAATAAAAAATATAACGGTTGCTTGAAGAATTTATATTTATATGATATTAGAATACATACTTATATAACTCATCTTTATTTACATATCACTGATGAATGAATGATATATAATACATATATATAGTATAAATTATCATACATTTGCCGCTTAGTATTAAATGGTACTATAGCATATTTGGAAAAGTTTTGGATTGATAATCGTTATGTGGAAGGATAGACTCTGCTTTTGAAGAATGTGTAAACATATAGTTTGAATATATGTACAACCCATAGTTCTAGAAATTATAAAATTCACCCAAATTATTTTAAAAAAAGGACTAAAAAATTAAAAATATAATATTATAAGCTCAGTGACAGGCTATGAACATACTAACGGTTCGTACGGGTATCTAAGAGTTGACAAAGGCAATTGTATTCTTCCTCGTTTTTATCTATTTTTGTTTGAGTTGTTATGAAATTAGATGTCTTAAAAAAAACAAAAAAAAAAGTAAAATAGTTTTTGACAATTTTAAGCAGATTTTTACACTTCAAAAATTTTATATGCAATGTAAGTAAATGCACGAATGTACATTTGTGGTTTATATATACATTTCTAGTAAAAGTAGTAATACTGTAGTAATACCGCAGATATATGCAATTCTGAAGTCAGCCTATCTATACATATTTTTTTAAGAAGATATGAATCTTGCTCTCTAATATCAGGCGCTTTCGTTCTTGTTAGTAGAAAACCTACACTAACTCTAATAAAAGCTTTCGTTCTTTATACCCGTACGATAAGTATCGGGTATAATAAAATTACTCCTCCGTTTGTAACACCTCGAAATAAGCCAGCTAGATATACCTTCAAAGGTATGGATCGGATCAGAATCAAATTCTGAGTCGATTAAGCCATGTCCGTCCGTCCTTCCGTCAGCACGCTAACTAAAAAAACTAAGAAAGCTGGAATCTTGATATTTGCACAAAATATTCTGGGAGCAATTTGTAGGTTCCCTATTTGTTTTGGTTGAGTTCCGACCAAAACTTCGGGTAGCTCCCGAACAACTAACTTTTAGAACAACTTAACTTTTTCTGCACAATTTTTTTGAAATAGAGCTATGAAATTTTAACTGCTGATAGATATAATAAAAATATTAATTTTATGTTAATATTAATTTTTCTGTAGCCCCACCCGTTAAGGAGCTACATCCCACAAATTTCGAAAAATCTCTATATTTAAATTGTTATAACATAACACAAGCTCTATAAGGTATATCTTCAATCTGAACGATTCAAACGATAGGTGCTATTATGAGCTTGACAAACATGTATATAATAAATATATACTTGTGTTATACGGTGTCTTAACTTACCGTTATGCGAAACTGAAATATTGCAATATCCTTTAACCCTTCTATCTTCTAAACTGTTTAAGTTGGAAACTTGAAATTTTGACAGAAGTTAGATCTTTGTATGACTCATTTCACAATTTTTTTTTGTATCACCCCAAGTTTAAGAGCTGTAGGGGGTCAAAAACTGAAAATTTCCTATTTTTAAACACCTGTAACTTGAACACCTGTTAACATTTTTTGAAGTAATACATAAAAATTAAAGCTTCAACATTATACTCTTATTTCTGTTAACATTTTTTTTTAATAATATAGGGTTACTTTATAATTGACGAAAGTGTTACTTGATTTTTTCAAATTGTCTAACAACTTTCTTTAACGAATTTTTTGCATTTTGTTTTACTCGATAATTTGAAATTCTTGAAGATATAATGCGTAGTACAAAAAAATGTAAATAAATAAACAACATAACGGTTGCTTGAAGAATTTTTATTTATATGATATTGATATATATACATACTTATATAATATCATGTTTATTTACATATCGTATATGTCACTAGTGAATGAATGATAAGAGTATAGATGTATATTATATAGCGCCATATATGTATACATATAGCATATAGCATAGCATATAGCATACATATATGTATTTTATTGTACTTATAGGAAATTATTCTGTCAATGGAATATTTAAATATAATATAATATAATATTTAAAATTGTATTTACTATTTTGTACTAAGTAAATTTAATATACATTTACCGCTTAGTATTAAATGTTACTATAGAATATTTGAAAAAGTTTTGGATTGATAATCGTTATGTGAAAGGTTAGAATCTGCTTTTGAAGAATGTACATATAAACATATAGTTTGAATATATGTATAACCCATAGTTCTAGAAATTATAAAATTCACCCAAATTATTTTAAAATACTAAAATATTAAAAAAATAATATTGTAAGCAGAGTGACAGGCTGTGAACATACTAACGGTTCGTACGAGTATCTAAGAGTTGACAAAGGCAACTGTATTCTTTCTCGTTTTTGATCTCAAAATATTTCTCAATAATAAGTAAATAATAGTTCTCAATATAAGTTCTAAATATAAGTTGCCACAGTATAATAAATTTGTCATTACGTTTGTGACACCTTTCAAGGATACGAAATAAATATGGAAAAGTATATTATATTCTAGTTCAGTATTGCTCAAGATTTTAAGTCGATTTAGCCATGTTCATTCGTTTGTCTGCCCATCCGTACAATAACTGAAAAAATAAAGGATTATTAAATTTTTATCAAAATTTACATAAATATAACATGGTACTTAATTAAGTCAGATTCTGAAATTTTGTCAAAGATTAATAAATGGTAACAAAATACATAAGTCATGTTACAGATATCGTACAGTTGAAACAGTCAGCAATTTACGCTCTTTCTAATTTCCCTTTATTTGTGGCATAGAACCTTGTCAACAGGGTAATATGTTTCTTCAGAATTCGGGAATATATTATTTTCTATTCGTAAAAGGAAATTAATATAAAAGTATAAAAGTTTAGATTTAAAATGAACATTATTCTTAAACATCTAAAAAATTAAATACAGAAGGAGAAATTACTACTGGTTGAATTACACATGATTACCTTTAAAAGATATCTTATATTTTTTGACATTTGGATTTAACATTTTTTTTTTGAGTTGCTACGACAAATTTATATCTACCTTGTGTATAGTAAGAGAGACCAACGCAATGTCTGAGCTGTTTGGATACCAACGTTAATAAATTAACACTAAGAGCTGGACTTTAAAGTAGCATGATTAACATCCATAGTCTGCATGATTAATTTTGTGTTGGAATTTAACTTGAATATCTATGCAATGCTTAATTAATAGGAGATTGTTTGTGCTCTATAAGATTTTTAGTTTCTAACCGTTAGTAAACTTTGCTAACAATTAAGTATTTTAAAAATATAATATTTAGGAAATGTTTCGTTCTACAATACTACCGAAACTATGTAGTAAGCAAGTAGTATTGATATGCTTGGCCAATACCTAATTTGAACTTTCAACAAGTCTTATTACTTATTAGAAAATTTCAAAGACAAGTTGAAAAAATCCGTAAAAACTCAAACATAAGTTTAAAAGCAAAACAATAAGAATATTTTTTTTTATTTTTAATTTAAATAAATTAAAACGATTTCTACCTTATTGTTTTTTACTTATTTATCAAATCCGTGTTCATTTGAAATTGTTTGGATACTTAGAAACAAAATACGTATCAATATAATTATGCCTGAAAAGGATATTTTATATAGCCTTAACTATATACATAAGTAGTTAAGTAGTTTAATGTTTAATCTTTATTTCCTCATAATCTAACTTAAGTAAATGATGACTTAATTAGTTACTCATAATTCTCAAAATAATATAAAATGACTGATCCTTATACTAAGTAATTTGCCAGAATCAATGCTTTTAGACCATTTAAAACGAAAAGATAAGAATTGGAACAAAATGTTAGAAAAACTTTATTTCTTCACAACAAATATTTTAAGCCTGTAAAGTGATCATCTGATATATATTATGTATTTTCACTGATTTGCATTATAAAAGAAAAGAACCCATATATTTTTTCATAATTTGCACTACTATAAATTATCCATGGTATATTATTTAGTTCGAAAGTGTTTTTTACCACTTCCTTTTATATAATGGTAAAAAAAAAAATGCCAGTTATTACATTATACATAATAAATATTGCAATAAAATGCAAATTTTCTCATATTCGGGAAGTGTATGAAAAAAAATAATGTTACTATAATAAGAATTTCCTCTGTTTCTTAACTTTTTCAATTTTTGTTGTTGGATTATTATAATGATGATTCATTTTAAATGTAAATTTCTTTTTGGTTTAAACTAACCATGTTCTTACGCTTTGATGTTTATAACTATATATATTCCACGCATACGTATTCTGTTACATATATTAAGTATTATTGTAGAATATATAGAGCCTACGTAGGTAAGGGAAAATAATTTTAATTAAAAACACAGACTCAGCATTAAATTAATTCCGCTTAAATAGGAATTTATTGGACTATAAAGCAGTTTAAAACTTTTCCATTTGTTTTTTTTCTGAGGGTAAATGAGGACTTATCGAAAGTTGCTGAAGAGGAGCGATACGAGCACAATTTCTCTATCAAGTTGTTAAATTTTATTCCACTAAACATCGTCTCTCTTTCTGACCAAACAATGGATTGGGCGACCTTAAGTATAACATTGTACTCTTTGAATAAAGAAAAATTTTGTTGTTATGGAGGAAAAATACATTTCAGGTTTGTAGTAATATGATGAATCAAGGTGTTGCCGTTCTCTTTATACCTATCTAAATTCAAAATGTAATCATCCCCAATTTTACAAAACACATGAAATAGAAGATGGTTCCACATTCGCAATATTCGAATCACAAAACGAATTGGCTCAATTTTATTATTTACGAATTTTATCTGCGTAGTGATGGGCTGTAGATGCTTTGCTTGTTTCTATTTGGGAAAGTTTAAGTCATCGTAATATATTATATATTAAATAAGACATTTTATTTTGTCAGAACAGTTCCTACTCTTAGCAGATATCTGTTAAACAGAGTAAGAGAATCTACTAAACTTTGGAAGACCAGTAGAGAGAGCGTTGATGCGATGTTGGAATCATTAATTAAATTAATTACCTACTCTATTTTGCACTTTATCAAAAAATCTGATTGACATTTTAGAGGCTCCTGCCCAAATATGCCCCTTAACGGTTTAAGTAAAAAAAATAGTTTCATAAAAATTATCAGAGAATCACATAAGTACAGTTATATTTAAGTTTCCTTAAACGGGAATTATATAATAAGACTTTAATGGAAGTGTGAGTAGAATAGAACTTATCAACAGAGATGTTCAAATTCTATCAAAATTTAATAATGAAACAAAGAAATAAACAAGGAAACAATCATCCTACCAATTTCATTTACAGTTTAATCAAGTTTAAAATTTCTCTATCTTAAAGAAAATCATATATGTATAATTTTCAATAAATTCTTAATAAAAAAAAAAAATGTAACTTTATTTTTATATAGAATTTTTCACAATGAGAATTTTGTTTAATTTTTATGAGATATTATTAAAACTTTTATGAAAGGTAAATTGAAAATTTTCTTTTTCTTTTTTATTTTTTTTTTATGTTAAAATAAAATTGCCATATAAAGTGAAGTTTTACAGAAAATTGAGTTAAGTAAAAAAAAAAAAGTTGAGGAAAAAAAGTTGTCGTATAATTTGAATGATATATGAATATATAACACAATATACATATATTCGAGTTATATAAATAGGAATATAAAAATTTTGATATATGTATATATGTACATACCGTATCAGAAGCAGATATATTTCCTTTATTTGCTGCTAAAAATGTTGATGCTGGTGCTATTAATGATGTTGAACCAGTTGCCATAGCTAAATATGATGGATTTATTTTATCAACATCAACACGATTTAATTTCTTTACGGAAAGAATCATACGGTGTGCGACAAGTGCCATGGTATTTGTTTTTTTATTGATATTTTTTTAATATAAACTTTTACTGTTTATCTACTTTAATTTTGTTTGTTTATAATAACAGATGAAATCATTTTTACTTATTTATTTTTATGTATTATTTTTACAAAACAAAAAAAAAAAAAAAAAAAATTCGAAGTTAATTAAAACTATACGGATTTTTATAATTAACTTCGTTACTTTTTTTTTTTAAATATTCCGAATTCTGTTTTAATTTTTCATTCGAAAATAATTTTTAATTTCGAAACTTCAGTTATTGAACTCTTATTATTTTAAAATAATATAATGTAACATATATATATATATATATATACTTATATCAGATATTGTACTTATGATATCTATTAGGCTAACAGAGATTTTAAATTAACCACACTCTACTGAATAGAATAATGTCCGACCTTAAACTTAATGTTGGTCAAATTTTTAAGTATATATTTTTGACTTATATAAAATTTATATCAAATGAAATTTTTTTTTTTAATGACGTGTAATTTAATTGTACCTATAGTAGAAAGTGGTAGCAATAGGGGAAATAGTTGTGGTTTTTTTTTTTACGAAAATAAGAAAACTAATACGATTTACTTAAATTTAAAAGTTTTATTTGTCAAAAACGTATTGAAAAATGGCGCGAAAAAATTTTATTTTTTCAATTTTTATTTACCTATATTTAAATTCAATTTTATTTTCTAGATCGAAATGTAAAAAGTTAAAAAAGTAGAAAAGTCAAAAATTTGTTTAAAAATTTCTTAAAGATTAAAATAAAAATTTTACAAATAGAAAAATATTGGTAAGTATGTATAATTTCAACTTAATAGAAATATGTTAAAAACTTAAAAAGAGTGTTAAAAAAATTTAATAAATTATTTTAATTAATATAAATATGATATTTCTATTACTGGTGCATTAATAATGGGCAATTACCCTATATAGTCGAAATATATTTCCGTTATAGCAACATTAATTACCTCTTTCTAAATGTCTTTCTCTACTACTGGAACAAAAATCTCAACTATTAATAAAAAACTGATACGATATCACTACAGATGATATGATTAAAGTTTTTGAAGTAATAAATGAGGGTTCTAGCATATATGCGGAAAGTACAAAGTTTTATTTAATATTTTTTATTTATTTTTTTAGAATTTTTAAACTAGAAATTTTAGTGTGATAATCCATTCAATGGATATTATTTTTAGTTAATATTTTTTTATTATTTTTATTTTTATATTTCGATTGAATTGAATTTGACTTAAATACAACAAATTTATTTAAAATAAAATATTTATGATTAAATAATTTAAAAAAAACATGATTAAAACTGTCTTGACATATTTAAAATCCTTTTTCTTTTCTCTATTTCCACAATTGAGACATATTATTACCACTATAGGTTGATCAAAATTTATATTTACTTAGAATAAACTTAAATTCTTAAGCCGAAATTATACTTCCCCATTCCGCTACTGGTACATTTACCTTATATATAGTAGAGCGAAATATTTATACTTCCACTACTGGTACATTTACCTTATGTATATATTGTAGGCTATTGTATATAACAAAATATCTTAAATGTTATTAACAGTTAGTGATTAATAAAGTATCTTTTAATTCATTTCGGAATTTATATTATGAAGTGTTGCCTAATATAAGATAATTATAAAATATTTGTGCATTTTTTTTCATTTTTCTTTCTATTTCATACTGGTAATAAAATAGCAAAATGTTTTTTTGAGTACACTCATCCAAAATTTATAATTAATATTAATAAATTTAATATAAAATTTTTAAATTTAATAAATAAAATTTTGTTTCGTATACTTTGGTTTTCTTTTTTTTTTTTAATAATTTTCTTTGATAAATAACTTTTGATTTATTAATTTTTCATTTTTATAGATAGTATTTTTATTTTTATAGATGTACAAGAGAATTTTTTAATAATGGAGAATTTTGTTTTAATCTAATTGAAAACTAAATAATTATTTTATTAAAAAAAAAAAAAAACGACTGAAAAAAATAATAAAAAAAAAACAAACCGTATAGGAATATTATAAACAATTAAATATTAAGGTTTAAAACTATAAATAAAAATTAGGAAAATGTTCTTGAAAATTTTTATTGACGTATAAAATTTTTTTATATATCCTTTTTTTGTAACATATACATACATACATGTATATAACTTCCAGAAAGAAATAAAAAATACAATAAACACACAAACAATTAAAAGTTCAGAAAATTCAAAATGAAAGAAAAACAAAAAATTAATAATAATAAAAAACAAAAAATAAAATTTTATAAGTTTTTATAAAAAAAGGATTTTTTTAGTATTATATTTTATTTATTTTTTGTTTAGCCGTTGTTGTACATTTTAAAAATCATGTTGCAAATGCATTAACTCATCGCGACACACTAAAGTTTTTAAAAGAAGATTTGTACTTTAAAAGTAACAACTTAAAAAAAAAAAAAACATTTAAAATAGAAAAGAACAAAAACAAAAAAAAACAAATAAAAACATTGAACACATCTGTTATAAAAAAAATTTCTTAAAAAAAAAAAAAAAAAATAAATTAAATTAAAACATGCATTTTTTTTTTATTGCCTTAATCTAAACACGTGGATAATTGAACAAAAAAAAAATATTTTTATTAAATTCTAAACGGAAAGTGAGAAAGTGTTTATAACTACTTTATTATAAAATATTTGCTAAACATTTCCTTTAATACATTAAAGGTTAACTGGTCATAATAAAAAAACATTTAAATTTGAATGACAATGCGCTATATTAGACGCTGTTGCATTTGCATCTTCTTTCACGTTGTCTCTCACCTTCTTTTCTTAGAAGTTATTTGTTGTGGAATTATTTCTGCTGCATTAGTGTTGCCGTTAAAAGAGAAAGAGAATTTCGACAAAAAATTATCTTTCTGAGCTGTTGCATTTTAGCAAATACATTGACACGAGCAATAAAAAATTTATGTATAGGTTGAGAAATTTTCTTTTTGTCGTGATATAAAATGCATAATACTTCTTAAGCAAAATCTCAATTCATAATAAGATTTATACCAATACATATACAAATCGAGAAAAATTACAACTGTTAAATGCAAATTTAAAGTCACTGATCTAAACGTCAAATATCTTTTAATTACTATTGCAATGTAGATGGAAAATTTTTAGGTCTAGAGCTTTACTGAATATGAGTAAACCATTATATCCTTATAAAATATTTTTCGATATTCAAGTAATTTAACGTTCAACTGGACGAAAAATTATATCTCTTATAAATTTATAACTTAAAATTTTTTATTCACCTATAATATACCTACTATCCTTTAAAAAAAAAAGAAAACGGATTCAAAAATCTAACCTTGAATATATGTGTTCTGTCTGAATAAATTAAAATTTAATTATATTAGAAAATAGTCTAACAATAATATTATTATTGTTTATAGTCAACAGAGGGCAATTATTCTTTATTATTTTACCATATGGTTTGTGTATATGATTCTTTTGAGTTTTTGTTACATTTGTTTTGTTTATTTATTTTTTTTTCGTTTGACTTCGTTTTTATATACGAGTAGAAAGTTATCTAGTTCTATATTTGGTTTGGTTTTTTTATTTTAGTTGAAGCTAAGAAGCGTGTTTTTCTTTTTTTAGATTCATTGCATTTATTTATGATTTTTTTAATAAAAAATATCATTAGTTTATTAATTCAATTGCAATATTATATTCTTCTAGACATAATTTCTTTCCATTTCATTGTCATTTTTAAAAATCAATCGTATAAATTTATATAAAATATTTTACATATGCTAAAAATTTAATAATCTAATGTTCAAAATCTTAATAAGTTTAACAAAATGAATGTGGGGTGTCGGTGGCGTAATGATTAAGTATGTATATAATACGTTGTAAAAAACTGAGGGAGTGTGGATTTGAATAGCATAAACGTCGTAAGAATAATTTCCCCTTACGACATTATTTTTCAGTCACACCTCAAAAACAAGAACTTTGTAATTTTCTTGTCACATTTATATGGGAGGCAAATAAAGTAAAACAAAAAAAAAAAATGATTTATTAAAATTTTAAATAATTTCGTAATGTCGTCGAGTTTATCCAAATCTTGGAAAAATAAAACTAGGGAGATATTTCTGACTTTTTCTTGATAGAATGAGAAAGTGATTCACTACCAATCTGAAACTTTCGTCCAAGCACGCATGTCGACTCGTTTCCTTTATTAATTTCATGCCTTGTGATCTAAATCAAGTTGATAGTGTTTTGTAGAGCTTTAAAATGCTCTTCTTGGCAGCCTCTACTGCCTTAAATTTGGTAGCTCTTGCTGTTAACGATTTAATTGCTACTTTACTATAAGTGTAGAATTCAATTCCGTTATCTGAAAGTCTTTTAGGTAATGAAAAGTTAGCAGATCTATCGATTACCAGAAGTTTTGCTTCAAAAACACTGCACAAGTCAGGCAATCTCATCAAAACACCACAGTTTAATTCCCCAAAAATACAATAAAGGTTAATTTTAAACAATATTGTGAAGAAATTAAATATTCTTTCAGAAATAATTATTTTGTTATTTTATTATCCTGAAATTTGTTAAATAGAAAATTAATATTTTTATGATTCATGGAGCCTTGGGGTTTTATTCTTTCAGTCATGGTTTCTACATATAAAAGAAATAAAAAAAATCTAGTATAATAACCGACCAAATTGGATAAACAGACAAAATAAAAAGTGATCATAAGAGTAAATAAACAAATTAAATTTTTAAAAAGAAAAATTGGTAAACGTACACAAAAACAGTAGGAAAAGAAAAACATATAAATAAAAACGAGGAAGAATACAGTTGCCTTTGTCAACTCTTAGATACCCGTACGAACCGTTAGTATGTTCACAGTCTATCACTCTGCTTACAATATTATATTTTTAATATTTTAGTATTTTAAAATAATTTGGGTGAATTTTATAATTTCTAGAACTATGGGTTGTAGATATATTCAAACTATATGTTTATACATTCTTCAAAAGCAAATTCTAACCTTCCACATAACGATTATCAATCCAAAACTTTTTCAAATATTCTATAGTACCATTTAATACTAAGCGGTAAATGTATATTAAATTTACTTAGTACAAAACAGTAAATATAATTTTAAATATTATATTATATTATATTTAAATATTCCATTGACAGAATAATTTCTTATAAGTACAATAAAATACATATATGTATGTAAATACGGTGCTATATAATATACATATATACTCTTATCATTCACTCACTAGTGGCATATACGATATGTAAATAAACATGATATTATATAAGTATGTATATATATTAATATCATATAAATAAAAATTCTTCAAGCAACCGTTATGTTGTTTATTTATTTACATTTTTTTATACTACGCATTATATCTTCAACAATTTCAAATTATCGAGTAACACAAAATGGAAAAAATTCGTTAAAGCAATTTATTAGAAAATTTGAAAAAATCAAGTAACACTTTCGTCAATTATAAAGTAACCCTATATTATTAAAAAAAGTTGTTAACAGAAATAAGAATATAATGTTGAAGCTTTAATTTTTGTGTACTACTTTAAAAAAATTTTAACAGGTGTTCAAGTTACAGGTGTTTAAAAATAGGAAATTTTCAGTTTTTGACCCCTTACAGCTCCTAAACGGGGGGTGATACAAAAAAAATTTCTGAAATGACTCATACTTATTTTCAAAGATCTAACTTCTGTCAAAATTTTAAGTTTCCAACTTATACCGTTTGGAAGATAGAAGGGTTAAAGGATTTTGCAAAATTTGAGTTTCGCATAACGGTAAATTAAGACACTGTATGCTACAAATATATATTTATTATATATATATTTTTAAAGCTGATAAAAGTAGTAATCGTTTGGCGTTTTCAAAATGAAGATATACCTTATACAACTTGTGCTATAACAATTTAAATATTGAGCTTTTTTGAACCTTTGGGGAGCTGTAGCTCCGTAACGGGTGGAGCTACAAAAAAAAGTTATTAAAAATAAAATTAATATTTTTGTGAGATCTATCAGCAGTTAAAATTTCATAGCTCTATTTCAAAAAAAATGTGGGGATCTAAAAGTTAGGTGTTCGAGAGCTATCCTAAGTTTTGGTCCAAACTCAACCAAAAAAAATAGGGAACCTACAAATTTTTCCCAGAATATTTTGTGTAAATTTCAAGATTCTAGCTTTCTTAGTTTTTGAGTTAGCGTGCTGACGGACGGACGGACATGGCTCAAAAGTCTTAGAATTTTTTTCTGATCCGATCCATACCTTTGAAGGTATATCTAGCTCGCTTATTTCGAGGTGTTACAAACGGAGGAGTAATTTTATTATACCCGATCCTATCGTACGGGTATAAAAAGGATCTGGCAAATATCATGTTTTCTTTATATTAAGAAATATCAAAATATGTAACTGATAAATATTTTGAAAAAAAAGGTAATATAAAAAAAGGAAAATTTTTTATAAGGAAAAGTTTACCATTTTATTGTCAACATTTGGTACCTGTATACATATTATAGTTATTTGTATATGTATACAAGATATAGGGGCTTATGCTTAGAAATAATAATATGTATATAATATATAGACTGACATTTTCTGCTGATAAGCCAAAATTTTACATTCGTCTTTTTTTTCTCTCTTTTGTTTAAAAAATAACTATATGTTGCAATCAATACTTATATTTTGTATTTAAAAAAGGATACAAAATACAATGTTGCAATCAATACAAATATTTTGTATTTAAAAAAGGATACAAAATACAAAAATGACAAAAAAATATTAACTAAATTTGTTTTTGATTTTTTTCTTTCATTTTATTCCTAAATTTAGGATTTAAAGAAGATTTTATTTTTCCATAAAATTTTGAGATTTGGAAAAAGGATAATTAATTAAATTTAGTTAAAGGATTATATTTAAGTTTGTCTATGGAAGAAAGTTTTATTCTAATATAATATTTTACAGCAAATTATACTTTTATTTTGTAGATAGTTTAAAAAGGTTTTCTATATGAATATAATATACTCCTCCACTTAAGTTTTCCAATAAATGCTGAAAGGTTAAAATTAAAACTTGGAATAAAAAAAAAATGGAATAAAATGATTAAAAAAATAAGAAAACAAGGTGTGAAAAAAGGTGAAAAAAAGGGATTTGAAAATAGAGAATTTTCAGAGTTTGACTCCTTACAGCTTTTGTGTTTGAACTGTTTGTCTGTGTTTGAAAGATAGAATTGTGTCAACTGTTTGAAAGATAGAAGAGGTCCAAATTTTTGCAGAAATTGAGTCTTACATAACTGTATATTAAAATACAGCATGGCAAAGCCACATATTTATTTTATATACATTTATAAAGTATAAAACCAGCTATCGTTTGGCGTTTCCACATTGAAAATATGCCTTATAGACCCTGTGTTATAGCATTTTAAAAATAGGGCTTTTTCGAACTTTGTAGGCCTGTAGCTTCGTAACGGGTGGAACTACAGAAAAAAGTTGTTCATAATAAATATATAATATAAAAATCGGCGTATAATAATATCAATTTTCTATATGTGCATTTGCATTTTGAGTTAAATTTTCGAATCTACTAGACTCGAGTCTACTACTTTGACTAGAAAATGCATCTTCTGAATCTTTCTCTGCTTCATCAGGGAAAATTTAAATCGCTTGCATCTATCTTAATTGAATCACCAGTGTCTGCAAGATAATTTGTATCTATGTTTAACATATTGAAGTAAATTGCAGGGTAAAACTTTTGATAGTAACATATTTATTTCATAAACTGAGGGGTTTCTATTGTTTCCGTCTTTAGCTTTTAGTATACAACACAAGTTTTCAATGATATCTTGATTTAACCTTTTTGTGAAGAGAAGTGTTTGTGTTAAAATAATATTTATGTAGAACTTGTACTTCATGTGCATCTGTAATTATTACCTTAATTATACATATTGTTTTCTATCGAATGTCCTTGTGAAGTCAGTGAATGCCAAGTATAATATAAAGTTATGTTCGTTTGATTATTCTATTATAAATCTAATGGTGTTATAGTGTTGAGTGAAATTATAATTTTTTTTTTTTTTGAATCCTGTTTGTTCTTTCTTAATGTTTTGTTGTATGTGTTTGTTAACTTTATCTTAATATACTATTGCTTAATAAAAAGTGACCTGTAATTCTCTTCGAGTTTTTGATTTGAGTTTATATTGACATAATTCTAGGACTGGTAAAAATGATTAAAGTTTTTCTATTTACCTTTTATTAATTTTTTGGAAAAAAAAAAAAAAAAATGTAAAAAATTATTATACCATATGGTTGAAAAAGATAAGTGTTTTTTTTCATTAAGAGTTTTGTAAATAATATGAATAAAATATTATTTAAGGGAGAAACAATGGGTACTTATATAATATATATAACTTTTGTTTAAAAAAGGACTTAAATAAATGGATAAGTTAAGGACTTTAAAAAAAAAAAAAAAAAAGAAAATTAATATAATTTATTGTTTTTCACCTTATATAAGGTTTTTCTATTTTTTTTTCCATTTTCAGTTAAATTTTAAACAAAGGACAACGAATGATTACGGATTTTGTTTTTTATTTTTTTAATATTTCTTTTTTTTGTCAGTTTTGTTTTTTTTTTTTTTTTTTATGAAATTTTAAATATTTTATGAAAGATATGGGAATAAAATTCTGAGCAATTTAATCTTCCACTTTATGGTAGAATTAATAAAATTGTACTGTATAGTTTTAATAAACTAATTAAATTGTTAAAAAAATTTTTGAAATTGTGTGTCTTTATAAAATTGACACAAGTTAATTTTAAATTTTTGTTTTTTTTCAAAACATTCGTTAGAAATTGTTTTTTTTTTTTGTAAAAAACGAGTGAATTATTATTGAACTAAAAAACCAGTGCAAACAAAATTTAAAGTAAAGTAATGTTCTTAATTTGTGAAAAAAAAATGGGTTTTAGTGTGAAAATGACAGACTTAATAAAATCCAAAACTTAAAAAGAAGGGGAAAAAAATGGTAAAATAATAAAAATAAGAAGTTGTGAATGATGAGTGGAAATATTTTTAATGTGATAGAATTGTGTAGAATTAGTATGAAGGAAATAGAATTGGAATATGAAGGAATGGAAAAAAAAAATTTCGATAAACCTGCTTATATTTAAAATTTCCATTTTTATTAACTATTTTTATAAGGGTGGGATTTAAATGATAAATTTTTGAGTGATATGTGAATGTGATATACCATTTGCAGTTTAAAGTGCTCTTCAGACTATTATAACACATATGACTTTTCGAAATGTATTGCTTATTTCAACCAGCTGATTAGTCGAAATGGGATTGAATGAGTGGATTTGGTGTTCAATATTTTGTATTGTCATTTGTATTTTAATGTCAAAATGTAGAATAAAAGTGGAAAGTGTATTTTTTTTTTTAAATATTTTGACTAAAAAACAAGATTTTAATTCTTTTAACTTTGTTTTTGTCTTTTGACAATAGAAATGATTTTTGCAACGATGGGTAAAATAATATTTTCCATTGGACGAGAATTGTTACAAAACATAAGGATATCAAATGACACTGTTTTTTACGTCATATAGTGTGACTCCTTTTGCATTATGGCAATTGTATAGTACGTATTTTATGTCAAATGACAATACACATATAGTGTCAAGTAGACTTAAGAAAATTTTTATCCTATTTAAATACACTTCCTGCTAATTTAAGGGTATTTTTTCCCATTTTACGTGCATTTTTTACATATTTAAGTGTATTCTCTTCCATTTAAATTCAAATTTTTCGTTTCTATAAGTGTATTTTTATTTTTAAAGATCCTATTATTAGGATTTTTTTTTATGTGTATAAGTTTGTTTTAGAGATTCAAGCATATTCAGCATAAGAAAATTATATCATTTTTTTAGTTTAAAAAGTGGTAATATGTTTGATTAAGTAAAAAATACATAATATTTAAAAATAACAAATTCTATTTTTATTTTTAGTAGTTATTTAAAACATCGTTAATAATAATATTCTATATAATAAAACTTTTGGAAATTTGGCAAAGCAATGTGCTCCTAGATGCACATATCTTGCTTGGAGTCAAGTTAAAAGTTTTTAGTGTCATGTGTCATGGACTTCCTTCTTCTTCTACCTTTATGATAAAGTCTATTCCTAAAATATAACATTTTATTACAGTAAACGTAAACCGAAGTGTAAGCTAGTAATATAATTATATTTTATAAAAACATACTGATCACGAATTTTATACGATGAAGCAATCGTCACTATGCGTGCATGTACCATAAATCCAAACTTTAAAGCTATTCTGTAAACCCACCAAAATTTTATACAATTATCTTTTATTGTAATTCTATTACTTTTGATTATAACTGTGAATCTCTAAAACAAAGATACACATAAATGAAATCTAGTGAAAAAATTCGACTTTAAATGGGAATAAATGCACTTAAATTGGAAGAAAACGTTTCAAAATTGAAAGAAATGCATTTAAATTGAAAAAAAAATTTACTTAAATTGGGAGAAGGTCTATTTTATTTCGAAATAGTATATCATGTCGCACTCAACCCTTAAAAAAATAGTTGAAAAAAATGGATATTTTATTTCTAAGCAGTTTTATGGGAAATTTTTGAGGAAATAATTTTGGAGGATATAGAAAATGAGTTAATTCAGAAGGTCTTTATATTGTTACTAATTTTAATGTTGATTTGTTGTAATGTTAAGGATTACACCATTTAACAATTTTCATAAATCCATGAAATTTTCCGATTTTACTCTATAAGTAACAGTTTTCAATTTTATTGTCTTTCAACATTAAGCACTATTTTTAAAATTAAAGGTTTTTTGTATGTAAATTGCATCTTCTTAACATATAGTAATATGTAAATATGATATGCATTTATTAATTTATATCTGAAAAATTAAATTTTTAAGACAGCTGTTAACTCTGGTAACAGTTGTTAAAAGAACTGTTAATTTAATTTTAAGTGATTATTGATATATACTTCTAGGTAGAACATAAACAGTCAATTATTAAAGGTAAAGTTCTATTTTAAGAAAAGCTTGTTAATTATTATTAAAAATGGAGTAAATGACAAACCCAGAGATTTAAAACGATAAACATCTATAAAGGTTATTGTCTAATCCATAGAGTTTAATTACACAAATTTAAAATCAATTTCTTTAAGTATTATTGTATATCATTTATTGTATAGGCAAAACCAAGTAGTATGTAAAACTAAAGGTTTCTATAGCGCACATTTTTCAAACGTGAATAAAAACAGTTTTAAAATTGTGATTTTAACTTTTAAATATGGGAAGGTACAAAAAAGTTTTCTATGGTAAAATTTTATAAAAGATCCTTCTTCTTTCAAAATTTCAACGTTTATCTAAAAACGTAGTGGAATTATGAAGGTAGAAAAATCTTGCAAAATTTTGTTTTTATATAACGTTCGTTATATTTAAGAACTACTTAAATTGCAAAAAATTGTGCAATTTAACTGTGTAATTTATTTCTACAACAACGTTTTTTTTTTATATATGTATTTCTCTGCCACATAAATGTGGACACGAAATTACACAGCCTTTCCCGTTCAGGCGTGGCTGTACATGTCGTAAGGCGGAATAACTCTTACGACGTGTGTGGGATTCGAACCCACACTCCCTCGGTGTTACATATAAAAATAGCACTTATATAAATTTTGAAGGTCTATGTTTCCGTAATGGGTGGGTTTACATAAAAAAAGTTTAAAAGATCTATTCATTGTTAAAATTGTTTCCATCTCCATCTTAAGCTCTGTAGAAGTTTCGTAAATAGAGAGAAGGACGGTCAAACGCACAAACAGAGTAAAACTAATAAAAACGAACTAAAAACTTTTGGAAAATGTGCTAAAAGGTATAATATAGAAATTATTAAAGTATAATTACTTTTTTATAAAGTACTTAAGTACTTTTTGTTTAGGTATATTGGAAGAAACGTTGAAAAATAATTTTTTATAAAAATGGTAAAATTTTATTTAAAGTAAAATAATGTTTTAATAAATCATTTTTATTACCAGTTTTTTATTTTATTTATTTATAGAAAGGACATAAAATAAAAACTAAAATTTGATTTAAAAATTGCAAAAAAAAAATTAAATGTGTAACATTTAAATCTTTATTTTATTCCCAAATTAAAATCAATTTGTCCCAAATGCATCAAAAATTTTGAAAAAAGAAAAACAAAGTTGATATATAAAAATATTTTTTCCTTTTTGTTTTTTTTTTTTTTTGTTGTCTACCCATAAAATAATTTCGTCCTATTCTACAGATTAAATAAAGTACTTTCAATTCTATTTTCAAAATTAAGGATAACCGGTGTATTGTATTAATAAAATAATTTTTTTCGAAATTATTTTTTTGTAGTTAATAAATTGTATTTTATTGATAAAAAAAGAAAAAATACAAAAGGATTCAAATAAATATAGCTATTGTTATAACATAATAAATCACTTTAATGGCATTATAAAATTTTTAAATAGTTTTGGTTGTTTTTGACAAATTATTTAAGTTAAGATTATATTTGTTAATTTTGAGTTAGTCTAGTGGTTTTGTGCTCAGTAATATCAACCTTACGGGGGTTTGATCTCTACTAGTAGATTAAATTAATAAAAACATAATATAATACTACAGTATTATAATATTCTTGGGTGGCCTCAGTGATCTAGTGGGTAAGGGCGTGTAAAATACACCGTATGTCCACAAAAGCATGAGAAGTTTAACAAGTATACATCAAGTGAAATAATGTTCTACTAATAATACTCCGATCATTACAATCCACATGAAGAGGGTTAAAATTAAAAAAAAGAAACTAGGTGCAATAAGATACTCATAATAAATTACACAGACGATATCTGTTTATCTTCGCTTCTTCTATTATATAAGATTCGTCTATTTATTCTATTTTCTACTTTCCATATAGTATCTATTTACCTTTAATATACCTTTATACCTTTAATCGTATATCAGTCTCTTCATAGTAACATGCAGAGCAAAGACTATATCTTACAAAGTCGACACACTCATTAATTGAACCTTCGATCAATTAATAATAACTGTGATGAGATTTTTGAATAATTTCATATCTCCACATAAAAGGGCAGCTTATTAAGTCTTAAGAATCGACATAGGAGTCCAGGATATAGAAAACAGATTAAAGAAACTTGTGTAGCTTTTCGAAAATTACATTTTGTATTGAACTCATAGATATCCAGCAGGCCAAGGATGAGAATATAACTATATACATATAGAGTATTCTGACCGAAAAGGATATTAAATAATGTCTGTGGAAAATATGAATTGAGAAGCCAATTATGAAACAAATAAAGAAACAAAAATGGAGATAGATAGGACACTCTTTTAAAACACCTATGCAACTTATAACTAGTGAAGAACTAGAACTATAACTAAACGTATCTTGTAAAAATAACCAAACTAAAGCAGTGAAGAGAGTTGTATGAAAATATTTAGTGCAGATCCTTAAACTTACCAGAAGGATTAAAGGAAAAAAAAAATACTATAAAATTTTCTTTAAATAAAACAAAATAAAAATCTTTAATTTAATCACAAAAACAAAAAAACAAAAAATATAATATGATTTTTTTTTTGTAAGACGTGATATTTGTTTATTAAGGGAGATCAACGCCCGACTTCTCTCTGATAGTGTTGGACTTAACCAACTTAACGGCATCTTCTTTTAAACCAAACATTAGGTTAGTGTCTATGGTATGATTTGCTCTTTAGTTTGGCGATTGAAAAAATAGCAATAAAGGAATAGGAAATTGGAAAATATAGAAATTTATTGGTTGTTGGAAGAAATATTTAGAACAAAGATGTTGATGTTATCCTTGAATTTATTGATGTCATTTGCGTTATGATTGAGAATTTTAGGGTATACTTCCGGCGGCAAGCTATCCTATATTAGTGCTGTACGCATTACAAACGAATTTCTATGTGGAAAGGTCTGTCATCTGGAGATCTTAAGATGTAGGGATTGGCCTGTGCAACCCTCCTTGTATCTCGATTCAAATTTTTGAGAGGAGGCATTAACGTTTTAATTTCTTCTGAATAGATTTTTATACTAACAATATATCTATAAAATAGAGTAAGTGTTACAATAACATGTCGATGACGTGTAGTGGAGGCAGAGTTGAGGTAGAAATGGGATCGTTTATTAAACGAATTGCAATGATTTGCACTTTATCTACGTATCCCAATACTGTTGACTATATTGTATTCTATTCTAGCCCTGATGAAGGATTTATAGATAGTTAACACGGTTAAAGACGAAAAGAAGGTCTTACAACGATACAGTAAGTCTAAACATTTTGCTGATTCCTAATATCGCGGTTTTTTTTTAGGACAATTTTAGTATTAAATAGGATTAAATCAAGCAAATGACGTAAAACATATCTTAAAATTTTTTTCAGAATTGAGGATGAGATCGTACTAACCAAGGTATACATGAATTTCAGAAAATATAGATCACCACTTGTTTACACGATAGATATGAAAATCGTATTTCCCCTATTAATGAGATTATGTACTATATTTATTTTATCAAAATGCATTATATTTTGTGCATTACAATCCGGATGCCTAATTGATTTTACTCTATCTAAGATTTCATCTTAAGTTGAAATTATTATTAATTATATTTAATATAACAGTAATTTTATATACAATATAATTGCAAATTAAATAATTACAATTTAAAATATCTTTCTTTACTGGTTTTTATTTAATATTTTTTAAAATAACATTAATAAATTATAATAATAGAAACATTAAGATAATCATCTTATTTTAATTTATTATGTGTATCCTTTTTGTTTTGTATATATAAAAAAAAAAAAATCCTTTTGTTAATAATTTCAGAAGAAGAAATTTATTAAATTATAAATGAAAATGATATACTCTTACAAAAACATATGTTTTTATATATATAATATTATTATATTAATCCTTTTATGACCCACATAGGTTTTTTTATATGTATATAATTTGAAAATTAATATATTAATATAAGTAGGTAAATTTACAAAATATAATGATTAAGTCCTATTTTATGATTATGTTGTTTTTTTTTTTTTTGTTTTAATGTATTATCTAAAGGTGTGAATATAATATTATTATTATATTTTAGTCATTTTTGTAGTAATTAAATAATGAGTCCTTTAAAGTACATATATTTAAGGTTTTCATTTAATTTATATTTAAATTAAGTTATATTGAGTTTTTCCTTTTTATTCTAATTCTTTGGTTAACTAATTAAGCAAAAAAATGGTATTGAAGTAAATATTTTTCAGGATACACACACATGATGTCCTAATATTATACATTTTATTTTTATGTTTTCTTTTAAATTTAATCACTCTTTTTCGACACACCATGTAATTTGGCCAATTCTAAGTGGAGCAAATAATGAAATCATTTGTTGAACTAAACTAACTCATTTACTTAATTATTTCAGTCTTGAATTTTAAATTGCTTAAATTTAAAAAAATTACAGATAAATTGAAGAAATAACTAAGGTTTCAAAAAAGGATCTTCTGAAGTTTGAAAAAAACGAGCAAGTAATTTTGAAGCTTATCTTTTCTTATGAATTTTTCTATTTAAATTATTTTAATTCAATTACCACAGATTAATATTTGATTTCTTTCTAGTTCTAAAAATCACAACCTCTTGTGTTCGATATTAAAGCCTCTTTAAAGGATTGAATATTTCATACACTGGTGTTAGGCCTACAATGTTTACAAAATGAAAAAAACAAAACCCATACGAACCGTTTCATAAACGTACAAATTTAACGAAATTTTTGAATAAATCACATATTTTATGAAATGGTTGTCTTTTATTAAAATCTTAAAATTAAAAAAAAAAAAATTTCAAATTCAACATGTGTATTATTAAATAAATATTTTATATAACAAAATTCATAAGATAACTTGATTCTGAGGTGTTCTTATTAAAAATGAAGGAATTAAAGTGGTTAAAAATACATAATCTATACATATATATGTGTATATGTATATGTATATATATACTAATGCTTAAGTAAACATTATTTAAATAGGATTTGTTACCTGATTATACCGCAAAAACCTTAAGTGAAATTTTAACACAGGTGTTCTGTTGTTAAATGACAACAGACTTACAAGAAAAACATTTTTTTTTTTTTGTGTGGGATTGTATTTTATTTTTTTTTTGTTTTTTTGTATATTTTTACGATACGTGCGGTTTTGAAATAAT
The DNA here is from genome assembly GCA_947095535.1 of Poecilobothrus nobilitatus. Lineage (NCBI taxonomy): Eukaryota > Metazoa > Arthropoda > Insecta > Diptera > Dolichopodidae > Poecilobothrus > Poecilobothrus nobilitatus. Next base: position 172,079,555 of record OX352774.1, read on the forward strand.
CCTTTTTTACTAAAAATAAACAACAAAAATTCATTTTACGGAATCCCCAAATAATATTTGAAAATAATTTATTATATGATTAGAAAATACATACATAAAAATTTTTCCTGACATTTTGTTTTTGTGTTTTTGTTTTTTACTTAAAACCGATGAAAATCTTAAACTATAAATTAGTGTAGGATGAAAATTTTATTAAAACTAATAGATTCTAATAATTTAGATATTTTTTTTTTTCATTTTTAAATTTGATAATGATAAATTGAACAACACTTTTCTAAGACATTTTTCAAAAATATATTGAAATATTTGCTTATTAGTTTCATTCTGTTCGCCTGTCTGTCTGTAGAACAAAAATTCTAGACCGTTAAAGATAGAGTAATGAAATTTTAACCATGGGTAGGATTCATAAAACAACTTTTTTTTTATATAGAGCAACTTACCACCGAGCTACTATCCTTCAAACTTTCAGAAAGCCCTAGTATATCTCATATTCTGCTTAATATTTTTTTAATCTAAAAGTCTCCAATGATAGTAACTTTCTTTATTTCTTTTTAAATCGATATTAAAACGAGGAAGAGTGCAGTAGAGCAGACTGTGTCAACTCTGGGATACCCGTATGAATGTAATATATCCTGTTTCTATAAAACTTGATCATCTTTTAAAAATATTCAGATGTTTTAGTACCAAACTACAGAGATATATTTATGTAAATTGTGGAGTTGTATGATAGCTACCCGAATCTATTGCGCCTAGCTTCATTAAGTTCCAAGAAATGCAAAAAGCCTGAACCGGCTGCTTTAGACCAACCAAATTTTACAAAAGTTGTTGGCCTGTAACTCGACACCTCTTTACTAAATTTCAGATTCCTAGCTTCAATAAACACTGAGTTATTCTCATTTAAACGGAGAAGTTGTATGGCAGCTACCCGAACCCGTCGCACCAGCACAACCAAATCTTACAAAAGTTGTTGCCATAAAACTTGATCATCATTTGCAAAATTTCAGAAACCTAGCTTGAATAGATACTGAGTTATTTCTATATAAAGAAAGAAGTTGTATGGCAGCTAATCGAACCCGCCGACCGAAAATGTTGGATTTAAATAGCAAAACTAACAATTTTGCAAAAGTGACGTAAAAAAAATTTCAGCAACCTAGCTCCTTTATTTTTTGAGTTATCGTGCGGACGGACGGACGTACGGATGGCTTAATCGACTCAGAATTCGATTCTGAGCCGATCCATACCTTTGACACTATATCTAGCTCGACTCCTTTAAGGTGTCACAAACGTAATGGCAAATTTATTATACCCTTGAACATAGTTCATACGGGTATAATTATAGGTATATGTTTTTTTAATTTAGTATTTAAATTTACCGTTATGTGGAAACAAAATTTTACAAGATTTTTGTTTCTTTCATATCTCCGAAGTGGTTTTAGATATAGTCTTGAGAGAAGAAAGATCTTTTAGAATTATTAAGTTACATCAGAAAATTTGTTCGTTCTACCTCTTGTTTAAAAGCTATTAAGGGTGAAAAATTGAAAATATTATTTTGAGGTTTTGCAAACTAATACCTAAAAATTAATACTTTTTAATATTAGGTTTTTAACCGTTTTTCGGGATTATTTCGGGTTTCCTTAAAGTTGAAGAAAGTGTCTCTAAATTTTTTACCGGCTGAGTTTTAGTTAGAACCCCAACATTTCTAGAGAAAAAATTTACCTTACAATTTTTTTTGTATTTCCCTCTGTTTAAATTCCATGTATTAGGAGAAACTATTGAAAATTTACAATTTTTAGACACCAGTAACATATGGGAACCTGAAAAATTTTTTCAAAGTAAAATATTAAAATTAGAGGCTAATTTTCATGGAGAAAAATATCGGCGATATTTGTTAGAGCATAGTCAGAACATACAAAAACACTACTTGTGTGACAGAGAAAAAACACTAAAATATCGGACGAATTAACAATAAAATTGTACAAGCGTTCAGAAAATATCGGAGATATGCCATAATATCGGATGAAATTTAGCTCGCTGACTTTCTATAATTATCTCCGAAGCTAAACTTTCTATAACACATAGATAAAAAATGTGTATGTAACAGAAAAAAAAATGGGCACACTACTAACATTCTGATGGATGCATGACATTTGAATTCATTATTTTTCTTCCTCTTCCCTATTGGTGTAGTATTAAGTATAGTTTACTTTTTCTAAATATCCGATATTGGATGAAATTTTTTCCATGAAAGTTAGCCTTAAAACTCTAACATTCTGTTTTTACATTTGTTAATAGATTTTCTAAACTATAACGTATAAAGGGTTTCCTTAAAACTAAGAAAAATATTTCTTGTTTTTCACAATTTTCCATACGTTAAAAATATCTATGAAAACTGTTTTTATAATCTTTTGGAAAATGTGCCCTCTTAAAAAGTGTTGGTTTACATTTTGCCTTGTTTAAATTAAAAGTCATTTGTTACATGTCTTTTTTGATTCTTCTTCGTTTCACGGTTATTTTAAAAGCATTTTTTATATAGAAATGAAGTCAATTAAAGCGGTCACTTATAAAAAATTATACGATAGAAAAAATTTTCTATATTAAAAAATATACGTATATAAATGTTTGTGTATATCTAATATTATATTATATGTATATATAAATAAAATATAATTTTTCTTTTTCTCTTTAAAATTTAATGATCCTTTACTCCAACTGCATTTAATCAATTCTGTTTAATAATGGTTCAACCAAAAGCAGTTGAGTAAAAATAAAAAACCAAAAAAAAAAAAAACGTTGTCCTGTGTGAATTATTCATCCTTAAAATTGCTTAAAAAATTGAAAGTAATTTGAAAGCTAACAAAAAAAAATGTTTTAAAGGGAGAGCAAAATATGCAGAACAAAATTATAAGTATGTATAAGTATAGACATATATATATATGTATTACATAGATTATATAATTGATTAACTCTTAATGATTAATTTTTAGTTAATGCATGTATTATAGTTGTAGCATTACTAGGGATTTTGTTCACATCATATCAAACCGAAAAGATGGTTTAATTTTTTTTCATTGCATATATATACATATATAGCATGTATGTATTCAATATATTCTCTCTAAATTTCAAACATGAATGAACATCGTTTACCAGAAGCTAATTAAGAGAAAGAATTAAATATATTAAGTTAATGATTTGCATAAATTTTAAAGAAACCGACATTAACGAATGACTTTTCGTTGAAATATTGATGTCCAGTGAGAAATAAATCAATCAATCAATCATGTCTTTTAAATTAATTAAAAATTAAATTGAGTTAAATATTTAATATTAAAATTTTTGTAACGGAATTTTTATAAGGAATATTCTTCAAAAACTTTTTATAACATTTATAGGTTTTTTTTTTAACATTTAAAGGTTAAGGGGCTATTAAACATTTAAAGGTGTTTTTAATAGAAACTTTTACAATGCACTTGTATAATAAAAAATGCATCTGTGCTCAATGGCGCAGGGTATAAGTCGCCAGTTTTTTAGGCGAAAGATCTCGGGTCAAACAACCCTGGTCATACTAAAATATTATTTATATTATAGAAATATAATGTATAAAAAATAAATAATATTGTACAGTAACCACACCTGTAAAAGGAAAAGTTAATTTATTCAACATATCATCATATTGTATGTGGGAGGCGGATCCAATATAACCAAAAAACAAGGTGGAATGTAAACCAACGGTTTTCAAAAGCGCACAATTTCTAAAAAGCAGTACAAATTGTTTAGAACTGTAGTTTGCATCAAAATTTGAAAATTTCATATAAAAAAAATGTCAAAATAGGACTTTTTTACAATTTTGAGAGGCTGTAAGTCCGGAAGCCTATATATCTAAGATAAACTGTTAACACGCGTAACAATATATTACTGAAACTTTAATTTTTATGTCTTGCCGATAATTTGAAAAGTTCGTTCTTACTTCAAAATTTAAAATTCCTATCTAAAAGCGTGTCGAAGTTATGAAGGTAGAAAAAAAATGCAAAATTTGGTTTTCACATAACCATAAATTTAAAAATATTGTATAATTTTGATATTGGTTTATAAAAAAAAAAAAAAAATTCCAGTTGAATGGTGTTTTCAGATTAAAAAAATCTTAAGTAGAACATGAGATATTCGCATTTGAAAATATAGGGCTTTTTTAAAGTTTGAAGGGCTGTAGCTTCGTGATGGATGGTGCTACATGAAAAAGTTGTTCTACAACATTACATTTTTTATGAGACCTACACGTGGTTAAATGATTTTTTTCTCTATCTTTAATAGTGTAAAAGTTTTGTAAACAGACGGATGGACAGACGGACGGACAGAGTGAAACTAATAGGCACATTTTTTCAAAATTGTTTTGGAAATATACTAAAAAAGAAACAAAACATTTGTTTTCTTTTTATATACATCCTTTAATATACTTTAAACAGTGCAGTCTTACTTTTTTTATTTTTGCGTTTCGGGTGGTGGAAAATGGCAATCTTCTAAAGACACTAAGAATTCACCATTATGGTAGTGTCAGATTTTTACTGATTAAATTCACCTCCGTGTTCAATATAATTAGGTTAAACATTTTACTGCTAATGCAGTATATTGGCTTGGAAATAGTGATAGTGATTGGACAGAGATAGAAAAACTTTGGATTGGCGATTGGAACTAGTTTTCGTTCTACGTACAATTTATGATAACAAATAAAGTACAATAATATTTTGAATTTCAGTTCAATAGAGCGCGAAATAGTGTTGGCAAGTATAATATAATGATAAAACTTTAGTATAGTCAGTTGTTCTCAAGATTGGAAATAGTTTAAATGTCTTAAAAAGAAAAGAACGTTTTATTACAGAATTAATACAGAAAAAATTTAACATTTATCAAACTACAACAAAACATTTTATATAAAAATAAATGAAAAAATTTTAATATTTTATAATCCAATTATTGTAATTTGAAGTAATAAATTAATGTTAAGTAGTTACAATATAATAATAATCCTTCGGTAATTTCAAGTATAAAAAAAAAATTATAAAATTTTTCTACAATAAAAAAAATCCTTTTGAAATCCTTAAATTTAATTAAAATGAAAATTTGTTATAACATATTATTATATATTAGTTGTAATTTATTTTAAATAATGATAAATATAAAAATAATTAAATGATAGTAGCATTGTATTTGTATATATTTGCACAAAAAAATGTTTTCAACTTAAGATTGTAGTTATAGTAGTGGCAGTCGTAGTAGTAGGTCTTTATTTAATCCTCTTAAAAATAAAGTTTTGTTTTTATTAAAATTAAAATCTTTAATTTTTTATCATTTTATTATTTTAAATTTTTGAATAAAAGAAAAACAATTATTTTAAAATAAATTCTTGTTATTTTGTTTTTTTACAAATTACAGATTTTATTATATTTATTTTATTCTTAAAAGGAAAAATTAAATATTGTAATTATAAAGGATTAAATTACATAACAAGATCTTATTTTCAAATACAAATTCTGGTACAAACAGTTTTCCAGGTATCTTTTATTTAGATATAATAATAAAACTTAAGATTTTCATTTTTGTTTTTTTTGTGTATTTTTGTTTTGATTTTATTACGAATTTCTTTATTCATACTCCTCTTGGGAGTATAAAACCTTCATTAGACTTTTCTATCGAACTCGGTTCGTTGTTTTGTCATTTTCCTACGAAATGCTAATCTTATTGAACTCCAGTAGAATTGTTCGTCGCTATTTGTTGTTCGGTCTACCGCGTCTTTTAGTACCTGTACCTTCCGAATCCCATTCTAGGGCCATTCTCAGTATCTACTCAAAATGTTTTCTAAGCGTGTGTCTGTCCACTTCCTTTATATTTATATAAATAGAAATAAATTATACATCTCTTAATTTAGTAGGACAATCCAAGTAAAGTGAAAGATTATTAGATGAATTCCGTAAGCATTTAACAGGATAGTAAAAGGACTAGAAATAAACTTTACGTTATAAATTTTGTAAAATATTATCTGATATTATGAATATTAAATTCAATAAACAATTATTTGTGCAAAGAAAAAAAATTAATTAAGCAAATTTATACGAAAAAGTAAATATAGGATAGTATAAAAACATACACATAAAATCACTTTTAATTTGTATTATTTTCTTATTTTGTCGCTATTCCTATATTCAAATTTTTAATACAGTTCCATTAATTGTTCATTATTTAATATGATAATATTTTGATAGATAGTTTTTATGCATATGTGTATATCCTTTCATACATGTAAACACATGCATATTTTTGATATAATTCTATGAATTCACTCAACTATACCAAAGGAAAAAAAAATAAAAGAAAAAAGTGAAATCTAAAAAAAAAACAATCACGTTATTACCTGTTCAACAATTATTGCGAATCCTTTCAGTCGATATATTTCTCTCTTTTACTACAACATTATTTTTTTTCATTTCCTCAAAATGTATTTTATTTGCCAGAGTCATAAGTTGAAAAGAGAAAAAGAAAATCAAAAGATAAAGTAACAAGGTAGAATGTAAACCAACGGTTTTTAAAAGCGCACATTTCCAAAACTCAATACAAACTGTTTAGAATTGTGACTTGCACAAAAATTTGAAAATTTCATAAGAAAAAATGTGAAAATAGACACACGTAAAAATATATTATTGAACCTTTAATTTTCATGTCTTGCCGAAGAAAAATTTTTACAGGTGCCTAAGTTACAGGTGCCTAAAAATAGCAAATTTTCAATTTTTGAGGCGTAATAACTCTTAAAGAGGGGGTGCTAGCAAAAAATTTTCTGAGGAAACTTATACTAATTCTAAAAGTTCTTTCTTGTCTCAAAATTTAAGCCTCTATCTAGAAGCGTGCCGGAGTTATGAAAGTAGAAAAATCGTGCAAAATATGGTTTTCACATAACGGTAAATTTAAATCGTAAATTACAAAATATTACATAATTTTGATATTGTTTTATATAGATAATAAAATTTTCGATCTTCTGGCTGCCCTAGATTGCAAAACTATTACGCAGAGCCTGAGATATATACATCTGAAAATGGGGCTTTTTCGCAATTTTGAAGAGCTGCAACTTTGGAACCCTTTACAACTAAAATAAACCTTTAACACACGTAAAAATATATTACTGTAGCTTTAATTTTTATATCTTGCAGAAGTAAAATGTGTACAGGTTCCTAAATTACAGGTGTTTAAAAATAGCAAATTTTCAATTTTTAAGCCCTATTAGCTCATAAACAGGGGGTGGTCCAAAAAAATTTTCTGAGCAAACTTATACTAATTCTAAAAGTTCTTTCTTGCCTCAAAATTTCAAGGCTCTATCTAAAAGCGTGCCGGAGTTATGAAAGTAGAAAAATCATGCAAAATTTGGTTTTTACATAACGGTAAATTTAAATACTAAATTAAAAAAAATTGTATAATTTTGATATTAATTTACAAAGATAAAAGAAATACCTGTCGAATGACGTTTTCAGATTGAAAAAATCTTAAGCAGAAGATAAGATATATGCATTTAAAAATAGGGCTTTTTCAAAGTTTGAGGGGCTGTAACTCCGTAATGGGTGGGGCTACATGAAAAAGTTGTTCCACAAAATTATTTTTTTTATGAGACCTACCCATGGTTAAAATTTTTTTTTCTCTATCTTTAACGGTGTAGAAGTTTTGTAAACAGACGGACGGACAGAGTGAAACTAATAAGCACATTTTTCCAAAATGTTTTGGAAATGTGCTAAAAACAGAAAATAGTAAGTTATGCAACAAAGACACCAGTTCTTTATAACATAGATAAAACAATGAAAAATAAAGAAGAGAACCTTAAGGAACATTTTAAACATAGTTGCAGTTACAAAGTGAAAAATATTCAATATGTTTTACATTTACTAATTAATTTGGCAAAGAATAATTTGTACTGGATGGACTGGATTGTACATGGTAATAATTTTTTTTATTCGTAACAAACCGAGTTCAAGGATTGTGTAATAACTGCAGGTTTTGTAACTTATACCAAAGTACATTGCCAGAGTACATTAATTTACAGCACTGCTTACGACGTTACTGCGCTAACAAGTTTTCTTTAAAACCATTTATTCAAAAACTATGGGAGCTTCCATATAGTTTACTAAATTTTTTATTGGAAATATAATTTATTCGACCATTCACCGGTTCACAGGAAGATCATTCGTATAGAAGTTTAGCTGTGCTCAGATATTGATGATGGTAGTGCTTATTTTAATAAGGGATAGATTTGAAGTGTTTATATATTTCGCGTGCATATAACCATAATATTAGGCTTAATTGCATGTAATCCAAGTTCCATTCGAATTAAACCAAAATAAAATCGCGCCTGGGTCATCATTAATTTCTGCTATAGAGTTATGGAAATTAGCAATAAGTTCACAAATATATAATTGAGCATCATCCGTATATAAGCTATATTAAGAGTTACTTAAGCACAGTTATAGATTATTTATGAATATATTGCAAACTAAAGGTTCCAATAGAAATTGCTGAGGAACCTCCATTTTATGCTTAGATTGCTTAATGTATAAGTGATTTGTAATTTTGTAACAAAATCCCTTTTTTTTATTTTTTTTCAATTTCTTCTATCTAAATTTTAATACTTTTAAATCCAGCACTTACTCTATATAAGAAAGCACTTACTCTATATGTATAAGTATATAAACTTACTATGTATAAGTATATATAACTATACACAGTAATCAATTTCATCTTAAAAACTCTTTACAATACATTTCAAAACAGAAATGAAAAGATGTATACAAAAAAAAAGGTTTCAATTATTGCAAATCAATAAAGTTCTTTTTGAAAGAGAAAACTGAATGACAGATAAATAGACAATTTCTTAGTTAAATACAAAATAACAAATTAAAAATAAACGTTTTTGCGCTTGAGCTCTAACATAAGTTAAATATAGTGAAAGAACAAAAAATCAGTACAAAATGATTATAAAGAACGTAAGATAAAAAGAATAAAAAAAAAAAATTACGAACTGAAGAAATAAAGTAAGGCAACAAATATAGAATTTTTTTTTGTGTTCTGATTTTGTTCTCTTCTTTTAAGAAATATATCTATCTTTTTCTATTCTATAATTATAAATTGCTGTTTTTGTTTTTTTGCTCAAAATAAAATCAATATCGTATATGAGGTTTAACAATTACTTCATAATTTTTAATTTTTTGCCCCCCCCCCCCTCTCCTCAAATATATGTTATATAATATTATATAGGTTTGTTTTAGGTATATGAGTATATAATATATTATGTTAAATGTTATGAGTTTAAAAAAATTCTGACATTGAAGTTATTTTATAGTCTTCCTATTTTGATTAAATTTGTTTTTCACCTTAACAAAAAATAACAAAATAAAAAATGTTGTTTACAACACATTGTTTCTTTTAGCACATTTTTGCTTATTAGTTTCACTCTGTCCGTCTGTCCGTGCGTCTGTCCGTATGTTTACAAAACTTCTGCACCGTTTGGAATAAAGCAATGCAATTTTAACTACGGATAGGCATTGCCAAAAACTAATTTTCTGGAACAACTTTTCTCGGTAGCCGCACCCGTTACGAAGCTACAGCCCTACAAAATTCGAAAAACCCTACCTTTAAATTGTCATAACACAGCTTCTATAAGGCATATTTTTCTGAAAACGCCAAACGATTAGGTGGATTTATAAACTTTATAAATGTATATAAAATAAATAAGTTTTGCAAAAATTTTGACCGCTTTAATTTTTCAAACAGTTTAACTTAGAAGCCTGACGTTGGAGAGGAGTTAAATCTTTCGAAATCAGTATGAGTTATTTTAGAAATTTTTTTGTGTCGCCCCCCTTTTAGGAGCTGTAAGAAACACCTGTAACTTGGGCACCGGTCCACATTTTTTTGAAGTAAGTAATATACAAAAATTAAAGCTCCAACATTATATTTTTGTTTGTGTTAATCATTTTTCTTAATAATATAGCGTTACCCTATAAATTGACGCAAATGTGATTTGATTTTTCTCAATTTTTTCGTACCAAAAAAAAAAAATCAAACAAAAACTAATTTCTTCTCAAAATGGCTCATTATGGAATATTTTTTTATTATGGAAATGTGCTTTTTTGAAAACCCTTGGTTTTTTTCCATTACTTGTCTTTATATTTTTTTAATGTTTTTACTTGTTTTTTTTTTTTTCTTTTTTCAACGTAACAAATTTATTTTCCGTTGAATATATTTTGTATCGCATATTACGCATACAAACGTATAAATATTTGTAAGGTAAAAGTTATTCCTTTTATCATATAATACTTCTTATATAGTAAAATAAAATATATGTAGGTTAAAATTGTTGTTATTAACTATTAGGTATCCATTTCAGATAAAGCGGTAAAGTAATGACAATTTGCCCATAAAAAGATTTTTATATTAGGAGACGGTATAGATTTGGGAATCCAAAAATTCAAAGAAGTCTAAAATTAAGTTATTGATATATTTAGTAAATTCAGAATATTTAATTATAAAGTTACGGTATTTAATGATCAACAACTTTTTACGATATTTAATTTTGAAATAACGATATTGGAAGGTAAAACAAAAATAATAATATTTAATTATAAAATTACGGTATTTAATGATAAAATAACGATATTTAATGATCTAATTAATACGATTGTATTTATTATGTATTAGCATACCTGATCCTTATATTTGTTCTAATATTTTACTCTTTTCTTAATTTCTTAATTCTAAACCATCCAATTATCCTTTTTTTTAACCTTCTTTATTTTAAAGCTAAAAATACGTTAGCATTAAAATGTTTTCTATACCTGACCTCAACTAAACAATAACATATATAATTAATATTATATCCAATACTCTTCTAGTATTAAATCATAAAAAATATAAAGTTAAAGCTATCACTAAGTTGGGCACTAAGCATTATTTTGAATGGTTTGTTTTTTTTTTTTTTTGTTTTTTAGTTGATTCCCCTACGATATAAATGCGAGAAAGAAATTACACAGTTTTTTCTTTCCAGGTGTATTTGTAAATGTTGTAAGGCGGAATTATTCTTACGACGTGTTTGGGATTCGAACCTAAACTCTCTTGGTGTTTTCAGAGTATTTCATACGCTTTTACCCACTAGGTCACAGAGGCCCATTATTTGTTTTCAGGTTTTCTATAAGACTATAATTCCATTCACCATGTGTTCATGTAATTTTTTTCTTTCTCTCATTTTTCTAATGCATTCTAATTGGAAGTGATTGCATTTTAGTGCATTCTACTGTTTGCTAGGTATATATATATATGTTAGTATAATAATTGATAGCGCTAATTTACTTCCTATAGTTAAAATGATCAGATAATCAGTAAAAGAAAAAGTTTTTTTTTAGAATATAAACCACACTAACATGCTTTATTTAGAATTGGAAATATTTTTATAACTTTAAATATATATGTGCATACACATATTACATATGTGTTTATTTTAGCAATAATAAACAAAAACTACGTTATAGGGTTATAATAAAAATAAAACAAGAAAAAAAAAAAAACAAAATACTGAATTTGTTAAGTTGTTTTTTCTAGTATAGAACTTATTCGCTTCCTGTTGTAAAAAGGAAGTAATTTGTTTTGATAATTGTTGAAAACAATTTTTATGTCTTTTATACATTTATTTATTTTTTTTTTCCATTTTAATTTTTCCTTTTTTTTTTTTTTTTCTTTATCTACTATAATCCATATATTATACAAATATATATTTATAACTAATTGTTTTTCTGTTATTTACATACATATGAAAAACTTAACAAGAAAAGAAAAATAAATTAAATTTCTACATAAGAAAGTGAAATAGTGGATATAAAAAAAAAAAAAAAGTATGAAGGAAAAGACCTTGACCTGTGAATTGAATTGTTATTATTGATATATTCGTTTGCAATTATTTTCATGGATTTAGAATTTTATTTCAAAGTATACATAATATTTTTTGTTTTTGTACAAAAATTTCAAAAAAATACCACAAATCAAATCAGCCAATAAATAGAACTTTATAAAAGAAAAAATTTTTTTAAAAGAGTATAGAAAAAATTTGATGATAAATTTTTAAAGATTTTTATTTGAATATAAGAATTGAAATGTGGAAAATTGAAGAATTTAACAAGGACTTTTTTAAAAAAAATTTCTACGCCACTCCTAGAAACTAACTAGAAATAGAAATACTTTAAAATATTAAAGAGATTTAAGATTAATAATAAATAAAATATTAGAAATCGAGTAAAAAGAAATTATTAGATTAAGGTATAGCATAAATATTAGTTAAGGTCGAAGGTTTAGGTGTAGTTTAAGTTTTAAGATTTTATAAAAAATGTGTGAAGAAAAATATTTATATATAAATGAAAAAAATTTAATGTTTTCTAATTGATATATTTTCATATATTTAAGATATTTTAATCATAAAATTTAAACTAACTTATATTTTATTCATATTTAACTTGCTAGATAAAAAATGAGATTCTAATGTAAGAAAAGAGGTAGTAAAAAAACTTAATATAAATATCAATTTTGAACAAAATTAAGATAAAAATATTTTCTTTTAAAAGTTTTATTATATAGTATTAGAATAAAACCAAAAATAAACCATTTATTAACTTTATAATTTAAAAAAGTAATTAAATTATAAGCTATTTTAGAAGAACACCGGATATATAAGATCAAAAGTGATGAAAATAATATTCGACGTTTTTAATCGCCTATAAGTATGCAATTCACAAATACAAAAACAGCAATAGAAGAGGAGGGGTTCGGCATATAAGCATGAGGAGCATACCCCATGTAGATACTAAAATTAGCGTATAAGAATTCTTTTTCAGTTTTGTTTTTTTTAAATTATAAAGAAAAATCTCATAATAAATTGAAGAATAAAACACGAAAAAAAAGGAGGGTATCTCCAGAGTCAGAGTAGCACTTGGCGAAATAATCGAAGAACTTCTGGTTCAAATTCTGGACGGGAAATTTTTTATAAAGTAATTAGAACGTTAAGCATGTGATTTATTAATCAAGGAAGTGCAGGTTCATATCCTGTACATTTAGAAAGTTCCCCCCGAAACGGCCACCGATGCCCCGGGGGAAATTATTGAAAAAAATAGCCTCAATTCTTCTTGTTACCAAAAACAAATTTTCCTTTTTACCAAATATAGTGTAAATATATACTCGTAATATAAGCAAAATAAATAATATTAGTGTATAATTTAATAATAGTATTATACCATTAAACTTTTAAGCAAATTTTACAGAATTTCCATACACCGTCTAAGTGTAATAAGTAAAGCTTTGTAAAAATAATCGTCCCCCATCCGATTTTAGAATAAATGTTAACGATTTAAAATTTATAATAGGGGTGAACTGAGAAAAGTTCTTTTATAATTCCCAAAATTTTCTTTTGCCATACAATTTCTTAATCCACCAAATTTTTTTTTTAATTGTCTTAGTTGATCCTTTAAAGTCCATAATACATAATTTAAAAAACTTTTCAGCAAATATTTATTTTTTATTCATTTAGGATAAGAAGGATAAAAGTTGAATCGACATCTAATGGAAAAATTTAAACTTATTTTGAAACAAAAAAATGACATAAAGAATAATATATTATAAAATGTTATATGTTATTTTTAATTTTAATTTATTTTTTTATATGTATGTGTATTTTAATAATTTGCATTCTAAACAAATTTTATTTGCATATAATTTTTGTACTCTCGTACACCTTTATGTTGAAATAAAAATTATTTAAATTATTTTTCTTGTGTTTTTCATTTTCCAGAAATGCTTTATGACTTTATTTTAATAACATCCTTCTTCGTAAAAATAAAAAAACATTAAAACTCATGTATTTATTTAAAACTTATGCATTTACTTTTTTTTTTATATACATGTGTATATGAATTTTGGTATGTCTTTATAAGTTTTCATAGGTGGAGTGAAATAACATCGAATGAAATAAAATCAAATTGATTTTAATATTAAAAATAATGACAACAAAGACAAAGAACAAATAATTTTGTCTTATTTCCAATTAAAATTTAGATATAAATAAAATTAATGCTGTTCCAAAAAGCAATTTTAGATTTCGTTTTCGAAATTTCTAGTGATTTCATCCACTTAATTACAATAGACTTAAACTAATAAAATGAAGCTACATTAGTTCCAGAAGGGTAGTATAACTGATATTGTGCTTATTACACAAATTATTAAAGATGAAATTGAATTTTTATAGAAAGAGTGATCACATCAGTATTAATCGTTTCCGATCTAAAATCTTTTTCTATGTCCCTTATCATCATATTAACTATGAAGAAATGAACCCATTACTAGGATGTTTGTGTTAGTTAATCACCATTAAGATATGATTAATCTAGCTATGAGCATAATCCGACTAAAATAATCTTATTCTTTTATCTCTTATTCATATCTTATTTAAGATGAATAAAACTTTCTGTACTTAATTTGTTGTTACTCTACAAATTCTTATGATATGTACTTTTTTAAGGATAAGCTTCCGCAGAGGGGTGACGAGCTATTAAGATGACATCATCATATAACGGTACTTTATATCTCTAAGTTTCCGAATATATTAGGACCGATGCCGCCATCATATTTCTACAATATTGTAGATCATACTACTATCTTTAATATACATCTTACTTCATCTTACGTGATCAGGTGACGGTTTCTGATATATTGTACTTAAAAGTGGAAATTTTAGTAAAAAAAAAAAAATTTAAATTTTCAAGAAAAACGATATATGAAATTTTTATAGACACCCTATATTTATTATTATACTGTTAGAAAGCTCCCTTCATACCCTTTTAAACGGTAGATATAATAAGTATAGTATGGGTTGGTCAATAGTCTCACCAGAGGACATAATTGCGAAATAGAAACAACAATTTTAATATAAAATACATTTTCATATTTTATTTCTCATACATTTATTTTGCTTTTTTGTTTCCTTGTTCAAATAATATGTGCTTATGTATGTAAAATATAATTATCAAGACCTTTAGGTAGGTCCTAATGGCATAGTCGGAAATTTGGAGATATAAAGTACCATTTTCTGATGACGTTATCTAAATCGACAATCACCTTTTTGAGGAAATTGATCCCCTTTTCTAAATACTAGTGGTTCCCCGAGGGCGAAATTCGAGCAAATGCACCAAACGCTCGACATTAGAACTTATTGTGTCTTTATTTTCCACGGCAAGTGGAATAGTTAAAAGACAAGATGTTAGCACCCCAGGTTTTATTAAATTTAGAGAAATTTTTGTTTTTATTTCAGTTTAATACTATCTATAATTATTTGCCTACTCGTATATAGTTTTTGTATTTTTATTTTAATTATATTATTTTAATTTCTCCAAAAATATTAGAAGATCTTCCCCTTTTTTTTTGTAAAAGTTTTGAAAAAATCGAATATAAAATTTAAATTAAGAACAAAATGTATATTAATTTTATTGAAATAAATTTCACGTTTTTCGACTTTATTTCAATGCTCCATTTTTAAAATACTAAGAAAAAAAATGTACCACTTTAAGTTTTTTTTCTAACAATTTCTTAATGAATAGTACAAATATTATTTTTAAGAATTAATTCAAATCCTCTTAAAAAATATTTGCACCATTTTATGCAATACGAAAAAATAAAAAGAATTTATGAAGTGGATTAAAATGAAGTATTAAGTTGGTTATTTTACAGAAAGTTAGAAAAATCTTTCAGATGAAAAAAATGGTTTTTATTTTATTTTTTTTTTTTTTTGAAAATAAGGATATTAGAATTAAAGGTCACTATTTGAAAAAAATTATTATTTTATTAGATTTTCTCGATTAATTTTCAAGGATTTTCTTTTATTCATTTTATTTTAAATTGCATGAGATATCCTGATTTGGCAAAGTATTTTAATAAATAAAAATATAGGGGCCTCGGTGACTGAGCATATAAGATACGCTGTAAACACCGAGGGAGTGTGGTTTCGAATCCCATACACATCGTAAAAGTTATTCAACCTTACGACATTTACAGCCACGCCTGAACAGGAAAGGCTGTGTAATTTTCTGTCCACAATTATGTGGCAGAGAAATGCATAAAAAAAAATAAATATTATATTACGAATTACTTCAAATGCAGAAATTTCTAAAATATTTATGATATTAAAATAAAAAAAAAAAACATCTAAATTTATTTTTTCAGGATTCTGTTGCGAACGTTTTTTTAATTAGGTATATAAAAAAGTCTATTCCTGAAATGAACAAAGAAAGAAGTACTTTCAACATTAAAAAAATAATTAATTAATAAATATAAAATTTTAAATAATTTTCTAATTAGTAGTTCTAATCTATAATATAATACACAAGATGTTGGCGAGACCTTGCCAACATGTAAAAAAAAATATTTTATATCTATAATAAAACACTCACACTGAATGTAAACTAAACTGGCAATGATGATATTTCTGTATATCTAAATATAATAAAAGACAAGTTGCTGCTGCTGAGTAGCGTGCCCTCCTGTTATGTTAAATGTTAATTTAACAAATGTTATACTATGAAAAGAAAGAAACGTACATCTGATATTTACCCATATAAAAGATAGAAAACAATAAATATTATAATGTTATGCTATGAAATGAAAGAAAAAACAAGGCAGTGTATAAATTAAAGTTTTTAAAGGTTCGGATTTTTAAGTAGAATATTATAAAATTGCAATAATATTTTTATTTAAATTTTGCTAAGTAACATTTTCTTAATTTTTTAAAAATTTTGCCATAATATAGTACAATTTTAGAATCAGAAGTTTAGCCCATAATATAGAGATATATGAATAAAAATATTGGTATACATATATTAGATTTATTATAGATTTATTAATTTTTATATAGGCAACAGTTATTTATATGAATGAATGGACGGTAAACATAAACGAACAAAAAAAAAATTCAGAATGTTCTATAGGTTATAATTTATATTTTTTAAATAGACTGATGTATAAATTTAATACTTAAAAAAAATAACAGAAAACAAAAAAAAAAAAGTAAAATGTAATACTGCGAAGAAAAATAAAAACGAATAGAAAAAAAAGAGAACAAAAATGTTACTTTGATTGTTTTTAAATATTTTTAAAGAAAAAAAGAACTATTAAAATGTTATGATTTTAATAGAAAAAAAACATACGTCTGATATTTACGTACCTACATAACAGATAGAAAAAGGAAAAAAAAAATGTTATGCTATGAAAAGAATAAAAAGTCCATCTGATATTGAGGTACATAACAGATAGAAAAAAAGAAATATCAAAATGTTATGCTATGAAAAGAAAGAAAAAACAAAGCAGTGTATAAATCAAAGTTTTTAAAGGTTCAGATTTTTAAGTAGAATATTATAAAATTGCAATAATATTTTTATTTAAATTTTGCTAAGTAACATTTTCTTAATTTTTTAAAAATTTTGCCATAATATAGTACAATTTTAGAATCAGAAGTTTAGCCCATAATATAGAGATATATGAATAAAAATATGGGTATACATATATTAGATTTATTATAGAGTTATTATTTTTTATATAGGCAACAGTTATTAATATGAATGAATGGACGATAAACATAAACCAACAAAAAAAAAATTCAGAATGTTCTATAGGTTATAATTTATATTTTTTAAATAGACTGATGTATAAATTTAATATTTAAAAAAAATAAAAGAAATACTTAGCGTACGTAAATAACAGAAAACAAAAAAAAATAAATGTAATACTGCGAAGAAAAATAAAAACGAATAGAAAAAAAAGAGAACAAAAAATGTTACTTTGACTGTTTTTAAATATTTTTAAAGAAAAAAAGAACTATTAAAATGTTATGATTTTAAAAGAAAAAAAAATACCTCTGATATTTACGTACATAACAGATAGAAAAAAGAAATATTAAATGTTATGCTATGAAAAGAAAGAAACGTACATCTGATATTTAGGTACATAACAGATAGAAAAAAAGAATTAAAATGTTATGCTATAAAAAGAATGAAAAAACAAGGCAGTGCATAAATCAAAGTTTTTAAAGAGTTGCATTTTTAAGTAGAAATTATAAAAAAATAAAGCGGTGCGTAAAACCAAAGCTTTTAAAGGAGCGCAATTTAAATTATAAAATCACAATTTTCAATTAAATTTTGAATGTGTAACATTTTCTTAATTTTATGCTTCTTTTATGATTTTTATTTTCTAAAACTTCAACATTATATGCACAGCCAATTTTTATTGTTTTACATAAAAGGTGCGTAAAACTTACGGTGTGAAGATTTTGTAGAGAAAGCGATAGATAAAGAGACAGAATATTATTACGGATAGAGTAAAAATTTGTTTGAAAAATATAACAAAGAAAGTTTTGAAGCATTTGCTATGGCAACCATAGAAAAATATAACAAGTGTACTATATATTATAATTAGGCAAATGCATCAGATCAGTGTAGTTTAGTTTCAAAATTATAAAGTTTGATACTGTATTTTTTCGAAGCGAAAATTTTTGATACTATTGGCAAAAATTTATTTACCATTGGTTTTTAATCCAACCTTTGGTTTTTTAATCCAAAGCTTGACAAAGAAATTTACAAGAGATGAGATTTATTAAATAATCATTTTTATTACATTTTTGAAAGAAACTACTTCACAGCATCATTGAGGTTTTTCATTATTTAAAACACTTTAGCAATAAATTTTACATTTATCAATATCTAAATATAATACATATAAGTATTTGAATAAATTTACTAAAATTAAATTGTTCATAAAACTGAGGAAACTTTCACAAAAGCTTTATTTTTCTACTTATACCCTTTAATAAGGCTTTTTTACTATTTATTTAATAATTTAAAGTTTTATTACCAGAGATACGAATCTTTAACTCAAAGTATTATCAAGAGACGCAAACCGTTAATTAAAAATATAAATAAATTTAGTAAATATTATTACCAGAGACTAAATTTTCCACTAGAATTATTGTCAGAGACACAAACCGTTCATTAAAAGTGAGTACAGTCAAAAAAGGAAAAGTACATACATACTTAAAAAACACATTTTCAATCAAAATAAATTCAGCAAATTTTTAATTTTTAAATTTGACCGCTACGTCCATTATGAACTGGTCGCAGCGGTAAATTAAAAATAAATTATTAATCTTCTGTTGGCGTTTTCAATCTTTGTTTTAAAAAAAAAAAATAAAAATAGGTACTCTTAATAAAATTAAAGCGCCTGAAAGTGAAAAAGTGAGAGTGAGCAAAGTTTATAGTAAACCTCATATTTATTAGAAAAAAATAATAGGCCAATTTATTCTTGATTTTGTTTTCATTAGTATAAAAGCTGGTGCTTCGTAACAGACTTTAAAATAGTTTTGTTTATTTAGGTTGAAATTTAGATTTTTAAGCTAAATTTTCGGTAGAACTGGTATAACATAAAATATTCGAAATTTTTTTATTAATATAAAATTAGGCAGACTTAAATAATTATATTTCATAACAGAAGTCAGAAACTTACTAAATATTATAAAAACGGATATTTTTCTTAAAAAAAAAAAGAAAAAAATTACATAGAAAATGTCATTTTAGACGCCTTCTCTCACAAAAGATTCATAATTTTGTACTAATTTATTATTAGACCATTAATAATATTGTTAGCCATGGAAAAAAATAAGATTTGTTAATCAGATCAGATAATATAATACCTGAAATTAATGATTGAATTTCTGATAATATACACAATATAATGATTAAGGTTTAATTCACAAAGATAAAAAAATTTTGTAAATGCATAAAATATATGAATGATCATTTTTACATTTTACACCAGATTTTACAGAAGATTCTGGTTTTCACTAAATTCTTTTAGCTATGACACAAATCAAATATTTCTGTGCTTTAAAATTTTTAAAACTAGCCAGTTTTAGCTGGCCCGTTTGAAAAAAAAATTAGTACAAATTTTTGTATGAATTTGTACATCTCTATGTAGTCTCTGATAATACCAATTCACACAAGATATTAAATATCATATAGATATTAATACCAGACACACAAGATGTAAAAAAAAAATATTTTATTTCTATAATAAACCACTCACACTGAATGTAAACTAAACTGGCAAAGATGATATTTCTGTATATTTATTTAATAATTTAAAATTTTATTATCAGAGACACAAATCTTGGACTAAAAGTCTTATCAGAGACACAAATGTTTACTTTTTAAAAAGTACTTTTGACACAAAATTTAAAGCAAATTTTTAATTTTTAAATTTGACCGCCACATCCATTATGAACTGGTCGCAGCGGTAAATTAAAAATAAATTATTAATCTTCTGCTGGCAGTTTTCAAATGACTCTTTGTTTTGAAAAAAATAAAAATACTCTTAATAAAATTAAAAGACCTGAAAGTGAAAAGAGCAAAGTTTATAGTAAGCCTTATATTTATAAGAAAAAAAATAATAGGCCGATTTTATTCTTGATTTTGTTTTCACTATTATAAAAGCTGGTAAAAGTTTCGCAACAGACTTTAAAGTAGTTTTGTTTATTTAGGTTGGAATTTTGATTTTTTAAGCTGAATTTTTGATATAATATAAAATATTCGATTTTTTTTTATTAATATAAAATTTGACAGACTTAGCTAATTATATTTCATAACAGAAATCAGAAACTTACTAAATATTTTAGAAATGGATATTTTTCTTAAAAAAAAGAGAAAAAATAACATAGGAAATATCATTTTAGATGCCTTCTCTCAAAATAGATTCATAATTTTGTACTAATTTATTATTAGACCATTAAATTAAAAAGCTGTCGAAAACGACCCACACAAAAAAAAAAGGCCCCGAAAATTTATGAAATTACATTATCAGAGACATGAATCTTTTATTAAATATACTAAAGACCTCTCCAAAGTACATTTAAATAAAATAAATTCAGCAAATTTTTTTCAAGCAAAAAAAAATAAACGCAAAAGACTTGAAAGTAGTTTTGGTAATTAAAGTAATTCGCGAAGAAAACAACTGTTTTTATCGACATAAAAATTTTTTTTTTAAACTAAAGAAAAATAGAGAGTCTGGTAAAATTTTAACAAATATTAAAATTATTTCGATTATTGGGATTATTTTAAATGTAACAAAAATAAAAATGTCGTAGCGGTTGGTGTTGGTTGGCTTTTCGCCGGTTTTTATTGTGCACTTTATACATGTGTTTCAAACAATTTTTGAGATATCGGCACGAACTTTTACCCTGAATGTGTTTTTAGCTTGGACCATTTTTTCTCAATGATTAAAAAACTGTCAAAAATTACCGCCACGAAAAAACGGCGTGAAAAAATTAATAAACTGTTCCTAACATTTTTAATTTTATGTGTTCAGATTTGTTTTATGTTTTTTTCTATTACATCAAGTAAGTAAGTGATACCAAAGTTTTTTTAATGGTGCTGATGTAAAAATGAAATTTTTAGGTAGTTTATTAAGGGAGTCAGTATGATACCGCAAATGTTTTTGAATCTATAGAAATTGTGCAATTGCACAGGGGATTTTCTAGTATTTATAAATTACACATAAAAAAATTATTTGAACAAAAGAGAATACAATTTAGATATTATTTTTATTTAACATAAAAAAAGAAGCAATAGATACATTTTTGATTTTTTTTACATATGTATATTCACAAACATACTATACAAACTAATATTATGATCTATAATACTTAATATTATGTATCCTTGATTTCAAAACCTTGAAAAAATAAATCAATCCTTAAAATTGCAGGACTATTGCAGGTCTTCCGGACTATAAAAGTGAAAATATAAAAAAAAAAAACTTGTTTTATTGTGTGGATTAAATAAAATTAATTAAGAAAGAAAAAACTCTAGGATGCAAAGGGATACTTGAAAGAATGCAAGGATTCAAGGATGTAAAGTATTTACAACAAGTATAAATTAAAATGTTTATACTCGTATTTATTCCAAAAAAAAAATTTTTTTTTTAAATGTTTATATTTTTTGTTTTTTTTTTTGTTAATGTTGCTGTTGTTCGTTGTTGGACCAATTTAAAGAAAGAGGTAAAACAAAAATGTATAGGTTGAAGAAATTTGGAATAAAGTTGAACATATTTGGCATAATGGCTTAATATATTTTATTTTAATTTAGATTTTATTTGCAATAAGTAAAAGGAAAAATAATAAAAAAGGATTGTGCTAAGAATTTTTTATTATATAAGTTTTTTTTTTTCAAATTGTTTCAATGTAAAAACAAAATAAAAGATTACCTACATAAAATTTAATAATAAAAAAACTAAGGCATAAAAACTATAACGAAAAAAATTTATTAGCATTAAAATCATATATATTTTACATCAAGGAATAATAATCAAAGAATAAATCTAAATAAATTTAACAATATTTCAAAGGAGAAATATTTACCCAAACTGGAAGAATTTGAGCCAAATAAAATAAAGTCAAATAAATTAAAATATAAGTATCTGATTCATGGCGTTAAGGCGTCAGCCTTTCAATCGGAGGATCTTGAATAGAAATTTCGGTTAGGTCATTAATGGTGTTATGCACTATTGAAAGTTCTAATCTACTGGTGGCTTTGACTCTTGATGGATAATTTGGAACCGTTTGAAATCATAAGTAATAATATTAATAATTAATAGTAATACAAATAATAATAGCTGCTATAGTGACAAGTGGGGTTGGCTTTAGTTATTACCTGTTATGGAATGTGTATTGTAATTGTTGATCGCTATAGCAAAATAGTAATAATAACTTACAGGAGGATTCATTTTGCCCCTACACGTACCACTATCAATTCAATATTTCCGCATCCTTATCCTATTCTTTCCTATACGTACTCAAGCACTACGTATCCTAGCCAATATATTGCGTTAACAGATAGGGGGGATATATTTATTCCATTATATTAGCTAAAGAGAGATGGTAGGTTTAGTTAGTAAGAATCTTGGTGTCTTTGAAAGATTTCCCCCTTCCTTAGGAAAAAAAAAGTAACTTCAAATTTAATCAAAAGTTTTTGAAACAAAGCACGTATATTACAGAGTCATCTAAAATAAACCTTACATACGAAAAATGAAATTTAAGGTACTATTTATTAAGAAGATTTTGTACAGAATTGTATATTTAAAGAAAAGTACAAATAAAAAAATGAAAATGGATATGCAGGATGCACATGGAGGTAATTTTCATGGTCTAATTACAGAAAAAAAAAAAAAACATTTTATTTCCCTTGTTGTATTGTCTTGCTTTGCATTTTTCTTAGTATCTATACAAATTGTATGATAAGGACATTTTGACTTGCTATGGCTAGACAAAAAATGTGGGTATAATTAAAAGAAAAAAAAAAACAAAAGTTAATTCTTGGTTTTTATTTCCGTTTTTTTTTTAGTTAATGAGTAAAAATGCAAAAACTTTTATTTCTTTTTTTTTATCACTATACATAAAATATGTCGCTTTTTTTGAAAATTGTATTTTTATTCTTAACTCAAAAAGCGTGCACAAGAATAATTTTTTATTCTTGGACAGAATTTAAACTAGTTAAATTAGTTTTAATATTTAAATTTAGAAAAGAATGAATTTAAATGAAGGTTTTTTTTTTATACTTGATACGTTAAATATAAAAATTATGTATATAATTACAGCCACAAAATTTTAATTCAAATGCAGCAAAACAAAAAAAAAAAACAAAACCAAACATAATTGAAACAATTTATTTAGAGTTGTTTTTAGTAAATTTTCCATTTCCAATTTCCATTCGTCTGTTTACAATACTTGTACACCGTTTAAGAAAGAACAATGAAATATTAACAATAGACAGATCTCATTAAAAAATTTAATGTTGTAACAATTTTTTTATATAACCAAAGTCCGACCAATCACAAAATAAAAATAAATTAAAAGGAATATATAAAATAGGCATTTTCTATGTATTTTACACTCAGTGTAGGATCCTTCATAAACATAAAAGAATAACATTTTCTTCAAAATATTGCTCCAAAATTTCTTACGCATCCCACAAAATATTTAATTTTTCTAAATCTATTTTCCCTAAAATACTTCTTACGTTCTAAATCCCTGAACCAAAATGTACATTTGTATTAAAAATCCCAAACTAAAGTTTTGCTTAGGGGTGGGTGATTTTAGTTCCTTAAAGTCTAACATTATCACTTTAGACTTCACGAAGAATCACGTGCAATTCTTTTGTGTGAGTTTTATAGTTTTCCATACACCTTCGCAAAAAAAAAGTCTAAATTTCTTTTATTAACTCTCATTGATAAAAAAAATTTTTATAAAAATAATCTTCAGTTAAACAGGCACTATTATATTAATATCTTTTTCAGTATAGGAAGCCATTTAAGCTATGAACTTTATTTGTAACTTTCAAGAATATTTTTTCATTGTATTATAAATTTGACATGCTTTTTTAAAAAAGAAATGTTTAAGATTTGAAAAAATTTTTTTGCCTCCCTAAATGTGTACTAAAAATTCTCTAACAAAAGTTGAAGATTGATGGACTTTAATGTTTCGATATAAATGAAGATTAACCATAAAAAATATAAATTTAATTGTCTCTATGTTCTAGAACAAGAGTAACGAATTGAAAACAAAAGGATTTCACACATTGAACGAAAGAAAAACATACATTCCTAGTTTTTGGGGTGAAAAAAGAAAATTTAAAGTTAATTTTAATTTTTAAATTTCAAACCATTCTCTGCTATTAAATTTTAATTTCAATGCTATTTCAAATATTATACATATAAAAATAATATTATATAATAATATTATATACATATTTATATTAAAATTTCTACATTTGTTTTTTTAATATAACAAAAACAAATAATTAGCTATAGGTATATAATTTTTTACTTTTTAAATGTTTTTTTACTTAAATTTTACATACTTTTGTATTATTGCAAAGTATAAAACTTTTTATTTTACTAAAAAAGAAAAACTTCTTTTTTTTTTTCTATTTTAATTCAATTTTACGTGTCAGTTGATGCTAGTCAGATTATTTTGCAATTTATTTTCACATTATCTATATAAAACTATTTTCTAATACATTAACACACATACATTATAAAATACGTGTTTATTAATATACATATATATATATATATATATGTATATATTGAATATGTTTATAAGTTCAATTGTCTATGTAAATCTTTTTTTTTTTTTTAGTTAAAACCAAATATATATAGTAATATCATGTTTTTCAATTGAATTCAATTTTTCTTTCTCTTATACCACATCTCTTTCAATTGTTCGTTTAGGATTTCAGAATTTTATAGAAAATAGGTACATAATTACGAAAATATTTGTAAAAAGTTTAATGTTTAATTAAATTTTTTAACGTTAAAGGAAATAACAGTAGTTTTTAACAGTTAAAAATGTTCGCTTTTATTATATAAAATGTTCGCGCCGCAAAATATGCAAACTTTTTTTACAATCTTAATTTTAAGTTTAAAGGTGGAAATTCGAAGTATAAAATAAGTAATAGGAAATAGTAATTAACCTATATTGACCTTATCAACTAATGCTTTAAATAATATTGCAGTATTTAACCTAACATTGTCCATGTCATTTATAATATTAAAGTAAACATATAAATAGAAAGTCGAACGAAAAATATTTTTAAGATCTTCAAAAAAAAAAATCAAAACTTTTTAAAGTATTACTTAATTTAAAAATTAATGAATTTATGTCACAAATTAAAGACATAAACTTCAAAAATTATTTCTTTTATTTGTTATTTTGTTTCAACAACAATGTCCTATGTAATAAAAGGAAAATGAAAATGAATTAAAAATGTAACAACAAAAAAACAAAAAAAACCGATTTATAATAAAAGAAATTAGAACCTGCATACTAAAAATAAGAAAATTATTGATTTAAATTTATAAGTAAATTTTAAAACCGCTATGCATCATGTTGTGAAGTCAGGTACATTGGTTTTATTAAATAAATAAATAAATAAATAAGATATTTTCAAACCACAAGTTTTAAACTTCTTGTAACAGATAATACAAATAGGAAGGTATTATAAATTTTAAATGAAATGGGAACAAATTAACAAAAATTAACAGAACAAACTAACAGTAGATCAGAGAGTATATTAATTAAGAAAATTTTTGGTGGCCAAAATTAAATTCTCATATTTTATATTATAAAACAAGTCGGATACACCACGAATTAAAATCAATAGAAATCAAATTAATTAATTAAATTAAATTCGACTTACCGCGTGACGTTTCAAAAGCCTTTCTGCTTTTATTTTCAAACGGACATTAAAGTTATTTATTTCTATATCTCAGATTGTAATGATGATGAAATGTCACGCGGTAAGTAGAACTTAATTTAATTAATTAATTTGATTTATATTGATTTTAGTTCGTGGTGTGTCCGACTTGTTTTATAATATAAAATATTCAGTTCCCACGACAAATATTTAAAGAATTAAATTCTCATAGTTTTTTTTTTCCTAAAGGAGTTGGGAATCTTCCAAAGACACAAAGAATTGAACATTCCTTATAGAATTTCTGCTCGAGAAATCCTGTTCCGAAAATCTTGAGAAATTTTTATAATTTTTATGTGGTGAAATCTTCAGATTTTATCTCGTTTATTTCGAGAATGGAAAATTTTTGAGAAATATTCTCGAGATTTTGAAGATTTTCGAGAATTTGCTAAAAGTTATTATTATATTATTTTCTGATTTGTAAACAGGACAAAAATGCATACATATAAGTGCAATCTGCCGTAAAAAAATAATGAGTGAAATGAATTATCTTTGTAACCAGTTAAAAAACCAAGTCGTCAGGATGCTTCATTATTGTCAGCAGAATATATATTCAAATATCTCTTTAAATCACTTTTTGGGTAATAATACAAATCTAATGAAATTAAATTACAAATTTCAAAACGAATATGAATAAGTTCTTTGCTAAGATTTCTGCAAAATCCAAATTGCTTAATTAACGTTACCGACACCGATGAAGATACATTTTTTACTCTTTCAAAAAAAAGTGAAAAAGTCAAAACAGTCAAAAGTATTGATCATCGGGTTCTTTAAAAATCAAAAACTAGACACAGCTGATACCGAAAATGTAAATAACAATAATAATTTAATCGAAATCTTATTGGACACACACGAAAATTATGAACCAACATTTCAAAATTGTAGAAAAGATATCAAATACGTGAAAGTTCATACCAATCCAGTCTTATAGTAGGGCATGAATTTCGCTCGTCGTCTTTAGAAATAAATAAGTATGAGTTAACTGGAAAGTTGCCAAATAATTTAAGTTACTTTTTGAATGATTAAATCAACCTCTACACAAAATGAGTGAAGTTTTTCTAGGGTCAGACAATTTTTGCAACAAAAAAGAACATGATTGAATAATAAATCGTTAGATTGCCTATATGTATTTTAAAACATTATTTGATTGTCTAAATATATATTCTATTTCGAATCTAGTGGATTAAAAACTTAAAAAACAGAAGTTAATATAGGGTAACAATATCCTATGGTGTGCTATTATAATAATATCCTATAGTTGGAAAAGTACTTGTTGTATTATTATTACATGAATTTTGTTTCTAAAATTTCTATGAATGTGATCTTGCAAAGCAAATGTTTTAAAACTTATTTTAAAGTTGCGTATTTTGTTGATTTTTGTGTATTTATTTATTTATTTATTTTTTTTTTGGCTTTTACAAGTTATATACAAGTCGTGTAAGTTATTTATTTGGAATTTTAATGAAAAGTTCAATTTAAAGTTTGTTTAAAGTTATATGTGATAAAAGTAATCTGTATTTAAAGTGACATTAATGATATATATATATACATATATATATATTTATATATATACGGTGGTAAATTTCTTTTTCAAATTAATTTCAGTCAATATTAAATTAGCGTCCACATTTAATCAAAACAGTTTTTTAAATTTAAGAAAACTGTGAGATCATTGATTAAAATATAAAGTCATTTTTTTCTTATTTATTATCACGAATGAATGACATAAGCTGTAATGACTCATTTGTAACATAGTGGTCGGTTTTCATCTCACATTTTAAATTAATACATAATAATTTATCTTAGTTAAAAGAAAAGAAATAGAAAATGACTACTTAAACGTTTTGGCTACTTAATTAAACTATAACCTAAGACTATGGGAAAATATTGGGTAACATATAACTTAACCAATAAACTATAACTTAAGACTTTTGAGTTTCTGAGACTTAAGAGTTTCAGAATCATTGCTACTAATAATAAATGAGTTAAGGAGTCTGACAGTAGAAAAAAACAAATGGTTTGTCTATTAATAATATTAAGATTTCATTTTGCTTAATATGTACCCGGTCCAACTGTTGTTTCGGAAAATCTACCCCAAACAACAATTAAATATATTCTACTTTAAATGATTGATTTATGCATAATAAATCCTGTCGTTTGGCGATTTTAGATTAAAAACTTAAATTGAAAAAATTTAAAGCTATTGAATCAAGGCACACAATAGTTTAAAAAATATTGGAGAAATACAAATCTCTGATTAAGAAATTTGATCTATTAGCTGAGATATCAAATTGTCCTTTTGGAATTGTGCTTTTGAACGAAGAAAAAACTTGTTGTAGTTAACACGAGATTGATGTAAGTGATCATAATAGTTACTGTCGCAGTGTCGACAATAAGTCTTAAGGTTCTCTTCGACCTATTTTGCAGTGAAGACTAAGTATATCTTTGTGATATCTAAGATAAAGATTATATAAATGCTTAAAGTTAGATGGTTGGTCTTTATTGTGAATGAGAACAGGTAAATGAATTCTTGATGAACAGATTATTTTATCTTCTGTAACACGATTATGTGAATCATTATGTAAATTAGCAAGGAAATGTCTTACATCAAAAAGAATTCTCTCATTTCGAAATTTTTGATAAAGTACTCCTCTGTTGGTGATTGTTTTGGCATTCTAACAATTGAGAATGAAAGCGGTCTTAAGCACATCCTGCGATATGCACATTAAAAAATAAGGCTTTTTAAAATTTGAGGAACTGCAGCTTCGTAAGTGGTGCGGGACTATATTCTACAATATTAATTTTTTAAGAAACTTGCATGGTTAAATTTTCAACATTGTATCTTAAATGGTGCAGAAATTTTGTAAACAGAAATACGGGCAGACACACTTTAAAAAAACTGTGCTAAGAATAGTTGAAAATAAAATAAAAATTTCTTTAAAGTAATATAATATCAAAGCAATGTTTTATTAATATTTATTACACTTTATATTACATTACATTTTCATGTTATAAAAAATAAAATAACATTCTATATTAATAAAATTGACTTAAATCCTTTTTCAACTAAAGGAATTTCTCTCAAAAACCCTTCAATTTTTTTTTAACTGAAGGATTTATTAAATAGTATTCATTTTATTTTATACACCTGTGAAATATTTATAATATCTTTATGTGCACTCTTACACATAAATTAAGCAACGATTAAAAAACAAAAACTTCAAAATAAACATAATAAAAATATTTAATTTCATTGTTTTAAATGTCTATTATGTCCAAACATTTCAGTAACATTAAAAAAAGGATATTCAAGTATTTACACGTATAATTATGGAAATATATATATATATATATATCCACTTTAAAATGTATTTATTCTTAAGCATTTATAAAAAAAACAGTTCTCAGTTTTCCTCTTGACTTAACTAAAATCCTGAATTAAGGTATATATTTTCTTTTTTCCTTTTCATTCAAATAAGGATCATAGGCGTATCCAGGCGTACCAAGGCGTAGTTATTATTAATTATATTTTATTAAGCTTTTCGTTTTTCAGGAATCATTAGTTCATATTTTTATTTTTCAGGAATCATTAGTTTCACTAAACCGTTAGTTTAGTTTAGTTTAGTTTCACTAAACCGTTATTTACGACACGGCTATAAGTAATAAAAAAAGAATACCTTTTGATTTGGAGTTAAATCCTAAAATGACTGTAATAAAATCAAAATATGCTTTTAGAGATAGAATATTTAAATTAATTTAAGACTTATAATAGCGGTATGGAGTAAAATAAATAACGGATATTTTTTGGTAAAGGTAGAAATATCATTACTCTTCATCATATTTGGACTGCTATGAATTAATTGGGTGAGAATTAAATACGCAATAAGAAAGTGACAAAAAATAACACAAGCAAAATAAAATGATTTAAGTGGGTTAACATTTCTGTAGGTTTTTTTTTTTGTTTTCTCAAATAATTAATAGCATCCGCATTTAATAATTTTTTTCTTCTATTTGACATATAAATTGTTTTATTTTTGTACAGATATAATTCAAAAAGGAAAACCTAACAATTTCTACCTTTTATTAATCTCCATTACCAAAATCAGCTTTCTTCTTTCAGCTTCTTCGTATTCTATTTTTAAAATTGTATTTTTTTAAACTTTCTTTTTTTTTTTAATTTTATTTCTTGCCGTCCAGATACAAATATATATTGCTATTATTAGGCCCTGTACCTTAAAGGTATTTGGTCAATCTTGATACAGGAATTAAATTATAATTATATTTTTGTTTTACATTTTTTTCTTTTTAATGCATTTCTCTGCCACATAAATGGGGACAGGAAATTACACAGCCTTTTCTGTTCAGGCGTGGCTGTAAATGTCGTAAGGGGAAATAACTCTTACGACGTGTATGGCATTCGAACCCACACTCCCTCAGTGTTTACAGCACACTCCCCACTCCCCACACTCCCCACTCCCCACACTCCCCACACTCCCCACTCTCGGTGTTAACCCACACTCCCTCGGTGTGTACAGTGTATTCTATACGCTCTTACCCACTAGGCCACCGATGCCCCATTGTTTTACATTATAAGTATTATTATATTTTATATAATATTTTGACCGGAATGGGTTTTGAACTCGATACTTTTTCCCGGAAAGATCGTTGACTTTCGTAGATAACCTTCTTTTAAACAATCACTTTTTGGGAAATTTTCTTTTTGCTACAAAAACAACTTTTTTAGAAAAAATTTCCCTTTTTCATAACAAAGACAACTTGAAGCAGTCCCGTTTTTTGCGGTAGCTCAGGAAAATCATAATCATATATGTAGAAGAAGCTCTGATTTTGAAAAAGTAAATTAAAAAAAAAAAAAGAATATTTTTTTAAAAATTATGTCGTGGTAGACCTTTCGAAAAGTTTTGTTGCCGAATTCTCAAAAACTAAAACTTTTAATTTTTTTTTTTTGATTAATTTTTTACGCGATTACAATTCTTTGTATATTTAATTTATACGAAAAAAGAAAAACACATGTAATATTTTTATTTTGTTCCTGACCAATTATTATAATTTAAATATTTATTAAGTTGTTGCTGTTCGTTATAGAGTGTGATACGACAATGCAACACCCATAATAATTGTATTTAATTTCGTTTTATTGTTAAATTTTTTTTAAAAACGATTTTTAAAAATGTTTTAATATTTTATTTACATAAATAAGTATAAACAAGGTAGAATGTAAACCAACGGTTTTTAAAAGCGCACATTTCCAAAACTCAATACAAACTGTTTAGAAGTGTGACTTACACAAAAATTTGAAAATTTCATAAGAAAAAATGTGAAAATAGGACATTTTTGAAATTTTGAGGGGCCGTAAGTCCGGAATCCTATATAACTAAGAAAAGCCGTTAACACACGTAAAAACATATTATTGAAGCTTTAATTTTTATGTCTTGCCGAAGAAAATTTTGTACAGGTGCCTAAGTTACAGGTGTCTAAAAATAGCAACTAATAACTCTTAAAGACGGGGTGTTACCAAAAAATTTTCTGAGGAAACTTATACTAATTCTAAAAGTTCTTTCTTGTCTCAAAATTTCAGGTTCCTATCTAAAGGGGTGCCGGAGTTATGAAAAAAGAAATTTCATGCAAAATGTGGTTTTCACATAACGGTAAATTTAAATAGTAAATTACAAAATATCACATAATTTTGATATTGTTTTATATAGATAATAAAATTTTCGATCTTCTGGCGGTTTTAGATTGCAAAATTATTACGCAGAGCCCGAGATATATACATCTGAAAATGGGGCTTTTTCGCAATTTTGAAGAGCGGCAACTTTGGAACCCTTTACAATTAAAATAAACCTTTAACACACGTAAAAATATATTATTGTAGCTTTAATTTTTATATCTTGCAGAAGTAAAATGTGTACAGGTTCCTAAGTTACAGGTGTTTAAAAATAGCAAATTTTCAATTTTTAAGCCCTAATAGCTCATAAACAGGGGGTGGTCCGAAAAAATTTTCTGAGCAAACTTATACTAATTCGAAAAGTTCTTTCTTGTCTCAAAAGTTCAAGCCTCTATCTAAAAGCGTGCCAGAGTTATGAAAATAGAAAAATCATGCAAAATTTGGTTTTCACATAACGGTAAATTTAAATACTAAATTTAAAAAAATTGTATAATTTTGATATTAATTTACAAAGATAAAAGAAATACCTGTCGAATGACGTTTTGAGATTGAAAAAATCTTAAGCAGAACATAGGATATATGCATTTAAAACTAGGGCTTTTTCAAAGTTTGAGGGGCTGTAGCTCCGTAATGGGGGGGGCTACATGAAAAAGTTGTTCCACAAAATTATTTTTTTTATGAGACCTACCTATGGTTAAAATTTTTTTTCTCTATCTTTAACGGTGTAGAAGTTTTGTGAACAGACGGACGGACGGACGGACAGAGTGAAACTAATAAGCACATTTTTTCAAAATTTTTTTGGAAATGTGCTAAAAAGCATATAAAATTATTTACAATAATAATAATATGAAATGGAACAAGCAGAAATTTGTTTAATTTGTTGATTATATTCTTTAACACCATTTAAAATTGTGAATTCATTGAGAATGTAAAACGCGGTTATCGTGTTTTGATTAAACACTGACCGCATTATCTGACTTTTAATTTAATATTTTTTGTAGACATTTTCCGTGTGTATATGTTCTAATAACTACGTCTTTATTATTATTTGTACAAATTGAATTTTAAAAAGGTTTTAATCTTAAAATTTTTATATATAGATATTATTATATAAATTAAACTTCGTTACACGAAGGAACAACGTGTTTTTGTTATTACAACATTTTTTGAAAATGGTAAAAGTTTTCAAGATGTAATTAGGAAATTTCGAACAAAATTTGGTAGAGAAAATGCTCCAACAAATCGTGCCATCAAGCTGATGGTTAATAAATTTCTAGAAACTGGATCTGTTCTTGATAACAGAGGCAACATTTATCAACGTAGTGGCCGTTCAACCGAGAATGTAGCAGCTGTGAGCAGAAGTGTTGAAGAAGTTCCAAAAACTTCCATTCGTCATCGTTCGCAGCAATTAAACATCAAACCATCCACATTATTCAACATTTTGCATCGTGATCTCCATTTAAAGGCTTATAAGATCCAGCTGACGGAAGAATTAAAACCAACTGACCATGCATTACGTCGGCAATTCGTTTCTTGGGCAATCGAAAAACAATCGAAGGCAATGAGAATTTTTTTAACAAAATAATCTTCACCGACGAAGCTCATTTCCAGCTCAATGGCTACGTCAATAAACAGAATTGCCGCATTTGGGGTGAAGAGAATTCAAGAGTTATCTTAGAGCAACCAGTACATCCACAAAAAGTTACGGTTTGGTGTGGTTTGTGCTCAGGAGGAATCATCGGACCATATTTTTTTGAAAACGCAAATGGAAATGCGATTTCGGTCAATGGAAATGCGATTTCGGTCAATGGAAATCGCTACAGGGAGATGATCCAAAGCTTTTTGCGGCGGGAAATTGATGATTTGGACGTAGAGAATATGTGGTTTCAACAGGACGAAAAATTCGAAGATCGCATTATTTCTCGTAGAGGAGGAGTGATGTGGCCACCAAGATCGTGCGATTTGACACCGTTGGATTTTTTTTTGTGGGGTTTTGTGAAATCGAAAGTGTACAGCAATAATCCCACAACAATTCAAGAACTTAAAAACAACATTATCGAGCAGATTTCAACCATTGAGAACAGTTTATTGAACAACGTGATTCAGAATTTTGGTAAAAGATTGGAAGCCTGCCGAAGTAGTAGAGGGGACCACTTGGCCGACATAATTTTTCATTATTAACCGGAACCTATTTGTAATAAATTAAAATAAAAATATATTTAATATTTCAAAAAAAAAAGTCTTTTTTTATTAAAATTAAAATGATACCTCAATTTTAAACACCCTATATATTTAATGGTTTTTATATAATGGTTATAAGTTATAACACATTTTGAATAAAATTTGAAAAAAAATGTGCCTATTAGTTTTACACTGTCCATCAATGGTTTTCATTCTGCCTTTTTGATTTTCTGTTTAGATATAAAGAAAATAAATGATTTTTTCAAAGAAACTATAAGATATATTTTTTTGTAAATGTTATGAAATAATTTTAGTTTACTTCTAATAAATACTTATAAGTGAATTTCTTCTTTCGGTTTTATCAATTGTTTTGTTTTAGACGTTAACTTAACACTAGCAATAGATTTCTCTATACTATTGTAGGTTTAGCTAAATAGAAAAGGAAAACCGAATAGAAAAAAATATTTAAGATTGAGTTAGAGGTTTAATTAGAAATGAACCTAAAAAGTTTCTTTTTGAATAGTTGCAAAATCAAGAATTGAACAA
This sequence comes from Poecilobothrus nobilitatus, assembly GCA_947095535.1. Lineage (NCBI taxonomy): Eukaryota > Metazoa > Arthropoda > Insecta > Diptera > Dolichopodidae > Poecilobothrus > Poecilobothrus nobilitatus. Next base: position 172,114,370 of record OX352774.1, read on the forward strand.
TACTGACAGAACGGAAGACACTGGGGGTAAACATGTTTCACATCTACTAATTTTTGGATGAATATTAATTAAAATATCAAATATTCAATTTTAAATTTTTATACTTGTACGATCATACATAGTTTAAGCATATAATAAACTTTCTATTTCGTTTGTGACAAGTGAAGGAGCCGAGATATATATAAATCTTACTCAGAATTGAAGTTTGAGTAGATTTATTTATTTGCCTAAGTTTGACCATCCACACAATAATTAAAAAAATTATGGAAAACTATGATTTTATAAGTTTTATTATTTCATTATTAATAATGCCAGTATCGGTATTGAAATTTAATAAGGTCGATTGACATATGTTCGAGTTCGAGTGTGTCCTGTGCCTGGTATGTTAACGATTTATGACAAAAATTTTTTGAACTTATTCTTTTTTTTTTGTTTTTATGCCAAACAAAAAAATAAGAATAAATTCCCCGTAGAGGCCTAGTGAGTAGTGAGTAAGAGCATATAAAATACGCTGTACCTACCGAGGGAGTGAGGTTCTGAGTCTCATACACGTCATAATTTACAGCCATAACTGGAAGGGAAAGGCTGTGCAATATCCTTGTGATGTTTATATAGCAGCGGAATAAACTAAAGAAAAGAAAATTGCCCCTCTTACAAACTAATCGATCAGGATCGTATAAAGTATATTTTTTTTTGAAACACTGAAGTTTTTAAATATTTCCATTAAATATTATGTTCATTTCTTATATCCTTTATTTTTTTTTATATATTTTAATTAAATTTTAAACAATTATAATTAAATTGTGAAGTGAACCAAAATGAAATAGAAACCATTTTTGTTTTTAATAAAAAAAAAAAAAAAATAAATAAAGAATAATGAAATTTCTTATAATTAAATTCAAAATTTTACAAAATATCCTTCTATACAATATAAACACACACTTATTTATTTTTGTATGTGCAGATATTAATTTACAAAAATATATATATATGTATATTTAATAAACAAATAATAATAATAATAGTAGCTTAAAGGTTATCTAGAAATTTTATCCTTTTTGTTTTCTTCTACTGTTTTATTTTTCTTTTTGTTTCTCTCTTTTTTATATAGAAAAACTTTTAATCATCAGAATTTAAAATTAGAAATTACCAAATCAACAACCAACAAAAATAAATATTTTTTATAAACAATTGGCTATATGTAAGGATAAAATATAAGGATGTAAATTAATGAACAGGCATGGTTTTTAAAAGTTTATGGTATGTCAAAAGTATTTAATTGGCATGCCATAAAAACAAAAAAAAAACATTTTATGGTAAAATTTTTCTATAAAAAAAAATTGAAAAAATTTTTCATTTCCTTTTTTAATATGAAATAATTTAATTAAATATTGGATATGAAAATAAGTAAATGAAAAGTTAAGTAAATGAAATATAACTATTAATTAAAACAACATTTTTAATTTAAATTTTTAATTATTATTTACCATAAGGCAAAATACCTTGGAATGATATTGGATGTTAAACTAAGGTGGAAAAAGCAGGTCAAAAAGAGAAAAGGTGGAATTAGATCAAAATATAGATAAATGTATTGGCTGCTAGGTCGAAATTCCCAATAGAATATAAAATTTTGTTATATAACCAAATAATTAAGCTTATTTGGTTGTACGGCATACAGCTATGGTATTGTGCCAAACAAATAAACATTCAGAAATAAAATTTTACATAAAATGTTTAGTGCTCCTTGACACGTACGAAATTACGATTGAAATCCCTACTGTAAGCGAATAAATAAAAAAAGTATGCACTAAAACTTAAGGCCCGCTGAGAAGACACATAAATGTAAAATGCTTCAAAACATCCTACATTTAGAAAATGTCAGTAGAAGGCTTAAAAGAACTAGGCTACTAGATTTAGCTATAAACACAGATAACCTTCACGGAGATCTGCAATTCTAGTAGATCTATAAAAGTTAACGTAAAATTAATGGTTGATTTTTTAGACTAGTTTTAATATCTTAAAACGGGGCTGGTATATCTACTAAGTTAAAGTTTCATGTTACGTACATTATCTTTTGATGATTCTCACCATCCTTAAAAAAGAAAAACATTCTTTTTTATAATAATATCATGTCTAAAAATTCAATACAAAAAAACGATAAACGATAAACGAAAACGAACGATACATTTATCGTATTTAATATATTTTCTGTATGGGCGGTCAGAGAGTTCTATCAAATAACTTTTTATCATCTGTTTAAGTCAGATCTGTTTAAGTAAGCGTGACAAAATAAAGGTATTTCACTTTTCGCAAGAATTTAGGAAATTTTAACAGTTGAAGAAGTATGTATCAATTAAAATTAGATCACCATTGAAATGTATTGATTTCAAATAGAACATTATGTTGATTAATAAGTTGTTAACTACTATAAATATGTTTTAGTGGACTTTGAATTAAGACAAAATGATCATGGCTACAGTTGATCTCTTTAATACGGTCTTTAAAATAATACGATTTTATTTTTAACATAAATTTAAAAAAATAAATAAAATAGTTAAATTTTTGATGGGCTTGAGAACATCTTTCGAAAGCAAAATTGATGTTGTATTATTTTCGAAATGATCAAATAAACATCGAACGTTAAGAATAATTTGTAATTTATATCAGGGACCTACAAACATTTTTTAAAAGTAATAAAAAATGTGAAATAGTATACAGGAAATACTTTAAAGTTTTTATTATATGAAATTTTGTTATATATGATGTTGACTAATATTTTGCAAAATGTTGGTTTCTCCGTGTCTCTGGAACTATGGTAGTCAGAATCTGAAAATTTTGTTTGGAGTAAAAACTTTAAAAATCAGCATAAGATGCGTAGATAGGTAGGGGTTGCAGATGCACACTTAGGGCAGTTTAGGCCCGTTGTGACACTCTGGATTAGTGTTCCTCCTAATTGAACCATTGCGAGCTTCTAACAAAGCAATGTAAATTTGTTAAGTCCACCTCCGACACACCGGAAAGGTTTTTTAATATTTTCCCTGAAACTTTATTTTTTCTAGAGAAAGAGCCGGGTATGCACACAGCAGATGAAAGATTAATTGCTTTTCAATTTGAAAAACCATATGAAAGAAGTCCTAGTTTTGTGATATGTCTGCCGATCGGACAATGACCTGTTAGAACCCTTATCACCTTATTACCGATATTTTGGCGATTTAGTGATAAGAGTTTAGGTGACCGTTTGAGATCTAATGTAGGCCAGCTTTGTTTGGCCAAAGTGCCTTGTGAATAGAGAACCACCTGCGGTTGTGAGTCTATTAGCTTTTTGTTCAGGCCAATATCTGCACGTTTTGATTCCTTGTGATTCTCCATTTCCTGAAAAATTTGAAGGTTTGTACTGCTCTTAGCGAGTTTGTCAGCTCTACAATTTCTAGTGAAACGACTCTGTCCCGGTATCCAGACAATTAGGTTGATATCAATAATTAATCCTGTTCAATTAAGTACAAGAAACAGTTACTGACAACCGTTTAGCTAACTGAATAGGATTTTAAGGCAGCTATATTTTTGATAGCAACTTGACTATCAGTGAAGATGTAAATTTTTCTGGTGAAGACCACGATTCCTTTCAGCACATTCACTGCCTCATTTATGACAGTTATTTCCACTTGAAAAACGCCGCAATGGTCCGCCAAGCAGAAAGCTACATTAATATCACCTCCGGCTTTGCCGTCCATCTTGGAGCCATCAGTATATATTTTGATGGTGTCCTAGTTCAGTGCAAATTCCTTGTCCCACTCAGGGGGATATAGGTGTAGAAAGTTTTCTTAAATGAGAACGTAGGTCAGCATACATCAGCATAAAAAATTTGTAAAAATTTGAATATTTACTATTTTTAGGCAGCTGTACAAATTTTTCAAAGTAAAATGGAAAAATTAAAGTTTTAACATTATATTTTTACCCGTATTAAAAGATTTGTGTTATTATATAGGGTTTCCCTACTGGGGAAAGTATATTTCTCGAAGTTGAACAAAGTCCCGTTTTACATAACAAAAAAATTTTAAAATAAATTACATATGTTAGTCTATGTTACAATCTGCCCAATTTAAAACTCCATACATTATGGCGTTACATAAAAACCTCCTACAAATAAATTATATTTCTTTCAGGCGAAATAAAATTAAATATTATATTATTATGGTCACATCCTACCGGAATAGGTTTTGTAATTTCGTCCAGTTATTGATAACTAGGATTTCAAAATTAATAATAATAAAAATAATATGATTTCATACTAAAAATTCCTTTAACAAAAAAAATTATATTACATATATTAATTTTACCTCCTAAAATTTAAATTTTTTACAGAGAGATTTGTTGTTGAAAAAAATGTACTTTTTCATTTTTATTTACTTGTCTAGTCTTTCTGACTCAATTCGACACTTCTCTTTTTTTTTGTTTTTCTTTGTAAAGTGAATTTTTGGTGTACTAGTTTGGTATACCCATCCATATTAATATCATAGATATATACAAAATTTTTAGCTATCCTTCAACAATCCTTTATGAAATGGTGAGAGAAAAAAGCTCAAAGACAAACAATAAAAAAAATTTATTAACTTTATATGGCGTCATGGTTATTTGACTATATATGCTTGTCAGTAGTGGTTCTAATACTAGTCTATAACTAAAAAGAAAAATCTATATAAAATATTTGTAACATTTGAAATACTAGCAGCTAAGTATAATTTTTTTTTTTATAAAAACATAAAACAATTTTTCGGAACCTTTGTATATGATTTTTACTTGAAATTAACATTAGTCTGTTATATGTTATCGCGAATTTCAATTGATATCGTATAGAAAAGTACTGATAAAATAAACAAAATGTTACAATTTTGTAAATAAATTCTTTTAATTAAAATTATTAAAAATTTTTTAAAATAAATTAAGAAAACCCAAAATGTTATCGACTGTTTCCTTAATTACAAATGAAAAGACATATGCAATTCCAACTGCCAAGTTTTTTCTTTATTTTATTCAGGAAAAGTAGTTAGGTACAGCTGTTCAAAAAAAGTTTTTGTTGAAAGTACAATTTATGGAGAAATATTGTTTTGTTTATAGGTACCTTTTATAAGTAAGTTCAAAGATGTAAACCACGTGTAGCTTATCGAATCTAAAACGTAATTTTCTTCATGACTCCATCACTTCATCAATTTTAAACAAATTTTCTTTAACATTATTTACAAACTGTTCAATAAAATTCCATAGGGGTCTCGGTGGCCTACTAGATAAGAGCGTATAGAATACGCTGTAAAAACATAATAAGAGTTATTCCCCCTTACGACTTTTACAGCCACGCTTGAATGGGAAAGGCTGTGTAATTTTTCCTGTCCACATTTATGTGGCAGAGAAATGTATTAAAAAATAAATAAAATTAAATTAAATTCCATGCAGATCATAAAATGAATTATTATACCTTTGGCAACTGTTAATGTAACCCAGAATATCTCTACAAGTGAAATCTTAATTTAAATACTGTAATTCCATAATCCAAAAATTTAAAGCGAATCTAATTTAAAGCGAATAAGTACACATACTAATATTGACAGACAGTATGTTAGGCTCTATATATCAATACCTAAGTTACTTAGTTCTCAGTTTAAGTTCTTTTACTTGCATTTTAAAATTTTAATAGTTATATTGTATATATATACATTCATATATGAATAAAAATGTATATGTATAATATATATGAACACAATTTAAAATAAATTGTGCTCAACACTTTCAATTGTTTGTTGTTCTGAAATAAATAAAATAGTAAGAGAAAAAACAGAATTTTTTTTCTCTCCCTATTGGTGGAAATAAAAATTACGTTTAACACAAAAAAAAAAACAAAAAATTTAGGAAAAAAAGGGCAGTATTAAATGTTTTATTCATGAATTCAAATTTTCTTTTTTTGGGAGAAAAAAAGAAATTTGAAAGGGGAGATAAATAAAGCAAGACAAGGGTAAAAGAAAAAATAAATAAAAACAAAGAAAATTAAAACAAAATATAAAGGAAAACATGGAAGAGACAAGAGTATGTTATGAATAAAAAAAGGACCTTTATGCCTTAAAAAATTAAAAAAAAAAAAACAAAAACAAAATTCTCTTTAAAATTTTTATTGAACTTTTGTTTTTTTTTTATGATTTTTGTATAGCCTTTCAAGGACACAAAAAAAAATGTTTTTTTTTTTTCTGAAGTAAACAACAGAAGAACATTTAAATTCTTTTTGAGTTTTTGGTTTTTTTGTTTAAATTTGAAAATTTATCAGATGTCAAATTCGATTAAAAAATATACAAATTTGAAGAAGCAAGAAGATGGAGAAGAACTTTATGTTTTTATGTACATATACATACGTGTATATTTTTATTACCTACATAATATAATGAATATGTATTTTGAAGAAATATTTTTTTTCCAGTATTTAGAAAAAGAGAACAAAAAAAAAAAAAAATTAACAAATAATAAAAACGATTTTATTGAGTTGAATTAATTTTGATTATTTGTGATTAAGTCTGTGGAGTCTTATGGATCACTCCTTCATAAAGGAAATTCCTTTTTCATAAATATAATATTTTCTTTAAAAAGAAAAAGAAAACGAGAGGGGAAAAAATTAAAGTATTAAAAAATCAGTCATAAACTTTTTTTTAGTGGTTCCTTTTTTTTGTTATCCTTTTTTGATTTAACCTTCATGGATAATAAAAATCTGTTTGTTTATCTTAAAATTTCTTGTGTCTCCTTTATTGTTTTTATTTATTTATTTTTTTTTTTTTGATTTTTATGTGTTATATAATTTTTAATTATTATTTGTTGGCATATGATCAGAATATTTTTTTTTTTAAATTTTATTATTGTTTCAACTGTTGCTCTATTTTTCAAAAATATATAATATACAATAACTTCAATAACACAATAGTTTAAATCCTTACAATTCAAATTAAGTCAAGTTAATGTTTGTTTAGAAATATTTGGCTTAGGGACCGTATAGCTTCTATCCTGATGTTAGGTTTAAAAGAGAGATGGCTTTTGGTTGATTAAAGTCCAAAAGTCCAAAAGAAATTGATGTTTTTCGACATTTGCACCTAACGTAAAAAAGAAAAGATAAGAAACGGCTACTAAAATGTGGAAAGTATTGTTTTTTTTTTTAAAGAAATATATATGACCAAAATGGCACAGTGTGTAAATTGTCGGCCTTTCAGAAGCAAATTCTAGTTTGAAATTCTGATTATATGTTAAAATATTATATAAGTTATAATACGTGTAACGTAATCCCATCTAAAAAGGAAATCGTAATGGAGAACAAAAATAAATAAATAAATAAAAAAGAAAAAAAAATTTGCAAAAAAAGGATAATATAAGAGATATATCAGCGGAAAATTATAGAAAATTAATGGTATTCGGTAAATTGTCCTATGTTTCTTATCAAAAAATGACAATTAGAAAAAGCAAACCTAAACTTCTATTTATTTTTTTCTAGAAATCGCTCCGTTAAAATTGTTTTTCATTCTCAAGTCAAATTGACCTAAAGTTTAAATTAATAGTTTAACTTAAATAAGAACGTATACGGCGAATAATACGTTGGTAACTCTGGTGGTTGTCAATTATATATGTTTTGAGAGAAAAATAAACTAAAAGGCGAATTTTTTTTTAAATCCCTTTCAGTACAGTTTTTGCAAAACCTATTAAAACGAGAAAGAATACATTTACCTTTGTCAACTCTTAGATACCCGTACGAACCGTTAGTATGTTCACAGCCTGTCACTCTGCTTACAATATTATTTTTTTAAATATTTTAGTATTTTAAAATAATTTGGGTAAATTTTATAATTTCTAGAACTATGGGTTGTACATATATTCAAACTATATGTTTATACATTCTTCAAAAGCAGATTCTAACCTTTCACATAACGATTATCAATCCAAAACTTTGATTGATTGATACAAAAAAAATTTCTGAAATGACTCATACTTATTTTCAAAGATCTAACTTCTGTTAAAATTTCAAGTTTCCAGCTTAAACCGTTCAGAAGATAGAAGGGTTAAAGGATTTTGTAATAATTCAGTTTCGCATAACGGTAAATTAAGACACCTTATAGCATAAGTATATATTTATTATATATGTTTGTAATATATTTGTATGGAGGAGTAATTTTATTATACCCGATACTTATCGTACGGGTATAATGAAATAAATACTAAAATTTACGTTTTTTATTTAAATTCATTTTTAATTTTTCCAATTTAATTCATTATTAGCTAAGTTAGAAAAATTATAAAATGTGGTCTAACTTAGTTTATTTTCGTTTTCTAACTTAATTCGCTACGCTATAGCGAGGCTATACTGTGCCATTAAACGCGTTTTTGATGTTTTCTTCGGTTTCAAAATAAAATTTACATAATATTTAATGTCATCTGACATGTCAAAAATTCGTTTTTATTACGTACACTGTGCACACTATCTGTTTTTACATCTGACGCACTGAATTCAGTAGTTTAGAGCGACGTTTAGTTACTTTTCATTTTCAGCAGGAAAATAATTGTTTTTAATGCAAGTACAGGGTTTTCCAATTTGAGTGATATGATTTCTTTTAAAAAAAAAACACCCCAATTGTTAAGGAAATTCAAATGTTTTTTATTTAATGTGAAGTACAATCGATACAATTAAGTTCTGAATAAAACGTTATTCAAATGGCCTCCACGACTTCTTTTACAGGAACGAATTCGATGAACCCAATTTTCGAGCACTTTTTCCACTAAATCAAGTCGTATGTCATGAATAGCACGTTCAATATTGATTTCAAAAGATTGAAGAGAGCTGGTTTATTGCTAAAGATCAATGACTTCAAATAACCCCACAAGAAATAGTCTAATGCTGTTAAATCACAACTTCTTGGAGGCCATTCAATCGAATCTCCAAACTTTTCTCGCAATAATTCGGTTGTTGCACATGCTGTGTGGCACGTAGCTCCGTCTTGTTGGAACCAGATGTTGTCAAGATCAACTTCTTCCAATTTCGGCCATAAAAAGTTGGTTATCACCGACCTATACCGCTCTCCATTGACAATAACGGTGTTAACCGGCTTCATTTCGAAAGAAGTACGGAGTGATGATTCCACTAGACCAAAAACCACACCAAACTGTCAATTTAGGTGAATTTAATGGTTGTTCATGAACAATTTGTGGATTTTCTTCGCACCAGAATCGACAGTTTTGTTTATTTACCGCACCACTCAGATGAAAGTGATTCTCATCGGAGAAGATGATTTTCTTAAAAAAATCGTTACCATTTTCAAGTTGTTTCAAGACAAAATCAGCAAATTCACAACGTTTACGGTGGTCCATGATGAAATCGTAAACGTTACTGAATACAATGGAAAAAAAAAAGACAGATCATGACATACTATAAATGGCCGAAACGTCACTTAGAAATCATATCACTCCAATTGCAAAACCCGTTATTTTATAAATGATTTCCTCGGTAATGTAGTAAGATGTTATTTATGCCAATAGATTTTTGGGGTTTTTAAATGATATGCAGGTTTTTTGGGTTATTAGATAATGTATGATTGACAGGTGAGAAATATGTGTGGTTAATTTGCAGATAAAATTTTGGGAAATTTTGGGGGTTTCTGCAAACTACACACTCACTGTAAGAAATTGTTGAGAAAAGGGAAAAATGTTATCTTTTCTTTAATAACTTTCAAATTAAAATTAATTTTTATATGAGTTTTTATTTCTATAGTTTATAACTATAAAATAGAAATGAATAAAACCGAGGAAGAGTGCAGTAGAGTTGATCCCCGTAATCCCCGTAATATATATATCCCAGTAATATATTCTCTTTCTATATAACTTGATATCCTTTTAAACAATTTCAGATGCTCTAGTACCGACGTTATAGCTACCGAGATACATTTATGTAAATTATGGAGTTGTATGACAGCTACCAAAATCTATATCACCACCACAACCAAATTTTACAGAAGTTGTTACAATAAAACTTGATCTTCAGTTGCAAGATTGCAGACGCCTATCTTCATTAAGTTCCAAGAGGTGCAAGAAGCTTGAACCGGCTGCTCTAGATCAACAAAATTTTACAAAAATTGTTGACATGCAACTTGACACTTCTTCACAAAATTTCAGATGCAAAGCTTCAATAGACACTGAGTTATTCTCATTTAAACGGAGAAATTGTATGGCAGCTACCCGAACCCGTTGCACCACCACAACCAAAGTTTGCAGAAGTTGTTGTCATAAAACTTGATCATCATTTTCAAGATTTCAAACGCCTTGCTTCATTAAATTCCAAGATTCCAATTAAATTCCAATTTACAAAAGTTTTTGGCATGTAACTCGACACCTCTTCACAAAATTTCGGATACCTAACTATTTTAACTTAGTGTCTAAGTTATTCACATTTAAAAGGAGAAGTTGTATGAAAGCTACGCGAACCTGTCGCCCCCGTACAACCAAATTGTATAGGTGTTGTTGGCCTGTAACTCGGCACGATTTTGCAAAATTTGAGACACCTAGTTTCAATAGCCACTGAGTTATTTCCATATAAAGAAAGAAGCTGTATGGCAGTTACTAGAACGCGGCGGCCAAAAAATCTGCATTTAAATACCAAAACTAACAATTTTGCAAAAGTGACGTTAAAAAATGTTTTAGCTTCCTAGCTCCTTTATTTTTTGAGTTATCGTGGGGACGGACGAACGGATCCATACCTTTGACACTATATCTAACTCGACTCCTTTAAGGTGTCATAAACGTAATAGCAAATTTATTATACCCTTGAACATAGTTCATACGGGTATAATAAAATAACATAAAAATTAAAAAGGATCAATGAAAATTTTAAATTTTTTTTTTTGTGGTAATATTTATACTTAAATAAATTTAAATTAATGTTCGATTCAGATGGTGAATTGGTTAAGTTTAAATCAAACCATTCATTCTCTCTGCAAGTATATCATAACCAAAAACCACAATATAATATTTTATTAAAAAAAAAGAAATATATATCTATATATTATAATATACATATATATTATGATATGTATATATATCTGGTCCAGATTCTTCCATTATCGATTTTCTTGTATTATTATTGGGTAATGAGACTATAAAAAGTTACAAGAAAATCAAATTATAAAGAAACAAAAAAAGACAAAAAAAAAAAAAGAAAACTGACTATATGAACATTTGGTTCGGACAGATAAAAAATTTTTAGATTATTGTGTATTAAATTTACTTATATATATATATTTTTTTTTATGGTAAAATTTTTAATTGAAATCTTAGTAAAATTTTTTAATAATTTTTTAATACTTTAATTTGTAACCGATATTTTTTTCGGTTTTTATTGAAATATGTATTATAAATATTTTAATAGAAATATTCCAAAACCTTTTTATCTTTTGTTTTAAGAGCCTTTTAAAATATTTATAATAAAATAAAAATAAAATTATAATACAAAAAAAAAAATATTAAAGTATAAAATCATAAAATAAGAATTTAAGAGACTTTTTATTATTACAATATTTAAATCATTAAAATCCATAAAAGTTTTTATTAATGTGTGGGTAAAAATAGTATCGAAATGTCTATTTACACTAATATGAAAATGAAATTTAAGAGCATAGCAATAACGGCATTATGAACTAACATCTAAGTTTCTAATCCCCAAAACAAAAAAGGCATCTCTATTACTTATGCCAAAATTTATCTTGTGGATTAATTCAATTTGGTGGGGGGGGGGGGGGGGACTGGGTTAGTTCATTTTTTTCAATTACTATATTTAATAGAACGCTGCGTGTCGCTTATTGCGATCCCGTTTGTTTATTGATCAGTTTACTTTTTTGGAGATTATTTCATTTATTTTAGGGCTAGTTAACTTTTAGAGTTTGGAAATTTGTACATATGAAGCAAACCCCAAAATTGAAAATAATGGTTTTCAGGATTAGTTCATTTTTACTTTTGGAGGTTAGTTAACAATTAATATGGTGGGTTAGTTCACAATTAATATTGGATTTACTTTGGGTTTTGTAAGTGATTTGGGGGTTTACTCGTAACTTCGTTATAAATCATAATAGCTTCGTTGAATAGATTCATTTAAATTGTTGATTAGAAAATTTATAGGAAAGCATTCGATAGTATTTTAAAATCAGAATAAATTTAAAAATTTATTATCTAAACTTGTCTATAAAGTGGTAATTGCGTTGTCGTCAAAAATCTCCTTTAACTATCCTTTCTTTGTAGTTTTTTTGTTTTTTCCATTAATAAAACAAAAAAAGAAGAACAATTTTGATATTCTTAAATTCTCTAAAAAAAATGTAGGTGTCATCATTCACAATAAAAAATTCCTAAAAAATTTGAATTTTTAAAATAAATTTTTTTTTTTGGACGAAATAAATTACAGTTTCGTTGAAAGTTACAGAATAAATATATATATATATATATATATATATATGTATATATAATATATAATATGTCGATCCTTTTTAAGTGCCAATAGGTATATTATATTATAAATTGGGTTTTCATCAATTTTTAAAATTAATAAAAATTAAAAGACATAAAAAATCTTTTTTTTTTTTTCTTCAAAAATTTTTTCAATAAATTTTTATTATTTTTTTTTTTTTAAAAAAAATTTTTATTTTGTTAAAAATTAAAAAAAATAAGAAAATTGCATTAAAAAGTTGTGATTCATTAGTTCCAGTTTACGTGGTATTTTTTTTATATAATGCCCACTGAATGATTAGTTCTTGCTACACAGAATAACTAAGATAAATTTTAAATTTTTTTAAAAATATTTTTAAAATTTTATTTTTTTTAGGAGGGTAGGTAGGAATCATCGAAATATACTACAGAACAGTGGAATGAGCACGAGTTCCCTATAGTCGTTTGAGACTTCAACCCACTAAATACTACCTCAATTTTTTGACCAAACAATTAGGTTATAAAAGATTTAGTACTTATGTACAGTCTGATTAAAGGAAGTTGACTTAGGCAATCTTTGCATATGTACTCATCGTCAATTGTGGGCACACATAAGGTGGGAGATGGTTTCAAATTCGCGATGTTCGTATAACAAACTTTTTCCCATAAGCCGAATTATGCCATCTGGGAATTTAAACTACTTGGGATGAGCACCAGGAGCTCTCCTTGTTCCTCATTTGAAATGCCTTGAGAGAAGGCATCAAAATTTTAATCTCGTTAGAATAAAAATCTGCATCTATAACATATATATAAAACAGGATAAGTGTTCCTGTTAGATGGCGAAGGTCAAACGGAGAGAGTGTTGGGATGACATTGGGATTGTTTATTAGACGAATTACTCTGTTTTGTACTTAATCGAGAAATCCTAATGCTGTTTTGAAGGCTCCCTCCCAAATATGTATGTTGTACTCCATATTTGATCTTATACGTCTTTTATAGATGTTTCCAAGATCAGAAGACAAAAAGAAGGTTTTACAACAATAACAAAAACTCAGTTTTAATAAAGAGGTCAAACCGAAAATTTCGTTTTTCTCTATTTTTAATGAAGACAAATAAATAATAAATTTAAAAAAAAAAAAAAAATAATAATATATAAAATCGGTTTAAACATCTGCATACTAATATTAAAACTAGAAAATAAAAATAAAATTAAAAACAAGTAAAGTTATTTAAAAAAAAAAAAAAGAACAAATCAAATTCATAATATTAATAAATTTATAAGCAATAATAACAAAACAAATAGTAATAGAAAAGTTAAAATTAAGAATGGGGGAGAATAACCTCCGCCAGATATTTCTGGCTCTACAGTTTTGACGAACAATAATTTGAAATTCGATCAATCCATAACACTAAAAAATGGAACAACAGGTGAAAAATTTCTCGTAATGCGAAAAAATGAAAATAATAAAAATATTACATCTGTTTCTGCATTTTTACTTGAACGAGTTATTCTAAGCTGTGCATCAGGTGAAGTTAATAGCTATGTTAAGTTGCGAGATGGCCATGTATTGATTAAAACAAAGAATATTTTTCAACCTCAAAAACTAATTAATCTGGTTCAATTTAAGGATATTAAAGTGTCAGTTAAAGAACATGCAAGATTAAATCAAACTCGAGGAGTAGTATACTGCCCAGAGTTTAAATATATAGGTGATAGTGAAATTTTAGCAGAAATGGAGAAACAACAAGTGATCGCCATTAAGCGTTTTAAAAAGAAAAATAATAATCAACAATTCTTCCAAAAGAAATCAAATATCTGCAAAAATAAGAAAACCTGCTCTAATTGTAGTGACGAATATCACCTAGGAGAAAATAAAAAATGTGAACGAACACAAAAATGTCCAAGTTGTGCAGGCCCACATAATGCTTTTTTCAAACAATGTCCACAATTTATAAAAGAAAAGGAAACTAAATCCATTAAAATAAAAGAAAATGTAGACATCACAGAAGCGTTTAGGCCCTATAAACTTAGATTCCTGTTGAAGGAGTCTTTTGCAAAAATTACATCAGTTACGAGCAATAATGAAAAAGTCAAAAGTGTTTGTGATCGTGAAAAGTTTGGTCCTTCAACCAGCACAGCCGCTATTAATCATAACATTGAAAATGAAGTTTCTCACAGTGTTTTGTCACACATTAATCCTTCTAATGAGAGTTTCAAAGCAAAATTAATTGGTAAGAATAAAATCTTAGTTTCTAGGAATATTAATCCAAAGAAAAGCGTGAACTTAAAAAAATTGAGAAGAAAAAATCAAAAAGGGTTAAATCATTTATATATTTTGAAGATCAAAATAATATAGAATCTATTGAGGTAGACGATAGAATTGGCTCAATTAGTGATATTGAACCTCTTAATGATAGTTTATAAATGACTAGTATTATTCAATGGAATATTGACGGTCTCTTTAGTCATTATGAAGAGTTTCACCTTATTGTAAAAAATACGATCCATATATTGTCTGTATACAAGATACAAAATTTAAAAGTAATCAAAATCCTAATTTTAAAAATTTTACAACATATAATGTTAATGTATACTCAAATATAGTAGCACATGGCGGTGTCGCCATCTTGGTTAAATCGAATATCTCATGTGAGCAAATTGATCTAAATTCTAATTTACAGGCAGTAGCAGTAGCAGTTCTTTTTCCCATAAAATTTGTTATATGTAATATATATCTTCCCTGTAACACTTCAATTATACTAACAATCTACAAAATATAATTAATAAATTCGATTGCTCATTTCTTCTCCTCGGAGATTTCAATCGTCACAATATTATCTGGGATTCTACTAAAACAGATAAAAGAGGGAAATCCATTGAAAATCTGATTGATGCTAATTCTTTGAATCTTTTTAATAATGGTAAACCAACTCAATTTAGCTTTTTATATAAATCATTCAGTTCTATTGATGTGACTTTAGCGCTGTTCATCAAAACCTATTTGAATGCACAGTAGAGGACGATCTACACGGCAAGTAAGAGACAATTGGTGCATTAAACCTTCAAATAATGCAACATAAAGACATTAACCAAATGATGAACCAAATATGAAAACTATATAACTTCTGAAATTCTACGGGAGGGCATAAAGGTCCGCAAAAAATTTTTTAGAAAATTTCTTCGAACCAGTAATCTAGACGATTACAAAAATTTTATACAGGAAAAATATAAAACGCGAAAGTTGGTACGGTACTATAAAAAGAAATCATGGATGAACTTCGTGTCTTCCATTTCAAGTAATCTTCCATCAAGTGTTGTATTCCATAAAATTAGGGCTAGTAATATATGACCGGGAAAGATCCCAAGATATATCTACAATAATGACTGAAAAGAGAATTGTATCTGAAAAAACAAAAACAGCAAATGAATTAGCTGATTCATTCGCAAAAATATCTAGTGACGAAAACCAAAAAATATTAATATATTAATATTTATTAATTAATTCCAATTCGGTATTAATTCCAATTCTCAAGAAAGATAAGGATCCTACATGTGCTTCAAGCTGCCGCCAAATATCTCTTACGAGTTGCACTTGCAAAGTTTTAGAAAGAATGATATACAATAGACTGAATTGGGAACTAGAATCCAGAAATTTAATTTCTAATTTCTTTTTAATTTCTAACTTTGTGAAAAAATCGGCTTATAAAAGAATTTTTAAAAATGGGCTTTAGAGATAACTAGATCCACTATATTAAAAATTTTCTATTTGACAGGATAATAAAATTTATTTGGGTAAAACATCTTCACCAGACAGGTCCCTCAAGAACGGAATCCCCCAGGGTTCTGTTTTGAGCGTTCTGCTTTTTGTTGTCGCAATAAATAACATTATGAACACAATCAAGCATCCAATTAAGTATGCTCTTTTTGCTGACGATTTCGTCATTTTTACGTCAGGCAAAAACATTGGAAGAATGAAGAACCTTCTGCCAAACTCTCTTGATAATCTTACAAAATGGAGCGAAGTAACAGGTTTTAAATTTTCTTCCAATTTTAAAACCGTTTCAATGTTGTTCACTAGGAAAAGATCTAATATAATCAAACCAAATCTTTTTTTGTCAAATACACCAATCAAATATGTCAAATCTCATAAATTTCTTGGATTCATTTTTGATACTAAATTAAATTCGGATAAACATATCAAGCACATTAAAGTGAAAGCGATGAAAAAACTTAATATATTAAAAATACTAAGTAATAGTTATTATGGATCTGATGGAAAAATGCTGTTAAGGATACTTAATCTTACAGTACTTCCCTGTATTGAATACGGTAGCTGTATCTACAATTCAGCCTCAAAAACTCGATTTAAAATTTTTGATCCAATATTGAATATAGGTACCAGAATTGCCAAAGGGCATTCAAAACTAGTCCAAGCGTAAGTGTCATATGTGACGCTATTCAAATTCCACTTAAATATAGGCGAGAATATCAGTCCATTAATTTTGGATTGAAAATTTTTGGAAATAAATTGCATCCACTATATGAAAATGTTAGAAATGAATCAACCATTAGACAGAAAAATCTGTCACCAAATTACCAACCATTCCATATTAGATTCAGAAATTATCTAGAAAAACTAGAAATTTCCATGAATAGGAGTTTTGATACTCAAAGATTTCCCCTATCACATCCTTGGATGTGAAAACCGTTAACATAAACTTGACTATGAATGAATTCAAAAAAAGTAAAATGAATGACACCCAATTTAGGCTCCTTTTCTTCGAAATTTTGGAAAAGCAATACCAAAATTACACTATAACCTATACTGTTCCATTGCTGAACGGTGAAAATGAAAGTGCATTTAAGTGCAGAGATCACGAAGAAAAATTCCATTTACCTAAATATACTTCGGTTTTCTCTTCTGAACTTTTTGGAATCCAAAAAGCCATTGAGTTTGGAAATGACAAATTCTATGATTCAAAATTTTTAATTTTTAGTGATTCACTGAGTGCATTGCAATTACTATTGTCGTACTCTCCAAGACACCCTATTGCAATGAGAATTAAGGAATTAGTTAATCGATCAAATAATCAATTGTGTTTTATTTGGATTCCAGGTCATGTTAATATAAGGGACAATGAAAAAGTTGATCAATTAGCAAATGAAGCTATAACAGGCCCTGTTATTAATGATTTTAAAATGTTCTATAGAGATTTGTTCTCAGTTCTTAAAAGCAAAATATTAGAATCATTCAACCAAGAATGGATTATCGCTTCCAATAATAAGCTAAAACAAATTAGAAGCTCAATATTCAAATGGAATTCAATAGATTCTCTAAGTAGGAAAAATTCTATTATTATTACTAGGCTGCGAATCGGAGATACAAATTTTACGCACAAATATTTATTTGAAAATGCCCAAATAAGTCCCATTTGTTCATGTGACAATACTTCTATAATATCTGTTAAACATATTTTTAAATCATGCTCGCAGTAAAAGTCCTGGTAAAAAAAAATTATAATTAAATTAAATAACAAAAACTCATATATATATATCCGCATTTTTATAGAAAATATATGGTTGGATATAGTTTTGACTTAGGTCCATGCCCCAAATGTTGAGTTTGCCAGCATATAACAGAAGCTCCTCTTGAAAAGTTAAGGTGTGAATCGTAGTGTTCTTTTTACGAGTGACTAGATGGCACTGAGTTTTCTTACAGTTAAAATCAACCCGGTTGATTTTGAAAATTTACATTAAAAAATAATTAAATAATTATTAAAAAAAATAACCCCAATGACTTATTTTTATTAAAGAATTACTATACTTGAAGATACTTGAAGACTATTGCAAAATAAAACTTTTGAATTATTATTCTATATTTTCTTATAGAAACACACATAAATAAATAAATTTAACAATAATTGGAATCCTTTATAAAATCCTGTACAGTTTCTTTTATAGTTTCTATTAAGTTATACATTCTTAATTGCATTTTTATCCATAAATTCTGTTTCCATAAATTTTTTTTTTTCTTATCGAGATGTTGGTGTATGTGTGTATCCTTCAAACTAAAATCATCTATTCATTATTTTTTCATGGTGATTTTTTCATATGATTCCAACATTTATGTATGTTTGTGTATACGTTTAGATTGAATAATTTTGATATGAGGGAAAATATAAATTTTAAAACATAAAATTTTGCTTTAGGGCTGGTTTTAATAGGTCCGATGTTTTTTTTATATTGTTCTTGTCTAAAAAATTGAAATGTAATTTTCATGGTAATTGAACGCTCGATTGTTTATAAGGAATACGGATATCCTTGACTTTGTTGACATATTGAAAATTTAATTTTTTTAATGACAATCATTTTAAATTGCAATTAGTTTTACGTCAAATTTCAATCTGAAAGTTAATGATACGTAAAATTTGAAAAAAAAAAAAATAATGTAAATATGCAATTTCTTTTTATCCTAATCATAGTTAAACTGTTAAAAAATGTTTCGATGCATTTTCTTCTTAAGAAAATTCTTCTTTTGATATTTAAAGAATTTATAAAAATAAAAAATAATTTTAAATTTTTAGAATCTTTTAAAGATCCTTTTTATGTTAAAAAGAAGTTTTTTTTTTTCTTTTGGATAAATGGAAAGGATATGTACTTAATATTTCAGATGTGTTACATTTGTTTTTCATAATATTTTGCCTTCTTTTTGAAGAAATAAAAAAAAAATTCATAATTAAAGGACTAATCTTTTTTAATTTAACAAAAAAAAAAAATTTTTTTTTTCTAAACAAAATTTTGTTTTTCATTTATGCGAGATTTTTTCCGAACCACTTAAAGGAAAAGGAAAAACGAAATCAAATTTTATTATTAAATTAAAACAAATCATCTTTTAAACATTTTTTTTAAAAAATCATTTACTTTTTGCTTTAATATGTTTTTCTCCTGCTCTTAATTTAATCTTCAAATAAATGCTTTTAATTTTAATTAAAAATAAAAAAAAAAAAGTTACTTCTTAAATATTTTCAAAAAATTTAATATAACCCCAAACAATTTTCTTTTGCATCCCACAAAACCATAAAAATCTTAAAAATTGCATTTCTGAGAGTGATATTAAAATGATTGTGTTTTTCATTTGATTTTTCAAAGATGCTCTTGAGTATTAAAGTCATAAAAATGTATAACCAAGTACGTAAATATATTTAACCAAGAGAAAATATTATCAAAAAAGGATTTTCTTAAAAATTCATATTTTCTTTTCATAAAAATATTTCAAAATTTTGAAAATGAGAAAAATTTAAGAGGAAAAGAAAGGCAAATAAACGGACTTAAAAAGTTCGATTTGAATTTTCTTTTTTTGAGAAAAGGATAAAGGATATGTGAAAAATATAATTCATAAAATAAAATTACAAAGAATTATAGAAGGATTTACATAGTATATACATATGTATACACATTTTTTTTGAGAAAGAAATTTTTAACTGAATTTAAAAATTATTGAAATATGGAACTATTAGTTAAATATACTTTTGTGCAGATATAAATTTACATTTGAAGACAGAAATATACACACATAATAAGTTTTATTTAACAATTGCTATAAATTTGATCAGAAGACAAATTTTGATTCAACTATTTTGTTTTTGGAATACAAATTGCTATGGTAAATTTTTTTGGTGAAATTATATTTAATAAATAATAATATGTCACACGAATAATTTCCCTACCATACGACACGCCGGAAGTCACAATACTCTTATTATTAATTTTTGCATACAATCGACTGTCATATGCAAGGTAATTTGTGCACGTATTTGCTTCATAACAAAACTGATATTTCAAAAAATTCGTTATTTGACGTTTCAAATTTCAAGTTTGACGATTTTAATAACACTTTGAGCCCGATTTTATTTGTTTGTTTTTATTTTTCTAATTTTTTAGACAAAATTATCAAAAAATAAACAAAAAAGGCGCTGTTAGATTAAATTACTTTTCTTTTAAGTCTAGACTACAAAATTGGAATGAGATGTGTTTGTCCCTTTAGTATTTTATGGTGAGACATATGGGTTCGAACAGGGTATTAACAACTACGTATGAACAATAGTAAAAGAATTTTGCAATAAGGGCGCTAGTATGCTTGAGAAATAGTGTTGATTCGAGATCTTGTTATTGTTGGTACGGATGTACCACTTACTATAAGTGATTCGGCGAGTTCTACGAGAAAGTCCAAACATTTTATTTTTTTGCAATTTGTTTCATTATATTAGATTCGTGAATTGACCGCACTCATCATCAATAAACGGTAAAATATTTTTTCCACCACTTGGCTGAGTGCCGGATCAAATCATATATTCCAGCCATAAGATCGGCTAGATCTACTCCACGTATCATACATGCTGTTTGGACTATTTTTGAATAGAAAACCATACTTGCACTACCATCTTTATTTTTTTGTAGAGATAATTCCCATGGTTCCGTTATGGCAGTTACTAAATAGCCTTACTTCTTTTGTGTCTTGCCATACTGCAATTGTGCCCATGTTATTGACTTTGTAAAGACATTCGCCTCGGACTTGTTTTTCTGTTATACGTGGCATAATTTTTTTTATTTGATATTCCTAAAGTGCGAAAGTTTAGTGTATCAATTAATTTCACTGAACAATAATCATCAGTCTTGTTTGTGTTCTCCTCTGGCTTTTCGGTTGGAGTTTGGACACTAGCATTGTAAATCGATTGCGTTTAATTGCATTTCTGTTGCATATACAATCATGGTTAAATTAAAAATGGCGAAGAGAAGAAAGATGGTTGTCTGACATTATGATTATACAGCCTAATTCAATATTAATTTCTCCAGCATCTGTTGGTATTATTTTCCGATGCTTACTTCCACAGTAGCAAATTTTTTTAACCTTGCATTCATTTGTACACTGCGCTATATAATTTACCAAACTTTTTTGAAAAAGCTTGATAAATAAATCAATTTCCTTTCAAATGAAAAATGGTATTACCACTTTTAAATTTACGAGGGCTAGACAAAATTATTTTCAAACGCATTTCAAATTACAATATTATTAACAACAAAAGAGTTTTCCTGTATGTCATTGTCATTTGAAATTGAATTGTTAATAGGTTCATTATTAAATTTATTTTTTGCATCAGTTTCGTGATCACTCGACTGTTCTTGACTACAGAGTTCTTCATCGCTAAGCTTTTCAACATCAGGTTCATAGTTATCATCGCTCCCACCACTAAAATCTGTATCAGACGAATCGTCATCGTTAAAGTCCAGAAACATTTCAATCCTTTTCTCTTCGATTCCAGACATATCTTTCAATTTACAATTTAGAGAATAAATAAATAAATAAAAAAATTTATTCTATAA
The DNA here is from genome assembly GCA_947095535.1 of Poecilobothrus nobilitatus. NCBI lineage: Eukaryota > Metazoa > Arthropoda > Insecta > Diptera > Dolichopodidae > Poecilobothrus > Poecilobothrus nobilitatus. The sequence goes on from OX352774.1 coordinate 172,136,229, forward strand.
ATTACTATTGGGACACATATATCCCTAGAAAAGTTGCTAATGCGGTATATACCCCGCAGCTCAAAATATATCAATAAGTTCAGAAATAATTTTTGTTGTTTTTATAAGGTACCTACTTATTTGATTTTATTTATTTTTAACTATAAAACATTTAAATTGACGTTCTAACTCAAATTTTGTTCAACTGCTATTAGAAAGTTGATTAAACTAAGCAAATAAGTATATGTCAAATTCAAAAAACAGTTAAACAAGTGCAAATGAAACATAAACAACCAAAATGGTATATATAAGTACCAAAAACAGTGTAAAATAAAAACTTTAGTAGCTTATGAACAATTGCTGGACAATAGTCTCCCAGTAGGGTCCAAAGGGTTATATTAAAATGGAAATGTTTGTTTAATGATAAAATTTTCACACATCTATTTTTTGACTTCAGTGTAGTTACGAAGAAAAAAAGTAAAAAATAATGAGTTAAAATGTTTTTTTGGACATATTTTCCTTTCATATTTAGCCTTTTTTTTGATGATATAAAAAAGTACATTAATACATATACAAAAATATTCCATAATAAAAAAATTTTAATAACTTTTAGGTTGTTTTTTTTGTTTAGCTTTTTGTGAATCTGAATTAGTTTTCTTAATTTTTTTTTTAGAAATGTAAAATCATCAAATAATCCTTTTTAGAAAGTTACATTCACTGATACATATATTTATTACACTCATTTAAAACTTCAGACATAAAAAATGAAACTTACTATATACAAGTTCGTGTACAAAAAAACGGCTCTTAAAACGTCCTATTAATTATTTTAAAATGATGGTTAAGTAATTAATGTATTAGAATTTTAGTAAGGTTATACTTAGAAAACGCTAAACGCCAATACAAGTCCGCGCTAATAAATAAATTTCATAGAAACAAAATATTACAGTCAAACTTAAAATAAATTACAAATGCTAGTGCTGCTTACCGCTTCTAAATTTTACTCACTCTATAGATAGTTTAAATCAAAATGATATGGAATATGAAAATATAATACAAAAAATCAAACAGCTCTTTGGGATATTGACGAAAATCAAAAGAATTTTCCAAAAAGATAATAACATTTAAACTCCTCTTTAGAGTTTTTTTTAAATAAAACTGTTTCGTACAAGAATTGTTATTTTAGTAGAGATATTACATCTAAAATTAATGTTTCACTGAACGAAAAACTCATTAGATTATGTTGTTCCTTCAAAATCTCAAAGAAAGCAGACTAAGCTACTTAATTTTGTTTTGTTTGTCCTAGTAATTTAATTTATTTTTAAAACTGTGATGACATTATTCGCAATACTAATTTAATCACTAGCCAGCGTCATGGGCCATGGTAAGTAATTTTCATAAATATAACAGATAAATTCCAAACAATATGGTTCAAATATCCTTCCTAAATAATTTGCTTATATCCTCAGTAAAGCGAATTTCTTTAAAGAAGTCAAAAGTTTATGGCTCTTTATATGAAATTCTTGAATTTAATTATAAAAGAAACAAGGTAGAATGTAAACCAACGGTTTTTAAAAGCGCACATTTCCAAAAACTCAATATAAACAGGTTTGGAAGTGTGACTTACACAAAAATTGGACATTTTTGAAATTTTGAGGGGCCGTAATTCCGGAATCCTATATAACTAAGAAAAGCCGTTAACACACGTAAAAATATATTATTGAACCTTTAATTTTCATGCCTTGCCGAAGAAAAATTTGTACAGGTACCTAAGTTACAAGTGTCTAAAAACACCAAATTTTCAATTTTTGAGACGTAATAACTCTTAGAGAGGGGGTGCTACCAAAAAATTTTCTGAGGAAACTTATACTAATTCTAAAAGTTCTTTCTTGTCTCAAAATTTCAGGTTCCTATCTAAAGGCGTGCCGGAGTTATGAAAAACGAAATTTCATGCAAAATGTGGTTTTCACATAACGGTAAATTTAAATAGTAAATTACAAAATATTACATAATTTTGATATTGCTTTATATAGATAATAAAATTTTCGATCTTCTGGCGGTTTTAGATTGCAAAACTATTACGCAAAGCCTGAGATATATACATCTGAAAATGGGGCTTTTTCGCAATTTTGAAGAGCTGCAACTTTGGAACCCTTCACAACTTAAATAAACCTTTAACACACGAAAAAATATATCACTGTAGCTTTAATTTTTATATCTTGCAGAAGTAAAATGTGTACAGGTTCCTAAGTTACAGGTGTTTTAAAATAGAAAATTTTTAATTTTTAGGCCCTAATAGCTCATAAACGGGGGGTGGTCCAAAAAAATTTTCTGAGCAAACTTATACTAATTCTAAAAGTTCTTTCTTGCCTCAAAATTTCAAGCCTCTATCTAGAAGGATGCCGGAGTTATGAAAGTAGAAAAATCATGCAAAAATTGGTTTTCACATAACGGTAAATTTAAATACTAAATTTAAAAAAATTGTATAATTTTCATATTAATTTACAAAGATAAAAGAAATACCTGTCGAATAACGTTTTCAGATTGAAAAAATCTTAAGTAGAACATAAGATATATGCATTTAAAAATAGGGCTTTTTCAAAGTTTGAGGGGGTGTAGCTCCGTAATGGGAGGGGCTACATGAAAAAGTTATTCCACAAAATTATTTTTTTTATGAGACCTACCCATGGTTAAAATTTTTTTTCTCTATCTTTAACGGTGTAGAAGTTTTGTAAACAGACGGACGGACGGACGGACGGACGGACGGACAGAGTGAAACTAATAAGCACATTTTTTCAAAATTTTTTTGGAAATGTGCTAAAAAGACCTCATAAAAACTTATTTTTCGAAATTATAAATTGTATCTTTTTATTTTAATAAAAAGTAACTTCACTTCCTTTAAGCATATAAAATCTTTTATATAATTGTAATATATAAAATTTTTTCGTGTCATATTTTTTTTTTTGTATATGGTTTTTACATTATATAAACGTTGTTGCATAAAAAGATTTTGCAATTTAAAAGAATAAAATTGTTCTTTTTTTTTATGTCCTTTGCTTTTAAAAATGAAATCATAATTTTGAGGACATCAAGCAAAAACATATAGAAAAACAAAATACAAAAGATATCATCCAATATTGTATAAAAAATGCACATCGTTTCATGATATAATTTTACGATTATGCACATATTTATATCTTTAATAAACATATATATAAAATTTATAAGAAAAACAAAAAAAAAAATGTATATATATTCATTCTACTTAATCCTAGCTAAAATATATTCAAACCCACATAATATAATCTGTATCTTACATTATACTGTGAATTTATTAAAACAAATCATATTGTATGGAAATTTTTCTCTATTTGAATATATTTAGAATGTATATAAGTGTATCGGAAATTGTGGGAATCAAGAAACGCCAGCAACTCATATCATTCATACAAAATATAATCATATTTGTATAAAGATCGTAAATCCTTCGTGAATGTCCTTTAAATAAAATTTATAATATGAGAAAATAAAATGAAAATTTTCCATTTATTTGTGTTTTTCTTATCATTTACAATTGTTTTGTTTTTATTTTTTTTTTTTTTTTGTTGAATATATCTGTCAGTCCTAATTTTCCAAAAAAAAAAAACCAAAAAACAAGCAAAAAAATATAAAAAAAAAACAAAAAGGATATACAGATGTTTTATGGATAAAATATTTATTTTTTAACTTTCTTTCGTTGCTACTTATCTGTTTATATCTAAGTAAGCTTAGTTATTATTTGTTTTTTTTTTTGTTTTTGTTTTTTTTTAAAGAAAGTATCTATACATTTTACAAGTAAATTAATGTAACAGTTAACAAGCGGAGCAAAAAATTCTTGAATTAAATTTAAAAAGTAATTGTAATAGCAGAATTTTTTTTTTGTCTCACGATGACTAATGAAATGATGACTGAAATGAGACTGATGAAACTGGAAAATAATTGTTTCAATTTTAGTTGTATTAAACTGATAGTTTAACTTCATATAATTATATAATATAAATATTATATATATGTGTACATATATAAGTTAAGTTATTTATTAAACCAAGTAAAATCTAATATGTAATGGATGTTTCATTAATAGAGATAAAAATTGTTTCTTTTTCAAAATTTCATTAAAAAAAGGTTTTACGAAAAAAAAATTTCAATTATAGCCTTATACTTCACAGATGATTTTTATAAAATTTCATTTAACTATTAGAGTAATCGGTAACCTTTTAAAGTTTACTTGAAAGTGCGGCAAAAATCAACTGAAATACAACAAAAAATGAACCTTGCTATCGTTGAAAAATCGGGCACTAAATTTACTTTAAAAAATGTTTACTTTAACTAATAAGGAGACATTTAGTCAGTTCATTACTTTAAACTAATTCAACCTTATTAAATTTGCTAAACACAGTGTTGAATAAGACGTGTTTTAGACCTTGCATTTCAAAAAATGTCAAAAGTTGGAAGCCTTTTGTTTTTTACTGACATAGGTAATAAATAATATGAGTGTATTATTTATAGTACAATTTATGTTATTCTTATGTAAAACAAAAGTCAATATATAAAAAGAAATTCTGTGGGCTTTTTTTTCATACAACGACAACTGAACAAGAAAGCCAAACATAAACATTTCTTAAGAGAAAACTAAACAAGGTAGAATGTAAAACGTAAACATTTTCCAAAAGATATTAAAAAACGTTGAAAATATTGTGACTTGCACTTGTGAATGAAACTTTGCACAGGTTCTAATTTACAGACAGGTCTCTAGAAATAGCATATTTTCAATTTTTCTCCAGTAGCTCTTCTTAAACAAGGGAAAATGTACAAAAATATATTCAAGTTACTTTTGCTAAAATCCTGTTTTTCTCAAAATTGTTTCTCAAGGTCTTTCAAAAAGTTTTCGAAAGATATGAAGAAAGTAAAATCTTCCAAAATTTTGTTTTTAAAATAACGGTAAATTTATATACTAAATTGAAAAAAATTGTATAATTGTGATGATTTATAAAGTTAAAAAAATTTCTGTTTGGCGTTTTTAGATTGCAAAAAGGTTATGCATAACGCTGAAATATACACATTTGAAAATAAGGCTTTTAAAAATTTTAGGAAGCTCTAACTGCGAGAGGCTACATAAAATAGTTGTTTCATAACGACATCTATTCCTATTTGAACTTTCTTTGCTCGTGCTTTAGCGGTGTAAAAGTAGACAGACGGATGAACGGACGGACAGAGTAAAACTTATAAGTAAATTTTTCGATTTTTTTTTTTGGAAAAATGTGCTAAAAACATTAAATAAAAAAAAAAAAAAAGAATTAAAAATTCAGTTAGAATAATTTTGCGGATCGATCGTTGTACTTTATTATGATGGCATTATAATATTGAATATAATGGTAGAAATTATCTGTAATGCAGTTAAAGAAAATGTAAATGAAAAATTTATACCTATATATATTATAAATATGCCATTAGATATAAATTTAAATTGCAAACTTTATCCCATATACTATACATAAAAATATAAAAAGAGAAGAAAAGCTATTGAAAAACATCTGCAGTAATGTGGGATCTACTTTTTAAGTTTAGCTAGTGGTTAAGGATATATACATATTTTTTTTAAAGTCATTCTAATTTCGATAAGAAAATTCATAAGATATTATGGAAAATAAAATGAAAGTTTTATTTAAATATAGAAATTGTTTTTTTTTCTTTTTTTAATTTAAAATAAATTTTCATTTTAAGTTATTATTTTACTTTTGTAATATAAATTTCAAATTTTTTATTTAGTTTGGAGAAAAAAACATCTACGTATATGGAAAGTTTGATTTTGATGTTCAAAATGGTTTAAATGCAATGAATTGTCGTGAATTTAAAAAAATTTTCCATATTCATAGTTTAGATTTCTATGTGAAACGAGTAAGATGACAAAAAAGAAAAATGGAACTGAATCGGAAATTTCAAAATTATATTTTTTGTAAGTTAAGAAAAATTATTGCCCTTAATTAAAACCCTTTTTTTATATCTGGAGCTGCATATTGTAAGAAAAAACTGGGAACTTTTTTATAATTTAAATATGTGTAACGTTTTGGAAAATTTTTTTTTTATACCCGTACGAACATAGTTCTAAAAGGGTTTAAATTTGCCATTATGTTTCGACACTGTAAAATATAATATATATTCTTGCTCTGGATAAAATTCTGAGTCCATGGTTATATCTATGTTAGTTTGTCTGTCTGTTCGCAAGTTACGTTTTTTATTTAATTAAAACGATTTCTTTTAGTGTGGTCTTAAGACTGATTTTTAGCACATTTCCAAAAAAAATTTGAAAAAATGTGCTTATTAGTTTCACTCTGTCCGTCCGTCCGTCTGTCCGTCCGTAAATTAATATCAAAATTATACAATTTTTTTAAATTTAGTATTTAAATTTACCGTTATGTGAAAACCAAATTTTCCATGATTTTTCTACTTTCATAACTCCGGCACGCTTTTAGATAGAGGCTTGAAATTTTGAGGCAAAAAAGAACTTTTAGAATTAGTATAAGTTTTCTCAGAAAATTTTTTTGGACCACCCCCTGTTTATGAGCTATTAGGGCTTAAAAATTGAAAATTTGCTATTTTTAAACACCTGTAATTTAGGAACCTGTACACATTTTACTTCTGCAAGATATAAAAATTAAAGCTACAGTAATATATTTTTACGTGTGTTAAAGGTTTATTTTAGTTGTAAAGGGTTCCAAAGTTGTAGCTCTTCAAAATTGCGAAAAAGTCCCATTTTCAGAAGTATATATCCCAGGCTCTGCGTAATAGTTTTGCAATATAATACCACCAGAAGATCAAAAATTTTATTATCTATATAAAACAATATCAAAATTATGCAATATATTGTAATTTACTATTTAAATTTAGCGTTATGTGAAAACCACATTTTGCATGAAATTTCTTTTTTCATAACTCCGGAACGCCTTTAGATAGGAACGTCACATTTTGAGACAAGAAAGAACTTTTAGAATTAGTATAAGTTTCCTCAGAAAATTTTTTGTCAACACCCCCTTTTTAAGAGTTATTACGCCTCAAAAATTGAAAATTTGCTATTTTTAGACACCTGTAACTTAGGCACCTGTAAAAATTTTTCTTCGGCAAGACATGAAAATTAAAGGTTCAATAATATATTTTTACGTGCGTTAACCGTTTTCTTAGTTATATAGCATTCCGGACTTACAGCTCCTCAAATTTTCAAAAATGTCCTATTTTCACATTTTTTCTTATGAAATTTTCAAATTTTTGTGCAAGTCACAATGCTAAACAGTTTGTATTGAGTTTTGGAAATGTGCTCTTTTAAAAACCGTTGGTTTACATTCTACCTTGTTATTTTATATCTTTAACTTATTTATATTAAAATTTACATAGTTTTTATACTTATTGCTAACATAACCATTTCGTAACATAAAACAATAACATTACTTAATAATAATTTTCGAGATGCTTATGGATTTCTTTTTATTAAAATTTATTAATTAAAATTTACTAAAGAAATGCTAAGTTGCATTTCCTGTTATTGATTACTTTATTTATCAAAAGGTGAATGAGTTTTAGGTAATTTTATATTAATCAAGGTTAATTGATTCAAAGTTCAAAAACATTGTAAATCCTTAAGGTTTACAAACTTTGAATATATAACTCGCATGATATATCTCAAATTAAAATAGAGCCTGGAGATTCAGAAGTTTCTACCATGCTATTTTTATATGAATACAGATCTACCTTTAAAATTAAACATGTACGACCGGCAGGTTCGAATATCTGCAACAATTTTGAAAGTATTGTGATGGCAACAGAATTTCGAGCTTCAGAGTTTTGCATGTATGCATATATATATCTCTCTGGTAACCTGAAGTGTTTTGGAGCGGTGTCTTCATATTTAAAATTTTAACTTAAATATCTTGAAAACTTTTCTTGAAATCTGTCAGTACCAATTACCACTTTACTAGAGCCAGTTTTACATTTTTTACGAATATTTTGAAACAGAAAAATATATAATGATTTTTATTGGGGATTTTTAGATTCATCCCCATTTTCAGACGATTGTTTTCTGATACATTTATAGCACATTTCTAAAAAAATATTGAAAAAATGTGCCTATTAGTTTCACTCTATCAATCCGTCCATCTGTGCATCTGTTCACAAAACTTCTACATCGTTAAAGATAGAGAAAAACCATAACCATGGGTTGGTTTCATAAAAAAATTAATGTTGTAGAACAATTTTTTAATCTAGCTCACTCCATTATACGGAGCTACAGTCCCTCAAACTTTGAAAAAGCCCTATTTTATATATCTCATGTTATGTTTAGCATTTTTTCAATCTGAAAACGCCATTCGACAGGAATTTTTTAACGTTTGTAAGTTTATATTAAAATTGTAGAATTATTTTTAAATATAACTTAGGCACTTATATAGGGTTTCGGACTTACAGCCCCTCAAAATTTCAAAAAAGTCTTATTTTCACATATTTTGTTATTGTATGAAATTTAAAATTTTAGTGCAAATCACAATTCTAAAGAGTTTGTATTATCTTTTGCAAATGTGCGCTTTTAAAAACCGTTACATTCTGCCTTGTTTTTTTTTTCAATTTTATAATTTTACGTATATGATGTTCATAAGTAAAATAGATACCTAATATATAAAATATACAAATATACAGATAATATAAGGTTATAAAATAAATAATCTTATAACCTTATTAAAAACAAAATATTAAATGTTCCTGTTCCTGTTCTTTGCGATCGGTTCAAAACTGTGATGGATACAACTGTTTTTTCCGTTGTATGAGCATTTACTCATAAGTCATCAGTATTTTCTTAAGCTATACGTAATGCATTTTTGTTGAAATAAGTTAATTTTTATGGCGACGATGTCTCATTTAGCAAGTTCTGCATAGATTCAGAGATTCGTGCGTACCTGTTATATAACTATGAAATTCATTATTGTTTGATTCACGTAGTGAGTTCGAGTAGATGTTATATAGAACTCCTAAATTTATAAAAATATATTATTTTGGTATTTAATTAAGTCAAATTTCTAAAAATTTGCAAAATGTGATTACATTTTATGGATACAGTTTATATTATCTTCGTCTGGGTATTCGAACTTATTCAAACAAGATTTTAAGTGTTTGATTGTGTTTGACTCTGTTGCAATACATGAAAATATAATAGAATCAATTTTATAAAATTCTTATTAAAATTAAATAAAGTTTTCTTTAACTTAAAAGACTTTTCCAAAATTTTATGATACTCATAAAAAAAAAAGGGCTTTTAAATTTTGCATATATTTTTTTCATTAAAAAAGCTATTAAAAAAATCAATTAATTAAAATTTTGTTTATTATAGAATAAAACAATTCTCATTCTATTGATAATGTATAGATTTTGAACAAAATAAAAAATTTTACATTATCCTGAAAACTTTAAAATCCTTAATATAATTTTATAAATTACATAATTCTGTGGTACATTTATTATATTATATAAAAATTTATTTTAAATACATATTTAATTAAATTGTTGTATTTTTTTTTTTTTTTTCAATTTAAAAAATACATTTTCAATATATTAAGTAAAATATTTGTGATGAAGTTTTTGGAAAAATTTCATAAAAAAAAATATATATATATACACATAAATGAATAATTAACCTGAATCCTTCCTATTAATCAAATGTTAACGCATATTAAATGAAAATATCCTTTACCTTCCTTATTCGTATATTTATACGAAAAATATACGAGAATAATTTTCATATATTTATTAATATTTTAATTAAATTTAATTTTATTGAAAATTTATTACATATTATTTTAATAGTGCTGATATCTATTAATAAATTCTAAAGCCACAAGGAAAATATTTATGAAGTAGGAAAAAGAAATAAAAATGTGTGGTGTGGTATGGGTATGATATATTAAATAAAGTAAAAATTAGATTCAATTAATTTCAGTCAATTTGATTCAATAACCTACATATATATAATATATATATTTGTATGTATATAAATATATTTGATAACATTAAAAAATTCAATTGCATACTGACAATTAAAATTCATTTAAAATTGAAATACATAATTATAAATCAATGGTTTTATAAATAACCATACATTTAAAATAAAATTTTTATTAATATGTTATTGAGATAATAATAAATTTTTAAATATTTCAAATGAATACTATTAAATTTTTAAATTTTTAAATTTTAATTTATAGAGGAAAGTTAATATTAAAATTGTTATTTAGTTTTGTTTTTGGTTTGTTATAAGATTTCTCTGAATATATCTGATGATTAGAATTTGAAGGATGTATTTTTAAAAATGATTATTTTATATTTCGGTCAAGGCATAGAAGATTTAAACACCTATAAATAAATAAATAAATTTGGAGATATACTACACTATTACAAGTTATGTTACCCTATAACATCGATATTACTTTTTGAAAAAAAAATTTAGTGTAGGTTTAGACTTGAAATATTTTGATATATGCAGGGTGTGCCAACGTGAACTGACTATTTTAAAGTATTTATATAACTTTTGAGTTTTTAATTAAAAAAAATTTTTTTTTGCTACAGATTATAAAAAATTTTTAATAAATTCTATAATGGCTACACATAATGTTCAAGAATGGGCTAAAATTTTAGAATTTTATTTTGTTTTGTCTATTGTTACAAGGTAAAAATGGTTGAACGTATTAAATAGTTTATTTTAGTATTTTACTTAATAATGTATTTGGTGTGCAAAGATTCCGCGAGTGTTTAATTAGCGTCAATTACATGCTGTTAGATGTATTCTATAAATATTTATTATTTGGTGTGGGAATTATACCAAATAGAATCATAGGTTCAAATGTTTTCTGCAGATGATGATGAACATTTACAAACCACCTTAAGGGTGGTATATACAGAAGAATCTTAGAAAACTATGTTATGTTCACCAGTAATGAAAATTGTGAAATATGGTTAAAATGGAATGAAACGAAAAGAAATATTGTGACAGTAATTATGGAAAATTTTCTAAAATTTTACGGTGATCGAAATTTTTCTCCGTTCCTTAAATTTAACAGTGTCTGATTTATTTTTTAGGGATACTTAAAGATACAAATTTATCTGAATAGACTACTAACAATAAACCAACTTAAGCAAAATATTTGTAAAGAAATAAAAAACTTGGAAACAGAAACGTTGTGTGCCGTAAAATTAAAAAGAACCGTTATCTGTTAACAATAAAATGAAGCTCATTTAAATTATATTATTTTTCACTATTAGATCAAAAAAAAAAATTTACCAAAAAATACATTCATGTAAAAATAAATCAAATGAAATTAAAATTACAGTTATATGTATTTTACATTTTAGTCGTCGATCACATTTGGTCCACCCTGTAGTTAAATGTCATTTACATTATAAGATGTATCTTATAAGATATTGTATATTTTTAATTTTAATGAAAATTAAAAATTAATTTTTTGCCAATTAATTCGATTTTATATCATATTATTTGGAACGCATAGCTTAAATTATAGCTTAGCTATATATATATGAAAAACTGATTAAATAATCACATCACAAATATTTTACTTTTTTTATATTTTTTTAAATTTTTTTTTATTTAAAATATTAAATCAAATTTCACTTACCTGTTTTTAAGTTTTTAAAAAAACATTTCCAGCATTTTAAGTAGCGGCTACAGTATAAGTAATAGATATAATTTTTTTTTTTTTAGTTAAAAATTTTAAAAGTTGTCAAAAACCAATTTATTAGAATATTTCTTTTAAAATTCAATAATAAACAAAAATAAACTAAAAACCCAAAAAGTGAGTGAAAATTAAATTAAATCAATTTGATCACTTTTTTTTTTTTAATTTTTTACGATTTTTATAATTCGACATCACTTTTTCATATAAAATTTTTTATTTTATTCCAGAATTAAATAATTTTTTTTTTTTTTTTTTTTAAGCAATTAAAACTTATTTAAAAAAAAAAAAATTTAATTTATTTTTCATATCGCATTTTGTTAAATTAACAAAAAAAAAAAAAAATAACAAAAAAAAGCCACTTTGGTGATATTTTAAACAATTTTTCTTTGGTTTTTATTTTTTTTTTAACATAAATTTTTCAATTTTGAAAAATTAAATAAAAAAATTTTGTAATACTTATGTATATTTTTTTTTATTTATGTTTTGTTTTTTTTTTTTTGTCATAGAGTGTACATCTCCTCTTATCTTTTAAATATGTGTTAAGTAAATTATTATTTCAATTTTGTTTTTTTTTTGCTTTCTAAAAAAGAATTTAACTATTTAACAGTAAAAAAGCAAAGAAAAAAAAAATAATTTAACCACTACCAGAAACAAAATGGTTTCTATATATATATATATAAATTTTTTTTTTTTGTTATATTATCACAACTTATCTTTTTTTTTATTATTACGATTTTTTTTTTTTGTCTGTTTTAACTTTATTTAAAAATTTAACTTTGTTTTTTTATTTTTTTGCATGTTTCATAAAAATACTTATAAAAAATATATAACAACAATTAAAAAAAAAATTCGAATATAAGAAAAAAAAAATGTTAAAAATTAAAGTTTTTATTGTTTTATATTCACTTTTTTTTTTTTTTTTTTATTTATTTTTTTGTGTCTGTAGAAGAAAATTTATGCAAATTTATTTTATTTTTTTTTACTGTACATTTTTTCTATAGTTTTATTAGCATTGAAACAATTTTTATTTTTCTGTTATATTATACCATATTCATACCATACACAATTTACTAAATCACTAATTTGAAAAAAAAAAAAAATAAAATAAAATGGAGTAGTGAAATATTTTATAATTCTGTGAAATTTTTTTTTCTTTTATTTTTATTTCTTTTTTTATTTTATTTCTTTTTCATTTTTGGTGTTTTTTGAATGTTGCTCGAAACTCTCAAATTTTGTCATTCGTTGGTTGATTTTTACAGTTTCTTGATTATTTGCTTGTGTAAAGATGGTGTTATGTACAATGTTTGATCTAAACTAATAGAAAGTTACCGTTATAGTAACTATATGTATATAAAATATAGTTGATTGTTATTATTCTGTTTAAGGTGAAATTTTTTTTTATATAATTATATGTATATAGATTTATAAGGCTCGTAACCTCACTTTTCTCCACAGTTTTTTGTTTTTTATTTTAGTGTTGTTGATTGTAGGGTAGATACAGAATAAACTTCGTTGGGCTTAAAAAAAATTTTTTTTTTTAAAAAAAAAATTATTATGAACTTTATTGTTCAAACTTTTTTTGGCATGTGTTGATCCCAGGATTGAATGAAATTGAAAAAAAAGAAAAAAAAAAGATATTTTTCCAGAAATTAAATAGTTTTAATTTTTATTTTTATATATATATATATATATTTTTTTTTTGTTTTTGTTTTTTGGTGAGAAAAATTATTAAATTTTCTCAATTTAAATTAAAATAATGGTGATTTTTATATAATATATTTGTTTTTATTTTTTGTTTTTTTTGGTTGAATTAATTCAATTTTTATTGTTTTTTTTTTTTTATTATTATTTAAATTGGTCATGTTTTTTATTAAAACATTTTATTAAAACCTTTTATTTTATAAAAATTTAAACTTTTTTTCCCCATATTTTAAATAAAACAATTAAATAATTTTGTAGGTTTATTGAATCTTCTCGCTTGTTGTTTTTAATGGCACAAATTTATTTTCGGGAGAATGTAATTCAGTTTTCAGCATAAAGAAGATGATTTATTTAAGTAATTTGTTTGTGTTTATTATGGAATAATTTTTGATGGAGTTAAATTTTTAAAGTTTAAAATAAAATAAAATTTTATTATTACCTTATATGATTCCACACATGTGCCTTGATGTGGACTTTAACACGTCCCTTAATCCTAAAATATTTATTAAGGGAATTATGTTACACAAAAATGGATTTTTGTATTAAGTAGGAGTGTAGAACTAACAACTAAAATTTTTCAAATCTTATGTATAAATCTTATGAAACAGTAAAGAGTACGTATTCATGATGTCTTAAGCGAACGAAAAATAAATAAAAAAATGGGTGCAATAGAACTCAATTTATACGTAGGACCATAATTATTATTTTGATAATTCTTAACAGTAACTAGGGTTAGCCGTCTTGAAGCCTCTCAAAAAGCCCTATTTTCAAATCTATTTCGATTCTCTATTTAACAAATTCTTCTACAATTTTACGAAATTTACTAGAGAAAGTACAACAATTTTTTTGCATTTAACACAATTTTTAGAATTTGATATATGATGACGTGAAGAATTCATATTATTCTCATTTTTAACCGAAGATGCCAATAAAAATTAGCTTAATGTTTTTCCGCAATTAAGTAATCAAGTTGAAAATTTCTTTCTATTAGAGGATGCTCATGCAGCATCTTGCAATTGATTTCGTCATCTGCAATGAAATTTGTCAAAAGTTTTTATGCTCATTTTAGTAATAACTGAAAAATACAAGAAGACTTGAGGGAAGTGAAAAGTATGTTTTATTGTTTTAGAGCACAAAATTTCACAACTCTATTCTCAACTCCTTGTATTTCAATGGAAAATATTTTTGTAAAAATTATTAGTTGACTTGAGACATTATTTATTTGGAAAAAAACCTGTAAAGAAGAATTTTGAAAATAAATTCAAGTCTTAGAAAAGCAAAAAAAATTCTCACTAAATTATTCTACTTTAATTTAAACTAGTTTTTACCGGTCGCTCGAAATTCGAACGAATCTAAATTAAGATAATAGCCACATAGTGTACATTTTGTCTGTTTTCGAAAATCAAAAGTTGTTGCCCGTGTTCCCGTTGCGTATGCGAGAATTCTTTCCGTTTCATGAGTAAATTTGATTTTACAGTCGTACTATCAGCTTAGCGTAAAACCATTTATTATTAACAAAACCTTAAGGTAAATAAGGTTTAGCTTAAAATATTTAAAAAAATATGAAAAAAATAAAGTAAGGAACTCTTAAATTATTAAAATCGAATCCTTAAAATTGGACTGCAGATTATACATTGTTAAATTGTTTAAATATTTTTAAATTTGTTTCTAATTTTAACTCATTGATTCAATAAAATAAGCTGAAATCTTTATATTGTAATATATTTTTTGTTTTTGTATTTCTAAAAAAATTCAATCTAAAATTAAAAACATTCCTCAAGTTATAACTATAAAGATCATAAACATAAACAAATATATTAGATAAATATTTTATATACGAGTTTTGTTTCATTTTACATACAATTATTATTCATTACAATTCTTGATATACAAATAGCAGAAAATTTATTTGGAGCAAAATAATTTACCCTAAGGATTATCGTCATCGTCCTGTTTTGTTGTTTTTGAACTATGTCAATAATTTCTTTTGGACACATGCACACGATTGTATAGCAATACTCAAAATGTGGTTTCACCACATTACAAAATAAATTCTAATTCCTGTAGCTAATGTTACTCGAATTGTCCTTTTTTTGAAAAACAATAGACTTTTTTGAAATACATATATAATATATATTTATATATATAATACTTCTATATACATAAACTTCGTGGATTTGAACATGGTTAAAACTTCACCCATAATACTACCTTGTGGTAGTAAAAATGAGACTTTTAAGCCTTTCGGAACAGCTTTATTTATTTTAACTTTTTGTATTCTGTTTATTAGATATGATTAAAATTCCAAACCTCTAGAAATATTATAACACGCAAATTGTTGCAACACAAAATATTTCTATCAACTTTTTCAAACGCTCTCTGTAGATGTAAGAAAACTGCTATAGTCCTTTTTTGTTGTATATTGTCAGTCTCCAATTGGAAACTAACTAAGTTTAGCAGAGTTCATTCGTCGTCGGTCGGTCGTCGTAGTAGCCGTCATATCAAAAGTGATAAAATTTTAAAAATTAAATTAAAAATTAAATTAAGATTCAAAATTTCATTTAATACTATAAATTTATTAAAGATTTTGGAGGTTAATAATTTATAATCACAAAAGTGTAATAAGAAGTTAACTATTAAAGACTGCAAGATAGAACTTTGTTTTATCTTTTTTTCTTTTTCTCTTTTCTTCATCAAAAGCACGACATTGATAAATACAAACAATTTCTTTTTATACTTCTATTTTGGTTATATATGTATTTTTATATTTTTTTTCACATTTATCATTAATAATTTCACAAAAATAACACTTGGATATTCAACAATATAGACGTTTATAAACTAAGTATAATATTAATACAATATTAATGATCATATGTACATAATTTACATTATTTAGTTTGCATATAATGAAACAAAGTAAATAATAAATTATAATAAAAATTTTACATATTTTAAATAGCCTATAATCAAAAATATAACTAACTTAATGCAAACATTTTATAAATTATCTCAACTTAATACATACAAGACTAAAAATTTAACATAATAAATTATAAATAATCACACATTATAATATCAATATTTAGTAGCTAAACTTTTGAAATAATTATAATAATCTGAAACAACTATATAAACTAAAAATTTATATAATTAAATTACATAACTAAAACTAATAATTTTAAATAATTAAACAAACTATAAATAACTGTTACTAATTGTCATAAACACTTAGTGCTGCCATTGTGCCAATCATTATATACTGGTCTTTTGAACGAAACACAGTGTTACTTGAAGCGCTTGATATCATTATTAATTTATTTAATTTATTTAAATTTATAATTAGAAACTTTCTAAAAATTAATCAAATATCTATTATCAATTATCTAATTATCTAATCTATCGAATTTATTTTATTTGTATTAAACTTTTATTAATAATATAAGTGATTAATCTATTGAATGTAATTATTTGATAACCAATCGTATTATTGAACTATTGAATTATTGTTAATTATTAATATTCTATTGAATTATAAATTGTATGAAATTTTTTAAATATCTAAATATTAGTGCCAGAGTATCCAAATTATTTTATTATTTTAATTAGAATCTTCATAATAATCTTTAATAAACTTTTATGTCTTAATTTATAATTTTGAATTGAATTGTGGGGTATTCATAAAGAATTGAATTATCGAATTATTAAATTTTGAATAATTATTAACAAACTATTGAATTTAAATTATAACTTAATTGGTAAATAATTCTTTCAAAATTTAATTATGGCTAAATGTGTGGTGTGCAAATCTTCGAATGAAATATACTGTAGATTTATTAAATGTCATTCCTGTCAATCATTGTATCATAGTACCTGTGCTTCCACAAAAATTTGTAACAAATATATTGAAGCCGTATCTATGGAAGATTTGGGATTTAGATGGTTTTGTACAAAATGCACTTCAATTAGCGACGGAAAGGCTTTTAAGCAATTGAACACATTTAAAAAGGCCTTAAATAAAATGATAAATGCCGTAAAAAATTTTAATAAAGAGTTTAACTGCTTTGAAGAAGATTCTCTTCTCTTCGTTATTGGGTTGGGCTGTGAGTGATGATAGTGAAAATCACTTGAGAAGGACTACATCGGATACGGCGCTTAAAAGTAAATATAAATTGCCCACTACAGATACTGTCGCTCCTACAATTCAAGTAATTTCTCCAGGTTTATCTGTGATGAGTCCTGTTTCTGATTTGGGTTCTATGGACTCTTCAACTTTACCAGCAGATAATGAGAATTTAAATTTACCCTTGACTTTACCGTCGACAGCATTCTCTTCCGCTTCACCGTCTTTTTCAAATTCTTTGACAGCAGATAATTTGAATTTGATTTTACCTTCTGCTCAACAAGTGATTTCGACGTCTTCGTCAATTGTAGCATCTTCTTCGAATTTAAATGCTTCTAATCAGTATTTTGTTCCTAGTTCCGCTGATAATGTTAATGTGGCTCCAGTGATGTCATTTTTGGATGTTGGTGTTAAGAAAACCATTGATAGTGATGCTGATTATGTTAGTACGAACGATGATAATTCTGCTGTCATAAATACAAATATCAATATGATTTCATCCGTCAATAATTATAGGGAATGATAGTAAATTTGCACATTTAAAAGTAAGTAAAAAGTGAACTTAACTGGCTCCATGTGTCTAGGCTTAGAAATGATGTATCTGCAACTCATCTTTCGAATTTTGTTGCGGATAAGTCTCATGGCAACTCTTCATCATTTGTGTGTAAATCTTTGACCAAAAGGGATCAATATATATCGCAGTCACATTTTATTTCGTTTAAGCTTGGTGCCCCCGATAACGTCTACAATAAGCTACTCGTTCCTGCTTTTTGGCCTGCTGGTGTTCACGTGAGAATATTTAACTTCTAAAATCAAATAGACAAAACTTTAAAAAATATTGCCTCAAAAAAGAATCGGGTGCTCAATTGCAAATGAGAAGTTAACCTCTGGCAGGAAAATACTTGATGCCGAAGATGATTCAAATCCTTTCGCTTTTCCTGTGATTTTAAGCAACTCAGCCACTGTAAATTTTCTAACTCTTTTACTAAATCTTTAAATATTTATTATCAAAATATTAATGGGATGCGAGATTTTGAGAGATTTTGAATTAGCTGTACTGAAAAATGACTTTGATATGATTGCGCTTACTGAAACTTGGCTTTATCCAGGAATATATTCAACTGAATTCTTTGAAGAACAATATTATAACTGCTTCAGAGCTGATCGCTGTCAACATCAATCTCAAAAAGGTGGAGGAGTACTAATTGCTGTGAGTAAGAAATTTAATTGCTTACCAATTTCTCTTGAACATGCCTCTGTCGAACAGATATGCATTATGATTTTTCATCTATTTGGTCTTTTCTCTACTCAAAATCTTTTTCCCTACTCAAGTATCTTCAGCAGCTGAGTCATATTTTATTGATGGATTACTGGCACATGACTTAATACAAATCAACAATGTGTCTAACATGTTTGGTAAATTTCTTGATTTGATTTTTGTATTCGGTGATTTTCATTATGCTGTTAAAACTGTTGAGTTTCCATTAGCTGTAAATGATTGCCACCATTCACCGGTAATTACTGAGCTCAAACTTTATCATTTTCATTCAAATGATGCTATTATTAATCAGTTGAAGACGGTTGCTGAATATAATTTTAGGAAGGCAGATTTTCATGCAATGAATTTGTATTTTCATAATTTAGATTGGGTTTTTATATCTAATTCTATTAATGACTTAAATTGTTGTTATGAATATTTTTTAAATAGTAATAATGCATTTCGTGCTTTTGTTCCTCTGAGACGTCCTGTAAACAATTGTGGTCCGAAGTGGGTAAAAAGGGGATTAAAAAGACTCAAAAATACCAAAAACAAAGAGCAAAAAAAGGTACACTATTTCTCTGAGCGATAAGGATCGTAAATTATTTCTACAACTTGGACGTGAATATGAGTTTCTACATAGATTCATATACAAAAATTATATGCTACAAATGGAAGATGATATTAGGAATGACCCTAAACGATTTTGGGTTCATGTCAATCGAGTTAGAAATAGCTCAGCTTTGCCTTTCCATATGACTTATATGTCTAAGAGCTCTTTGGATATTCAGTCCACCGTGAATCTTTTTGCTGAATTTTTTAGTGGAATTTATAATGATAGTCGATCTCTAAGAATTGATTGTAATAAAATTAACTCAGTCTGTAATATAAGGGAGCTTAGTATTTTTGAAAATGATATTCTGGAGGCTATTAATGAACTTGATAATAATCATAGAACGGATTCTGATAATATTTATAACTTGTTTTTAAAGAGCTGTAGATGCCTCTCCTTGCCATTGCAACTACTTTTTAATTATTCTTTACGCACGGACGAATTTCTAGACAGGTGGAAAATTTCTTCGTTAACTCCTATTTTCAAATCTAGACTGAAACATAAGGTGGAAAACTATAGAGTGTAGGGGTATTGCAAAGTTAATGGTAATTTCGAAAGTCTTTGAGAAGATTGTGAACAAGAAAATTTATCGTGAGATTAGAGGTGCTATTAGTCCGTACCAACATAGTTTTACTACCGGTAGGTCCATCACATCGAATTTAGCGATTTTTTCTAATATGGCTATTAATGCTGTTGAAAACGAATTTCAGGTTAATTTCAGTGTATTTGGATTTTTCAAAAGCCTTTGATCGTGTTCCATTATCATTAATGAGTGTTTCTAATAACGTTGGCTGCGTTAGCTTTTCGATCAGTCATTTTAAAATGGCTTGTGTCTTACTTATGCAACAAGAACCAGTTTGTTAAGAGAGGTAATTTTCAGACGAATGAGTTTAATGTTCAATCTTGTGTACCACAAGGCAGTCACCTAGGGTCATTACTGTTTATCTTAATGATTAATGACATCCCCTTGGAATTACAATATAGTCAAATCTTATTGATGCTAATGATTTAAAAATTTATTACAAAATTGCTAGTATCCAGGATTGTCTGAAGTTGCAACATGATGTGAATAATATTCAATATTGGTGTGAACAAAATAATTTCACCCTAAATATATCCAAATGTTCCGTGATATCGTTTAGTCGTCGTGTTAATCCAATTGGCTTTCAATATCGAATAGGTGATTCTTGTATTTCTCGTGTTGACGAAATAAAAGATTTAGGCATCATAATTAATAAGAAATTCTCATTCGGAAAATACTTCGATTATATTTGTGCTAAAGGCTTCTCCAGATTGAGCTTTTTGAAAAGAAATACTAAAGATTTTATAATATTTTGATATTGAAAACTTTATATTTTAGTTTAGTTCGATTTGTGTTACAAAATTGCTGTGTTATATGGGATTCAGATTATTATTTTCATATTAGGAGAATTGAGGGGGTACAAAGGGCTTTTACTAGATTTGCTTTATTTAAGTTAAATTTACTATCAGAACCAATTGAGTACAGTGTGAGATGTAAATTACTTGGGATAGATAGCTTGGTGAATAGGAGGCATATTACGTGCATTATGTTTTTTTTTGATATTTTGAATGGGCGTATTGATTCCTCGGATCTTTTGTATTGTTTACCTATATATACCCCGCCTAGATCTTTACGTTCTTTCGGTCTCTTAAGTGTTCCTTATCACAGAACAAATTATGCTCGGAATGAAGTGATTACGAAATTCATCATTAAGTTTAATTCTTTATTTATCAAGAAATGTTTTTAAAGAAGATATTTCAATGCACTTTTACTTTTCCTAATATTGTAATAACTCTATTAAACTTTCTTGCTTTTAAAATGTAAAGTAAACTTAATTTAACAAAAACAAAAAATGTCAAAGAAAAGCTTGATTTTGCTCTGTAAATAGTTCATGTAGTCTGTAGAAATTACTTCGTAGACGAAATAAATAAATAGACTCACAAAAATGTGTGATTTTTTCGAAATCCTGATTGATTTTCTGAAATTATATTATACATATTTAAATATGTACTCTTACAATATTGATTACTCATTATTTACCCAATCATTTTCGATTCTGTCATTAATAGGATGAACGTTTTCACATTTCTTAAAATTTTTTGTTTTCTCAACACGAATCAAAACTGTTTGTTTTCAGACCTATGTAAAACATTCATTTTGAAATAAGCTGTTTATTATTGATAGGTACTAAATTTATACCTATAAATTCAATTGAATCTTTTATAATGCTAGCATTTAGCGAGTTGTTATCCTTTTTTTACACGCTTATAGAACGGCTATCTGCATTCATACGTGAAAGCGGATTCAAATTTTCTAATACATTCTGACGTATAAATAAATATGTAGAAATACTATTACGATTTATGTTCCAATAAAAATCAAGTAATAAAAAAAAGAAAGAAATATGTAAATATGTGCATAGAAAAGTCGAATCTCCTGAAAAATATATTTTCAATAAGCTTAGTTTTATAAAGATTTGCCCAGTACTTTTGTCTAAAAACGGGGGCAAAAATTGATGTATGTCTATATATTAAATATTATATATAAAATGATGATTTTGATATAAATTCCGTTCGAATTATTAAAATATTACTTATAGTAAATTTATTAATATAATTTTGTTATGTAATTATTAATGAATTAGGTACTACCATATCCTATAAATTAGTTACATAATTTTTCTCCCTACTTATATGTTTTAATTTAAATGGTAAAAATTACCTATTATTTAATTATAATTAAATGATTAAGAACGACATTTCAATTACATTAACGTCAACAAAAACATTTTTTCAGAATTTAATTTATAACAAAAAGAAGTTGTGTGTGCTAGGAGATACTTTGTGCAATTTTAAGGAAGCCCTAAATAATTGAGAAAAGCTGTTAACATATCTAAACATATGAATTTTAAGCATTAATTTTTACGGTTTGCTTTGAAAAAATTTATATAGGTGTCTAAAAATGGAAAATTTTCAATTCAAGGGGTCACCCTTATAACTCTTAAAGAGAGAGTGGATCAAAAAAAATTTCTGATGTAACTTATAGTAATTGTGAAAGATTTATCTTCTCTCAAAATTTCAAGAATCTAACTAGAAAAGTTCCGGAAATATGAAGAAAATTAAATCCCACAAAATTTTATTATCACATAACGGTAAATCTATATACTAAATTTCAAAAAATTGTATAATTTTGGCTTATCAAGCTAAAAAAAATGTATTCTGTTTTTGATTTCAAAACCTTTTAGTAGAAGCTGCGATGTACACATTTGAAAATAGTAAAAATTTTCAAATATTTTTTTTGAAAAATATGCCATATGTAAACCAAATCTCCATTGCTTTGAATAATTTAGTAAGATTAGCATAATATATTCAGCAAAAAAAAAAAATTAGTTCTTGAATAAATTGACATCTATTCAATAGAAAAGAAAATATGTATTTAGAAAATATTTTGTATTAAAAAAGGACAATTGGAAAATATACAATCATTCCTTAATTTAATCACTCAATAATTTGGTTGTTGGTAACGGATCGATTTCACTACGTAACTAAGCTCATTCCCTCATGTCGTTTTAATCACGGAAATCGTGAAAATTCAGCTAATGATAAAATAGTTTGATTTTGGCTAATGCCAACCGTTCTTGCGGCCGGTCACATATATTATAGAATATACGCCTAAAAGTATGCAACGGTATTATGATAAAAAGATAATTCAAACAAAACATTAAAGTTGGTAAAGGGTCTCGGTGATCTAGTGGTTAAGCACGTAACTTATGAACCGAAGGAGTGCGGATTCCAATCCTGCAGAGGTAGCAAGTTGAATTACTAATTGAAAACAAATACCCCTTGCTGCCAAATATAGTGTAAATATAAAATACATTTAATGTATGTAATATTAATATAAATAAATAAATAAATAAATAATATAAACAAAATATATAAGGGGCTTCGGTAGCCTAGTCGGTAGGTGTGTGGCGTATTAACCGAAGGAGTGTGGGTTCGATTCCTGTACAGGTCGTAAGTGTTTTTTTCTTTACATACCCCCCTTCCGACCAAATATAATGTAAATATATAGTATATAATATAAACAAAATAAATAATATTAGTATATAATTTAATAATAGTATAAAAACCTATAATGGCCTTAGTAGCCGATGGTTTTGTAATATTGCAATATCCCATATGATTTTAATATTAATATAATTAAATAAATGAAATTAAGGTAAATTTAAATTGTAAAAATACTTTAATAATCGTATAATAAATTTTAAAAAAATACTTGATCAAAAAAATTTACTATCAATTTTTGCTAACTTCAAATTATATGTTTACAATTCATTATCATACCAAAAAAAAAAGTTAATACTTTAAAAACTATAGATACAATTATTTTTGTTTTATTAATTGACAAAATAAAATAAAGATTTTACCGCAAAATGTATATGAAAGATATCTGCAACAAACTTAATTAAAATTTAAAAAAAAAAAATAGAAAGTTTTTGGCTTTATTTTCCTTTTTTGAAGGTTTAAATTTTTTCTTTTTTTGCCTTTCAATATTAAAAGTTATTTTGTACACTTTTTTTATTGCTGTAGTTTTTATGGGTGTAAAGTAATTACAAAAATTCTGTTGCTTAATATTGTTTGTTGAATTTACTGCAATAGATACTATCATTTAAGTTTTTACTAGTTTTTATTTCAGTTGTTTTTTGTATTTTTTTTTTTTTTTTAATTTTTCTTTACATGAAAAAGGAATGTTTTTGTTGGCTAACATAGTGAATACATTTTGTTTTAATATGTATTTGGAAATGGATTTAGGATTAAATCAATGCATTTTTTTGGCTTTTATTCCAGGATTAAAACCAAAATGGTTATTCAGCCAAATATGTATTCAATTTGGATGATTTTTTGTTTTTTTTTTTTTTGGGGTGGCATTTTTTGGATCTAAAGTATGTAATAAAAAAAAAAATCAACTTGTTGGTTTTTAAATTTTTTTTTTTTTTGAAAAGAATTTTCCAATAATTTATTAATTTAGATGTAAATTTTTCTTTTATTTTTTTATTAGAGTAAATTAATAAAAACGCAATTAAGATTTAAACTGTGACATTTCTTGTGTAAAATTAACTATTTCAAGAAATTTAGGACTATATACTGCTATATTCGATCATAATTGAGAAATTTTTGTGTAGTCATATACATATTAAAGAAAATTCGTTTTATTAAGAAATGACATTGAATCCTCCTACTGTCTAAAACATTTTCATTTTAAACCTTCCCATAGAACTAATTATGCGAAACTAAAGCCATTAATAGAATGATTATGCTTTTTAATTGTCATAAAAATTTAATCAATTTAAATTTTAATATGTATTTTAATAATTTATTTTTATCTGACTAATGTAGTAGTGATTAAGTCACCAACCTCTGAAAGATCTTGGATTTAAACTTGGTTTGATGAAATAAAAAATAATATTTAAAATAAATACTGAGATGTTTCGCAAAATTTTTTGTATTGCATTTACTTTGAAAAAATTTGTATAGGTGTCTAAGGTACAGATGTTTAAAATAGCTAAGTTTCATTTTATACTTCTAATAGCTCTTAAACAGAGGAAGATATAAAACAATTTTTTGAAAGATCTTTTCTTTACACAAAATTTAAAGACCCTATCTAAACGCTTTCCGCAGATATTAAGCAAAATCATAGAAAATTTTGTTTGCACGTATATAAAATATGCCATTTTTAGATTGCAAAAATGTTAAGCAGGACTTGAGCTATATAAATTTTAAAATATAGCTTTTTTCAACTTTCAGGGGCTATAGTTCCATAACGAGTGGAGCTACATAACACAGTTATTTTACAATGTTAATAGACTTATCCACAGCTGATATTTAATTGTTCTATCTGAAACTGTGTAGACATTTTATAAATAGACGGACCAACGGACCGAGTGGAACTAATAAATAAAATTATCGATAGTCGATATTTAAAATTTTTAGTCAATTTTAAACATTCTAAAATGGCGTTTTTAAAGAAGTTCTAATTTTGGTGTAATATTTAAATTTTAAACTATTATATTTAAAGATTTTATAATGGAAGATTACGATGTCAATCCATATCATATATCATAAACTTTTCTAATTATTTGATTTTTTATTAATATTATTGCCATGAGAGCAAATATTTAATATTTTATTGTCATAAAATAAATACTTTTTGTTTTGTATTTTTATTTCTTTATATTATTCATGCATTAAATTAGGAAATATTTTTATCTAATTTTTCCGTGGCTTTTCCTTATTTTCCTTCTGACCACATTTTATTTAAATAAAATAATTTTAATATTATAAAAAAATAGGTACGGAATATAAAAAAATAAAACTAAAAATAAACATTTAAAAAAAATTCTTACAAATAAAACCTCATCATATAAGATTCATATATGAATCTACATATATATATATATATATATATATAGTATTTTGTATCTAACAAAAAAACATACTTGTCAAAATTTCCTTTACTTAATCTTTCAACAAAAATAAAAAAAATTTTTATTTTTTTTTTGTTGCTGTTGTCTTTTACTTTTTACACAATATTTTACACCCTGCAGTGTTACTTCCGAAACAGTTGGGTGTGGAAATTCTTTGATTTTTATTTTGTTTTTATTGTTTTTTTTTTAAGTTTTCCTCCTATTTTTCTCATTTTTTTTATTTTTTGTTTTTCTGTGTAATTATTTCCTTTTTATACATAAAATATCTTAGGGGTAGGGCTAAATAAAAAAAATAAAAAAAATTTTTTTTTTTTTTTTTTTGTCATAAAAAAGATGGAAAATTTTTAAGGCAATTTAACGATAAGAATTATTATAAACAAAGAAAAACAAAAAATATGAAAAACTAAAGCTAATAGCAACAGATCCTGTAGGTTGCTGACCATCTGGAAAAAAAAAACGAAAATTTATTATTATTGTATTTTATTATTTCTCTCCGATTTCCTCCAATTTTTTTTTTGGTTCCTTACACAAAAGTCATTTCATTTCAACAAAAAAAAAAAAAAAACAAGAAAAAAAAAGTGAGCTGTTAATGAAATTTAGGAAATTTAATGTGTTTTTATCCTGTTTGAATAGGTTTATTGTTGTTCAATATTTTTATTATCCGAAATTTTAATCAAAATGAACTACATTAAAAAATAGACTTACAATTTGAATGGAATTTGTCTTATGAAAGCAGTTCTTCACACAGCTTTAATATATTTTTTTTAAAATGTCGGACTTTTAATTCCAACCATAAGATTAAACATAAAAAAAATTCATTAGCATTTAATTAGATTCCAAATCGTTTTAACTATTGTTTTGTGAGATTAGTGAGATTTATACTCATAATATAGGACTCATATATGCACCCCAATAATGAAGTATGTCCTTATCTATAAACCCAACTCTGGAAAAACAAAAAAAAAAAAAATTGTGAAAAGCGAAAGTGTGTTTCCACCATATTTAATCAGAAAATACTGATAAATTTCTAAACTTAATTTTCAGAACTCTCATTGTTCCAAAGGTCGTTTTAAGGATCTGAAATCTAGTTTCCCTATTTTTAAATTATTTTTAGAAAAATTTTAACCTATAGTTAAAAATTTTCAAATAAAATGATTTTATTTACACTAATTTTAGTTATTTTAGCATTCTACTGTAAATATCTTAAGTAACACAGTTTTTCTTTTTATTTTGTCATTTCGGTCTGAATTCATATGAAAACAAAAAATAAGAATAAAAGATTCAAAATAATACCCTTGTAAAGAAGGTGAAACAAAAAATTGAGTTGGAAAATTTGAAGTACTTTTAATATTTTTTATTAAGTCCAATTTTAAGTAACAAAAAAAAAAAAAAAAAAAGAAGAAAAGCTGTTAGGATTGTTAATTTAAAAACAAAAAATCCAAAGTAAAAAAAAAAAAAAAAGATGTTATGGTTATTTTACAAGTGTTTTATAGGATAAAAATATCCGGTATGAACGAAAAATATTACACAGAAGTTCAATTCAAAAGTGTACAAAAATTTATTTTAAAGAAATGTATTAAAAGATACATACATACATTACACCTTAAAAATAATTTCGAAGGGAAGCAGAAAGATTAGATTTGCCTAAACTTATGATCATTTTTAATTAATAATATAAAATTGTTGAAATTTTCTTTAAAAACCATTCAATCCATTCAATTTAAAAAAAAAACTACTTTAATTTTCTCCAGGGTTATAATTAAATTCCCCCAGGAACAAAATCTGTATTTTTGAATTGTTTATAAAAAGAAAAATAAAAAAAAAAAATCTAAAACATGTAACATAGATACTAAAAAAACATTAATTAATAATCTCAAATAATTTGTTACTAAATAAAATTAATCCCAAAGCACTTATTGTTATAAACTACTTGTTTAATAGTTTTCGAACAACTTGTGGAAATACTTGGAAAATATAATATTAATTTAGTTTATATATAATAAATACATATTATATATTATATTATATACAATACATACATATGAAGAATAATTAAAATATATGCTGTATTTGTGGTTATTAGAATAATATGCATAATATTACATTTATACATATATAAATATATTTAGGTCATCAATTTAACCCTTCCCTTTTCTTTCTTTGAAGAAAAAACATCAAACCGATATATACTTAGAATTTGTTGGATTTAGATTCAATGGATTCGAATTACACATTTTCTATTTATTTTTATTCAAATTTGATTAATATTTAAGGTTTATTTAAAAAAACAAAAAACAAAAATTGTAAATATTAAAATTTTTTTTTTTATTTTATTTTAGAAGCATTTCATCCTTTAACAATGCTGTATTCTTCAGTAGACTTGTAGTGCTGAATTACCTTGGTAACTCCTAGTTTAAACTTTTGATTAGTTTAACTAATATTTATATGATATATAAAAAATTTATCTGTGAAGTATAAAAATATTTTGCGTAAAACCATTATTAATCGAAAATGAAATTAAAACCCTTTAATGAAATTTTGAAAAATATTCAGAAATGGAATAAAATCACAATTAAAATGTTATTACTTGTTTTTTATAAATGACCTTAAGTTACCTTATTTATTAAGAAAACTAATATATAGGCATGATTATATGCTAAAAATGTATCGTACAAAAAATACTCTGAAAAGTAAAATTTTTAAATTCAAGAATGTTTAATTTTTCATTTAAATTCTTAATCCTTCATCCAGGAAATCAGGAATTCTTCTTAATACGTTTCTTAAAGAAAACGTTCAACTATATATTTGGGAAAATCATAATTTTTGGCGTTTTTAAGTTGTCGTTTTCATCGTACATTAGAGATTTATAAAAGTCATAAAAATCCCATCTCGGCTCGAATCCCATATACGTCGGAAGAGTTATTCCCCCTTACAACATTTACAGCCACGCCTGTACAGGAAAGGCTGTGTAATTTCCTGTTCACAATTATGTGACAGAGAAATGCACTAAAAAAAAAAAAAAAATTTGTTTATTTATTTAACAAACATGGCTACAACATACAATATTCTACCCAAGACATAAAGTCACTTTTCCTGTAGGATGCGGGTGTGCAAATAAAGGTATTATGAGTTAGCTTTACTTTATGTTAAAACGCTCTTAAATAATTAATAGTACTTAAATAATACAACCACATATTCACCAATAATTCCCAAAAACCAGAATTTTCATGGTTAAAAACGTAACCAGAAACAAGATCGATTCTGTTATAATTTCTTTTCGACAAAATCGACATTTTTAAGTTCAGCCATATTCTTCACTTTGCCTTATTTAAAATGGAAATGAAATATTGCCGAAATCGAAAAGAAAATAAAGTCAAACTTTATTTTTATCAGCAAAAAATAATTTTGTTTGTAATTAATTTTAAAGTTTTGTTTGGAAAAATTGGATGATTTTGGTTATTATAGCTGAGATGGTCAGAATCTTTAATAAATCGATATAATATATAAATATTCTAGATGTCTTTCATTCATATTATTTTATATACACATATAAACGACTGGAAGTTTATAATATTATTCTTCTTAATATGTTCTGAATGAAAATAAAATAAATAAAAATTTTTAAAAAAACAGCTTTTTTGAACTAAAAAGTAGAAAATAAATTTTCAATAGCAAATTTTTCTGTAATTTTCTAAACTATATTGTTACAATCGAGATTTCTTTGAAAAAGTTTATTTCAATATGTCAAATATATATATAAATACAAGTATATATAAGTTTTATAGTCTGTGAAATTAAAATAAAAGCTGGAGGCAACAAACGCATAACTATAAACTTATATTTTTAAATTTTGCCTCCAGCTTTTATATTAATTTCACAGACTTTAAAACTTATTATATACTTATATTTATATATATATTTGACATATTGAAATAAACTTTTTCAAAGAAATCTCGATTGTAACAATATAGTTTAGAAAATTACAGAAAAATTTGCTATTAAAAATTTATTTTCTACTTTTTAGTTCAAAAAAGCTGTTTTTTAAAAAATTTTTTTTTTTTATTTTATTTTATTCTTTTTAGTAACGACAAATATAAGTATTGAATTGATATTTTTTTTTTCCTTGTTTAATTTTGAATTTTTACAGTTGCCCTCACAGTCTATAATTATATTATTACCTGTTATAATATAGAATATATTGAATTTTTTTATTATTAATTTATTGTGGCAAAATTTTTAAAAAATTTAGAAAACGTTGCATAGCTAAATTCAAAATTTAAATAAAAATATTGCAATTTTATAATGTTCCACTTAAAAATGCGACCCTTTGAAAACTTTGATTTATACACTGCCTTGTTTTTTCTTCATTTTATAGCATGACATTTTAATATTTCTTTTTTTCTATCTGTTATATGTGTAAATATCAGATGTGCACATATACATAAGAAATAGTCTTTAAAAATATTTAAAAACAATCAAAGTAACATTTTTTGTTCTATTTTTTTCTATTCGTTTTTATTTTTCTTCCAGTATTACATTTTCCCTTTTTTTTGTTTTCTGTTATTTAGATACGCTAAGTATTTCTTTTTTTTTTTTAAATGTTTAATTTATACACGCATTCTATTTAAAAAATATAAATTATAACCTATAGAACATTCTGAATTTTTTTTTGTTCGTTTATGCTTACCGTCCATTCATATGCATACATAAAATTTTTATTATTTTGTTCGTTTATGTTTAACGTCCATTCATATAAATACAACTGTTGCCTACATATTAAAAAATAATAAATCGATAAATCAACTAAATAATAATAGTTGGGAATTTGGGAATTTGGTGTGACTGTGTTAGCAGATTTTTAAAAGTACAGCACACATAAAAATATGCATACCATTTTTGTACATGTTTGTACCTACATATGTAGTAAAAAAATGTGGTTTTAAAAGTATGTAATTGAGAACATATTAAATTGCTTACTTCTAAATGATAATGTTTTTGAATTAAAAAAAAATTATTTTGCTTTTTCTAGACGATGTAGATATACATATATGCATGTATGTACATAACATATATTTTATGATTATTTCATAATTACTGTTATTGAAAAGAAAAATATTGTTGTTATTTACTATTTTTAAAAAAGACTGAATTTCTTATTTTTAATATATTCTTTTTGTTGTTTAATGTTTTTACATATATGGAAATATATTCTTAGTTTTTATACTTCAGAAAAAGGCATTAGTGGTGCAGATCATCATTCCCTAATAGATTTAAAGGCAGTTCCCAATTTAGATATCAATGTTAGGACCATAATATGCGATTTTAATATGTTAAGAGTTTCGAAAAAAAAGCCTTATTTTAATTATAATTAAGAAAGGAAAAACACATATCTATATAAATATTATAAATAAACACATTGCTTTTATAAATGAAAATGTATACTAAAAATCAATTGATTTGATGAAAAAAAACTTAAAGTTAACACTTGCTTACTAAATTTTAAGTAAATACATATTAAGTTTTACACTGTGTTCTCAAGTGCGACACATTAATTTGTTTACACATTCATATCTTTCAAATTCATCGCTTTCAAACCAAAAATATTTTCGAAGCACATATTATTACATATTTTGAAGTATGTACCTATGTATATGTACACATACAATGCAATGGTCTCCATAAAAAACAATAGTCTTTTATAGAAAAAAAAAACATTTATGTTTTACGAATACGTATTGGGATTGGTAATTTAGATAAAATGTTTTATTTTGGTTCTGTAATAATTCTGTTAAAAATTCTGTTATATCTTTGTATGAAAATTTAATTTTGAAATTAATGTTTTTCGATATTATTATTTTAAAATCATGTATTGTCATTGGGATCTGATCTAATGAAGAAATTTTCAAGTCTTCAGCTCAACGGGAAGTGTGTTTAAAATGGCTTCTAAGATTCCATCCTTTATCCAACCAAGTTAATAAAAAGCTGTTAAAAAGATGATATATTTATCCCTTTTTCCAAAAATACTACAATAAAAAGTTTTGGTTTTACTACAATTTGTTTTACTTAAATCTTCTGTAAAAAGGGATTCCTATATATCCCTATATACAAACAGTCATATAGCTAACACAAAGCCAGATATGTATTTTTAACAATTTTCAAAAAACGACAAAGAAACTTTTTGGAAGAAATGGAACTAACAACACGTTCTGAATATATAACCAAAAAAAGGTGAAACACATAAAGTTTAGAAAACGGAAATAAGGTCTATTTGCTATTCGACTTTATTTCTTCTTCGAAGCGACAATAAAAACGCGCTTCTGGTTTTATTACCACTTTTAAAGTGAAATAAAGTCTTTCCGACCTTATTTCGTGATGAAGTATTTCGCAAAACTGACTAAGTTTGTAATTAAAAATTCCAATGTTTAACTTTTAAAAACCACTTAATTCTAATTTTCGTTTTATTGCGGTTTAATATACAAAATATATTTACATAATATGTATATATATTACAATTTTATTTTAGCATATACATATATGTACATACATGTAATTTAAAACAGTCTACACCTGTAATTCACGAATATTTTTTTTTTTTTTTGATTTTTTTATGTTTATCTGAAATTAAAATTTCGTTACAAAGTAAAAACGTAAAAACGTAAAATCACTTATACAATAATGTATGGATTTTCATATTAAGAAAACTTTTTCATATTAAAAGTCCTTGTTATTGTTTTTGTTATACATTAAACATTGGTGTAATCAATTTGACAAGAACTCAAACTATAAACTTACAAAATAAAAAGAAAAAAAAAAAAAATACAAACACATAAAAAATTGGTTAAAAATTGAAACAATTCAACAACTTTTTGGTTCATTCATTCTTTTATTCATACATGTCGGTTTATATATTTTTTCTTTTCATTATAAATATACATACATGTACATATATATTTTCTATACCATTATTATGGGAAATTCATTAAGTATTTCAATTTATCTCCTTATGAATTCATTTTTCATCCTAAAAATGTTATTTTATATATATACATATATATATATATATATATATATATATATAAAATCATGCGTGAACATAATATAAGTATATGAACATATTAAAATGGATTTAAATGTCAACCGTTTTACCTTCATTAATGTTTTATGTATGTGAGAAATTCGTGAATTGTTTTATAATCTTTTCAAAAAAAGAAATGGCACGTACATATTTTTCATTTGAAAAATGCACATCAAAAATTATCTTTACAAGTGTACAAACATATTTTTTAAGCAATTTAATAGAGTACATTTAAATTTATGTATAAAGGATATTACAGTGTTTCTTAAAATTATATGAAAAATTAAGAAAATGCAGTAGAATAAAAATCTAGGGGTTTTTAAAGGTGTACATTTTCAAAATCCTAGACAAGTAGGTAGTTTATCTATATAGTTTATTTTAGCAGATCCACAGGACAGTTTAGGCTTATTGTGATAATCTGGATCAATTTTTCTTCTAATTAAACCATTGGCAGATTATTATAAGGCGTTATAAATCGATTACGTCCATCTTCGGCAGATCGATAAAATTATTTAAGAAGAATTTTCCCAGAAATTTTCTTCTTTTGAGAGCAAAGAGGTGGACATTCACATAAAAGATGATTCTTTTTAATATTAATCTTTTTAGCTTCTGTAGGAGTCATATGAGTGTATAGTTATAATCTTTCGGCATGTTTACCGACCGGACAGTGTCAAATTAACGCCTCTATTAATATTATATTACTGCTGTTGCAGCAATTTAGGGGTAAAGGTCTAAAAGATAAAGAAAGCAAACATTTTTTTAAATGGTCATTCCAAATGCAATGGAGGTTTAAATATTTCAAAAATTTTGTTTTGCAATACGTTTTAAATTTAATTAGTTATCCTTTTTGTTGTTTTTGGTTATTTAAATATTAATACCTATAATTAAAAAAGTTATGCTACTTTTGTCTTTGATTTAATTTAAAATTGTCTCATCACGAACGGTTTAGAAATTTTATAAACAGACGGAAGAATAGACAGAGTAAAGCTAATATAAGCATTTTTGGTATGTTTCTAGAACTCAGAAGAAATTTATATCTAAAGCGTTATGGGATATATTAAAAAAAAAAATGATTTATATTTGTCTAGGTCTGAGTGCATCACTACTGTTATAGTCCAGTGGTTTTTAAGGAAAAACACTCAAATTAAACTTTTTATAATCTTAAAAAATTAAAATTGCTAATAATTACATGTGATCATGTCGGAATTCTTAAAAACTAAACCACGTAAAGGCGTAAAATGAACTGAAATACCTTTTCTTTTATAATTTTTTTCCTTGCCACTCCTATAAGGATACATAGGACATCCACTAAGTTATTTCCTATTCATATTTGACAAAGCTTCATTTTCGTGAATCATTAATTTCACTAAGCCGTTGATTACTTAGCTGTAGCCATTGATTAAGACTACTTATAAGATGTTTCTGTTATTTCTGCGTGATCTATTATTATCTTATATTAGAATTATGTTTTATTTATTATTTCATTATATACCTATCACAATATGATATTACTTATAATTTATAAGATATATTACCTTGTTTTTAATTTAATTATATTATACTTATATCTATATTATTTTTTATTAATCTATATAACCTAGCCGGGGTATGAATCCGAGACATTTTGTATATGGAAGGTCGGTATGTTAACCACTATACAATTGTCTGGATTTCTTTTAATAAGAAGCAAGTATTATATACTTTCTGATAAAGTTTTATAGATCACTGTTTATTTTTAAAATATTAAGAAATTATTTTTATAAATTAAATTTTTAAAATATTTAAGTCGACAACACCTGTATTCTAGAAATCTGGATTAAAATTTTTATTTAATTTTGTTAAACATAGAAAAACCCTAAGAGCGCTAATGCTAAAAGAGTTAATGCTCTATCTACAATGAATGAACTTGTTCGCTCTCCATTCATAGACTACTATCAAAATAAAGTTGAAATGTGAAAATGAAATGGAAAAAGTTTCATAACTTTTAACTTTTTTCGCTTTCTATACGGATTCTAGTGTCTAATAATTGAACAGTATTAAAATAAAAAATAAAAGGTAATTTTATTTTAAAGGTATATATTTTTTTTTTTTTTGTTTTCAACTCAATTTCATATATTAAAGAAAGAAAATATTGAAGTAAATATTAGTTAAAATTCAGAAAAAGACAAAATTTAGAAAAATTAAAATGTTCGAACTTTTAACATCAGAAAAAGCCATCCTTAAAATAAAAATGTTGTGAGCCACTGTATATGTCATATGATTTGCTTACACACTAAGTTTTTGGCATCAGAACATTATTTTTCTCAGAATAATTTTTATATGTAGGCATACATTTACTTACATATGTTTGTTAGTGTATAAGTATAGGTAATATACTTAAAGTTGACATTTATATCAAATGATAACATTATATGTTTGTCGGTATATGAATGTATATTTTATATGTGGCAATATATATATATATACATTGTTGATAAAAAAAAGCCTTACCAACAAAAATATGTTGAATTTCGTACAATTTCTTGGTGTGATTCAAAATTAATGATTCGTTCATTATTTACTATAAGACTTCTTTTTTTTTTAACTTTTTCTTTCATTTTTTTCGCAAATTGTTACTTTTATTAATTTTTTCGCAACAAAAAGAAAAAGACAAAAAGAATGAAAAAATAAAGTGACGATTTCGTTTTTTTTTTTTTGAGCATTACGTTTCCTCTAAATTGAGTATTTGATTCATTTTGCTTTTTTTTGTTTTGTGTGGTGTGTGGTGAAAGTGGAAAATCACCTCAATTCAACTTGATCCGTTCTAATTTGAAAAGTTGAAATTGTGTGTAAAATTTATTTAGTTTTAAATGACGATAATTTACGTATAGGTACGTATTACGTATGTATTTTACATATATACTTTTAAATGATTTGTGGATTTAGTGTGTATTAGTCATGTATTTAAAAAAAATTTAACAATTTAATTATGTTATTTTTTAAATATTTATTTGATGCAGTTTGATTGAAAAATTTGATTGATGCAATCAAGTCAAGTTAGACTACAGAACTGAGTACTGACTGACTTCTTCTTAAACATTAATTAATATACGAATCTTTGCCGGTTAAAGTGAACAAGAAATTGTAGAAATTTTTTTTATTGAAGAAAATAGGAAAGACCAAATTATGCCAAATTATAGAATGCCCCTAAAGTATATGTTCCACCAGAATTAGATAAATTAAGGCTAGATACACAAAATCCAAAATACAATTCAATACAATATCGTATGGAACCAATTGACAGAACTCCTCAGATTTTAAAATATTTTGATTGCTTTTCTATAAATGAAATATGCGATGTAATAATCTTAGGTTGTAATGAATCATCTGGAAGATTATGGGATAGAATTGTTTGGGGATTTGAAAATGTTCAATCATTTGGTGTTGAGAATACGGCTGCCTTTAAAATACATTTAGATACGAATATTACGAATTTATGTTTTGTGGATCAAAAAACATTTCTTGCTTCACAAGCAAATGGAAATTTACAATTGTGATCTACACAGTCAGCAAATAAGAGTTCAGAAAGTGGATACTGTTTATTTTTAACAAGTCAAACAGCCAAACATGCTTCTGTTATAATATTATCTATGAACACCTTGAATAAAAATTTTGTTGTGATTAGATGTAGTCAAAGTTTATTAAAAATTTGGAATTTTGCAGTAGGACATATGTATTTATATTCAATTCATGTAATGCATAGTGCTCATTCTGATAGTATCATAGGAATATCCAGTTGAAAGAAAGTGAATCTGAATTTGCAACATTGTTTATTAGATCTTAGTGTTTTGATATAGGATTATAGACAACAAAGACCGGTAACTAGTCTTAATGTGGCGATGATCATATAATTGATCCAAAAATTCCAAATATTATAGAAAAATTCAGATACATATAACAGAAGACATATAACAAAATTACAATGTTTTTGAAGAAACAAATGTGATCAAGGTATAAGATATTAAGAAAAATTCTTCTGCAGGTGTATCAACACATGGATGTATTTATAAAGATTCAACTGCAACGAATTTTGTAGGAGATGCTTTATGGAATCCATTAACTTGCAATGAATTACTTTCTATTGGTTGGGATTACAAATTGAACAGACAAATTGTTAATTAATATTTTCAACTTTTTTGTCAAATAATACGAAAAAAAAAATTGAAAAGTTTTCTTTGTTTGAATATGGGTCGTATTTTATTATCGCATTTAAAATAAATTAAAACAAATTATATATTTGTTATAGCGCAAAAGGACAAATGTAAATATTGAAAGTATTTAGCATTTGATTTTATAAATAAAACAATTTTATTAACTCATCATTTAAATCAAATCAAATCAAATCTAAATTTTTATTTATTTATTTCCAGTATATAATACCTAATTATCTAATATAATTATAGTTACGTTATCCTAACTAGCACTGGCAGGTAGAAACCTTTATATATGATAAAGTTCTGTATTTAAAAAAAACGAGAGTCCAATACTGTTGCTCCGAAAATTAATAGTTAACTATATGGAGTTTTTAATAAAGCCATAATCAAGGAGTCCTTCAAAATAAAATTCTTTGATTGTTGAAAAGAAGGTGCACATTTTTCAAAAGACTAATAAAAACAATTTAGGATAATATAAACTTATGCTGAAGTATTTTTATACCCTACACATTAAGTATAGGGTATATTAACTTTGGTATGGTGTTTGTAACCACAAAAAGGACGCGAGTTAGGTATAGACATGTATATATATTCTGAATCAGGATCACCTCAGGAGTCGATTTAGCGATGTCCGTCCGTCCGTCCGTACGCACGATAACTCAAAAAATAATGATGCTATCTTGATGAATTTTAAATTGTAGGTTAACAATGACTAAGGTAAGGCGGGGATTGTAAATGGGCGAAATCGGACCATGCGTTCGAGTACTTCCCATAAAACTCCCAAAACCGAATACGCATATCTTCGAATTTAATAAAGATAGAAACTTAAAATTTTGTACGAGGGTGTGTTTTCCTGAATCCCTGATATGCCTAAAATTTGAGATGAATTGGAGTGGTTGTTCGGGTACCTCCCATACAAATCTCAAAACCGAACAAGCATATATTCGAAATTAATAAAGATAGAAACTTCAAATTTGGTACTAGGGTGTTGTATCCTGAATCTCTTATTTGTTGAAAATTTGAGATGAATTGGGGTAGCTGTTCGGGTACCACCCATACAACTCCCAAAACCGAACAAGCATATCTTCGAAATTAATAAAGATAGAAACTTCAAATTTGGTACTAGTGTGTTGTTTCCTGAATCCCTTATTCGTCCAAAATTTAAGATGAATTAGAATGGTTGTTAGGGTATCTGCCACACAACTTCCAAGACCAAACAAGCATATCTTCGAAATTAATAAATATATAAACTTAAAATTTGATATAAGAATATTCTACCCTGTTGATGTCTATAAAATTTGAGATGAATTGGGGTGGTGGTCCGCGTGCCTTCACACACTTCCAAAGACCTAAGAAGCTTATTTTCGAATTTAATAAAGATAGAAATCTGAAATTTTGTACAAAGGTTGTAAAAACATTTATTTTTTTAGCTTAGTTATATTAAATACTTAACTAAAATAACTTATGGATTTTTAATTTAATTTGAATTTTTTAGGTGTAGGGTATAAATAAGTCGGTTACATCGACTTACTGTTACTTTTACTTGTTCTTCTCTCAAAATTGCAAAGTTCTTGCCAAAAGTGCACCAGTAAAGTTATGAAGGAAACAAAATCATGCAAAACTTTGTTTTTACATAAGGGTAAATTTAAACACTAAATTGAAAAGTGTGACTTTTTTTAGTGTTTCTAAATTGAAAAATATTAAGCTGTCCTGATAAGAGATATACAATATTTAAAAAGTAATCTTTTGAAACTTTGAGAGACTGTAGCTCCATAATGGATCTGCAACATTAATTTTTTTTAAAAAACCTATGTGTAGTACCTATGCCGTTTTTTTTCTTTATCTTAAACGGTGTAGAAGTTGTGTAAACAGATGGAGTGAGAGACGGATAAACAAAGCATGAGAAAAAATTCACTAATAGTTCTACGGAATCATATTGTTCTATTTTTAACTTTATAACTTTAAAGAAATCGGTTTAATTTTGTTTTTTTAATTCCGTAAAACAATTACTATTTTTAGAAGTACATAACTAAAAAATTGAAAAAAAATTATTGAAAAGAAAAATAAAAAAAAAAACTTTAAAATAGTTTATTTGTAAACATTGTTTTTATTTTCCAATACAAAAGACCTTCTTCTAATAATTATTAATATTAAATTTCATATTAAATTAAATTAAATAACTGTATTTTATACCCATAAGTATATCTATAGAATTTATAATAAACAAAAGTCACGAACAATTCCTAAAAAGATAAGTTTTAAATTAAGAAAAGGACAGAAATGGAAAGGGATAATAGTTATTTTCATTGTAAAGCTTAT
The DNA here is from genome assembly GCA_947095535.1 of Poecilobothrus nobilitatus. Lineage (NCBI taxonomy): Eukaryota > Metazoa > Arthropoda > Insecta > Diptera > Dolichopodidae > Poecilobothrus > Poecilobothrus nobilitatus. The sequence continues at coordinate 172,175,761 of OX352774.1, forward strand.
CATCCTTCTTTTTGTATTCTAGAAATTAAATAAATTATTGATTTCATGTACAAGTTATTAAAACAACAACCACTTTAATTATATAGTTTGATCGAAAAATTACTATTTTCAATTTTTTAATTGCTTTGTTATTCGAATTTTGAACAAATAAGTTTTTTTTTTTCGAAAAAAAACTTTAAAAGTGATATGAAAAATCTTTTTTACTTCCTAGAACTTTTATAAAGGTTATAGGTATAGAGGTTCGTAAATTGGATATACGTAAAATTTTCTGTAGGGTAGATAAAAAAATATCTTTCATTCCACTGAAATATGTTACATTTCCCTGTTCAAAACAATAATGCAAAGCATGCTAGAAATTTTTTACCATAGATTTGTGTGGTGATCTGAATTAAGGCCCTGCGAAATAAAGCCCCCGGGGTGTTATTTCCCATTTAATGAGAAATAACACCTTGGGCTTTTATTTCTCATAGTATATAATAGAAATATATAAAGATTTTGAAAAAAAGGGCAATCCTGCTTTTGTAACCAAAGTCTCGCATACATGAATTCATAAATACTCTGAAAAAAGGATCAACTTTGATTTTTTAACCAACTTAAATATGCTTCCTAATATAGAATCTCGCATAGAAAAATATATATAAATATTAAATACATATTGTTTTACATCTAATATATTTTACTTATATATAAGTTTATATTTTTAAATTCCAGGTTTGAATATTACAAAAATGAATTTTGTTACATATTCAATGAGAAATAATAACTCGGAGCTTTATTTCTCAAGAAGTCGAAGATTCAATTAAAAGAGAAACAACACCCTGGGGCTTTATTTCTCATAGAAATCGTAGTTCAACTCAAAAGAGAAATAAAACCTCGGGGCTTTATGTCTCAATTACTATGAGCTTACAGGTGTCTAATAACAGCAAAGTTTTAATTTTCATACCTTAAAACCAACACATGCAAGAGGAAACATAGTTTTTGAGGTAGTATAATAAAAAAAAAAAAATAATAATAATAATAATAATGTTAATATTAATAGCTATACTACAGTGCCTTCAATTATTATATAACTACCTTCAATTATTATCTCATTCGGGAAGGTTTTATATACTACTATATATAAGTTGTAACTACTGAAAGCTTCATCACTGATAGCAAAATGATAATAATGATCATAGACTAACTCATTGTTCCCTTCCTGTCCCACTCCTCAATTCCAAGCTTTCATATCCTTATCCTATCCTTTCCTATCTCTTCTTCCTTCTTCCTTATCCTATTTTTCCTTCTTTTAGCCAATCTACTAAATTAGCAAATCGGGATATAATCTCATTTTATTGATTAATAGGATGGGGTGGATTTAGTTAGTAAGAATCTGACAAGGTGCTATTCTTGATGTATTTGAGAAATTTCCATCTATCTTAGGGGAATCAAAAAATTTATTTTTAAAGATCCGATTTATCTCAAAATTCAAGTTTCCAACTTTATAGAGGTTTGTGAAATACCGCACGTCGAAAAAATTTATTTAGTTGATTGCAGTTCTATTTAAAATTTATTTAATAATAGAGAGGGATAAAAAAATTGCTCTACAACATAATGCACGTATTTGTAATGAAATTTACCTATATGGTTGAGTTCATGATTTAATGATTTAAACTTTATATGAAAAGTGAACAGTAAGACAGACTAACAAACTGAAGCTAATAAGAAAATAGTGCTAAAAATTAAAAGAAACATTTTGAATGTCTTAAGTAGTTAAAATGATAACTGCGGTGATCTAAATTTTTACCTTTCCAAAAACTAAAAAAAATTTGAACGTTTATTGATTTTTTCTTCATAAAATTTTTATACAGAACACAAAAAATAATTAAACCTTAAGTGCATTTCAATTTAATATATTATATCTATTTTTTAAAATACCACAAACTTTTTGATATCGAAATCCAAAATTGTAGTTTAAAATTATGCAGAAATAATATCTTTGTTAATCCAACATTTTATTTGAAATTTTTATGAAAAGTATGGAAGAAATTTCCCCTATTTATCTACAAATTGTGACCTTAAAATTGTTCTCTTCTAATAACACCAATTAAGAAACAAAATTAATGTTCAAGGATTTTAAGCTTTTTTTTCTTTATTTCATTTACTATTAATTTTGCTGCTTAAATGGTTCGATAATTGCAAACAAACTTCCCCACAATAATATTTCTAATATTTTTAATCATATGATAACAAAACAAATAGATACTATGGTTTGGTACCAAATAGATACCATGGTTTAATTAAAATAGAATACAAGCAGTCTATATGTATGTTATAAAAAAAAGATATATAATGCCCAAAAATAACACGGAATGGGTTTTATGTTATTTGCGACACGGAAATAAAGCAGAAATCGGGATTTTTTGTAATTCGCTCTTAATTCTGTTTTGAAATGGAAAGCCAAAATGGAAATCGAATAGTGAATAAAGTCAAATTTTATGTTGTTTTGTTTGTAATTCTGCAAAAAACGTACAACCCAAATTTAGTAATCAACCAGAACATCCCTTCAAATTATTTGTTTTACATACTTATTTTTACAACTAATCTTTTAAAATAGTCGGCAACATCCTTCAAATTTTTACTAACAGAAATTTCACTTTTGTAACCAACTATATGGATGGATCCATTCTAATTTAAAAACTCGTATATCTTTTTTAATAATAATAACATAAGTAGGTATTATCTGTTTCTTTAGAATAAATATTTTTCGAATTGGTAATAAATGTAGGAGAATATGTAGATTCATTTTTCGGTTCGATAATAATAAAGTCTTATAAGACCTAACACTACAATTGCACTAATTAGGTTTGATGAAAGTAATCAAGCTTTCGATTGAAAATATGTTATATATTATATAACATCTAACATTCTTTCGATATAAATATATTTTAGGCGGAAATAATTTTAGGTATCATATTGCCTCGTTCCATATTTTTTGTATTTTCATTTCTTTGTTATAAAACAAGGAAGCAAATAAAGAAGAAGTAATATTACAATATTTCTTGATGGTTTATTAATCATTCAACAAAAAGATGATATATAACATTTTTTCCAGAAATTTTATTATAAAATATTTTGGCTCTATTACAATGGTTTCACTTTAACTTTTTGAGAAAAAATCATGATCTTCAAAAATCTTAATTTTGGAAAAACGAGCTTAAAAATGCAAATGTTCGAAGCCAACCCAAAGTCAGAGATGCGTTTTTGACAAAAAAAAAAAAAACTTTAAGAAAATAACAAAGAAACTATCTAAAATTAAGGGAAGAAACAAAATTTTCTGAATACAAAACGAAGAAAGCAAAAATACATAATATTTTGAAAATGCAAATAAAGTCAGATTTATTATCGGTTTAAAAGGGAAACCTGGTCACCAAAAAAGGCATCAGCTTTAATTAAAACATTTTGATGAATCTGAAAATAAAATTTAAAATTTATAAAATCAGTAATTAAATAAAGTTAAGTGTTTGCAGCCTAAACTTATGCAACATAAAATTTAATAAGTGATATTTAAATATACTTATCTAAAAGCTTTGTCTTAAATTTTTCAAATGTGAAGCACTCTAAATTTATATTCAAGATTTAGTCACTATAGAGATCAATTACGCAAGGGAACTTCAAATAAACTATATGAAGCCTAAAAAGCGCAATAAAGAAGCGAAATGCTACACGTTTTTGCAGTTATCCTAGAACATGAAGAAGAAGAAATAATAACAAAAAAAAAATGGTTAAACAATAATGGGATATTTAAATTACTTGCAGAGTAAAAAAATCAGTAATAAGAAACGGTGAGACGATCTAGTATCATAAATTTTTAATGACAAAAAAAAAAATAAAACTAAACAAATAAAAAAAATTTAATTAAATATTACTTATTTACTCATACCATTTTGTTTTCTTTTTTTATATTTTTCTATCATTTTATGAAGCCATCAACATTTTACCATAAATTGTTTATAAAAAGGAAATAAAATATACGTATATAAACGTACATATCTATAAAAAAGTATTTTCATTAAAATTAATAAACTTAACTAAAGACACAGGTATACCAAAAAAAGAAAAAAAAAAAAAATAATTATTTAATAAAAAAAAGAAAAAAGGGGAAAAAAACAAAAGAGGTGAAAGTTATTATCATAATTTGCTTTTATTAGTATTAAAATGAATGAATAATTAAATAGTACAAACAAACATACAAAGTTACAAACACTTATCATTTAAGAAAATATGTTAATGTATCTATCTATGTCTAGAATGTTTAATTTATATAAAAGGATAATTATATATATTTGCCGGTTAAAATACATATAATAAAAACAGCCTCGTTTTTGTTATAATATGTTTTATAATATGTAATAAATTGTCAGTGAAGTCTTTAATATAATAAATTTAAATACTGTTTAACCCTTAAATGTCCCGTTAATAAATTTACTATAGCCCTGATTTTATATTAAGTTCTGACAAATAAAAAAGAAAGAGATCCTTGAACAAGGAAACTATCACAGTTTGGCAATAGTTTGGTAAATTCAATAAATTTATTAGTAATAAATTTAGGCGGCACAATACTCAACAATGCCTAATTTTACCAAGCTTTGTTGATTACTTAAATTATTTTTTTGAACACTAAAATAGCGGCTTTTAATAATATTTTTGAATTTTGACAAAAAGATACCGTTTTTGTATAATAACCAGAAAATATGCATATTTACCTAATTATATAAATTAACCATAATATAAATAACAATAAATAACTATATAAATATTTATATTACGGTAAATATATATATATATATAGTATGAAAATAAAAAAACTTAAAATAAAATTTTAGCAACAATAAATATTTGTACATATATATATATATACATAAAACTAATATAAGAGCAATCATCAACATTTTCATCATACAGATTCTCATCATCTTTTTCTTATTCTTCACAATCCTCTAGATTTTATTTTGTATAATGATAACCTCTAATAAATTTCTACAATAAGTAGATTTATGTGACTGTATATTATTTTTCTTGAGTTTATTTAAATTTACAGTGCAGGTCTAAATAATTGATACATTGTGTAAAATAACAATTTATAAATAAAATAGCAAGGATATTTTTTAATCTTCTAATTGAAAAATATTCATACTAAAGTAATAATTAAAGAATTATTTCGATGATCCTTTGATTTTAATTCTATTCAATTTATATTTATTTTTAACGACAATAAAAGTTTATTAATAATACAGCTACAACTCTGTGGGGATGTATCGATATTCCAAAAAAAAAAAAAACAATTGCGAAACAGATATCAAAAATTTGAAAGAGTTTAAATGACTTGGAAAACAAAATCAATAACGATCTAAATAAAATTGCTAATCAGAGCAAAATAAATCCGATCGGTTTCAATTCTCTGAAACACAAATCTGCTTAACCTCAGAGAATACAAGTCCCTTTAACCCTGTTTTTAACATCCAGGGGAAGAATATGCCTCGGTTTCTAAGAATGCCGCAAAATTTTTATGGTTTTTGAGTTCATATAAAGTGAATTTTATTTCTCGGGAGTTAATTAATATAGTATGAAATATATAACGATTATATTGGATCCAAAATGATACACAATTTTCAAATTTGAACTTGTGCATCTGCAGCTGCACTCAATCACCTTAATAAGATATAGAAACGGGCAGTTCCCTTGAGAAGGAATTTAAATTTTAATGAAAACTTTATTTCCTTTTGGTGTCCGTCGACATTTTGGAGCACTCTCACTTTTTTACAGATATTTTGTAGGTGATGATCTTTGTTCTATTGAAATAAAATCTCTTCATTCTTGTGAATGTTTCATTCGTCCATGGGTTAAAAACTTTTGTCAGAGGAACAAGAAGTAGTATAAATGCTTATCGCTAAATGGTCAAAATTCCTAAATGTGAAACGACATAGGTCTTAAAAATTCGTTCATAAGCCAAACATAATACATGTGGTACTTATTGTTGTCCCTGTTAATATGCTCATCTGAAGAATATTGATTTGTATATATATCATGGGAAAATTCAAGAGAAAATTAAATATTTTCCTTCAATGAACATCCCGAAACTTTTATCACCTCTTCTCCTCATAATTGTACCCTTCTTTCCAACCATCCTCCTCTCAAATAGTGTCTTTTATTATGAAACACAATAAATTACCACGTATTGTTTCGGTTAAGCAAAAAATAAGAAAACAAAATAACGCTCAAGTCAACAACTCCAGTTGGTAGTCCAGTAGTGGTAGGTAATTTGTTTGTGTTATATTTTTCTCAGACTACGATTTTGCTAAGAATAATTACTTTTCAGTAATTTTACTATCCTAATTAAAAATATTTTTGTGAGCTGTGCTTGATTTAAGACCCGCACTTAATACATATTTTTAACCACTTGGCCAACAAAACCTTTCTATTATAATCTTTATTCATTCCAAATTATTTTCAAGCAATTCATACATTTTTCATTTAATAAATTTTGATTAATATATTTTATAAATATAATAAAAACTCTTAGCATTTCTTCTTTTTCGACCATCACTATACACTTTTTTTTAATTTTTGAAATTGATATTAAAGAAAAAAAAAAAAAGACAACAAAAACTCAATTCATCTAATGATATCTTCTTCAGTTTATTATATTAAATGAGTGGCCCATTTGATTTTCAAATATACCTTATATATACATACAAAAAAAAAAGTCCCTTTAATTAAAAAAGGATTTAATCTTTCATTACTCTTACTCCTCTAATTTTTTTTTTTTTTTTGAGTCATTTTAATACTGTCTGAGTGAAGATTTTTTGTTTCTAATGTTTTTTTTTTTTTGTTTTTTATGTATGAGTTTATTTTTTAGACCATATTTTATTAACTTTCTCTTCCTTTTTATTTTTTTATATGATCCTATATTTGGTTGGGCTCTTCTTCAGTGATTAGTATATACCTAATGGTTAATTTTGCTGTTATTGTTGTTAGTTATTTTTTTGAGTAGATGAGGACTAACTGCTGTGCTGTTGATGATAATAATAATAGTTAGCTATAGAATAATATATTTTTAATACTAGTGATTGTCTCATTTCTTAAAAAAAAATTTCTAAGTTTTGTGTTTGTTTTAAAAAAAACTGAAAACTTTATTATATTGGAATTGAATATTTATAAAGAAGAAAATCATGATATAAATATCAAAATTTAAAATAAATTTAAGGTTAATTTTAAAATTATGATTTAAATTAAAATTAAATTTAAAATGTCATAATTTAGATTAGAAATTAAATTGTTTAGGTACAAGTATATTTAAATAACTTAATAGTAGTGGTACATTTTAAAATTTTTTGTTATATATATAAATTTGTTTCAACTGAAAGGACTCAAGTTTATTCATATTAAATCTTTTTAATTTTGTACAGTACTTATTTGTAAGTACATATATAAGTAATATAAACTAAAGATATATAATACTTTTCTTTCTCTTTCTTAATAATCGAAATGTAATAAAGTTTTTTTTTTTTGGGAAAAAAAAAGGCACAAAGGGAATTTGTGGAAAAGAAAAATGAAAAGTGAATAAAAAATAATGAATCTAACATGTCATTACTGCTGACAAAACAAGATGAAAATTCATTATTTTCCACAAGTACTATATATATATATATATATATACATATATTATAAATATTGTATAATGTATATATGTGTATGTATATATCATAATATTTTATAGTTATATAATATTATAATATATGTAAGTATATGTTTTGAAGGGATTTTTCATGAAGGGTCTCTAATAGACTATATTCTATTTACAAATTATTCTCTATAGAGTTGATGATAACGAACAGAACAGAACATAACACAAAATATCTCATAATTTTTATAAAATATTAAAAACATACAATCATATAGTAATCTTTGGAATGTATAGTACCTATATATAGTACCTAAAATTCCATATATGTACAATTTTCTGTATTTTTAATAATGAATAGATTCATTTCTTATACAATTTTCTCTTCCATTATACCAGATTATACATAGGTATATTAAATTAAAGGAATATCAAAAGTTATATTTATTATAGTGTTGTTATTTTGTTTCATATTACGTTTAAATTGTTGTCACGTTATATTTTCGTTTGTTGTAAATATACTAAAAAATATGGACTTACTATATTTTGTAAATATGTTTAAAAAGTGAAAGGGTTCTTTTATTATGTAATTTTTATATGACACAAACAACAACAACAACAGCAACAACAACAACTATCAAAAATATTATTATATCAACAATATTAAAAAAATATTTAACATTTTTGTAAAAATAAATGAAAAATATGTAATTTTATTTACAGTATCAGACAAAAACTAGTAAATTATTATAAGCAACATCTTTAATTAACTGTACCTACTTATTAATTTTTATTTCAATCATAACCCGAATAAATTGGGCTTTTTTTTATTATGTTATCGCATACTGTTTTTTTTGTTCATCTTCTTTTGAACTATTTAGAAACAAATATTATTTTACCGTTGCAACAGGTGTACAAAACAAAAATATGAGAGGTGTGTAAAATTTACTATCATAAAATTTGTATTTTTAATTTGTAATGTAATAGTAAAACTCAACTTATAACTGGGGAATAGGAAAGTATAAATCGAAATTTTTTTTTTTTTTTTAAATGTCTATTTTCTATTAAAAACTGTAACATAATCATTCATTATTAGCACATTTCCAAAAAAAAAAATGAAAAAAATGTACCTACTGAAACTAATTACTCTGTTTGTCCATCTGTTTACAAAACTTCTACACCATTAAAGATAAACAAAAACAATTTTAACCATGGCATAAAAACATGAATGTTGTTGAACAACATTTTTATGTAGCCCCATCCATTACGGAGCTGCAGCCCCTCTAACTTTGAAAAAGACCTATTTTTAAATAGGTATATCGCATGTTTTACATAACAATTTTTTCAATCTGAAAACGCCATTCGACAGGAATATTTTTACCTTTGTAAATCAATATCACAATTTTACAATTTTTTTTTAAATTTAGTATTTAAATTTACCGTTATGTTAAACCCAAATTTTGCATGAATTTTCTATCTTCATAAATCCGGCACGATTTTAGATAGGGACTTGAAGTTTTGAGGCAAGAAAAAACTTTTAGAATTAATGTAAATTTGCTCAGAAAATTTTTTTCTACCACCACCTGTTTAAGAGCTATTAGCGCTAAAAAATTGAAAATTTGCTGTTTTTAGACACCTGTAACTTAGGCACCCGTACACATTTTTCTTCAAGGATTAAAGCTTCAGTAATTGAGGTTGCGACATTTACCACTTTATCTACCTACCTACCTAAAAATCAAAATGAGCTATTAAAATAATTCACGGATTTAAACGAAAATTGTCCCACATCTTGCAGTTTAATTACCAACATGTCAAGATTAAATTAAGAGTTTGACAAGTAAATAAATAGACAAAGGCTTATTCATTGAATCGAGGTTTAAATATATAATGTGTTCATATAAATATAATATGTGTTCAAAATTTCGGATTATTAAAATTTGTATTATATAAATTGCTTGTTCGGTTTTAGTAGATGCGTAGATAGAGTAGCATTCTAGTTCATATAATGTGTTTTGAACAATATTCTCATTTTTCAAAAGTAATATGAAAATCTTAAAAATACCAAAAAATTATTGCAAATGTTCAAGTTAAATTGCAGTCAGAGATTAAGACAACAATGAAACTTCAAATGGATATTACACATTTCAAAAAAATTAAAGCTATGGAACAATTGCCTATATCTGAGATTATGAGAATCTAAAAACGCTAAGCGTGAGAAGTTTCCCTTTAGATTTGCCAATCAATATAAAAATTATACAATTTTTTGCAATGTTGTATTTAAATTTACCGTTATGTGAAAACAAAAGTTTTAAACATTTGTATCAGACATTTGCTTAAACCAAGCATCAGTTATGTTGTTCATTTAGTGAACTATCACAATTGACTGAAATAGTTATCATTTACAAGGGTTAGTATGTTAGTATGTTAGTAAATGATGATATATGTTAGAAAAACTAAATACTTAATTGGTCATTACCACTGTTAGTGATGTTAACTACTTACTAATATTAGTGATGTTTGATGATGATTTGATGGTAATAAAAAACAAAAAAAATAGCATAGCAAAAAAAAAAAAGAATCTAACATGCAAGTTAAATTGCAATGACAGACTAATCATGCATACTACGAGAATTTACCATGCTCGCGTGCAGTCTGGCTCTCAGTGTTAATTTGTTAACTCTAATATCGGGGAGCTATTAGAGTTAACACTAGACGGCGTGTCTGGAGGGAGTTCAAATTAATTAAATAAAGTCGATATGAAGGAAGACGTATAGGATCAGCCCAAGCAAGGTTGCGTAAAGCAAAAAGAAGAAATCTTTTTTAGACTGATTCAATACGTGAGATGTCTATATCACGATATGGAGACCATACTTGACTTGAGTATTCAAGTATAGGTTTTACATAAGTAATAAGAAGTTGCTTAGTGATATATTGATCAGAAAACTCTTTTGACCAACACATAATAAATCCAAGAGTTGAGTTAGCTTTAATTATTATGGAGTTGTAGTGATTCTTAAAATTAATCGACTATCAAAGATCACTCCCAAATCAGAAGTATATTCTGTTCTTTTAATAGGTTGATCGTTGAAAACGTAATTATAAACTCAAGACGATTGTTGAGTTAACTCGTAACCTTCAAAAGCTCATAATTAGGCATTTGCTAACATTTAGTTCGAGATTGTTGTTCCTGCACCATGAACCAAATTGATTGAGCTCACAATCACGAATGGAAGTTATAGTTTTGCAGATTTTGGTATCATCAGCAAAACTAAAAAGACTTGAGTGGGGTAAACATAGGGGACTGGTATAGGTCTACACTACGAAAAATTAAGGACCTAGATGGCTACCTTACGGCAAATCTGAATTGGTAACATAAGTTGCAAAAATAGTAGATCTAAAAAGGACCTCGTATGACCTATATGACAAATAAGATGATAACCATTTAAGGCTATGGTTTGAAACCCCTACTCATTCTTTTCAAGGACAATGTTATAGTAAATTAGATAAAAAGCCTTACTGATATCAGTAAATACCATATCAACTGGTTTTTTAGTTTCCATTGTATTTAAAATATGAGAGACGAGTCAGTCATATTTGTAACTGTGAATCTACCCTTTTGGATATCATGTTGTTCTGGTGGAATAAATGGCTGACAATAATCAACAAAATCGGAACACATTATTTTTTCAAATAATTTGGAAATAGTTGACCGTTTAGCAATGGATATAATTGCTTACATCACAACGAGCCCCTGTCTTATGTATTGGTTTAATAAATGAAAGTTTCTAGCGCTCAGAGAAGAAGCTACATTGATTTGATAAATTAAATAATTTGCAAATGGGACCTACCAAATTTTGGGCACAAAATTTTAATATTATTGGTGGAACTCCATCGAAACTAACGTAACTATTTGTAACTTAGGAATATGTGAAATTTTTTACAAATTGTAAGTCACAATATTTAAAACAGTTTTTATCTTTTTTTGAAAATTTTTCTGCCTTTAAAAACTATTGGTATTACATATACTGTTCTGGTTTTTTTACATTTTATAAATTAAATTCAAATAAATTTTTTTTTAATCTTTAAAAAATAAAATATTTTAAAAAGAAAAAAATTAATTAAATAAAACCTTATAGCCTTCGTTTTTTTTATTAATTAGATTATATTTTCGAACTTAATTCATTATCACTAAAGAGGATATAAAGTTCATTATAAACATAATAATGAACTAAGTTCGGAACGCGTCGTAAGACGTAATTACAATATCATTAATAAAAAAATTTCTTAATTATGAAAAGACTATAAGGTTTTATTTAATTAATTTTTTTCTTTTTAAAATATTTTGTTTTTTAAAGATTAAAAAAAAATTATATTTGGATTTAAAAAAGTCCTGTTAAAATTCGAAAATAATTGATTAATTTATAAATTAAATTTTTCACAAAATCTTAACATAATCAGATACTGCAATAATTCAAATATCTGAGATATGAACTGTAAACAATTATACAACTTGCTTTGCTCTGCAATGTAAGTTAAAATGATTTGCCAAACTTATATAAAAAACAATTTACCGAGTAACTAAAAATCCGTAGAGGGTTTACTGCTGGTTTTGAAATGATTTATTGTGAAGGTTTAAATAAGTATCATAAGTATCATAAAACTCTACAATAATACTTTTTTGAAACGTATAGCCGTGAATATGTCCATTCACTCTAAATGAAATAGAAATTGGCAATCATAGAATCCACGCCGGTTATAGATTATAGAACGTAGAACACTCGGAACCCAAATAAATTATGACACATTCCAAATCAAAATATTATTTTTCAAGATTTTTAATATTGAGAATTTTTATTTCAGGATAAAGTCATAGACCCAGATTTACATTGTCTGTATATATTAAAAATTTGTATATATACGTACCATTTCGTATAATATTAATATGAGTTTATTAAAAAAAAAAAAAGAATCCTTGTAAAATATTTTGTGATGATGTGATGTTTGATAAATTATTATTAAACACATTTGTGATAAAAAAAAAAAAAAAAAATTTTTTTATTGGAAACTATAAAGTAAAATATTGTTTTTTTCTTTCCAAGAAATATCTCATATTTTACTATTATTATTTATTTTGTATTTTTAATAAACGTACATATTATATAATATATATATTTATTTTATTTTTTTGTTTTTTTTTTTATAAATTTTTATAAAGATGACAGTATTTTATTTGTTTTTTTTAGAAATCATTTGAGAGTAAAAATGATTAAAAAAACACAAAAAAAAAAAACAACAAAAACAAAAAAACAGGGGAAGATATTGAAAATATTTTCTGTAGTCTTGTCACAAGTGACATGAAAACATTTCCTACATTTTCTCTGTTTAAAAATATTATTGTATTTTGAAAGAAATAAAAAAAAAAAAAAGAAAAACAAGAAAATTTTAAAATCCTTGAAATGTACACGGATTAAATAAATGAAAAATCAAGAGATGAAATAAATAATGAAGAAAGAAATAAATAGAAAATTATTTCATTTCTTTAAGGAATAAATTAATGTAGGTTGTTACATTTAAGAAAATAATTATAATATATATTTTTTTTTTGTTTTATTAGAAGGACATTAATGAAATACTGAAATTAATTAAGGATCTTTTTTTGAAGAATTTAATAAATTTTTGATTAGCATACTTTTAATTTAGATTTATTCAATTTGTTTTTTTTTTTTTTTAGTAAGAATGACATATTAATTTGACATTTAATTGATGTAAGATTAGTTTACTTTCACTTTTATTACTTAAATATATACAATAATATTTGTATAGTGACTTTTAAAACTTTATCCCTCACTTTTAAATAATTGAAAATAGTGAAGTGTTTTTTCTTGTCATAAAATTTTTACTCAGACTACTTATTAAACAATTTACTTAAAAAACGTTCTAATACTCGTCCATTTTTTTAAAATATTTTTAAATACAAAAGTAAAAGATAAAATATACCTATATAATATTCTCTTATTTTTGATTTAGATGTTTTCAGATGTCTTGCTTAATTAAGTTCTAAGATATGCAAGCTACCTGTTTATCTGTTGGGATGTAGCAACCAAACTTCACAGAAGATATTACGATCAAACTTCACAGAAGTTATTACGATTTAACTTCATCATTTTTTAGAAAATTTCAGATGTCTAGCTTCTTTATTAAGTACTAAGTTATGAAGATATAAATTATCTTCATATAAAAAAAAAAGTCTTATGATAATTACCTGAATCTTCTGATTTAGATTTAATCTATTAAAATTTTTTAAAGTTGTAAGAAAGTAATTAGCATCGTTTCAGAAAATTTTAGATAGCTTCACTAGACACTTCCATTTATTTTCATACAAAAAGAGAAATTGTATTGCACTATCTCGAAACACCAGCATATCCAAATTTTACAAAAGTTATTGAAATGCTATTTGCCATCCCTACAGAAAATTTCAGATAGGTATCTATAGTCTGCCTTCAATAGACACTTCGAGTTATTTTCATATTAGAAAAAAAGTTTGTGTGGTAGCTGTTCACACCCACTGGGCAAAATTCCTAGACTTAAATAGCAAAGTTAACAAGTTTAGAAAAGTTATATGTTAAAAATTTCAGAATATTAGCTCCTTAATTATTTTTTGAATTATCGGCAGACGAATGGACAAACTCATGTGTTTTAATTATCTCAGAATTCGATTTTGATCCCATCCATACACTTGAGTTTATATCTAACTTGTCTCCTTTAATCACGTATCACAAACTTAAAGGTAAATTTATTATATCCTTGAACTATGATTATACTAGTATAAATATCATTCTCAATTGCGGTGAATAGACCTTAAAAGAAAAAAATTTCCGTCTCTTGAAAGTACTAAAACAATTTTTATTTTCACTCTTAAAACAAAATTGTCCTTTTTTTTTTTCTATAAATATTTTCAATTATGAGATTAGTTTTTACTCCATGTTACATCTATCACTTGTCGTTCTTCTGAAAATTCTAAAATCAAATACACAAACCAACCAACAATACTTCATTAAATCTTTACTAGTCATAAACACACGAAAATATATTTTTAAGGATTGAATTTTTAAATTAAAATTCTCTTCAGATTCCTTTTCAGGTCCCTTTGGTTTATTAAATTTGTTTCTTTATTTCTTACGTAAATAACCTTGTACATATTTTTCTAATACTAATTTAATGAAATCTTGATTATTATCAACTTAATCCTGTCATTTTATGGAGAAAATAAAAAAAAAAGTTTTCTTTCTTCTAATTTTCTTCTAGGGTTAGAAAAATTAAAATAAATATCAGAAAAAGAGGGAAATATTTTTATTTTAATATAGAATTCAGGTGTGTTGAATTCTCATTTAAGGGTCAGGTGTGTTAGTTTATATATATATATATTTTTTTGTTATGATTGTTATTTGAATCTATTTTTTATTTCATTAAAGGTATTTTATTTTGGAACATGCTTGAATTAAAAAAAAACAAACTTATCCGTCTAGGTTTAAAAATTAAAATTTATTATTTATTCAATTTATGTTTATATTCAAATTTTTGGCTTAAAAAGAAGAATTAGGTATAACCAACAAGAAAAAATCTAATAATGTATTGTGGAAAATTTTTCTTTAAATAATATTTTTTAAAAGTTTTATTTGCTTTTGCCATTTATTAATTAATTTTTGTAAATTAAAAAAAAAAATATGAACTGAATTTTAGGATAATAAGAGAAAGTTCGAAGGTAAATTAGCAGCGAATATGCACATGTTTTTTTTTGAAAAGTTTCCATACCATGCTCGTCAGATCTCGAATCACATTGAATGTGTTTAAAGTATGTTCCACATTTTAGCGGTTCTCTCAATAAATGAGTTTCCATAATAAAGTTTAAACCACCTAGGAATTTCTACGGTATAGAAATGGGCATTTTAAAGCTTATGGAATTATTATATAGATGTAAAAACTCGTTTCGATCGAAAACGAGCACGCAGTTCTCTTTGAGTGTGTGGGACTTTAACCCACTGAACACCACCTCTATTTTTCGACATACGACATTTAGTATTCATGTACTGCCTGGCTAAAGAAAGCTAAGTTAGGGAATGAAAATTGATTTCAAATTGGTAGGCGTACTGTGAACAAAGCTGTTAATATTCACCTAGAATCTTTCCACGTTGTAAATGAAATCGTCACCAATTCTGGGGAACACGTGAAGTGGGAGATGGTTTCACAGTCGCGATGGTCGTACTACAAACGAATTTCCATACGCCGAATTATGTCATCTGGTAACTTGAACAATATAGTAGTAGGCAGCAGAATGCTTTGAGAGGAGGCATCAAACTTCGTTCGCGTTCAATATGTTGAGCTCATCAGCATGTTGCAGAACTTCCCCTTGAAAAGGTAAGGTGGAAATCAAGGTGCGAGAGACAAAACATCACTGATGTTTCTTAAAGTTAAAATCGACTCTGTTGATTTTGTCCCATATTGAAATTTTGGCTAAATCGAGATTTAGCTCAAGTTAAGTAGACTATTTACTGGCATTGTCTTCGTAAGAAGCAAAGAGTGTCCTGTGTGTCGTCCGTAAAACTATGGATTGGATTGGAGGTTATACTTAATAGATCGTCTATAAATATTTGAAAAAGTGTTGGGGAAAGAGCAGATCCTTGCAGGACACCAGCATTCATTTTGAATTGGTCGGAAGAGTAACCGTCGACCAGAAACGATTACCATCGAATAACCATAGAACGATTTGAAAGAAAATCTCCAATCCATTTTACAAATATACCATAGAGGCCTATTGCTTTGTATTTAGCAATTAAATCATCATGCCAAACTCGGTCAAAAGCTTTAGAAATATCCAAAGCAACAACATCAGATTCCCCGGAATGGTGGAGGCTGATTTTGAGCAATTCACAAAGGCATATCAAAAGATCGCCCGCTGACCGATGGGTTCGAACCCAAATTGACGATCATGAACTAGTCCTTTGTTTTAGAAGCTTTCTGTTTATTAAATTTTCCATTATCTTGGAAAGGACCGAAGTGATCGCAATAGGGCTGTAACTTTTGTCTCTTTTTTTGGAGATGGGATACGTATATCCTCTGTTTTCCACTGGGTATGATACGAAAAGAGAGATAAATGGAAGAGATTGCGCAATGGTGCAAAAGTAGAAAAGGTATTTTTAAGAACTGTGACAGTAATGCAATTTGGACCGGCTGATTTTTTGTATCCAAATTCTTAAGAGCTTTAAGAACTGCACGAGTCCTGGAGGCAATTTTACCTAAGGAGCCGTTAACCACGGGAATAATGCATGGTCTTTGTGTTGACTGGGACAGCGATGAGTTGGAGGCGAAATTTTTTGCAAATAAAACTGCCTTTTCTTTGGATACAATTAGGATACAAACAATTACCGGAAACTAGATGTGAGACAACAAACTCCCCAACATTACATCTAGTTTACACCCTGTTTTGCATACAAATTTTTAAACCATAAAAAAATTTAAAATATCTAGAATATAATGAAAGAAAGGCATTAACGACAAAGTACTTTTTGGAAACGTTAATTATATTACTATAATTGTTATATACCACTTGTTTCTAATTAATTGTGATAAAATTAAGTTCGAATTTGAAACAAATTTATTACAAAATTATTTAATTGCTGGAATTTATTATTTGTACGTTAATTTACAAAATTTTTCTTTCAATAAGTATAACTAATATCATTTCATGCTTTTGATTGTACTTTTAATGCGTATTACATGAGCGTACAACCTATAAAATGTGCAAGTCTAAACTTTGTTCAGATTTTAATTTTTGATTGCATTTTAAAGAGAAAAGATATACAATGAGCTCATCGTTAAGTCAAAAATTCTTATTAAACGAAAGTTAATACACAGACAACATGTTTGCTCATCCTATAAATAAAGAAAGACAATTTTTGGGAGAGTTTCATCACTTTCAAAACCGACTTTCAAACCCTCACGCAGATCACGTTCACGCTTTTACAGATATTACAGAATATCATTAGAAATTTTGAATTACATTTTGTACATTATTGAGCCTTGTATAAAACATATAAAATCTTATTTTTATTAAATTTATTTATTAAAGTTAAATATTCTGAAAATATCCTCTATTTATAAGAATTATCAAAAAATCAAAAGAAAGGTTACAGAAATTTTCGTTTAAATTTAAAAACACTAATGTAAACTTTATTAAATTTACAAACAAAGAAAAAAAAACGACTTTTATGATAAATAGCCAAAAAATACAAAATAAATTTTTCATCATCATTTTGCAATATCTGTCATATCTCGGTAATCAATTTTAATTCGGGGAAAAAAAAAAAAAATATTTTTATTAAAGATACAAGGATCCTTAAAGACTTTTATATGATTCACAGTCCTCAAATATTGCATTTTTTGATGGTTGCTCATAAACATTTATACATATTAATGTTCGTAAAATGTACATGAATGTATACGTGTATGTAGCTAAGTCATAGGATATATAAATAACATACGTATTTCTTAAAACATGGATATGTTCATATCCTTAAGATGAAATCAAATCATTTCATAGCTGTTGTTTTTTCTGTCTTTCAATTTTTCTTTTGTTATTATTAGCACATTTTCAATTAAATTAAATAAAATAAAATGAAATATGTACCTAACAATTATGCTTTGACTGTCTTTCTATTTGTTAAAAACTTCTCAATGCTTTCTGAATTAAGTCAAATAAAGATTTCGTAAAGATTGAAAAGGATCCTTATTCTAAAAATGTTGTCCAGATAGATAATTCAATGCTTGTCAATTAATTAAATAATCTGCAGTAGCTTTTCTATTTTATGAAAATAACCATAAAGTTGAAATTAAAAAAAAAACAGAAATAACAGAATTAAGGACAAAATATAAAGTTTTAACCAAAAAGTAAAACGTGCTTAACGCAAACAACAGTTTTATTTTTTTTCTATATCCATTTGTTTCTTTTAATTTTTTTTTTTATATAGAATTCGATTTTGATTTTCTTATCCCTTGATTCTTCCACATTCCTTTAAATTTATTTTAGAAAAAAAAAAAAAATAAGAAAACTTAGGTACCTCCCAGAGGCTATTACAGGATCAATTTTAGTATCATGGCATTGTAATTTTTCATTTCAACAGATCGCCGTAGGGCATGTAAGTCAAATGTTTTTCTTACTGGATTAGATTTCATTTTATTTATTTTTTTTTTTTTGTTTTTATTTTTCTTGTTTTATTTTTATTATCATTTCATTTTACTCAGTTTCTTCCTTTTGTCTGCTTTCATTTTGGAGTTTTATATTTTATTTTTTACTCTTTTCATTTGACTTATTTGTTATTTTTGGAAAATTTTTATTATTTTCAATTTTGACGCATAATGATGTATAAAACATACATATATAAATAAACTATTGATAAATCCTTGAAAAAAAAAAAACCTATAATGAAAGAAAAATGATGAGTTATTTGAATGAATCCAAGACATAAGATTAATCGTGGAAAAAGGGTCAAATTTAACGTACACTGGCATATTATTTTAGAGAAAAAATTTAGTTAAAAAATTTTTTTTTACTTTATGTTGGAATTAAAATAATTCAATAAATTTTTTTACTTAATCCTTTAAATAAATGTTTTGACTTTTCCTCAAAAGTTTAAGCTTTTTAAAATGGTTTTCTTGTTAAATTGGTAGCCTGTTAATCTTGGATATACTAAAAAATTAAGATATATTAAAGAAAATTTAAAAAAGAATATTTGTGTTTCATAATCCTGTACAATAGCTACAATTAAGTAATCAAGAAACTTAAAGAAAATTAAAGGAACATTAAACAACATTTTTAGCTTATAACCAAATCTCATTCACTCTTAAAAAAAGAAATGCAATACGTATCAAATGACATACCAAAAATTTGGTATCTCTTTTATACCATAAACTGCTTATACGTTCTTTAATGTTTAGTATTAAAAATGTCCTTTAGACATATGGTTTTCTTTAAAATCTTTAGCATTATGGATTATTGTCTTTATTCTTATGATATAAATGACTTAAAACATATGAAAAACATAAATAAATGAAAATATCATCTACCAGATCTATTTAATAACATTGATCTTCTAAAAAAGAAGACATGTGTGGTTTAGAACTAAGAACTGATTAAATTTTATAAATGACAGTTTGGATTGAGTTAATTTAATTTATAAAATCAAAACAAAAAAAAAAAAAACAGAATATTGTTGGTAAATTGAAGACAATCTATACCTACATTAAAAGATACAGTTTATGTATTTATATGTTTTGTTTGAAGCGTATTATATGCCTGTATTATCATTGGACAGTATTTTATTTTACTGGATTTTAATTAATTAATTTTAATTAAAATTAAATTATTTAAGTTCTTTATGTTGTATGGTATGTAAAAAATTAAAAGAGATTTTATAGTCACGGATAGGAAATCAGTGTTGTACATTTTTTACAGAATATATATATATATATATACACTAGGTTCTGAGTTAGGAGAGGTTTCATATATAGAGTGTTTCAAAAGAAAATTGAGCTTCAAACATAATTTTTTTTATTTTAAATCATTTTGAATATTCATAATTTTGTAACTGTTATAATATGGGCATCATTAGTACACAAAAATTAAAGCTGACAACTTACTCTACAAAATGAATTATCACTCTACAGCAAGCCGTTCAAAAGTTATCTATTTTTTATGAAAAGTCGCTAAAAAATCTTTAACCCCTCATATCTCGAAAAGGGTTCAGAATAGCCCCCTCCCCACTCCTCCACCAATACAATTTTTTGTTCGTATCGACATCCCCGATCACTCATTTCAAGGAAGACCATCGAGTCGGAAACACCCTGTATATGTATTTATTTATAATAACAATTAAAAATGTTTATATTATGACCATAAATTTTAATACTTTGGAATTATGGATAAGTAAATCATATAATCTTTATTACGGTTGCATATATAAACGTTAGACATAAAATTATAAAAAGTCTTATATATATCTCTCTACAGGTAAATAAAATACAGTCAAATAAAATTCGGTGAAATGATAGTACAAACAGGTGTAAAACGGGCAAGTAATAAATAGTCAAATGAAATACAGACTTGTAACACTAATCTGTTTTGTTAAGAGATTAAAAATCCCTAAATAAGGTTCCAAACTTGAAAGTAATGAAAGTTTCTTGCTGTGATTATGTTTTTAACAGTTAAATTATAACTTTTCCTTATTGTGTTCCACGATAATATTTTGTTGTATTAAGTTGTATCCTTTGCATTAACATGAAAACAATTTTTTGAAATAATTGAAGCCAATAAATTATATAATCCCACAAGAAGTTATAGATAGTACATATAAAAAAAATTTAATCCAAATAAAATAAACTTCATAAACTTTAAAATGAAAAATAACAAAGTTAATGAAAATTGTATTTAAAAATTTTTCTTTTAATAAAATTGTTGAAAGTCATCATAATATTTAATCTGTAAATGACAGACATTTAAAACCATTTTACTCAATGATTTACCAACCAACTTTCATTTTTTTCTTTTTAAATGATTAATATTCAGTATAGCCATCTTACAAAATTAATATTTTTCCAAAATTTTCTGATTTTCATTAATAATTTTCAATTTTTATAAAAAACCCATGTAAAGTATATACATATGTATCATATAGTATGTATAATCTATACCTATAATATACATATTCAAAAAAGACGCTCTTTAATTCCGTTAAATTTTTGTGTCATTTTTCTTTTCGATTAAAAATTTTAAAATATTGGTTGTATGGTAGGAGTAGGAATTTCACAATATAACTGAATATAAAGAATAAAATTTCAGTTTAGTGTTTAGTACAGCGGTAGAGTGTGTGGTTATTGATAGTTGCTTTTTGATTTTGCAAGTTCGATTCAGTTCTGTTTTTTTTTTTTGTTTTTTTTTTTTATATTTTAAACGAAATAAATTCTTACATATCATAATATCATCATAATATTTAATCTGTATTAATAGATATTTAAAACCCTTTTACTCAATGATTTACCATCTTAGGCTTCTTATAATATATACATATATAATAGGTATATATTGAGTTTCCAATACTCAATAAATCAAGGGCAACTTCTAAAAGATAATAATAATTGTGTTTTTACAAAAAATATCATTTACAAAGAAATTTTAAATTCATAAAGGCTTTAATTATTGAAAATTGTATTTTTACATTTTAAATAAAATCATAAAGAAACTATACTGTATATATTGTATTGTAATTGCTAATTAAAACACCTCGAATTTCGAGGGGCGGGCGAATACTAGTTATCTTTTAATTGACATTTTTTCAATACCTAAACATTATTCATATTCAAATATATAATAATATTTTTTATTTTGTAATTTATAATGTAATTTAAAGGCAATATAACCTAGAATTTTTCTTTTATATATCCAGAAAAAAAAAAAAAAATTTCAATTTTATTTTCAT
The DNA here is from genome assembly GCA_947095535.1 of Poecilobothrus nobilitatus. NCBI lineage: Eukaryota > Metazoa > Arthropoda > Insecta > Diptera > Dolichopodidae > Poecilobothrus > Poecilobothrus nobilitatus. The sequence goes on from OX352774.1 coordinate 172,197,952, forward strand.
TCTTCATTCATTGAACATAAATCACCACATTTGTATGTATGTACATAATATTTTTATTCGTTTTTTTTTGATTAATGTGGTTAGTTTTTCTTTTTTTTTTCCCATTCAACAATTGCTTTTTACTTTCTTTGAGGCACAAATAGACTAATAGTTTTCTTTTTACTAAACGTACAATAAAAATAAAACCTTTGATCATATTATAATTATTGTCAATAAAACATTAAAGTTACTTTGAAAATGAAAATACTTGTACAGATGTACAACACCAAGGATATTCAGAATTTTAATTGAATGATTACATATCCGAATATAGTTACAGTTTTTTGAATTGAAGAATATAAATATGGTAGTACAGTATAATAAGTAACATAAGTAATATTATAGGTTAGATTCAAATAAAGTTATTAGCTAACGATAAATCTTGACCCCGTCCTTTAGTGAAAATTCAAAGAAAAAGCTTATAACCATGAAATAAAAAAACTAAAAGGAGTTTAAATAAGTTCAAAAACGAAGATTCTTTGGTATTTTAAACATTTGAAAAGATCTTGAGAAAATTTGGTATTTTAAACATTTTTCGAAAGATCTTTAATAAAATTTCGGGAAAATTAAAGAATAAATTTGTATAGCTTAATAAAGAAAATCAGTCAAATGAGATATTCTGGTCCTTTTGTTAGATGTATACGTAATATGGAAAAATTATTCGTCTGGAAGAAAAGCAAAAATTAATGAAAAATAATCAGAATGAAAATTGTTACCAAATATTAAGTTTTCCAATTTCAAAAATTACCCAAAGGAATTTTGCTCGGTTTCTTCGATGGTATTGGACTTTAACCAACTAAAACTAGACGCCTTAAAACCACTTTTTAAGATGGAGCCTTTAATACAGTTTTGTTTTAAGGATAAGTATATTGAAAGGATTGAATAGAATGGATAGGAAAATTGAAGTGAGATTAGATTTGTAAGGAAGATGTTACTGTACTTCCCAAACTTCACTACATCTTCCCCATATATGAATTACCAACTTTAGGGAATACAATATAATGTTACATATGGTTCAATATAAGCTACAGGCAACGTGCAAAATGTAAAAAAAATATTTTAAAAACGAAGAAACCGGATGGATATGAAACCAAGACGAAGCAAAACAAGAAGTATGATCCCATATAGATGCATATAATAAAATATGTTACACAACTTAAAATAACGTTAAAACTTTTGTTTTATATATCAATTTCATACACATATAAGTATATTATATCAAATTTTACCTGATCTACAAAAACAACAGAATCATATCACCATCTTCAAATAACATCATAATAATTACAACAACAACAACAACAACAACAACAAAACATATAAGAATGTTTCTTTATGTACTTTTTAATTGGATCATAACCGTAATAAATTTCATGTAATAATAACACTTAATGTTTCTTTTATATAACTGTATATATAATATCTACATATTATGTATATGTATATATATATATATATATATATATATATAAATTTATATAAAAATATTTATATGCTAACAGTCAGTCAGTAAAATATTAATGTGATGTATTTGTTTATATTGTATCGTGGTTTTTAAAAATTGCGGTTTAGAAAGAAGAAAATTTTCTATTTACTTTGTATAAAAAGCACAAAAAATAAAAAACAAAAAATGTATCTATAGATTTCATTATACATAATTATGACTCTTTTACAAATGTTTCTTTTAAGGTGCGAGAAAATGTGATTTTCAATATGTATATTATACATATACATAATGTAAAAAAATATATATAAAAGGGGAGTGTATAATTAAAGTCTTCAAGCCTATATTATTTTGTATTATAATATATATATATATATGTACATAAATAAATAGATATAATATAATATATTAATATTTTTATCTTATATATACAAATTTTTAACTTTGAATATTTAATTTTTATGTTTGATTGAAAATAATTTTAATAAAATTGTGGTTTACATTTTAGTTGTATAGTATCACCACATTAGGTGAGCGTCAGGATAAATGAGTAAAAAAAAGGAAAATTGTAAGGGAAGAAAATTTTATTTTCTTTTTCTATTCTATTTCATTCTATATTTTATTCTACTATTTTTTGTTTTGTTTTTTTGATTTTTTTTTAATAGCGTGTAGAAGAAGTAAATAAAAAGATGTTTATAGAAAATGCTTGCTTATGGTGAAAAGATTAATGAATAAAATTTACATATATATATATGATAAAAAAAAATAAAAAAATAAATATAAATTTATAATGTAATTAAAGTCATTTTCTACATATATAAAATCATATATGTACATACATACAAATGGGATTGTTCAAATGTTGAAAAGAGGTTAAAAATAAAATTAAAAGAATTTTCATTTTTATTATTTTACTTTGTAGAAAAATGTTTTTTTTTTTTTTTTTTTTTTGTGACATTAATTAAAATATAATAGATTCTAAGTAAAATAAAATTGGAAAAAATCCAATAAAAGAAAAAAAAAGAAAAATTAAAAATTGTAATTTTGAAAATTAAATAAAATTTAAATACAAAATTAAAGATGGAATTTTTTATTAAATAAAAAAAAAAATTAAATCAATTTTGTCTTATGTAAATTAAATTATATTTAAGAATTTTTTATTTTTTTATTATTAAATTTTTTACAATATTTTTAAGGATAAAGAGAAAAGGTTTTAAAAAGAATTTAAGAACCCAATTTATTTAAGAGAAACAAACATTAAAATAATTGAGGTTAGAAACAAAACTATATCTTTAATATAAATTAAAGCTGTCTTTTAATTGAAAAAGCCATTATGTAATAAATTCATTAATATTCTAATAATTAACGTAAAGTAGACCAGAGAGAATGACTGAATGATTCAGTTGAATAAAGCATTGATGAATTGCAGCCCTTAAAAAAATTGTCATTTCAAAAATTTTATAAAAATACAATAAATTTTACAGCAAAATTTAAATTTGACATTTAAGTGACGTGCCGTACCGTGATTGACTTTTATCATTTATTTTAATACTTTATTTATCATAAACAACAATTGGAAATGCAGTCATTCCTAACATTTTAATTACAAAACTTTTTAAAAACTATAAACAAATAAAGAAATAAACGTCGAATAAAAGATCGTTGCTCGATTAAAAATAGTTTGGTGCCAAATTTAAAAAGCGATTTATTTAATCGCTTAAATACAAAACAAAATAAAACGTTCAGTAAAGAATTGTATAAAACAACTGAACACATTCAACGACATGAAATACGTTTTATATTCTGAAAAATCAAATTAAATAAAGTACCATTTATGAGAATGGGCAAGTGATTAGGCGAACACATTTATTGATTTATTAAAAGTATGTTATAGCAAAATGTAAAAGAACTGAACTACATACAGATAATCAATGAAAATCAAATAAATTATATATGTATATTACTCGAAAAATTTTATCTGACGAATGCTGTGGTGGTTAAGTCGGTAACGTTCCAATCAGAGGATCTTAGGTTTCAACTCCTGTCAGAATTTTATTTTGCTCCTCTTTTCCCAAGGGAGGTGAAAACATTCCCACCTAAATCCAAAGATACTAATTCCCAAATGCAGATCATTGGCTAGTGAGTACGAGCCAGTACAAGGCTAGCGACTTAAACACTACACTATGAATCAGATAAAAAAATACATAGTCATTTTATATCCTAATAATGTTTATTATAATTAATAATTATAATAATAATAATAATAGATGCTGTAGTGGAGCTGCCTTCGATTATTACCACATGCAAGAAGGTGCTAAATACTAATGTATGTTATATCTGTTGATAGCTTCGTTAAGTATCCTCTTCTCTCCTATTGGCACTCTCTGGCTAGGAGCTAGGAGTTATAGGGATTTCGTCCCATTATATTGGTTAAAGAGGGAGGTGAGTTTAGACATTAAGAATCTGAAACTACCAATGAGGTATTCTTGTTGTCTTTAAAAGAATCCCACTTTGCTTAACAAAATTTAACTTGCTTGCTTAAAAAAATTCAAAATTTCAACAATGAAACATAAACCTTTGTCCAAACTGTCCAATTTATAACAGATTTACAATTTTCCCCAATTAGTCTTTTTTTTTTTGTATGATTAAACTTAAAATTGATTTTACTTAAGTAATAATGGGGAAAAACAAAAGACACTTCTTTTCTTTTTCTTGATATATCATATATAGTTTTTTATACTATCATATCATATCATATTATTTATGTATTTTATATTTAATAATTTTCATTTATTTATATAAAAAAAAAAAATCAAAAACAAATTAAAAAATGTCAAATTTTATGAAATAAGATAAATCCAATCAACTAATAACCATTGTATTATAGTATAGAAGGAAAATTTCTTTTTGATCTGAAATGAAAATGAAACTTTTCTCCTATATTTTTAATCAGCAGATACACCACATTATATCCATAATCTTCGAATAATTACTTTTTTTTTATATCTTATATTCTCAAAGTGAATGAAATCATTCTCGTTGATGGTGGAATCCTGTTTCAATCATTTCAATAATTTACTTCTCATTATATTAAAATGAGGTTTTACATTTTTAATTTGATTCGAGTTGAAACAATGGCAGACACAATTGAATTAATTTAATTTTTATGTAACCTATAATGAAATTGTATTAAAAAGATTTATTGGTACAAATCTTATTGTATTAAAACTATTTTAAATAAGTATCATATAGCCGTAACTGGGCGTAAACTAACATTTTTGCCTTGAATTCATGAAAAAAATTCTGGTTTTCAAGGTTACTAACTAACATAACAAACAATTTTGAATATTTCTTCAACTATTAATCTATTCTAATAGCACTTCTGATTTGGATCTGATTAATAGGTTAAATTGACCTATGTTAATAGGTTAGATTTCAAAAGTCATTACTCATTACAATTCTATAACAAATAAAGCTAATTGAACTCTTGGATTAATTATGCTCAAAATGAGTTGCTCAAAAGAGTTACCAGATGTCTATTTAGTGACATAGGTAACTTTTCATTAGATAATGTAAGAGCAACCCTTGAATATTGAAGCCCAGTATGGGGTCCCTATCGTGATATTGGCATTTCTCGTATTGAATTAAAACAAAAAAAATGTCTTCTTTTTACTTAACCGATCTGACGCCTGCTACTTCTTATGAAATTAGATTTTTTTTAATCAGTTTGAACTGCCCCCAGTCATGCTATTTAGTGATTGTTATCATATTTGTTCAGTAAATTACTATCGGTAATATTAATTCCTCTGCTATTCGTGTGCTATTGACGAAAAAATGAGGTATAAGGAAAATCCGAACAATTTGAAATCGGTCAAAATTTTCAATATGTCACATCACTCTAAAAATTTAGAAAATTTCGAATATATTTCGGGTATGTTGAGAGGGATTTACTCCAGGTTTGAGTTCCTTGATAACAACATAATTAAGTTAACGTTGAAAGCCAGAGCCACTAACTAACATTACTGTAATAATTACGTAATTTAATCTCATTTCAAGCATTTAACATCACTTGCTAACATAATTACGTTTATAAACCATGATCTGCAGTTAATTTGATGTTTGTGTTTGTGTCCCTAAAGCTTACAAATCTATCCTTCAAATTCTAATCTCTACAAATCTATTCTCTAATTTTCAAATTCTATAATAAATTATTGAACTGAATTAAAGTCAAACGTCAAAACAGTTAAATGGTAGACTTATAAAAGTTCTATATGATAACATCAAAGTGATGACGTATTAAGAAAAATAAAGTTTGAAAGCCTTTCTTTTATAAAACATTTTTTTTTCGAAATTAATAGGAGTTATGGGTATAGATATGGATTATGGTATAAAAGTAAAATTATTTATACATTATTTTTCTAATAAAAAAAAAAATGTGAAAACTCATAAAAATTTGCTTAGTATTTTGTTTTACTTCTGGTTTATCTTCATATTTTGTTTTTAAAATTTTTTTTTTGTTTTTTTTCCATTTTCCTTCATTTTGTTCTTTTTTTCTTCGTTCTTTGTCTGTTTATTTATTTTTTTAATGAAAAAATTCTTTTCCTCGCTTTTCTTAATTTTTGTTTGTTTTACTTTCACCTTTTTAATATAAATTTAATGGGCTTAGGTATGTAATACGCATTAATATAAATTTTATATAAAAATAAATAAAACAAAGAACGATAGTAAGAGAAAACAGAAAAAAAAAAAAAAAATGGCTAACTTTTTGAAAGTGATATATGGATATAAGTATAGAAGTAATATAAAAAATAATAAAAGAAAGTTGATCTACCATAGTATAGGGTATTGTTAAAATACATTTAACAAAAATGTCTGCAAAATTTTCAACAAAAAATTAAATATGTTCTTTAGTAAAATTTTATCCTTCTCAAGGTCCTTTTTTCATGTGACAGCTTCAACTATCTAATATAATACCACTTATAATGACTTAAGTACTCCTTTAGTAGAAACTTTTTCATATTGAATTTTGTTTCCAATTTTTTCCCAAACTGCACTGATTTTACTGAAACGTATTTATTTTCATTCCTTAAATTTAAATTGCCATTGTAAAAATGTTCATTATTTGTTATGGTGAATCAATGAAAACTTTAAACATATTGAATCATGTACATTTAAAATGTACATTCGCGGAGCATTGAAATTAAAAGTCAAACAAAAAATCCTTAATCCTATTCGTGTTCTCCTTTTTGTTACATAGGTAGGAGGGGATCTTAGGATGACGTCAAAGATGAACGATACTAGTACGATTAATCTATTAATGTCTCAAACTTAAACTCCCTAAATACCATCTCACTTTTGGCCAAACAATAGATAAAAGCATCTTTAGTACTATTGCACTGTTAAGGGAGTTAAGGGTAAGGGAGATTCTGCTGTCTTTACAAATGTATATAATAAAAATTTTAGCTCATGAAATTAGTTGCTCGATATAATAAACTTTGCATCAAGAACCGAGCATTGTATTTTCTATAACTATTAAGACTTGAAAAATGAAAAAGAAGTAAGAAGCAAAGAATCAAAATGGAAATTAAAGTAAAAAAAAAAATATGGAAACCATTAGAGGTTATTTTATTATAGGTTATTATTTATATTTGAAAGTTAAATACAAAACGACAGTTAAACGTATCGTAGCTTATACACACACATGTTGATACATAGATATATCATTCTACTTCAAAAATACTCAAAAGAATAATATTTAAAATAAAAAAAAAAATGTTGAGTTTTAGATGAAAAATAAAAAAAAATAAAAAAACAATACAAATAAAATAAAACTTTTCCATACAATAGAGACATACAGCAGAGCCAAAACTAAATTCTATGGTATTAAAAAGATCTTCTGAAAGAAAAGAAATTTGCTTTTATTTTTGTTTTTTTTTTTGGTTTTTTGTTCTTAATTTTTCTCTACTTTTCCTTCAAGTGGAACCAAATTACCACTTAAAAAGTTTTCTTAGTTCATTTCATTTGCATATTTTTTTTTTTTTTTTTGTTTTTTCTTATAATGGTGCGGTTTTGTTTTCTTTACTTTAGTAGACTTTCGGAATTCGTAATACTATTGTTCCGTTACTGGGTTAAGTTCAATTTGGATCTGGATTTAAAAATTCTTTTTATCTTTTAATGGTATGGGTATGACATCATAGGATATGACAATTTCCTTTTCATATTTTTTTTTTTTTTCTATTCGAAGAAAAGAAAAACTTCAACAAACTAATAACACAAATATAAATAACAATAATAAAACCAAAAAAAAAAACAAAAACCTAAATCTCATACCAAATAATTTTATGGCTCTTAAAGCACGTAAGAAGAAGAAAAATATATTCATTTTAGTTTTTTTTTTTTTTTTATTATTTTTGTTTCATTCGTTCATTTTAATTTGTTTAGTGCCTATTTGGGATTTTTTACAAGTAACAAAATTAGGCATTATTTTAGTGTACATAATGACACTTATATTTTTATACCTTTTTATTTTTTTTTTTTTTGTTTTTTTATTTGCATACATATATGCAAATAAAAAATTTATAGATATATGTGTATTTCAATATATATAATTATTTATATTTACTTGTTTTGTATGTCTGCATATAGTCACAGTCAATTAATTCGTTGTTCCACACAAAATATATTAGCAGAAACAATTAAAAGTTATATTAAGGTATTAGACTGTTCACGAAAAAAAAAACCAAGGTATGGTATGTTGAATCAAAAGTTTTTAATGTTTCATATTTCCATAAATTAGATAATGATTCAATTTTGAAAAAAAAAAATTAGAAAAATTAACAATAATATCATTAAAGATGAATAAAATGGATTCTGCTTTGACCACTCCACAGAAACCGTATTAAATTGGCTGATAAATCAATTGGAAAAAGTATAGCGGAACTAATATGATAGTAATAGCTATTTTACTAGACTTTATTAAAGCATTTGAAACTGTAGATAGGTAATTATTACTTAATAAGTTAATAAAGTATGGTAATAGTTCAAAAGTTACTTAAACAATCTTTTACACACATTGGAGTACCACAGCGTTTTATTCTTTTCTATTCGACTTTTTCTTTAAAGGAAAATTCTAAAAGAAAATTTCAGAAATATTGTTTCTAAGAAATACTATTGTTTCCAAGAAATATTGCATACAACAATGTATACAGAAACATTGTTGTTTTAAAAAATACCGCTACATATAATTAAGAAAAATCATGAACACAAGTACAAAATAAAAGTTTGGGCTTTAGTTTTCTAATCTTACCCTTAAAAAATGTCCACCGCTGTCAAAGTGCCAGAGATTTAAAAACATTTAATTTTTAATTTTCCAATCTTTAAAGCTTTCAAATAAGGGGTAACAAAAATTTTCTTCCTAAAGTAAATATTATATTTATTCTTTAAGGTCAAAATCTATCTCAAAATTTAAAGTTTTCAATAAAAAAATTTGGACAATTTTGATTTCACATTGCTAGTAAAATTTAAATGTTGAATTGTAAAAAATTATGCTATACTTTAATCTTTCATTTATAAAGAATAACAAATATCTTGCCGTTTAACATTTTCAAATTAAAAAAATATTTAGGAGAACTTAAGTTATAACTATTCGAATTTTAAAACTTATACAAAAACTTTTATTTTATTCCAAACAATTTTTTTTTTTATTTGAACATGACTGTATTTAAATTATATTTATATATCTATGAATATATATATTAATATAATCATCACAATGTATAGGTATATATTATAATATTATATATTTGTTGATAAACTAAAATAAAAACAAACATTATTAAAGTATCTTATTCTCTTTTTTCTGCTCCTAATAATAATTATCCTTTTTTTTTCATTTTTGTGCCTTATAGATAATGTTTTTGCCTTATCATCTTCTTTAAATTTCTTTTACAACACAGTTTTTACTTAAAATAAAGTAAAAATATTTAAAAAAAAAAAAAACAAGAAACGAAAAAAAAAATAAAAGATGAAAATTAAGTTTTTTCTCCCTTTTTATTCTGACACACATTTATGTAGGTACATAATATACCAAACTGAACATTTCTTTTTCTCTTGCATACATTTGGGCGTTTAAGATTATTATTGTAGAATTAAGGGATTAATTAAATATAGGTTAAGTAATTCAAGTTAAATGTTATTTTAGGTAAGGGAATATATTATAAAAAAAAAAAAAAAATCCAAAAAGTAAAGCGGGAAATTTATGTAATATTGATTTTATTGTGGTTTACCTTACATTGGTATAAAATTATTGTTTTCTAGTAACTTTTATCTTTTCGCAATTATATGTAAATTTCAGGAGATTGAAATTTTATAAAAAAACTTAATATTTTGTTCTTAAAATTAAATTAAATTAAAAATAAAAAATGACCGTATAAAAAATTTATGTTTCATTTTCATAAAAGTCTTAAAATGCAATTGCAGTAAAATATAATCTTGAAATTTATTTCATAAAACTTTAAAAAAATAATATAAACATTTTTATTTTTTCTTCTTTACTTTTTGTTAAATCCGCTCTAATGAAATTTCCTGTTTTTCCAAAACTTAAAAAAAAAAACTTATACGTGCTATTTTTTAATGGCTCTTAAAACAGTTTTATGTTGTATCAGATGTTATTACTTCGAAAAAATTCTAAATTTTACAGGACCAAAAAAAAAAACCAAAAAAAAAGAAAAGTTTTATTTACAAGGAGTAAAGTAAATGCACTTTTTGGATATTAAAAACGTAGTTCCTTGAAACTTTTTTGTGTAAATTTTTTGTTTTTTTTTTTTTTTGTTATTGTTGTTTTTTTTTTCAGGGAATCTATACTTGTAAGATATTAAAGTTTTAGTATATTGATGATATTGTAGGATAATTCTTGGAAAACTGAAATATTTATTGAACAAAATGAATTTTTAACAGGGAAAGTTATAAAATTAACTTTGATTTTAAAAAATTACAAGAAATCGAAATATTGTTAAAATTTAAAAAGAGAATATTCAGAGTTACAGTTTTATTATCGTATTAATTGGTACATTTTTGTTTTTTTTTTTTTCGTTTTTAGTATGGCGTGTTCTAACATTGTTATAAAAAATAGTTGGTATAGGTTCGCCATTAATGTTGCCATTCTTAATTAGTTCAGTTTTACATTCCAGATTTTAAAAGCTCTATATTTATGTTTGATACACTTTCTTTATTTAATCTTATTCAAAAAATTCAATTTTTAGTTTCAGATCAAAATTAAGGGATCAACCATTTTATGTTTCAAAATCTTATTTTAAACATCATAATATTGTATCATATTATATATTACAAATTGATAAACTAAATTTAAAGTATATATAATATAATAGTTGTGCACATCTGTACAGAAAAAAAATTATCCTTAAGCATCGACAAGACATGTTTTAAACCGAAAAGAAATGGTTTTCTTTAATAGTAATTTTTCCAACAAATTTTTTTTTTTTTATATTTTTCTAAAGATGTGTGCATTTTAACATAAATACATACATATGTATATAAAGATAATATCCACATATGCATATTATATATTATAGAATGCAATGTACTTAAATAAATAATGAAAACTCATTTATTATTTGAAAATAAATTTCATATAATTTTTCTTAAAACAAACATTTTAAGAATTTTTTTTGTCGGAATTTTCTTTTCTCTTTTTAAGATACGACAAATCCTTGTGACAAAAACAAATGAAATTTTAAAATTAAAATAAAACATTCATATATTTTAAAGAAAATATTAAATAATCTTTAAAATATTATCGAGAAAATTAAAAAATTTTGAAAATGATTAATTGAATTTTAATTAATAATAATTGGAAAGCCAAAAGGCAAATCACTTTACACAACACATTGCAGAAACAGATACACTGGAAATACAGCCGAGCAATGTTAAGAATGGCTTATCCAGAAATCAACCAAATTGATATAAAAAATTTATTTCAATCCAACAACAGGGCAACACAAATAAAAATAATTAAAGTAATGGCTGAAACAACACTTGCGACCTCACCTTTTCACGTCGCAGCCACAATTGTCGTTTGTGTCAACAGCCACTTACGATACGACATATGTTTCTGGAATGTTCGAGCTTTAATCCAAAGCACCAAATCGACATCCTGAGAGTCGAAACAAGTCAACACGTTAACGACATCAAAAACACATGTATACAATTTGGAATATGGGACCGCTTATAGTTTCCCAACTATTTTAGATTCAAGCCATTAAGGAAAACAAGATTCAAAGCGGTTAACAAATCTCAAAATGAAGTCTTTTTGTTTTTAATCTGTGTATAAATGTAACTTCCAGTAACTATTAATTTACTTATTGAACTTATTAAAATGGGAATTGAACTTAAATAAATAAATAAATAAATAAATAAATGGAATATTTTGTTAATTTTTTGGTAATTAGAGAGTCGATAATTCATTTAAATATTCTAAAACACTATTTAAATTACTACTAAACTATCGTTGGAATGAATGTTCTTGATATAAAGTCCGCATTTATAAATATTAAAATTTATAAATATTCATTTATTAAAGTTATCTAGTAAAATTTATTCAAAGTTTTCTTCAACGTAAAAAATTTTGAAGGCATATGGGTAATACTATTACTTAAAGTTTTGATATAGTAGCTGCAGTACTACAATGTTTTGTTGTAGAACCAATATCTTATTTAATATAGTTACAGATTATCTACCTCAATTTTAACATATAAAGCTTTCAACACTTGCACAGATAATACATGCATGTTTACTTTAAGATTATATAGTCCTTACTTAAAATTTGCAAAATACTTTAAAAGTAAAGTCTACTCATTTCATTAAGTGAAAAATATCTATAAATGTTCAAAAGACAAAAGGATATATTTCATATGCAAAAAGAAAAACGTTTTCTTCCTAATTTAAAATAAACCTGAAAAATTCTGAAATTTTATTGATAGATACAGTAAAATATCTTGAAATATATCTAGTCAAAAAATTAACTTTTAAAAATCATATTCACATATAATACAGTAGATAAAATAAATAAAGTGATAAGGATATACTTTATCCTTTCATAAATAGAAAATTTTTATAGATCCTTGTCCATTATTTCACAATATCGCAGATAATCACTGCAGAAACTGTAAATTGATTAAAATAAAACTTTAATACTAATGCTCAATCTTCGGTTCTATTATCCAACGAGAAAACTTATACAAAATAATAATAAATTGGACAAAAAAGATTCGTAGATGCATATACGTAAAATATTCTTAAATGGATGATATTACAAGAAAAAAGTTTAAAAATGGATGAAAAAAAAAATTCTTAAGAAAAAATTTGAAACAAAAAATAAAAATATATTTTATTATTATATTAAAATTTAAACTATTCCATAATTCATTAAGAGAAATTAAAATTCATTAAGGTAAATGAAAAATGAAGGCACATAATTTTAGACAAATAGCTGATATTATAATCGAAAACCATTATTAAACAACCGTTATTCCGTTATGAATAAGCTGATATAAAAGTAATCAATTAAGTAAATGGAGAATTGAGATTGAACTAAAACTGATCATATTGAGATGGGGGAAAATTTTATAATAATACGGTTTTTGAGCATTTATTGACTTCTAAAATTAACAAGAAGACTTAATGATACAAAAAAAACTTAGTCAGAACTTACAAAATGATCCCTTGTTGTCTTTTTTTCTTTTTTATTTTTATACAAAATCACAATCCAAGCATATGCTCATTTATGCTAAAAGTAGTTATGATGTGATGAAAAAAAGTTGTCCAAAATACAGAATAAGGAGAGTTGGAAAGTAAGTGCATTATTAATTATAAGTACATTTCAAAAAGTTTTTAATTTTTCTCATACTAAAATCATACAAAATATTATAAAATCTTACTAAGTATATCGTCAGTATTATTATATGTACCTATACTGTTGTACAGTTATTGCACATTATGTACTATATATATATATATATATATATATATATATATATATATATATATGTTTTTTATAGTTAAATAATGAAAAGAAAAATTAAATGTAGAACATTTTCATTTTATTAATTTTATTTAAATTATATAATAATACATATTAACTTTTAAATACATACTGTTATGTGTAGATATGTGTAGATATGTATATTATGTATATATATGTATATATAACTATATAACTATGTTGTTAATAGTTATACAACAATTTTAATGAAACATTATAATAAAATCACAGAAACACTATATAAAAAAAAAAAAAATGATGATGATCAACCAGAACAATGGTATATTTTATATCCTGTTATATATTCTACTAATTTTTTTCTCTTTTACTTATTTTTCTATTTTATTTCCATAAATTTAATTTTTGTCTACATAATAAATATAATAAATAAAATTACCTGATCTACATACTTTAACAATATACATAATATTATATTATATTATATTACATATACATATACATATATGTATGTTTATTTACAGTGTATCTCGGAATGGAAACTTGATAGGACAGAAAAATGATAAAAAGACAATTTATAGAAGACCGAGAAAAATAAAGAAAAACTTTTGTATACGATTAAAATTATAATTAGATAATTGTTGATTTTAGATAGTTTTTAAACAATAATAAAAAATGCTAAAATGCTAAAAATGCTAAAATAGCATAATTTTAATTTTGAATATTTAAAATTTAATCCTATACTCTTTATAACAAAAGTACAACATCTTGTTAACAAAGAGTATAGGGTATCAAGTTTTGTTACCTTTGTATCAAATTTTCATTCCCTCTTTGGATACTAATCGTGGTGCGAAGGGTATCAAAAGTTTTAAATTACTATGATTCTCACTAATGAATTTTTATCCTTTAAATCAATGTATTTTGTTAAAGATTTCATTTAGTAGTAGTAAAGCCATTAAATGTTAGTAACCCTTAGTTTTCTATAAAACTTTAATTAAGTAATGAAACTATATATTAAACTTTTCTTTTTCTTAAAAATTTTATTTAGAACGCAACCATTAGAAAATCTAGGTATAGAAAGAAAATATTCAAATAAAAAAATTATGGTAACGTTTCGTAACTTTGTTTCGATATACCATACACAATATCCGACACAAATGCATGACTGTACTGTACCAGTGACAATATGAAATTTGACAGCCCATAAATCTTAACAGTTAATGCCATTGAATGTTTCTTTTTTGTGATTTCACGATATTGTTACATACATAGATACATACCATTATGTTAGATATATTAGATTATTTTAAAAGGGGTGTAAGTAACACTTCCAAAATTTTGAACGTACATTATGTTAATCTATTGTAGTTCTCCTTGTACCATGTTTTGCTGATTTTTCCTTTTACCATCTGTTGTTGACAATCGTATTGTCTCCAAGAAATTAAAGTCCTATACAGGGTTTATTACAAGCAGTTCATCTTTAGAAAATCAATATACTCCTATGTGCATCTTCTACGGAATAAATCATTACAGTTTTTTAATATGTATCCTGGAGATTTTTTTTCTTCTTCACAAAATATAACGGTATATGTATCTACCAGTATATGAAGTAATAAATAAAAATACTATACCTGTACAATTTGTAATATTATTTTTTAGTCTTACATTATATTTTTAAAATTCTCTGAAATGCTAATTTTATTATTAAAAAAAAACAAAAAAAAAAAAACAAGGAGTCGTGAGAGTTGTACAATAAATACCGTATACATTCAAACATGAAAATTTTAATAGGTATAACAGATAACAATAGAAATGTAAAAATAGAAAAAAGTAATATATATAAATTCCGTCACTTGGGCGTTATAAATTTGTTGCAAGGAAAAGTAAACTTTTTTTAGTTCTTCTTTTTTCATTTTGTTATTTCTTTGTATGAATGTACATATATAAAAGAAATGATTTTTATATAGAAATATATCTATATATATATATATAGATATATAAATATATAACTTATCTGTAGATAAAATTAAAAAAATTATCTCAAGTATTACCTAGTCGTTTCAGATATAATACACTTATTTGTTTTTTTTGTCTTTTGTTTTTTTTTTTTTTTATTTTCAATACATAGATAGGAAGAAAATGCAATGTCTTAATATAACATTTTAATGTTTTATTTTTGTTTTAATTTTAACATAATATTCTGATTTTTTGTTTTCTTCTTCTTATCCATATTATTCTTATTGAAAAAGAAATCTATTATCCTTGTTCAGCATAAAATTTTACAAAATGATAAAACATTTTTTTTTTTTATTTTTATATTTTTCAAGGTAGAGGTAAAGTGTAGAATGTGAAAAATCTAAAAGAAATCTAATCGATTTAAATTTTTTTTTTGCCCAAGTGGCATTCTGTTCTTTTTTTTACTATTATCAAATTTATTTTGAGACCTTCGATTACATTTAGGATATTTCAGTTTACTTTATTAAATGTCAATAATTTTAGTTGTTTCGTTCTAAAAAATACTTTTTGTATTCCTTTGAAAATTATAAAAAAATAATTATTTTAAAAGTTTTAAATAAAAGGAAATTTATTTTAAAATCTAAAATAAAATCAAATGTTATGTTAGCCAAATTTTTTGTATAAAATGATAAAAATATTTTGCTGTGTGGGAATAATAGCATACTAAATTATATTAAAATTAAGACAAGATATTTATATTTATAATATATATACAAGTATATGTGTATGTATATAATATACAGGTGTAATATTAACAGATATTCAGCTACCTACACAAAAACTATTTTTTCTTGTATCCTGTTTTTTATTCCTTAAATATCATTAAGCATAGATAAGTTCACAAACATACAAAAAAAAAAAAAAAAAAAACAAAAAAAAAAAAAAACAAATAAAAAAAGAACAAAAACATTAAAAGAATGAAAGAAAATTTTAAGATGTATATAGAAGGTAATTTTTATTTTTTTTGTTTACCATTAATGCTTTAACATCTAGTGTTGACATCATATTCCATTTATTCAGGATGCTACTTTCTATTCCATTGTTGTTGTTATTAGTGTTTTTTATATTACTTGTACTATTATTAGTGTCCTTGACTAAGTCGTTATTTTTTCGTACGATAGTGAAAACTGCCATTTATTTTGTTTTTTTTTTATTTTTTATTGTTGTATCATCGGAGTTTATTATAACTCTCTTAAGTTTTCTTTTTTTATCATTTTTTTTTTCTATTATATTTTTTTTCTCTTTCTAAAGTTTTATTTCTCGTTTCTGTTTGAATTTTATTTTACTGTTAAATTACTTAGTTTCTTATATTAACTATATATATTATAATATAATTATGTATATATAAAAAAAAGAAATCCATAATATTTACTGATTTATCATAGTGTGGGATGCTGTCTTGCATTAATCTTGTATTGTATTATATTGTGTTGTGTTGTATTGTATGGCATTGTGCTCTATTGTGTTATATTTGTATGATGATATTGCAATATTTATTGATTCTGCTGCATTTTTGTGCAGGATGATAAAAATAAAATATATGGTGCAGAGTCAAAAGTCCTAATGAATATTTTGAATTATCTCTATGAGGCCGAAGTCTTATGTTTTCTATCTTAACTTTATATCTTAACTTTCGTTTTAAGGCTAAGGCCAGAAGCTCCAATGGGATTTGTGGTCTTTTGGCTCATTAATTTCACTCAAAAGTCTGATTAAAATAAAAATTTACAGAAACGGCGAGTTTCTATATTTAAGTTAGTGAAAGTTAAATAGTAGGGGTTTTATAATTTTTTACAAAATCAAGATTTTAATAACTTGCTTAAGTTGGAGTTTTTGCGAAAGATTATTTTGAAATTGCATGAATACACCTCCTAATGTCGATTGAAAAAATTTGGTCTGAAAAAATTGTATAATATATTTATAAAGTGAGGACTACTGCCTTCATAATTCCTTTAACCAAATTATTGAAGACCTCATTTAGTGATGTAACTCTTATATACTTTTAAGATTGTTTTGGTTAATTTTTAATAATAATATTTTCTGTCAATAAAAATAATATAAATTGTTTTACTTGGGGTTCACTAATGGAGGATCAAAATACTATAATGAAATTTTGGGCAAATGATTACTCATTTAATCTATTATGGGTTTACGTTGTGATATATTTCAAATGAACAAATATTGCAGGATCATCTGATTAAATCAGAAGATCAATGGAAGTTAAGTTTCTTTTGTTTTTTCTCACAGAGGTCTAGGTCAGAAGTCCCATGGAAATTTTGACTCATTGAAGGGAGTTAATTGCTACAATGCAGCATTTTGTAATAGGACTTTTCGCCCTACATCTTAAAATATCATATTAAGATGCAAACAAACGTTGCAAAATTTTTGCTTTGAAAAGAATTTAAATTTCTTCAAATGAAAATAAAATAAAATACTAGGTGTAGCCAAAAAATTATTTTATTAATCAAATTATAGATGTAACGTTGCATCAAAAATTATTTATCTACAAAACTGATAGTTATGTAATTCCAATATATGTTATATATTATTTTGAGCCAAAAAAAATGGCTATTTTCTATTAATATGCACCAGAGATTCTGCACATCCAAAATTTATATTGGATGAATTCATTTTTGATCTTTGGTTTTCAATGAAAACTAACAAATCGAAATCGAAACTATGGAGCGAATTAAAGCTATAAATTTTTAAAGAATTTCCCATTTGTACCAACTATACCAATTATACCAATTAAATAACTCATATGATCACATCTCGTTTTTTTTTTTTCGTATCATGAATAAGAAGAGACGAACAATTGTTTAAATTTAATTTCATTTCAGTTTCACGTGTTTATTTTTCTTGAAATATTTATTTAAAAAAAAAAAAAAATTTAATAAAATGAAGTAAATTCTTTTCTTATATTGTTTATTTATTTATTATATAAAAAAAAAAATCCTTTAAAATAAAACACATTAAATACAAATAAAATAAGTTAAAAAAAACAAAAAGAAAAAGTTAAATAAAATAAAAAAAAATACTGAGAAAATGTTTAAGTCACATCCCCTGGGAGGCAAAATTCTATTTAACAAACCAACAAAAAAAAAAAAAATATAAATAATAATGTAGTACCATATCTTCTAATTCTATATACTTATGTATATTACATTAGATATTATTCTTTCGCTGTTAGTCTTAACATAAGTAATAAATAAAAAATGAAAGGACTTAACAATTGTGAAATTTTTTTCTTAAGGCTTAAGATGTTGTCATTTTTCCCATTTTATTTTATTCTTAATTTTTTCTTTTTTTTTTTCTCTTGATAAAACTTCGGAATATGAACATTCAAACAAATAAATTATGATTTCATTATGCTTAAAGCACATATGAATTTAGACTTAGGTGGTCAGAACAAACCTTGAATCAAGTCATTATTATTTGCTACAAAAATCGTGATGACGTTTATTAGTGGCGATCATTAATCAACTGAAAAATAAATCATAATTAAACATTAGAAGACGTTCTTACATTTCCATTTAAAATGAACTGATGCAAATTATATTCTTTTAGTTAAGGTCTCTAGTCCGAAGTTTTACTTTTTTCCTAACTATTTTATAACTATCAGACATTCTGTGCCATTTTATTTTTTCTTTTAACATTGTAACATAGTCTATGGAATTAATTTGTTAGAGAAAACAAAAAGTTATATACAAACCACAATAAAATATACATTTTTCATCAGTACTAAAAGTAAAAAAAAGATAGTGGTTGCATTCGAAAACAAAAAAAAAAAGAAAATTAGAGCAGGAAGTAGGAAGGATAACGACAACGATAACTATAAAAACAAAACATGAAAGAAACAAAAAATAAAAACAAAAAAAAAAAATTAAGAATAAAGAAGTTGCAAATTAAATAAACATAAGTAGAGACTATTTTTATAATAAAAAAAAAAAAATATATAAGTAAACTAAAAATAACCAAAAGCAATTTTTATTTACTAATTTTTTTTTTCATTTTCTTAAAGAAAGAAAAAAAAAAATAACGGAAATACAATATTATGCATTTTCTTTACATTATTAGCGGTACATATATACAGGATGTTCGGAAGTCGCGCCAGGTGACGCGGAATATATGTGATAGGGTAGGTCGAAGCAAGCAAAAAATTATTCCGTAGGGGAGAGGGTAGAGGAGTTAGGTTTTCAAAAACATAGTAATATAATTCGCCCCTATATATAACACAGAATTTAGGTATCGATACACAGCTGAAACTATGAGCTTTTGTACAAAAATCTTTTTGTTTTATATCAAATTTTTCTTAACTTTCATAGTCGTGTATAGTTATAAGCTTTTAAAGTCGAAAAATATTGATGTTGTTCAAAATAATTGTAATTTTTGTATAAAAAATCGTTATTCACTTATGATTATTATTTCATTTTCTAACTTATCAAAATGAAAGCTTTAATTTATGTTATTATTATTTTTATTGTATCTTTTACCATTTTGGAAAAAAATAAATATGACGCTGTGCTTCATTGAAATTTTATTAAAATAAATTTTTCGCACATGGAACGGAAATTACATAAGAAAATATTTTGCAAAGCCTTATCTCGCAAACCGTTAAGAATAGAGCCCCCTCCTCCTCCCCTTACCTCTCCTGCGGAACATTTTTTTATTTGTTTCGTCCTTTTCTATTACCTCCTTTTTTCGTGATCTTCGACTTCCGCACAGTTTGTATATATAATAATATTTCACAAAATTTCACTTCCATACTAATACTTAACAAATAAAAAGATTTTAAGACATTAGATTCAAATTAATTTTGTAACTTTAATGGTATAAGTTCGAATACCTACAAAATGTATATTTTCTCCTATATTTAAATTTCTCATTTTTAGTCCTTGAATGTTTTTCTTATCTAAATGAGTTCATTGAAGTAAAATGACTGACTTATTTCTACTCACAATATCATATCGTTAGAATTGATTCAAAAGAAGTACAACAGGCAAGGAAAATACAAGAAAACTCGAAAACATTTTCTATTTTTTTTTTTATAACCTTGAAATGCCATCGAAAAAATGGTTTTTGTGAAAAAAAGAAATATATAGACCTAAAAAAAAAAAAAAATTGACATGACACGAGTGGTGACAAAAAACGAATAAAATTAAATACTATTAACAAAGAAAAATAACAAAAAAAAAAACAAAAATAAACTACAAATAAAAAAAAAAAAAGAACTAAAGTAAAGAAAAAAATAAAAAAAACCATGTAAATTTACTTTAATCATTTCCATTTTCTTATGCTAAAGAATACAAAAACAAAAGAAAATATAATAAATACATAAACTAATAACAAAATTTAAAAAGTGGGTCAATAAATTTATTACCTTAACACTTTAATATGGTAAATAAGGTAAAGCTATTTATACAAACATACAAACACATTATTTGTTATATAAATTAATTTAATACATGTACCTATATAGGAATAAAGGAAAATTTTTGTAAGGATATTTTAATTTTTGGAAAAACACAGTGTAATTTTGTTCTTAAAAATAACTTTAACCATATCTTGAAAAGTCGTTTAATTTTAAAAACATATGATTAAAAAATATAAAACTTAAATACGTCGTTAATAATAGGCTGGAAGTAAGAAAATTGCTAAATATTGGAGACTCGACTTATTCATAAAAAGTTTGACTTATGTATTAATTGCAACAAATTAAAATAAAATTAAAATTAAATTAAATAAAACTAAAGAAAATTATTAAAAGAAATTAAAAAAAAAAAAAAAAAATTATAAATAAACATAAAATAATTCTTAAGATACTTTATTGCAACTACGTAAAATAAAATCTTAGAAACGTAATTGTTGTTTTGTGTGGTCGTGTTTTTAGTATAATGTGTAATATTTTAGACGTGTGTAAAATTTGATAGTTTTTTTTTTTTTTTGTTGAAATATCATAGACTTAACTTTTAATTATAAAAAACAAAAAAAAAAAAAAACCTCTTAACTATTGACCTATAAGATGTATTTATTATCGTGCATTTATTTTGTAGGTGTTAAATTTATTTCTTGTATATGTAGGTGTTTAATTTCATATTTAACTATTTTAGTTTTTTTTTAAAGTTATAATTTCGAATTATTTGATAAAAAAAAGTATATATTAAGAATGAAAAATAAATACATGGTGACGTTAAACGGTTTTAATATTATGTAATTATTAAATAAAATGTTATTGTTCTAATATCGAATTAGGATAGTATACTAAAAATCTATAATACATTGGAAAATTAAATTGTCTATTCTTGAATTTTTGTATATAGGGGCCTCGGTGGCCTAGTGGGTAAGAGCGTATAAAAAGAGCGCTGTGAACACCGAGGGAGGAGTGTGGGTTTGAATCCCAGACACGTCGTAAGAGTTATTCTCCCTTACGACATTTACAGGCACGCCTGAACAGGAAAGACTGTTTAATTTCCTGTCCACATTTATGTGGCAGAGAATTACATTAAAAAAAAAAACATTTTTGTATATAGGTAATATAATTTTTGTCGTATTAAAGCTGTTTATAAATTAATTTAATTATTACCAGAAAATGGCAATAAACATAGAAAATGGATTTATCATGATCGTTTTTCGACTGGACGTTAAAGGTGGTACAGAAAAACCAAAAAAAAAATGTCAAGTAAATTTAAGCTTCAGAAGACCAATTATTTACTTAGTCCAAAATAACCACGATTCAAAAAACATCCTGCCTTGTCTCTTCAATTCCTCGGATAGAGAAATGCTTTCATGATAACAACATAAGTATTCCGGCTACTAAAACTAGAGTAATAAAATTTACCAATAAAAATTTTTGATATTGGTACTTTAAAAATTAAAGAATAAGTAAAAAAAAATTAAGTATTTTCTTCATAATTTCTAGAAAATAATTAAACATTAATTCTTGTTTTAAATTTTAATCATTTTATTAAATTTTTATATACTGTACATACTACTGTATGTTGTAATCCACTGATGTTCCTGACTCTGTAGCACATAATAATAATATGAATAATTAATACTAATATAACAATAACAAGTAACAAGCTACAGTGATACAAGTATTATACTACAAAAATGATAATTGATGGCTGTCGTCACTGATAGCAAAATATCTGTAGTAATAATAGGCGGATTGATTATTTCTTTGTGGTCCCACTCTTCAATTCAATATTTCAAGGATGGTTCCCTGTCGTATTGTATTCTATCTCTACTTCCTATAGTCAGTCACTTTAACCAATATAATCATTTAAATTTATTGACATTTATTCGCCCATGTCCCAGCATTCTCTAGAATGTGAATGAAATGTGAATTTGACATTCTCTGGAATTCAAAATAGATGCTCTAGCATTCTCCCGGATTCGAATTATTCAATTCCATTTTCAAATAATTTTGAGTTAAAAAATATATAAAAAGTTTAAAGAAAGAATATGGATCCACTTATTTTATTATTAGAAGAACAAAATAGACGCAATAAAACTAGCAAAAGAAAAATTAGAGGAAAAATTTTAAGAGAAAAGACAAATGTTTTAGATCTTCCTGAATCTATGTAAGTTGAATATTATTAAATCAGATCGAATTGCATCAATGCTGTATTTATCCCGTCTCGTAAAGCCTCTTGCTATATGTATATATTTTTATCCTTTTATCCTTTCCTTAAACTTTTTGAATTTTATATAATTATTAATACAAATCAGGAAAATATACACATATTTCGTTTACTTGCTTACAATTTAAACTTTTTTATTTGAAATTTAACAACTCAAATTTTTTCCAACTCATTCGATACACAATGATTAAACGAATTTTATTCGATTCACATTCACAAAAAGAGAATGACAGTACACCATTTTATTAATTTTCGAAAATTTCATTCTCTAGAAGAATCTGAAATTTGGAACTCGAGTATTTCCATTCTCCTATTAAATTCTCTTTTTATAGGAAAATGGGTAGTTGGAATATGAGTGATTATATATTATTCCAACCATAACCTATATATGGTTTAAAAACTAAATTGTTTCGTTTTACAACTAACCACATGTTAATACTTTTATTTTTTTTTATTTTCTTTTAATTACAGTATATCAGTAAAACAAATCTAAGGATTTAATTTCATTAAATCGTTGGATTTTCCACAAGGACAGAACAATATAATAACTTTTTAATTTTATTTTTTATTTCAATTGATATCGCATTATAGGTAGGGGCTAATACTCCTTCGAAATATACTATTTTTTTGATAAATCATATAGGATTCTTTTAAAGGACATTCGTAGGTTATTAAAGAAACTTATAAAATGATTATGAATGAAGCTTCGTACGTACGTACTAAACTGTTCATTTAAAGTAAAAATGTCTTCTGATAAAGTAAAAAAATCAATGTATTATTCTAAATTTGATCACTTTATTTTGTAGAATTTTTTCAGATAATCCAGTTTAAAGTTTGACATCCTTTTTAAATGATTTAAGTATATCCTTGAATGAAATATTACTTTTTTATACATATTCAATTCGATTAATATTCAATGTAATTTTTTATTAATAAATTCTAATATTTTATTAATAAACTAACTATATTAAATATAAAATTTAAATTGAATCACATTATTAAATTAATAATAATTGCATATCATCAGAGATTTTTTTAACACTTTCATTTTTGTTTCCTTCGATTTTATATTGATATTTTTTGGTTAGAATAATCTTAAATTATAATGAATCCTTGTAAATTTCTTTTTATGACATTTATGATTGATATAATTACCATTTTTCCAAGTTTTTTCTAAAATTATTATCTATAGATACTAATGTATTTTGTATTTGCTTTTCACTTAACCGTATGATAATTTTTTTTTTTTTTCATCAATTTAATGTAAGTTTTTCTTTTCAGTTCCTCTTAACCCGTTCACTATAATTCTTTCAGAACAATTTAGTTTTAACTATAGATTTTTATTTCTTCATTCAAGTAAAAAAATTAAATTTACTTCAATCGATTTATAAAATTAATTTAATAAAACTAAAATGTCATATACCTAACTTTTAATAAAAAAATTATAAAAAAAAAAAAAAAAAATTTAAACAAAATAAAATGCATATAAAAAATCGATAAAAAGATTTTTTTTTTTAAATAATTTTTCCGTTTTAATTTATTTAAAATTAAACTTTTTGAATTGGAAACAAAAATATAATGTACAGTACATCATACTGGTATATATTTTTTTTATATAAGATAAATTCCCTATTGAAGTATTTTAGTTTTATTGAAATTTTACTTAAAACATAACATACAATTATCTATAAGATGTTTATTTATAAAATTTTTTATTTAATACTTAAATCATTTTGGAGCTTCCCGAGCCACTAAAAATTTAATCCTAAGGTTGTTGTAAATTCGTTAAATAAATTTTCGTTTCTTTTTTTTTTAAATATTTTTCATTGTGGATATTTGAAGATTTTCCCGGAATGGCCATAACAACTTTATGGGTCTTTTTCGTTTCAGATGTCAGCCATCTAAAATATTTAGTTTGTAATTATAATTATTAAATTATTATCTGTTATTTCTTTTAAAAATTTACATTGTATTCATTCAAAAATAGGTATTGTAAATGGAAAATTTTGAACTAAATTTAAATGATTCTTTTTAAAAGAACTTTTAAAGAAAAATATTTAATTATTTCCTTATTTATTTTTTAAAATTTCATTAGATGATATTATTTTCACTTCTTTATTATTTTTATTATTTAGCATTAATTAATTATAAATTTTTTTTAGATATCCTTAAAACATGTCTTCCAAAGTAGTTAATCGGTTAATTTAAAACACTAACTAAAATAATCAAGATCATTTTACGTACGTTTTTTGTCAATTTTGCTACATTTTCTTAACATTTAGGAATTAAGTATACATAGTACAAAATTATTAAAAAAAAACATTTAAAACTATTAAAATTCTATTTCATTGTTGTATTTATTAAAATATGTTTAACTAACGAATTAATTTATTTGTTATTTTTTTTTTTTTTTTGTAGCATTTTTTTGCTTAATCATTTTATGCTAAAATAAAATACAAGCTCAATTATCAAAATAACCTAAATTTATTAATACACCCTTCAGGAAAAAACAAAACTGTAAGTATATAACACACATAAACCGGTAAAGGACATTCAAAACAATAACCGGAAAAATTTAAACTTGTGTACGAAAAACGTGTACTGAATACAGAAAATACAAAATGGTTCTACCTTGGAAAGTACCTTGAGATATTTTTTAACTGTTTTTATTTTTTATATTCACAATAATTCATAAATAGCTA
Organism: Poecilobothrus nobilitatus; assembly: GCA_947095535.1. Lineage (NCBI taxonomy): Eukaryota > Metazoa > Arthropoda > Insecta > Diptera > Dolichopodidae > Poecilobothrus > Poecilobothrus nobilitatus. Next base: position 172,223,812 of record OX352774.1, read on the forward strand.
AAACGGTTAAAAGCATTCAAAATTACTTTAAATTAAAAAAAAAAAAAAAAAAAAAAGACAATAGACAACAAATCAAAAAAATTTCACTTTATTCAAAAATCGCAAAAAATTTAATTTGCGGAGTTTTTCTTTAAAATTTTCCTTTTCACCGTTATTCTTTCGTTAAATTATCATTGTTTTGTGCTTTCTTTTTATTTATTTTAATATTTACAGTTTTTTTTTTGTGGTATGTTTTTAGTTGTTGCCTTATAATAAATAATTGACTCACTTAACAAAAATTTAAGAAAATACTAAATAACGGATATTCATTCGTTACTTTACTTTAATAACTGTTTATTGTAACTATTATTTCCTTTCATTTTTTGTTTTTGTTTTTTTTTTTTTTTTATAATAATTATTATTGTTGTTATTGTTATTATATTAATACTTTTATCATTATGAATTGATTCATATAATAAGTAGTAAGTTTTTGTCTGATTATTTTATTTTTAAGAAAAACGAAATAAAAATTTCCAATAATAAAAATTAAAAATAAAAATCAATTCAAAAAGAACTATAAGAACTATTAAACTATCAGTTTTTTATACAATTCAAATTATTAACTATATAAACGTTCAATAGATTGAAATTATATTTATGGTTTTTCTCAGATTTCCAGTCTGATTTTAACTAGAAAAGGGCATTCATAGAGGAAGTGATGTGAGAAATTATCTTTTATCTCTTCTTATTTACAACTTCTAGATTGTGTATCGTAAGAACCCGTAATGGCTATTGACTGGCTTCACTAGCGCCAGTAACCTGCAATTGTTGCAACAGTTTTAGCAGTAATTAATTGCAGCGGGCTATTTCTTTATTAAAAATTTACAGTTGCAGTTTACCATTTATAGTTTGTTGAAATGTATCTTTTCATAGCTTTCAAAGAAGTACGTACTATTTTAGGTTTGAAGTTCTTCTCGGTTCTCTCGGTCCTTCTTGATCAGGCACTCACATGTTAGTTGTCTTCAATGTTGCTATAGCCTGATAATTTAAAATTGACAACTTAAATTTGGATAGGCCAGTTTATGTTAAATTTCGAGAAGTGTTGATCATTTTACTCCGTTTATAGCTGGTACTTCCATATGGAAAATCCTTGCTGTATTGAAAGGATAAAAAGATTTTCTTGTTTTGAATTTAGTCGAGAAGATACTAGCTTATAGATTATTACTTTTCATGATAAATATTATTTTGACATTCAATATTATTTAAGATATTCTTAAAGCACTGTTACTATATGTTTACCTTTGTTCAAAAATAACCTATACAAATAAAATTAATTTTCAGTTTAGTTGTATATGATAATGATATTATCATAATTTTTTAAGATTGTTAAAAATGTTTCGTCTCTTATTAAAATATTGTTATATGTTTTCTCTGTTTTTGATTGGAGCAACCTGGGATTCTTTCAACAAACCTTTCATGTGCTTTAGTTTTTTTATTGTTAGAATCAAAAATTTGTGAAGGACTCCAGCTTAAATAAAATTAAATTCAGAAAATAGTGTACTGATAATTAAAAAACTATCGAAAAATGTATATTACAAAATTTCAGAAAAATACCTTCGACTAAGTATAATTAACGTAATTTACTATTGTACTATGAAAAGTTATAAGTTGTATTACGAATACTCCAAATAATTAAAAAATGACGACAAAACATAAAAAGACCAAATTAAAGTATTATAAATATTAAATAAATTTTACAATGTCCTGAAAAAAAAAAAAATTTAATGCATAAAAATAATATTATAGATAGCATTATTGAACCAATAATTTTATGAATTTTTATTTGTTGTCTGTGTTTTATACCATAACATTTTTCAGTAGAACAACAATTACTTAGAAATAATTTCATTGAGTTGATTTGCTTGAAAATCGATTACTGTGTAAAACTTCGATTAGTTTTTCTTTTTAGTTTTTTTTTTTTTCTACTTACACAAACGAGGTAATAAATGAACAATAAAGTAATAAAATATTGGAAAAACCCTATACAATACTTAGAGTATGTATGTTGATTTCCTTTTTTTTTTTTTTTCAAAATAAATTTGAATGAAATGTTTGTAAAAAAAATACAGAAGGGAAATGAAATAAATAATTGGTCCAAAAGAACAAAAAAAAAAATAAAAGTATGTTTTTTTTTTTTATTACTATATATTTTATTTTAATTCAAATATAGTTTAGTTATTATAAAAAATGATTCAACCTGTTGCATGTGTTGAATACATTCATTTACCTTATTTAATAATTCAATTTAATTAAGATTTATATAGAAAATTCTAAGTTCAATTTAGAAGGATATTAATAGAAATTAATATAAAAAATAATAAAAATATATTTAAAAAAGTTTTTTTTATTTTTTATTTTTACAAAACTTGAATTCTAGATATGATAAAGATTGAACTCGAATCATCAAAACATGATAAAGATTAGACTCTTTTCTGGGCACAACATATTTAGAAAAAGAAAAATGAATAAAAGTACAAAAAAGTCTTATTTAATGTATAGCATGATATGGTTCAATTAATCACTTGATTGATTTGTAACCTTGATGTATTTCAAAAATAAAAAAAATATTTTCAAAAAAAAAAAAAGCAGGACTATAATATTAAAAAGAAAATTACCCAGACCATAATATAAAAACTATATTAAATTTTAATTTATATTAATGTATTTTTTTTTTATTTTATTTTATTACAAATAGAAATTTTTAATTTAATCTTATGATATTTAAAGAAAAATCTTGGATTTTTTTAAAAGTAAATACATTTTAAAACTATGTAGAAACTAACGATTTTATTATTTTTCTCACAAATTGCATATATTTAGGCGCAAAAATTAATTCATTATTAAATGAGTAATATCATTGTAATTTTCAATAAACTTGTATATTTAGAAAGTATTTAAAAGCTAATTATCGAAATACTAAAATCTAAATTCTTAGTTATTCAATTTAAATAAAATATTTCATTCGTATATTCTGTACAATACTTAAATCATTTTTGATACCGTAAACATATTTTTCACAAGTCATCGAGTTTTCATTTTAATTTTATTTTACGATTTTATATATTTTTAACCTACTATTACTGTTAACTTCGAAAATGATTTGTTAATTCATAAAAAATTCCATTAATTTCATTTCAAAATAAACAAAATAAAAAAAAATATATAAGAAATATTGTCCATTTAATACATAATATATTGTTATTTTCAACTATAATCGATTTCAATTTCAATCTTGTTATGCAACCCAAACCATATCAGTAAAGGCCAACACATAATTTTCTATTATATTTTAATAATTCAAAACTTAATTTTTATAACAGTACAAGTGTATTTGTGTCTGTTATTTTTTATTTATGTTAAATATAATTTTTATTTCCTTACATACATAAAATATTTATTAGTCACAATGGTCAGTACTTATATGTTAAGACGATAAGTTATTATGTATAACCGATTGTATACAAACAAAAAAAAAAAAAAAACGAGGAAGAGTGCAGTAGAGTAGACTGTGTCAACTCTGGGATACCCGTATGAACGTAATATATCCTGTTTCTATAAAACTTGATCATCTTTTAAAAACATTCAGATATTTTAGTACCGAACTACAGAGATATATTTATGTAAATTGTGTATTTGTATGATAGCTACCCGAATCTATTGCGCCTAGCTTCATTAAGTTACTAGAAATGCAAAAAGCCTGAACCGGCTGCTTTAGACCAATCAAATTTTACAAAAGTTTTTGGCATGCAACTCGACACTTTTTCACTAAATTTCAGATAGCTAGCTTCAATAGACACTGAGTTATTTTCATTTAAAAAGAGAAGTTGTATGGCAACTATCCGAACCTGTCATATCATCACAACCAAATTTTACAGAAGTTGTTGCCATAAAACTCGATCATCATTTGGAAAATTTCAGAAACCTAGCTTGAATAGATACTGAATTATTTCTATATAAAGATAGAAGTTATATGGCAGCTACTCGAACCCGCCGACCGAAAATGTTGGATTTAAACTAACAATTTTGCAAAAGTGACGTAAAAAAATTTCAGCCCCCTAGCTCCTTTATTTTTTGAGTTATCGTGCGGACGGACGTACATGGCTTAATCGACTCAGAATTCGATTGTGAGCCGATCCATACCTTTGACACTATATCTAGCTCGACTCCTTTAAGGTGTCACAAACGTAATGGCAAATTTATTATACCCTTGAACATAGTTCATACGGGTATAAAGAAGTGAACATTTTATTGAAATTAATATATAAATATGTATATATCTTTGTGTATTCTTTACTTTCAGTACGTATATTATAACTTATTATAGTAACTTAGTCTATAGCAAACAAAATAACATATTTAACAAAAAAAAAAAAAAAATCCCCCGATTGTTAGTTTCAATATAACACAATTATTATTACTATCATTTTTACAAATTTTTCAAGTTTAATTTTATAATTTATTATAAATTTTAGATTTCGTTTACAACAATAGAGAAGTAATATTTTTTCTACTATTAGGTAAGGAGAGGTAGGTAATATTCCATTTTAATGACCTTAATGCAAAGCTGATAATCAAAAACGAAAACGTATCTTCTTCTTCTAATATATAAAGAAGAAATTCTGTTTGTTTGTTTGTTTGTGCCCTTTTCACGTAAACACCACCAGTCCGATTGCAACCAAATTTTGCAGAAACATTGCTACGACCTCGGAAGGAGTTAAAGGCTACATCAGGTTTCAGCTCATTCACCCATTGCGATCCGAGAGCCATTTAAAGTTTTTTGGTTTTTCGTTCTCCTGCCTAAACCATTTGACCAATTGAGTTGAAAATTTGTGCAAATGTTCTTACTAGCATTAGGGGGCCTAGCATTTACCGAAGACATTTGGATACAATATGTTACCCAGCTTTGGCCTGGCGGCCTTCCAAAAAATTTTTTGTTTCCGAAAGTGTCCAATTTTGTGTTCAAAAATACAATCAACTAAATTAGAAAGCATATTCACATTTCTGTACACTATAATCGAAAATGATTATACAAACATATTTAAATAACAGAAACCTTATATTCTTAGCATATATCTATTTGAAAACGTAATTACTTATTAGAAAAAGTTTGCTTAAAAAATTTTTGATTTATAAGCGTAAAAAACAATCCTGTCTTTTTTTTTATTAAAAATATGTTAAGCAAAACCTGAGATGTATGCATTTAAAAATAAGCTGTAGGTGCTGTAGGATCTCCAACGGTTGAGGGTACATAAAGACTGTTCTGCAACATTACTCTTTTAAGAGACCTATGAATGGTTAATATTTCATTGCTCTTTATTAAACAGTGTATAAGGTTTGTTAACAGACGAACGGAGTGTCGTTACATTATTACGAAAAAAAAGTATTAGATTATGGTATTTTATAATTGAAATGCGATTTTATGTTTCGGTATTAGTGAATTTATTATGGAAACTCACTTTGCCCTAATAGTATACTCCTACCTATCCCCCATAATCCAAATTTCCTACCTATCCTACCTCACTTTTGCCCTAATAGTATACTCACTTTGCCACAATAGTATACTCAATAGATTACTAATTCTTTCAAAGATTTTTTGTAATCGAATTACCCCTAATTCTTCGCTCTCTTTATTCGACTTGCTAAAAAAAAATGTAATACGTGAACTATATCAGTTAAATTATATTAACGCAAAAGCAAAATTTTTATTTCAGCCAACAAAATACTCAGGGCAACGCCGGTTAGTCTGCCAGTCAAATATAAGATAAGATAATAATTATAATGTAACTGATCTTACTGATCTGCTTCATTAAGATTCCCTACAATATAGGAGTAAATTAAGTGGGCAAACTTTCTAGTTCGTCAACTATCAAGAGTTATTATTGGATGGATATAAAATCTATATCTGTTTTAATAGCGATATTTCATATCTTCAGTTATTTCTGTCACTTTGAATGCATTTTTCTCTTTCAAAGATTGGAAAATCTTTTGGGGGAATAAATTCTATATTAAACGTATTTACTAAAATATATTGGTTGTGTGGGTAAACGGTATTAACTATTAGGCTAGTTTGCTAAGGGGTAGGGGCAAAAATTTACAAAAACTAAAATCAATGATAATATTTGCCACAAAAAAAATCCATGAAAAGAAAATTCCTAAAATAAAATCCACAATTATTTAAATTAGAGTTTTTTGCTTTTTCTAGAATAATCTTTGCACACTTTTATGGATTTTTGTTTGTGGTTTTCGTCCCCAACCCGTTTTATAGATGATGCTTTTAATTGAAAATATTTCCTATTGAGATGATAAATGATAAAAATGTTGATTATTAAAATATATTTGATACATCATAAATTACTTTATTTTTCTTTGGTAGATCATTAAATCACTTCTTCTATCTTTCCATAAGTATTCTGTGTCAGATTTTCGATATTTCCCAAGACATGCTCAGGACATTTTTTTTCGAATATTTTATTCATTTCTATCAGAGATCCACTAATATTATACCAAATTTGGCGGGCATAGGTTAAAACGATCTGATTATGATTTGGTAAGCTGGATTTTTACTTTTGAAGATACGTACTTAGTGTTGAATACTTTATGTGTTATTCCATAAAGGCTTACGAACATCCATTATTTTATTTTAAAATAAGTGGCTTTGGATAATTATAAATATTAATCCGGGTATTCACACTGTGTTAAATGCTGTTTCAAAAGTCTATTAATCTTACTCCTATGGAGATATCCAGTTATGGTTGCTTAAGTGTCAATATACTCCTGAAGTCAATATTTATGATTTATATATTAATATGATTATGGTAAAACAAAAAAACATAAAAATATTAAAATAGGAACATGGAACGTTAGAAGCCTTTATGAAGCTGGAAAATTTTATAATACAGTTCAAGAAATGAAAAGGCTGAACGTAGACATTCTGGGAATAATTGATACCTGGCGGCCTAACTCTGGCCAATTCCAAAGTGATGATGTCACCATGTATTATTCCGGCAATAACAACAACAACCATAGAGGTGGTGTAGGCATAATCATGTCTAGTAACATAGCAAAATGTGTAAAAAACTTCGTTCCAGTTTCATATCGTATGATGATTCTAAAAATATAAATGCCAAGCCTCTAAACATCAACATCATCCAAATTTATGCTCCTACAGCTGATAAGTCTGACGAAGAGATTGAAATGTTCTACGCCGAAATATTAGAGCTACTTAAACTTACAAAAACTTTCGAAATTAATATTATAATAGACGACTTCAATTCTAAAATAGGCAATCAACCTGTAGATGATACTGTAGGACCCTACAGATTGGGAAACAGAAACCATAGAGGAGACAGATTAATTCAATTCTGCCAAGAAGAAAAGTTTAAAATGGCCATTACGTGGTTCTGCCTTCCTGCTCGTAAACTATACACTTAGAAATCCCCGCAAGACAACACCAACAATATCATTCGGAATCAAATTGACTTCATTCTGATCAATAAAAGATACAGATTATCGTTTATAAAAGTCTCCACTTATCCAGGAGCAAATGTGCCAGGCGATCATAATCTGCTCCTAGGAACAATGAGATGCAAAGTTGCTGTATATAAAAAACCACAAAGAATACACAAAGTTGATGTCGAAAAATTATAAAATGAACGCATCAAAATGGATACTGCTCTAGAAATAAATAATACGCTGTGGAACCAAACTAAAACCATTTTAAAGCATTGTAGACACATTTGTCTAGAGAAAAACTAGGAATAGCATAAATAAAAAATATTAGAACTTATGAATGAGAGACGTAAATATCGCAATGATCCGAATAATTATAATTACAAACAATTACATAAAATATGTAATTAGATCAAAGATCAGAAATGCTAAGAATGCGTGGATGAGAAAAGAATGTGAAGCTACCGAGCGACTCGATCAACTCCATGACAATTTCAACATACATAAAAAATATAAAGAAATATCCGGAAGTTACTGTAAAAGATGGTCAAATTGTCATTGAAGAGGAAGAAATTTGATCAATATGGGAAGAATATATTCAAAATCTTTTCTTAGATCACACAAGATGAGAATACAATGAACCTAGTCTATTGGAAACAATATCTGGTCCGCCTATAACAACCGATGAAATTTTAATGGCTATTAGCCATTAAATTAGCTTATTTCGAGGTGTTACAAACGGAGGAGCAATTTTCATATACTAAATCCTTATCGTACGGGTATAGAGATATTCGATGCATTGAAAACTTATATTGGCAAGAAAGAGAAATCAGAACCAATGAAACAACAACTGCGGAAATTAATATACTTAGAATATATTTGAAGAAAGTATCATTAATACTGAAATGGCGATTAAAGTTAACGGAGTTTATATGAACAACATCAGATACGCGGATGATACAACCTTGATAGCTGACAATATATTAGGACTACAACATCTTGTCGAAAGAGTCTATCATCACAGCAAAAACTATGGTCTCAACATCAATATTGCGAAAACTAAATTTCTGATAGTAAATAAAGACAAAAATATATACAATAACGTTAAATTATACTACGGTAACAACGAGATTGAACGTGCAGGAAACTATAAATATCTTGGATACTTACTAAACGAAGATTGAGATCCCAATAAAGAGGTTAAATGAAGAATTATGATGGCAAGGAATACTTTCGGTAAATTTAAAAAACTATTGAGTGACCGAAACTTCAATATCAAACTAAAACTTCGATTCACAAAATGCTGTGTGGTCGAGCATATTATATGATGTGGAAACCTGGACACTAAAAGAGAATACACTGAATAAACTAGAGGCTTTCGAGACGTGGTGCTATCGCCGCTTACTTAAAATAAAATGGGCAGGTAGAGTCGCAAAAGAAGAGGTGCTTCGCAGACTAAATATAGATCGAATACTTCTTACAACAGTAAAACATCTTAAAATAGCCTACTTGGGTCATATAATGAGGAATCCAAAGTACCAAATGCTCCAACTAATTGTCCAAGGTAGAATCGAAGGAAGACACGGTGTTGGCAGAAAACAATTTTCCTGGTTACGAAATATTAAAAACTAGACCGGCATTAGAACAATTGGCGAACTAGTACACAAAGCCAGAAACAGAGTTGAATATGGCAACCTAGCCCTACAATAAAAAAAAAAAACTCCTGATATAGGCACCGTACATCCAGTCATGGATTGGCAGCAGAAGAAGAAGAAGAAGATTTGTATGTTCTTTGGTTTACAAATTTACTTATATTTATCTTTAAAATATAATATCTTAAAATTTCCATGATCAAATACTTAATTTTATTTACATCTATTATTAATAACTTAAGGATAAATTAAATAAAACAATATAACCAAAGAAATCCAAGTGACTGTAAATATTACAATCCTTATAAATTATCGAAAAAAAAACAAACCTTTTTCTGTGAGGGACACACGTATAGGTGTGTATAAGAAAAAAACAATTTTCTATTTTGAAACGTGAAACATTGAAAACTGTAGGTATATAGTATGTCAAGTGTCAAGTGTCTATAAAATATAAATATAAGCGATAAATACAGCTAAAAAATTCTGGCATAAAAACATTTTTTTTATTAAGAATAAGATTTAGAAAAAAAGGACGCCATAAACTAAAGTCAAAGTTAATAACTTCCAAAAGCAAAATTATGAAAAAGCGCATATGTAATCGGGATTTTGTAACACAACTCTAAAATCCTTCGCCTAATTATTTTTTTTATTTTAATTAATTAACTTTTAGATTTTGGCTAGCGCACCCAAATACCTAAACTAATAATTGAAAGTCTGATTTTCTTTTCAACTATGAAATCCCTTCTAATTATTTTTTTAGCATTACAAAGCACTTTAACATAAAGGAATGCGAACACGTGAAAGAACGCCAGCATTCTACTAAATATCTTAATTAAAGAAAAGTTCCAACCATTCCCAAAAAAAAATTTCTAATCTCCAAAAAAAAATTAAATAATCCCCAACATATTTTTGAATTTTTTGTGGTTTAGTTCATATGAATTAACCTCCAATTTTTAATAATTAACTGAATCCCAAAAAAAAAAATTAATTAATAGATCCCAAGTAAAATATTGGGAAAAATATTGAGGTTTAATTCATTTCATTTTGGTGATTAGCGACTTAGGGGTTAGTTCATAACACCGGAAATAATTATAGATCTGATTGTTTATAAAGAACGTATGTATGTATTTATTAATTACGAAATATAACTAACAATTAATTAATAAAAGACAGACGTATACTTAGGTAAATTTTTTTAAAGCAATGGTCAGTTTATACCCGTACGATAAGGATCGGGTATATTAAAATACCTTCAAAGGTATGCATTTTTTTTAAATAGAGCCATGAAATTTTAACTGCTGATAGATATCATAAAAATATAGCTTTTATTATTAACAACTTTTTTCTGTAGCCCCACCCGTTACGGAACGACAGCGCCCCAAAGTTTGAAAAATCTCTATATTTAAATTGTTATAACACAAGTTCTGTAAGGTATATCTTCAATTTGAACGCCAAACGATTACTGCTCTTATTAGCTTCAAAAATATATATACAATAAATATATCATTGTGGCATACGGAGTCTTAATTTACCGTTATGCGAAACTCAATTTATGCAAAATTCTTGATACCTTCTATCTTCCAAACGGCTTAAGTTAGAAACTTGAAGTGAAGTTGAGAGAAGTTAGTTCTTTGAAAATAAGTATAAGTCATTTCAGAAAATATTTTTGTATCGCCACCCGTTTCGGAGCTGTATGGGGTCAAAAACTAAAAAATTCCTTATTTTTGAACACCTGTAACTTGAACACCTGTTCAAATTTTTTTGAAGTAATATACAAAAATTAAATCTGCAACATTATATTTTTATTTCTATTAACAACTTTTTTTTATTAATATAGGGATACCGTAAAATTGACGAAAGTGTAACTTCATTTTTCTAAATTTTTCTAACAAATTTTTTTAACGATTTTTTTGCATTTTTTTTACTCGATAATTTGAAATTGTTGATGATGATGCGTAGTACAAAAAAAATTAAATAAATAAAAATATAACGGTTGCTTGAAGAATTTATATTTATATGATATTAGTATACATACTTATATTACTCATGTTTATTTACAAATCGAATATGTCACTGATGAATGAATGATATATAATATAATACATATATATAGTATAAATTATTATACATTTGCCGCTTAGTATTAAATGGTGTACTATAGCATATTTGGAAAAGTTTTGAATTGATAATCGTTATGCGGAAGGTTAGAATCTGCTTTTGAAGAATGTATAAACATATAGTTCGAATATACATATGTACAACCCATAGTTCTAGAAATTATTAAATTCACCCAAATTATTTTAAAATACGCAAAGATCGCACTTGATTATCTGTCAAATTTTTAGTGTCCTCTGGATTACACTAAATGTTCTCACTGAAAGGGGGGATGTGTCTAGTCTCAACTGTTTAGTGCGAAAGGTTGGGAAACGCCCTAAGTCGAAATATAAAACGTCGACTTTTTTTATGCCGATTTTGCAAAATGTTGATTGGATAAAATGTCTAATGAATATGCGTCAAAATATCATAGATTTTATACTTCAAGATTGACGTCAGATTATTACCAAGTTTCGGCATTCAAAATTTTTATTTTTTCTATTTTAGATGTTTTGTTGTTGAAATAATTATGAGGACTTTTAGAGTTTGTTATAAAATCAGGGTTTCAGTAATTTGTTTAATCAGGGTTTTAGATGTTAGAACAAATTTTAATCCTTTGTTTCTGAAACGTGTATATCAAAAAAAATTAGGAGGGAATTTGAAGTTGGTTAGAAAATCTGTACCATATAATGTTTGATTTAGCAGGCGCTTTAGAGCCCTAGCTTTCACTTATTTTAAATGTTTAAATATGTATTTAAAAACTTATAATGATCGTCATTATTTTCAGCTAGATTTGCTCTTAAGTCGACATTTTAAAAATCGACAAATTGTAGAAGTATAGATATATATTCAACATCGACATTTTTGAATCAAATTTTTCATAAACATTATTTTTAAAATTAATTCCACGTCGCGCTTATAATCAATTTGCAATTTCAATTACCGATTAACTGATTTTCTGCACGCTATTAAATTAAAGTTCAGAGTTAGAAGACGTAATTTGTCTGTTATACATGACATCAATCGAAAGTATTGTAGCAATTCCAAGTAGAATTTCAAACGCAATAAAAAAAATTTAAAACTACGATTTTAGAAAATTTTAAATATTGAAATTTTCTGTAAACACTTTTTTAAGTTAAAAAAAAACTGTTAACCTGAAAAAGTGAATGTTTGGCATATATTAAGGGAGGTAGTTTATACTTTTTGAGAATTGTCTAACAGTAAAATTTTGTAAGTTATTTTTATTCCGACATATCAAAATAATCCTGATATATAAAAATCTTGACATTCAAAATCCCGACATTCTGTTTTAAGATACATATTTCAAAATGTTTTGGAAGACTTTTTTTAAGATGATGAAAGATTTTTTTTTTTATAGTGGAAGGCTTTTTTTGATGATGGAAGCCTTTTTTTTAAATCTATTAAAAATATTTATTTGTGTTGGTCACTAATAGCATAAATATCTAAATAAAAAAAAACTTAGAATACAATTTTTTTCATGATTATATACTTTAAAAGTACAATGGATTCATTTAGTCAAATTAAGTTAAATATAGTTCAAGAAAATATTACTAAGTAACTGTAAACAAAAAAAAAAATATTAAAAGAACAAAAAATATTAAAATTAGGTCAAATTTTCTTAAAGGATCAAACATATTTAAATATCTGATCTTATCTTTGTTCTTAAAAATATTTCTTATTATATTTTTACATATTTACTTATTAAGTATAAGGATCTTCTTTTAAATTTTTTTTAATACCATATGCCTTAAAATATAAGATTATTTTATCTATATACATTCAAGAAAATATTTTGTTGTTTTTATAAATCCCTTACAGATATAAAAAACAAAAAAAAAACAGCAAACAATATAAGTTTTCTTTTAAATTCACAAGTACTTAGGTACCCATGTATAATAATAATAAATGGTATGTATAGAATATATAAATACTTATATAGTTTTAATACATGAATTTTATTAAAATGTAAGATTTATTTCAAGATAAAAAGTACTATACCTTTTCTTGAACCTGTATTTTTTACTTTAGGTATTCATATATTGATGTCTGTATTCATTTTGCTTTTTATGGTAAAATCGGTACCTTAAGATTTGCATAGAAATATATACAACTGCATCTACTTTAAATACCTTGTTACTAATTATATGCTATTTAAATCATATTAAAAATGATGTATATATTTTCTTTTTTCAAAATTTTCTTTATTGATTTTTTCTTTATGTAGGAAAAATAAATACATATTATATCTATAAAAATATCTGTAGTATATGGACTGTGACCTATTCAAGATTAAAACATTGGAAACAAATTTTGAATGATTTGGATCGTTTTTGGTATTTATAAAAAAGGGTATAAAAGAACAGGTAATATGGAAAACCTTGGAAAAGAGTTTTCAATAATGACCATTTTCCAAAATTCAAAAATATTCCATAATAAGTGTTGGGTAAAAAGTACATTTGATATTGAAAAACCACATTATAATGGGTACCCCTTCTAAAAGGAAAGCGACGCAAAAATACTTTCTGAAATGATTGATACTTAAAGATTTAACTTATTTCAAAATTTAAAATTTCTAACTTAAACCGTTTGGGAGATATAAGGGGTCAACAATTTTGCAAAAAATAAATTCCACATAACGGTATATTAAAATACCGTATATATAGAAATATATATGTAGAAAGCTTATAACAGTAGCTATCGTTTGGCAAGACTAAAGTTTATAGAACTTGTATTATAACAATTTAAATATAGGGCGTTGCCCAACTTTGTGGGGCTGTAACTCTGTAATGGGTGGGGGGTATAGAAAAAAGTTGTTCGATTCAACAAATTCATTTTTGTCGATACTTATCCGTAGTTAAAAGTTCATGATGATCAATAATTTCTTGGATTTTAATGATCTGAATCAGTTAATTAATTAATTATAACTAATGTCTACCTTAGCTGTACTTTCTCTTTCCTTTTTAATTCTTGTAAGTATTAAGCTAACATAAATGTTTATATTAATTTGTAATAGTTTTCATTACATTTTTAAATAGTTACAAATAAAAAAAAATATTAAAAGTCACTTATATATGTCTAATATAAACATTTATGTTAGCTTAATACTTACTACAATTAACAAGTTTCATTTAAATCCATGGAAATAAGATATGTTTTATTTGCACGGCTCCTTTTGATCTAACTTAATATGCTGGAAAATAGATTAAAATTGCGAGTTAAATACTTTAGATATTTTTTTTTTTGCGAGGGTAGGTGGAAATCATAGAAAGACACTATAGTGAGTGTATGAAACTTTAATCCACTAAAAACCACCTCCCTTTTTTGATCAAACAATAGGTTATATGACTTTTAGTACTCATGTACTGCCTGATCAAAGAAAGATGAATAGGGAATGAAAATTAATTTCAAATTGACAGGCATATTGTGAACAAAGATGGTTCCACATTCGCGATGTTCGTACAACAAATTTCCATAAGTCAAATTATGCCATCTGGGAGTTGAATTATTTATTTAAATATTTTAATTTTTTGCTTAGCTTAGGATATTCGTATAAAGTATAGCATTGCATTAGTTTTTGTAGTAGTAGTGTGGTAGAGATAGTGGTTTCATAAGTAGAAGTAGTTGAAGTAATAAAAGCTATTCAACAAAAGTCAATTTTTTTCGATATACTTATTCGTAGCTAAAAATTTATTGCTTTATTTTAAACGGTATAAACGTTTTATAAACACTCAGATGGACAGACGAACGGACGAACAGAGTGAAACTTTTGTTGAAAATGGGCTCAAAATAAGTAGGTATATTATACATATTTATTAATTTAATCATCGTTGTTCAACTACATATTTTATAAAAAAATTTTATTTATTTCCTTTGAAATTCCGAAGTTTTGAAAATCAATAATTTTCTCAAGATAAATATTGTAGTAAGATACCATATTCTTACCATATTTATATTACCAGTTCTGCCATTTCATCTTTATAAAATAATTGTTATTTTAGCTATTAAAATTCATGAAGCTCGGCCTATGGGGTGTGGGAATCTGCTATATAGCTTCTTTCTTTATATTACAATAACTCAGTGTCTATTACAGGTATCTGAAATTTTGTTAAAAGATGATTAAATTTTATAGTAACAGAATAACTTCGTTCGGATATCCTAGAGTTAATCCTATATAAACTATACGTTTTTCCTCGTATTGTTTTTTTACAAAAGGGTTCGAAAAACTTTATTCTGAAAGATTTTATTCTAGGTTTTTTTAGTTTTTTATGCAAAAGTAATTATAACTTAATATGGCCAAAAATATATTGGTAATCTTTTACCATTTTGATTTTAAGTTTTGTTTCGATTCGATGTTCTTTTAGCATTTTCAATTTGAGTTAAAGTATTTTAAGAAAACAGAAGATCTTTTGTCAAATTAGTTAAAGTATTTGAAAAGACTAGAAATTATTTTGAAATTCTTAATTAATACAAAAGGAAATTAGAGAATTTCAAATGTAGTAATTTTTTAACGACCAAAAGACAACCAAAGATTAATATCAGATAATCTTTTATAACAATGAATTCATCTAAAAAATGAAAAGGAAAACTAATACGGTATAAAAAGATTTTAGATCGTTATTTCAATATTTCATTATTTTACGTCCAGTCATTAAGCCAATATAAAAGTAATTTTAGGCGCAAGGAAATAACTTCACATGCGGAAATTAACTCCATCTTTGTGAGACCACAAAATCAAGGTTACATTAACAGCTTATGGTGAGAATTTATTTCACTTTTTAAAAAATAACTAAAAATTATTTTAGCATGGTTTTAAAAATATGTAATTGTAGGAAGAATTTTATAATGGATTACAATTTCAGATAATTATATGAACGTTTCGTCCGCGAGATTTTGAAATTAAAGGTACTACGCATAGTTGATTTTACAAATGCTTTAATACATCATTATATAAAAATATATGTATTAAATATATGTGTGGAAAAAACGTATAGCCCTGATTTTGTAATTAAAAATAGAAATTTTAAAATTTTTATATATACCAAATTTGTTGATTGGGATATATCAAGAATCAGAAAATCAGGGAAAAAAACTGAAAATTAGGATTATACTTTTGCCAGAATAAGTATACAGGAAAATAAAAAATATGCAAGTGACACCCAGTCAAATGAAATTAAGGATTTAGCTACCTACCTACCGCTACCCCTACATAGGAACTATCTAGAAAATTTACTTCAATTTTTTTTTTTAATTCTTAAGGAAACAAATCCACTAAATTTTGTGTGAGAACTAAAGCCCATATCGATCTGATAGAATTATTTCCCATGGAAAGTTATTTCTCTACGCCGTAATTTTATCTTAATTAAATTTTCTTCTTTAAAATAAATTTTTTATTATAACATTCAACATTAATAAAATAATCAGATTACATATCACTTTAATAGCAACACATATATATCTATATATATTTATTTGTAAATATCGCTAATGTGTAATTAAATGTAATCAAAATGCTGTTAAATTGTATTACTTTTTGATCAACTAAAAATTTAAAGAGAATTATATTAGGTATTAAATAAAACGTGGAAGAACACAGTTGCCTTTGTCAACTCTTAGATACCCGTACGAACTGTAGGTATGTTCACAGCCTGTCACTCTGCTTACAATATTATTTTTTTAATATTTTAGTATTTTAAAATTGTTTCTCGTTTTTATATTGGTTTACAAAGGTAATAAAAATTACTGTGAAATGGCGTTTTCAAATTAAAAAATATTAAGCAGAACAAAAGATATACGCATTACGTTAGCTGCGTAATGGTTGGGGCTACATGGAAAAGTTGTTCTACAACATTAATGTTTTATAATACCTGCCCATGATTAAAATTGTTTTTCTCTATTTTTAACGGTGTAGAAATTTTGTAAACAAAAGTCTGTCCGGACAGACGGATGGATAGACGAACTGACGGACAGAGTGAAACTAATAGGCACATTTTTCATATTTTTTTTGGAAATATGCTACAAATGGTAGGTACCACTTTATTTGCTTATTAAAAAAAAAAAAAATTTCATATTAATTTAAATATTTGCTACATTTAGGATAATAGTACAAATTTTAATATTTATATCAGAAAATCAACACTGTTCATGATTGAGAGAACACATATGAATATGCATGTATATGTATGAATATGTATGCATATGTATGTACGATATTACAATTAATTTCCACTAGTCATCAGGATAAACGATCAGGTTAATTAATTTTATTTATGAATATTATGCAATATTATCTGAACTGAACAAATCATATATTAACAAGGTAGAATGTAAACCAACGGTTTTCAAAAGCGCACATTTCCAAAAAACAATACAAACTGTTTAGAATTTTGACTTGCACAAATATTTGAAAACTTCATGTAATAAGAAAAAACGTGAAAATAGGACTTTTCTGGAATTTTGAGGGGCTGTAAGTCCGGAACCTTATATAACTAAGAAAAACCGTTAACACACGCAAACATATATTATTGAACCTTTATTTTTTATGTCTTGTCGAAGAAAAATATTTACAGCTGCCTAAGTTACAGGTGTCTAAAAATAGCAAATTTTGAATTTTTGAGGCGTAATAACTCTTAAAGAGGGGGTGCTACCAAAAAATTTTCTGAGAAAAGTTATACTAATTCTAAAAGTTCTATCTTGTCTCAAGCGTCAAAAGTTCTTTCAAGTTCCTAACTCAAAGCATGCCGGAGTTATGAAAAAAGAAATATTATGCAAAATTTTGTTTAGCATAACGATAAATTAAAATAGTAAATTAAAAAATATTGCATAATTTAAATATT
Source organism: Poecilobothrus nobilitatus (assembly GCA_947095535.1). NCBI lineage: Eukaryota > Metazoa > Arthropoda > Insecta > Diptera > Dolichopodidae > Poecilobothrus > Poecilobothrus nobilitatus. The sequence goes on from OX352774.1 coordinate 172,241,900, forward strand.
ATTTTATAGAGGTAAGAAAATTTCCGGTCTTCTAGAGTTTTTAGATTGTGTGCCTGTGCAGAGCCTGAGATACGTACATCTGAAAATAGGGCTTTTTTGCAATTTTGAGGTGCTGTTACATTGGAACCCTATACAATTAAAATAAACCATTAACACACATACAAATATATTACTGGAGCTTTAATTTTTTTGTCTTGCTGAAGATAAATGTGTACAGGTGCCTAAGTTACAGGTGTTTAAAAATTGCATATATTCAATTTTTGAGCCCTAATACCCTAATATACTAATTCTAAAAGTTCTTTGCTGCCTCAAAATTTGAAGACCCTATCTAAAAGCGTTCCGGAGTTATGAAGGTAGAAATATCATGCAAAATTTGGTTTTAACATAACGGTAAATTTAAATACTAAATTTAAAAACTATATAATTTTGATATTGACTTATAAAGCTAAATATTCCCGCAATGGCGTTTTCAGATTGAAAAAATGTTAAGCGGAACCTGAATACACGCGTTTAAAAATAGGTCTTTTCCAAAGTTTGAGGGGCTGTAGTTCCCTGATGGATGGGGCTACATGAAAAATTTGTTCCACAAAATTAATTTTTTTATGAGACCTACCCATAGTTAAAATTTGTTTCTCTATCTTTAACGGTGTAGAAGTTTTGAATACAGACGGACAGACGGACGGACGGACAGAGTGAAACTAATAGGTAAATTTTTCAAAATTTTTTTGGAAATGTGCAAAAATTTAATTAATGTCAAACTCTTCGGCCAATGAAGGTTCAATTTTGCAAAATTAAAAAAGAAATAAATAAATACGAACATTGATAATATTCAATGACACTGTGAAATAAGGCCCTAATAAATAAACCCCATTATTGAAACGGGTAATTTTTTGGCATAGATAATTGAGAAATAAGACTCCAGAATGGGTGTTATTTCCCTTTTGTACTTAATTTATGATTTCTTAGTGTTGACTGGATGAGGTATTATTTTTCATTAAATGTGTAATAAAACCCAATTTTGTAATACAGCTGAAAAAAAAACTAAAATTTCAATCAAAAAAAAAACTTCATCGATAACAAATTATTTTTCTCATAGACATCCGCATTGAACAAAAGTAGGATTACCAAACTGACTAAACGAAATGTATATTGCCTTTTTCTAGAATATACATATATAATTCATTTTGTTTCAACTAATAACTAATGGTCTTCTTAATCTTAGAATTTTTATCATTAATTTCTTGGATTTTAATGATCTGAATTCATTAATTATAACAAATTTCCAGGATAGCCGTACTTCCTCTTTACTTTTTAATTCTTGTAAGTATTAAGCTAACATAAATGTTTATATTAATTTCTAATAGTTTTCGTTACATTTTTAAATAGTAACAAATAAAAAAAATTATTTAAAGTCACAACAATGATGACTTAAGCCTAGGACCAATTTTGACATGTTGGAAGTTTAACCAAGGTATGCGTGAAGTTTCATTTAAATCCATGGAAATAAGATATGTTTTATTTGCACGGCTCCTTTTGATCAGCATATCATATGGTAAATAGATTAAAATTGCGAATTAAATACATTAAATAATTTTTTTTTGCTAGGGTAGGTGGAACAACGAAAGACACTATGGAGCAGTAAAATGAGCACGAGTCCTCTATGAGTGTGTGAGACTTTAATCCACGAAACGCCACTTTTTGATTTTAATATTTTCCTTTATTAATTTAACTTATTTTTAGTGGATGACACCACTCATCATAAATGCTCAATACACATTATTGGTGCTTATCATATTAGTTTATCATCTAACTTTGAAGAGAAGAATTATTATTATTATTATTTAAAATTAAAATTAAAACTTTTTGTTGGAGTATTTTTTTTTTCAATTTTTTATTTAATTCTTATTGTAGCTTTAAGAAACATTTAGGATTTTTTATGCCATGCGAAAATCAATATTTTTTGTTAGGTAAATCTTTCACAAGGATTTTTCCTTAAACAATTGTTTAAAATATGCTGCAACTATAGTCCTAATAAATAAACAATATTGTACAAAAATTAAAATTAACATACCGCTTTATAAAAAAAAATGTTTCTATTTTCGTTACCCTTAGGCAAATGAAAAGATCTACAGCCTCTTGTCATAAATACAAGGTGGGTGCAAAATTGGAGTAAGAAACGTTGCGCAACATAATGCAATATCTCTTAGAAAGAGACATTAACCGTCAACAGGAAAATGGAAGCCATTTAAATGATGTAATTTTTCAAACTTGGCTTAAAAAAATTTAATAATCCTGAAGTTACACACATGTAAATTCAAATTTTGCAACACAAATATTATAAGCTATTAAAAATGATTGTTACGGTTATTGTCTTTATTAACGTTTTAAGTTTCATCAATTATTTGCGCTTTTTAAATTGTAACTAATACAAGGTCTTGGCAAAAAAAGGTTGAAAAGGGTCGGGGATAAAATTTTAAGAGACAACACATCATTCGTGAATAAAATACATACTAGCAATTCCCCTTCTTTCAAAGAATATCAAAATACCCAACAATTTACACCTTATAGAGTATTCATGTCTTGTATCATATAGAGAGAACTGTGAGAAACATTGTTTTTTTTTGAATTTCTGGTACAGTTAAATTGACAAGAAACATAACGGACGTTATTGTAGTATTATTACATATGTATTAATACTTATCCAGGGTTTATTTCACAGCGCTTTAATTAGGGGCACCATATTAAATTGTAATTTTCTCATAAAATGACATTGATCAAGGTCATCTTACACGTGTTATTTTGTTTTCTTTTGAATTTGATTTTTTTTCACATTATTTTATTTAAAATATAAAAAAACAAATTTTTAGTGGAACTATCAGATAATTTTGAATCTGAAAATATATTACCTATAAATATTAAACATTTTCAGGCGAATAATTCAGTTTAATATTTTTTATTTTTATGGATAGTTTTATAGTGGTATAAAATAACATGAAATTTTCAATTTTAGATAATTTTAACTTTTTCATCGCTTATTTAATTTTTTTAAGTTCTTTTACCTATGTAAGTTGTTGAAAACACAAAAACAAATTGTTTTTAATGAATTTTTTTTAACTAATATTTAAATAATATTATGTTTTTTAATCTCTTTTATAGGGTAAAAAAATTATTTTATTCAATAAAGTAAATTGCAATGGCAATCCGGAAAATTTAGTTTACACCAAATGTGAAATTTTTAAAAATGACGATTATCCACATGGAGCTGCTACAATTGAATTTGATTTAAAGAAAAAACTTGAAAAACTTTATGTAAGTTTAGAAGTTTTCTTGAAGTTTAGTAACAAAAAAAAGCATCAATTTATGAATTGACATTGGGTCGATCGCATAAAACTGAGTCTGATCACAAACTTCACTTTTTCAAATAAAAACTACTCTTGAACACCTTTTTCTTTGTTTGAAAAAGTAAGATTTGACACATTGTCTCAAATTTGAAATTATCTCAAATTTTCAGAAATCTCCGTTGGTAGTTATGTTCTTATAAATTATATTTTTCGTTCCAATCAAAAACTCGGTTTGATTTGATTTGCCTTCAACAGCTATATGATTTGCGGCATATTTAAATAGTTAGATATCTTTTGACTGCAGATTTTAGGTTTTACAATGTATATATTCAATGGCAATTTATATTGGATTACAGTTTTTTTTTTAGTTCATTTTTCTGCCATATAAATGTGACAAGGAAATTACACAGTCCTTCCGTTTCAAGCGTGGCTGTCAATGTCGTAAGAGGGAAATATTCTTACGATGAATGTAGGATTTAAACCCACATTCCCTCGATGTTTACAGCGTATTTTATACGCTCTTACCCTCTTCTAAAAATTTTTGAACCTAATTATATTGTAATATTTTATTTTTTTCAATATTTGCTCTTTCGGGGTCCTTTCAAAAGCCTTTCAACGTATACAATAAGCCATCTTTAAACATTTGATAGAAACAATACATTGGAAATTATTCCTAAAGTTAACTCCGATTAGTTTTAAAGTTATCTTATGATTTTCTTCAATATATCCATAAAAATTTGTTCTTAATTGGTAATTTAGATTTTTCGCTTCCCGCCACGTTGTTTTCCGGGTATTTTTTGGCTGTTCGCCCATAAGTAGTCATTGGATTTCTTCACACCTAATGTTTTTAGAAGCGCTCTCCAATTTTTGTTATTATTTTATAAATCTTCTTTACATTATCAGCTTCAACTTTCTTGGTGTAAGGCATTTTTAAGAATGATTTAATTGATAATGACATACTTTCGGCCTACCCGATTTTAAAGTGTTTAATCTTAATGTAAAGTTGAAAAGGTATAGTTTAGTTGGAACAATGCATATAGAGAAGTTCGAGTGTTCATTCTTGATTATAGAAAAAAAAAATGTTTTGAAATATTACGTAATTACTAATATTACATTTATGAGTACATTTATTTTGCTTTAATTATCTATTTGTTTTTTTAAAAATGTTTTCATCATACTTATTTCAAAATTTTTCTAAAAGATTTCTATCAGTTTTTTTTACTAATCATAATGATTTAATCACTCAATTACTACATTTTTTCATTTTTTTAAATAATTATGAAATTGATCTATTTTTAAAAGATAAAAGTTTTATATAGTACCTAGGAAGCTTAAATAAATAGCATTTTATATAACGGCATATGAGTAAATTTTTAAATAATAACCAATTAAAGGAAGTAGTCCAAGATAATGGGTTTCTTAATGCTTGTCGGCTAAGACTTAACTCCATATAGTCCAATATTAATTTCCATTGAAAATACATGGTAAAACCTAAAATCTGCAGTCAAAAGATATCTAAGTATTTAAGGATGCCGCAAACGCTAGCTGTTGAATAATAGACAATGCCTTTATATAAGCCGGCATACTCAAACAAAATCTTTGGAAAAGGAGCTTATTTATGTATAAATCTTATGGAAAATGTTCTTTTTCAGGAGGGCTCATTTGTGTGACTTTAGTCAATACCTTTTCAATTAAATACCTATGTAAATAATACGTGATATTTCCTATATTACGTTGCAAAATCATAATTTGTAAAAAATTAAAATAATCAGAAAAAACTTCGTATATACGTCGTAACTCTTTGACCTTATAAATTGGTATCAAGCAATTATTTATGAAAATTTAGAAAGCTTTTATTTATTTTCTTTTTATATTTTTTGTGAGTAAAAACACACATTTTTTAATTGGAATTTACTAGTTTAAATTTCGGAAAATTAATTGAGCGTTTGAAGTTATTAGAATTATTGTAATAAGAGTGAAATAAAAGCTTTTTTAGCAATTTAGTTATTAAATTCATTGTTGTTTATCAATCTGTTTCTTTTTCAATCAATCTGACAATCTATTTTCTGAACCATGAAAATTTGTTAATTTTATTCATTTTCAGATCTATTCATAAACATTACCCCATCATTAAATGATTCTACCATTTTTTTATTGTTTGCGCTGTAACCAATACAACTTTAGAATATTTTGGCACGAATAAAAACTTTCTATTCTTTAAAACACTTCTTCTTTCTCTTGTTTTTTTTTTTTAAAGAAATATGAGGCCTAAATGTGAGACTCCTTTTATCAGTACTTTATATAAAATAAAAATTTTTTTAATTTCTTTTTTAATCAATTTAATTTTTATATATTATTTAAACTTTGTTTGTTTGTTTATATTACTTAGCTGCATTTTATATTCCTTCCGTCCATGGAACCCATATTATCTTTATTCGAACGTTTAGTTTCTATACCTGTTTACTTATGTATAGAAATACGGGCGCTCTAGTTTCTCTAATAAACTGTCTGTTGTTTCTTTTATCAGATTTTCGACTAATTCTATCGCTTCTTTCAATAAAAAACCCAATCCGCTTCAGCCCTTTTAAAGCGTTTATGTTTATGTCTAGTTCTATCTTCTTTGTAGTTTCTATAGTTATGCTTTTGCTTTGAGTGACTGAGTTTACGATGTATTCTTTAATATTGTTCCAGTAAGATTACATTGCTTAATATGTTTGAAATTCCTAATTTATTTTTTTAGTATTTTGTTGAATCCTAAAATTTATAAACTTCTTACTTAAAGTATTTTAAAAGAAAATTTCTTCCCAAAAAAAAAAAAAAATCGTTTTTAGTCGAAAAAAAAATAATACTGAATGGAATAATAGATTTTCTTTTTCAAAATATTTTCTTTTAGGTACATGTTGATTCATTCAAATTAACAAATGGTGAATATAAACCATTTATTTTAAAATTTGATGTAGAAATTTGTAGTCTTATGGAAAAAGAATCTAAAGGAAATGATATATTTTCACAAATTATTAATAAATTATCAAAGAAAGTTGAATCAAATGCATTCCACAAATGCCCATTCGAAGTAAGAAAATAAAAAACAAAAAACAGAATGCTAATTATTGTAATCTTCTATTAAATATTAATTTTTTTTTTAATTTCAGAATAATTTATACTTTAGAAATATCGCAATGGATATTAGTGAATTTCCAATAATAGAACCATTCGTTCAACCTGGATCTTTTCGTTTAGTAACTAATTATTATCTTGATAAGGATAAAACTAATTTACTTGGAACTACCGATATGTATTCACAAGTTAAAGAAAAATAATTATTTTAATATAGGATATATATATGGATATATATGATAAAATATATCATATCATCCGTCACCACTCGTTGCACTCAGACGTATTTTTATCTTAGTCCTAATTTTTAGAACTTTGATTATTAATTAAGATGAAGAAATAAAAGGAAAATCAGTGTAATCCTTTATAAATTTATTTAAAGTTAAATGAAAAAATAATAAAAAAGGAAAAAACCAAAAACCAGTTAAAAAATCACTTTTTATTTTCTTTATAATTTTTAATGGTTGTTTTTAATAACAGAATTGCATAGTTATCTTATTCATGAATTAAAAAAAAAAAAAAAAATACTATATATAATAATTAAACATTTTCACATTTTCACTTTTTGGTTTTTTATTTTTTATTAAAAAAATAAATTTACTATAAAAACTGTAAATTTTTTCAACTATGATTGTTACTCTGACAAATTTAATTTAATGATAAATTTTACTAACAATTTAATAAGTGAATTTATAAACACCAAATAAATAAATGTACTTGTCAATTTTATTTTCTTAAACATTAAAACTGAGTAATTAAATTTAATTTATTAATATGTAAACACCGAGGGAGTGTGGGTTCGACACCCACACACGTCGTAAGAGGTATTCTCCCTTACGACATTTACAGCCACGTCTGAATAGGAAAGACTGTGTAATTTCCTGTCCACATTTATGTGGCAAAATAATGCATTAAAAAAAAAAAAAAATCAAATTTTATATCATAAATAAATTTTAAGCCGAACGTAGGTTGAATTATGGACGAGCGAGGAGTTCAACAATAATAGTTGAAGATTCCACCATATTTTTGTTTTTCCGGCTGGTTGATAAGTAGCAAACACTAGATCATCTAATTCTATTTCAAATTCAATAAAATTCGTGTTTAAAGTTTGGTGTTCGTTTTTTTTTTTGTTTTGTTCGGGTAAATTTTATTTAAATTTGGAATTTTATTTTTGTTTCATTTTGATTTTTCTTAATTTTAATTTTAATTAATTTTTCCCAGTCCCATTTTGTTGCAAATTGTAATAATGTCCGTCAACTTTACAATTAACTTTTGTAATAATAGAGGTTTAGCGAGCAATTTGCAATCAGTTGAAGCTCATCTACACTCAGAAAGACCCACTATATTAGCCCCAAGCGAAACTCAGATTATTGGCGATGATACTAATTATAGTATCAACGTCTATCGACAGTTTTATGTCTAACACTCATAAAATAAATGCTGGCGTCCACAAGGCTCTGCCTAATTATCTCCCACTCTCTTCTTAATTTTCATTAACGACCTACTCAGTTCTACCCTCAATCCAATCCATAGTTTTGCCAATGACAGCACTCTGGTGGTATCTTATGGTTTTTAAAAAAAATCGTATGCTACTTCAACCGCAATCAATTTAAAAAGGAAAATTATGGCTAGTTCAGTTAACCACGACCTAACGAAAATAGCTGATTGGGGTGTTAAAAACAGAGTTGAGTTCAACACTTCCAAAACTCAAAGTTGTCACATCTCTTGCAAAAGAGATCAATCCATAACAATTATACGGTTCCAAGGAGAAAATATACAACGGTCTGCAAATTTAAACATGCTTTTAAATCAAATGTTGATTAAACATGCGTTTAATCAAAAAATGTTGTAGAATGAGCATATTTTTGATATGCCAAATGTTTAGGTTTTCTTTTTCTATACAATTTGCAACTTTTCAAAACGAACCTATTTAGGTTCGTCTCCAATTTACCTGCCAATTCTCTTTTATATTCATATTTCCCTTGAACTCCTCTGCTTCTTGCTCAAACCTACAATCATTTTGTAAAAAGGCAAACTTTCCTAGAGTTTGGGTAGCGTATAAAAAGAAAATAGAATTATACATACTTTAATATAACTTTAAATATAAAACTGTGGCGTTTAGGTATTGTTAAATTTTTATTTGTTGAAATATGCATGTAAAAAATAATTAGGACTAGGAGGGATTTTATAGTTGGTTACAAAAACAGGGAATTCCCTTTTTCCAAAATACTTATATGTATGTATAAGTGAGATCCTGAATTAGGAGAGATTTTAGAGTTGGATTCAAAATCAGGGTTTCAATAATTTGTATAGCGAGGGTTTGGGTGCCGAAGCCCCAAATATTTTTAAATTTTTATTTGTTGAAATACGAATGTAAAAAATAATTAGGAGGGATTATATTATGTGTAATATATTATATTTTTATATAAACTGCAAAATAGAGAATGAAATTTTTTTTATTAAAATTCAGCGCTTAAATCATTTTTTCAATATCGCTTTTTACCCTTCTGTGGGACTATTTATCGCCCTATACCATACTTTTTTTATACCGTTGAAAAGAGGTTGGAAAAAGCTTTCTAAAGCTATAGTAATAAATATTGGGTGTCTTTAAAAATTTTACATGTATAGTGGTTGTTTTGAAAGTTTTATTTATTTTTTTTTTTATGAAATTTTTCACTTGAAACTGCAATATCTCAAAAACGGTAACACCGATCGTAGACGAAAGATATAACGGATAAAATAAAATATTACAAAATAATAGAAAAATTTTCAAATAATCAATTCAACCTTCAAATTACCTTGTTGTTCAAAGTGGCCCTTTATGAAATATTGGTAACATTACTAAGTATTGTTATACAAAATTTCATTTCAATCGGACGCGTACGCTAATCCAAACCATTTCCTTATATACAAACTATACAAAAAACCAATGTTTTTTTTTTTTTTTTTGAGATTAATTTTATGTGACTTCAATTTTTATTAATCTGATCCCCAATCTAAAAACAAATAAATGGTTTTCTAAAGGAAAACTAACTAACCTATTTATTATGTTATAGTATACTTGTTATATGGAATATATAACTTTATATCAGGTTCAAATGTCTTTAATTTGTAATGTATATTCAAATTCGAAATAAATAAACAACTCAACAATAAGAATTTGTTTTATTATTTTTTCTTTTTTGTTCTTACATACAGAACAATATAAGTTCATATATTGTATAATTGTATATACATAAAAATAAAAGAAAAGAAAATTTAAATGAATAGTCATGATGATGGTCGTCAATTGTCCTGAATTCATTTGATTGTGGGTGTTTGAGTCATCATTAAATTTCTAAAAATAAAATTTTACTTTTAATGTTTTTTTTTTCTTCTCTTAAATAGAAAAAAAATTATATTTCTAGTTTAATTTTCTTTTCTTTTTTAAAGGGAAAACAAAAAACAATTTTCATTGTAAAATTAATACTTATACCTAACTATCTAAAAAAAAAATTAATGTAGACGTAAGAACATATATATATATAATTTTACAATTTTTCCTTTTTTTTGTTACGAATTTAATTGTAAACAAGGTAGAATGTAAACCAACGGTTTTTAAAAGCGCACATTTCCAAAACTCAATACAAACTGTTTAGAATTGTGACTTGCACAAAAATTTGAAAATTTCATAAGAAAAAATGTGAAAATAGGACATTTTTGAAATTTTAAGAGGCCGTAAGTCCGGAATCCTATATAACTAAGAAAAGCGTTAACACACGTAAAAATATATTATTGAACCTTTAATTTTCATGTCTTGCCGAAGAAAAATTTTTACAGGTGTCTAAAAATAGCAAATTTTCAATTTTTGAGGCGTAATAACTCTTAAAGAGGGGGTGCTACCAAAAAATTTTCTGAGGAAACTTATACTAATTCTAAAAGTTCTTTCTTGTCTCTTCTAATTCTAATTTCAGGTTTCTATCTAAAGGCGTGCCGGAGTTATGAAAAAAGAAATTTCATACAAAATGTGGTTTTCACATAACGGTAAATTTAAATAGTAAATTACAAAATATTGCATAATTTTGATATTGTTTTATATAGCGGTAAATAACGGTAAATTTAAATACTAAATTTAAAAAAATTGTATAATTTTGATACTAATTTACAAAGATAAAAGAAATACCTATCGAATGACGTTTTCAGATTGAAAAAATCTTAAGCAGAACATAAGATATATGCATTTATAAATAGGGCTTTTTCAAAGTTTGAGGGGGTGTAGCTCCGTAATGGGAGGGGCTACTTGAAAAAGTTGTTCCACAAAATTATTTTTTTTATGAGACCTACCCATGGTTGAAATTTTTTTTCTCTATCTTTAACGGTGTAGTAGTTTTGTAAACAGACGGACGGACGGACGGATGGACGAACAGAGTGAAACTAATAAGCACATTTTTTCAATTTTTTTTGGAAATGTGCTAAAAATGAAAAACTGACTTCAATTAATTTTTTTTTATTTTTATTATCTTTTTAATTTGGAAAATGCTGTAAAATTTTTAAAGAAGATTTTAATTAAAGAAAAACATGGAAATAAAAATTTAAATTAATGAATAAGTGTTCAATAAAATATTTAAATTTTATAAGGAACTCTTAAAGAACTTTTAAAAAACTTTGAAGAAGTTTAATAAATATATAATTATTTTCACTACTCAAGACTTGAATTAAATATAAAATTATTATCATAGAAGGTTTTTAAGTTGAATAGTTATTTAATAATACTTATTAATAATTTCGAATTCCTACTTCTAGGATCTTGTACCTATTACCCAAACGATGTACATAGATATGACCTTTATATACTTTATTTCACTTCATAATCAGCTCATTCGTTATGAAAACTGTTAAGATCTGGAGCATTCATTTTGTTGTTTATACTGATTTTAGTAAAACATATTTTTATCTATTGGCACATAGTATTATATTACTGTAATTTAAAAAATATATGGCTTTCCAGAATTTTTCCTTAAATGGATATATAAATAAAAATTTTTACTTCTAATAACAATGTAATTCTTATACAAAATAACCTTCAAAATGTTAACACCTGGTACGTTAACAATAATCTTTTACTTAATGTAAATAAATGCGCACTTATATCTTATACACGTCATATTTGTTTCACCTATAATACCTTAGATAGTATTAACTAACCTAAATTTGACTCAATAAAGGACTTAGGAGTATATTTTGATGTTCATCTTAGCTTTAAAACTCATTATAATAATGTATTGTAAATAAACCTAATTCGATATTGGGTTTTGTAAAACATTGGTCTAAGGAATTTTCAGATCCCTATGATCTTAAATCGTTGGAAATTTGTCTTGTCAGACCAAACCATAAAAATGCAAGTCAAGTTTGGTCTCCGTCCTATATGGTGCACATGGATAAGATCGAGGAAATACATAAAAATTTTCTTAGAATCGCTTTACGTCATTTACCATTGTCTAATCCTATTATCGTTCCACCATATGATCAAAGACTAAAGTTAATTGTACTGCATACATTAAATTTAAAGTACGAGGATTCTTACGTTATTTCCATTACAGAGATTGTAAAGAGCAATGAAAACATCCACTATTATTTCTATAGTATTATCATTATTAGAAATCTTCAATATCTTCGCTCTTTTAATTTACGTAAAATCAGCAATCGTAGGACTAATTATGATAAATTCGAACCTATTAATAGAATGCTTATTATATAGGTAACAAATATAGATTCAACATAGACTTTACAATAGACAATACACATTTCCAAAAGACAATACAAACTGTTTACAATTAAGACTTGCCCAAAAATTTGAAAATGTAAAAAATTGTTTGTAATAAGAAAAAATGTGAAAATAGGAATTTTCTGGAATTTTGAGGTGCTGTAAGTCCAGAACCCTATATAACTAAAAAAAACTGGAACTTTAACTTTTATATTACTGGAGCTTTAATTAATTTTTATGTCAAGCCGAAGAAAAATTTGTACAGGGGCTTAAGTTACAGGTGCCTAAAAATATGAAATTTTTACTTTTTCAGCCATAATAGCTCTTAAACCGGGGGTGGTGCAAAAAATTTCTAAGGAAACTTATACTAGTTATAAAAGTCCTTGCTTGTTTCAAAATTTCAGGTTCCTATCTAAAGGCGTGCCGGAGTTATGAAAACAAACTTGCAAACTTGCATGCAAAATGTGGTTTTCACATAACGGTAAATTTAAATAGTAAATTACAAAATATTGCATAATTTTGTTATTACTTATGGAGATAATAAAATTTTAGGCGGTTTTAGATTGTAAAACTATTACGGACAGCCTGAGATATATTCATCTGAAAAAGGGACTTTTTAGCAATTTTGAAGGGCTGTAACTCTGAAACCCTATACAACTAAAAGAAACCTTTAACATACATAAAAATATATTACCGGAGTTTTAATTTTTATATCTTGCCGAAGTAAAATGTGTACAGGTGCCCAAGTTACAGGTGTTTAAAAATAGAAAAATTTCAATTTTTGAGCCTTAATAGGGGGTTGGATAAAAAATTAAAAGCGTTTCGGAATTACGAGGGTAGAAAAATTATGCAAAATTTGGTTTTCACATAACGGTGAATTTAAACACCAAATATAAAAAAAATTGTATAATTTTGATGTTTATTTACAAAGTTAAAAAAGATATATGTCTAATGACGTTTTCAGATTAAAAAACTCTTAAGCAGAACATGAGATATATGCATTTAAATATAGGGCTTTTTTAAAGTTTTAGGGGCTGTAGCTCTGTAATGGATGGGGCTACATGAAAAAGTTGTTCAACAAAATTAATTCTTTTATGAGACCTACCCATGGTTAAAATTTTTTTCTCTATCTTTAACGGTGTAGAAGTTTTGTAAATAGACGGACAGACGGACAGAGTGAAACTAATAAGCACATTTTTTCAAAAATTTTTTGGAAATGTGTTAAACAGAATAAAAAAAGATTAAAATTTATAGGTTTGGGTAGGTAATACCGAAAATCAAAATTCCAAGTTCAAAATTCCGAAAGCAAAATTTCGAAAAACCAAAATCCCGAAAATTTAAATTCCGAAATTTCCATACATTTCAATATGAAAAAAAAATTAATTTTAAAAATCCCGCATACAAAGGTATTCAATTTTGATATTTCACTTAAAAAATAGTGAATTTTATACGAATTTATACATTTTTGTGAAAAAAAAGATTATTTTTGAAGGATCAGGGGTTGTCGCCATCAAACCCTCACTAAAAATTTTTCTTTTGTTTTTCTTAGTGTTGTTATCTCTTTTTTACGTTTATTTAAATTTATTTTTATTCTTTATTGTAAAAAGTTAAGTATTCTTACAAATGAAGGGACTTTTTATTTCATTAAAAAGTTAACTGACAAAATGACCCAACATTACAAAAAACCTATATTATTTCTATATTAGTGATACCAGTATTATTAACCAATATTATTTCTAGATTACCAGACTGGCGTATGCTACGCCGGGTTTATCTAGTTAATATATAATATTGTTATTTTTCTTAAAAAAATAAAATTCAAATCCAATTTGGTGCCTTGAAAATATGCAATTTATATTATATGAAATGCAAACCAAGTAGTATTAGTATTATATAAAGCCACCCACATATTTATGTTTTCTTTTCTTGTTGTGTTTTTCCATTCCATTATGAAATAAAATTGTACTGCACATTTCATATTTCATATTTTAAGTTCTATATAACAACAACATATACACACATATATTTATTGCACATATATACTTATATTATATGTATATTTATATTATTTTAGCCAACACATAAGAATTTTTTCTTAATTTAACTAAAGAAAAACAATAAAAAAAAAAAATAATAATAATATAAATCGCATCATCTAACGCACGTGTGTATCCATTTTTACATTCTTTGAATTATATACACATTTTATCACAACGAGTTTATTTATCTATACATATAATTATTATAGATATATATATAAACATATATATATGTATATTATATAATAAATATTCAGTGATGGTCATTAAAACAAAGCTGGTCGTTTTGTATACCAAATATATTTTCATTTAAAAAAATTATGAAAATTTTTTTTCTGTTTTCATTGAATGAGGCGGTAATAAATTTTTATTTTTAACTAAATTTCATATTTTCAGATACTATGACGTGTTTCAAATATTTTTAGATTTCTATGAAATTTTGAAGTGTCTACCAACAACAAATTAAAAATGTTGACAAACCTTTCCAAATTTTAAAGATTTCGTATATGGAAATGAAAAATTTTAAAGGAAAATATGGTTTTAATAATTATTGAATTCAAGAATGACTGAATGAAAATTAAATAAGAGAATTATTCAAATTTTAAAATAGGTATTTTACAAAAATTCTATTTTGATATCATCTAAAAATTATTTTTAAAAGAGAAGAAATTTAAATTTAATGGTGTGTTAATCAACGTCTTTATAAATTTTTATATTTTTCATAATTTTCCTGCCCTTTTTTCAATATTTCGAAACTAAAATTCTTATGTCCTTTTAAAAAAAAAAATTAATTAAATTCACCCAACAAACATTTGGGTCGGAAAATGTTTAATCTACTTTCCAGCTCGAAAATCGAACGATTCACACGGTATTTAGTTATATTAGTACAAGGAAGTTCATAACTTTTGCTGAAGAGAATGGGTCTGAAATGTCGCACATTATACATTTTTTGCATTTCTATACAATAACACATATATTTGTATGTGTTCGTGTACATGTGCAAATTAGCACATGACACATTAACACATTAGAAAACAGTAGAAATTTCGTTTACTATCTGTAAAAAGTCATTAGCATTTCTGTGCAATGGAAAACAGTATGACATTGACACATTATCATCCAATTTTTTTTTTTAAATTTTTTTTCTAAATCCTTTCAAATAAAGCATTTGTTTTGTTAGGTAATTCATTACAATTAGACATTTATTAATTTTTAAAAAAGAAAATGGTTTCCGATTAAATGCGCTGCCACAAAAACACACCCGAATTTCGTTAACGCTTTTGCGTTGTTATTTGCGTCGACTTAACTCAATCGTAGTGGTTTGTAATAAATTCCGTTTTAATCTTAATAAAAAAAAGACAAGAGAAGTTTTTTTTCTTGCTAAGAGAAGATGGAGAAGGCATCATTTTGTTTCAGAAAGAAATGCAAGAGATGACATGTTCAAAAATAGGAAAAACGAGAGCTGTTTTGAAATTTTTAATTTAACGACATTTCTTTAAAAATGAAAAAAAGTTCTAGAAATATTTCTGTTTGTCAAAATTTTTGTTTCAAACTATTTTGTATAGAAAATCTTTTATAATTTCTAAAAAATTTCTGTTCCATACGAAAATAGAAATTATATAACGGAAGAAGAAAAATTATGAATAACTTTAAGGTTATTTTAACTTTAACTTATTTTTATTTTATTTTAATTTACAAAATTATTTTGATTGAACGCAGATAGAGTTGATTTTGGAACATTAGAACTTCGAATACTTGTATGTTTGATGGTAGGAACAGGCATTTACAAGCATTCAATATTCTACAGCTCACTTTCCTCAAAATCGAAAATAATTGGTGGGGCACAAGTATAGTTGAAGGGGACGTTTGAGCTGAAAAATATGATGTTGTGGATAAGGATTGAATATTTAAAACTTTAATTGCCATTTTTGGAATGAATAAAATTAATACGGCTTTTAATTAATTTTGAAATATTTAAGAGTTTTACCATTTTTAATTGATGTCATTTCTCAATAAAGTACTTTTATACTAAATTAAAATGCATTGTATGAAATAAACAATTAACAGCTTAAATTCAACTTATTATTCTGACCCCACGTGAAAATACTTTGTTCGTTAAAAATTATTAGAAGTTTATTAAATTATTATTTCAGTCGGACATATTTATATAGTATAAAGTGCCGGGAAATTATAACGGGAAAAGATATGAACAAATCATAGGATTCAGTAAAAATAAGCTGAGTATTCTAATAGGATTCCTGTCGGGACACTATCGACTAAAAGGACAGAAAGTAAGAATAGGAAATTACGATACATAAAAATTCTGTCAAAAAGAAGAGAAGAAACTTCAGGACATATACACAAAAATTGCGGAGTTTTATTCCGAGCTTTATTCCTGTATATGCATCTAGGAACTAGGTATATGTTACTTTGCCGAAGATGAAATGCCAGCCATAAAGCCTGCACAGATTTTTACTTTCTTAGAGGCAGTAGGGATGACGAAAGTATTATAAGTGGAGGCAAAACTCACAACTCGTACTAACAGCATAATACATCTACGTCAAATGGCAGCGTAATCTAATAAAAATTCGCCGCGGAAATTAACGGCGAATTGAAATTATTTCGGTGTATTTGATTCTAATGGAGAAATTCTAATGCAATTCAGTTCTGAGTGACCGTCGCCGCATTTAATTGGAAACTAAAACTTTATAGAACTTCGAACTAAAATTGAAAATTAAAATTAATAGTAAATTCAAGCTCTTAAATAACTTTAATAATCAATTCAGTATCTCCATTTAACTTCCAGGAATAATAATAAATGATTAATACAACATGTTCGCTACTTGAACTTGAACCCCTTTAACTTTGATACTTAAATTAAAAATTTATATTTATATTTTAAGTAAAATTGGTTGCAATTTTTATTTTTTTTTTTTTTTAAGTTATTTGATAAAATCCCAATCCCGCCCTATCAACTAGTTTTCAATACTAAGATGTATAAAATATTAAAGAGAAAAAACATTTTCATCAATTTTAAAACTTGTTTCTTGTTTTAATTTTTTTTTTTGTTTTTTGCTCTTTTCTTTAAAAAACAAAATTTGATTTTGTGTTTTTTTTTCTTTTATAGTTTTTCGAAACTTTTGTTTTTTTTCCAAAAATGTTTTTATTCACATATGATATGGTTAAAATTCGATCACAAATTTTTTCTTTTGGTTGAGTTCCTTCTTCGTTTTCATTTGCTTGTTTTTATTTTTTTTTTTTTTTTTGTTGTTTGTCCTTGCGTTTGTCTTTTTTTATTGTTATTATATTTGCTATCACTGTCTTTATTTTTATATTCATTTTTCTATATTATATTTATATATACATTTCTTATTTTCAGAATAGTTTTTTTTTTTCTTATATTTTGTCTCCCTCCAGCACTTACTAAAAATCAAGAAAAAAAAAACAAATTTTTATTTTCCTATCGCCTTTTATGAAATTTATGAGATAGAAAAAAAAAATAAAGAAAACATTTTCTAGTTAAATTTAAAATTAAAATAAAAGAAAAAGAAAAAATTGGAAAAAATATGTTTAAGGATTCGTTTTTTTTTTTCATCGTTATCTTAATTTTCTTTTTTTTTTTGGTGCCACATTTGTTTGCTAAACTATATTGTTTGAAAAGGAAGCAAAAACACATACACACACACATACACATCCATACAATTCTTCTTCTATAAAAAAATAAATATTTAGATATCATATACAGGTACAGTCATTTACAAAAGTTAAGAAGCAGTTTAAAAATTTTAATTATCAACACAAATATGAGTAGTTTTTTGACATTTTTATGATTTTATTTAGATTTGAAACTGTACTATAGGTCCTTCTTATATATTTTTTGTTTCTTTACATATTTTGTGTTTTTTTATAGCAAGAATTTCAAAGGATAATTATGTTTTCTTTTAAATTTTGTCTTACAAATCCATATCTATACTAACCAGGGACACACTATACTAACCACACACTATACTAACCACACACTATACTAACCACACATTATATATGTACAATTTTTCTATGAATCGTTTCCGGACCATATTGTATTTACTAACAAATACGAACAACTAAAATTCTTAAAATCTAATTTCAATAAATTTTTTTTATTTTAAGAATTTTTTTTTTAATCACAAAATTATTTGATTTCAAAAAATTTTGTGAATCACTATATAAATGTATACGTGTATGTGTTTTTGCAGACATATCGTCATTATAAATATGTGAAAGGGAAATTATAGTTATTTAAAGGGAGTTTTTCTACTTTTCTTATATTTTTTTTTTGTGTTGGTTTTGTTTTTTTTTAAGGGGTGAATAGAGAATAAAAGAATAAAGATTGGATTGATTTGGATTAAAAGGATATAAAAATTATATATCATAAGGAGTTAAGAAGGGTATTCTTTTTTATTTTCTTCTACTATTTCAATTTTTTAATTTCTTTTTTTTTCTTTTTGTATAATATATATATATATATATATATATACTTGTAGTCTTTTAATTTTTTTCAATATTAAAATGTGAATGACAAATGAAAATTTTAGTTTTAATATACAAGACTAGAAAATTTACATGTTATATATCGCAAAAAGAATTTCGCCTAATGCCATTTGACAAAAAATACTTAATGCAAAATGCCCTTTAACAAAAAGACTTTGTACAAAAAGGACACTTCGTAAAAAGGACACCAAAAGTTTTTTTGCAATAAGTCTTTTTTATCAAATGGCATTAGGCAAAAAGTACTTTTGCGAACTGGATTTAGGCAAACTGGGATGCTCCCGTTATACATAGGTAGGTATATATATATACATATTAATATTCAAATAAAATAAACCCTTGACTAGTATATATTTATTTATTCATTTATATTAATATGACATACATAAATGTAATGCAATATTATTGAACCATCGGCTACCAAGGCCATTACAGGTTTTTATACTATTATTAAATTATATACTAATATTATTTATTTTGTTTATATTATATACTATATATTTACATTATATTTAGTCGTAAGAGGGGTATGTAAAGCAAAAACAGTTACGACCTGTGCAGGGATCGAACCCACACTCCTTCGATTAATACGCCACACGTCTACCCACTAGGATACCGAAGCCCCTGAATAGTATATAGTAAATATATGAAAATAAAAATATTAAAATATGAACAATTTCTTAATTTAAACATAAGTTTTTAGCGGCATGTGGACCAATTATGGTTTTATTGCGTATGGCTTTAAGGCAACCGTCCAAAAAATTATTGTACATTTATTTATAATATACAATAAATAATGAATAAATAAATAAATAAAACCATAATGGCTTTATTTCGCTTTTGAAAGAGAAATAAAGCCATATAGTAAAATTGATACAAATTCTAATATATGTTAGAGGTTTGGGGGCTAAAAATAATTATTGTTTAAAAAAAAAATTACAAAATTAAATTTATTTATGGAATAGGTATATTGTATGGGAATACAGTTGGATTCAAAATCAGGGTTTCTCGCTTTTTCCAGAATATTTATACATATGTATTTGAGAGATTCTGAAGGAGGTATTTTACAGTTGGATTCAAAATCAGAGCTGCCGCTTTTTCCAGAATATGTATATTATGCATATGCCAGATTCCGAATTTGGAGGGATTTTAGATTCAAAAGTAGGGTTATAGGCCTTTTCCAGACAACTTTTAATATATGTACACGTGAGATTATGAATTATGGGGGGTTTTAGGGCGAGATTCGGAATCAGGGTTATTCGCCTTTTTTTATAAATATCTATATGCGAGATTCCGTATTAGTATAAACTTTAGAGTTAGTTACAAAATCAGAGTTATACATCTTTTACAGAATATGTATATAATCCTCTTAACTTATCTTCTCTCCATCTTTCTAAAATGGGGTCGATTGTCTTACTATAGCTGTTATCTATTATTACTTCTTTTTGAACAAATAAGATTCCATTTTTAAAAAGGAAATAAAGACATACGCTTTTGTAACCAACTCTGAAATACTTCCAAAATGAGAATCTCAGATACACAAATGTAATAAATATTCTGGAAAAAGCGTATAACCCTGATTTTGAATTCAACTGTAAACTTCCTCCTAATTTGTCTTTGGCACTGGTTTTAATGCAGTATATTTATTATTTATAACTGCATTTATTTATCAATACCTATTTTTTTCACTTTTTTACTATAAATTTAGAATTTGTATCAATTTTACTATATGGCTTTATTTCGTAAAATTTTAGAAAACGATATGGCTTTATTTCGCATTTGAATGGGAAATAAAGCTCCTTAAAATATGTCTTAAGTAATGCAATGAAATTTTTTTGTAATTAGGTTTTGTAATAGCATCAGTAAAAACTTGACGCTATGAAATAAAGCCATACATAATAAAGCTTTAATGGCCTTATTTCGCTATTGAATGAGAAACAAAGCTATATATGCGAAATATGGCTTTATGGCGTTATTTCTCATACAAAAGCGAAATAAGGCCACTATGACTTTATTATGTATGGCTTTATTTAACGGCGTCATTTTTTGACATCATATTTAATTCGTTTTTTACGCCTGAAACCTTGAAAATAAAAAAAAAATGCCTAACAATTACTTATATTAGATATATTATGTTAATATTTTAATGTTATTTAAATTATATTCAATGTCATAAAATATATAAACATCACATTAAAATTTGATATTAATTTGGTTCGTAATTTTTATAACACCTTGTTCATATTATTGTTTTCTTAAAAAAAAAACAAAATTTATTTATTTCGATTTTTTTTTTAGATTTTCTCTGATCCATTTTCTTATTTTTCTTTTATTTCTTAAATTACATTTCTTCAAGGTTCTTTCATTGATTTTGATTTTTATAGTGCCTATTTTTTTTATATACATATAAATATTTTTATTAAATGTACATATGTATTATTATTATTTTTTCAAACAATTATCCATATATATTCTAAACATTTGAATAAAGACAAAGTGTTTAAAAAAAACTTAAATAAAACATTTTAATTTTTCAAAATCCAAATTGATAAAAAATTTAGAGTAAAATTTTCAAAATTAATATTCCTATATCCTTTTTTAGTACATTTTTCAGAAGTATTTAAAAATTTTTTTAATATTTACACTCTATTCGTCCGTCTTTTTGTGTGTTTGTTTCCCTGTCTATTTGCAATAAAATTATAGAGTAATTAAATTTTAACTAGGCGTAAGTCTTATAAAAAAAATTAATGTTGTGGAACAACTTTTTATGCAGCTCAAATCATTACGGAGCTACAGCCCCTCAATTTTTTAAAAAGTCTTATTTTTAAATGTGTATATCTTAAGTGTTGCTTTAAATTTTTTCAATTTAAAAATGCCATACGACAGGACTTTTATTGTTTTTTTGTAGATTATTTCCCTCCCATATAAATCTGACAAGGAAATTAGACAGCCGTTACTTTTCAGGAGTGGCTGTAAATGTAAAAGGGGAATTCTTGCGTCGTGTGTGGGATGGGATTCGAACCAACATTCCTTTTATATGATCTCTTGCCCACTAGGTTGCCTAGTCCCCACGATAAGGTTATTTATCTTTATTCAATTCATTTACCGTTATGTAAAAAAAAAATTTGCAAGATTTTACTTCCTTCATATCTCTGCAATACTTCTAGATGAAGTCTTCTAATTTTGATGAAAGAAATATCTTCTGAAATTTTCTTGAACCTCCCCCTGTTTAAGAGTTATTAGGCGTAAAAAATTTAATATTTGTCATTTTTACTCACCTGTAACTTAAACAACTGTACTAATTTTTTCAAGGTAAAACATAAATATTAAAACCAGAAAAAAAAAACAATTGATAAAACATTTAAAGAGAATTTTTCGCTAAATCTTTGTAAGGACATGTAATAATTAACTCATTTTAAAATTTTCGGAAAATTCCTTAAATCTACAAAAAATTCTAAAACTTTCAATTTCATTTTTTTTCAGTTTTTTAACATCAAAACAAATTTATTGTTAATCCGTAATGGATGATATTGTGCTGTTTACTACTGAAAGAGACTAGATTTAATCCTTTTTCATGCAACAAACTAACTAATATAATATATCCAAAAAATTTGTATCTTGAAATCAGACTGAAAAAAAAAAAACATAATTAAGAATTCGAATGTAAGTTGTTTTATGTTTTTTCTTTTATGATGGTACGCCTGTTTTCCTAGGCTTTTTTTTTATTTTTTTAGTGATTTTTCTTTAATTTAAATAATATTTTTGTATACAAAATATGAATCTTATAAAAGCCAACAAAATAAACTAAATTTTAACAAACATAAGATGTAATACAATAAAAAAACATGACATATAAAGGGTTGCAAATTTCTTATATATCTGTGGATATGTGTATAGAAATAAAACAAAATATGATATAAAAGAAAAACTAGAAAATAGAAAAACAATTATTTTGGCAAGAAATTCAAATTTTCCATTTTTAATTGCCATTTTACATGTTACTATTTGTCTCTGTTTTTGGCAACATGTTTTTATTTTCTTTTTGATTTTGCTACTTAAGGCTTTTTTTTTCCTTATTACTAATTTTCTTTTTTTGTATGTTTAAGTCATATAATTTTTTTTTTTAATATTTCTTTTAATAAAGACAATAAAAATAATTATATTGTATTTAATTTAAAAATTCGTTTTTTTTTTTTTTGGCATTAACACAACATTAATATTAAAGCCAATAATGTGTTTAAAGAGAAAATAATTTTTCTTAAAAATTTTCTTTTTTTTTTACACATAATTTCTTATTTTGTATATATGAATGTATGTATATTGTGTTGAAATTTATGTTATTTAAACAATTTGTTTTTTTTTTTTTTATAATTTTAAATTGTAGAATTACATTAAAATTAAACAAAAAATTGAATTAAATTTTAGGGAAAGAATGTTATTTTGCTAATTTTTTTTTAATTTCTTTTAATTTTTTATTTACTCCTTGTAAAGTATTTTGATTATTAATTTCTTAATTATTAAAATCTATGACTTAAGTAAACGAATAACTTTTTTTTTTTAATTTGATTTTTTGTTCCCTCTTACTCCTCGTGGGAGTGTAGAGCATCAACTTGTCTCCTCCATTGGTCTCTGTTATTTGCGAATACTTTTATTTCTTCCCAAGTTTGTTGGTTTTTCACTAGTTCGACCGTTATTGATCATCACCAGATTTTATTGGGTCGACCTTTTTTTCGTCTTCTTCGGGTGTTTCATTCTAGGGCCATTTTGATTATATGTTCTGGATACTTCCTCAAAGTGTGGCCTAAACACCTTCACTTTTAGCGTATGATTTGGCTCATCATTGTTTCTTTGCCTACTATTCGCCATAAGTAATTGTTGGTGACCATGTTTTCCTAAATTAGTAGTTGTTCAAATTTCGCTGCCATACAAAAGTGTAGGCATTACACATGCCTGGATATTCTAATTTTGGTTTTTCTAGTTATTTGACTGTTTTACCATATTGAACTTAGTTCACCAAAGACGGCTCTGGCTGTAGTCTGTTGTCGATTTCTTCTACTGTACCTCCATTTCTTGTGATTATGTTTCTTAGGAAAAAGAAGTTGTCGAATATTATACTGTGTTGCCATTTATTATGATGGAGTCTGTACCGGTATTATACTAATCATAGCTTTGGTTTTTTCTGTATTTTTCTTTTTTTCTGTAATCTTGAGATTGACATGCTGCTTGATAGAGTTGAATTGCTTGAATTGTGCGACGCAGAAATTGCAATATATTTAAGTTAAGAAATAATTAGGTTATGAACTTAAAAAATGATTAGGTATTAAAGATATTTTCCAAAATATTTAAAATAAATTTAAAAATTTATTTAGTAATTGTTGAAAGAAATGTAAATAAAATTCGTAAAAATTTTCTTTAAATTTGAATATTTTTTTAATTTTTAATTAAGGAAACATAATATCCCTATACAAGATTTACATAGTTGTTGAGTTCTGTTGTAATTCCCTTAATTTCTCTTATTTTGAATCACATTTTCCTTCATTTTAATACCAATTACTTTGCTAAAACAAACAAAAAATTTAATAAAATTAAAAGGAGTAATCGATTGATAATAAAATATTGTAAATAAAAGAAAGAAAGTATACTGAGTTTTGATGCAACAGAAACTATTAAAGAAATTTCAATAGAAATTTACTATCATAAAACAATAATCAATTTATTTAATAAAACATGGGAATTGATATTACTGTTAATATAAAATGAATGTAAACTTTAATTAAATATAAATTTAAAATGAAGATAAAACAAGCAATTATTAATTTAATAACTATTCTAAAGAGAAAATATTTACTATTAAAATTCATTTGCCTAAAAATATGCAATTAATATTTATACAATAAAAGAACTACATAAATGTGATTATGTGGGGGGGCTTCGGTACCCTAGTGGATAGGCGTGTGGCGTATTAACCGAAGGAGTGTGGGTTCGATCCCTGCACAGGTCGTAAGTGTTTTTTTTTTCTTTACATAACCCCCTTACGACCAAATATAATGTAAATATATAGTATATAATATAAAAAATTAAATAATATTAGTATATAATTTAATAATAGTATAAAAAAACCTATAATGGCCTTAGTAGCCGATGGTTCAATAATATTGCATTACATTTATGTATGTAATATTAATATAAATAAATAAATAAAAATAAGCGATTATGTGCCAGGCCCAAAATGGCTTTTGTAGCCGAGGGTCTTACTGATATTATTACAATTTATTATATTAATATTAGATCAAGTAAATAAATAAATAAAATAAACTATTATGTATAGGGGCCTCGGTGGCCTAGTGTTTAAGCACAGGGCTTATTAACCGAGGGAGAGCGGGCTCAAATCCTGCACAGGTAGCAAGTTTTATTAACTGAAAACAAATCCCCCTTGCTACCAAATATAGCGTAAATATATACTATATAATATTAACAAAATAAATAATATTCGTGTATAATTTAAAAATAATAGGGCCTTCGGTAGCCTAGTGGGTAGGCGTGTGGCGTATTCACAGAAGGAGTGTGGGTTCGATCCCTGCACAGGTCGTAAGTGTTTTTATCTTTACATACCCCCCTTCCGACCAAATATAATGTAAATATAAACAAAATAAATAATATTAGTATATAATTTAATAATAGTAGTATTCGACCTATAATGGTCTTAGTAGCCGATGCTTTTGTAATATTGCAATATCCAATGTGATTTGTAATATTAATATAAATAAAAATCAAATAAAATAAATATTATTATGTATGTTTAATTATGTATCTCTAAATGCAGCAATACAAATAGTCAAGAGCTTGCAACTGAGAAAAATAGATTATCTATATATGAATACTGTAATAAGCTACAAACTAAAAATCTTCAAACACAGATAAACCAAACAGCTAGAATAATTTAGATACTTTAAAAACAACGAATGTTGGCAGCCTTGATGGTGGTGTACGGATTCCAACTTTCGAAGAAAGAAGAGATCTAATATCAACTAAATTTGTGCAAAAACAATTCTTAGACCTCTCCATGCCGCTAAACAAATTAGCCACCGCATTGGTTAAATATGACATAATACATCCCCAGAGATCAAGCTTAGTTAAGGTTATAAATTTTTCTACCAAAAACAACATTCAATTTGCTATCCCGTTGAGTAAAACAAAAGAATAGCCTCTATCTAACTCCTCTTGGCTCTATATTTATAAAATTCAAATAGATACCTCCATTTACATTAAAAAAATCGAAAACAAATAACCTTATTTATAGGAAAACATTCGAAAATATACCTTAAAATTTCAACCCTACACTTTTTCAAAATTCTTACTGATGCATCAAAAATTTACGAAGGCGTAGAGCTATTTTAGTCGTAGTCGATAGTGAAAAGATTATTACCAAAAAACACCTGTTACCAGAAACAGATGTCATAATGCGGAATTAGTTGCCTTATATGAAACTATTAAGATAAGCTTTATATTAAGCTGGAGATATAAACCATAAAACTATCTTAATATGCTTCGATAACCTAATTACTTTAAACGCTATTAAAAACTACTCGAACAAACAACCCCTGAATAAAACAATTAGAAATATACTGTCTAACACAAACAAAGAAATTAAACTTATATTGGTTCCAGGGCACAGGGGTATTAGTGGCAATGAGCTAGAGGATACGGAGGTTAAACTTGCTATAAAAACCCCGGCATTTACCTTTGCACATACGCCATATAGATCTAAAATCAAAGAATTAAAAAAAGTTATTTAAAATATTAGGCAAACAAAGTGGAATTCATCCAATAGTTTTTTAAAGATTCATTGACTCGAGTCGCATGTCATGTCTACATTATGACCTAAAGAAACTTAGATAGAAAAATAGGTAGGGTTAGATTAGGGCACACAATAAGTACCAAAAAACATTTATTTGAAAAAATTCAGCCACCATCTTGCATTTTTTGTCATAATGTAATGACAATAAAACACATATTTCTAGAATGTTTAGCAGCTAGTAAGTTCCTTGAAAAATACAAGACCACATCCAACGTACCACTTAAACCTAAAATAGGAAACAGAACAGAACAGAATAGAACAGCTTCAATAGAACAGATTGCAAAATTGTTCCAAATGTGGGAAATCATTTAGTTAAAAAAAAAACTATTTAGTTAATTATAATAAAAAAGAGGAAAATGTAAGAAGAAAGAACAATAAAATCAATTATTAAAATAAAAATAAAATTATAATGTTTAATTAACTAAAACAAAATTAAAATATTGGATAAGTTGAATATAAAAATGTAATTAAATTTAGATAATAGGATGTAATAAGAGCTCTAAATATAATAATGTAAATATGATATTATAAATAATAAATAGCCAGGCCCAAAATGTCCTTTACAGCCGTGGGTTTTACTGATGTTATTACAAAATTATTATATTAATATTAGATTAAAATAAATAAATAATTATTATATGTATTAATAGAAACTTTATTATGTATATTATTTTGTGAAAATTAATTTTTATCAATTCATAATATTATGTACATTGGTATAACAAATATTCATTGAATTCAATAAAAATTGAATTCAATCTCTTGTAGTCGTTTTGTTATCGTTTTGCATGAAAGATAATATAAGTACAAAAATAAATTTTCTTTTATTTTGGTATTATGCAAATTTTATTGAAAATATATATATATATATATATATCCAACAAATATATTATATTCATATATTATTATGTATTTCTATGGCATTTTGAAGGCAAAACTCATATTTCTATACATGCATTAACATCAATATATTATGAATCTCCTAGATACCAATAAAAAATTAGATAAATATTCTATACTGCATTTTATATTTTATTTTATTCTATTTTAGTTTTTTTTTATTTTTAATATAATCATATTATATTCAAATTAAAATATACTACTTGTTGTTAAGAAATAATTTTTTGGTATTATTTTGATTATATAAAATAGAAATTGAAGAAAAGAACAATTTAATGGTTTTATTAGAGATATTAAAAGAAAAAAATGAATTGATTTTATATCTATTAAAATAAATCAGAATATTTAAATGATAAAAGAGGCATTATATTAAGAAAAGGGAAACGAAAAAGATCTGCGACAATTTTTATATAAAATTAAATTTTGAAATAATAAAATTATTATTGAGTTTCGTAATAACATATGTGCAGGTTTCATGACCAACATTCAACACCAACAACAGCAGGTATTTAAAAATAAGTGTCTGAGGATAAAAAAAAGAATATTCAATAAAAAAACACAATAGCTTGTCCAAGAAAACCGATTGAAAATGAAAATAATTTGAATGAAAATGAGCCAGGTAAAGTACACGCTTAAAAAACCCACAAAACATTATCGTGAAATAGTTAAGCACTGGAATCAGCAAGTAAGTTGAGAAAGGACGTACTAATATTGCATACACGCTTCTGAAAGAACTGAATTCAATTAACAAAAGTTGAGAGGGAAGGGAAAACAACTGCGGCAAACAGGAACAACAGGTAAATAAATACATTATATTTACAATATTAGGGGAATTACCCTTCTATTCCCCTTTATACTTGCAGATACTTTTTTTTTTTAATATATTTCAATTTAGTTTTATTTTGCAAGAGTGGAATTGAAAATTAATATTAAAATGATTTTCAATCTTGTGATAGTCACTAACAAAAATGTAAAAAATACAAAATTATGTTTCATTCGCAAATTTAGAATAGAAAATAGGAAAATTTCGAATTATGATAAACCGTAACTTGAAATAAAAACTATTTAGCAACAACATTATCTAAAAAGGATTAAAAAAGTTTTTTTTTTTTTTAATTTAAATATTACATATTAGATACTCTCCATGCTACTTAACTTTTTTCATTTTCTTTTGATTTTCTTTTTTTGCAATACTTTTCAAATATTAGCTAAATAAAGTACTATGGGAAATCTAATTTTATATTTGCTATGTTATTGTTATTTTTATAGCATTTTTGCCAAAGAAAGGGTAAACTTTTCCGTTGGGAAAACAAATCATTATAAAATAAAATTTTTATATTAAATTAAATTTCTTCAAAATTTCTTTAAAAATTAAATTTTTTGATCAAAATTTTTTTTTGCCTTATTTATTTTACAAAAATTTATTTCCTTATTTTTTCAACAGGGTAAAATGGTTTTACATTTTTGTTTCATTTATATCGAATTTTTTTTTTCATTTATATTTTACACTTGCCGGATGTTCGCACTTTTTTTGAAGACAACTTGATGGCTGAAAGAAGTTATAAATGTCAAAAATGTTGATTTTTTCAAAGTTCCTTATGTTTTTTTTTTTTTTTAAATTCTGATCTGATTTTTATTGAAGATTTATATTTTCTATGGTTTATACTAGAAAAGGTTGAATATTAAATCCAGGAAATTGAAATAGAAGTTCCGGTATATTTTTAAAAATAAAATTTTTGAAATTTTAAATATGACTATCAAAATAATAATTGTAAGAAAAATAAAATGACTGTCATGGAGATTTTAGATTTATTAAATTTTTTTTTTTTTTCTTTTGACGATTTTTTGCTTGAATTCGAAATTTAGAAAAAAATCATAAAACATTGCTGCGTGTCAAAATGGTTTTTCAAAACTTAGTTTTTCCAAATGAAAGTATTTATCTAAAAAGAGATGAAGTGGTATAGTTGTAAAAGTGCCGATCACTCATTTAAGAAAGGTAGGTGCAAATCTGGTTTTCGACCAAATAACTTTTAATAACAATTGAATACATTCATCTCCTAGCATTTACAATAGTAACATATTCAGAATATCCCAATTTTTGTAGAATACCTCCTATGTATTTCTACACCCCTAGATATATGCAATTTATAATGTAATAAAAACTTCCAGATTTCCTCAATTTTCTTTATTTAAACATAATTTGCATCATTTTAAAACTTATTTGATATTGTTCGAGTTCCTGTTATAGAGTAAACTACTCTTTTCTACTCCCAACAACTCCCAACTTCATCAACCTTTGAGAAAGAGTACATAGAAGTAAATATGACTATATTAAGTTAGGTTTCCATTTACCAACTACTCCCAACTACTCTCAACTACTCTTTTCGTGTAAAAGGAATGCAAACATTGACATATTTAAATTTGCAATAGCTCCAAATTTTTTGAATTTTTATTTTACGAACTGGTTTTGGTTCGGAGTTATTTCAAAAGAATTCTGTTCTTTTTTCGTTTTGTATTTATTTCACAATTATTCATGAGAAATTGCTTCACAATTGATCAGAAATTATTTCATTTCTTGATGCGAATTATTTCTTACGGAAATGTGTTCTTTTTTTTCT
The DNA here is from genome assembly GCA_947095535.1 of Poecilobothrus nobilitatus. NCBI lineage: Eukaryota > Metazoa > Arthropoda > Insecta > Diptera > Dolichopodidae > Poecilobothrus > Poecilobothrus nobilitatus. Next base: position 172,272,043 of record OX352774.1, read on the forward strand.
TTTTCAATTTTATTGTTTAAGAAAGAGAAATTATTGGAATGCCATCACAACCACTTAACCACGAAGCAGCAGAACACCATACAATAACAAATAAAGCCACACAACCTGAAACCATTTTCCAAATTCTTCCTATTAAACGTTTCCCTTTTTTTTTTAGTATCTCTATTTTAAATATATATTCGTATAAGAAAATTAATATTTAAAAAAATTAAATTGTATTTTAGTGGGTTTTTAAATTTCGTGATTTTTAACTGATTTTTGTTTTTTTCCCCCCCCCATTTTCTTAAACGTTTTAAAAGAATTGGGAATTGAAAAAGTTAATCAGGGAATCACATAACAACTAACCCCAGTTTTTCGATATCGCTTTCTTGTATACGTACATATTTTTTTTGTAAATATACAAAATGGATATAGTACATTATATACTATATATATAAAAAAAAAATTCATAAATCCTTAATTTCTGTTAAAAAAAAATTCGCTTACAAGGATTTCAATTTAATACATTTTCAAAACAAAAAAAAAAGAAAATTGTCAACGTATGATGTAAAAACTATTAAAAAACAAAAAACGGCGTAATATTTACTTTTACTTTCTGAGTATACCTACTTTATATTATATATAGTTGTCAAAAATTATTTTTACCGTTATTATAATGACAGAATCACTTAACTGTGACAATCTGTTGAAAATTAAACACGTAAAATTAGATTACCAAAGTATACTTACAAAGCTTTCAAAGTCAATGTAATAAGAAACTAAAGATTTAAAAACTGTTTTAAATGCCAAATAAAAATGATAATTAAATACCTAATAGACACTCAAATAATAATGGTTGATCATTAGACTCTGCTAGATTTTAAATTTAAAAACTGTAAAAACTGTAAGAAATACATAATTTTATACACCTTTTTTTTACAAACTCCAAACCAAAAAAACATTTATTCTTATTATTACAGATTTTTTTTTGCAAAGATAAGTGAGAATCTTTGAGGACACCAATGAAAACAACGAGTGAATTTTCTTTAGTAGTGTTGAACTTGAACCAACCAAATCTCATCTTTCTTTTAAACCAAACATTAAATTTGAACCTAGAGTACAAAGTAGTTTTTTTTTTTTGAGAAAAGGGAAAACAGCTGGAATGATAAAATGTGGAAAATATGGGTAGTTATTAGATGTTGGGAGTTGTTGTTTTAAGTTTAAGAAAAAGTTATATGTTTTATTAATTTTGACATGAAAATTTTAACTATTTTTATGCTTGTTCACGATATTTTACAGTTTTGATATAATTATTATGACTTTATAATTTTTTTCGTTAGTTGTATACTCAAAATCCAACCAGTTCATGAAACAAATTGAATTGAATTTCAGTGAATTTTACAGTACTAGTAATAGAAGCAAAGGAAAAACTAATTAAGAATTTATAATCTAAAATTTGAATCTAAAGTTATATAAATAAATATAGATATAACCTAATACATATCAGACATAAAGCAACGTTGCAGATACAATTTGAAAAATAAAATTTACGACATTAAAATTTTTTTCAAATTTAAATATTTACTCAAGGTTGTCAAAACAGTAAGACAAACAAAATAAAATAAAATCAAAACAGTTTTTTTATTTTTCAATATGAAAAAAAAAAAAATATATATATATAAAAGAACTGTTTACTTAATTTTCGAAACAAATGTTTTATTTGGTGGGATGTAATAAAACCTACGGATATTGATTTCAATTTGCCTTATTTCTAATTCTAAAGGGTAATAAAACCTAATTTGCGAAATTCTAACATTACGTCTTATTACCCATTCGAATTGGAAATAAGTTCTAATCGATATTTTTTTATATAGACACCAGGGGTGTATCAAGACATTTCTGAATGACTGAACGATAATTTTTGAACTACTTATATAAACTTGGCCCACATCCGTGAGGAAAAGGGTCCTCTATTTTGCAAGAGCATTGGGAAATTGTAATAAAATAAAAAAAAATAATTACTTATACAAACCTTCCTAAACCAGAATCTCGAACTATAAATTCAGCAAAAAGCGTATAACCCTGATTTTATATGCAACATTAAAATTTACCTTAATTATTTTTGGTACATATATATTTCAACACCAAAGCATTTAAAATATAATGAGAACTACGTGTCTCTAATCTCGGCAAAGTTAAAATTCTTTGGAACCAACTTTAAAATCCTCGATAATTATTATTCTTACATTCTTATTTTAACAATAGTAGAGACTACCATTCTCAAACTCCTACTAAATAAATTGTGGACAGTCTGATATAAAATCCATACTAATCCTAAATCTCGTATAATATCTCTTTATGTCAATAACATAATACTTCTTTCTCCAGAGTTAATACATATTTTTCGAATTGGTAATTTACAATAAGACTTTACTTTATAAGGCTTTAGCGACATATGGCTTTTTCCTATTCGAAGGGGGTAATCAGACTGAAAACCAAATCTTTGAGAATTAGGCCTTATTACACATTCAAATTGGAAATAAGGTATAGTGGACTTTATTTCGTTTGGTATTGTTGCACCCTTTTTTTGTTTTACTTAAATATGCTATAAATATGTTTATAAATTTTTATACATATACATATAACATATATATATATATAATATATTATATATTTATTTGCATGTTTTAATAAAAAAAAATGTTTTTTTTTTAACAATTTAACTTCTACCAGACTTTTTATATTATTCGTTCCATTTTTATCCCCTCTTTTTTATTATATTATACTTTTATTTCGTTTCTTTTCTTTACTCACATCTTTTGAAAATTATTCTGTAATTTTTGTTCGTGTAAGAATAAATGAAAAAAAAAAATATTTTTTTTTTGTTAGTAGAATTTTTATTTATCCATTGTTGTTACTTCAATTACAAAATAAATATTGTTTTCACCTGTGTACTGATAAGCAATAACATGCCATCACTTCCTTGGTACTGTACAACTTTAAATTTAAACTTTATTTTTAAAAATGTTTCCCTTTCACGATAAAAATTATACATGCCAATCTCTATGTCTTTAACAACTCTTACTTTTAAGCAAAAACATTCTTTATTGTAATTTTTTCTTTTTTTCTAGTTGAACCTTGAGAGATTATACTAATTTATAACTTATAGAAACGGCAATACCTATAACTGCAGATACATTTGTAGGTCTAGATTTTACTTTTTAAAGTTTAAACAAAAATTTTTTATATCTCTCAAGAGAAAAAAAAGACAGAATGTATAGAAACGGTTTTTAAAAGCGCACATTTCCAAAAAATAATACAAACTGTTTAGAATTACGACTTACACCAAAATTTTAAAATATCTTATAACTAAAAAAGAAGAAAATAGGACTTTTTTACAATTTTGAGGGGCTGGAAGTCCGGGACCTTATATAACTAAGAAAATCGTTAGCACACGTAAAAATATATTACTGAAGCTTTAATTTTTATGCCCTGCCAATGAAATATTTGTACAGATGCCTAAGTTACAGGTGTTGAAAAAAGGTGTTTAAATTTCCAATTTTTGAGCCCTAATGACTCATAAAGAGGGGGTGATCCAAAAAATATTTCTGACGAAACTTATATTAATTCTAAAAGTTCTTTCTTAGTTCAAAATTTCAAGTCGCTATCTAAAAGCGTGCCGGAAGGAAGGTATGAAGGTAGAAAATTTGAGCAAAATTTGGTTTTCACGTAACGGTAAATTTAAATACTAAATTTTAAAAAATTGTATAATTTTGATATTGAATTAAAAAAGTAAAAGAAATCCCTGTCAAATGGCGTTTTCTAATTGAAAAAGTGTTAAGTAAAACATGAAATATACGTATTTAAAAATAGGGCTTTTTCAAAGTTTGACGAGCTGCAGCTTCGTTATTGAATGGAGCTATATGAAAAAGTTGTTCTACAGCTTTAATTTTTTTATGAGACCTACTCATGATTACCATTGTTTTTCTCTATCTTTAACTGTGTAGAAGTTTTGTAAACAGACGGACAGACGGATGGACAGAGTGAAACTAATAGGCACATTTTTTCAAAAATTTTTTGGAAATGTGCTAAAAATAGCCTAAAAAGACTAAAATAGACAAAAGAGACTATCAAAATACCAAATTCAAAATAAGTTAAAATTAAAGGACATTTTTCAAAAAAAAAAATTTATCAAGTTTGCAAATTTTATATAAAGGATTGGTCTAGGTTAAGGTGGCTGCCAAAAAGGCACACTTAGACCGTATTTGGTCCATTGTGATATAAAAAACCATAACCATGTCCATTGTGATATAAAACCAACCATTTACCATTTTTTTAAATAATTAGAAAACAAAATTTTTATTAAAAATAACAGTAAATAGGTCATGTTGTTAAAAAATTCTTGTAAAATTTTTATCTGACCACCATTTTTTTTTTTTTTTGTTCATTCATTTCAATTGAATACAAAATTAATAAAATTGAAAAATAAAAAACTTAAATACTAAACAAACAAAAAGACAATTTTTTTATTATTCCAAATATGTACAAACCTTTTTCAAATTTTTAAAATTACTGTTTAAACATTTAAACACATTAAAATACAACGTTTTTAACATTTTGAACAATTTCAACAAAACAAAGAAAAAAGTAATAATCAAATATTTGTTTTTGAGTAATAAAAAAAAAAAAAACAAAAAACAGGATAGAAGCGTTTGAATACATACTAAAGAAAATCGTTTTTTTTTTTATATTGAAAAAAAAAAAACTAAAATGGAATACAAAGTTAAATTCAATAGATTGAAAAATTCAAATATTCGTCTTTACTTAATATTCAAATTCTTTAACTACACTTTTTTTTTACTTACACAATTGAAATTTACAAAAAAAAAAAAAAATGAACTTTATTAAACTTGGAATTGTATTTTTAACTTAAAAATGGAATAAAGAAATAAAAATATACATATATTAGCTTCAAAAATAATCCATTCTCTTGCATTTACATAGAAACTTATAAATCTACTGCCATACAAAAGAAAAAAATATCCTTTATAAAACTACAAATGAAGTTTAAATAATTTACCAGTTAACATAAATAATGAAGCTATCGGTTTAAGTTCGGATTTTTTTTTTTTTGGTCTATTAATGATTTTAAGTATAGTAGAGACGGAGATACATGTAACGAAACCTAAGTATCGAAACAAATATTTTGTTAGGTTTCCTTTAAGATTTATTCGTTTGTACAGTGAATTGATAAATGTTGCGATACATGTTTCCAATATATTAAAATATTTTGATTTTTTGATACATGTAGCGAAACATGTATCCCGTTTATAGTGAAGTTGATAGCAGGAGGAAATAAAATCAAGAGCCAACTCAACTCAATTTTGAAATAATAAGGCATATTAGGTTTTATTGCTCTAGGGATCATTTCTCTCTGCCGAAGTTGATATATCTAATATGGAACTTCATTTTAAAATTACAGTTTTTAACACATGTTGATTTTTTTTTTTTTGTCTTGCGAAGGAATTATTTTTATTTTGATTTATTTTTTATATTGTCCAAATATAAATTACTGCCGATATTTTTGGGGCCCTTTTGCCTTAAAGCATGTGGGCCATCTCGGTACAAGTATTAAATTATAATTATATTTAATATTTTCTTTACATTATTTTATTATATTTTATATATTATTTTTTGACTTGACCGGAGTGTGAACCTGTCGTCTGAAAGACCGGTGACTTATACACTACACCAATGGTTAGATTTTTATTTAATTATGTCTTTTTTTTTTTTTGAATTTAAAACAGAATCGCTTTTAATAATAATAATAATAATAAAAAAAACGTCTCACTATTCAATCTTAAAAAATTTTTGAAAACTTTTAGCGCACTAATTTTGAAAACATTCAACAAATTTATATGCGAAAAGAAAATGTTTATCTTTTTAAATACCTATTTTTAAATATCTATTTAAATAATAATCTTCTTTCACTTAATATCAAAAATTTTATAAATTTATTTTTACAGACGTCTATTTTAACATGAAATATTTTTTTTTCAAATAAAGTTTCTTTGCAAAGTATCACTACAAGTATGATATATCTAATGTATCACTACTAGTATGGCTATCTAAGCAGAACATGTTTCGCTACATATATCTTCATTTGTACTATGCTTTACTTTTAACTGTCATAAAACTTTAAAATTAACACAAGACCCATATTCTTCTATATTTTTCATTGCAACAATGAAAAAAAAAATGCATCACATCTATTTAAATTCGTATTCCTATCTCTAAAACGCGTGAAAAATTTTTCGTAAAGGTTGGTACTACTTACTGCTGTCAAAAAACAAAAAACTTTTATTTTGTTTTTCTTTTAAAAACTAAATGAATGTTGAAAATATATAAAATGCAAATATAAGAAGATAATTATATTAGAGATAAGAAAAATCTATTAAAATGCTTTAGAAGACATTGAAGTAAAATTGAAGTAAAAAAAAAAAAAAGTTAAAGTGACATCATACTGTATATATTTAGTTTCCATTGATAAAACAAAAATGCCCTAACATTTATAATATTTTTTCTAAAATAAATATATAAAAAACAAAACAAAAACTCTTAAATTCAAAATTATTTTTAATACTAACTTTCCTCTTACTTAAATCATGTTACTAACAAAACTAGTGGTGATATAAAATGTCTATCGCTATGTAAGAAAAGTCGTAATATAGCAAAAATACGAAATTCGACTCAACACTCTTTTTTCTATTTAATAATTAAAATCGCGTTAGTGATATTCTTCGAATGTTGCATCTTAAATAATATGTGTGTAATCGTATTTATTTTAAATCTAACAATTTCAACAGATTTACATAATTATGGTAACAGCCGTTAATTGTTAAAAATGTAGCGGTAAAATGTCGCAAAAAAAAATTTTGCAGCAATAATATCGTATTATTGTCGCCCTTCAAAATGTAGCGAAAAACTGTCGCGAAGAAAACTTTTAGATTTGTATTCAAAATTAGGATTATACGCTTTTTACAGAATATTTGAGAGATTTTAAAGTTGGATTCAAAATCAGAGTATTTTCTTTTTTCAAAATATTTCCAATTAAATTTAAAATAATTACCGTGACATTTTGTCCGGCAACATTTTTTCAATGCAATATATTTGCAGCGGCATTATTGTTTCCAGTCATTTTACTTACGACATTATAACCTTCAAATCATATAATTAAACTTTAGAATAAAAATGAGAAGAGCTGTGCTCTAGTTCTAAAAAATTAAAAACTTTAATAAAGCTAAAAGTTTACATATAATATGTTGCATAAGAAAATATTAAAAATCTTATCTAAGATAATTTTTTCAATAATAAATTTGCGCTATTTTTAAGAATGATAAAATAAGAATATCTCATGGGTACAAAACCATAACCATATTATTTTAAATTCTGTCAAGTTCAAGTCTTTTACTTTTTTTTTTTTTTGACTTTTATTAAGTTTGAAATTTTATATTTCTTTTTTCTAAAATTTTTTATTTTTTTAACCAAATTGTTTTTTTTTTTTTTTTTTTTGAAAATATCAACCAACGAATATAAAAATCACCATTTCATTTTGTTTTTTTTTTTTTTTTGTTTATAAATATTTCTTTTTTATTTAATTTTTTAAAATGAACAGGTATTTTTTTATTCAATACATACCTTTTATATTTTTATATTATCAAATATTGTTATTGTTGCTTTCATAGAAATTCTTTATTTTTCTATCCTATAGTTTTTCTTCTGATGTTTGTTTTTTTTTAATTTTTAATCTTGATTTTTTCCTTCTTGTTTTTTTTTTTCTATTTTTTGATTTTTTTTTTGTTGGTAAAGTTAGAGAAGTTATTCAAATTCGTTTGTATAGGAACCGAAAAGAAAAAAAAAAAATCAAAATTAAGAGTAAAAGAAATGTTAATATTGAAAAAGAAAAGAAAAATGAAAACAAAAAACAAATTTCGAATGAATTTAATAAAAGATATTATAAAAAAAAATTTTTTTTTTGTGTAAAATATAATAAAAAATCAATGAAAGTACCGGAAAATTTTTTTTTTTTTTTTAAATTTTTACAAAAAGAAAAATAAACGTTGTACAATATAGTCTACACTTTATAATCTCTTTTATTTTTTTATTTTTTTTTCTATTTTGATCTTTATATTACTTTCTTTTCCCGTTACGTTTACTTCGTTTTATTTATTTTTGTATTTAGATTTTTTGAGATTTTTTTTTTTTTAAATTTATTCTTTTTCTTATGTATTTTTTTTATTTCAAGGATGATTTTCACTTTTATTTATTTTTTTTTTTTAGCCCTTTTCAATTCTTTTCTTGAAAAAAAATATTCTTCTTTTATTTTTTTCTTTAAAAATACACTTTTTTATTTTTTGAATTTTTTTTTTTTTTTCTTTTTTTATATCTTTCGTTATTTTTTATTTCATTTTTTTTTTTTTTTTTATCTATTATACAATTGAACAGTACTTTGTTACTTTTATTTCATTCTATTTGATGTTATTAATATTAAATAAATATATCGATATACATATAAATATATAAATAATCATGCATATATATGAATATTTATATAAATATATACAGGGTGTTTCTTTTAGGATTTTCAATGTTAATAAGGTGTGTTTGGCTACTCAAAATCGACAAAACATTAGCCATTAGGGGGGGGGGGGGACATTTTCCGAGTTCATCTTATTAGTTTTTGCGTAGAAAAAAATTGTTTAAACCACATTTTCTATCTCAATTACGTATTTCAAATATCATAAGAGATAAAAGTAAAGAGATGCATTCTAAAGTAATCTAAAAATTCTAAAATAATGATACTTAATAATATGTTTAAGGGAGAAAATTTGTAACAAATAAAAAAAAAAAACTTTAAAAATTAATAAATTTATTTTTTTTTGTTTAAATGCTCATATTACTCTTGAAAGAAAGATTGCCAAAATACAAAAATACGCTTTTTGGAAAAGTAAGCGTTCCGACGATGCTTATTAATCAGTTACATATAGTTTTTGAAATACATATAAGCGAAATAAATAAGAAAAAAAAAAACTTAAAAAAAACTTTGAGTCTTATTATCTCAAAAACTACTGGAAAAAAAACCCCTCTTCCATCCGCATAACATTTTTTTGTTGGTTTTGATCCACCAAATACACCCGATAAATATGAAAACCCTAGGAAACTCACCCTGTATACATCTACATATATATATATATATACATATACAAAAAAAAAATATATATATATATATGTTATTATCTATAAATATATTAAAATAATACAAATATATTTAAAAATGAGAGAAAAAGAAAGAAAGAAAAAGTATAGATATAATAATTTAAAAATGGAATTGAAATTTTTTTTTTTTTTTTTTATTTTATTTGTAATTTATATTTTAATTATATTACCAACTTTTATTAAAAATATTTTATTAATGATATTTCGATTTAATTTAATTTTTTTTTTTTTTAATTTCTATCTATTTATTTTTATATTAAATTATTTATTAACTTTTGAATTTTATTTTTTTTTATCTTAAATTTATTTTGAATTTTTTTTTTTTGTTTTGTTTTGTATTTATTTAATAATTTTTTTCTTTTTCCATTTATTTTTTTTTTTTCTTTGTTTTTGTTTTTGTTTTGTGTTTTAAATAATTAGAATATTTTAATTTATATTAATTTATTTAAAAATAACTGTTAATATGTAGGTATACACATATATATATTAATGCTATGTATTTTTTAATGAAGATACTGTTATAATTAATTTTATTGGTTTTATTTTTTAATTTATTATTTGTAATTTAATTGCATTGATTTTTCATTTTATGTTTGTGGTTTATTTTATTTTATTTGTAATTATTTATTTTGTTTAAATCAATTATTTATTATATATCTAATAATATAGTTATTTACCTTTAATTAACTCATTATTCACTATTTAATTTTGTAAACATTTTTTTTGTTTTTTTTTTTTGGTTTAAATAATGAAATATTTGGTTAAATTAACTGTCAAATGTTTGATAAATTTCATAAGTGTTGGTTTTAACTTGTTTTTCTTCTTCTTTTTTTTTTTTTTTTTGTTATATTGATTGTTATTATATCTGTAAATAAAAAAAAAAAAAAATTATTGACTCATTAGTTATATGGTTAAAAAATATTGTAAAAAACAAATAAACAAAAAAGAAAAAACTTAAAAAATTAATTAATTTTGAACGTAAATTTTCAAATATAAATAAATATGAATAAATTAATAAATATTTTTAATATCGATAACAATTTTGCTAAATCGATTTATTATTGAAAGCAAAAATCAAAGCAAAAATCAAAGATACGCTATTGAGATTTTATATAATAAAATGTTAGTTAAAATATCCGATCAAAGTATGGGGTACTAGTTAAATAGTCGACTTGGGATTGTGAGGTTAGAATTTGTGAGATAGTTCACTGCTACGGCGGTCTGGTTATATTCAATAATAACAATTTAATATTGTTATTTTAAATTAATAAAAAATAAAACAATTATTGTATAAAATCTATGTTACAAATAGAATATTTATGTGCTTCATAATTTTGTGCAAAAGTTACAGCCGAGTAATTAACGGATGCGTGGAAAATTAGGATTAAACTAATTGAAGTTTAATTTATATATAAAATATTAAACAATTTAGTATATGCCTTAATAGTCATGGAAAGAAACTCTGTATAGGAATGAAACGAAGCAAAAAAAGTTAAACTATTGGCTTTTGTTAATAAAGATATAAAAAGATTTTAAATATAGAATTTAACATGATATAATCATATAGATATAAACATAACATCATTTCTGGATAATTTGTTTGGATGAAATATGAATGTAATATTAATGGATGATTTGTTTTAAAAGAAAAAAAAAATTTGTTTAAGTTGTATTGAAATTAAACAAGGTAAAATGTATACAAAAGGTTTTTAAAGGTGTACATTTTTCAAAATAAATTCAAACAGTTTAAAAATTTCAACAGTAGAATATTGTGCGACTTGCTTCAAAATATGTAAATTTGCTTATAATTATATAATAAGAAAAAATTGTGAAAAATTAAGAGATACTTTCTTCAATTTTAAAGTAACCCTACATAATTAGAAAAAGATGCTAATAATGTAAAACCATAATAATATTGAAACTTTTGTTTTTCACTTTTATTTTGTCAACTGACTTGCTGATGTCATAGCAAAATTTCAATTTTTGATTTCTAATAGTTCTCTAATAATTCTAAAAGATCTATCTTGCTTCTAAATTTCAAAACTCCATCTAAAAGTATTACAGATATATGAAAAAAACAAAGCCTTTGCAAAATTTTCCGTTTAGATAACGGTAAATTTACGTACTGAATTTTTAAAAAATTGTATAATTTTGATATTTATTTATAAAGGTAAAAAATAATACTGTCAGTTGGCATTTTTAGCGATTGAAAAAATGTTAAACAACACCTGAGATATATACATTTAATTATAGGATTTTTTCAAATTTGGAGAGGCTATAAGTGCAGAACGGGTGAGGTTACATAAAAAAGTTGTTTGACAACATTAATTTTTTTAAAAACTTTTGTATAGTTAAAATTTCATTTTTCTATCTTAAAGGGTGTAGAAGTTTTGTAAAGAAACGAACAAACAGAAATTCAGAAAAATATATTTTACCAATTCAAAATCGAAAAGAAACAAGTTAACTCTATATAAGCGAACGAGTTGGCTACGAAATATCGCGTTTTAAGATCTCATGTCTCAAAATCTTTTGTTTTAAATCTTGCGTTTTTAATAATATATAATTTTTAATAAAAAATAATTTTTTTAATTACCAGAACCAAAGCCGAATGAAATAAAACCAATTGGCTATGTATACATAATATAGCAAAGAGGACAACTGTGATTTTGTAACCAACTATAAAATCTGTTCTAATAATTTTTTTTTACATACATATTTAAAACAACAAGGTATTATTAGAGTAGAAGCGGCTACAGCCCCAAAACCTTTAGCAAAAAAATTATTTGAATTCTGATTTTGTATCGAATTCTAAAATCCCCCGTGAACATTCGTTATAAAATCAGCTATAAAATAAACTTTAAAAAAAAATGTCGAATTATTTTTCTTAACACAATTTTGTTCAATATTTTATTTTTAAACTTTTTTGGCTATTCGACATTTTCCCTAAAAAAAAAAATATTAGATTTCTGCTTTCGAACTTTTAGTATAAAAGTGAATACAAAATTCAAATACTTACTGATTTTGTATGAAAAACGAGGAAGAATACAGTTGACTTTGTCAACTCTTAGATACCCGTACGAACCGTTAGTATGTTCACAGCCTGTCACTCTCCGTACAATATTATTTTTTTAATATTTTAGTATTTTAAAATAATTTGGGTGCATTTTATAATTTCTAGAACTATGGGTTGTACATATATTCAAACTATATGTTTATATGTACATTCTTCAAAAGCAGATTCTAACCTTCCACATAACGATTATCAATCCAAAACTTTTTCAAATATTCTATAGTACCATTTAATACTAAGCGGTAAATGTATATTAAATTTACTAAGTACAAAACAGTAAATATAATTTTAAATATTATATTATATTATATTTAAATATTCCATTGACAGAATAATTTCTTATAAGTACAATAAAATACATATGTGTATGTAAATACGGCGCTATATAATATACATCTATACTCTTATCATTCATTCACTAGTGACATATACGATATGTAAATAAACATGATATTATATAAGTATGTATATATATCAATATCATATAAATAAAAATTCTTCAAGCAACCGTTATGCTGTTTATTTAATTACATTTTTTTGTACTACGCATTATATCCTCAACAATTTCAAATTATCGAGTAAAACAAAATGGAAAAAATTCGTTTTAAAGAAATTTGTTAGAAAATTTGAAAAAATCAAGTAACACTTTCGTCAATTATAAAGTAACCCTATATTATTAAAAAAAGTTGTTTGCAGAAATAAAAATATAATGTTGGAGCTTTAATTTTTGTGTATTACTTCAAAAAAATTTTAACAGGTGTTCAAGTTACAGGTGTTTAAAAATAGGAAATTTTCAGTTTTTGACCCCTTACAGCTCCTAAACGGGGGGTGATACAAAAAAAATTTCTGAAATGACTCATACTAATTTTCAAAGATCTAACTTCTGTCAAAATTTCAAGTTTCCAACTTTAACCGTTTAGAAGATGGAAGGGTTAAAGAATTTTGCAAAATTTGAGTTTCGCATAACGGTAAATTAAGACACCGTATGCCAAAAATATATATTTATTGTATATATACTTTTAAAGCTAATAAAAGTATTAATCGTTTGGCGTTTTTAAAATGAAGATATACCTTATACAATTTGTGGTATAACAATTTAAATATAGAGCTTTTTTGAACCTTTGGGGAGCTGTAGCTCCGTAACGGGTGGGGCTACAAAAAAAAGTTATTAAAAATAAAATTAATATTTTTGTGAGATCTATCAGTAGTTAAAATTTCATAGCTCTATTACAAAAAAAAAGTGGGGATCTAAAAGTTAGGTGTTCGAGAGCTACCCTAAGGCTTGGTCCAAACTCAACCAAAAAAAATAGGGAACCTACAAATTACTCTCAAAATATTTTGTGTAAATTTCAAGATTCTAGCTTTCTTAGTTTTTGAGTTAGCGTGCTGACGGACGGACGGACGGACGGACGGACGGACGGACATGGCTCAAAAGTCTTAGAATTTTTTTCTGATCCGATCCATACCTTTGAAGGTATATCTAGCTCGCTTATTTCGAGGTGTTACAAACGGAGGAGTAATTTTATTATACCCGATCCTATCGTACGGGTATAAAAACAATTGCTTTTATTACTGATTTCATATAATTCTTAAATAAAATATGGATTTACATTTTTTAGAACTGCAAACTTTCAAAAACTTTTTTAAATTTAATACTAATTTTTTAATTAACAACAATATATTTTATAAAAAAAATATTATCCTTCCATATGCTATTTATTACTTTAACGAATTATTATAACTACCTATAGCTATACCTATATATAACTACCTATAGCTACCTATACCTATATGTAAACATTTTTTTTAAAAAAAAAAACTAGGAAACAAAAAATTAAAAACTACGAACTTTGAGATAAAATTTGATTTTATTTAATAATATTAAAATTGTTTAAATAACCTCATTAAGAATCCTTAAAAACTTTCAACATTAAAAAAAATAAAAAAAAAATAAAAATACAAAGAAAAAAGGAAACTAAATTTCATAAATTTCACATAGACGTGCATATATATTATAAAAAGCTCAATTATATAAATGTACATATTTTCCGCTTTATAAAATTATATTTTTTTTTTTTTTTAATTCTAAAAAATCTCAATTTAAATAGAAATAAAAAAAAAAGGATAACATTAAAAAAAAGTTTAGAATAAAAGTGAAAAAAAAATTAATAATAATGTTTTTTATCTAAACTAACATGCATATTTTAAATTTTTTAACACCATTAAAATAAATTTAAACAAGGTAGAATGTAAACAAAAGGTTTTCATAAGAACACATTTCCAACAGATAATAAAAACTGTTTAGTACTGTGACTTGCACCAAAATTTTAAAATTTCATATAAGAAAAAAATGTGAAAATAGGACATTTTTAAAATTTTGAGGGGCTGTAACTCTGGAACCCTCTGGAACAAAATTGTATAATTTTGATATTAATTTACAAAGGTAAAAAAAATACCTGCCGAATGGCGTTTTCAGATATAGGAAAAATGTTAAGCAGAACATGAGATATACGCATTTAAAAATAGGGCTTTTTCAAAGTTGGAGGGGCTGCAGCTCAGTAAAAGGGCTACCTACATCAAAATATTGTTTTATAACATTAATTTTTTTATGAGACCCACCAATGATTAAACTTTTTTTCTCTATCTTCAACGGTGTTGTAGTTTTGTAAACAGACCGACGGATGGACAGAGTGAAATTAATAAGCACATTTTTTCAAAATTTCTTTGGAAATGTGCTAAAAAGGAAAACAACAAAAAACAAAATAAATAAATAGGTGCCATATAAAATTATATTTTGTTGAAATTTGATTGTTTGTTTTTCTAATCTTTTTCTACACATTGGGACGAATGCATAAAACTGAGCTTGAACTCCAATCTCGATTTTTCAAATAAAAACTAGAAGTTCGAATATATTTTTTGTTCGAAAAAGGTCGATTAGAGTTCAAGCTTAGTTTTATGCAATCGACGCATTATATATATAAAACATCAAAAGAACAGGAGTTATTAAAAACACTCACAATATATTAAAAATTGGGACTTTTCCCAACCCAAATTGGGACTGATTTATCTAATGATTTTTTATTGTAACAAAAATAATTTGTATAAGAATTCTAAAAAAATCAGTAAGCTACGCTTTTCTGGACGAACTCTTAAACTTTTGACAGAACAGAAAATGTTTTCAAACGCCAAAAAAAACAACTAAACTGTAGGTACTAGAGTAAGACCTTTTATAAATGAGTAAGTTTTCAATATTTGAGTAAATAGGGGTTTGAGAGCGGCAGCTCTCAATATTTGATGTGCTTTGCTGTTAAAATTTGTATTTAAGAAAAAATAATTATAATTAATAAATATAATTAAAAGGGATTTTATAGTTGGTTACGAAATGAAGGTTTACGGTTTTTCCAAAATATTTAACTCGATATATATATATATATATATAAATATACTGGGAGAAGAGAAAATTTTCCGATTTAATCCGTACCATTTCTTTTTTTACACACATATTTTAACAACTAATCATTTTAAAATAGTGTAGGCTTATTAAACCTTGTTTTACAACGAACTCTAAAATATCTTCTAATTATTCTGTACAGGTGGATATTTTAATTCATTGTATTTCCATACAGGTAGATAATGTAAGGGTAAGATTTTGAAATTCATCATTTTGAAAATGGCGGCTAATTTCGTGCGAAATTATTTGATTAAATTGGGAGCTTATTTCAAATTGTTTCTAAGAACAATTTTCATCTTTTTCCGAAGGCTAATTTAAAAACTACGGTTCGTAGACTAATTTTGTACTCAATTAGTTACTAATTTACAGTAAATTACATGTTACTAAAACTACATGTTCAAAATAAGTATTTAATTTTTTGGTTAGGGAATTGTTTTTTTATTTTAATAGAAATTTTGGCTCATTAAAGTGAATCCATTAAAAAAAAAACCATAAATCTCATGGGTGGCTCACTTCTGTCCTCACTAAAAGAAAGATTCATTGGAGTAAGTCAGAGTTACTAATGGGACTTTTTGTACTACACCATATCTAACTATTGTTGAAAACTTTAATAATAAATGACAGTAACAAAAACAAAAAAAAAAATATATATATATATTATATACCTATAGATTAGATATTATGATAATAAAATAACTGAAAATTATGTTTTCTATTGTAAGTTTTTATTTTTATTAATTTTTAATAGTGACAAATTTTATTGAATTCTATAAATATGTAAAATACAAAGAAAACTCAATTTATATCAATTCACTCATCTTTTTTTTTCTCTAAGAAAACATAACTCATTATTAATACAATAATATATATATATATATATATATATATATATACATACATAATATTTATTAAAGCAAAAAATTCCGATTAAAAAACATCATACGAAATAAATATTTTACTCTCAAAAATTTAAACTCCTATCCAATTCCAATATACTTTACGAATTTAATAAAATATTTTTCAACTTACTTCTCAACTTTATTATTTTAAAATTTACCACCACTATTACATTAACTACAATTAAACCAATTATGTATTACAGTACATTACACCATGACACCACCCCTACTTAAAAACAACTCATAATTTTTGTTTTTTTTTTTTTTTATCTAATAATTTAACACAATAATATTACACATGAAAAAATCCACACATACCAACAAAAAAATGTAAAAATCCAATACTACTATAAGATCTAACAAAATAATGAAAAAAATTGTTAATAATATAGCTGCAAAAAATGTTTTCTTTGTGTAGGTCAAGAGCACAAATAATATGCCATGTACCATGCCAAAAACCCAAAAAAGAAAAACCAAAAAATCAAAAAAAATACTAAAATAAAAAATATAGAAAAAGACCAAAGAAAAATGAGTATAAATAAATATAAAAGGATATAGATAGTACATTTTTCTCTGTTATTTTTCTGTTAAGCGTTCGCTGTTTTCTTGTTTTTTTTCATTTAAAAGCAATTGAGAGGTTTTTTTTTTTTTTTTATTGTACATTTTTATAGACAACTGATAAACTCTCTTCTTAACTACATGTATAAATAAAAATATTTTTACGCATAGGTTAATTTTTATAATACATATTTAATATAAGGGAAAAATTTCTGGAATTAGGGATTCTGCAAAGAAGGAGAAAATATAAAAAAATAAAAAACTTAAATACAAATAACTGCACCCTTTTAATTTTCTTTCCCTTTTTTTTTCCTTTTTTCCTCTTATTTTATTATGTTAACATAAAAATTATTGAGGTGTTCTTTGTTCAATTATATGATTATATGTATAGTATATACATAATATATATATACATATACATATATAATATAAATACATGTACAAATACAAACACACACACACACACCAAAACACAAAAAAAAATTTAAAGTTGAAAATTTTATTTTAATTTCAGAAATTTTTAAGAAGAAAAGAATTGTATCATTTAGATAAGAAAATTAAAATGATTAGAAAGTGGGAGTGAAAAAGAGAGAGAGAGAGAAGTAAAAAAAAAAAAAAAAATATTGAAGACAAAAATATAGAAGAAAAAAATATTCAAGGGATAGGATAATACGAGCATTATTATTTAGTCGAGCATATATGTACGATAATTTTATTTTGTTTATTACTAGAAAATTACAATTTTTAAAGAAAAAAAACTCTTGTGGAGATAAAAGGAAATGGTGAAATTTTGATTTTATTTTTCTTATTTTTTTTTTTTTTTTTATTATCATATTAATTTATTGAATTTTACTTTTTTTTGTTTTTACTAAGCTACACTATACACTTAACTACATAGTGTAAACGTTAATTTTTTTTATTTTGAATTTTGTAATGTAAGAGTTTGAGTGAAGGATAAGAATATTATTTTATTGTTTATATATATAAAGGGGTAGGTATATACAACATAATTACAGGGTATCATTACGGAATGTAAGAAAATGGTTAATATTATGATAATTTGTATTGCAATTTAAATTTTTTTTTTTTTGTGTTTTGTTTTTGGCTTTTGTTTTTACTTATCATAAGAATTAAAATATCACAAAGGACGAGTATATAGATTTTATTAAAAAAAAAAAAAATTTTTTTTATATTGACATGTTTTTTGTTTTTACTGTTATTTTTTTTATTTTAAGCTCAAAAAGGTTTTGTTTTCGTTTTTTTTTTTTTTTTGTGCTTTGTGAACCTAAAAGAAAGTAAGAAAAGAAAGTAAAATGGATTATGTAGGAGTCAAAATCTACCCTTTTAGTATTATTATGTTTTTTTCACGTAAATATATATTTTGTTTATGAATTTGCTATAGTTTTTTTTTTTCTTTTTTTTTTTTTGTGAATCCTTTTTTTTTGTTTTTATTGTAGGAGGGTGTATCAATTTATATAATTAGTTTTTAGTGTCAATGAAAATTATTTTAGTGATAGAATTTGAAAAGAAAAATATTGTGTTTATTTTTTTTTTGTTTTTTTTTAAATTTGGAAAATTTTGAATGTGTTTAAGGATACAATATGTATATTTTCTGTATTTTAGAAATTATTGTATTTTTAATGGTAGTTTTTCAAAGGGTACATAATAAAATATTTATATTCTATAATATTTTTAATTTTATAAGTATATGAGTATAATATGGAACGAGAAAACTTAAAAAAATAAATGAGTTTAACTTGATTTGTGTGTTTTAAAATGCAAGGAGAAAATATGAATTAATGAAATATTAAAAATATAAATGCTACATAATATATAGCTAATTTCGAATATATTCAAAATTTTTTTATTTAACAATTCTTATATATAGGAAAAAAGCAAGTTTTGAGAGTTCTCTCGAAATTTAAAAAGAAATAATTTGGGGAAAACATTACTCAAACCTCTTTAAAAGTTAAAACAATATCAATAATAAAGAATTTTAAAAATAACCGATATAAAAAGTGTTAAAGAAACGTTAAAGATAGCAAACTGATATAATAATAATAATTTATCTACATTATATTTATTATGCCTGCTTAAGTTTCTGTGTTTTCTCCTACATATTATATTTAATTGAATCTAAACTTTGTAAGGATGTTTCTTCGACCCTAGAAATGACCAAGCAATATTTTTGTTGATATAACATTATTTTAATTTTTAGATTCTCTTGACTAAACGATTCAACCGATTGATATTCAACTGTATACATATGTGGCTTTATGTAAAAAGAATTCTCTATGAGAGCATAATAGTAGGATCCATTAAATCTTTGTGGCAGAGAAGCTTTTCAAATATATATTCATTTATTTTGAATATATCTGATTTTTCTTAATTAAAAACGATTGACTTCATATTATGATATATGTTGTTCCTTAAAAGTTAAGTTAACTGTAAAAAACATAGAACATTACACTGTAATGACTTAGAACTCGTTAAATTATCATTTTGATTAACAATTATAATATCCAATTGTACAGCTTCATTGATTCAAAAGAAATGATCAAAATATCTTTTTTGTTCTCAATTTTCTTCTCAAGAGATACAATTAAAAATTATTCTATGTTTAATATTTTTTAACTCAAACATTAAAAAAATACAATAATAACTCTAAAAGTGATTACATATATATTTAACAAAAATTACTTTTCATCTTTATGATTCTAAAGTTACCTGACGTAAGTTAAATTTACACAAATTGTTACCTTTCATACATTATTTCATATATTATTCTATAATATTCTCAAAAGTATGTATTTTTTTTCTTTTTTTTTTTTTTAATAAAAAAAATTTCTTTTGAAACAAATTTAAGAAAAACCTTTTGAAACCCAAAAACCAAACTTTTAAGGACAGCTTAAAGAATGGGTTATTCTTTTTTCCTTAAAATGATTTATATACTCATAACATAAACATAGATTGGTAAAGCTATGTAATATTTACATGTATGCACCATTATTTCATCATAATTCACAGTTATAAATCACTTAAAAAAATGCCACTAACGCTTTTGAAAAATGCTAAAGCAACAGAATTTTTATGTTTTTCCTTTTATTTTTTGTTTTTTGTTAAATGGAATGATATAAAAGACAATCCAGTTAAATAAAATATAAAGCATCCATATTATATTTTTATGTTTTTTATCTTCTATGATATATTTTACATAAAAAGTAATACACTGGTGTGCAAAAATAAATACTGATTGTATATATGTATGTATAGTATTTTTTTACAATATGTGTTGAGCATATAAGAATTGTATATGAATTTCTTATTACGCTAAATCCATTTAAAAAAAAAAAAGTTAATTTTTTTTTTTCTCCCATGCGTAATACATTTTACACAATTTGTCTTTGACTAGCCTCTAGTCAGAGAATAAAAACACAAACCTCCTAAAATAATCGAATACAAATTTAAAAACAAAAAGAAAAAAAAATAAATTCGAAAAAAAATTCAAAGAAAAAGAACAAAATCAAACGAAAAAATTTCTTAAAAATAATTTTATTGTTTTTCAAACAAAAATTAATTTTTAAAATTTAAATTTACGTTTATAACACATTAATTGCAGATATTTTTATATTTTAATACGATAAATTATATGGAATCATGAATTATTACTAAAATTGGGGGCTATACTAAGGCTAAGGCTGGTACTATTATTGGTTTATTATTTAGTTTTATATTATAAATTTATATTATATATATTTGACCGCAACGTGTATTTGTTATGAAAAATTATTCTTTCACTAATTTTCCTTCCTCTAATTTATTTATTTATTTATATTAATATTATATACATTAATGTAGTGCAATATTATTCGGCTACTAAGAACCATCGGCTACTAAGGCCATTATAGGTTTTTTATAAAATTATTAAATTATATATTAATATTATTTATTTTGTTTATATTATATAGTATATATTTACATAATATTAGGTCGTAAGGGGGGTATGTAAAGAAAAAATTTTAACATACACTAACATTTAAATTTAACATACAATATTGCATACTTTTAGGATGGTATTTGCAAAAAAACATTCTTATCCTCTTTGCAACAAAACCAAAGTTTTTTTTTAAAGCTTATAATTTTCTATTTATAATGCCTAAGTCTTATAATCTAATATTAGTTAAATTTTTTTTACTTGTTTTAGATGAAATATAAAAAATATCACTTGTAGCCAAAGCATAATTTGCATGTGTACAATCCAAACAAATTTCAAAAAGGAAAAAAACATTAGACATATTCTTATAGTACTGAATAATTTTTATAATGTGTCACATATACACCTATTTCTACATATAATATTCTTAAGAAAAATAAAAACAAATTCATTTCTCTTTCTGTTACCTTTTGAGTGATTTATTATCTGATTTTATTGTGCCTTTAAAGTTCGCCCATAATTCAAAAAATAATATAAAAGAAAATAAACAAAACAAAAAAAACTTTTCTAAAACATCCAAAACCATTTCCACACATTTCATAAAGTAAAATTTCATACTAGATGGTTGTTTTTCATTTCACATCGTGAAGAAAAAAAAAAAATTTTTTTTTTTGTTTTTGCACACAAATACAAGTCATGAAAATTTACAAAAAAAAAAAATGAAAAAATAAATTTTTCAACATTTTAAAAAATTTTCTTTAAATTTTAATATTTTATTTTCTTTAGTTTTAT
Organism: Poecilobothrus nobilitatus; assembly: GCA_947095535.1. NCBI lineage: Eukaryota > Metazoa > Arthropoda > Insecta > Diptera > Dolichopodidae > Poecilobothrus > Poecilobothrus nobilitatus. Next base: position 172,294,002 of record OX352774.1, read on the forward strand.
TAAATTTAACTCTTTAACTTATTGGTTAAAGTGAAAATTTTTTGTCCTTAAGTCTGATTTTCTAACAATCAAAATGAACGAATGAATGAATAAACCAAAATGTAATACAATATTATATTAAAAATAACGAACAACAGATGGCACATTTAAATGACGGTTTCTGTTTTACTCATTAACTTAAAATTAAAGAAAAGAAAAACAAAAACAAAAACAAAATTACGAAATATAAAAACATAAATGAAAGAAAAAAGGACAAATGGAAAATTAAACAAAAGAAAGAAAAATAAAATCTTTTATTTTTTTTTCTTTTATCCCAGCTGATGAGGATTGACTTAACTTAAGTTAAATATAAAAAAAAAAATGAAAGTAAAATAAAATAATTAATACAATATAATTTAAGGAAGATTTTTCAGAATTAAAAATATTATATAAAAAACAAAATAAGTAAATTTAGACTTTTACCAAAAGAAAAGCATTTTCACAAAAAAAAATTAATCTTTATTTTAATTTAAGTTGAAGCTGCTGGCACTAGACAGAATTCTAAAATAAATTATTGACAAAAGAATATACATTTGCTAAAATATTAATAATAGATTTTTAAGTCAATAACTTAATAATTATAAACGTCTTTGATTGTTATCCAATCATAATTATGTACTTGCTGACTACAATCTCTTTTACATTTCATTTGTAATAAAATGGATCTTAAGTTTTCTTTGGATATAAATGTTGAAATTCAATTAACTATATCTCGCACTGCTAAAGATTTTAATTGATTATGAGTCATGATTATGAGAAAACTTTCAAATATTATTTTTTTTAATACGTCATCAGACACAACGTCATCATATTTTAAAGGTTTAAAATAGGTCGTTAAAGAAATAGTACTAAATAGGCGTAGTAAAAATAAGAATTAGATATTAAGCAAACTTTGTAATTTTCTTAAATGTAAACTTGATATTAATTATTTGAATTCTTTAAATGGATTCTTTTAAATTTAAGAGAAATACTAATACTGTTCATTTTCTTATTTAATTTACATTAATGTATAAGATGAAAATAAATTTAACGTATAAAGTTAACATTCGTTTGGGGTACGAACATCGTAAATATGGAATCGTCTCCCTTTTGGATATGTTCCCTAGAATTGGAATTTACACATTATACAAGATTAAAGGTAAACATTAACATCATAACATCATCATCATAACATAATATAACATAACATCATCTTAAAATAAGTGGTTCATAATATGCCTGTCAATTTGAAATTAATTTTCATTACCTAAAATTAACATCTATTTATCAAGTAGTTACATGGGTTCTAAAGGTCATATAACCTATTGTTTGATCAAAAAACGGTTATGATGTTTAGTGGTTTAAAGTTTCATACATTTATAGAGGACTCGTGCTCGTTCTACAACACTATAGTGGCTTTTGATGATTTCCATTTACCTTCGTTAAAACAAAACGTATATAATTTTATTATTTAAGTTTAAAATATTATAAACAATGCTAACGCTATTTTAACACATTTTTTATGAAACATGTCTAACTTAATAAGATACAGGTGGAGTCGCCTTTTCAAATAGGGTTCATGTAACAAATATGAGATTTAATAGAAGTTGATTAAACGATAAAAATAGTTTTATCTTTGTCAGATTCGTTACGAAATGTTCTTAATAAAAAAATGTATGGAAAATATTTTTTATTATTTTTTCAATTTTGTAACTCTAATTCGATGTACTGTTAACATTTAGACATAAAAAGTTGAAGTTTTTGACAATTCTTATAAATATTTATTATTGTTCACAAGAAAATACTTTGATTATTAAATGATTCATTTTTCATTACCTTCCTATTTGATGCGTCAGCTTTGTTTAAAGTTTACTAACTTCTCATCATTCTAAAGAGTTAAAGTTTTTAGGTTTAGTATCAGTCCGATGACAAAGCATGATTTTAAAATAATTATCCCAAAAAAAATCCAATAGTAGTTAATATTATTAATAAAATTAACTATTCAAACTATAAATTGTCAACAAAAAATCATGAAATGAATTAATAGGTATATCAAAGAAAACATTCAGAAAAAAAATTTTAATCGTAATAAAAAAACATATTTCATAAAAAAGATGGAAAATCTAACTGTGAAAAAAAATTAATACAATTCCTATTTATATCCTATTATTTCTGCAAAAGTAATATAAAAAGGATATACTTAGGCATATTCTCGAATTGGCTTGGAATTTTACATAACAGTACCTATAGTAACGTCAGCTATATTTCATAGAACATAACTTTAGGCGTAAAGGTAATTTAAAGGTCAAATCGATTATATTGAAATTTTCAGAACATTTTACATTATTTCACTTAAACCGTTATATTTTTCGTCCAGATGTTTACAAAACTTCTACACCGTTTTGAATAAAGCAATGAAATTTGAACTACAAGTAGACATTGCAAAAACATTAATTTTTTCACAAACTTTTTCTGTAGACCCGCCCCTTGCAAAATAACTTCGAAAAAACCATATATTTAAATTGTTATAACACAAGTTCTATAATGTACATCTTTAATCTGGAAACGTCAACTATTGCTCCTTTTATTAACATTAGAACATTCTGTATATAATAAATATATACTCTTGCCATTCGGTATTTTAATTTACCGTTATGCGAATCTCAATTTTTGCTAAATCGTTAGCCCTTCCTATCTTCCAAACGGTTTAAGTTAGTAACTTGGAAGAGGAGTTAGACTTTTGAAAATATGAGTTATTTCAGAAAATATTTTTGTTTCGCGTTTCACGTTAAAAGTTATGTAAGGTGTCAACTGAAAATATTCACTATTTTTAAACATCTGTAACTTGGGTAACAATCTGTAACCTGTCCAAATTTGTTTGAAATGATATACAAAAATTAAAACTCTAACATTATATCTTTCTTTGCGTTAATAACTTTTCTTAAAATTGGCTAAAGTGGCACATAATGTTCTCCAATTTTCTCTAACCGATAATCATAAACTCCCTAACCGATGATCATAAACTTTTTTTTTTAAGTAGTTACAAAGTAGTAACAAAGCCAATATGTATTATACCTTACATACGTCCGTCAACATGTTTAATTTTTGAAAATGTGCTTTTTTGAAACCCCTTGTTTTTTTTCTTTACTTGTTTTTCTTTTTTCTTAGAGATAATGAAAAAGAATCCTTAATACGAAGACTATGATTTAATTTCAAACCGAAAGTATAAATTTATAATCTTCTGATTTAATAAAAAAATTCCAATTAACATTTTGTAACAATCATTTTTAAAAAAGAACTTCAATAATCATTTCTGGCATTTTCGCAATTTTTTTTTTTGATTTTTAAAAGTTTTTATCACATTTCCAAAAAAATTTTGAAAAAATGTGCTTATTAGATTCACTCTGTCCGTCCGTTCGTCCGTCTGTTTACAAAACTTCTACACCCTTAAAGATAGAGAAAAATAACTTTTAGCCATGTGTAAGTCTCATATTTTATTTATTTCAACTATTTAGATGCCCAAAGAGAAACTTATTCTCAAATATAGGGCTATATTGATTAAATTTAATATAAAAACGTTTTTTTTTTTTTTTTTTACTTAAAAATAAATTCAATTATTATTTTTTTAACTATAAAAGAACATAATTTTTAATTAAATAATAAATTAACGGCAAGAATATAATAAAATCAAAATAAAAGAGAAATTAGAAATATAAAAAAAAAGAAAAAATAAAAATACTACCTACAAGCAAAAAAAAGCACCTACATAAAAAAATTAAATTTGGAACAACTTTTTCATGCAGCCCCATCCATTACGGAGCTACAGGCGCTCAAACTTTGCCCTATTTTTAAATGCGTATATCTAATGCTCTGCTTAACATTTTTTCAATCTGAAAACGTCATTCGACATGTATTTTTTTTAACTTTGTAAATTATACAATTTTTTTAAATTTAGTATAATTATACAATTTTTATAAATTTACCGTTATGTGAAAACCAAATTTTGGATGATTTTTCTACTCTCATAACTCTGGAACGCTTCTATATAGGGACTTTAAATTTTGAGAGCAAAAATAACTTTTCAAATTAGTATAAGTTTGGTCAGAAAATTTTTTTTGGATCACCCCCTGTTTATGCGCTATTAGGGCTCAAAAATTGAAAGTTTGTTATTTTTTAACACCTGTAACTTAGGCACCTGTACACATTTTACTTCAGCAAAATATAAAAATTAAAGCTCCAGCAATATATTTTTACGTGTGTTAAAAGTTTCTTTTAGTTGTATAGGGTTCCAGAGTTACAGTCCCTCAAAATTGCAAAACAGCCCCATTTTCAGATGTATATATCTCAGGCTCTGCGTAATAGTTTGACAATCTAGAACCAATACAAGACCGAACATTTTGTTATCTCCATAAAGCAATATTAAAATTATGCAATATTTTGTAATTTACTATTTAAATTTTTAATTTTTTCTTAGTTATATAGGGTTCCGGACTTACAGCCCCTCAAAATTTCAGAAAAGTCCTATTTTCACATATTTTCTTATTACAAAAAATTTCTTAAATTTCCAAATTTTTGTGCAAGTCACAAATTGTCTTTTGGAAATGTGCGCTTTCAAAAACCGTTGGTTTACATTCTACCTTGTTTAAATGTGTTTTGAAAAATTATAAAATGCTTTGTTTAGTTCCGTCTTTGCAGTATTTTTGAGTTAAAAATTTCCTAAGATTTTCCAGAGTTTTTTTTTGCATCATTTATAACAACAATTTATTTATTTTTTTGTTCTCAAAATACAAATCTGACTACTAATTAGCTTTTGAACTCTTTTTAATTTTTCATTTTAAATTCAAAAAAAAACAAATCTTTCCATGCTCTAAGAACAACAAAAGAAAAACAATGTCCGAAACTATTCATTATATTAAAATTCATTTTTCTTTTTCCATTTTGTTTTAAATTAAAAGAAAAAATAAAATATGGGAAAATTAGCTTTGGAAATTTCCTTTTTTAGATAGATATTAAATGAAACGCCTTCAAAACTTTTAACATCAACAGAGTTTTCTTTTGTTTTTTTGTTTTTTTTTTCTATATTTCAACGCTTGTTTTGATGTTTCTTTTCAAGTCATGCAATCTAATTGTAATAATCATAATGCAGATTATATAGAAATCTTTTAAATAGCTGCATTGTTTTAATTAATAACAAAATACAAATTATTCAATTTTCAGCATTATAAAATGAAAATAAAAAGGAAATGTTTTTCATACTTTCCTGACCTAAAGCTTTCTTATGAAGGAATTTTAATCTGTATCTTATTTTTGACGGGAAATTATGAAAGGATTTGTTTCAAAATACTCTTTTTGATTCTAATGTATAGTGGATTGTGTTGTATAAGAATCTTTAATTAAAATCAAAAACAAATAATTTAAAGATTATTAAAAAAAAATGTATGTGCTAAATATTTAAGAAAACGATGAAGAATACTGTTGCCTTTGTCAACTCTTAGATACCGGTACGAACCGTTAATATGTTCACAGCCTGTCACTCTGCTTACAATATTATGTTTTTAATATTTTTAGTATTTTAAAATAATTTGGGTGAATTTTATAATTTCTAGAACTATGGGTTGTACATATATTCAAACTATATGTTTATACATTCTTCAAAAGCAGATTTTAACCTTCCACATAACGATTATCAATCCAAAACTTTTCCAAATATGATATACCTAGTATAGAACATACTATTTAAGACTAAGCGGCAAATGTACATTAATTTATACTAAACTTACTACAAAATACCAAATATATGTATATTAATATGCATATGTATTCATATATATTTATATATTATTATATTATATCGCCGCATACATTGCATTATTTCTTTAAAAAATTTTTATTCATAGAATAATTTATTATAAATACAACAAAATGCCTATATACGCCGCTATATATATATATCAATATTGTTATTATATATCATTCATTCATCAGTGACATATACGATATGTAAATAAACATGATATATAAGTATGTATACCAATATAATGTAAAGGGTTTTTTAAATTGAGTTTTCAAAAGTAGGCTCCTGTGTAACACACTTCAAACATTGATCGCACCCATATTATATGTCATTTTGACAGTTGAAGGTTTGCCATTTATAAAAATGGAGTCGTATACATTACAACAATGTGTTGAAATTATTGAATTATTTTATGAAAATGGTCGTTCTGTAAGAAATATATTTTGCAAATTACGCGATGCTTATGGTCGACATAATCGTCCAACTGAACAAAAAATTGGTAATATTGTGCGGAAATTTCAAAAAATTAGTGTAGTACAAGATCGAGAAAGACATCAGCAGTATGCTCGTGCCGGTCGTTAAAAAGAAAATATTGGTGTTATGAGTGATAGTGTTACAGCTGACGCCACCATGTCAATTTCCCGACGTTCACAACAATTGGGACTTTCTGAGTCAACTGTATGGTGTATCATGCACAAGAATTTGGCGTTGAAGGCCTACAAAGTTCAATTGACACAATAATTGCTGCCACAAGATCATTCCATGCGTCGGGACTTTGCCAATTGGATACTGGAACAAAACGACGATTTTTCAAAAAAAATTCATCTTTTCGGACAAAACTGCCGTATTTTGGAGAGAGGAAAATCCTTGCGTGATCCAAGAGAAGTTAACGCATCCACAAGGAGTCACTGTTTGGTGTGCATTGTGGCCTGGTGGTGTGATTGGTCCGTATTTTTTCGAAAATGATGTTGGAAGAGCCATAACTGTTAACGGTACCAGATATCGCGACATGATCACAACTTATTTATGACCAAAACTGGAAAATATTAATATTGAGGACATGTGATTTCAACAAGATGGGGCTACGTGTCATACAGCCAGAGAAACACTGCAATTACTGCATTCAAAGTTTCCAGACCGTGTTATTTCCAAATTCGGTGACGTGAATTGGCCTTCAAGATCCTGCGATTTGACACCGTTAAACTTCTTTCTTTGAGACTATGTGAAAGGACACGTCTACAAGGATAATCCTCGAAACGTTGAAGCATTCAAAGCAGAAATTATTCGAGTTATTGGTGAGATAGAGCCGCAACTATGCCAGAATATGACCGAAAATTTTGATAAACGAATCAGGTACTGCAGAGACGCAAGAGATGGTCACATGGGAGATATCATTTTCAGAGTATAAATTGCAAATATTTTACTTCAAAAACAAGTAAATGTAACAGTAAGTTGATGCAACCGACTTATTAATACCCTACACCTGAATAACTCGAATTAAATTAAAAATCCATAAGTTTTTTTGGCAGCTGTTTGAACTTCTTCCCTTTTGTATCTTATTCAACTCGAATTCCAGGAACGTAAAAGACGCATCCTCTTGGAATATGCTTGACACCTTTGTAAAAAACTTTAAGTTTCTATCTTTATTAATTTCGAAGATTGTTAGTCCTTGGGAGGTGTGTGTTAGGTGCTCGAATTGCCACTCCAGTTCATCGAATCCATCTCAGGAACATAAGAAAACATGCCAGAACACCATTGTACTAAGTTTAAAGGTTCTACTTTTCTTGATTTTGGAGATATGCTCGTTGCTCTTGTGCTCGTCGGAAGTTTCCAAAATACGAACCCATGGTTCAAATTCTTTCAAATGTCAGTTTCCAATTTTACAGAAAAGAAAACATAACAGAACACCTTTGTACTAAAAATAAAAGTTCTATCTTTGTTGGTTGTGGAGATATACTCGTTTGCTCTGGGGCTCGTCCAGAAGCTTCCAAGATTTGAACCCATGGACCAAATCCTCACAAATTTCAGAAACATAAATCAAACATGAAGGAACACCATTCTGCCTAATTTAAAGGTTATATCTTTGTTGCTTTTGGAGATAATATCATTTGCTCTGAGGCTCGTTCGGAAGCTTCCAAAATCCGAACCCACTGACTAAATCCTCTCAAATTTTAGAGACTTAAATTAAACATGAAAGAACACCACTCTGTCAAATTTGAAGGTTACATCTTTATTGGTTTTGGAGATAATCTCATTTGCTCTGGTGCTCGTTCGGAAGTTTCCAAAATCCAAACCCATGGACCAAATCCTCTCAAATTTTAGAGACTTAAATTAAACATGAACGAACACCACTCTGTCAAATTTGAAGGTTACATCTTTATTGGTTTTGGAGATAATCTCATTTGCTCTGATGCTCGTTCGGCAGTTTCCAAAATCGAAACCCATGGACCAAATCCTCTCAAATTTTAGAGACTTAAATTAAACATGAAAGAACACCACTCTGTCAAGTTTGAAGGTTATATATTTATTGGTTTTGGAGATAATCTTATTTGCTCTGGTGCTCGTTCGGAAGTTTCCAAAATCCAAATCCATGGACCAAATCCTCTTAAATTTCAGAGACATAAATCGAATGGGAAGGAACATCATTGTACAAAATTTAAAGATACTATCTTTGTTGGTTTTGGAGATAATCTCGTTGGCTCCGGAATCATTCGGAAGCTTCCAGAATCCGAATCCATGGACCGATTTTGTCCAGATTCGAACTTAGCCTTCCTTTCGTAATTAGTAACCTACTATATAAATTTCATCAAGATAGCTTTATTAGTTTTTGAGTTATCGTGCGAACGGACGGACGGACGAACGGACATCGATCCTGATTCAGAATATATGTACATGTTCATATCTAACTCGCTTCCTTTTGGTGGTTACAAACACCATACCAAAGTTAATATACCCTATACTTTAGGTGTAGGGTATAATAATTGTAATTTTTCCAGTTTTATATGTCAATTCAAATTATATGTCTTTAATTATTTACTTTTGAAAACTCAATTTGAAACACTCTATAAATAAAAATTCTTCAAGCAACCGTCAATTTTTTATTAACTTAACTTTTTTTGTACTACGCATCATCCTCAACAATTTCAAATTATTAAGTAAAAAAAAATTTGTTAAAAAAATTGAGAAAAATAAAGTCATTCGTCAATTTTAAGGTAACCCTATATTATTAAGAAATTTATTTATTATTTTATTATTATTTTTAAAATTTGAATTTTAGGATTTTGTATTTGGAATTTCGTGGTGAACCCATATTTAATACATGCAGCATCTATAATGATTATTGAGAGTAATATAAAATATTAGTAACTGTTGATTTTAAATTTTTACATTGCAACATAGTCATTTATGCGACTTTATAGTGATTTTAAATTAATTAAAAATGAATTTTGTGACTTACAAGTTTTTCTTTTTTTTTTGACAAATTTTTCTTTATATGTTGAATTTTCATTAAATGAATATCACCTAAAGCAATTCTAGTCTCTTTTTTATGTATATATATCGTTTTATATTTGTAGTCTAAGTGCGGACCAAAGAACAATTAATCTAACCATCACACGAAAGATTAAAAAATATGTTTAGCACTTTTTTTTGTTAATTTTTAAAACAAGAAAAAAACATATTTATATTCCCTAAAGGATTCATAAATTATTTCAAATTAAATCCTTTTTAAAAGGACTATTTACGCGATATGAAACAAAAAAAAAAGTTAAAATAAAACAAAAAAAATAACAAAAGTTAAACCTTTAAAATCGTTATCGTATTATTTATATATTTTTTTTTTTGTCATTTAGCTTATTTCACCTGAATGCCGTCTACTTCTTAATAACAATTTGTTTATTAATGGTATTTAAGAAAAAACTAAATTAAAAAAACAAATGAAAAATGAAGAAATTTAGCTAAAAATTAAAAATCATAGTCAAACAAAACACGACCTCATTATCCTTATAACGGTAAAAAATGAAAAAACAAGAAAAATAATAGTAAAATAATAAACATAATTTTCATTGCAGTTTTTTAACTCTTAAAGCTTTTATTTACAAAACCTTTTTTATTTTTCTACCTTTTCTACCTACCTTTTTATGAACGTTTTTTTTTAAACAAGGAAGGGCTGAATCCTTGTTTAAAAAAAAACGTTCATAAAAATTCCAATTTACCAAATGAACAAAATGATGTACCAAATTCCATTTTATAAGACAAAATGATGTACCGAATTTGGAAGCGATTGAAAATGACTCTTCTTAACCGTTAAGTATACGATTTGTCTTGTAAAGAACCTAGAAAAAGACTGTACAAAGGTTAAAATGTTGAAAACAAATAAATGCATATAGTAAAGAACATAAAGTTGGAACATATTTGAGTTCGGTATAGTAAACTCTAATTATAGTTTTATGTACAATTTATTTATTTATTTAATTTGATATTTTACAATGACGGCTTACATCACACTTATGCTAAGTCCCAAGGTAATAATTGTGCAGGGTAGCAATTTAATTTGTACTATTTAAGTTAGAAAAGTGGATCAAAGTTTTTTTTACTCTCTGTTCTTTCCTAATTTAAAAGCTAAATAGTTTTTGCGGTAAAATGATGATTTTTTTTAGAAATAGCATAATATGTGGCATAATCAGAATTTTGGAAATATTGCACTTTGTATGAGTATGCACTATACAATCAACACATATGTATATATATAACAAGTGGAAATTAATTTTCTTTTTTATTAAAAGAACTTGCGACTTATCCCGGATATAAACTCATATTATTGTACTGGATTTTCTATAATTAATGTAAACTTCAGACCCTTAACAATTTCAATAAAAGTACTTAAAATCTTTAAAATTTAAAAACTATAAATTTTAAATAGAAAAAAACAAAACTAAAATTGAAAATTTCTTTAATATAACTCTTAAATTTAAAAACACAACCATTCAGAAACAAAAGCAAAAAAGAAGAAAAACGAAAAATCATAAGAACAAAATCAAAATCATAATCAAAAAAAAAGTTTGTCTTTCTTAATTCATTACATTTTGATTAAAAATTTATCGCGTCCATTGTATTTACGGCTTTACATTGCTTTAATTTGATACTGACATATTACAATGAAAAACAAAGAACAAAAACAAAATTAAGAATTACAAAGGCAAAAACTAAATGTGGAAAATGTATTTTTGTAATTTATTTATATATTTCTTCTGTCCGTCTGTCTGTCTACTGGATGTTTACAAACTTCTACACCTTTGGACATAAAGCAATGAAATTTTAACTGCGGATAGACATCGCAAAAAAAGCTAATTTTGTGAAACAACTTTTTTCTGCAACCCCACCCGCTAAGAAGCTACAGCACAAAGTTCGAAAAAGCTCTATCTTTAAATTGTTATAAAACAAGTTCTATAAGGCATATCTTTAATCTGAAAACTCAAAAAGCACAGGTTATCCTTAATTTTGAAAATAGAATTAAATGTACTTTATTTATTCTGTAGAATAGGACGAAATTATTTTATGGGACAACAAAAAAAAAAAAAAAAAGGAAAAAATATTTTTATATATCAACTTTGTTTTTCTTTTTTCAAAATTTTTGATGCATTTGGGACAAATTGATTTTATTTTGGGAATAAAATAAAGATTTAAATGTTACACATTTCATTTTTCTTTCACATTTCATTTGGTGTTTTAAATTTCATAAATATATGTACAATAAATATGTTGCTTTGTCATGCGATATTTTAATTTACAGTTATGTGAAACTCAATTTTTGCAAATATTTGGAACCCTAAGTTCTATCTTTCAAATGGTTTGAGAAGCTTGAGAAGCTTCAATCTTAGAAGCTTGAAATTTTGAGACGAGTTAAATCTTTGGAAATAAGTATATGTCATTTCAGGAAATATTTTTGTTTTTAAGAGCTGCAAGGGGTCAAAATTGAAAATTCTCTATTTTTAAAACACCTGTAACTTGGATAGCTGTTCAAATGTTTTTGAAATATTATACAACGAGGAAGAATACAGTTGACTTTGTCAACTCTTAGATACCCGTACGAACCGTTAGTATGTTAACAGCCTGTCACTCTGCTTACAATATTATTTTTTTAATATTTTAGTATTTTAAAATAATTTGGGTGAATTTTATAATTTCTAGAACTATGGGTTGTATATATATTCAAACTACATGTTTATATGTACATTCTTCAAAAGCAGATTCTAACCTTCCACATAACGATTATCAATCCAAAACTTTTTCAAATATTCTATAGTACCATTAAATACTAAGCGGTAAATGTATATTAAATTTACTAAGTACAAAACAGTAAATATAATTTTAAATATTATATTATATTATATTTAAATATTCCATTGACAGAATAATTTCTTATAAGTACAATAAAATACATATATGTATGTAAATACGGCGCTATATAATATACATCTATACTCTTATCATTCATGCACTAGTGACATATACGATATGTAAATAAACATGATATTATATAAGTATGTATATATATCAATTTCATATAAATAAAAATTCTTCAAGCAACCGTTATGTTGTTTATTTCTTTACATTTTTTTGTACTACGCATTATATCCTCAACAATTTCAAATTATCGAGTAAAACAAAATGGAAAAAATTCGTTTTAAAGAAATTTGTTAGAAAATTTGAAAAAATCAAGTAACACTTTCGTCAATTATAAAGTAACCCTATATTATTAAAAAAAGTTGTTAACAGAAATAAAAGTATAATATTGGAGCTTTAATTTTTGTGTATTACTTCAAAAAAATTTTAACAGGTGTTCAAGTTACAGGTGTTTAAAAATAGGAAATTTTCAGTTTTTGACCCCTTACAGCTCCTAAACGGGGGGTGATACAAAAAAAATTTCTGAAATGACTCATACTAATTTTCAAAGATCTAACTTCTGTCAAAATTTCAAGTTTCCAACTTTAACCGTTTAGAAGATGGAAGGGTTAAAGAATTTTGCAAAATTTGAGTTTCGCATAACGGTAAATTAAGACACCGTATGCCACAAATATATATTTATTGTATATATACTTTTAAAGCTAATGAAAGTAGTAATCGTTTGGCGTTTTCAAAATGAAGATATACCTTATACAACTTGTGCTATAACAATTTTAATATAGAGCTTTTTTGAACCTTTGGGGAGCTGTAGCTCCGTAACGGGTGGGGCTACAAAAAAAAGTTAATAAAAATAAAATTAATATTTTTGTGAGATCTATCAGTAGTTAAAATTTCAAAGCTCTATTGCAAAAAAAATGTGGGGATCTAAAAGTTAGGTGTTCGAGAGCTACCCTAAGGCTTGGTCCAAACTCAACCAAAAAAAATAGGGAACCTACAAATTACTCCCAAAATATTTTGTGTAAATTTCAAGATTCTAGCTTTCTTAGTTTTTGAGTTAGCGTGCTGACGGACGGACGGACGGACGGACATGGCTCAAAAGTCTTAGAATTTTTTTCTGATCCGATCCATACCTTTGAAGGTATATCTAGCTCGCTTATTTCGAGGTGTTACAAACGGAGGAGTAATTTTATTATACCCGATCCTATCGTACGGGTATAAAAATTGACAAAAATACCTTATAATTGACGAAAGTGCGTGATTTGATTTTTCTCAATTTTTCTTATTATTTTCATTATAATTCATTATTTTGTATTAATAAAAAAACGTAATTTATATTATTACAAATTTATTTTCAAATATATCTACTCTTTACTCTAGACCTTTTATGGAATATTTTTTAATTTTGGAGTAGTGTTTTTTTGAAAGCCTTTGTTTTTTCTATTACTTGTTTTCTTTTTTTGCAAAAGAACCAAATTAAATTTTTTGAATGAAAAACTTTAAAACAAAATAAAGTTCAATTGTGAATTTATATGTGAATGAATGTACATATATTCATATATACAAATATCATATTATATTAAATTTGTTGCCTACTCACCTCATCTTATATTTTTTTTTTTTTAGTTATTGTATTTTGTTTTGAAGGTCAGTTTATTACATCGTATTATTATTAAACACAACTACAAGTACAAAAAAATTAACACTAAAAGAAATTATTTGTAAGTAACCTAAAATGTGTTGAAATATTTTTCAACACAATATATCTAGTATATAAAATTTAAGTTAATATTCGACTCCCCGAAATAATCCGCAATGAAAGGACCATACAATTTATTTCCTAACAAAATTAAATCGCTCGTATTCGAAATAATTCTTAACTAATATAGGATTTTTTTTTGATTTTGAAAAAAGTGTAGCGTAACCCTGAAATTGTAAGCAACTCTAAAATCCCTGCCAATAATTTTTTTTTACTTTTTTACTTTTACTTACTTGCAAATTATTGAAACCCACATTTTATGTCCGATTCAATAAAACAATGTAATTCGAAATTATATCATACTTTTTGTTTAATTTTAAGTCGAATGTAAAATAAAATTTATTGCGGGTATAAGAATTAAGCCACAAAGCGGGGTTACAATAATATACTGTTGCACGTTGTAATCCACTGATGGCCCTGACTCTGTAGTAAAAATAATAATAATATTAATAAGAATACTAATACCAATAAAAACAGCCGCTACAGTGACAGTGGAGGTTGCCTTCAATAATTGTCTCATGTAGTAAGGTGTTATATTACTACTTTATTATACAACTACTACATGTTGTAACTGTTGTAACGGCTATAACCACGGCTGTACCTTACAGTCCCACTCCCCATTCAATATTTCCGTATCCGTTTCCTATCCTTTCCTATCCCTACTCCCTAGCCAATATACTGCGTTCGCAGTTAAGGGTTTCATCCCATTATATTGGCTGAAGGGGGAGGTGGATTTAGTCAGTAAGAATCTGATACTACCAAGGGGGAAATTCTTGGTGTCTTTGGAAGATTCCCACCTCCCTTAGGAAAAAAAAAATTAGGGCTAATAATCAATTAGAACTTCGTCGCGTAACACAGGTTCACATAATTGAAAAACGTATATGGAAGCATTGTACATATGCATTGATTTAGAATGAGCATTTGATATCGTCTGGCTGAATTCGCTCATTGAAAATTTCTCTTTACACTTTTTGTCTATAATTAAAGATATGATTTATAATAAATCTCTTAGAATTTTGTTGAAAATTAAAAAGCTGTTGTTTCTAATAAATAAAGTACTGCATCAAGATACAGTCAATTCGTCACTATACTCTTCATTATCTTCACAAAAAAAAAATGAATTTAATCACAGAATAACTTTAGCCGACGACTAAAAACTATATACTGTTATCGAAATATTAAATTAATTTAACATCTCTTGCAAGAATAATTTAATATAATAACTAAATGGTGCACACACCTAGTTTGAATTCTAAAGGTAAACACAATTGATGTACATATGTGAAACTGTCTTTATTTCGTGACTATACTGTTCTACAATACAATTTACATTACCATTAAGAGGAACATTGTATTCAATTTAATTATCATTTCTAGTTGCTGCTAAATTTAATCATACTTTCACTTAAAATTCTATTCTAAAGGACTTATATGCATAAAAATGCATTTCTAGATAAAAAAAATTTTTAATAATTTCCTTTATCTATTATTTGTTTTCTCAGTGAACACCAAAAACTTCAACTGACTTTGAAAATTTTCCTAGAATTTTATATAAAAGAAAAATATTTAAAAGTCAAGAAAGACACTTTCTTCAATTTTAAGGCAACCCTATAATAATTAAGAAAATCTGCTAATACATGTAAAACATAATATTGGAGTTTTAATTTTTGACTATGCAGGTGGCTGAGTTACAGATGTTTAAAAATAAGAAACTTACAATTTTTAATCTTTAATATCTTATAAATAGAAGGTGTTACAAAATTTTTTCCTCTATCTGATATATACACATTTTGAAACTTTGAGTAAATTTTTAATGTAGACTCTTCTACAATATTACTTTTTAAAAATGATCTATCCAAGGTTAAAATTTCATTACTCTATCTTAAACGATGTAAAAATTTTGTAAAGAAACGGATGGGCGGACAGAATAAAAGTAATAACAAATACAAAAAATTTTTTTTTTTGAAACATGTAGGTACTAAAAAAAACTGAAGATAATATACGAATAAAAAATTCTTGAGAATGTTATCTCTAACTTTTTCTTTTCTGTTTGATTTCGCAGTAGACTGACCTAATTTTAAAAAAAAATCTTGTTTGTAACAATGTCATTTTTAAAATTACAAAAAAAAAAAAAATTTATTTTCTACTCTTTAATTCAGATTTGTAAAAAAAAAATCTGTTTTTTAAGCTAATTTTTTATATTTATTTAATTCTTCTTAAGATCAACTGTATTAAAATTTATTGAAAATTGAAAATGTAAAAGTTACAATCATTTTAGGAGATTTCCAAAGGATTAAAAAAAAAAAACTCTTAAAATTTACTTTTGAAATTTTAATTTATTTGTGGCTGTTTGGTTTTTAACATTTCTTTTATATTTGTAAACTTGTAATTAATAAATAATTTAAGAAAATTAATTTAATTAAAATTACAAAAAAAAAAAAAACTTCTTCAAAGTATTTCTTAAAATCAGAAATTATTATTAAAAATCATAAAAATATGTATGTATGTGCGTATGTACTATGTGTGTGTATAGTAGATTTATTCTTCAAGGAAAAGAGGAAAATTATAAAACATAACTTTTTGATAAAATTAATTTAATAAAAGATAATAATAATATTTTTGTGGTTTCTGGTATTAAAAATCATTTTTACTTATAACAAAACCTTAAAAGATTTTTTTTTTTTTTTTTTTTTTGTGAAATTACTTACGAAAAAAAATCTTTGCTAAGTTTAAATAAAATTTATCTCATATTATTTTTGTAGGACAAAAAAAAAAAGAAAATCTATGGAATGAAAAGGATATTATTTTTTTTTTTTTAAATTTCTTTGGCAGGTTTTGATTTTGCTGCTTTGAAATTTTGATGAAAAAAATTTAAAATAAAAAAATTTGAAAAAATTTTTTTTAATGTGTTTATATTTGTTTTTTTTTTTTTCGTTTATAAAAGGGTTTTTCAACTTTACACTGATAAAGAAAGATTTTATAACATAATTCCGAATGTGAATGAATACTAAGTGATTTTTTATTTGCTGATTAATAACTAACTCTAGGAGCCTCGGTGGTCGATTGGTTAAACGTGAGGTTTATTACCTGAGGGAATGCAGGTAGCAAGTGTTTTTAATTGTAAGGAAAATTAACGATAAAGTAGTTTTTTTTTTTTAAACAAATCCCTCTTGCTACCAAATCTAGTATAATAATATAAAATATGTATATATATTGCATACAAAGTAGTAGCGTATTTAACACAAACAAAATTAAAGTCATATGAAATAAATCGGATTAAAAGGAAAGTGCTCGCATGTTTCCGAAATTTAAAAAACAACTATGTTTAACATTTGACATTAAAAAAGTGAAATCAAGTATAAATTTTTTTTTTTTTTTGTTGCAACTTTATTTGTTCATAACAAATTTAGTTAAATTTGTATTATTTAATTTTAGCATTTACTTTTATAAATTTTTTGTCCGATTTTAAAAGAATTGTAAAAGAAACACTTTTCTACTAGACCTTTAATCGATCTAATTGACCTGTTGTTAATTCATCTAAAACCAGTTCAATAATTAAGTACATTTGAGATTCGAAAAGTTGTACCGCATCAAATAATTCAATCATTAATGATTTGTCAGTCAGAATTAACTTAGGTTTAAGTTACAAATCTATAAAGTAAAGGTTTTCATTCGATTATTGTAAGCTATGCCTGTATTATTAAAAGCTTTTTTTCTGTTTTGATGCTAGCTAAATCCTGCAAATTATGTAATCATGAGTTGTAATTGTGATTAAGACAAAAACCATATTTACAGGATTATAGCCCAGTTTGGAAACCCTCTGCAATTATTCTGCAACACAAACAAACATTTTCAACGCATATGTTCAATCAATAATGATGTACAAAATTGAGGCCTGGCTTATAAAAAAGATCTACATGCAAAAATTATCAGTCTTCACGAACAATTAATACTTAAGAATCATGTGTGGAATTTTCTAGTCAAGAACCATATGAAATAGCTAGCTGTAGATGCTAACGGAATAAGATCCGATGACAATTCCGATTAGTGAAAGAGTTAGGCAGATCAATGAACAATGGAAAAACAACATAAAAGCGACGTAAATATAAAGAAATCGAGCTAACTGCAATATCGTTGGCTGAGCTGAAAATATCAGATATTGTGTGCTAATGATGGAAAAGCTGTGTGGAAACTCTATGTATAGAAAAAATATAGAGCAGAGAATTTTGTGGATCGAATCCATTTGAGAAGTAAGGTAACTATTTTTTTCTTCTAATGATTTTATAAAATATTTCAGTTGAGTCCTGAAAAGATGTAAAAATTTATGAAACAATATTAGGGTATAGTACTAAGAGTACCTTATACCCTTAGTATATTACTAAGATACTAAAAAAGGATTTTAATAATAAATCTTTATAAAAGTATTTTAACCCCTGCTTTTTTTTGGTAGATTTTGTTTTTATCAATTAAAATTTGATTTCGGGATATCTACTATCTCCCACGTCATGAACCCACATGATGAACCATCAGCTATAGAATAAATTATACTCTTAAAAAAAATAACTTTGGTCCACTCTATCATCTAAATTTCACCAAATTTTTTTGTGATAATTCTAACAAAAAGAAAATATAAACATATCAATTGACTTTTATTAAGGACATATTAAAATCCTAAAAACATCCTATAAAAACAACTTCCGGGTATTACAAGTTTTACATTTTAAATCAAAAAAAAAAAAAAATAATTTTTTTCCCCCATTTTTTCTTTGATTTTTTTGTTTTTTTCCTTTTTTATAACAAACAAAAAAAAACCAAAATGACAGCAGTTTGACAGTAATTGATTTGTCAAACGGATATTTTTATAAGAGATTGAAAAAAAAAGAAAAACAAAAGTAAAATGGACGAAAACGTAAAATTAAATTGAAATCTTAAAGTAGAAGAAAAAAACAATAATAGTTGATGCTTTCAATTTTAATAAGAATTTTTCGAAATCTTTCGAACTTATTAAACATTAAATCTAAGAAGTTAAACTTATTGTTAAAATTTTTTTTATAAAATTTAAGAGAATATGTAATAGAACCGTTTAATTTTCTTAACGTTGAAATTTTAAGTTATGTCAGAAAATTCTTTAAAATATGCATAAAAAACAAAATTCGGATGAATCAAATCTATTAGAAATTATCTACAAAGAATAAAACAAATGATTGAATCCCAACAATAAGTTAAAGTTACAATAAATCCTTTTCTAGTTCAACAATTTCTAAAGAAGAGTACCTTCGCATTTTATTATTTTTTTTTTAATTCAGAAACAACGAAACCGCTTTCAATTCAACTGTCATTAAATTGCAAAATTTTTATTAAAAATTTTTTTTTTTTTTTTTAATATTTGTTTTTCTTCTTGTCCTGTTCAATTTTATTTCTTTTCTTTTTCTAAACAATAATTTTAAAGAAACAACGAAAAAAAAAAATTGTAATTTATAAATGGAACATCATTAATTTAATTGTTGCTTCAATGACGTTGCTGTTGCTACTGCTGCTGTTCAAAAAAAAAAATAAAACACTCAAAACATTAAATTTAAGTACCTAGTAAAAAAATAATTTTGCAAAAAGAAAATAAATGAAAATTTACTCCATAACTCTGTGTTTCTAAAAAATGATTATTCTTAACTCAAGCTAAAAATGACCCTCTAATTTGAATATTTTTTTTTTTTTATGTATTACATGATAGTATTAGAGATTTATTATAATAATAACAAGTGACTTATCTACTTAGATTTACTTATATCTAAAAATTGAAGACAATTTCTACCATCTAAAAAAAATTTTCTGGATATATTCAGTCCTGTTTTTATTTTTAAATTTTTTTCGTTTGGTTTATTGTAAATTGTATTAAGGCAATATTTTTAGCAAAATGAGACTAAAAAATAGAAAATATAGAACTGGAGTTTGAAAGAAATTATAAAAGTTATGAACCGTTGAAATAGTTTTATGCTAAGCGTTCTATAAAATTATATATTTTAATAGTTTTTTTTCCTTCAATTTAAGGCGGTTGATTACAAGTAGCGGCTAAAAACATCTTAAAGAAATATTACAAAGATCTTTAATTCTTGATAATAATATAAACATTGTTTATTATTTTTTTGTGGAATTAATAAAATGGTATAATATCCTGGAATTGAATTTGTAAAATAAAAGTAAACCCCTAAAAGTATGCAATTTTACTAATAAAAGATATTTGTTTTTTTTTTCCATTTTTAACATGGAAAAATGAAAAAAAGGATTTCTTAAACATGAAATTAAAAGAAAAATAAGATAGAAGAGAATATTTAAAAAAAAAGAAAATTTTAAAAATATTTTATATTAACAACTCTACGATGTAATAAGAAAAGAAAAGGTTTACAAAGACAAAAGAGCAAGTTGCGAAACAATTATTGATTTATTTTTAACAATAATTGGAAGAGGTCGTTATTTTATATACGTATGATGAGCAAATCTAAATAAATTCTTAACAAAGGAATACATAAAATTATAAGAGTTAAAAAAAAGAAAAAAAGTTGATTGATGTTAATGTGCCGTCCTCTCTCTAGTTAAATATTCTATGAACTAATATTTGAACCAAGTTTCTTTCTTTATCATGAAGGTAAAAAAGGAATGTTACTAACAATATGAAAAGAATTTGTTACCTTTTTTTTTATTTAACAAATTTCAAATGAGTTAAATCCTCTGAATTAATTTTTTCTATATATTTATCTATATTTTTATCAGAAAAAAATTTTGTATTTTTTTTTTTGTATTTTTCTCGTATTTCCTTTCATATTTCGTTTACTTGGTTTAACTCTACTTTTTTTTTTTTTGTAGCCTGTCTTTTTTATTTTTTCTTCTTTTGTAACTTACATTAATGACAATTTAAAAAAAAACAAAAAACGAAAAAAAAAAACAGAAATTAAAGATGAATGATGTTGAGGAAAGTTAAAATAATTTTGTTATTCATTTTGTTGGGTTGTTTTAAAATATTATATATAGTTTCTCTTTTTGAAAAAATTTTCCTTTTTCTTTTATCAAATTAAAAATGACTCAATTATTAGATAAGATGTACAAAATGTACTATTATAGAAGGTAAAAAAAAAAAAAATGAACTTGAAATAATATAAAAAAAACAAAAGTTATCTTACATAAAGACCTTTTATAAATTTTAATTCAAAAAGTTGATGACTGCTGTATCTTATAATTAATGAGAGGCATTTATAACTTCAACACTTTACAAATAATTTTACACAAAATTTAATAGGATCTCTACTTTACAAAAAAATATTAAAATTAATTTGGACAATCATGTATTAAAAGTTACAATGCATTTTATATGTAAAAAAAAAAAAACTTTTGAACTTTTATTCAACTTTAAAATAAAAGAAATCCAGTAAATGAAATAAAAAGTTTTACTTTTAATTATTGCATAACAAAAAAAAAAAAAAAAATTCGAATGGATTTAATTTCGTTAAAGCCTACACAATTGGTTATTTAATAATTTATTTCAAAAGTAGAAGAATTAAATCCTTATGGAATTTCCGTGGATATGGAACTCTTCACAATAGTACTTATGTTTGTATTAATATATTATGCAAATTGTTGTAATTTTAAACAGAAAATTACTTTTAACACGTTAATAGTTGTAATATAAATGACTTGTAATATAAATAAGGAAGAAAACCATTTATAGTGAGCTTTTAGTTTACTGACCTCGAATGTACAAGGTGAAAAGTAGGTACATGATGTAATAATATAATAGCACATTTGCTTAAACAAAAATATCATTAATTGTTTTTTACGTTCTTAAGATGATATTTTTGGAAAAATTTTATACATTTGGAAAATTTGGAAAAGGACATTTTAAATTGTAGATTTTTTCGATTCTGTCAATCATCGATAAATATGGATTTTAGTTTTTATTATGTTCAGATAATATAATGATTTCAACAAACATGAGATTAAAATTTTAATTTTCTGAACAAAAGCGCAGTGGGTAGGTCGTTGCTGTCTTTTACACGAAATGTTTCGGGTACGAACCCCTATCAGTTAAAAATATTATATAAAATATAATAAAATCATGTAAGCAAAATAAATAATATAATTGTAATTCAATTTTTGCACCGCAACCCCACCTGAAAGAGAAAAATTGATTGATTTCCTTATTGGGGGATCAAAATAAATAAATCAATAATTCTTAATTATTACAACGACTTTTTATTTTTTTTATTTTATAGAATCTTGTCTTTCCATGGGTGGCTATTAATGTCGTAAGAAAAAGTTATCCTTACGTCGCGTGTGGAATTCGAATCCACACTCAATTGGAGTTTACAGCGTATTTTATATTGTCTTAACTACTGGGAGGCCTAGTCCCAGTACGATTTTTAATTAAAATTTAACGAAATTATTTAAAAATGTGTTTCCTTCATCGGAAAATTTGTTTTCAAAATAGTCAGTTTTTTAAGTTTAATAAAGTTTTAGTAGATAATGCAAACATTTTCTTAAATTTTCCTTGAATTTAAATAACAATGCACAGTAATAAAAAAATTCTTTTTTCTAGAACAAAAATTTAAAATTCTTCGAACCAAAAAGATAATTGCATCATTTATAAATAAATGTTAATAAATTAGATCTACATATACATAAATTCAAAAAAATCTCCTGTACGTTGAAATCATTACATTATCTGAACATAATAAGAACTAAAATCTATATTTTTCGATGATTGACAGTATGTAATTTAAATTTTTACATTAATTCATAGCTTTATTAAACTTCAACCAATTTAGAAACAGAAAAAAAATCTTATACAATATTACGAGCACTATCATTCAATTGTTATTGTATTAATCAGTACTACTTGTTGTAATCATTTTCATTGATTGGGTAAAGATGACAGGAAAAAATATTGTAAAATTAGTTATTCTCTATTTGATGATGATTGCTTGTTACAAAATGTCCAAGAAAATTACAAGTCAATAGCATACAAAAAAAAAAAATAATGACAAAAAATAAAGAGAATTTTTTAAAATATTATTTTGTCAGTTTTGTAGTGACTTTTGTCCCTCTGCTTAAAAGAAAAATTACAATAAAAGTACTTGGAAAATCTAATTAAATTTTGACAACCCTGTTCTACAACAGTTTTCATCGAATGAGTTGCATATTGAACTTTAAAACTGAACTGAAAGAGAATTTTCTAATATCCTTAACGATTTCAACTGAAATTTATAAAAAATTCTTTTGTAAAATTTTTTTCTATCAAAACTTTTGCAACTTATGAAACTCACTTATATGATGGTTTTAAAAACATTGAAGATATCAGTACCAGGTCAGTTTTTCATTTACTAGCCATTTTATTAAATATCATAGAAAAGTATAATTAAAATTTAAATTAAAAATTGTTAATGCAATATTTCTCTTACTTGGAAAGACATTTCTTTATTAAATGTTCAGATTAAAATACGATATACATAATATGCAAGGTTTGAATATCTAAATGAAATCCTTTAGCTTTTTCTCACCTACACAGCAAGATATTCAAACAAAATGTAACTACTTATGGTAACTTATACAAATTTTAAAAGATCTTACTTTTCTCCTTTAAAATTTCAATGTTTTATCTAAAAACGTTCCAAAACTATAAAAGAAAGAAGGAGATCTTTTCTAATATACCTAAAAACCTGAACCCAGATTAATATTATCAGTTAAAAAGTACAGTTTTTTCTTGGTGTTTTTTGTTTTTTTAAATATTTTCTGATTTTCTTAAATTTTTATTACATAAAAACTATTAATTTTTAGAAAGTTATAACTATTTCTGTCCTGCTCTTATATAAGTAAAATCTCTCCACATTAAAATATGTGCACAATAAACAAGGACAAACTTCATTTTCTCTTCATATGGTTTTGTTATTTTTCTTTTTTTTGATTTTTGTTTTTAAGAAAAATAAATAAAATGAAAAAATTTGCTTCATTTTTACGATTGAATTTTAATGTTCCTTAAATATTATATTATTTTTAATGTACATACACCGATTTATACAAATGTATACATATCTGAATTTATTTATATGTGTATGTATATATATATATATATATATATATTATAAAAATTGATCTAAAATGTCGTACATGATTATGTCATACATAGCCGAGAAGCAAAAATAAAAAAAAAAAAGAGTAGAAGAAACTTAAATAATGGGTTATGATAATTTTCATATATTTTCTTTTTTTTTTTTCTTACTAACAAATGAATTGTTAGAAAAATTATAGCAAAAACAAAAAGCAAAAACAAAAATATATTGTGAGGGAAAATGAAAATTTCAAGGGAAAAATTTCTTTTGTTTTGCTTAATAAAAAAATTTTAAGTTTTGTTTTTTTCGTTTTTGCTTTTCTTGAAGAAGGAAAGCGGGATAATAACTCTGAAGTGGAATAATTAAAATATTTTAAAATGCTATTATTTCGCTAGATTGAAGTAATTATGGAAAAAAAAAAATAAATACTTATAAAATAACATTTAAAAATATGAATTTTGTAAAAATACATATATATGTATTTCTATGTGTGTATAAAAAAATATAATCTTATTAAAATATGTTATTAAATTTCTTAATTGTTTTTTTTTTTTTATTTTAGAGTTCACCATGAACAAACAATTAGTTAAATTATTTGCATTACAGACAAGAAAAAACGAATTTTTGAAAAAAATGTTATTTAATGTATGGTTTAGATATAAAATGTTTAAAGTATTTTGTAGAAAAATAAAATGTTTTTATTTGGATATAAATTAAAATTTTAAATATTCCAAATTTATTTTAACAATTTCTAGATTTCCAAATTTTTTAAATCGAAAATTACAATTAATACAATAAATTTTTTTAGACATTTACACTTAAGTTAATTACGAACAAGTGAATTAAAATTTATATTGGCCAGAACTTTAACCAACTGTATAAAAATTATGTAAAAAATAAATATAGGTGGGTAAAGATCTAAAATATTTTTAAACTTAACAACTAAAATTAGTTAAAATTACTATTTTGTTAGTTATTTTTAGTTAATTTTTTAGTCCCAATTCTTTGATATGATTCCCTCATTCTCTCGGCCAAATCAAAAGTATAATTATGCAAGTACTTTTTAATACTATTTTTTTTTTTTTTTTCGTTTCCTAAAGTAGGCGGGAATTTCCCAAAGACACCAAGAATTTCCCCTTGGTAGTATCAGATACTGACTGACTAAACCTACCTCCCCTTTAGGCAATTTAAATAAAAATATTACTGTTTTCGGCAATTATTTCATTTGAAATTTTATTTATTTATTTATTTATATAAGTTAATACATATTATACCGTAGGCGGTAGGATAATATAATATTACTAAACTATCCCACTAGTTAGACCAATATCAACCTATATGACCAATATCAACCAATATCAATCTATTATTAATTTATCATGTAGGTACCTAATATTATTTTTTATTCGCCCTGATGATGGCAGTGATGCCGAAATATATATAGGCTTTATTTTAAGAATTATAAAAATAAAATATTAATAAAATTATTTTGTGGACAAAAAGTATAAATAAAAAACAATTTTTTGCTCAATAAATCTAATAAAGATGTTCCACAAACTTACGGTTGAAAAAATTCAAGGATAATATTTATTTTGTTTATATTATACATTTACACCATATTTGATAGCAAGAGAGATTTTTTTTTTCAATTAATAAAAACTTCTTCTTTATGGTAGGTTTTTTATACCCATATCATAAGGATCGGGTACATTGAAAATGCTCCTGCGTTTGTAACACCTCGAAATAAAAAAGCTAGATATACCTTCAAAGGTATGGAACGGATCAGAATCAAATTCTGAGTCGATTTAGCTTTGTCCGTCCGTCTATCCATCAGAAAGATAACTCAAAAACTAAGAAAGCAAGAGTATTGAAATTGACAGAAAATATTATTGGATCAATTTGTAGGTTCCCTATTTTTCTTTGGTTAAGAGCCGACAAAAACTTCGGGTAGCTCTCGAACAACTAACTTTTTGATCTCCACATTTTTAATATAAATTTTTCAAAATTTCTAATAGTTTGAAGTAGAGCCAAGAAATTTTGAGTGCTGATAGATATCATAAAAATATTAATTTTATGGAACATCTTTTTTCATTAGCCTTTCATTAACGAGTTGGCCGTTACGGAGCTACAACCCCCGAAAGTTCAAAAAAGTTCCATATTTAAATTGTTAGCTATACGATAACTGCTTTTATTAGTTTTACAAATATATATATAATAAATATATACTTGTGACATACGCTGTCTTAATTTACAGTTATGCGAAACTCAAATTTTGAAAAATTCTTGACTCCTTCTACCTTTCAAACCGTTTAAGTTAGAAACTTGAAATTTTGAGAGGAGTTAGATCTTTCAAAATAAGAATAAGTCATTTCAGAACATTTTTAGCACATTTCCAAAAAAAATTAAAAAAATATGCTTATTAATTTCACTCTGTCCGTCTGTCCGTCCGGCCGTCTGGGTGTTTACAAAATTTCTACATCGTTTGAAATAAAGCAATGAAATTTTAACTGCGGGTAGGTATCGCCGAAAAACTAATTATGTAGAACGACTTTTTTCTGTAGCGCCACCCGTTAACGAGCTACAGCCCTTCAAAGTTCGAAAAAGCCCTATCATTGAATTTTTATAACACAGGTTTTATAAGGCGTATTTTCAATCTGATCAAATCAAACGATAAACGATAGCTGGTTTTATAAGCTTTATGAATATATATAAAATGAATATGTGGTTTTCCCATGCGGTATTTTAATGTACCGTTATGTGAAACTCAATTTATGTAAAAATTTGGACCCTTCTATCTTTCAAACGGTTTAACTTATAGAAGCCTGAAAGTTTTACAAGAGTTAGATCTTTGGAAATAAGCATGAGTCATTTCAGAAAATATTTTTGTGTCCACCCTCCGTTAAGGATCTGCAAGGGGTCAAAAACTGAAAATTCTCTATTTTTAAGCACCTGTAATACGAAACCATTGGCTAGTAAGGTCATTATAGGTCAAATAGTGTTATTGAATTATACACTAATATTATTTATTTTGTTTATATTATATATTTACTCATTATTTGGTAGCAAGGGGGATTTGTTTTCAATTAATATAACTCGATACCTGTGCTGGATTTGAATCAGTTAATAAGCAACGTGCTTAAGCATTAGGCCACCGAGGCCCCTATTAAGTGCCATTCAACCAGCAATATAATATCTTTTAAATCACCAAATATTATATAGCCAACAAATTTATAACATTTTAAAATAAAAATAAAATTAAAACATTTAGTACATTTTTTAGTACAACTTTTTTTTATTGTTTACTTCTTTTGATCCTCTATAAAATACAAAAAAAAACACACAATATTACATATTGCAATTTTAGTAAAAAAAAAAAATACAAAACATTTCAATTTTTATTCATTTAAGCGCACGTTTAATACTTTATTTTAGTGAGAAACACTACTAAAATGGTGATTATATAATAAAAACTTTAAAAAAAATTCATCACCTGAATACAAATTTTTAGATTACAAAAATACAATCAAATAACCAAAAAAAAAAAAGTTATTAAACTTATGTTTTCTGTCAGAAAAAGCTGCACATTAAAAAAAAAACACAAAGAATGAAATAATCACAAATAATGAAATAAATATCACGAAACGATAATAAAAGAAAATAATACATGAGTTTCAGTTTTTTATTATTTTTTTTTTTTTGTTTTTAATCGTTGCAAAGTAAAATTTAAAACTGCAAACAAAAGAAAAACCTATTTTAGTATATTGGTACACATAACTATTTTATATTATAAATAAAAATAAAATAAATTTATTTATTTATTTATATGAATACTAAAAACCACATAGGATATTGCAATATTGCAAAACCATTGTCTACTAAGGCCATTAAAGTCGAAAATACTATTATTAAATTATACACCAATATTATTTTTTTTTTTTTTATATTATATATTTTATATTTACGCTATATTTGGTAGCAAGGGGGATTTGTTTTCAATTAATAAAACTTGCTACCTGTGCAGGATTTGAACCCGCACTCCCTTGGTCAATAAACCACTTGCTTGACCATTAGGCCACCGAGGTTCCATAAAAATTATATTTTAATGCACACAGTAATTTAAATCGGCTTGTCAAAATAAAGCCCCATAATCCTGTATTACGTAGTTTAATTAATTAATTTGCATACATTCGAAAAATTTGCTCTTCAATTAATTACCATACCATTGCACATAATGTAATTTCACAGTATGTATCTTCTTCTTCGTCCAATAACTGAATTAGGTATTGGACGGAGAAGACGATATCTAAATTAGGTATTGGACGAAGTATAAAACACATAATGAAAACTTACAAAATAAAATTTGTTTTTTTTTTCGAATTTTCCCAATTGGATTAAAATTATTTTTTTAAGAAAATGTAAGAATTTGATTTTATTATAAATATTCCATCAAAAATTAAATAAATCCAGAAGTTCCTCAGAACTCAGATTTAAAAAAAAAAAAAGTTTGCAGTCGAAAAAGTACGCAGTACGAAGTATTTGTATTTGAAGTATAAGAAGTTAATAAAGTAGAATATAAACCGGAAGGTTTGTAAAGATGTAAATTTAAAAAAATGTTAAGAATGATTGTTTACTCATAGGTTATTTTCATCTATTTAGACAAAAGAAAATGAATTGCATTCAAACACAATATTTTTATTATAAGAAATGCTTATAACTTTAATATAAACATTTATATAAAAATTTCCATTTTATATTATTATAGCCTTGTTGGGTTCCAAATTAATAATTCCAGTTAATATTATCTTTTCACCTTAATTATATTGTTTTAATCCATTGGGTTCAAATTAATCGTGAACAATAATTAATACTTTAATTAATAATAACGCTAATTAACACAATGTAATCAAACAATTCTTATACCTTAAATATAACAAAATATATCTAAAAATTCAATTATAAAACAAAACCATATAACGTGAAATATCCAACAATTTTGAATGTGCCCTATAACGAAAGTATAAAATAACTAGCATAACTACCTATTGTTGCATCTGTTTCTTCCAAGCATTTCGTTTTTTTTTAAATGAAAAAGAAATTTTATCAGATAAGATAAAAAAATCTTGAGAACTGTGGGTTCAATTGCTTTGAAAACGCTGAAACCGAATATTTCTTTACTTAGGTAAAAAATTAATACCTTTAGTTTAGTACAAATAAAAGAATATCCTAAACAATAAATCTTGAAAAAGCGAAATCATCTATACTTTAATTGCGTAATTTTAGGACTATATTTTAAGGTACCTGCACTCATCTTTCCAGGTACCTTAAAAAATGGTCTTCAAATAATTTGGAATTTTGCAAAAGAGCTTGCGCTAATACCACACTTGCGAATTTTCTTTTGCCTAAGAGGTTTGGCTTTTGAACTAAGAGGTTGTCCTATAAGTTAGCTGTCCTAGGTAGCTGGAAAGCTTCCAAAGCAACCCAATGAAACTATGTGGAACTTCTATGCACAAAAACCATATCCTTTTGAAACCAAACTTTACTATGGATCCTTTAATATAAATGTACAGCTTACCTTCGAATATGAGGATATTTAAAATAGGAGGAGATTTGAAAGCATACCCATTTTCTTATTACACTTTCCTTTTGCTGCAGCAGGTATACATGGTACAGACAGGCTAATCAATCTGATATTTAAACAATTAGCACAAAATAAATAAAATCAAATAATTTCAATCTACAAAATTTTTAATCATTCAAATCTAAAAAGTAAAAAAGTATTTGCCTTGTTCCTTTTTAATTAAAAAAGTTCAGTAATCCGTCAATTAGATTATCTTATATTAAAAAAAAAAAATATTTAAGATCATTTTCTATTTTAGCGGTTTTACCACAAAAGATTTAAAAGATTTGAAATAATTGAAAATAAAAATGGATTAAAAAAAAAAAAAATATTCTGAAAATTTTGAAATATTTTGTAAAAAAGACTATAATTGTTACCCATTTATTATTATGAAATTTTGAAAAAAGGATTGTCTAAGGATTCTTAAAACTATGGTTGATGGTTAAAAGAAAATATGGTTGATGGTTGATGGTGACTTTAATAAGTTTTTTTTTTGTTTAACTGTAATTGATCAGGAATTCAAATTCAAAGAATTATTATCTTCTTTTTTTTTATCTTGTATCCAAATTTATAAAATAATTGAAACTGATTAAATTCATTATATGCAAGATTAGAACTTATAAATAACCCTTAAGTTCTCTTAAAGCAGAAAGTAAAATAATCAATTTTAAAATAGTTAAGTTTTGTCTAAAGTTTTAAAATATAATTTAATAAATTCAAATACAAATATTTATTATTAGAAAACAGATGAACAGTAATGTATATGTTTTTTTATTCAATTAAAAGTTTTACAGTCCCCAAGGAGCAAAAAATAACTTTTAAAAAGAAAAACTCTAAGCACAAAAATTAAAAAAAATTCAAAGAAATGCCAAAAATAAATATATTATATATACTTATGTAGGTTTCTGAAATGGAAATGTAATTAAAAATAAAAATAGAAAATTAATGTATAGAAATACACACCTTTTCCCTGTTACAATAAAAAAAGAAACGAAAAAATAGGCATGAAAATAAGCAAAAATAGAGGAAAAATTATATTGAGGAAAAATAATATTAAATGCTTTTTTTGAAAAACTAAAATCACTTAAATTATTCAAAACGAACTTAAATTATTTTATCTCTATAATATTCATTCAATTGTTTTAAATATTATTATGTAAAGACAATATATTTATATAAGAGCGTATAAAATACGCTGTAAACACCGAGGGAGTGAGAGTTCGAACACACATGTATCTCTTACGACCTCCTAGTACCTCTTACGACCCCCATTCCCCCTTGCGACATTTACAGCCACGCCTGAACAGGAAAGGCTGTGTAATTTCCCTGTCCACATTTATGTGGCAGAGAAATGCATTAAAAAAATATATTTAATTCATTACAATGAAGTAAAATTTTTATATTTATCATGTATTATTCAATTTTAGATAAACACGAGAACGAATAAATGAAGGGAAAAGAATTGAAGTAAAATATTGGATTTTCTCAAAAGATTTACCTTTTTAATTTACTCGGTTTTAATTTTGACCCGCAGATAAATTGTGTTAAGAAATAAATTTTCACTCAAAACAAAATATGTATTGATAATAAATAAACTTTTAATGTAAATAAATAACTAATAATTCGAAGTTAAATAAATAATAAATAAAAAAAAAAATAATAAAGAAATAAAACTAATAAATAAATCTTTTATTTTTTTGCTGAGAAAACACATTTTTCTTTTAAGTTCTGAACTTTTTTAATCCACTACTTTGTATTGTAATTAAGAATTAAATTTAATTAAGGCACAAAACAAAAAATCTCCTAAAAGTAGTCAAAAGATTTTTACATCACAAATTGAAGGGTTTTTTGTTTTTTTTTACTTCGTATTGTTATTTTCGATTTTTTTTTTTATTTATTTTGTTTTTTTTTTTTTTTTGGGAATACTTAAAAAGTGAAAATCAATCGAAATCAATCAATAGTAAATACTTTGTTTTTTTTTTTCATAAATAAAAAACGTATAAAACTAATAAAAGTTAAAGAAAGTAAAGACATGACAGTGACGTTATTGTTTTCATTTATGGGATTTTTCCGTTATTCGTATGTTTTTCATAAATATACATGTATACATATTTCAATATAATTATATATAATATAATGTTTTTGTTTCCATTCAATTAACTTTTTATGTCGTTGAATAGTAAAAATGTTGTCATTGTGTTGGATACGTGGCGAGGTTATAGACTGACAGTACACCCTCAAACATTCTAGAAGGTGTTATTTTCTATTTCTTATTTTTTATTTATTTTTTTTTTTTTTTTGTTTTCTTACTTTTACTAAGAAAAATTTTTATTTATTAAAAGGGAGTTTTAACACGATAATTTGTAATAAAAGAATGGGAAAAAAAGAAGGTAGTAAATAAAATCAAAGGTTTTTAAAGGCACATATTATTTTCAAAAATAAAATTAATGGGACTGACTTTTGCACAAAATTTTTGTAGATTTTCTTAGAATTTTTTCTGTGAAAAAAATTAAGAGATTTCATATTGAAAAATATCCAATAAAGCTTTAAAAATAAACATTTGAATTTATCTAAAATTTATTTTCTAAACATTCTGTTCAATGGAAGGACAGACGAACGGTCAGGAAATAATAAAACTAATTTTTAGAATTTTCTTTGAAAAATGTGTTAAAAAGCAACGTATTATTAATATGCTTATTTTTTTTTTTTTTTTTATTCTTTTGTATGCGTAATAAAAATTAAATTAAAAGATAATTTTAGTTCCACACTATTTTTGTGGAATTTCAAATAATTATTGAACAAAAATTTCGGTTTTAAATTGACTGAAGATTTCGGCGACAATATTTTATTTGCAAAGTTTTACCTTGAACTCTAAAATTCCAAATTTCATTATAATAACCAATTTGGATGTAAATATAAAACCAAAACAAGGCATAGTATGGAAAACTAAAAGTTGGCACGTAATTTTTCAAAATAGAATAAAAAACATTTTAGAATACAATAATCCTATACTTGTTAATACTCTAAACCTATTTTCGAATTATAAATATGTTCGCTTCAAAATAATTTTTATTAGAATTTTTTTGTCAAAAAAAGAATTGTCAGAAAACCAAGAGACACTTTCTTTAGTTAATTACTAAGAAAGGATGATAACAGAAATAAAAATATAATATTGGGATTTAATTTGTATGTCCTGCTTACGACAAATTTGTAGAGATGTTCATGTAAAAGGTGTCAAAATATAGTGAATTTTCAATTTTTGACCCCTAATAGATTTTAAATAAGGGGTAATAAAAAAAATCTGATGTAATTGTACTGATTCTCAAAAATCTTTCCACTCTCAAAATTTCCAAGTTCTAATCAAAAATGTTACGAAGATACAGAAAAAAGAAAAACCATGTTAAACGTTGAAGAAGTTCTGTAAACCTCGGACGCGCAAACAAACAGAGTAAAACTAATAAGCAAATTTTAGGTTTTTTTTTTTTTTTTGAAAAATGTGCTAAAAACGGATTCGAATAAAATTTTAAGAATTCAACCCTATAAAATATAGTCAGTAATCGATAGTTATATAAGACCTTCGAATATTTCTGAAATTCAAACAAAATTTTGAAATATAATTGACCATAAAATCAATAAAGATCATTACGATTAAAGGTACGTACTACATAAAAATTACAATTGCTGAAAATTAGTGAACATTTTTGTTTTTTTATTTAAAGTTGAGGGGACAATTGGGAGAAAGAACAAAAATATATGTATTTTATTTTTTCTGTTTTACTTTGATTTTCATTTTCTTTTTAACAGGCTACATTTGAATATAGTAAACCTTAATTATTGTTAGTTTTCACAATTTGTTTTTTTTTTTATATTATTTCAAAAGACTTGCAATACTATTTATAATGGATTATATATGTGTATATACCGAATTATATATAGAATAATATTGTCTATATTTTTCATTCTATTTTTATGTAATTATTGACATTCGGAATAGAAATCACTTAAGAATATTTGATTTCTTCGAGTAATCGATTACTATAAAATACGTCTAAGCACTTTAAGGATTAAAAAAAAACACAAATAAAAATAAAAATATCAATTTACTGCAAAAATGAAAAATAGAAAAAAAACACAAACTACAAAATATCTTTTAAATATCAAGTGGTTACAATGATTATTTTACAGAATGTAATTTTTAAAAGTTTTCAATAGAAAAACTAATACTTTTAAATCATTTAAAGATTCTTTAGATTCTAGATTTTGTGAGTAGCAAAACTAAAAACATTTTACAAAATATTTGAAGTTTTGGTGGAATTTTTAAATTAACAGTAGTACTGCGTTTTAAATTGTTGTGATTGAAATAAAAAATTTTTAAACTCCTTTATTAAGGGTTGAAATTTAGAAGTTGAGAGGTTGAGTTTGTTAAATTGAGAAGGGTAAAATCTTGAAAAATAAACATAAGCTCCTTCAAAATGCTGTTTAATATTCTATATTATACTTATAACAGACGAAAAAGTTAAAATTTCATAATTTTACATTGTGATAACGGGTTTTCTTAATTATGCAGAATTTCCTTGAACCTGAAAAAAATTTCTCTTAACTTTCTACCATTTCTTTTTTTAAAAATCCTTAAAAAAAAAATGGAAATTTTTTGTTATTTCCTTTTTAAAAATGTGCACCTTTAAAAACCATTGATTTTACATACTACCTCATACTTTATTATTACTTTGTATTTTACTTTTCTTCATAAGTTTTTCTTTTTTATCTCTTTTCACGCTATTATTTTACGAAAAAGGAGCAATGAATTTTCAAAAGTGAATAGATAGCAAATTGATATAATGTTTAAAAAAAAAAATGATTTTCAAAAGTAGGTAATACTACAATTTTTCCATACTACAGGTTATTGAATTGCGGATGTTAAAAAATGGAATTTTTTATACTTATTGCAATTACTTGAAATTGTAGTGTAATTTTAGAAAAGTAAGGTCAAATGTAGGTAATATAATTCTAAAAATAGGCCAAAAATATGAATTTGTTTTAGTATATTAAAAAAAAAAAACCAACCAATACGATAATTTAAATTTAAAATTTTTTAAATTTTTTCTTTTGTGATATTGTGCATAAGATTTGACGAAAGTCTTAGAGGTAAATGTTATGATGTCTTATGAGATAAAGTTAGCTGTTAGATAAATGTTTTAATTAATTATATATAAAGTATTTTCTAAAAATAATTAATACTAGTGTCTATAAGAGCAGAAAAATTAATAATTTATAATAGTGAAAAAAATTACTAAGAAATTGCATTAAGAAACCAAATACTAAATAGGAAAAGGAGCCTCGGGGATAAGGATGACCTAGTGGGTAAGAGCGTATCAAATACATTCTAAAAAAACAGAGGGAGTGTGGGTTCGAATCCGACACATGTCGTAAAAATAATTCCCCCTTACGACATTAACAGCCATACGCCTGAAAAGGAAAGACTGTATAATTTCCTTGTCACATTTATGCACTACTAGCAGAGTACCCGGCGTTGCCCGGAGTATTTGATCGGCTTGATGAAATAAAAATTATTAACTTTTGCTTTTGAGTTAATATAATTTAATTAATATAGTTCACGTATTACTATGCATTTTCAGATATTGGTAGTTAATATTCTATTTTTTATTACATTTAGTTAAATTGAATAAACAGAGCGAAAATTTAGAGATAATTTGTCTACAAAAAATCTTTAAAGGAATCAATAATCTATTGAATACACACCGACAGCACCGACAGCTGTATTGAATACAGCACCGACAGCTCTTCAAATTTTGAAAGAACTTCTTTTTAAATGAGTACATTTCAGGTTCTGTTTAACATATTTTCAATATAAAAAATACATGATTGTTTTTTACCTTTATAAATCAACCAGAATTTTTTTACGTTTAGTTTTTCTAATTATGTTTCCAAATTGATTGGCTAAAAATATGTGTAAAAATTGTATATGGATAAGAATGTAAGGTTTTCTGTTCTTTAAATATGTATGTACTCATTTTTGATTAAATGATGTACAGAAATGTGGATATGTTTTCTAATTTAATTGATAAAGTTTATAGTATTTTTAAATATAGGGATATTATACATACTATATGCACATATTTCAATATTTTATGGGAAACATGTTATAAACATGCATCTTATATAGGTAGATCACATGTAAAGACCACATATAAGTAATGCATTTCTGAATGATGGCATGATGATTGTCTAATGTAGGAGATTGTTTCTGTTTTTTAACAACGGCCGAAAATTTTATGTTGTTAAGACTTAAACACAGTATTCTTAAGATACTTAATAAGGTTAGTTTAATTACTGTTCTATATTAGAAATTTGCCTTGAAAGGTTTTTATGGAATATTAGAAACATATAGATAAAAGTAAAGAGTGTTGGAAATATCTTTTTAATAATAATAACAATACACAAAATTAGGCAAAATATTATTAATAAGTGCTCGTGCGGAAATGGATTAATAAACGTTAACAAACATTTTGTCACAGGCTTAATTTAGAACCATAAATTCATCCTGCCAAATTAGACAGAAATTGGAAACAAAAATTTACAGTCTATCGTGTCGAAATGTGTTAATGTATCACAACAAAATTTATTGAATGAGTTTGTGTGCCAAAGTGCAATACTTGTGCAAATTTTCAATTGGTCAAATCGTTTAAGCACAACAACAAAGAATGAGAGTTTCATGGCCTGAAATCTGATGGGGTAATGTATCGTAACCAAATCAACTCAGAAAGCTTTTGTTATAAAGACCTACACTTTTGTAAATTTTCAACTCAATTGGTAAAACCGTTCAAGTGCGACAGCAAAGAAATTAAAAAATGTTATTGAGTCCTGGTGCCGAAACGGGTTAATGGCCAAATAACCAAATCAACTCAGTGAGCTCCTTTGGTAAAGAGCTACACTTTTGTAAATTTTCAATTCAATTGGCAAAACCGTTTAAGCGCGACAACAAAGAAATTGAAAAACTTCCTGGTGCCGAAACGGCTGGTGTCGATTGTAACCAAATCGACTCAGTGAGCTCCTGTGGTAAAGAGCTACACTATTGTAAATTTTCAACTCAATTGGTCAAACCGTTTAAGCAGGACAACAGAATATTTAATGAACTTCGTTCGGCTCTCCTGCCCAAACGGGTTAACGGAACTTCATAAAAATTTATCACAGACTTTTTTTCGAACCATAAAACCACCATACAAAATTGGACATAAATCGGAAACAAAAATTTTTTTGAAAGCCCGCCGGGCCGAATCCGGGTAACATATTGAATCCAATTTTCTTCGGTACCCGTCCAATGATAAGAAGAATATTTGTCCAAATTTTCAACTCAATCGATCGAACCGTTTAGGCAGGACAACGAAAAAACTAAACGGCTTTAAATGGCTCTCGGGCCGCAATGGGTTAATGAACCGAAACGCGATATAGCCTATAACACTTTCCGGGGTCGTAGGAACGTTCCTGCAAAATTTGGTTGCAATCGGATTGGTGGTTTTTACGTGAAAAGGACACAAACAAACAAACAAACAAACAAACAAATAAACAAACAAACAGAATTTCTTCCTTATTTATTAGACTAGTAGAACACCCGGCGTTGCCCGGAGTATTTTATTGCCTTTGTGAAATAAAAATTATTAGCTTTTGTTTCTGCGTTAATATAATTTAATTAATATAGTTAACTTATTACTATGCATTTACAGATGCTGGTAGTTTATATTCTATTTTTTATTAGATTTAGTTAAATTGAATAAACAGAGCCAAGAATTAGAGACAATTCTTCTACAAAAATTTTTTAAAGGAATCAGTAATCTATTGAGTACACAATTACGGCGAAGTGAATTTCCACAATATATTCTTTAATATCGAGACATAAAATCGCATTTCAATTATGACCATAATGTAGTACATTTTTTTTCGTAAGTAATGTCACTTCATGTTTTTGTGAATTATCCTTTTCAGCATATTTTGAAAAATTTGCTATTAGGTTCGCTCTGTCCCTCCGTCTGTTTTCAAAACTTATATATTCGTTAATATTCGTTAATACCGAAACATAAAATCGTATTTAAATTATAAAAGACCATAATGTAATCAATTTTTTCTTGTAAGTAATGTCACTTCATGTTTTGGTGAATTAACCTTTTAAGCACATTTTGAAAAATTTGTTATTAAGTTCGCTCTGTCCCTCCGTCTGTTAAAACTTATATACTGTTTAATAAAGAGCAATGAAATATGAACTATGCATAGGTCTCTTAAAAGAGTAATGTTGTAGAACAACTTCTTTATGTACCCTCACCGTTAGAGATCCTACAGCACCGACAGCTCTTCAAATTTTGAAAAAACTTCTTTTTAAATGAGTACATTTCAGGTTCTGTTTAACATATTTTCAATATAAAAAATACATGATTGTTTTTTACCTTTATAAATCAACCAGAATTTTTTTTTCGTTTAGTTTTTCAAATTATGTTTCCAAATTGATTGGCTAAAAATATGTGTAAAAATTGTATATGGATAAGAATGTAAGGTTTTCTGTTCTTTAAATATGTATGTACTCATTTTTGATTAAACGATGTACAGAAATGTGAATATGTTTTCTAATTTTTATTGATTAAGTTTATAGTATTTTTAAATATACGGATATTATACATACTATATGTACATATTTCAATGATATTTTATGGGAAACATATTATACACATGCATCTTATATAGGTAGACCACATGTAAAGACCACATTTAAGTAACGCATTTCTGAATGATGACATGATGATTGTCTAATGTAGGAGATTGTTTCTGTTTTTTAACAACGGCCGAAAATGTTATATTGTTAAGACTTAAAAACAGTATTCTTAAGATACTTAATAAGGTTACTTTAATTACTGTTCTATATTAGAAATTTGCATTAAAAGGTTTTTATGGAATATTAGAAACAGTATAGATAAAAGTAAAGAGTGTTGGAAATATCTTTTTAATAATAATAACACTACACAAAATTAGGCACAATATTATTAATAAGTGCTCGTGCGGAAATGGATTAACAAACGTTAACAAACATTTTGTCACGGGCTTTATTTAGAACCATAAATTCATCCTGCCAAATTGGACAGAAATTAGAAGCAAATTTTTTTTTGACAATTTATCGTGTCGAAATGTGTTAATGTATCACAACAAAATTTATTGAATGAGTTTGTCTGCCAAAGTGCAATACTTGTACAAATTTTCAATTGGTCAAATCGCTTAAGCACAACAACAAAAAATGAAAATTTCATGGCCTGAAGCCTGATGGGTTAATGTATCGTAACCAAATCAACTCAGAAAGCTTTTGTTATAAAGACCTACACTTTTGTAAATTTTCAACTCAATTGGTAAAACCGTTTAAGTGCGACAACAAAGAAATTAAAAATTTTTATTGAGCCCTGGTGCCGAAACGGGTTAATGGATCGTAACCAAATCTCCTCAGTGAGCTCCTGTGGTAAAGGCTTACACTTTTGTAAATTTTCAAATCAATTGGCAAAACCGTTTAAGCGCGACAACAAAGAAATTGAAAAACTTCATTGAATCCTGGTGCCGAAACGGGTTAATGGATCGTAACCAAATCAACTTAGTGAGCTCCTGTGGTAAAGAGCTACACTTTTGTAAATTTTCAATTCAATTGGCAAAACCGTTTAAGCGCGACAACAAAGAAATTGAAAAACTTCATTGAGTCCTGGTGCCGAAACGGGTTAATGGATCGTAACTAAAACAAATCAATGAGCTCCTGTGGTAAAGAGCTACACTATTGTAAATTTTCAACTCAATTGGTCAAACCGTTTAAGCAGGACAACAGAATATTTAATGAACTTCGTTCGGCTCTCCTCCCCAAACGGGTTAACGGAACTTCATAAAAATTTGTCACAGGCTTTTTCTCGAACCATAAAACCACCATAACAAATTGGACATAAATCGGAAACAAAAATTTTTTTGGAAGCCCGCCGGGCCGAACCCGGGTAACATATTGTACCCAAATTTCTTCGGCACCTGTCCAAAGCTAAGAAAAATATTTGTACAAATTTTCAACTCAATCGATTAAACCGTTTAGGCAGGACAACGAAAAAATGAAACGGCTTCAAATGGCTCTCGGGCCGCAATGGGTTAATGAACCGAAACGCGATGTAGCCTATAACACTTTCCGTGGTCGTAGGAACGTTCTTGCAGAATTTGGTTGCAATCGGACTGGTGGTTTTTACGTGAAAAGGGCACAAACAAACAAACAAACAAACAAACAGAATTTATTCCTTATTTATTAGATAATGCACTATAAAAAAATAAAGGAAAATTCTAAAACATGACATAAATTTAATAAGTAACAGTTTTATTTTGTATTTTGTTTTAATACATAAAATTATTTTAATTATTTTAACCGTAATATGACTCATAGTTTTTCTATAAAAAATAAAATATCTGAATATAGTTGTAAAAATTATTTTATAATTGATCCAAAGTGGTAAAGTACGAATTTGATTATCAAATCTTGTACTGTAGATATATATCAGGGTATTATAAATTGGTCATTCCCTTTGGAATGCCTTCAAGAGGATGAGATTTCTCAGAATTGAATTATGAATGCGATTGAAATATATACCTCCTTCCACATCGGAAATTAAAAATATAATAAAACTAGGATTCAGTAATTTTTACCATTTTATCTTTATAAAATTGTTAGTTTCGCTATTCAAATTGTGTAAGTTCGACCGGCTTCCATAGAACTCTTTTTTCATATGAAAATAATCTTAGTGTCTATAGAAGCCAGCTATCTGAAATTTTCTAAAAGATAGTCAAGTTTTAAGAGGCGATAACTTCAGTGAAATTTGGCTGGTTTCGCGTAAAAACCTTGCGTAGCTCTCATATTTTAGCTCTCATTTATGTACAACACTGTTAATTATGTACTCTACTTCGCTTTTTTTTTGGGTTAACCAGATATGCGGGTTAACGGTTACTAAATTTAACTTTTTATATTGTATTTTGTAAGTATGATAAAGAATTTAAATCTAATTTTTCTTTTTTTTTTTTGTCATTCATTTTGAAAAGCATCTTTAGTTTAGATCCATCAATTATAACCGAACATGATCTTGATTCCCATATACTAATGCCATATATGATACTAAAATTTATTTGGAATTAAGATTTTTTGAAAGAAATAATAAATATAAAATGAATTCAATTTAGAACACAACAATTGCCTCCTTATTCCTTTTTTTAGAATCTTAAGGCCGCATAGGCCATTTTTAGAATAATTTAACAAGAAAATTTTGAGAAACTTATTTTCATTTTTAATGATAATATTTAAAGATTAGTTTCAACTATTCGACTATTATTGAAGAGTGTTAAGTTATTTGTAAATCTTTCTAATATCCTAATAGCTTTTACTTCAAAAACGGGGTCAATTTAAAGTATATCTAATGATATATGCTTTTCGTATTTCGTATTATGCTTAAGAATCATTTTAATTTAAAAATTATTTTGCCAATAATTTAATTTTAATTTAAATCACATACATATTTCGAAAACGATAATTTATTATAAAAAAAAAAATCTAATTTTCTTTAAATACTACAAAGTAATGAAAAACCAATAATTTGTTCTATTTCCTTATTATATGCTTTTCGTAAGAAATAATGAAATATTTACGATTTTATCAGCTAATTTTCTTTTTTTTTACTACTACTGTTTTATATACATGTATGTATGTTATACTATACTATATATATATATATATATTTATACATA
The DNA here is from genome assembly GCA_947095535.1 of Poecilobothrus nobilitatus. Taxonomy (NCBI): domain Eukaryota; kingdom Metazoa; phylum Arthropoda; class Insecta; order Diptera; family Dolichopodidae; genus Poecilobothrus; species Poecilobothrus nobilitatus. Next base: position 172,335,491 of record OX352774.1, read on the forward strand.
ATAATAATATAAGATATCAAGGTTAAACAATTGATATCATATTAATGGAAAGGTCATTAATATTCAATCATAAATTAATTCAAAAAAACAAATTTTCTTCCTTTATATATTTTATATACTCAGTATATATTCAGTTTTATATATCTACCTATTTATATATAAATGTAACTTCTTATTATATACATTAACAGTTAGTTATTTTTTTTTCCTTTTTTTTTATCGTAATTATAATTTTTTAGGCAATTAGAAAAAACAGTTATTAACATTATTACGTAATTAATTTACTTACATTAAATTTACGAAATTATGAAATATTTATTTATTATTATTTCAACATTTTGGCGTTTTTTTTGTTTTATTTTTTTTTTTTTTTTTTTTTTTTTATTATAAAAACGAAAATAAAAATATTATAATTTCTGTGTTGTGAAAAATTTGACCGTAAAACTTTTTATACTCGCGGTATGCTTTAAAAAAAAAAAAAACAAAGATTTAACAATGAGATGAGTAAAACTTTAATTTAAACAAGGCAGAATGTAAAACAACGGTGTTTAAAGGTAAACATTTTCCAAAAGATAATACAAACTGTTTAACATACTGTGACTTACACAAAAATTTGAAAATTTCATAAGAAAAAATGTGAAAATAGGACATTTTTGAAATTTTGAGGGGCTATAAGTCCGGAATCCTATATAACTAAGAAAAGCCGTTAACACACGTAAAAATATATTATTAAACCTTTAATTTTCATGTCTTGCCGAAGAAAAATTTTAGAGGTGCCTAAGTTACAGGTGTCTAAAAATAGCAAATTTTCAATTTTTGAGGCGAAATAACTCTTAAAGGGGGAGTGGTCCGAAAAAATTTTCTGAGCAAACTTTTACTAATTCTAAAAGTTCTTTCTTGCCTCAAAATTTCAAGCTTCTATCTAGAAGCGTGCCGGAGTTATGAAAGTAGAAAAATCATGCAAAATTTGGTTTTCACATAACGATAAATTTAAATACTAAATTTAAAAACATTGTATAATTTTGATATTAATTTACAAAGATAAAAGAAATACCTGTCGAATGACGTTTTCAGATTGAAAAAATCTTAAGCAGAACATAAGATATATGCATTTAAAAATAGGGCTTTTTCAAAGTTTGGGGGGCTGTAGCTCCGTAATGGGGGGGGCTACATGAAAAAGTTGTTCCACAAAATTATTTTTTTTATAAGACCTACCTATGGTTATGGTTAGGTTAATTTTTTTTCTCTATCTTTAACAGTGTGGAAGTTTTGTAAACAGACGGAAGGACGGACGGACGGACGGACGGACAGAGTGAAACTAATAAGCACATTTTTTCAAATTTTTTTTGGAAATGTGCTAAAAAACTGTTAATACATGTAAAAACATAATTTTGGATCTTTAATATATGACTGTTACTTTGTTAAAATTTGTACAGGGGTCTAAAAATAAAAAAAATTTTCAATTTTTGAATCCCACATATAATAAAGGGTTGGCCTATAAGATTAATGGTCTATATTATTAAAATTTATAATAAAGGCATAGTACAAAAAAAATTCTGAAATAACTAATACAACGGGTTCACGGTGGCCTAGTCGGTAAAAGCGTACAAAATACACTGTAAACACCTAGGGAATGTAGGTTCGAATCCCATACGCGTCGTAAGAGTTGTTCCCCCTTACGACAAATACAGCCACATTTGAAAAGAAAAGGTTGCGTAATTTCTTTGTTACATTTATGTGACAGGGAAATGCACTAAGAAAAAAAACAAAAAAAACTTATACAACTCTGAAAGATCTTTCTTATACCCAAAATTCAAAACTCTATCTCCAAACGTTGCGAAGATATGAATATCTCCAAACGTTGCGAAGATATGAAGGAAGCAAAATTTTGTTTTTACATAACGATAAATTTAAATACTAAACGTTAAAAAATTGTATAATTTTGATATTAATTTATATCGGTAAAAAAAATCTGTCATTTGGTGTTTTTTAGAAAAAAATGAATTAAAAAAATGTTGAGCTGAACCTTAGGTATATATATTTAAAAATAATGCTTTTTCATATGTATTTTGAGATAACTACTGCAACTTCGTAACGAATCATGAAAATGTTGTCCTACAAGATGTTGCCTTAAAAAACATATGGTTGGTTAAAATTTTATTGTTCTATCTTAAATGGTGTAAAAGTTTTGTAATCAAACGGACAGACGGATGCACTAACGGACAGATACTCTGCCGTCCAGACGGATAGAGTGAAACTAATAAGCAAACTTTTTTAAATTACGCAACTCAGAATTTGTTTCGATTTAGAGCGATCTTTTTAAAAGTTTCTAAACTTAAAGTGATTTTTAACTTCAGCAAAACTATTTGCTCACAATTAGAAAATTTAATCATTAAAAACAAAAATAAAATAAATAAAACAAAAAAAAAACAACCAAACTAACACACATTGATTATTTCTCTTACCTTTACTAATTATTTGAAATAAGCAACTAATTAATTATTTTATTTATTAGAATTGCTTTTATTTACCTTTAATTGTTAGTAGTAGTAATGATTAAAATTCTACTACTATAATATAGAAACATATTATTCTATGTATATATAGTTGGTTATTTGATTAACATAATGTATTTGTGAACAAAGGGACAATTTTTATGGATGTCAACACGAATAAAACCAAAAAAAAAAAAAATATTTTTTTGCAGGGGTCGATAAACTTTTAAAAATTAAGGAATCATTTTTGTTATGGAAAAGTACATGTTAATTAAAGTAAACTTAGATTTCTAGATTTTAAATGGAGTATATATAAATGCAATCTCCTCTTATAAACGAAAATAATGAAAATGAATAGGGTGAGCATATTGCACTTGTTTTTTTTTTTTTGTGGAAAATTTAACGATAGTCGAAAAGTATTGATTTGAATAGTTTGATATTCAATTTAATTCAGTTTAATGAAATCAAATTAAAAGCTGGAAGTAAAATTTATTTATTTATTTAGCATAAGAAGAGGGGATCGATTTAAATCCTTATAGATTACAATAATCTTATAATTTTTTTTTTTTTTTAATGCATTTCTCTGCCACATAAATGGAAATTACACAGCCTTTCCTGTTTAGGCGTAGCTGTAAATATCATAAGGTGGGATAACTCTTTCCACGTGTGTGGGATTCGAATCCACATTCCCTCGGTGTTTACAGCGTATTTTATACGCTCTTACCCACTAGGCCACAAAGGCCACAAATTGTATTTATTAGTATTTCGAGATCAAAATCAATTGTTGGTTTTTATTGGTATTAAATATAAAGAAAACAAGGAAAAATGTAATTGGTCTGCCTGTCCGTCTATTTATAAAACTTATGCACATTTTAAGAAAGTATGTACAATTAAATTTTAATCATGCATACGACACTTAAAAAAAAAATAATGTTGATAGAAACACTTGTTTATGTAGCTTCACCGGTTACGACCTCATTTGGCGCACGTCACAATTCCAAACTATTTTCATTGTCTTTTGGAAAATGTGTTCCTTCAAAAATCTTTGTTTTACATTCTTTTTCAAAATAAGTTTTAATTCAAAATTATATATACTCAATCCAATCCAAACTGAAATTCATTTGTAAAAAATTAAACTATGCAAAAAAAAAAAACATGAAAACAAAATTGATGCATCGTTTGAGGTAAAACCGTTAAAAATTTGATCCGATAATTTTGTGAATGTAGAACCAAAACTTTTTTTGATTTTCCAATTTTTTAATATTAAATGTCTTTCAAACTCCTAAACTTAGAAAAAGATTTTCATCCTAAATAGAGTTTAGAAAGATTAATTTAGCTTTTTGCTTCCCAGCTGTCTACCCAAAATTCGGTAATGTTTACCACGAAGCTCACATACTTTTTTCTGTAGTTTGTCTTATTTTCAACATTTAAAAACATATTTTCAAATTGGGCTAAATTGTGAAGCCTTAATAATGAAGTTAGACCGGGTTATGAAAAATGATAGCCAGGGCTTTCCGTAAAACTTGAGCAAGTTTCTAAAGTATCCTTAAATTCCTACTAAAGTAAAATATTTTGTGTACTAAATTAAATACTTTGAACTAAATTAACATAATAAGCCTAAATTAATACATTGAAATAAAAAATCAAATCTAAACTTTCTTTATTATGTTTTTTTAAATTTTACTTTTCTTTTGTTTTTGATTTATCATTACGCATTATTAATTTACCTTAAAACAAAACAAATAACCATAAAACAATAACCATAAATTAGAATATAGATACAGTTAACAGTTTTCTCAAACCAAGTATACCTAACATATAGTAGGGGACTCATCACTCAAACTTCTACTTCATTTGTACGTAAGTAATACTACATTTGATAGTCAGAGCTTGAGAAGTGAACACAGAATCGCTATCATACTTGAGAGTCAAAGCATAAATAGAAACATTACTGCGGCTATCAAATATGATAGTTGTAGAAGTCAATGTGTTAAAAGAATCAAATTCGTTTCAAAGTCACAATTGCTTTATATAATATAATAGCAAAAATCTCTTAAAAGAAGAAAAGATTTTTACAAGAGTAGGTTCATAAATATATTATCATTTTTTAGCACATTTCCAAAAAAAATTTTGAAAAAATATATCTACTTGTTTCACTCTGTACGTCCCTCCGATCAACCGTCTGTCTGTCTGTTTACAAACTTCTACACCGTTAAAGATAGAGAAAACAAATTTAACCATGGATAGATCTCATGTAGCCCCATCAATTACCGAGCTGCAGCCCCTCAAACTTTATCTCATGTTCTACTTATTATTTTTTCAATCTGAAAACACCATTCCACAGGAATTTTTTTTATCTTTGCAAATCAACATTAAAATTATACAAGTTTATTAAATTAAATATTTAAATTTACCGTTATGTGAAAACCAAATTTTGTATAATTTTTCTATCTTCATAACTTCGGTACTCTTTTAGATGGGACTTTAAACTTTGAACTAAGAAATAACTTTTAGAATTAGTATCAGTTTCCTCAGAAAAATTTTTTGGATCACCCCCTGTTTATGAGCTATTAAGGTTCAAAAATGAAAATTTTCTATTTTTAAACACCTGTAACTTAGGCACGTACACAAGACATCTTCCGTAAGACATAAAAATTAATATATAATATATTACTGGAGCATATATTTTTATGTGTGTAAACAGTTTCTTTTAGTTGTATAGTCCAGAGTTACAGTCCCTCAAAATTGCAAAAAAATCCTATTTCCAGATGTATATATCTCAGGTTCTGCGCAATAGTTTTACAATCTAAAAATATTATAAGACCGAAAATTTTCTTACCTCTATAAAACAATATCAAAATTATCCAATATTTTGTAATTTATTATTTAAATTTACCGTTATGGGAAAACCAAAATTTGCATCATATTTCTCTTTTTATAACTCCGGCACGCTTTTAGATAGGAACTTGACATTTTGAAACAAGAAAGAACTTTTACAATTAGTATAAGTTTTCGCAGAAATTTTTTTTGCAACACCCTCCCCCTCTGTTCATAAGTTATTAGGGCTCAAAAATTGAAAATTTGCTAAAAAGTCCTATTTTGCAAATTTTTCTAATATGAAATTTTCAAATTTTGGTGCAATTCACAATTCCAACCAGTTAGCATTATCTTTTGGATATGTGTGTTTTTAAAAACCGTTAGTTTACATTCTGCTTTGTTTTTCATTAAATTTTGACATAAATTTTACAATTTTAAAAATTTTCCGTTAGGACTTGTTTCAAAAATTAAACAAACAAACTCCTTATATTAAGTTTGAAAGTTTTATTCTATTATTGCAGTCAATTATAAATAATTTCGAACGTAATTGAGAAAAATAAACACAAGGGTCTATTTTTACATAAAATCACGTTACAGCACTAAAAAAATTAATAAATGACATAATATTTTTATGGCAGAAAAAACAATTTGTTGATATAACCAAAAAAAAACAAAAAAAAAACTCACCTTTAAAAACAAATCAATTATTGAAACGTCAGTGTTAAATCCATTACGAAAACATCGAAGTTTGGAATTTTTTTTTGGTTGTTTTTTATTTTCATAATTTTTAATTTCACCAACTTTCACAATTTATTTTTTTTTTTTAATTAAATTTATATTTTAACTTAACTTATTTTTTAAATTTTCTTTTTAAATTTTACTTAATTGTTGTTTTTTTTTTTGTTTTAACTACATATGTATTGTTGTATATTTTCGACTTTTTTATTTTTTTTTTTTTCCTTTTTTTAATTTTTCAATATTTTATTAATTTATTTTTATTTTTTCTTTTTAAAAATTATTTCTATAGTTATGAAAAAGATAAGAAAAATACCACATTAATAACATTTCAGTACTAAAACGAAACATATAAGAAAATAAGGAAAAACAAAAAAAAAAAAAAAACAAATCAGGATCAGAATAACAACATTGAAAAATACATAAATAAACAACAAGAGGAAAAAATTTTTTTTTTGTTTGTGTATTTTAACAATTTTTATTTTTGAAATTACAAAATAAATTTTTTTTTACCGTAGACATAACGGCGTCAAAGCGTAACTCAAGTAAAACTGATTTTTTTTTTTTCTGTTTTTCTTCTTGTTTTTTTTTTTCCAAAAAAATAACACATCTATACTTACAAACTTACATATATGTTTAAATTTATATTATGAGCGAACGAACATTCATTAAAACAATGTATACATTCACTTTTCTTTTTTTTTTTGTTCATACATATGAATATTTTTTATACATATGTAGGTATGTATATATAGATATGCATTTTACATACATGTTATTTTTATTTATATAAATATATCCATATATAAAAACAGAAACATATTCATACATATAGATTTGAATATATATAAAAATATTTTTATTTTTTTTTATTAAAAATTTCTTCTCATACAAATGAACATATCCATATGTATATATATATAAGTATATAATATGTATATGTATTTAAGGGAAAATTTTAAATATATAAAGAAGAAAACCTTACAAAGTCTGACAGACACACATTCACACAAACTTAAAATAATAACAAAAAATAAAATAAAGAAATGAAAACATATATATATATATGAATATATGTATGTATAAAGGATATAAGGAGTATAAGGACATTATCATTCAAAATCCATTCTCTATATTCTAGTCCATTCAATTCATACAGGTGTATTTTGATTTGTAGTGGAAAAAAAAAAAAAAAAAAACTACTCAAATTAAAGGTGAACATTTTTTGTTATTTTCTATGAAAAATAACAAAAAAAAAATCTTTTTTTCACTACCAACAATTTTTAACAATATATTTTTTCTTTAAATTCTATTTTACGCTGGTTTTTTGTCTCTTTCTTTTTTTATTTCCAAAACAAAAAAACAAAAACCTGAAAAACAAAATTTTTACAAATTCAAATAACCAAAAAAAAAATCATTGCATTTAAATTAGAAATTACAATAATTAAAGCTTAAAAAAACATAAAAAAAAGCAAATAAAAACAAAAATAATAAAAAACTGAAAACGGAGCACCTTTCAACTCTAGTTTCTATATTATGTACTTATGTATACCTATACTATATAATGTTATATACGTTTATTACTTTTTAAAAAATAGAAAAAGAAAAATTCAAAATTTGAAATGACAGCACTGAAAAGTAAAAAAAAAAAATCAGAAACAGTGTGGACAAAAAAAATGAGGACAAAGGACACAACATTATAAACAAAAAAAAAAAAAAAACTACTGAGGTTAGCAAAAAGTAAAAATGAAAATTTAAAGGAATTTTATTTTTTTTTTAATTTTAATTAATCAAAGCACGAGTCATCGTATCACATCATATGTTTATGTTATGTATGTATATGTGATTGTTTAATTTATCTATATATTTATTAAATATGATATATTTTACATATATATGCATATGTATATATATATTATATTTTCTATACTTTCATACCACACAACACAAATATATATATATTTGTATATACATATATACAATTTTCAAATAATATCCTTTTTAAATTTACGAATAGATAAGAAGAGAGTATAGAAAATTTTATATTATTATTTATAATATTATAATTATATATATATATTCATATTATATTATGTATTATATAGGTATGTAATTTTATAGAAAACAAAAAAAAACAAAAAAAAAACAAACAAACAAAAAATAAAATATGATTTTTCTTTACTTTTCTATTTTTGTTGTTGTTATGTGTATTGTAAAAAAAAAAAAAAAAAAAAAAAAAAAACAAAACTATGACACAACACTAACAATTTTTACGAAAATTTTTCAAAATTTCGCTAAAAATGGGAAAATTTAACTTTTTTTTTTTTTTGTTTTCAAATATTATATCTTTACCTTTTTTAATCACACATTAACACTTTAATTAAGAGTTTTCCATTTTTTTTTTTTTTTATTAATATTTAAATATTCCTTTTATAGTTGGTTGAATTTTTTTTATTAACTGATTTTTAACTGATTTGATATTATATTACGTTGTTCTGAACCCAGAATTTTTATAGTAGAAAATCTTCAAAATCCCGGTTTAATTTCAATTTTTCAGACAGAGAATTTTACAAATTGTATAACATTATATTTACTTTCAGTTTTTTATATAATAAATTGGTTATATTCTGGTTTTTCTTTATATTTATATTTTATTTAAAAAAAAAAAAAAAAAAAAAAAACTTTAAAATTTTTGGTTTTAAAGCTTAAAAAAAATTTTTTTTTAAATCATCCTCCCAACCCAGTCATACAAATAAATAAGTTAACGATCCCGATGAGACTCGACGACGACGAGTAGTAAATTTTGTAATTTCAGCACGATTAAAAAAAAATTTTCTTTGGTTTTTTGTTTTTTTTTTTTGATTTTTATTTTTCTTTATTTCTTTAATAATTTTCTTTTTTTTTTTTTTTTAAGTAACACTCCTTTATTTTATAACTGTAATGAATAATTAGATTTGTTTTTGGTTTTATATTTATTTGTTTTATTGTTTTTCTTTTTTGTTTTTATTTTTTTTTTTCCTTTTTTTTTTTTATTGTAAATTTTTAATATTTAATTTTAATATATAATTTTTTTTTCAAATTCATTCATCTTTTCTTTTATTTTTAATATTGAATTTTATTTAATTTTTTCTTCTATTTTTGTATCTTATTGTTCTTTTAACACCTTTTATTAAATTTCTTTGTATTTTTTTTTTCTTTTTTTCTTTTTAATTTTAAATAAGAAATAAATCTTTATTTTATTTTAACAATTACAATTAAATCACTAAAATAATAATATAATATTATAACAATTAAACAAATATAGTGAATTAATAGTAGGTGGTTGGATCGAAAATATAGAAAAAAAAAAAATTAATAAAAATTTTTCCAACCCAAAAACGGGAGTAGTAAGTAGTGTTAATAATAAAACGCGCGACGATGACGACACGACAACACGGCAACAGAGCAAAGACAAGAAGAACTTCAATATAATTTAAAGTATTTTTCATATTCTTCAAAAAAAAAAAAAAAAAATGAAAAATAAAAACAAAAACAAAAAAAAAAAACGGGAAAAACAAAAATTATACCCGTAATCTGGTGAGTACATTTTATTATTATATTATGTTTTTTCTTTTGTTGTTTTTTTTTTTTTTTTTCTGTAATAACAAAGTAATATTATGTACATACAAATGTGTTTATATTATGTAGAACCTTTGTTCGTTTTTTTTTTATGTTATGTATAATGTATACACATAAATTTTTATTGTATATATTTACTTGTATACATTTATTTTAAAATAAAACAGATTCCTAATTTTATAAAATTTCAGAAAGAACTCCTATCTCCTGTAGTTCTGTATAATAAACAGAACCTTTTTTTTTTATAAATACATACATACATTCATCCGCATATACATTTAAAATAAAACTCGCATAAATAATATTGTCTTCGGTATTTTTTTTTTTTTTTTTTTTTATATTTATTTTCGTCCTTTTAACATCAAAGTATTTGTATTGTAGGAGAACCACCCCCGAAAATATAAAAATATTAACTCCGAAAATTCATTCACTACACACAAATATAAATTTTTTTTTTTTTTTTTTTATTATTATTTCCGTTTTGTTTGTGTTCTTTGTATTTTATTGTTTTTTAAATTTCCACTCACAATATAATAAAAATTATACATACAGCTACAACTATATTTTCATTTCTTTCTTAACACACAACTGCAAACGAATATAATCCGAAATTTCTTATCAAAACTTATAAAAAGTTTTTCATTTAAAAATGTAATTACAAAAAAAAAAATGGAGCTTTTGGGTAAAAAGTAAAAAGAAAATAAAAGAAAAAAAATTTGCAATAGTGTCAATGCAAATGCTCTAAAAACGTGATTATGTTGTGAATTATTAAATTTTTTCTCTTACTTTTTTTGTTTTATTTTGTTTTTTATTTGAGTTCTCTTTTATTTAATGGCTTGCGCTCTTGACTATAATTTAGAGATAGAAGAGAAATAAAATAACAAAACAACTAAAACTAACTAAGCAAGAAATAAAAATTGAGAAATAAATTCTCTACTTGTTTACAAAAATGTGGAAAATTATTTTGATAAGGGAGAGGCTCTTTTCAAATTTTTTTTTTTTTTGTTGCAAAAGCAAAAAAAAACAAAAAAAGAAGAAGAAGAGAAAAATAATAATTTAATCAAATAAATTTAAATGTCAGGGAAAAATGTAGGTTAAAAATTTTTTTAGTGGATTAGTTTTAGAAATTGCTTTTTTTTTTTTTTTGGTATTTTTGTTAATTTGTTTTGTTCATAATTTTCCATTTATTTGGTAATGTGTAGTATCTTCAAATCTTAATTATAAGTTCCCGAATAGTAAGGAAATATTATAAAACCTTTTAATTAAAATTAAACTCTGTTTTTTTTTTTAAATTAAACCTATTTTTTTCAGTCAAATTAATTTGATTGGAAAAAGCACATTTAAATTATAAAAAAGGATTTAATTTGAATGAAAAGTTGTTTAATGTTTTTATGAAAAAATGTTGAATTTGGATGAAAAAAAACTTTAAATTGAATGAAAATTTTTTATATTTGACTGTAAAAAAGTATATAGTATAACTTATTATATAAAAAATATTAAAATAAAATAAAATAATTTTTTTTTTTTTTAAATGCATTTCTCAACACAGGCGTTCCAGTTCAAGCGTAGCTGTAAATGTTGTAAGGGAGAATAACTCTTACGAAGTGTGTAAGATTCGAACCCACTCTCGGTGTTTACAGCGTATTTTATATGCTCTTATCCACTATTCCATCGAGGCCCCTATAAAATAATTTAAATTTACTTTTATAAACCGTATTATCAACACATTTCTAATAATGTCTGATTACTTTTTAAACTGGGAAATAGAGTCTATAAATAAAAACATTAATTAATATCTAACATTTCCTTATTTTTTAGATTATTTTTCGCAATTTTTTTAATAGATCTAAAAATGTTGATGAAATAAAATCTAATTATATGAATGAAACAATATATAATACTATTGATATCTAAATGACTGTAAAAACCCATCATAATATTAAAATTAAATTAAATCTAAAAATCGAAAAAAACGAAACGAAAAAATTAAAAAAAATAAAATTATATCCAAAATAAAATGTATTTTTCAAAAATGAAAACAAAGTTGAAGTTTTATGTTCAAATAATCTTTTACAGTGGCTCGTCAACCCGGATAAGAAAAAGTCGTTGAAATTCTTTGAACTAAGCTGTTTTCCTGAATTTTCATCATTCCTCAAAATCTCAAATATAATGTGTTTTATAATGTAATACATTTTGGAAAAAGCGTATACCGCTGATTTAGCAACCAACTCTAAAATCCTTCCTAATTATTTTATAACATATACACATTTGAAGATCAAATGAATTTAACGTTCAACAATATTTTTTTCGATAATATTTAAAAGTAAATGAAATAACATTTGAAAAATTTTACAGCTTCTTTAGATGTTATTTCATGTTTTACTTTTAGGCGCTATTTTGCAATGCCTCTTAACAAATTTCGAATGAATTATTTACTAATTTAAATTGGATTGAAAATAAAGATAATCAATCAGTATTTTAAGTCACTATAATAATAAATGACTTAGTGGGATGCCTTATGCTCCTTATAGGAGTGGTAAATAGAAATAAAAAAATTAAAAAGATACTTGAACTATACCAGCTGTTTATTAAAGAATATATTTTTCTATTTAGAGATTGAATTTTTTTTAAACTATCGTGACATAACCATAAAAACAAACATAAACTTATTTTAAAAATAAAATGCTTTCTTTTTTATACCCGTATGAACTATGTTCAAGGGTATAATGAATTTGCCATTACGTTTGTGACACCTTAAAGGAGTCGAGCTAGATATAGTGTCAAAGGTATGGATCGGCTCAGAATCGAATTCTGAGTCGATTAAGCCATGTACGTCCGTCCGTCCGCACGATAACTCAAAAAATAAAGGAGCTAGGGGCTGAAATTTTTTTTACGTCACTTTTGCAAAATTGTTAGTTTTGCTATTTAAATCCAACATTTTCGGTCGGCGGGTTCGAGTAGCTGCCATACAACTTCTATCTTTATATAGAAATAACTCAGTATCTATTCAAGCTAGGTTTCTGAAATTTTGCAAATGATGATCAAGTTTTATGGCAACAGCTTCTGTAAAATTTGGTTGTGTTGGGGCGGCGGGTTCGGGTAGCTGCCATACAACTTCTCCGTTTAAATGAGAATAACTCAGTGTTTATTGAAGCTAGGAATCTGAAATTTAGCAAAGAGGTGTCGAGTTACATGCCAACAACTTTTGTAAAATTTGGTTGGTCTAGAGCAGCCGGTTCAGGCTTCTTGCACCTCTTGGAACCTAATGAAGCTAGGCGTCTGAAATTTTGCAAATGATGATCAAGTTTTATGGCAACAACTTTTGTAAAATTTGGTTGTGGTGGTGCGGCGGGTTCGGGTAGCTGCCATACAACTTCTCCGTTTAAATGAGAAAAACTCGGTGTTTATTGAAGCTAGGAATCTGAAATTTAGTGAAAAAGTGTCGAGTTGCATGCCAAAAACTTTTGTAAAATTTGATTGGTCTAAAGCAGCCGGTTCAGGCTTTTTGCATTTCTTGGAACTTAATGAAGCTAGGCGCAATAGATTCGGGTAGCTATCATACAACTCCACAATTTACATAAATATATCTCTGTAGTTCGGTACAAAACATCTGAATGTTTTTAAAAGATGATCCAGTTTTATAGAAACAGGATATATTACGTTCATACGGGTATCCCAGAGTTGACACAGTCTACTCTACTGCACTCTTCCTCGTTTTTTTTAATATTTTAGAGAAAAAATTAAAAATATGACATACATATTAAATCAATACAACTGAATTTATTAAATATTTTTTTCTTATTATTATAACTTTTACAAATAATTCACAAGAAATGGAACAAATCTTACATTTAGAAGCTATTATACATGGTTTAGTATTAATATTCTATAGATACATATATGTATTTTATAAATAAATTTATTTCAATCTACAACATTATCTTTAATATGAATCTTTAATTTTTAAAATATTAACATATGAAATCATTAATATATGAAATGAAAAACATACTTTTCTTTACAAATTTTCCTTTTCTGGTTTTATAATTTTTCCATCACGTATTATAATAATTTGTGGCTTATTATCAAATTTAATATAATTCCAATCATTAGCATCATCATCATCATCATCATTCTTATCATTTTTATCATGATCTTTATTATCATTATTTTTATCACAAATTATTTTATTATCACAATATTTTTTAAAGGAATCCGGATTTTTAATTTCAAAATCTAAACTATTCTTTGAATCTGGATATTCTGGAGGAGAAACATGCTTTAAATTTGCAATTCGTTCCATTATTTCTTTATGTTTGTTAGATTGATCATTGATCTGATCAAATAAAATACGCAATTTTTCAAATATATTTGTTGGTAATTTATCATTTTTAGAGCAATTTTCAAGTTTTATAAGAATTTTTTTCCCATCTATTATGATTGGAACGTAACCATTGGGAATTTTGTCAATTTCTTTATGTTTTAATTCTGTTAAAGGTTTAGAATCATGTTTTTCTTTTGAATCATTATTAATTACATAAATTGGATGCTTTCGTGGATCTGAGAAAATGTTCAAGTCAATCATACTATTAGGATTAGCTTTAAGAACAGTTAAAGGACTGAAAATTGAGAAAAACTTAATTTTGATAATTTGAAAAAAATTTAATTTAATTTATTACCTTGGGATAGCATCTGTATAATTAATCAGCAGTATTAAAACAAAACCATATAAAATAATAAATATTATTTTATCAATCATCTTGAAAATTTTATTTTTTTTTCTAAATATTAACAGAAAAGTTGTAATTTTACTTAAATTTGAACTTCATTTGATAGATTAAATAGAATATATTATAATATTTATAGGTTTAAAAGATATCATGTAGCACGTTCATAGTTTAATTCGTTAAAAAAATTTCGTATTTTTAAAGAAATTTAAAACTTAAAAAATTAAAAAAAAATTTTTTTTTTTGTAGAAAATTATGATATACGATATTCTGTTATCAAAATCATGATCATATCATTTTTTTTTTTACATTCTAAGAATATTTAGTGAAATTGAAAACTTACACATAATAATTTATATGTAATTAGAATACGAATAAGAAATTTACTTTATTTTATATAATTAATTGATTAAAATACTTTTTTTTTATTTTAAAAACGATTTAATTTGTATTTCTATATTCCATTTAGTCTAATAATATTTTTATATATATAAGAATTAAATGCTTTTAAATTTTTTAACATGAACACAAACTATGAATCAAAAACTAAATAATTAAAGTTGAGTCAATCAGTTCAGCCAAGAGTTATGCAATCATAACCAAAATGTTCCGAAAATATTTTACTAAAATTAATACGTAATAGTATTCGACCTATAATGGCCTTAGTAGCCAATGGTTTTGTAATATTGCATTATTCTATGTGATTTGTAATATTAATATAAAAAAAAAATAAAATAAATTTTAGTAGAATTCAATAATGTGTATATATATCAAACTGCGGAAGAGTATAAAAGAAGAAAAGATTGCGCTCACCAGTGTAATAAAGAAATAATCCATTAGAGCATGCGTAAACCTACATAAAAAAATAGAAGCGGATTAAAAGCATTTTTATTCCAAGAAATGCTTGTACCATAAAGCTAAAGTAACGGATGTATACGGTTTAAATGGTTTATTATCCAAAATATATCATCACCATAACGATGAGTATATAATGTTGCCCTATTATATCATTAAACAAGGTAGAATGTAAACCAACGGTTTTTAAAAGCGCACATTTCCAAAACTCAATACAAACTGTTTAGAAGTGTGACTTACACAAAAATTTGAAAATTTCATGTAATAAGAAAAAATGTGAAAATAGGACATTTTTGAAATTTTGAGGGGCTATAAGTCCGGAATCCTATATAACTAAGAAAAGCCGTTAACACACGTAAAAATATATTATTGAAGCTTTAATTTTTATGTCTTGCCGAAGAAAAATTTGTACAGGTGCCTAAGTTACAGGTGTCTAAAAATAGCAAATTTTAAATTTTTGAGGCGTAATAACTCTTAAAGAAGGGGTGTTACCAAAAAATTTTCTGACGAAACTTATACTAATTCTAAAAGTTCTTTCTTGTCTCAAAATTTCAGGTTCCTATCTAAAGGAGTGCCGGAGTTATGAAAAAAGAAATTTCATGCAAAATGTGGTTTTCACATAACGGTAAATTTAAATAGTAAATTACAAAATATTACATAATTTTGATATTGTTTTATATAGATAATAAAATTTTCAATCTTCTGGCGCTTTTAGATTGCAAAATTATTACGCAGAGCCCGAGATATATACATCTGAAAATGGGGCTTTTTTGCAATTTTGAAGAGCGGCAACTTTGGAACCCTTTACAATTAAAATAAACCTTTAACACACGTAAAAATATATTATTGTAGCTTTAATTTTTATATCTTGCAGAAGTAAAATGTGTACAGGTTCCTAAGTTACAGGTGTTTAAAAATAGCAAATTTTCAATTTTTAAGCCCTAATAGCTTATAAACAGGGGGTGGTCCGAAAAAATTTTCTGAGCAAACTTATACTAATTCTAAAAGTTCTTTCTTGCCTCAAAATTTCAAGCTTCTATCTAGAAGCGTGCCGGAGTTATGAAAGTAGAAAAATCATGCAAAATTTGGTTTTCACATAACGGTAAATTTAAATACTAAATTTAAAAAAATTGTATAATTTTGATATTAATTTACAAAGATAAAAGAAATACCTGTCGAATGACGTTTTCAGATTGAAAAAATCTTAAGCAGAACATAAGATATATGTATTTAAAAATAAAGCTTTTTCAAAGTTTGAGGGGCTGTAGCTCCGTAATGGGGGGGGCTACATGAAAAAGTTGTTCCACAAAATTATTTTTTTTATGAGACCTACCTATGGTTAAAATTTTTTTTCTCTATCTTTAACGGTGTAGAAGTTTTGTAAACAGACGGACGGACGGACGGACGGACGGACGGACGGACGGACGGACGGACGGACGGACGGACGGACGGACAGAGTGAAACTAATAAGCACATTTTTTCAAAATTTTTTTGGAAATGTGCTAAAAATGAAGGGCTACCATGTAAGTGCATTAAATATAACTCAAGTAATCCCAAGACTAATCTACAAAAACTTGACAAGTATATTCCTGAAACGGATAAGCATTTAAAAAAAATTAATGATGAATGGAAACTTTACCAAAAAAAAAAAAGATTAACTCTTAAAATTAGGAAAATCAAAACGAATTATTAATAATAAAGATGAACTTTTGAAAAAAAAAAAAACAAAAAAGAAAGAGATTGTGTCAACTTTAGAATATCCGCTGTCCCATAAAATCATCTTTAGGGATGCCCCATCATCCCTAAATGATGATCATCATCATCGCTGTCCCATTTAATCATTTTTTAGGATGCCCCATGACTCTAAAAAGCTCAATAAAATTTAATCAAATTTTAGTAAATGAAAGATTACTGAATTAAGTATCAAGTAGATTTATGTAAATTTTAAAGTTGTATAGCAGCTATTCGAACGCGTTGCCTTTCACCAACAAAATTTCACAAAATATATTGCCATAAAACTTAATCTCATCATCTTTTATAAAATTACAAATTTCCAACTTTTTTAAGTTCCAAGATATAACAGCTATACCTGAACCCATCGCGCTAGAACATTCAAACTTCATAGCAGTTATTGCTATAAAACTTGATATATTTTTTAGGAAATTTAAAATATCTAACTTTATTAAGTACAAAAGTTTGAATGTTCTAGTGCGATGTGTTCAGGTATAGCTGTCGTATCTTGGAACTTAAAAAAGTTAGAAATTTGTATTTAGTGTACGATACTTATGTAAATTAAATGGTTAAATTTCAACTATTATTTTTCAAAATTTCAAATGTCTAGCTTAATGTAGTTTGATCATAGCGGTCATTACAATAAAACTTGATCAGTTTTTAGAAAATTTCGGAAGTTTAACTTTATTAAGAACCAAGATAAAAGAATATATGCTTATATAAAAATTTTTTATTCAAAAAATTCAGATTCCCACCAGATTTTTATTCACAAAATTTCAGATTCCTAGTTGCTATAAACCTTGAGTTATTTTTATATAAATAAAGAAGTTGTAGGGCAGCTACTTGAACACACCGATTGAACTTGCTCAATTTAAATACCATGATCTCTAAAGAACTACGCTCGCACCATTATAATAACAAAATAAAGGAAATAAACATTGAATTATTTTATTATACACTTACTTATCAGATTTTATAATTATCATATTTTTAAATTTATTTTTTTTTTTGGCCCATTACATTACATTACATTACATTTACCTTAATAAAAAATTAAAATGATTGAACTTTTCAAAAAATTCAAATAAATTGATTTGATTTTCAATAAATTTTAATTAATTTCACTCCATCCCCCATCTCTTTAAATATACAAAAACAAAAAAAAAAACAAAAATAAACAAAAAACAACAGAAAAAGAAAAGTTTTACCTTTAAACACTAACTTCCTATTTTTCTCCGTTTTTCTCAAACAGGATTTATCAAAAAGTTGTATACTAACACATACACAAATTATTATACTTACTATTAATTTTTTAACCTTCTGGTAAAAAAAAAAAAAAAAGAAAATTCCATATTATTATAATAATATAATATATGAAATAATGTATTAGTATTTGACATGCGTTATAACAGAGCGTAGTAAATTATATCCTTTTCTTAATTCAATTCCAATGACGGTATAATTATGTCAGACAATAGAAAAATTTAATTAGTAAATATTTAAATAACGTTAACTCTCCATTAGTTCTGACTGTTTTTTTTTTTTTATTAAGTTTAAATTTTGTATTAAGACTTTAGTGAAAAGTTTTATAGAAATCTGAAAAAATTTTTTATTTTTTAAATCCATATACAATATCCTTAAAACTCAATATCAGACAGAATCTAAAACTTCTTTACTCCTATATATTAATTTTAAAAATTAACTTCTAGAAAACTAAAAAATAACAATAATATTAAAATAACATAGAAAAAAAAAATTATTTTTTCAATTTCGTATTTTCAGTAGTAAAAAAAAAAAAGAAAAGAAACAATAAAACAATTTTCTCCTATATAATTATTACAATACGCACATGTCATTCTTAAATTTCAAAATCATATGGACATAAAAGTTTTTATTTTTTATTCTTTTTAAACTTTTATATCTTTTTCTCCTAGCATTTCTCCTTCAAGAATACACACCCACTCATATTACATTTAATACTGATAATAACCTAGTACACTTTAAAATCTAGAGTATAATAGTCATCATATTGAGTAATTAAATAATACATACATAAGTTTCACCTACATTTGAAGCTATACACGAGATTACACTACATATGTATGTACCATTTCAATACAAAACAAGAAAAATTATTTACTTTAAATTACTTGAAAAAATATTTACCTTGTTATAAGAGAAAATATTATCTCTGAATTCTGATATTCTCTCAGTTTAAAATAACTATTTGTTTGTTGGTATGTGCGATTCTATAGTCTGTATTCTGCAATGTAATGATATAATGATATAAATGTACATGTATACAATAACTATAACAATGTATTAATCATATAAGAATTTTACTGAATATTTTGTTTTTATAACGGTACCGAATATCAACACATATTACTGTTGTCATTACTATTTTTAAGGTTAGTTATGATGGTTGTTGTTTTTTGAATTTTGTGTACCATAACTCTCTACAGAGTACATCCAACCCAAAATTGCAACTTAGATTATATAAAGAAATAAACAGTTAGAAAATTTAACAGATAATATTTTTTATATAAACCTAAAATTTTCTTGATTTTTTTTTCTTTTTTATACGTTTTGTTCAGGCTCTAGAGACATTTTTTTTTTTTTAGATTTTGACGACAATAATCAAAAAGAGAGAAAAAAAAAAAAGAGATAGAAAATGATGAAATATACTCTTATTTAATTGGTGTAGGAAACTGAAAAATAAGATGAGAAAAAAATAATATCAAGTTCATGTTTAGTTCACGTTTAGGGCTTTTTTTTTTTTTTTTTGGATTTATTTCTTTTTGTTTTATAATACCAAAAATAAAAACAAAACGAGAAAGTGATTATGAATGGCAAAATGTTTGTACAACAACTAATAATAACAACAAAATGAGAAAATTATTAGGCAAGAAAATTAGAGTTATGTTAAATAAAAATACAAGGAGACTAAAAAAAAAAAATATATTTTAAAATTTAAACACAAATCATGAAAAATTTAATGAAAAATTTAATAAAAAGACTGAATGTAAACTGATTAGAATACTTAAATAGCAATTATTAGGTACATATATCTATTTAATATATTTTGTGGGATGTAAGATACTAATAAAACTTCTTAATATTTATAAAATATAGCAACAGGCGATTTTTTTTTTGAATAGCTACAATATTTCATTATTTTTATTTTCATTTCTTATCCAAAGCTTAATATTAATGAAAGAATACCCACCTGGTCAGAACAAATTTTTATTTATATAATAATATTATTTTCGCAACTCGTCATAAATGCCGGAAGTAAAGGAAGTCCTATTCTAAATATATTTTTAAAAAAAACCTAGAATGAGACAAAATGTCAAATAATGACTTTATAAAATTTTATTTTATGTTATATTAGAACCTACCTATATTATTTATGGTATTGTTTTTTTATGGAATATTTTTTCAAGATCGTAGTCGTAAATTTAAAAAAAATATAGAAAAACGTTTTCTTTCCAATTGAAATTCAGCTAATTGGCTCGAATTGAACCTGGTACCATAAATTTAGCAGCCAACGTCTTATCTACTACCTACACGATAATCTGCTTATAATTTAATTTGCAATAGTAGCTATAGTTAAAAAACAATTAAATAAATTAAGTTTCGACACTGATATGACGGATTTTATATATAACATTACTGCAAGCAAAATAAATAATATAACCTAATACTTATACCACAACTACACCTGAGAAGGAAAGCGTAATTTATTTACCCATCACACTTTGTATGTGATCGGGGACTAAAATAAATAAATAAAAAAAACCTTAAAATTGTTTTAAAATCGAATTGATAGTTAGTTCAGAAATGATTCAAAAAAAAAAAAACAAGGCAAAATGTAAACCAACGGTTTTTAAAAGCACACATTTCTAACAGATAATAAAAACTGTTTAGAATTGTGACTCGCACCAAAATCTTAAAATTTCATATAAAAAAAAATGTGAAAATAAGGCTTTTTTGCAATTTTGGGGCGGCTGTAATTCTGGAATCCTATACAATTAAAAAAAAACCATTAACACACGTAAAATATATTACTGGAGTTTTAATTTTTTTTGTCTTGGCAAAGAAAAATATGAACAGGTGCCTAAGTTACAGGTGTTTAAAATTAGTAAATTTTCTATTTTTGAGCTCTAATAGCTAATAAACAGGGGGTGATCCAAAAAAATTTTCTGATGAAACTTATACTAATTCTAAATGTTCTTTCTTGCCTCAAAATTACAAGCCTCTATCTAAAAGCGTGCAGGAGTTATGAAAGTAGCAAAATCATGCAAAATTTGGTTTTCACATAACGGTAAATTTAAATACTAAATTTAAAAAATATATATAATTTTGATATTGTTTTATAAAGGTAAAAAAAATTTCTGTCGAATGACGTTTTCAGATTGAAAAAATATTAAGCGAAACATGAAATATACACATTCAAAAATAGGGCTTTTCAAAGTTTGAGGGACTGTAGTTCCCTGATGGATGGAGCTACACGAAAAAGTTTTATGGAAACTACCCATGGTTAAAATTTTTTTCTCTATCTTTATCGGTGCAGAATTATTATAAACAGGCGGACAGACGAACGGACGGATATAGTGAAACTAATAAGCACATTTTTTCAAATTTTTTTTTTTCAAAGTGCTAAAAATAACCAGAGAATTTTTTTATAGGCAAAATCTGACACTGAACGTAAATGCTAAAAAACTTAAAGAAAATCTGATGCGAAAACTTTATTATTAGAACACAAATAGCCTAAAGTAAAATTAATATTAAACCTATATATTAAACTAATATCTATAATATAATACACAAGATGTTGGTGAGACCTTGCCAACATGTAAAAAAATATATTTTATATCTATAATAAAACACTCACACTGAATGTAAACTAAACTGGCAATGATGATATTTCTATATATTTATTTAATAATTTAAAATTTTATTACCAGAGAAACAAATCTTTGACTCAAAGTATTATCAAGAGACACAAACCGTTCATTAAAAATATAAATAAATTTAGTAAATATTATTACGAGTGACCAAATTTTCCACTAGAAGTATTATCAGAGACACAAACCGTTCATTAAAAGTGAGTACAGTCAAAAAAGGAATACATACTTAAAAAACACATTTTCAATCAAAATAAATTCAGCAAATTTTTAATTTTTAAATTTGACCGCCACGTCCATTATGAACTGGTCGCAGCGGTAAATTAAAAATAAATTATTAATTAATCTTCTGTTTTGGAAAAAAAAAATAAAAATAGGTACTCTTAATAAAATTAAAACGCCTGAAAGTGAAAAAGTGAGAGTGAGAAAAGTTTATAGTAAACCTCATATTTATAAGAAAAAAATAATAGGCCGATTTTATTCTTGATTTTATTTTCATTAGTATAAAAGCTGGTAAAAGCTTTGTAACATGTAACATACTTTAAAATAGTTTTGTTTATTTAGGTTGAAATTTAGATTTTGAAGCTAAATTTTGGTAGAACTGGTATAACATAAAATAATCGAATTTTTTTTATTAATATAAAATTCGGCAGACTTAAATAATTATATTTCATAACAGAAGTCAGAAACTTACTAAATATTATAGAAACGGATACTTTTCTTAAACAAAAAAGAAAAAATATATAGAAAATATCATTTTAGAAGCCTTCTCTCACAATAGATTCATAATTTTGTACTAATTTATTATTAGACCATTAAATTAAAAAGCTGTCGAAAACGACCGTCACAAAAAAAAGGCCCCGAAAATTTATGAAATTACATTATCAGAGACATGAATCTTTTATTAAGTATACCAAAGACCTCTTCCGAAGTACATTTAAATAAAATAAATTCAGCAAATTTTTTTCAAGCAAAAAGAAAATAAACGCAAAAGACTTGAAAGTAGTTTTGGTAATTAAAGTAATTTCGCGGCGAAAACAACTGTTTTTCATCGACATAAAAATTTTTTTTTAAAACTAAAGAAAAATAGAGAGTCTGGTAAAATTTTAACAAATATTAAAATTATTTAGATTATTGGTATTGTTTTAAATGTAACAAAAAAAAAAAAATGTCGTAGCGGTTGGTGTTGGTTGGTTTTTCGCCGGTTTTTATTGTGCACTTTATACATGTGTTTCAAACAATTTTTGAGATATCGGCACGAACTTTTACCCTGAATGTGTTTTTAGCTTGGACCATTTTTTCTCAATGATTAAAAAACTGTCAAAAATTACCGCCACGAAAAAACGGCGAGAAAAAATTAATAAACTGTACCCAACATTTTTAATTTTATGTGTTTAGATTTGTTTTATGTTTTTTTCTATTACAAGTAAGTAAGTGATTTCAACATTTTTTTAATGGTGATGATGTAAAAATGAAATTTTTAGGTAGTTTATTAAGGGAGTCAGTATGAGACCGTAAATGTTTTTAAATCTATAGAAATTGTGCAATTGCACAGGGGATTTTCTAGTTATATCTAACAACATTAAACCTATCTAACCTACAAACAACATGTAAATTATGACTCAATCAGTATGTGATTAATTCTCTAAAAAATACATAAAAATTAAAAAAAGGATCTCCAAGTATGCTGCAGTGATTAAAAGTGCAGGCTTAAATTCAGTTAAAATGCATAACTTTCAAATAGATTTTATGAACAATTAAAGTTTAGAATATATTTACAAAATCTTTCAAACCATAAAATTTTTAATTTTTAAATTTATCTTCAAATATCTTTTTGTTATACAAGATAATAAATTTTGTAACAAAATTCAATAAAATTTATAAAAATTTTATTTTTCCACTTTGAATACAAAATTTTTCAGAAAATCAAAAAAAAAAATCAAAAATTTAACTAGGTAATTAAAAAAACAAACAAAACCAATTTATAATTGGAAAAATATAAAATGTAAAGTATTTTTCATATATCTAAACAATAATTTATTTTATAGTATGTAATCTTCAATTTACTTAATTGTTTGTGGGAATAATTCAAAAGAAACTCATGAGAATTCACTTAATTTTAAAATAATTTTTTTATCCTTTTTTTTTTTTTTTTTTTTTTTTGAAGTTATCCAAATTCAAATAATTGATTTCATCATCAATATTCATATATCAATAAAATTCTATTTAGAACTGGGTATTGATCTTTTTTTTTTTTTGTTGTACAAAAAAAAAAGTTTATGTCCCTTAATATAAATATAATACTTCAATATTTGTATGCTCATGAATTGATTTTCCTATCAATTTTCCAATTCTGTTTTTTTTTGTTTTTTTTTTTTTTGCTCCTCTCCCCAATGTAAATAAAGAAAATGAAAAACTTTGAATATGAATATTATATATATACATACATGTATGTATGGATTTATAAGTGTATTTAATACTGTAAAATTTACTAAATGTTATATGGTATAGTACATACAAACATATATATATATTATAAGTGAATATACATTTATACATTCGGTATGCAAAAAAATAAACGCAAGAAGCATTTCTTTGATTCATTGATTCACTTAGAATAAGATTAAAGTGAAAAAGAACTGGAAATTTGAATTATCATATAGAAACCATTTTTAAAAAATCTAAAGATAATTATTTTCAAATAAGGATACGAAAAATTACTTTATTATTTTTTTAATATTAAGATTAGAACGAATAAACGTTACATAATTCTGTTTTTTATTGTATAGAATAGGTATAGAATTCATTTCAACGGATCAAATGAAGAATAAATGATTACCGAATTATGTAAGTGAAAAATTTGAGTTAGTCCTTTCTGATAATTGAAAATAGTGTAAATTTTCGCTTTTACAGTATAGTACAACTCACAAAAGTACAACAAAAATTGTTGCATTTAAAGTAAATTTTTTGAAAATTTACTGCTAATGTGAAAAATTGTATTATTTAGCGCACAAGTGTATATAGTTACAAATATCAAATTTATAAGGATTTAAAGAAATTTATTGACAACACTAATTGACATGTTTATTGTTTTTTTTTTTTTTTTTTTTTTTTTTTATTTACATTTTTCATCTCATATCAACTCCTTTTTTTTTTTTATTTGATATCCGATTTGATTTCGTATTGGAAATCTGATAATTTCCATTTTTATTAAATTTTTTTTTTGTTTTTTATGGTCAATTTTTTTATTAAAAAACACAATATTAAATCAATTGATTTTGTTTTTTTTTTCAGAATGAATATTTTCTAATAATAAAACACAGAAACTTAAATGAAACAGGAATAACTTGTTTGTTTGTGGATTTGAATTTCTTTTCCCTTTTTTAATTGAGTTTAATTTCATTTTAATCCGATTATCCTGTATAATATTTTCTTTTATTATTGACACCAAGTTCAATATAAAAAAAAAAATTAGAGTTGATGAAAGATAATTTCTTAATATTGTAATGAATTTTTGGGCAATTTTTTTTTTTTTTCAAATCTTCAGCAAATAGGAGTTAATAAACAATTTTTTTCTTATGTTAAAATTCTTTCCAGGATTTAAATAAAGTGTCGAAAGGAGAAATAATTTTTCATTGTAGGAAAAAAACAAATTGAAATATGATTTTTTTCTCACACATAAAGGAAGTGTCTACTTGCCTTTGATCAATGACTCTTTAGTTTGATCCTTTATTTACACCAAGTTAATGCATAAAGCTTTCAGAAGCTTCTTCCACTTTAACAGAATCAACAATTATTTTTAATTGTAGCCATATATGTTTTTTATTGCACACTTACTCTGTTAACTCTGACAATGCTTTTCATAGTTTGTTGAAAACAAATTTTCAGGATCCAACGGATATATTCATTTATATACTTCTACAAATTTTTATAGCACCGATTTATTTTATATATCTCACATACTTTGTTTCTTTCCACGTTTCCTTTTTATTGACGCATACTTCCCCATATTCGATTTCTTAAACTTGTGTTCGATTTGATTAACACGCTTTAAGTTAATGTGTTACCACATAACAATTGATTATAGACATAAGCAGTTCTTAACAAAATAAATATTATGTATCATATTACGAGTGAAACTAAAACAAATTGTATTGGAGGAAAATTAAAGCTAAAAACATCTTAGCTTATTACTTATATACAAAACAATTTTAAGTTTGGTTAATACGCGAGTTACGGTACGCGAGTTACGGTAGTTGCGGTAATTCAATACCGCAATTAAAACAAGACTCATTTTTTTTTGTTAAAACCTTTATTTCATAAAAAGTTCTCCAATCGTTTGTGAAATTGAAAAATATTTCTTTTAATTTTATTTAATTTTTGTTTTTTGTCTTTTATATTAAAAATAATCATTTTGTCTATCTGAGGAAATGAAAACTTTACGAAACTTTTCAGATAAATTTTAAGACTTAAAAACAAGTAGATCCTTTGGTTGAAACTTAAAATGTACATATATACATATATACATAACAAATCTATTTTCCTTCTATTATCTGATAGAATAAATTCTTTTGCTTTTTTTTTTTTTTTTTGCACAACTTAACAATTTTTTCCGGCATTATTTTTTTTTTTTTTTTGATTCAATGTCTTATGTATTTTTCTAATTGAATTTATTTGTCACAAAAATTTGCTGAAAACAAATCAACCATAAGAATTTCAATGGCGGAATATAAAATAAAACTATGTGTAGATAATACATATATCTGTATAATGGAATAAAATGGAGTGTAGTGTAGATATAATAGTGAAGTTTTCAACTTTGTTTCCTGCTTAACGATTTCTAGCACATCAGGAATAAACAACTATAAAAAAAAAAAAACTTAATATACACACACATTCAAACACATATAAAATCCTTTATTGCTATTTCACTATATTTTTACTTCTACACACATTAATACGTAAATATTTTATCCATTAGCAATAATTTAAATTAAAGAAAAAATCCCCACACATACGAACACAGAAAAAATAACAACAACAAATGAAAAAAAAACAAAAGAATACAAAGAAACATACAATCAAATGAAAAAAAAAAAAACTCATTTAACCAACAAACCAATATCCATTAATCACACATGAAAAACTTTCAAATCACCATCGTTGTACCGCAACAACACACAACACACGCCAATTTTTACAGAATCATAATAAAAAGAAAAATTGAAAACAAAATAAAATAAAAAGAAAAATGACAAAATATAATACAGGACACAAAACAAAACTAATATAACAAAAATTATTAAAATTTATACCGTAATTACCCTAACAGTACATTATTTTTAATTAGTTTTTTTTATTATTGTAGGTAGTAAGTAGTAGGTACTTTTATTAAAAGTACTAAATGTAACCAACAATGTCGTAGGTGGGTGGTTAAAATAGTTAATCCTTAAAGTATGCAATAAATTTTATTAAAATATGTAATTTGTAACAAACTTAAATTTACTGGGGGCTTCGGTAGCCTACTGGGTAGGCGTGTGGCGTATTAACCGAATGAGTCTGGGTTCGATCCCTGCACAGGTCGTAAGTGTTTTTTTTCTTTACATACCCCCCTTACGACCAAATATAATGTAAATATATAGTATATAATATAAACAAAATATTTGTATATAATTTAATAATAGTATAAAAACCTGTAATGGCCTTGGTAGCCGATGGTTTAATAATATTGCATTACATTTAGGTATATAATATTAATATAAATAAATAAATAAATACATTTCTTAGTTTGTACCTTATTACAGTATCCATATATAGAAATACCGTAATCTATTTTACCCAGTTGCAAGCTCTTGGCTATTTGTATTGCTGTATTTATAGGTGGACCACATTTATTTCTGTAAATTATTTTAAGTAAATTGTTTGTTTTTTTTTAATTTTTAGTTAAATTAATAATTAGTTTGTTAATATGGGTTCCAGAACATTGTGATATTAGTGGCAATGAGCTAGCGGATACGGAGGTTAAACTTGCTATAAAAACACCGGCATTTACTTTTGCGCATACGTCATATAGCTCTAAAATCAAGGAAGTAAAAAATGTTATTCAAAATATTAGACAAACAAAGTGGAATTTATTAAATGGTTTTCTAAAGAGTCATTGGCTCGAGTCGCATGTCCTGTCTATATTATGAGCTACAGAAACTTAGATAGGAAAATAGCTAGAATTAGATTAGGCCACACAATAAATATCAAAAAATATTTATTTGAAAAAACTTAGCCACCATCTTGCCACCATTTTTTGTCATAATGTAATGACAATAAAGCACATATTTCTAGAATGTTTAGCAGCTAAAAGGGTGCTTAAAAAACACTCGACCACCGCCAACGAAGCATTTAAACCTAAAAAAGGAAATCTAACTATAATAGAAGAAATTGCAAAATTGTTCCAAATATGGGAAACCATTTAGTTATAAAACTATTTAGTTGATTATAATAAAAAGAGGAAAAGGTAAGATGAAAGAACAATAAAATCAATTATTAAAATAAAAATAAAATTTACAAAAATAAAATTAAAATGTTTAAAATGTTTAACTAACTAAAATAAAATTAAAATATAAGGTAAGTTGAATATAAAAATAATGTCAATACTATATTGTAAATAATATAATGTATATAACATAATGTAATGTATTAACAACTTAATAGACAGGCCCAAAATGGCCTTTGTATCCGAGGATCTTACTGATGATATTACAATTTATTGTATTAATATTAGATTAAATAAACAAACTTAAATTTACTAGGGGACCTCGGTGGCGTAGTAGTTAAGCAAGTGGCTTATTAACCGAGGGAGTGCGTGTTCAAATCCTGCCCAGGTAGCAAGTTTTATTAATTGAAAAGAAATCCCCCTTGCTTCCTAATATAATGTAAATAAAAACAAAATAAAAAATATTAGTGTATAATTTAATTATTATACTATTTACAATTAGACCTATAATGGCCTTAGTAGACGATGCTTTGTAATATTGCAATTTCTATGTGTTTTGTAATATTAATACGAGTATAAATAAATAAATAAATTTACTGAAGGGACTTCGGTGGCCGAGAACCTAAGCATTTAGCATAAGTAGCACGTTTTTTTTAATTGGAAGGGAAATTATTCTTTTTTTTTTCTTTACTTCTTATTCAAAAAAGAAAAAGAAATATTTTTAATCGTTCAGATAACCGTGTGAAGTTTATTTCAAACTTTTCAAAAATATTGAACTTTAATATAAACTTTTAAAAATTTCCTACATCAAGTTAATATTAAATTATCTGGAAAAATATAAAAGATACGATTAAATTCCTATAACATAATTTAAATTTAAGAACTTGAAAATTTTAAAAATTAAATAAATTTTTCAAAATTAATAAAATATGAATCAAAATCAAAGTATTAAAAATATTTATATGCTATGGTGACAACTGTAATCAATTTTCAATGGATAAAAACCCAAAACCTTAAAAACACACAATTCAATTAGTTCAAATTCCGACAAAAAGCAGAAAAAAATATTAACAATCCTGTACAAAATTCATTGTAAAATACAAAAACAAATCAAATTTTATAATTCAGAGGGGAAAATAAACAGTGAAAATACTGATTTTTATTCCAGAAAATTTTTCTGAATTTTTCATTTATTGGTTGTCAAAGAAAATTAATTTAGTTTCAATTAAATTAATTTTAAAGCCAACAAACAGACAAAAACAAAATTAAAATTGAAAATTATTATACAATTTTTATTGCTTAAATTTCGAGGAAGAAAAACAAATTTAACATAGTAGAGTAGACTGTGTCAACTGGGGGATACCCGTATGAATATAATATATGCTGTTTCTATAAAATATTTTACTAAATTTCAGATGCTTTACTTAATTGAGTACAGCAATATATTTATGTAAATTTTGGACTTGTGTGAAAGCCACTCGAATCCGTTGTCTCACACCATATTTATTTAGTTATTTTACCGAAGTTACTGCCAGAAAACTGGTTCATCTATTACAAGATTTTCAATGTCTAACTTAATTAAGTTACGATATGCAAGCTACCTGAAGCTACTGCTCTACTGCACAACCAAATATTACCGAAGCTATTGACATTTTTCACAAAATTTCAGATGCCTAACTTTAATAGACACTTAGTTATTTGCATGTAAAAAAGAAGTTGAATGCCAGCTACCCGGCACTGTTGCACCAGCGTAACCAAATTTTACAGAAGTTGTTGACATATAACCAAACATATTTTTACAAAATTTCAGATACCCAACTTCAATATAGACACTGAATTATTTTCATAGAAAGAAAGAAATTCTATAGAAGCTACTCAAAACCGCCGGTCGAACTTGCTTGAATATATTTTTCAAAAGTGACGTGCAAAAAATTGCAGAATCCTAACTCCTTTGTTTTTTTTTTTTCAGTTACCGTGCAGACGGACAGATGTACATGGTTTAATCAATTCAGAATTCAATTCTGATCCGATCCATACACTTAAGTTTATATTTAGCTTGACTCCTTCAACATGTTACAAACGTAATGGTAAATTTATTATACCCTTGAACATTTCATTCATACGGGTATTAAAAAGAAAATTAAAATCTAGGTATTTTTTTTTTTGTTCTGTTAAATTCAATTGAAAATGAAAAGAAAAATTACAGTTTCATAATGTGAGAACCTTGTTTTGAACAATGATAACATTATATAGTTAATAGATTTTCTTTTTTTGTTTGTTTGTTACTTAAATGGAATACATAAGAAGTTAAAGGACAAACGAAAATTAATTTAAAACATATGTAAATAAACAAATAGTTTTAGTTATAGTACAAAATAGTTTCTATATATTGTAATTTTTTTTTAATTTTACGCAATATTTTGTATACATATATACTTACTTATATTATATATAAAACTAGCCTTGAAATATAAAAAGGGTTTGAAAACGAAAAGAGAAACCGATAAAATCAGAACTAAACAAGTTAACCTTGAAATGGTAACATTAATTTTTCCTTTAAAACATTTTGAAAAAAAACAATTCCTGTACGAGTATAATAAAATTTAAAAAAAAAATGTATATATATATATATATATATATATATATATAGTATCTTACCTATACTTAAATATATAATAAAACAATTTTCAAACTTTTTCAACAAGAAAATGTATCTTTTAAATCCAGTTGATATATTTATTAGTTTTATTTTGCGAAAAATAGACTTTGCAATTCTTTTGGGCTTAATTTCATTTGCAATAGTAACTTTTGAAAAATGCTTTTAAAAAAATTTAAACTATTATTTTCCTATTTCTTTTTTATAGTCTTATTCTTAATACAAGCATGGCTCTCTAATATGAAATAAAATCTATTGGAAAAGTTATTTTTTGATAAGACTATAGTTAAAAAAAAAAAATGATTTGATATATTGACAATCATTTTAGAAGACAGAAAGCTTTTAAACTAAAAAGAAAAATCTTAACTTTTAAATATTTGTTTACTATGATATGTTTTGAAAGTCCAGCAAATCGTTTTTCTTTCTTTTGTTAAATATTAAAGATATTATTGAGTAAAAACAAAAACAAAAAAATCTAAGAACTAAAAATCAAAGAATATTGAACGTGAAATGAATTTGCAATGAACCTGCTGGGTTCATTGAGTTCATACGAACAAAAAAAAAAAAAAGCAAAAAACGAAAAAAACTAAAATTGCAAGAAAAATTTACACCAAAATTTCAAATAAAAAAACAAAACAAAAAAGCAATAAAAGGAAAATTAAAATGAAAATTGAGAAAATTGAGAAAATGAAGAATGAAAGCACGATTTTCTTTTATTAACAGCAATTCAAAAACATTTAATAAGATTTTGAATTCATCTATGAATTGTGGGGGCTTTTATGTTAAATACTATAGGATTGCCTTTTTATTTCTTTTTTTTTTGTGTTTTTTTTTTTGTTTTATTTCTGTTTATGTTAAGTCCTTTGACAGTTATGAAAAAAAAACTTATCGTATAAATAAAAACGATTTCTATTTCTATTCCTATTTTTTGTTTTTATTTTTGTTTTTAGTTTTTTTTTTGTGCTATTTAGGAAAATTTTCTATATCCTCTTACCTTATTTGTTTTTTTTCTATTTTATGATTGAAACATTTTTGTATTAAAGATCTTGAATAGTTTTTTTCATAGGAAAAAAACAAAATTGATAAGGGTAAACAAAAAAAAAATAAAAAGTTAGGGTAATGGCACCTGTTAACGTATAAGAAATATCATTTAAAAAAAAAAGAAAAATTGGTTTTTAGAAAACTTTTTTTTATTTTACACACGAATGAAATTTATAATAACATACATAGGATAAAGTTTATCCCAGAAGGTCTTTAATTTTTATGGATTTAATTTAACGAAAAAATGAAATGAAATGAATTCAAATCTTATTTTAATGTCAATTTTAGATTAAAAATTTTAGTGATGCTGATGAAATTTGCAAATTTAACGAGGTGTCCGTATATCAAGACCGATAATGAAAAGATGATGAACTCGTATTATATGCTTTTATATTAACTGGTCGCTGTCGGTTTATTTATTTATTTATTTATTTATTTGTCATTCTGTCACGCTTTTTATTATCTTCGTAATCTGTTAGCAACATTTGTAAGTGTTGTATGGTGCAGAGGAAAGTGTACAGGTTTCAAAATTGGGGGTCATGTTGTTCGAATCCAGTTCACATGCAACTTGTTTTTTTTTTTAACTATCTATTCATCAACATTTTTTGAATAAAATATGTATATATTTTGAATATATGAATTTAAAACTTAAATCTTTATCTCTAAATTCATGCATACAATACA
The DNA here is from genome assembly GCA_947095535.1 of Poecilobothrus nobilitatus. Taxonomy (NCBI): domain Eukaryota; kingdom Metazoa; phylum Arthropoda; class Insecta; order Diptera; family Dolichopodidae; genus Poecilobothrus; species Poecilobothrus nobilitatus. Next base: position 172,368,247 of record OX352774.1, read on the forward strand.
CACGCAATATATTTTTGATCTTTTCTCCTATAATAGTATATTTTTATGTATGTTGCTAAAATATTTTGTTTACAACATTTGTTTAGTATTTAAATCAAAATATTTGCTGTCAACATTCTTTAATGCATATTGAATATGCATAGTTAAAAATTAAGATTTTATGTTCGTAATATGTTCATTAAATATTTAAGTGTTGTATAGTGCAGAGGAGAGCGTAAAGGTTTTGAAAGTAAGAGTAATTTGGTTCGAATCCAATTCGTGTACGTACATTTTTCTTTTTTTTTTTGTTAACTGTATTCATCAACATTTTTTTAATAAAATTTTATGTATAATATACACATATTATTTGATCTTTCCTCCTATAATAATTTAGTTCAATCAATCTTAACGTGCACATGTATTTTGTATTAGGATTTACCAAAACACAAAATATATAGGTACAATATTTTTATGTTCCTAAATTATTTTGTTTTAAAACATTTGTTTAGGATTTAAATCAGAATATTTGTTGTCAACATTCTGTATTGCATATTGAATATGTATGGCGTTAAAAATTAATGTTTTAAGTGTTTTGTTTAGGAACATTTATTATGTCTATTGTGTATATAGATATACATATAAAATTTCATTCAAAATAATTCCAATTACCAAATTCAAACTACATACATACATAATATATTTTTGTATGTACATAGTAAAGAATATAAAAAGTAAAGATCATTACAAAATTATGCTTTTGCGCATTACGCATTATGATTTACAAACAAAATTTTGTCAACGCAAAAAATTAAAACTACGTATGTAAGTATGTACGTATGTAAATAATATTATGTTAAACTAATTTCCTAAATTATTTTCTTCCGCTCCATTTGTTTATAATTTAAATCAAGATATTTGTCAACAATTTTTACTGCTTGATCTTATTAAAGGATTAGGTAGGTACTAGGTGTTCAAGGTTAGATGTTTGTTTGGATATACGATATACTACTAATGCTAAAAGTGAGTGATGCTAATGCTAAATGCTAAATGCTAGTGCAAGGATTTTGGACTGTTATAATATAAAAGTAAATTGCTGGAATAAAAAAGAAACACGAATCTCAAATTTCGCAGATTTTTATTTAACCTTATTCCAGCAATTTACTTTTATATTATAACAGTCCAAAATGCTTGCACTAGCAACTCACTTTTATATTATAACAATCCAAAAAGCTAAAGTTTTGCAACCAATTTTATTTTCTACTTTTTAGGGGGCGAATTTATTATTTTTAAGTAAAAAGTTAACTATTATCGATATCTTCTTTCAGATATATATTAATAACTTTCCGTTTGAAAGAGTATCAAATTTTAAGTACTTAGATTTGCCTATCAATGACAAGTAAATTGGTATCAACATATAAATAGCGTGAATTCCAATATGGCATCTGTGTGCGTTAAAAAAAAAGGAAACTTAAATTCAGGTAACATACATCTAAGTTAATTTACTTCAACCAAATTCAATCAAAGACAATGTATAAAATTATTTACTGGTCTAAATGACCCTGTTACATTATCAACAGGATAAAAGTATTTATGTATAAATCTATCAAACTTTTGTTTCGTTATGGCGTGTGGCGTTCTCCTACATCATCAGGATTACATATACTGCAGAACAAATATACCTTGATCTTGATATATTGATATACATACTTAAATAATTTGCATTTAAAAGTGTAATTATATTAATAACATAACAGACATTCATAACATAACAGACATGTTCATAACACAACTGCGAGAACTAAATTAGGACGTATAATAGCCTCTTGTCTTCCAGTATACAAATGACCTGAGTATGTTAGAAATAAAATAAGGCTTATATCATTTGTATCAGCAATCAAATCATATTTCAATTATTAATCAAGCCATAAAATATGTAATGTACAAAGAAGAATGAATCTTATGCTCTTTATACCAATATTAGATAGTTTGAGTTCAAGGTTTATTTATACAATAATTTAATATTGAATTTTTAAAGTTTTGTTAAATTTGTAAATTGTACCTTATGAAAAAATAAAAATTAATATCAATATTAAAATTGCTTAAGTATTACTAAATTAATTTTTAATAACATTAAAACATACAAAAATTTACGAAATTACACTATTACAAAAAGTTTGAACTAAATTTAATAAAAAAAAATTTTTTTTTTTTTGATGATCTTTGCACATTCAAATCAATTAAAATTTAAATAAAAAGACCGAAAATTAATGATTAAAGTATCAGTTTACTTCGTTCAATCCAAAGTTAACAATTCACAAAAAAAAAAAAACCATCAATATGAAATTCTTTGCATTCTTTGCTTTTGCTGCTATCTTAGCTATTGCCGCTGCCGGTTCATACCCATATGAATATGAAGGTTATGAAGATTATGAAATGGCTGAAAGCAATGCTCAACCTGAATTAGCTAGACCAGAAAGATCATATGGTGGTGCTAAATGTGGTAAAGCTGTTCTTGTTGCATGTGGACCAGTTGTCAAGAAAATCAAATGCAAGGGAGGTTACTAATTTAACACATTAGCCTGAATGAATTGTTTCTTAATACGGTGGCTTTTCAAAAAAAAAAAAATAAATAAATCGCATTAAAAAAAAATTTACTATTTGTTTTTATTTTCTTTATTTATTTATTTATTATACAGGCCTGTCATATTTTTTTAGACAAGAGAAGCAACTTCTTTATTAAGTATTGAGTTAAAGATGTACACTCAAATGTCATATTTGGGCTATTATTTTATCTATAAAGGGGAGATTTAAAATGTATATATTTTTGAATTTTTCTCCAGATTACACCAGCTACATAACATTACAAAGACAAATGAATAAGAAGACCCAAGTACCATTGCTTAAGGCTGATAGCACCAGTTTTGATTTATAGAGCTATCAGCTTTATAAATATGCTCTGTAAGTGATTAAATAGTTACTATTTAAAAGCAATTTCTTCAATAGAGTAAGTAGCTCTATATAGTAGCTTTAGTGTAGCAAATTTAATCCGCATAGAGCTGTTGAAGAAGAGAATTATGTTTTTTGTAAATTTTGCTTTTTTAGTTTTGTTATAGAGCTTGTAATATAAAGATACTCTGATTTAGAGCTTTAAAAGCTGTAAAAATCTATTTAAAGTATAAAAAAGTAATTTAAAAAAAAAATTTAAAAGATGTGCACATTAGTTTCACTTTATCCATCTGTCTGTCTATTCCTCCCAGTGTTAAAGAAACTTCTGCACATTTTGAAATAGAGCAATAAAATTTTTGCTACGGATAGACATAGAAAAAAATTTATTTTGTGGAACAACTTTTTTCTGTAGCCCCATCCTTTACGAAGCTGCAGCCCACCAAATTTGGAAAAAGTCCTATATTTATATTGTTATAACGCAAGTTCTATAAGGTATATCTTCAATCTGGAAAAGCCAAATGTTCAATAATTACACGTTAACTTTTAAAAATATTTACGTATTTATAAATTTTTGTATAATATGAGTTTTAAAACAAAATTGTATTATAGTAAAATTGAAATGTCAATTCAACAAAACTACAAAAGTGTAATTAATGTATAATTAATTTATAAAGTTGCAAGCTTTATAAAAGCAAATAAAAACACATAGTGCTCTATAAAGTTTAAAACTGATCAAAAAAAAGCTTGTATCTCGATTGTAGCATATAAAATAAAAATTAAAGCATGTAACTCTATATTATAGCTCTACAATAGTGGTAATTTATTATAAAATAAAGCAACTAGCTGGACAATAGATTAAAACTTACTTGAAGCTTTTTAAAACTTCATTAAAAAAATAACTATATGTACAAAATAAATTATAAGTGTATTATGAAATTACTAATGCGTATATAACGCTGTATTATACTAAATTAAAAAAAAAAAACTTGTTTCGACGTCATTCTACTGTCATTTCGCCATCATTCTAAGATTGCAAAATTGCAATGTGATTTTAAACGTTTTTAAAAATCTATTAAAATCTTAAGTGTTTTTTCTTTTTTGCTATTAATTATCCTGACAGATTCTTTTTAAAGATGGATTTCTCATTTACACCATTATTATTATTTTTATTATCTATATACTGCGGGAAAAAAATTTTATCGATTACATTTTATTCCATTATCCAACACGTACATATTGTTTATTATACGTTCACCATAATTTTCACGATTTTTAATTTACAACAATTACAATCAGGACCATCAGATAAAATAATAAGAAGTTCCCATAAATAATTGCTAATCGAATATAATTGGCTATATATAGTTACCAAATAACAGAAGGTGCAGGATGGCGATGTAATAAAATATTGTCTATTTTGTCTGGTCTTTTGGTGGAATAATACTTAGAAACAAAAAAAAAAAAAAACGTTCTATAAGATATACTTAAATAATTTCTTTTTCATTACCTCCGTTAATTTTGTTTTATTTTTGGCTTTCCATCAACTTTTTTTTTCATTGTTCTTTCAACTCATATTTAACAGCCTTACATTAATTTTTACAAAAAAAATTCAAAAGGAAGAGCGGTTTTTCTTCTTTAGTTAAAGTTTGGAATTTTTTCTTCATATAAAAAGAAAGAAATTAAAAGTACAAAAAAAAAAAACATAAACTTGGCATTTTTCCAAAATTACATTAGGAACAGAATTCTTAAAAAAAGAAAAAAGCCAAGAATAAACTTTTGATTGGCCTTTTTTTTTTTTGTTTTTATTATGTGAAAAAGTTAATGATGGGAGAAAAATCGTGTATATCGGTTGAATGAAATTTTAAGTACGCTAACACTTTTCACATTGAAGTTAATCTTTTTTGACAACATCATGGCAATAATAAATAAAAAAAACTCTGAGGCAAGTGTTTCTTTTTTTTTTTTTTGTTCCAACTTTTTATTTACTTTGACTGGTATAGCCTTTAACTAAAGGTTTTTATAAAATTCTCCAATCTTTGAGTTCATTCTGAAGTTTTAATTGGTTGAGAATTTTATTTTTAGTACCTATACATAAAATTAATATTTTTTTTTTCTACTTTTAACTTTAAGAGACAAAATTTATAAATATTTACATCAAAGGTTCCCTATTCTTCTGTATATTATCGAACACAATCTAATATTATGTTATAAAAATAATGTTTCATAATTGGGGGGATGACTTAATTTCCACGAACATAAACTCCATGAAACTTGCATCTTCTTAAATTGATTTAAATTCCATGAAAGTAAAGCCGATTTTTAAATGGACCTAAGTAATATATTATATATATATATTATATGTATGTGGGTGTATGGAAGTTTACCGTAAAAATTTTGTTGAAAAAAATCCAGAATGCTACAAAATCAGAATTGCTCCTTTTTCCAAAATATAAATAAATACACATACATACATGCAAAATTCTGAATTAGGAGGAATTTTTGAGTTAGATTCAAAATCAGGGAATTACCTTTTTCCACAATATTTATATATCCGTACCGTATATGCGTGATACTAATTTAGGAGCTCTTTTAGAGTTGAATTCTGAATAAGGGTATAACGATGATTTTATAACCAACTCTAAAATCCTCCCTAATTATTTTATACATATATATTAGAAAAGTATGGAACTATATGGTTATTTTATTTAAGGCTTACCTTTAAATACAAAGTGGTCAGAACTTCCATAGAACTTAATAAATGTCCATTTAAGAGGACATTAGCTCCATGGAACATTAGCTCCTCTTTCATAATATTGCACAATAGCTACAGCTGAATAATTACCGACTAACTAAAAATTCTAGAAATTGAATCTTAGTCAAATAATATGAATAATAATTAACTTAATGACCCTATGCTCCTTATAACAGACCATTTTAATTAAATTTTCTATAGGCAAAATTGAGACTTACATTTCAAAAACATGTGAAAAACATAACTTCCATTTCCAGATCGAAACAAATCATAAAATCATTTTTTCTGTAAGTTCTAAATTAAGATTTAAAGTACATAAGCCTTGTAAATCCTTTTATACAATTTTGTATATAATTCTTGAAGAATAGAAAATATTATGTAGTTTATAAAATGTTTAACTAATTCTGAACAAAAGTAACTGTTGAATTTAAATCAAATAAATATATACATATATATATATTTTTTTTTTGCTTAAAAAAACATTCCTTTTTAGGACATTTCCAAAAAAATTTTGAAAAAATGTGCTTATTAGTTTCACTCTGTCCGTCCGTCCGTCCGTCTGTTTACAAAACTTCTACACCGTTAAAGATAGAGAAAAAAAATTTTAACCATGAGTAGGTCTCATAAAAAAAATTATTTTGTGGAACAACTTTTTCATGTAGCCCCCCCCCCCCATTACGGAGCTACAGCCCCTCAAACTTTGAAAAAGCCCTATTTTTAAATGCATATATCTTATGTTCTGCTTAAGATTTTTTCAATTTGAAAACGTCATTCGACAGGTATTTCTTTTATCTTTGTAAATTAATATCAAAATTATACAATTTTTGTAAATTTAGTATTTAAATTTACCGTTATGTGAAAACCAAATTTTGCATGATTTTTCTACTTTCACAACTCCGGCACGCTTTTAGATAGAGCCTTGAAATTTTGAGGCAAGAAAGAACTTTTAGAATTAGTATAAGTTTGCTCAGAAAATCTTTTTGGACCACCCTCTGTTTATGAGCTATTAGGGCTTAAAAATTGAAAATTTGCTATTTTTAAACACCTGTAAGTTAGGAACCTGTACAAATTTTACTTCTGCAAGATATAAAAATACAAGCTACAGTAATATATTTTTACGTGTGTTAACGGCTTTTCTTAGTTATATAGGATTCCAAAATTACGGCCCCTCAAAATTTCAAAAATGTCCTATTTTCACGTTTTTTCTTATTACATGAAATTTTCAAATTTTTGTGTAAGTCACACTTCTAAACAGTTTGTATTGAGTTTTGGAAATGTGCGCTTTTAAAAACCGTTGGTTTACATTCTACCTTGTTTATTTGTACATTTACATATATATAAAATTATTATTAATTTAACGAAAATAAAACAGTCCATATATTTTTTTCTTTTCTTTTGAATTTCTTAATAACCTCCCTTGCATTTAACTTTTTTGACAAGTGGAGCACATGCAACAAGAACAGCCTTACCACATTTTGCGTGTCCACCATATGATCTTTCAACACGTGTTAATTCAGCTGGTTCTGCTTCAGCAATTTCTGAACCTTCTGCTTGTTCTGGATCATATTCGTATGGATATGCGGCAGCAACAGTGAATATAGCAGCTAAAGCAAAAATAGCGAAGAATTTCATTTTGAATTGTTTTTTAAGGATTGGTTTACTTTGATTGAAACAAGTGAACTGATAACTTCTATTAAATTTTGATGAACTTTTATTCATAGTTTTACAATGGAAATGGTTGCTACATTAGAAAAAAAAAAAAAAAAACAAATCAAAGCAGAATTTTATATATAAGAAAAAAAATTGTGAAAAATGAAAAGACATTTTCGTTAACTCTAATATAATAAAAAAAATATTTCAACGTTTTTAAAAGTATAATATTGATTCGTACAAGTGCCTAAATTGCAGGTGCATAAAAATAGTAAATTTTCAATTGTTCAATCCAATCCAATCAAAATTTCATGGTTCTAATTAAAAGCGTGCCAGAGTTTCTTAGAATTCTACATATAAAAAACAATTGTGAAAAACCACGAGATAAAATTTCTTGAATTTTACGGATACCATACGTAATCAGAAAAAATTGATTAAGCATGTAAAAATATAGTAATGGAGTTTATTAGTAGTGCAGCTTATTTTCAGAAAATCTGCACAAGTGTCTAAATTACAGGTGTTTAAAAATAGAAAAGTTTCAATATTTCATCACAAAGTAACTGTTAATTAGGAGGAAAAAAATTGTATAATTACTGATTTACTGATTTATCAAGTGAAGAAAATTCATGTGGTTTGGCATTTCTAGTTTAACAAAATATTAAATAAAATCTGAGATATAAAATTTTGAAAATAGGACTTTTTCAAGCTTTGAGGTACTGTAGCTCCGTAATGGGTGAGGCTATATAACACAAAATGTTCTAAAACATTAATATTTTTTATTTTTAGAACTATCCATGGTTAAAATTACATTGTTTTATCTTAAACGATGTAAAAGTTTTGCAAAGAAATAGACAGACGAACGAGGCCACTGACAAAGTTAAACTAATAAACAAAATTTTTAATTTTTTTTTTTTTTAAATGCGCTAAAAATGTGTTTGGATTTTAAAATCAATTAATTTTATTTTACAATTTTTATATAACTTTAATTTTATTTTACAATTTTACTTACAATATTAATTGGTTACACAATTTTATTGACACAAAAACTAAATCCATAGTAGTAAATATTTAGTAGTTAAAATAAAATTTAAAAAAAATCACTGAATTGTAATTATACAAATGACCTAAATTTTGAAAGAAAAATTTTCCAGTTTATAAAAAAATTTTTTGATGAACATGACAAATTTAAATGAATTTCAATTTGAATAAAAAGAGCGAAATTTATTGTGAAAAGTTATCAGTTTACTTCGTTCAATCCAAAGTTAACAATTCACAAAAAAAAACAAAACCATCAATATGAAATTCTTTGCATTCTTTGCTTTTGCTGCTATCTTAGCTATTGCCGCTGCCGGTTCATACCCATACGAATATGAAGGTTATGAAGATTATGAAATGGCTGAAAGCAATGCTCAACCTGAATTAGCCAGACCAGAAAGATCATATGGTGGTGCTAAATGTGGTAAAGCTGTTCTTGTTGCATGTGGACCAGTTGTCAAGAAAATCAAATGCAAGGGAGGTTACTAATTTAACACATTAGCCTGAATGAATTGTTTCTTAATACGGAGGCTTTTCAAAAAAAAAAATAAATAAATAAATAGCATCAAAAAAATTTTTTATTTGTTGTTTTTTTTTATTTACTATTGAATTTTTAATTTAATTTTCAAAGTAGGAACTTTAGAACATAGAGTATAAGGAAAAGTAAATCCAAAAAAAAGTGAGGCAAATTCCTATACAATGATACAGCACTACTACATCGAAAATATTGAGTAACGTTGATATGAATTTTTCAAAAGAGCATTGCTCACTGAATATATTTTTTTAGTTTCAGGAGCAGCATTTTTAATATTTTAAAAACATAATACGAACTGAAATATAAAAATAATATCATATTATTTATGTTTTGTATTTTTTTATATTAAATTATATATATGTTAAATTATATGTTAAATAGATATGTTGAAATGAAAATTCTATATAACTTATTTGCGATAGAATTATTAAACTAATAATGACAACTTATTCCCAAAGGAATCTTCCAACTAAGGTTCATACAAACTACAATAAAAACTGGTATTTGTGTAGCCTTTATGTTAGAATTAATTCCACTCCGAAAATCAACAAAACCGTAACAATCATTCCCAAATCAATCAATATTTTGACGTATATAGATTTCATCAAATATTACGTTTAAAAAAAGCTTATAACCATTTTTTTTTTATGGACTGGTTACCAATTACTGAGATAAAAAATTTAGATTCAAAGCAAATGTTTGTAGTTCTGAAGAATAGTTTTTGAACAGTAATTTATTATTTTTTAATATTTGACGATCTAAATTAATTTATTGGGTCCTGAAATTTCTTCTAACATAGCAAAAATATTTCATGTGATTTTAAATTTTTATTTTTTAATTATTTAACAATATATGGAAAAATTTCATTTTTTAATTTTTCTTCTATTGTTTTGTTTTATGGTTTTAATTTTCCTATCCTCATTTTTAATTCTTTCTTTCAAAGGCCGTACTTTTTCTTTCTTTCTTGGTTTTTAAACTACAAAAAATGAATTAGATGTTGTGAATAATTTTCAGTTTAGGGAAATTCTCGGGTTTTCGTTATTGTTAATTTCATGATTATTATGAACTAACAGTTAAAGGAACCGGAAACTCTACCTAGAAAACCTAATTTATACAAGCTAATATAATGTACAAGCAATTTTATTTTAATATTTATTTATTATACCCTACACTTTAAGTATAGAGTATATTAACTTTGGTACGGTGTTTGCAACCACCAAAACGAAGCGAGTTATGTATGGACAAGTATATATATTCTGAATCAGGATCACCTACTGAGTCGATTTAGCGATGTCCGTCCGTCCGTCCGTATGCACGATAACTCAAAAAATAATTATGCTATCTTGATGAAATTTATACTGTATATTAACAATTACTAAGGTAAGGCGGGGATTGTAAATGGGCTAAATCGGACCATGCGTTCGGGTACCTCCCATACAACTCCCAAAACCGAACAAGCATATCTTCGAAATTAATAAAGATAGAAACTTCAAATTTGATACGAGGGTGCTGTTTCCTAAATCCCTGATTTGCCTAAAATTTGAGATGAATTGGAATGGTTGTTCGAGTATCTCCCACACAACTCCCAAGACCGAATAAACATATCTTCGAAATTAATAAATATAAAAACTTGAAATTTTATATAAGACTATTCTACCCAATTCTGATGATGTCTCTAAAATTTGAGATGGATTGGGGTGGTGGTCCGGGTGCCTTCACACACTTCCCAAGACCTCGCAAGCATATCTTCGAATTTAATAAAGATAGAAACCTGAAATTTTGTACAAAGGTTGTAAAAGCATTTTTTTTTAGCTTATATTAAATATCTAACTAAAATAACTTATGGTTTTTTAATTTAATTGGAATTTTTTAGGTGTAGGGTATAAATAAGTCGGTTGCATCGACTTACTGTTACATTTACTTGTTTTATAATTTTTATAATATAAAAATCCATGTCATGCGATTTAATTAAAAGCAATTTTATGAAAAGTAAACTGGAAAACAATATGCAAATTTTATTAAAAGCAAGTTGGTCACGTGAGCAAGGTTTTAACTGCAAAACACTTGACTGCAGCTATATGTTTATCAAGTAACTCATTGATAGCCAATTAGTAACTAGTTCTAGTTTATTCAAAATTTATTACATATTGCTAACATCCACTTTGATTTAAGCCCTTCATTCTTGGGAAATCTTTGAATCAAAAGAATATTAAATTTTTGTTGGGAATTATAAATTTATATATTAAAAAAAAAAAAATTTTAATTAAATATTTAAAAAATCAAAATATGAAAGTTTACATTTAATAATAATAGCACACGTCACTGGTACAAACATATTTTCATCATGGCTTTTGTCAAAATTGCAATTTTTTTTACATATAAAATAGCATGATTTGTAAATTATTTTTGTTTTACGCATTGTATTATTAATTTTATAATATTTTTATTATGATTTACGCTTACCTTAATAATTTTTGTGATGGAAATTTAAATTTTTTTTGAATATAACAGGCACATTTTGGCAATTAAAGGTAATTGATAGTACTTCACTAATTTTTATATGCGTAAACAGAAATTTATATTCCTTATACTCTATGTTCTAAGGTAAGAACAGGATTTAAAAAAAAACGAGGAAGAATACAGTTGCCTTTGTCAACTCTTAGATACCTGTACGAACCGTTAGTATGTTCACAGCCTGTCACTCTGCTTACAATATTATTTTTTTAATATTTTAGTATTTTTAAATAATTTGAGTGAATTTTATAATTTCTAGAACTATGGGTTGTACATATATTCGAACTATATGTTTATATGTACATTCTTCAAAAGCAGATTCTAACCTTCCACATAACGATTATCAATCCAAAACTTTTTCAAATATTCTATAGTACCATTTAATACTAAGCGGTAAATGTATATTAAATTTACTTAGTACAAAATAGTAAATATAATTTTAAATATTCCATTGACAGAATAATTTCTTATAAGTACAATAAAATACATATATGTATGTAAATACGGCGCTATATAATATACATCTATACTCTTATCATTCATTCACTAGTGACATATACGATATATTGTAAATAAACATGATATTATATAAGTATGTATATATATCAATATCATATAAATAAAAATTCTTCAAGCAACCGTTATGTTGTTTATTTATTTACATTTTTTTGTACTACGCATTATATCCGCAACAATTTCAAATTATCGAGTAAAACAAAATGCAAAAAATTTGTTGAAGAAATTTGTTAGAAAATTTGAAAAAATCAAGTAACACTTTCGTCAATTATAAAGTAACCCTATATTATTAAAAAAAAAGTTGTTAACAGAAATAAGAGTATAATATTGAAGCTTTAATTTTTGTGTATTACTTCAAAAAAAATTTAACAGGTGTTCAAGTTACAGGTGTTTAAAAATAGGAAATTTTCAGTTTTTGACCCCTTACAGCTCCTAAACGGGGAGTGATACAAAAAAAATTTCTGCTTATTTCCAAAGATCTAACTTCTGTCAAAATTTCAAGTTTCCACCTTGAAGCGTTTAGAAGATAGAAGGGTTAAAGGATTTTGCAAAATTTGAGTTTCGCATAACGGTAAATTAAGACACCGTATGCCACAAATATATATTTCTTGTATATATACTTTTAAAGCTAATAAAAGTAATAATCGTTTGGCGTTTTCAAAATGAAGATTTACTTTATACAACTTGTGCTATAACAATTTAAATATAGAGCTTTTTTGAACCTTTGGGGAGCTGTAGCTCCGTAACGGGTGGGGCTACAAAAAAAAGTTATTAAAAATAAAATTAATATTTTTGTGAGATCTATCAGCCGTTAAAATTTCATAGCTCTATTTCAAAAAAAATGTGGGGATCTAAAAGTTAGGTGTTCGAGAGCTACCCTAAGTTTTGGTCCAAACTCAACCAAAAAAAATAGGCAACCTACAAATTACTCCTAGAATATTTTGTGTAAATTTCAAGATTCTAGCTTTCTTAGTTTTTGAGTTAGCGTGCTGACGGACGGACGGACATGGCTCAAAAGTCTTAGAATTTTTTTCTGATCCGATCCATACCTTTGAAGGTATATCTAGCTCGCTTATTTCGAGGTGTTACAAACGGAGGAGTAATTTTATTATACCCGATCCTATCGTACGGGTATAAAAAGAATCCTAAAGCTTTATATATATTATTTTGATTCTAGAAACTAAAGCTTAGTTAAATATGAAGATTAAATAACTTTGTGGATGGCCTATGCTTGTGCAAAGTTGACACTGGAAAGGAGAATAATAAAAATAAAGAGTTGTATAGAAGTTATTACATACTTAATTGCAGATTCATATTTTGTCTGAATTTTTTGATTAAAATCTTTCCTCTTTATTTTTACAGTCAACCTTAAGTAAATTCATTGCCGTGATTATAACAATTAGGGCTTTGCTGTTGAATAAAACTAAATTATTAATAATGAGCATAACAATAGATTGGCAATGGTTACGACTCTAAGTTTTCACAATCTATGAAATACTTGACATTCACAAAATCTTATTTTTAATAACTCCTTTCTTTCTAAATTTTTTAATATCTGAAAATTATTTATATAAAGATTACATGTAAAACTCAATTTTTTTTAATTCACTTGCAACGCTTAAAGATATACATTTATGTCATGATGCAATGGTAGTTATGACGTCACGAATATATAATTGTCATTGTTTGAACAAATGTCATCCAGTAGCCGAAAAATGCATTAGAATTACAAATAAAAAAAACAGTTCTTTTGGTTTTTGTAGGTAACGCTAAATTGTAGAGAACTCGTTTTTCTTTTAAATTGTGTATAAAAACGATCTCTATATATTTTGTGAAAAATAATAAACGATTAAGAAGAAAAAACCCCATTTTCCATAAATTTTAAGATGCCTTTTGTTGTTTTACCGTTATTTAGATAACGATATATATACAAATTTAAGAAATTTCTTTTCATTTTGTACAGGAAAATGTTACACCTTTTTTTTTTGCTTTTCTTTTTTTTTCTAGTGCTTTTCTCTGCAACATAAATGTGAAAAGGAAATTCCACAGCCTTTCTTTTTCAAAGATGGCTGTTGTAAATGTGGTAAGGAAGAATAACTCTTACGACGTAACCCACAACTCCCTCGGTGTTTACAGCGTATTTGAAACACCTACAACTTTTTTTTAATCAACAAAACAACTCGTCTTAATGTTGCTTATTGCTTCATATTAAAGAAATTTAACTATATACTAGTCATACTAGTCAAATAATGGACGTATTGAAATAACCAACAGTTAGAATAGGTGCTATTAATAGTATTATTATTTAATATACCTTATACCACATAAATATAAATACATTTTACAAGATATTTACATATTCTGATTTACAAAGTAATAACATCCTGCCAATTTTTTTTTTACAATTTCTTAAAAAACAAAAAAAGAAATAAAATCTCATTCCAATATCACTTATTAACTTTCTAATATTATTATTACTTTTTTTTATTGTACAGAATGCCAAAATATAAAATAAAAAAAAAATGCGTTAATTTACCACTCAAATTACATATTTAAACACAACAAATCGGCCACTTAATTCCATTTTTATTACAACTGGGGGAAGAAAAAAAATATAATATAAAAAAAAATTTTTTTTTTTTTTTTTTTGAAGGAATATGAAAATTTAATGCTATTATGAATTTTGTTTTCCATTGATAATTTTTATAAAATGATAGTAGTGTACATTTTTGAGAAAAAAATTTACACTATTCAAGTATTACTTTGATTAGAAATACTGAATTGAACATTATTATTTTCGACTACTAAAAGATCACCTAACACCTATCGAAATTTAATCCTTCAATTCCCTTTTCATTATGTTCAAGTAAGATCAAGATTATTACAGATATTTATTTCAATATTCATCAATATTACTAAATAACCTATAATTGTTAAATAACATTTACTTGTTACCTAATATACAATATACCTAATACTTAACCGTTTATATACTTACTGATTATTTTCTTACAAATTTTCCTATTTAAAAAAAAAAAAAACAAAAACCAAAGCTTAATTTCATTTTCAATGCAATTTCGATAATCATTTCAATTTATATTTATAAGCATATATATATATATATATATATACATACAGACTGAGACGGTTATATACATTAAATAAAATATTCGTTGAAAATTAGACTAAAAATAAATAAAAATCCTAAAAACAACAACAAAAAAACCTAAGTAAAGATGAAAAAGAAAGAAATAATACAAAAGAAATTTTTCTTTTTCTTTAATTTTATTTTTCACCTTTTACACCTCAATCAATAAAAACCAGAAAAAAATGGAAAAAAAAAAAGAAATAATATTTTTATTACACATTAAAGAAGAAAAAACGGGTTCGTGGTTTGATTAAATACAAACGGTAATTCTAAGAAAATCTAGAAAAAAAAACCTCCCTTTTCTTTTGCAATTTTCAAAAGTTTTTCATTTTCTAGTTTTTTTATTTTTGTTTTTAGTTTTTTTTTACAAATAACGTAAATAAATCAATTCAAAGTGGGAAGAAAAACGAAAACATAAAAGGAAAACTGATAAAAGAACAAAAAGAAAGGAAATTGATATACAAAACAGTTTGTATCTTTTAATAAAAAAGTAATATGAATTCATCTGTTTTATTTATTTCAAATCGTATTTTTGTGGACGCTACAACAGAATATCACATCACCACAAAATAACATATAAGTAATATTGTAAAAATTATTAAAACATTAATACCAGTATAAAAATTTTAACTGAATTCAGTTACTACTTTATTTTATTTTTTTTATCGACCGCATACAATTGTAGGTATGTATAAAGTAGGTATTGTTTTCATACTAAAAATTTGTAAATTTTGGCAAATGCACTACTCCGGTGTGTAAAAGACAGTAAACATTGTTTTAGCGTGGTGTGTGAGTGTGTGTGTGTGTATGTATTCGTGTGTGTGGGTGTGTATTTTTATGGGCACGTGTACAGCCTAAACGAATGTACAGCAAACACGTGTACAGCCAGCGGAATTTTTTGAAATTTCATATTTAAGGTTTTGATATAAATAACTCGGATTGATAAGCTTTTGGAGCAAATCGGACAACCAGCGTCAAGTTCAGTGTTTACCAGGGTCATTTTAATACAAAAATATTATGAGAAATATTATTAAGAAAAATTTGTTACACAAGTAGAGAGCAAAAACTTTGCCATAGAACATTTTTTGATCCGACTAACTTTAACTTTTATTTAATTTTTTTTCTAATTCCAAATTTCATACATACTATTGTAACACGCCATATGAATTTATATGAACAAATATTTTTGTTTTTTTTTTATATCTCTAAAAATTTATATATCTATGCATATTATTCTCTTGTTGATGACGTAAAATTTAAACGGTAAAATATTTATTAGCAGTTTCAATATTAATCTTACGTTTGTTTTGTATTTGTTACAGTTTTTATTATTTTTTACTTCTAATATTTTTGAATGAAAAAAAAATCAAGTACTTACATAATATGGATGTATGGATGTATGAATGAATGTATATACATATATTTTTGTGATTTCATTGCTTTTTATTGTTATTGAATAAAAAAAATTCTTTTTGTATAATAGCGGTCGGTCCTATGGTGGAGACACCTGATTTTTTTTTGTTTTGTTAATTTTCCGATTAATTTATATTGGAATGGCACTAAAACTATAATAGGTATCGTATAAAATTAGGAATTTTCTAAGCATATCAATACTATTTGCATACTGAAGAACTTCGGTAGTATTGTAGAACGAAACATTTTCTAAATTTTATATTTTTTAAAATATAAAATAGCCTCTTCAGGCATAATAATGGATACTATGTTGATAAGTAAATTGTATCTAAGTATCCAGACAACTTCAAATGAATGCTCATTTGATGAAACGGGTAAAAACAATAAGGTGAAAAAATACTTAATTTATTTAAATTAAAAATTAAAACCAAAAAATAATAAAAAAAGGAAAACATTTTTTTTTTTTTTAATATTTCTTTCTTTTTTTATTGTTTTAACTTTTAACCCCTGATATAAAAGATAACTTAAAAGTTGAGTTCATGCCAAACCAACAATGAAAGAAAATATTTGCTAAAGGATCACTAAAAATTTGTTTACAGTAAAATTTTTTAAAATTGTCTAATCGTTTGTATAATACAAAAATTATTTTACAATTGATGGATAATATTGGAATGAGGTCCACCAGCCTAATAATTTGACAGTTTTAAATAATGATGAAAAATTATTTTAACTTAAATTGATGAAAAATATGAGAAAGAATAAACCAATATAATACATATTATGTATTATATTTAAAAGAAATTCTCAAAGATTATGTTAAACAATTTTGAAGTATATTTGATTCTCTGATCTCAGACTCTACGGTGGAATCAGCACAGGCCATCTGGGTACACACTGAAGGAACAGGCAGAGCCAACACAGGAATATGTAGAGGTTTCAGGTAGAAACGGTACTACACGTACTTTGCCAATGCGCGACGGTAGAATTCTAAAGGAAAGGAATCTTGGAATATGGGTACTGGGAAGATCTCTCTAAAGTGAAGGAGTTTGACCAGGGGACCATCGTCTGATTGTTTAGGAGCATAAACTAGTTCTATGTGCCGCGGTGATAAACAAGCGCCTTATAGAGTTGGGGTGTACAACGGGACGCAGGGTCTAGGTGTAAGGATATTTGTCTATCGCTCCTTCCAAACAACAATATATTTTATTCTAACTATTTTATATTCTCGACTATTTTACTCTCTCGAAAAATATTCTCGACTTATTGTAACTGTCATCGCGTAAACATTTTCGATTTTTTTATAAAATGCTAATAACAGAACAAGTAAATTGTACAATAAAGGATTCATAAAATATTTTGATCATATTAACTTAAAATTACATTTTATCGATTTAAACCATTTTCTCATACAGTAAACAATTTATTAATAAATATAAGTTGTCATATATTTTTCATTTTCAATCATCATACCGCAAATTGAATTCAACCATAAAATATTAAGAAATAATCCAGCAAAAAAAAAATATAAATTTTTTTTCCTCAATTTCCCTGTTTGTTTTCCTTTTCCTTTTGGTTTTTTTTTTTTTTTTTTTTTTTTGTTTATGTTTTGTTTTCTTTTTTGTTTCTCAGTATTAACCATTTAGCTTTACTTGAGTTGAAATGCAAAGAAAAAGAATAAATAAAAAACAGAAGTAAGAAAAACTATATGTATTTCAGAAAATATTCAGAAAATACTTTTTTAGTTACATTGGTACATGATACTTGAGTTACAATCATTCAAAATATTATAAACATATAAACAAACATTTGTAAAATGTTGTAAGTACCATTATGATTTGGAAAATTGAATATAAAGAATTGAATGGAAATCAAGTGAATAAATTTTAACACTATAAAATTTAATTTGTTATAAGGTTTCCAATTTACATATTATATGTATATGAATGGCATGTATACATATATATATATATATATATATATATATATGTGTACATATATATATATATGTATAACATTATTACGTATTGTAAAAATTTTTTTCTTTTGAAATAAAATATGAATAAAATAAATAAAATAAAATTCTTTATAACGCACATTAAAAAAATTTTACTTTTTTTTTCATTTGTTATTTTGTTTTTATTAAGTTTAATTTTTTATCGTTCGTAATTTTATTTCACCTCGTTTTTATTTTTGTTTATTTTTTGCAGACGCACAATTTCATATTTATTATGGTTTTTCTTTTTTATTTAGTACAATAAACTTATATCCCCTCAGACCCCCAAACGATGTATGGTATCGTATTTCAACAAATTGGTCTCAGAATGAAGTGGTAAACAAATAAATTGATATTAAAAAATTATTGTAAAAAGTTTTAACTTTGATATAATTGAAGTAGTTTTGTTATTATTTATATTAGTTTTTTTTTTTTTTGAAAGGGAATCAATTTGTTAATAAATAAATCTATTATTTTCATTTTTGGTTGGTAAAGTCTTCTGTTCAGTTAGATTTAGTTGTACACCCACCTAAATGCAAATTTTTTCAAGTAATTCTTCCATCATTCCTCACCAAAACAAAATTTTTCATTACATCACTATGTATTGAAGGACCCATCCTAAAATTTGGCTTTAAACGGGGTTGGTTATATCAGTAAAGTAAAATGTCAATTTTTGTTGTACTGCAAAACCATTTGACAATTTTAGAGATGTGATAATGAACTTATTGATAAAATTACTCAGAAATGAAAGTAATAAACAAAAAAAAAATTATTTTTCCACAAATTATTTTGATATTTGGTTATTGTAAATAAAGGATGTTCATAATTCTTTTAAATACATTAAAATTAATATTTCTTCAACAATTTACCTCAAAGCTGGTTGTTTATCAGCATTCGTTTGTCATTCGTTTGTCATTCCCCAAATGTGGTAGCTAATATGTATTCGATTTAGTAAAACTTAAAAAGAAATTAACAATTTCTTTACAAATTTTCTCACCCATCCTAAATTTTGTAATATCCTACTTTCCAAAAAATCCTTCATTTATTTCTATAGATTTTGATTCAAAAAACGTAAATTTCTTTCTTCCTTTTATCAATAATCCTTCAGTCATTTCTATCCAAACAAAGTTAATTTCACCAAACACTAAAAAAAACAAACAGACAATAGAAAACGAATGATCACATTGCAGAACATTTTAATTTTATACTGTATTATGAGTCAAACAAAGAGGATTTGTTACAAGACAGCATTTTAATTTTTTTTTTAAATTTAAAAAATTTTTCTTGTAACTAAATATTTAATAATTTTTTTTTTTCGTCCGATGCAACATTATAACAACAAAAAAAGGGTTAATATCACAAGCCGTATTTCATTTGACTAATTGTCACTTTAAGGTATGTCACATGCCTGTATTTTCAGTTACCTATACATACTAAATATTATTTGATTCGATTTCATTTTATACAAGGGTGCAAATGTACTCTGTATAAACGTAACTTAGATAAATCTTTTTATAATTTTATGGACAATGTATACGTATAAAGCATACATATACACATATAAGGATACGTATAAATAATGAATCGCATATACATATATAAATATTCTGTTAAAATGGGAAACCCTTATTACGTAACCAACTTAAAATCACTCTTAATTTGGAATTTGGCTTATTAATATATCATAATATATTCTTAAAAAACAAATATATAACTCTGTAAATAAACAACTCTAAAGACCTTCTTAATTAGTTTTTAGCTACGTATTTCAATAACAAAATATTAAAATAATAAAAGGTGTCGCCTGCAAACTCTCGGTAAACTAATTATTAAAACCCTGATTTTCAATCCAACTCTACTAAAATCCCTTCTTATTTATTGTTTTATACACATATTTTGATAACAAACCGATTAAAATAAAGAGACTACCGCCCCAAAAACCCATTCTAAAAAAATTATTAAAACCACTGATGTTGTACCCAAATATGAAATCTCCCCTCATTTAAAATCTACTTATATTTACATATTCATTACATATTCAAAAATGTAAACCCCGATTTTCTATCGAACAATAAAATCATATTGCAAATGCATTTCAACGCAAAAAAGTCATTTAAATGCAGTCAAATGATAGTTCAGGTAAATGAAATACAGTCAAATAATAATCTATGCAGTCAAATGACACTCCAGGCAAATGAAATACAGGCATATGACACACTCCTACAAAAAAAATATCTCTTATTAAATTTTATATTTTATTTTCTCATTATGTTCATTTTAGTGTTCTATAAATCCTTGTAGGTTGGTTACATTTGGTTATATTTAAATACTTTAAACCTTAAATTATATTAAATACAGTTAATATAATGTGTTATGTTTTTTATTTTTTTATGAAATGTAAATTATTTTGCATTCAAAATACAAAAAATTTAAAATTGAATAAATTTACAACCGCATCAAAGATTTCAATTAAAATTATTCATTTTTTATGACAGAAAATCAATATGTATAACAGAAATACCACAACCATTACCATCAGAATTCGTACCATCATTCATCTGATTCTCAATACTATTTTGAATTTCAATTATATTCTTTTTTTTTTTTTTTTTGTTTTCTTTTCAACTTACAACATTACATTTTGCTATCACCATCATTATTAACTCTTTGACAAGTGTATTTTGAATGTTTACTTGATACAGTCTTGAAAATCTGGAATTTTTGTTTTTTTTTTTTGTTTTTTTATTATAATGATGTTTTTGACATTATCAGTTATCATTTCAATTGAAGACAACCAAAACAAAAAAACGAAGAACAAAATCATAAAGTATGGTGACATTTTTGACAATTTTCTTTTTTATTATTAAAATTTTATTTTCTGGTAATAAAATATATGTACGTATATATATATGCATACACGTATAGATGTAAAATGTCTAGGGACTATAAGAAGTTGATTTAACATTGATATAAAATGGAAAATAATATTTCTGTTATGAAGTTGTAAAAATTGACAGAAAAATGATGAGAAACTAATAAAATAAGTCTTATTTTTTTAATAATTTAATAAAATTTTCTTTTCATACTCTGCTTTACAGACAACAGACTATGAAACATAATTTTTTTTACTACCAAACAAAATTTACTCATTATCCTTTTCCTTGTTTTGGAAATTATATTAATTAATCGACGCCGTGAAATAAAACCATAATGGCCTTATTTCGCTTTTCAATGAGAAACAAAGCCATAACGCCAAATTTTTCGGATATGGCTTTATCTCCTTTTTAAAAATTAAATCTTCTTTGTTAAAAAAGAAGTAATAACAGATAACAGCTAGTAAAACAATCGATCCCATTTTAGAAAGGTGGAGAGAAGACAAGTTAAGAGGATTGTATATATATTCTGTAAAAGGCGTATAACTCTGATTTTGTAACTAACTCTAAAGTCTCTACTAATACGAAATCTCACATATAGACAATTATAAATATTCTGGAAAAGGGGAATACTCAGATTTTGAATCCAACTATAAATCCCTCTTAATTGAGAATCCCATAGGTACATACATTAAAAATATTCTGAAAAAGCCGTATAATCCTACTTTTGAATCTAAAATCCCTCCAAATTCGGATTCTGGCATATACATAATATACATATTCTGGAAAAAACGGCAATCCTGATTTTGAATCCAACTCTAAAATACCTTCTAATTCAGAATCTTGCAAATATATATGTATAAATATTCTGGAAAAAGCGGAAAAACCTAATTTTGAATCCAAATGTATGTCCATACAATATACCTTTCCATAAATAAATTTAATTTTTTTTTAAACAATAATGATTTTTAGTTAATGGGGGCTGCCAGCTCCAAACTTCTGCTAATTCAATTATTGAAACTCTGACTTGAATCCAACTCTAAAATTTCTCCTAATGTACATATATAAATATTCTGGAAAAAACGAATAACCTTTATTTTCTAACCAACTCTAAAATCCTTTCTAAATGAGTATCTCGTATATATTAGAGTTTGTATCAATTTTATATGTCTTTATTTCGTATAATTTTAGAAAACGATATGGCTTTATTTCTCATTCAAAAGCGAAATAAAGCCATTATGGCTTTATTATGTATGGCTTTATTACGCCCCTATTTAATCTTCAATTTTTGATTAATAGGGTATTTTACTTTTTCTTTGAGAAAAATATGAACAACCAATTAAACAGAATTATAAATGAGCGAACTCAAATGGAAAACTCAACTAAAAACTTAAATAATCAACTAGTATGAGGCTTTAGGCAATACACATGAGCTTGCAATTTCTGACACTAAATAATCTCTCCACTGCTTGACAAAGCCGTTTTGTTAGAAAACATATATATATATATATATATATATATAGAAATAAGAAGATATTTTATAGACTCAAACGTTTATTTTTTTTAAAACATTCTTTCCTTCTTTTATTTGTGGAGAATTCCAGAAATATTTGATAACCTTCCATATTTTCATTTTTGCTGTCATCGTCCGAATTCTAAAAAAATGGTGGTTTATAATAAATTAAAAATAACTAAAAATATTAAATCATAATAAAAAAAAATTAATGAATTTGAGCTGCTATTTGAATCACGCTGAACTCAAATTTAAGTTAGCTCTCATTAGACATTTTATTAGCGTGTATTGTGTATTGCTCAAAGTAAGAAGCAACATCAAAATTTGAGTTGAGTGATTTGTTGGCGAAAAATTGGAGCTTTTTATAACCTGCAAATTTTTTTTTTTTAGTGCTTTTCTCTGCCAAATAAATGTGAACAGGAAATTACACAGCCTTTTCTTTTCAGGCGTGGCTGTAAATGTCGTAAGGAAGAATAACTCTTACGACATGTGTGGAATTCGAACCCACACTCCCTCGATGTTTACAGCGTATTTTATACGATCTTACTATTATTAAATTATAACTAAAATTAATTATTTAAATAATCATTGTTTTTTTGGTTATCTTTAAAAGATATAGGTACAGAATTTTAACAGAATTTTTAGAATTAATATGTGTCTAAATAAAATCTTTTATTAAAAACTATTGTATTTCAGGCTTTCAGGCTTATATTTTTAATTAAAATTTTTATTCTTTAATTATTTTGTAACCAACTCTTACTTTCCATTCATCCTTTCTAATAATTTTTTTACAAAGATATTTTAACACCAAAGAATTTAATTAATAGTGAGGACTACCGCCACTAAGCCTCTGCTAAACAAATAATTAAAAACCTGATTTTATAATCACTCTAATTAATCTTTAAAGCTATTAATTATCCTTTTCTTTAAATAATTGGGCATTTTTGTTTTGTGGATCTTTTTTTTTTTTGTTATGGCGAAATAATTATGGATTTTGTTTTTTGTGGATTTTTGCCTTTACCCCTTCAAACATTTGATAAATTTCATCTATTAGAATATAATAAACAGGTTATTGGTACCAAATTTAGTTTTGGTGAAAATTTAATTTCAATTACGATCATAAATTTAAGACTTTTTGGGACTTTAGATACGTATTATACGTATTAAACATTAGCATATGTAAAAAAAAATTCTACCAAAACGAAAATAAAATGATTTTCATAGAAAATAAAACTATCTTTTGATTTCTATACGCCATTATTATATTGCATTTATTAACCACAAATTTTCATCAAAGAGAAAATTTTAGAATTTAAACAGCTTAATAAAATTAAAATAAATTTGAATAAAATGTGAACCCTTCAGTGTTTAACTTTTTAACAGCTTTTTAAAGAATCTAAAACTTCAAATGTCATTTTGATTTTATTCGAATATTTTAAAGGATTCTTCGTTCAAAATATCAAAATTTTATTATTTTTTTTTTTTTTTTTTGAAATATGTTTATTTACTTTCCTTATTTGATTTTAAAACAAAAATAATAAAAAATCTTTTCAATTTTTTGTTTTTTTTTTTTTTTTTGTTTTATTTTCCAAAATTCAATGAAATCCAATGATTTATCAAAATGATATAAATTAAATGTGTCACGTGTTATAAAATATAAAAATATCCAGAAGAATTATTAAATGTTTTAAGAAATTACAGAAAATATAAAAATAAAAAAACAGTTTATAAAATATAAGTACATAAATATACAAAATTATTTAAACTAGGTAAAAACAAAAAAAAAAAAATTTTTTTTTTTACTACTATCCATTTATCCATACAATATTTGATTCAGCACTTCCAGTATAGCATTTCTTTAGTGCTTAATATAACAAGAAAGAAGAAACATTCAAAAATCATCGAGAAGAATGTATCTTAAAGATCTGAATAAAAATAATGGGAATAACATATGCCAAGTAAGTAAAAAAAAAAAAAAAAAATAAGAAAAAACTGAAGTAAAAAAAATTATTACATTATTATTGTGAAATTACATGAAAATTATGAAATTGTTTGAAATGATGATGGTATGATAATTGGAAATGAAATCTAATTGGTACATCTGTATTTTCAATAATTGATTTAATTATCTCTCTTTTTAACATTGTTCTATCATCATTATTTTTTATTATATCATCACTATCATCATTTATTTTAAAATTGTACTTTAAATTATATGCACCATCAGTACTGCTAATATCATCAGTATTCCTATTAAATAAATTTATATTGTCTTCACTTGATAATAATAATTCAGCTCGTCTTAAATCTTCTTTATTGGCACTAGCTTTTTTAACACGTTTATTCCAATTATTTATATCTTCAAAGTTTCTATAATATTTTTTACTACTACTACTACTACTGCTGGTGCTGCTGCTGCTGCTACTGTGACATGGACTGAACTCAATAAAATCATTTTCTTCATAAAATGGTGATTTCTCCAAATAATCTCTTTTAAAACGATTTAAATATAAACGATCCTCTTCTGATGGTTGATAATTTTCTGGTAAAAGTTCTCTATATGGATTTCGAAATCTTTCTTCTGATTGTATTAAATCACGTTTTTTACTATCCATAGTCAACATATCTATAATATTATTTATTGAATGACCAGTAGTAATTCCATTACCATAAACGTTTATTATTTTTATACTAATAATATTAATGATTACTTTTATTAAAAATAATTTTCTTCTATTCATTTCTTTATTCGGCTTTTTTCACTTCAAAAGTTGGTTGTTGTAAGTGTTGTTGAAAAATGTTTTGAAAATGATGGTACAAAAAAAAAAAAAAAGTACATCTTGTTAACGATTTCGTGGTCGGAAATACAAAGAAGTGAAAAAAAATTGAAAACTTTTTTAATAAAAAAAATTTAAGAATACGTTTTTTATCTTATTTTTTTTTATTATTAAATTAAACAAAAAAAAAAAAAAAAAATTTAAATAAATAAAATGGTAACAAGGTAAGACGGAAATTAAAAATGGAGGAAATACAAAATATCAAAACAAATACCAACTGAAGTAATTTTTTTTTTTTTTTCACTTTTTCTATTTGTGATTTTCTTTTTTTTAATTTTAATTTTAAATTTCAACAAATATTGAAAAAAAAAAAAGTTTTTATGCTGAAGAAGTAATTTTAAAAGTAGTATGTACTGCTACTTCAACATTTTTTAATTGAGTTTCGAAATCTTCTATATACAGAAAAAACGTGCTGACTAATAAAAAAAAACAAAAAGAACTTTAATAATAATTATAATAAAAATTTGAAAATTTTGAATAGAAATAATTTTTTCAAGTTAAGGGCGAAAAAAATTATAGTATAGAAAATGCATTTATAGTTTTTATGCATTATAGTTTTAGAAAACTCTCTTTAAGCTGTAGATTTATTTGTTTAAAATATTGAAAATTTAGTTGGAAAATTAATAAATATATAAAAAAAAAATTTAGCACTTGACAAGAATTACAAAAATTAAGGGTTAGTTATATTAATAATATAATGCATATTAAACCTTACAGCCTCTTAACCTAGTCTTTTAATATAAAAATTAGATTTAAACTCAATCAAGTTTTTTTTTTTAAATATTTTTTTATTGAGTGCTGTTTTTACTTATATTAATTTATATGATTATTCCGTTTCTTTGTACAGACTTTAATTATCCTTTTCATTTTAAATAATAAAAAGTTAATTTTTTTCCACTGTAAGATAAAAATAAAATCTGCCTAAACCAAACAACTATCTTACGACATATAGTTGTAAAATCTTCTTCTTTCTGTGCCTTATATCCTTTTCAAAGGGGTTGACAAAGATGACGAGAATTTTTATTTTGTCTACTGCTGATTTAAACAATAGTCTGATATTCTTGTTGAACCATTGATGTAAGTTTTTAACCAAGATATTCTTCTTTTGCCGGAACATTTATATCCATTAATTTTCTCTTTAAGGATAACTTTCAAAAGACAACCTCAACCTCAAAAAATAACCTCAAAATGTATCCAAAGTGTTTTAGATTCCTATTTTTTAGTATGGTATAAATTTCTGGTTAATTCCTAATTCGAGATAAGACTATTTTATTTATTATACGATAGACTTAACATTATTACACATTCTTCTATAACAAATTATTTCAAATACTCGCAACTATTTTATAAATTCTTCATAATCATAAAATATTCAGATTTCGACTTCACACAAAAGGAACACATAATACTAAACTAATCTCATTTTTATGAGATGTGCACTTATACATAGCAATTTTTTTATTTTAACGAATGCTGATCTTACTTTATCAATACGGATCCTAAATTCATCCTTCTGAACGTTTAGCTTAGCATTATAAATACGTGTAAAGTATTGACTTATTCTAATCTTACATTTCTAGCCTGTAGACTGCTACCAGATATTGAACTCTTGGTTGCAAAACTGTACAGTATTGTGATATTTTATTTTATATATGTATGTACTTAATTTGTTCGATAACTAAAAAGAAGTAAATTTTTAGTTTCCCAAACTGATAATTTTATACAAATTTTATATTATATTAAACTCTTTATTATATACTTACCATTCCTTACATAGTATTAAAATGAAAATGTTGAAATTATAGTATATAACTAACTCTTTATTTGACAGCAAAATTTTATTACATCTATATTTTAAACAAGACAAAAGGTCAAATGCATAAAATTGAGCTGGAACTCAAATCTCACATTTTCAAATAAAAATACGAGTTAAAGCGTAGTATTGCTCTATCTTTAACTTTTTACAATTTCCATTGTGATTATAAATATATTTCCCCCATGACAATTTAATCCATAATTAAGTTAATTTTGTTTGCAACCAAGCCCTTAATCATAATTAATTTTACGAACACTTTCAAAAATTGTAACTACTCGAATAAAGAGAAAAGCAACGTCATGAAACCATCAATTGAAATAACCTTCAATTTTAGTTTACCTTTGAAATTTAAATGAAAAAATTGAATTGAAAAAAATTGGAAAAAATATAGGACAAAACACGAAGCTCTGAGAAACTACTAGATTTATATCACTCATACTACTAGCTATTAGCTTTAACAAAAAAGCTAAGAATCGGTTGAGCTTTAAACAAAAAGTTTTTCCGAATTAACTTGTTCTAATTCTTAAAGATCCCTTTTCTTTAAAAATTGCAAGGTTTCGCAAATGTAAAGATTAAAAGCGTTTATGAGATACGTAGGAATTTATGAACTTAGATTATATTGATAAATAAAGCATAAAAACATTTGTATCTATTGATTTATAAAGCATAAAAAACTTTTGTACCGTTTGAAGTATTTAGATTGAAAAATAATAAGCAGAATTTGAGATATGTATATAACTATTTGGAGGAGCTACATAAAAAAGTTCCATGATAAAATTTCCATTTTTAAAGCCTATTCTTGTTTAAAATTTCATTGCTTCATATTAAACGGTGTAGATTGTTTTGTAAACAGACGGACAAATGGATGAAGTGAAAAATATTACCATAAAAACTGAAAATTTTATTTTAAAATCTCTTCTATCCTTATATGATTCTTAAATCCCATTTTCTTACTATTTACTGTTATTTCCTAATTATTTATGTCCCGCTCAAATAAATAATTTTATGAGCTAGATAATTTTAATAAAATGCCAAAAAAAATTTGTCACAATTAGTCAAAAATTTAATTTAATTTTAGAAAAGCTAAATTAAAATTTTTAACTATGTTCTCCTAAAAGTATGTAATTTTATATTTAAGTTATAATAAAATAACATTTTTTTCTTGTTTCCTATACTCCAATTTTTTATTTCAAATCAAACTAAATGCATTATTTTGGCAACTCAAATTATTCAATCCGAATTTAGTTCAAATTTTGTTTAAAAAAAAATACTTATATATATTAAAACATTCTTTATGTTAAATATTATATCTATGCGTTCCATTAGGCTGAATATTGTTTTAGTTAAAAATAAATGAAAATACAAAAAAGTATACAAAATAATTTTAATTAAAAAACTGTATTTATTTCTATCTATAACAAAATAATTTCCGTGTCACAAAATTCTAATAATATTCTTCCCATCCTGGTTCTTCATAAAGCATATCACCATATGACATACCACCATAATATGGAGTATTATGTGGATTATATGATCGTTTGTATGCACCACCATGTCCACCCTTACATTTAATTTTTTGTACAATTGGACCGCAACCAACTACCACATTTTTACCACATTTAGCACCAGCACCATATGATTTTTTAGTTCTTAAAATTTCATCATCAGCTGATTGTTGATTAGTATCGAAATTTTTTGGTTCATCATCTAATTGTGCCGTATATTGTATAGTTTTATCTGATTTAGTATTGTATCCTTGTGACATTTGTTCTGGTTGTTTTTGTTGTGAGTATTGTTGTTGCTGTTGTTGTGAATACTGTTGTTGTTGTTGTTGTTGTGGTTTTTGTTGAGCATATTGAGGCTGTTGTGGTGGTTGTTGTTGTTGTTGAGTTGGTTTTTGTGAAATATATTCACCTTGTGGTTGTTGCTCATGTTCATCATATTGTTGTTGTTGTGATTTTGGTTGAGTTTGTGGTTTATATCCTGATTGTGTTCCCTTTTGTGGTTGCTGCTGCTGTTGTTGTTGTTGTTGTTGCTGTTGTTGTTGTGGTCTAAATTGTGGAATTAATTTTGAAACTGGTACAGCTTGTGCTGAATATTTTTGACTTTCTTCAGGTTGTAATTCTTCTTCAGCTACACAAGCTACAATTAAAGTAGCAATTATTGTCAAAGCCAAATATTTCATATTGAATTTCTATGTTAAAATTTCAAAAAGAAATAAAATACTGTTAAATAAAAATTAAATACAACAAGTATTTATAGAAGTTATTTTATATTTCATCAGAATACGATTTCGTAATATTTGCGACTTTAGATTTTTTAAATAAATTGAAATAAAAAATATATATGCGATAATTAAAAAATAAAAATGTTTATTTAAGACAACTATAGGATTGAAAATTTTCATTACTATGATAAAATTTTCAATTTAAGTCAAACATTTGCTTAAAAAAATATTTTTTATAAAGTTCACAGCTATATATACATATAATTGTTTGTGTGCTTCAAATAGATACAACCATAATATTTAAAATTAAATTTATCATTAGTTTGATTTCGCAATTTAGCACTTTAAAAAATTTTAAATTTTTTTTTGTATAATAGAACTTTAGGATAATTATACATAACTTTATGTTAAGGAATTATAAACGAAAAAATTATTTATGATAAGAGTAAATACATAATAATTTTAATTGCATGCAAAATTTCAGTATGTCGAATAAATATGCATATACACATATTTTTTTAGGTCGGTAATTTATTTTTTTTTAACCTAATTGTAAGTTTTTTCTTCGCAATTTTGAACTTATTTCTTATTTTTATTATTATAAATAAAAGTTATACAGGCATCCCTCCTTAAATACGACGATTTTTTTTTATAATACTTTCATGAACTATTTAAACATTATCTTATCATAGAACCAACTATAAAAATTCGAATTATAACTATTTAAGGATTTAAATCGAACAATACTACATCCTACGAGCTAAGCATTTTGCTTGATATTATATAAATAGGAGATCATTGATAAGTATATTTAAAATAAAGTTGAGAAAAAAAACAGAGCCTTGAAACAGTTTGAAAGTAGACTGTCTATCAAAGTATTAAAAGTGTTACTTCGACCAAATCCTTTAAAGTTTTTTAATAATGCGATATGCCAAACGCGGTTAAAGGCTTTGAAATATCTATTGCAACTATGTTTATTGCATCATATTTTTCTAAAGAACGGTTTCATTTTTCAGTCAGAGAGAAAGTCTGCTGAAAAAAGAAAAATCTGGAGATCTGTTAGATCTAAAGTCATATTGCAATCATTTATGAGACCGTTTTTCTGTAGATACTTTTTGATATAGAAATTTGTCATTAACTCCATAACCTATGAAGTATTGGTTTATAGATGGATGAAGTTATGTAGATAACATTTTTCTAAATTCTTGCCTAGTTAATTTAAAAACTTTGAAGATATCTTTAACAAATAGAAAATTATTTTTTATAGGTAGACTTGATTTTAATGCATTCAGTGAGTTATTTCATGAATAACTTAGCACTAAATGCACTAAATGCAATTTTTGATCCTTCTAAACGAATTTAATACATACATATTATATTATTTAATATTGATAAAAACTTGCACTTATTACGCTTGTGAGAAATAGTATTATATGATTTTTAAAAAAGTTTAATTTAATTTCTAAAAAGTTTAAAATAAATTGAAAATAGAATAGTTCAAAGTTTCATTAAAACAAAAACAAATTTATAATTAAAATTCTTTGGTGTTATTAAATTTACAGTTGTAGCTATAAAAAAAACTATATCTACCTTATACATTTATGTATGCGGCCAGTAAAAAGGACATGTGATTTTAAACATATACCATAGAATGTGCGCGTGCGCGCCTGATGCTTGCCTGTATAGTTTAAATATTTTTTTTTTGTTTTTTTATGTTTCATAATTCGAAAATTTGAGACATTTATTTATTTTATATTAAAAAATTAAAATAAACAAACAAAAATTATTCAAAAAAAAAATATATTTTGTGTTCAATATAAAAATATTTATTTGCTGCTTTTTTTTGCGTACGTATGTAGAAAAATCACTTACATATGCTGAAAAATTAATGATTTTCTTTAAAAACTTTAAATTTTATTTCGATATATGAAATCAACTGTCCTCATATGAATAAGTAGTAATATAAATTAAGTAAAACTATTTTTATAATTTGCACTTTTAAATATATTCATAAAAATTTAATAAAAAATATTTTAATAAAAAGTCTTTCATCTATAACAGAATAGACATATTTAATAATTATCTTAAAAAATATAACAAGAGAGGCATATTTTTTATGCCTTAAAAGCTTTTCATAAAAATATTTTTGAAAAATTCTTAATACAAAAAATAAACTACTAAAAAATTTCATGATCACATTTTTTTTTTAGACCTTCCACAACAATTCTCTCTATCCGAATATTTTTTAATTGTTTCTCTAGAGTGCCTTAACCTCCAGACGATTTAAGGTTTGTTTTTTTTTTTTTGTGCATTAGTGGAATGTTCACTTTTTTTTGCAACTAAAAAAAAAAAAAAAAACAAAATTACATGTAAAATTTTTTATTTTTAAAAATGCTCTTAAAGTTAATTTTTTAAGCTCAGCAAAAAACAAAACCCCATACATATATTTTAAAAAGTCATTAGTTCCATTTAACAAAAAACTGAATAGAATAGTTTCATTCGTTTTATATTCATTGCACTTTCAACATGTCAATTTTTACAAATAGAAAACAAAAAATATTATTTTTTATAATTTTTTCAATTTACTACAATATTTATTCTTCATTAGCTTTTGAAAATATTTTAGGACATACAAATGTATTGGAAGCATTATTAGAAGAATCTGATAAAACATTTTCATATAATTTAATACGTGAAAAAAAATCATTTGTATCTGCTCCACCACAAGGTAGTGCTGCCGAAATACATTCATATTTTCCAAATGATTATAAAAAAAATGATGAAAATAAAGATGTTGCAGCATCAGAATTAAATGAACATTATCAAAATGTTGCAGATGCAATGGAATTTTATAATAATGAACAAAAAAAAATTGATCATCATAAAGAAGCAGAATCTATATCATCTTATAAATATATAAAACCAATACATACATCAAATTGTGGTCAAACTGTTATATTAAGTTGTTCACCAAATATTGGAAAATTTCGATGTTTATGAACAGCTTAATGGAAAAATTTTAATGAACGAAAAGAAAGAAAAAAAAAAGGTTGAACAGAAAAATTTTGTATTTGTTCTTTTTTTTTTTTTGTTTTTGTGTTGAATTTGTATTTGTAATTTTAAGTTATTTTTAAGTTTTGTTAATTTTTTTGTTTAGTGGTATTCTGTTTTTTTATTATTTATATTAAAAATATTAAAAACTAAAAAAAAAAAAAAAAACTTCAATCGTTTTTTAATTAATGGGGGAAATCCTGTAATTGAATTTAAAATAGAAAATGGAAAAAATATTAATTTTAGGTTATGTTAAAACCTGGGGAAAAAACAAAATCTCTGTAAAACGTTGAATTTTCTACCAATGGAAGAAAAGAATCGCTTCAAAAGAAACACTGTTGAACACAAGATTCGACAACAAAGTCATTTTCTATACCAATGGAAAAAACAGAATCTCTGTAAACTGTTAAACATAAAAGACAGACATTAGACAGACAAGTCATTTTGGTAAAAGCTTTAAAAGGTAAATGAAAGTTATGCTCTTGCAGGATTTCCACTGATCTATTAGGAAGTAATTATTCGGAAGTATAAAATTCTAAAAATAGCATTAAAAAATATTTCTTGTAAATTTTTTTTTTTAATAGAATACTGAAAATCCAAAAAAAAATGTTTTGCAGTTCACTTTTCCTCAATTTTGAGTTCACTTGTAGTTCACTTTTCCTCAATCTTTTTCTATACAAATTTAAGAAAAATCCTTTGATTGTATTTCTTTCAGACAAATCTAAAATAAAATAATTTCAGTAATGGTTTGATATATTTTAAGTATAGAATATAAAAATAAAAAAAATCAAATCTAGAGAAATCTCCGGAGAAAAACATTTAAAAACTACAAAATGATACACAGTAGGTATAAAGTTTTTCTGAACATTAGACCTCAGTTAGATATCAAATTAATTCTGTAATAAAATTCTGTACCAATACAAAACAATAAATTTATAAAATATTGATTAAAATTTGCATTTATTACACATATTTCACTTATAAGCTATATGAATTAAATTTAAGCAAAAAAAAACAAAAATGGAATATTAAACACCTTTAACATTTTTAAAGTAAATACCCTAACATCGATTTAAACCTATTTATACATTTTTGTAATAAAAATTAATAACTTCCGCCATAACCATAACCACCAACTTTATATCCGGAACCATAACCACCATAACCTCCTTGACATGGTACTAATTGAACAGTTGGAGCACAACTAACTCCAACACCTACACATGGACTAGATGATGTACTGCCATAACTAGGAATATAAGCAACTGCAGGAGGTGCATAGACTGATTGTGCAGTATCATAAACATTCATTGTTTGATAATAATCATAAAGTGGTTGACGATATACTTGTTGGTGTTTTTGCTGTTGTTGTTGTTGTTGGTGTTGGTGGTGTTGTACTTGATATAATTGTGGTTGTTTTTGTGGTTGTACTTGATATGTAGGTTTATAAACTGGTCCTAACAATGGTGGTTTATATGCTGCTGGAACTGCAGGTGGTGGCTTATAAGTTGCTGGTACTTGTGGTGGTTTATATTGTAAAGGAGCTGGTGCTGGTACTGGTGCTGATGACGGTTTGTATGATGGTAAATGTGGTTGTGATAAAATCGAATCTCCATAATTATTTAAAAATGGTATTGATTCACCGCCATAATGTAGTTGTTGCGGTTGAGGAACACCATAATAATTATAATGTTGTTGTTGATGACTACCATAATCAACTAAAGGTTTACCATAATCTAATAAATGTTCACCATAATTTAAATGTTGTTCACCATAACCTAAATGTAAAGGTACTGCTTCGCCATAATTTAATGTTTGTTTTACAGGTAGAGATAAATGTTCTGCATAATTAATAGGTTTTGATACAGATGCATATTCACTACCACCATTAACTTTTAATGGAATTGGATCACCATAAATTGGTTTTCCACTTTGTAAAGGTAAATATGATTTTTTTTGTCGTCCACTATCATCATCTGTTTCTTTTACTGGTTCGTTAGATACTTTATCAGATGCTGCAGGAGCATTTGTTTCAACTTTAGCTGATGAAGCTGTTTCTTGTTCTTTACCTTGCTCCTCAGCAACTACAAAATTCAAAATAATTAATAATATTGAAAATACTCCAAATAATTTCATATCGTCTGAGGTAGATGTATGTTATGTCCGTAAATGTCTGATCAATTTGAATAACAATATTAAAATGATCAACTTACCTTTATAAACTCATTCTAAAATTTAATCGTTAAAATATATTTGTTTTTTGGACAGGAAATGACATATAAAAAAAATAATAAACCAATTGCTTCTAATTTTTTCCTTTAAATAAAAAATTTGAGCATCAAATTTCTATTATTATTAGCTTTATAAAGTTCACCAAATTTTTTGTTTTCATTTTGAACATTTAAAATCTTATTTTTAAAATGAAAAAGGTATTATACTCCTTATTTTTGTTAATAATTCTTAAACGAAATATAATCAACATTTATTTATTGTACTCGTGTGAACTTAGGTTCAAGGGAAAATATTTTCTGAAAAATTATTAAGTTGCATTCTAACAATTTTTGTTAAACTTAGTTGTGCTAGTATTACAAGTTTAGGTAGTTTACATATCTTAGAACTTAATTAATTTGAACATCTGAAATCCTGTAAAAGATGATCACTTTTTATGGCAATAACATCTACAAAGTGTGGTTGGTTCTAAGCTGTCATACAACGGAAAATTTACATAAATTTATCTCGATACTTAAGAAAAACATCTGAAATTTTGCTAAAGATGATCAAGTTTTATGGAACTGCTAAAATGTTGGTATGTTTTAGATTTTATTTAGTAATACAGCGTAATTCATTAATGAGTGCTTCCATATAATATACCAATGTATAAACAAAACTTTTCGATGAGAGATTATAAGCCCAACAATTTTGAAGCTGTGCGATCTTAAAGGAGATTTGATGAAATTTTTTTTATTTTAATACCTATAACTTCTGTTATGAAGTAGACGAAATCATTTCGTGAAATATTTCTAAGAAAAGTGATATGAAGGAGCTTTTCTAAATAAATTCCGTAAAACCCCTATGTTTTTTTACAAAAAAAAAAAAACAAACAAAACAAAAAATAAAGAGCATTTTTTTTTATTAAAACTTTAACAATTATAATTAGTGTTTGAAGTGATATCTCTCCTCTCAATACACTTTTTAATTAATCTAATAAATTTTTTTTTAAATTTGAAGAAGGGTGCAAACGCTGTTTATTTCATCAAAATTTCAGTTTAAATAATGTCCTAGAGTTAATGAAAAATGAGTTTGCGATACCTGGTCATACGTTAAATTACATTCATCTTATTAATAGTGAAATAATTATCATCTAATCATAATTATCATCATCTTTGTTCAAAGTAATATTCTAGAAATTTTAAGTAGGTATCCCCATTCGTTATTCCAAATTAAAATGGGTCCAGTAATTATCTATAATTCTATATACCAAACATTTATTTTAAAACACGGTTGATGGATATATTTGATGATGATACTTCTTAGTACTATTTTGTGATTTATAATTAACACCATATTCTTAATTTTTATTTTTAAAAAAATAAACATATATATATATATATTAATAACCTATAGTTGTACAGGAATAAAATTTGCATTTTTAAGTTATACAAAAAAAAAACAGAAAGAAGAACAGTGGTTGCAATGTTAACTTTACATTTTTTTTTATTTCCTTATGATTATGAAATTAGATCCTTAAAATTATATATATATACATAAAAAAAAAATAGAATAACGCGCGCAATTGTTAACATAATTAATAATAAATTTTTTTTTTTTTTGTTTGTTTAGATTCAAATCTGATGTTTCAGTTGGAATCAAAAGGACAAAAAGGTTAGTGACACAAAATTAGCTTGTTTTTTTTTTTTTTTTTTAATAATGATATTTAATCCTTTAACTTAATTTGCAATTTTCAATATTATATTAAAATTTGTTTTTATTTTTATAATTTAATTTAATTTATAGATTTGGAATTTAATTTAATTTATAGATTTATCTAAATTATGAGATATTTTTAAACAATTAACTAAATAAATAATATTTGTTTTATAATTAAAAAGTTATATGTGACAATTTCTGGATTTCTAGCATTCATATATAAACATTTTATTTGTTTAAACAGTAATCTTTCAATTTTAATTGAAGGTGCCATGTTATAAGATCGAAAGACATAAATGCGGAAACAAAATTGTTTTCATTACTTTCGACATTTTTCATCAAATTTATATTTCGTAATTACGTCATAAAGAAAAATTTTTACTTATGTCATATTGTCATAAGTACGAAAAAAATATAAATAACTGAATATAGGAAGCAAAATGTTAAAATGCTTCACTTATTGATCATGATCAGAAATAATTTTCTTTTACCAAGATCAGTAAATTTTTGAAAAGAAAACTATTATCAGATGATTTTATGTTATGTCCTGTTTGAAAAAACAAAAATGTCAAAATTTACCTAAGGTAATGAAATTAAAAAAACACATTAACCTTGAATTAAAATTGTTTTTTTTTTACAATTTAGGAAAGTCAAGTAATTCTGATTTAGTAACCAACTATATTCTTAATATGCATATACATATTATAATGCATTCTGAATTTGAATCGATTTCATGTTGTTGGTTACAAAATTCAGGGTTTCAAATTGAAACTTTTAATAATTTGTTTAGCGGGGAGGATTTATTTAAATGCATTTTTATTAAAATAATTATTCGGGATTTTGATTAAACTACTTATTTTTGCAGAGCAATCTACCCTTTCATTTTTGGCCAAACTAGCCATGTTGCAGATCAGCTAATAAAGCAATTCTATTCAAGTATTAGTATTAATAATATAAATCACACAAAATTCTTATATATTTTATTTTTTTTTTTTTTTTCGATCTTATTCAATTTTCATGGTCCTAGTCGCTTAATCATTTTCGTTTTTCATACCTATGACCTACGACCTTATGACATAGCGCCCTTATTATAATAATATAATATGTAATAATATTAAAAAATTTTGAATTGAATTCTCAATTACTTTAAAAATTTATAATATTTTAAGATGTTAAAACATCGTATTCGACTCTCAAGATAAACTCAATCTAAAGCAACGAAAGTTTGCTAACCCTAATTAAGTGTCATGTTTCATTTTGTCATGTTTCATTTCCTGAAACAAAGATAAAGCATTCTGAATATTGGGTGGATATTGGGGGACATCTCATTGCGTAAAAAAATTATTTTATCCAATTATCCTTTTGATTATTTCTAAATGATTTTCTAATGTTAAGAACCGTATAATATTTCTACTATCTATTTTTTTCACTTTTACCACTAGGCTTTCATTTTAAAAGATGGGGAAAAGAATAATAAAAATACTTAAAAGCTTAAAATTTGCAAAAATTTTATCAGTTTCCTTTTTTTTTTAAAAATGAAATTGATAGTCCAAAAAAAATCTAATATTCTGATAATAAAAAAAAAAAAATAACTCAAAATTATTATCTCAAATCAAAAACTTAAAAATATCTTATGACAAACTGTTTATCAATCAACAGCAAATCAATCATTTGTAGCCTTGAACTTTACAATAATTTTTACATATGATTTTAATTTTAAAAACAAGATTCAAATTTCTGAATGCGAAAAATTTTGCTGACATTAAATAAATTTTTATTCAAAAGTTTTAAAATAATTATCGTTATTCAAGTAAACAATAAGATATACGAGTATATTTTTTATAATTAAAATCAATTTCAAAAATATTCAATTTAATTAAGTATACATTTATTAATTTTTTAATTAAATTTGAGCCTTTATAAAAAAAATAAAAACCTTTCTTGGATACCTCACTTTTGGATATCGGCAACATACATAAATATTCCAGAAATTGCAGATCTTAAATGAAATTTTGGCGAATTAACTATGACCTGTTTGTTGTAAAGCATTATTCATATCGAAACTTTATCTGAGATCATTTGATATATTATGGCAACTAAGTGATTCGGAAATCTATATTTTTTTAATTTATAAATCGATTTAGATGAACCATCGGACCGTCTTTTTTTGACTGTTGATTTAGATGAAATTAAACGGTCAATTAAACACGACCTAACTAGCGTGCTTTTGGGTTAAAATATATATGGGAAAAAAATAATTAAAAGGGATTTTGTAATTGGTTAAAAACGTTATCGCTCTGCGGTTTTTCCAGAATATAATATGTACATATATATCTGACCGAGAAACTGATTAGGAGGGATATTTTATAGTTGTTTAGAAATTCAGGACTGTTTTCCAGATTATGTATAAAAATATCAGCACTAACTGAAACACATATGCAATATATTTTTTTAAGCATAACACCACCAGTAATTCTTTTCCGTTAACTTAAATCTTATAATATTGTTAGCTACAAGACGTTCGTTCATGGGAATCATAAAATGACTTTTGTATGTTACATTTAAATGTTATTATAAACGACTAATCAATTTCATTTTATTTTCAACAAATTTCTATATTTATGAATTTAATGAAGAATTTTTCTTGAAAATTTCAAGTTGATATTTTAAATACCAAGTATTTTTCAAGTTTTTTAAGAAAATTTTCATTTTAAAAACAAAATAATGCTTGAAAAATTAAAACATCATTAGCCTTGATTGCGTTAAAATACGAAAAAAAAAATTACGCAAACGTATTTAAAAATTTTCATACTAGATTTTTTTTTATTTTTGTTTTATTTTCTTTTTCATATTTAACAAAAGTAAATTTTATTTTACCCTCCAAAAAAAAACTTATATATTCATTTATATTGAATTTCCGACGTTTAGTATCAAATTTTAACGCAACAGCTTTACATAATGAACGCGTATTCATATTTAGTTTTTTTAATTAGTTTTACTGGTTCATCATTTGCTTTCATTGGTTTACGTTTACATCAACCATTAAAGTTTGGTGCATCTCAGTATAAACCAATTTCATTGCCTAAACCTGATATATGTGATCCCAATATAAAACAACAACAACCATATATACCAAAATTACCATTTTTATATTCAGCATTTAAACGACCAAAATTATATCAACACGCATTAAAAAATACATGGCCACATGAACCAATACATCAAGGTGAATTACATACACCAAATTTCAATCCTTTGAAAAAACCAACATTTATTCCAGAATATGAACCAAAATTATCAGGCCCGTCACCATTACCACAATATATGAATCCTCCAGCTACATATAATGAAGATGAATACAAAAATCATGAACCATTAAAAGAAGTAGAACCAGTTTATGAACATGCACCAGAACCTGTTCATTATGCACCAGAACCTGTTCATTATGCACCAGAACCTGTTGATTATGCACCAGAACCTGTTCATTATGCACCAGAACCTGTTCATTATGCACCAGAACCTGTAGATTATGCACCAGAACCTGTTCATTATGCACCAGAACCTGTAGATTATGCACCAGAACCTGTTCATTATGCACCAGAACCAGAACATTATGAACATCCACCTGAACCTGTAAGTTACGAACAAGAACCAGTTCATTATGCACCAGAACCAATGCAATATGAACATGCACCAGAACCAATTTATAATCATCATCAACCTGAACCGCCAGCTTATGAAGAACCAGAACCAATACATTATGCAGAACCTGAAAAAGTGTATCATGCACCAGAATCACATTATGAAGCACCAAAACATGAGCCTGCTTATAGTTCAGATGATGGTTACAGTGGCAGTAGTGTTCCTTGTGGCAAAAATATAATTGTCGGTTGTGGTCCAATTATTCGATATGTAAGCTGTGGCGGATATCACGAGAGTCCCAAAAAATATATTACAAAGATAAGAAGTATGCCCATCAGGTCAATCTAATAAATTTTACCTGTTTAGTTTATAAGAATTTATAATTTTTTTTTATACGTTTTTTTTGTAAATAGGCTGTTATTATATATGTATAAATGTATATAAATTTAAGGATTTTAATAAAATAAAAAAAAATAAAAGAAAACATTTTATTCAATTTATCTCAAATTGAAGGACAAAGTAATTATAGAAAAATAAATTATTGGAATCAAATATATTTTTTTATAAAAAATAGACAGTTTTTTTTTTTAAATTAAATATATTTTTTTTTTTTTGTAAAAAAAATGAAACAAAAAAATGAAAGTTTTCACTATCCAATACCGAAATAAATAATTTACAGCAAAAATTTACTTTTAAAATACTGGAAAAATACTGAAAATTTTAAATAAAATAAAAAACTTATTTGAAAATTAAATTTCATGGTTATTAAGTCTTTTTTAGATTATATCTTGCAAGTTAAGAATTTCTTTCATAATAATCGGTATAGTAATCTGTAATATCTTCTTTTTTTTTATACACTCCCTTAAGAGGTGAAAAACATCCACTAAATTTCATTTTCGTTTTTAGTAAAAGCGCGGCTGAATTTATTTAACTATTATTTTGCTAAGTCGGTTAATTTATCGTTTTAACCGTCGACTGCTATTCTTACAGATTATTAAAAAGGAAATATTTATGTTAAATGTTTATTAAAATTTATGGCAATTACTCATTATTTATTTAAATATCTTCAAGAGTATTACTATAACCTTAACTTTTGAATTTGATTTTTTTTAAGTTTAGATTTTAGCTTTTCGGTCTGTTATTTGTATTCAATCAATTTAAACATTATATAAAACATGATATTGTTTGACTATATGCATGCAGTACAGTATTTTTTGTTAAGTTCTTGCAACATCAGCCAGCAGAACTATTCAAAGTACCTCCTTCATTAAGTTAACCAAAAATTTCCAACATTTAACCAAAAATTTCCAAATTAACCAACATTTAATTTTCCAATATAAAAATTTTTGAAAACGATTATTCTTTTGTTTAAAAAAAAAAAACATTTTTATGTCAAGATGATGATCCAACATTTTTTAAATTTTACAGAATAAATTCAACAAATGTTTAGTCTGAACACAAACCTATGTCAAAATAATGAAACGGAAATGATTGTAGTTTTCTGTCTGTTGGATGATGTCAGTTTTTTATATATCGAAGTATAAATTTTTTTTACAAAGATTTGTAGTATAGACATTATCAATTCTTGTCAATTTTTGAAATTTTTTAAAATAAAAAAGTGAATTTAAAAAAAATAAATAAATAAATAAATGTATTTCATAAGCACAATTTCCTTTAGTATTAAATCATTTCTTTAAAACAAAACTTTCCCTTAAAAATGTTTAGAATTGGTTCAAATTGGTATTATTTTTATTATCAAATGATTATTGCTAGGCGGAAATATCCTCATGAAATTTTGCCGTAAAACACATTTTAGTTTCCAAAAACTTAATAAAAATAATTTTTATTAAAACAAAAAAATTAGAGACTAAAAAAAAATTGATTAATGCTTCTAAATGTATTTTATAAATTACATTCTTATATTTCAATTTATTAATTCTAGAATTACAGTCGATCCAATAGTTCAACTTTTGACAATAAAAAAAAATATAGAAGTTATAAGACCACATATTTATGAAATTGTATCCTGTAATATA
Source organism: Poecilobothrus nobilitatus (assembly GCA_947095535.1). NCBI lineage: Eukaryota > Metazoa > Arthropoda > Insecta > Diptera > Dolichopodidae > Poecilobothrus > Poecilobothrus nobilitatus. The sequence continues at coordinate 172,410,650 of OX352774.1, forward strand.
AGAAACTCGTGCTAATAAATAATAATAGAATAAAAATTAAGTAGTATTATAAAGTTGTTTTCACGTTCATTATAATTTGATTAAAATAAACAAGACAATATATGTAAAACCAAAGATTTTTAAAGTTTTCTATTTCCAAAGGGACAATGAAAGAAGGGTTAGTCTAGTAATTGAGCATTACAAAATTTTCGACACAAAAAATTGTATTTAAAATTCAATTGTCAACAATTGAATTTTCACGAATCTTGGCTTTAAAAATATGTCAAAGTTTTTTACTTTAACCATTTAGAAGACACATGGTGTTAAAATATTATCATAATAGTAAATTATAAATATGTTTTCTTTACTGTATAACAAAAATTTGTCTAATTTTTACATTAATTACTTAAAAATATGTTCTGTCATTTAGTATTTTTTAATTAAAGAAATATTAAACAGAATATATATACATAGCTTTTTCTAACTTCCGCTAGTTGATTCTACCTCAGTAACGGATGTGGCCCCATTAAAAATAGTTGTTCTACAATAATTACTTTAAAAGATCAATTTACGTTTAAAATTTAATTACTTTATCTCAAATAGTATTCGAAGTTTTATAAACATTCTGACAAAAGAATATACAGGTGAAAGCAGACTAGTAAGGATATATTTAAAAAATTTCTAAATAAAGAAGGAGTCTTTTAAATTTCGAGTGCATTTTTATTAAAATTGTTAGCAACTTCTTAAGAAGTTAATTTCAAATAAAATATTATTCAGAAAAGTCCTAAATATTCTAAACACTCGTTAAATGTCAAAAATAACTGAAAATGGATTTAAAATCTTGACAGCAAGGAAGTAAACTTCTTGGATTTAGAAATTACATTAAGTATGTATCAAATAACTTGAAATTTTTTAGAATATTGCAAAGTTTACACACATATTATAAGTCGTTACTTATACAATTTATTTTTATTTTTTTTTTCTAATATCCTATGAATGACAGCTACAACGCTAACCATTCTCAACTTCCAAAAAATAATTTTATAATATAATTGTTTTTTTTTTTTTGTTTTTTTTTTGATCAAAATGAAATCTGATAAATCTTTCCGATTCCAAAAAAAAAAGAACAAAAAAAAAAAGGACAAAAATATTTGTATATAAACTTCATAAAAAAGGAAGATTTATATCACTTGCTCAAGTTAACTACAATACATACAAGTTAATAATTCCGTTTGCTTTAGTTTTACAATTATTTTTATAGATAAATTTATTATACAAAAAAATAAAAATTTAATTTCAAAATGAAATCAATTATTTTTGCTATATTATTGGTTGTTATTGTTGCCGCTAAAGCATCATATGCACCAGGTCCTGTTTCATATGGCTCACCAGCACCAGCTTCATATGGCTCACCAGCACCAGTTTCATATGGTTCACCAGCACCAAGTTTACCATGTCCAAAAAGTATTGTAGTTAGTTGTGCTCCATCAGTTCAAGCAGTTCCATGCGCAGGTGGTTCTAGAGGATATGGTGGAGGATATGCTCCAGCCGTAGGAGCTGTACATCAAGGTGCTTATTCCGAAAATGCTCCAGAATATATTGTACCAGGTAAAAGTGGATCTTCAGAACAATGGTTAGCTTCTGCTTCATCTCAATATGATAATCAATATCCTGCACAACAAGAATATGCACCATATTCAGCATATGGAGTATATTAGGATATATGAATATTTTAAGTAAAATAAAATTTAGATATAAAATTTGTTATTTAGTGAAAAATATATTAGTAAAAATAAATAAATTAAAAATTTTAATTTTTGATTTTTAATTGACATTTTAAAATTTTTACGACCTTATTATAGGTTTAATTACCCTTTAAAAAAAAAGTATTTAAAAAAGAGGTTAGAGAAAAAATATTTAGAGAAAAACATAAAATAGAAAAAAATCATCGTTTTATTTAAAAAAAATTAAATTAATCTTGGATTTTTTTTTTTAAATCATATTCTTTTTGACTAATACACATTTGAATTTTAGATCATTCAGCTTTTAAGGAAAGTTTTTTTCAGACAAGGTCCTGCTATAATGAAACAAATTTTGCGTAGCCAAAGTTAAAATTTATGGAGTTATGTATTGGATGTATGGGAGATGCTGCAATTAACGTATAGTCTCATGACACATGTTTACGCAACTAAGGAAAAAAACTTTAACTTTAACTTTTCAAAATAATGTTAAAAAATGTGTTGTATTGTTATATTTGTTATTCTTCAGTCATCACATTAAAATCCATAATTCATAATATTAACATTTCATTTTTCTCCAATTACTTTTCTTTTCTCAGAAAAAATGGCTTTCACAGAGAAATTAATTGAATGAGTAAACAAAATCTGGTATTATAGAATATAAAAAAAAAAACTTATTTCAATTTTTCAGAATAGTCAAACTTCATAAATAAAACAAAAGTTTAAACTACGATTTAAAAAAAAAAATTGTAAGATGCATGCATTTTTTATGAAAATATTTAAAATAAAATCTTTAACAAATAAAAAATAAAATTTTTAACGTACAGCTTTTTAAATATATTGAAACATCTTTTATATACTAAAAGCTGTTTACTATATAGGGTACACATATAAACTAAACAACATCCAAAACACAAAAAGAAACAAAATAATTTTTTTTTTTTTAAATAAAAAAGTAGTACCTACAAACAATTTCAAATACCCCCATCAATTGGTAGAATACCTAAAACTGTTGTTTCACTCAAATCTCATTTTTTCAAACAAAAACTGTTTTTTGATCTCGGTATAGGATTTGTTTGAAAAAGGTGAGATTTGAGTTCAAGCTCAGTTTTATGCATTTGGTGGTTCATATCATTCAATACGCACCCAGTTTTCTTTTACTTATTTTTTCAGAAACTGCATCTCTTAATTATTCTTTTTTGTTACTCTTGTTATGATTATCGTTTTTGGCTGTTTCAGATATGAATAAAATAATTAAATCCGCTAAAATGAACCAAATTTCTGAAAGCTATTTAAAAACCTTGAGAAAAATTTTTATATCATCTATAAATATTGAAATTGAAAATTAATTATTTTTACTATTGGGTTTTTATACCAAATAAAATGGTAAAAATTATATAAAATTTTTGATTTACTTATTTTGAAATTTCAAAATTAGAGAAGTTTTCTAAAAGCGATTTTCATTTTAATTTGCAGTTTGGAATTAATATTTTTCGTAAAAACTCTTGAAACTTTTTTTTAAATATTTTGATCTGAACTAAAAAAAAATAATTTTGTCAAATAAATAAAAATTGTTTTTTCCAATCTCTTGTATTATTTTTCCTCAAAATCTTTAATTTTAATTTTAGTTTAGTATTTTTCTTTTACGATTTGAAAAATTCTTAATCTGTGGGGGCGGGTCATTTGCTATAAAATTCACCTAAATAAATGAATGCCTTATAAAAAATTTTTATTGAATAAAAACGAAATTTTCTTTTTTGTTTTTTTTTTTTTTAAATGAAATATTTTATTTACAGATTTACGTTTTTATATTTTATTTTATTCTACAATTAATTTGTTATTCTAAACTTCAACGACATTTACATACATACATTAAATTGCACTGGAATTTTGTTTTTTTGTCATATTTTAATTATTTAATTATATGTATAACGTGGTACATAATATTGTGGTACAAATGATGATGCTGAAGTAGCATAATCAGCAACTGGAGCACTTTGTTGTGGTAAATATTGTGGATATTGTTCAGAATAAGCACCACCAAGATGACCACCAGCACCACCTTTACATGGAACACTTTGTACTAACGGAGCACATCCAACAACAACACTTTTTGGACATGGTGGACCAGTAGCTAATCCTAATCCTTTTCCTAATGGTAATGGTGCTGGACCATATGCAGATGATTCAACGGCAGCAATCAAATAAAATGCAGCAATAATAACAATAATGAATGATTTCATTTTAATTAAATATAATTATTTTTGTTTTAATTTAAATGAAAATAAAAATAAAAAATTCTAAGGAAATTTTTTAATAGTAGATTAAGTTTTGAAATGTCCAAAACGTAACTGATGATTTATGTTTTGAATTCTATGACTTTTATACAAAAAAAAATTCTAAAGAACAAAAACAAAAAAAAAAACAAAATCAATTGAAATTGCTTGTTTTTGCAATTAAAAAGGATTTATTTTTCATTTTACTTAAATTTCAATTATATTTTTATAATTTCATTTATTTAAAAATCAAAAATTAAAAACAAAAAAAAAATTGGTATGAGTTCAATTAAATGAAACTTGAAACTAATTTCCAGGCAATGGTTTTTTTTCAATAGATATATCGGTTTTGATTTTTTTTTTTTTTTTTTATTGTTTTTGTTGTTAAGGTGATTGATCATTTCAGGAAATCACAATTTTTAAGGTAAAAATTTTTCAATAAGAAGTGTGTTATTAAAAAATTAAATAATCCGTTTTTTAAGTCTCATTCATAAAAGTTCAAATTTCATAAAAAAAAAAAAAATAAACGCTTCATGTTTGTGTTTCAATGAAATTTGAGTTCTTTCATTATTGTTACCATAATAAAAAAAAAAACATATTTTTTCATTAAATTAAAAAAAAAATTAAAAAACTTCTAGAAAATTTTTTTGTAAATCGTTTTTTAATTTTTTTGTAAGCAAATTAATAAATGGACAACTTAATTAATTTTTATTTTGATCGATAAATTAAAAATAGAATAGAAATAGAAAAATAAAATAAAAATATGCTGACACCAAAATCATTTGAATAGATACCACAGATTTTTGAAGCAAACCGACTAAATGTTTGGCTGTTAAAGGAAATTTTAAAAAATTAATTTGAATGTATTCTATTTAGATCTAGTCTAGATTTAAAAATAATAAAAGTAGATATCAGCATCATCTCTATAAAATCTCAAATATCTGAATTTATATACTCACCACAGTAATACCAATACCTAATTAAATACCATACATATCTACCTACATTTTAAAGTGAGTGAAAAAGGCTAATCTGATCGTTTTTAGTGTATAGCTCCTTTTTTCTTAGTTTAAATTTTAAAAAAAAAATTATACATATATCAAATTAAAAATAAGGTTATAAAAGTTGATCCTTTTTTTTTCTTAGTTAAGAAAAACTTAAGAAAAATACTTCAGAAAATATACTGGATCCCGGAACAAAGTGCAGTTCTAAATTTCAAATCTTAAAATTAAAATTCTTAAAAATAAATAAAAAGTTTGATTTTTTGGGGAAAAGGTTTTTGGAAGCAATTTACTAAAATTTTTAAAGCAACAAGATGAAGTAACATGAAAATTTTTCAAAGTACATTCTCCGGTTTTTGTCTAGGAAAAACCAGCTAAAATTAATTTGCTAAATTTACAAGATCTTAATGTTGTATGTAAAAAAGCAAGAATTTCGTATAGGGATAAATAAATATATGATTATAGAAAAAATTGTACTTGAAAAACGATAAACTTTCGTTTTTATATAATTTTTGTTTTCAGTCATAACATAATAAAAGTCACTTTTTGTGGATGATACAAAAATAAAGTCACTTTTCTGCAAATTTGCACTAAATAATTTAAAAGATTAAGTGGTTTTTTTATTAATTTTAAAATTATTCATCTTTTGTTCAGAAATGTTTATATAAGATGTTATGTAAGTACATAACAATTATGACACAAAATGTTTAAATATCCTTTTTAGATTCATTTTCAATTACATAATTTTATTAATTAATAGAATCACAATATCTAAAAACCATTTTATTATTTGTGTCAAATGAAACCAAAAAAAAAAATTTAAAAGGATTTTTATTTTTCTTTTCAAATCCTGTAAAGAATCCTGCAAATTCTGTAAAAATAAAATATTTAAATTAAATTTAAGAAGAAAACATTTATATTTTTTTTTTTAAATTCTTTTTTATTTTATTTGTCGCGACACATTTACAATTTTTTTTATTTTCTTTTTTTCCTACTTAAAATTCTATTAAAATATCTTTTTTTTTTCCTAATCAATTTAAACTGGGTTTTCCTATATTACATTATTAAATGACATTAATTTAATAATATCTGTAATATGGTGAATATTTTGGTAAAGCATATTTTGGTGAATATTCTGAAGCTGCTGGAGCATATTCTTCTTGTGCTTCTTCATATTGTGGAGCGGCATATTCTGAAGATGCATATTGTGGAGCAGTATATTGTGGATATTGTTCAGTATAAGCACCACCAAGATGACCGCCAGCACCACCTTTACATGGAACACTTTGCACTAATGGAGCACAACTAACAACAACACTTTTTGGACATGGTAATCCTTTTAATCCAGCTGCTGGAGCATAAGCAGATCCATTAACAGCAACAATAACGAAAGCAACGAAAGCAATAACAGCAATGAATGATTTCATTTTGATTAATGTGATTAGACTGGTTGATTTTTTTTTTTTTTAGATTTAATTGGCAATTGAATGTTGCTTTTAAAAGGTCACGATGATGACTGATGATTATCTAAATAAAATTTAGAGTTTATATATAAATATTTTTTTTATACATAATTATAAAATAATAAATTTGAGTTAATTAATTAATTGAAAAAAATCGAATTTTAAATTCAAAGATATTAAATTTCAATTTATTTAAATTAAAAAAAAAAAAAAAATTTAACGTGAAATGAAAAGATTGCATATTTTATTACAGTGCGTTAATCACATTGAACTTGAATTAAAAACGGAAAATAAAAAATTATTTTTATGTGGCTTTTAAAATATGCTGATAACTCAAAAATTTTATTTAATTTTAAATGAAAATCAAGGTCTGATTTTATAAAATTTAATTTTTATTTTATAAATTTGAACTTAAACTGTTTTGAACTTTGAGTCTAATGTTTTTTTTTTTTTAAACCGTATTAAAAATATTTAAAACGTTTTCCTTTTTGTTTTACATCAGCTCTCCTTTAACATAATGTGATGTGTTCCTTATTCCTTATTTTGAGGTTTTAATATAATATTCAGTAATAAATTATCTTTCCTAATAAATATTTTTATTTAAAAGTGTTCCTTGTTCTTAGAGTTAAATGTATTTTGTCTTCTGTTTAAAATAATTGAGGGAAATGGTTAAATTTTCTTTTAACTTTAAACTTTTCTTTATACTGACTGCTACCAAAAACTATTTAAATTATTTTTATTTTTAAAAACTTTTTATATCACGTATGTTTATAATAACTAAAACAATAAAAAATTGAAATTTTAAGTAATTCAAGTTTAAAATGTTAAAATTATATAAAAAATTTAATATATTAAAGTTAAAATATCCATTTATGTTCCAAAAAATAATCGAAAATTTTATTGATTGGATTTTATTAAGATTTAAATAAGAGCAATCCAAAAGAATAAAGCTAAGTAGCACTTAAATGTTTTTCAAAAAAAAAAAAAAAAACAATCTTTTTAATACAATAAATTTAAAATTTATCTTATAAAATAGTCGACTAGAAAAGACATACATTTGTTAAACATTTATGAACAAAATTTTTGCCGAAATCATTGGTCAGATTAGATTTTAAGAAAAGCTGATTTAATCATTGCTAATTAAAAATAAAACAAGCTAAACCTGCTAATATTTTTATATTAATATGATTTTTAAGGGTTTAAAAATCCAAAAGCCAAAATCCACAAAAAAAAATATTCTGGAAAAAGCAAATAAAACAAATTTATAAAGTTTTAAAGTTCTTCCTAATTATTTTTTTCCACACATATTTCAATATCAAAAAATTTAAATTAGTCAGATGTCGTTCTCAAGTCCCCACTAAACAAATTATTGAACCCTGATTCTGTAACTAACTCTAAAATATTCTCTTATTATTTCCATTTTAACAACTAAGTATTTAAAATAATTGTGCATTTTCTTTTGTGGGTTTTAGGACTTACCCGATTTTTAATTATTTTTTTTTCTTTTTTTGTTGTCCCATAAATGTAAAAAGGAAATTTCTCTCTTTTCGGGCGTGGCTGTCCATGAGAACATTTTTTGAAATAAACTCTAATACACAATGCACTAAAAATTAAATCTTCTTTTAAATTATATATTCAGAGTTCCCCCATAAGAACTCTAACCATTGTATGGAAGGGAGGGGAGGGAGCTATTATGCACCATTTTAGAAATATGATTTTGATCCCTTTAGAGAGAGATGCAACAAAATGCATTTTATAAAACTCGGGCTTTCCAGATTGGGCTTTAATTTTGATTTTCGGTCAGAAGACAAAGATTGAAGTGATTTAAAAAAACATTTTCCTTTTTTGAGTTTTGAAACAATATATTTTGGGGGGTATCTTATATTATTTATATTTTATATATTTGGAAAGAGCATTTTTTTAAATTCTTTATTTCATTAATTAATTTAATTAATGATTTTTTCTCTACCGTTTTCGAGATATGAAGAATAGAAAGGTTTTTTACTCATTAATTTCTTTAATTAAACATTAATTACTGAATACGGACGGAGGCAATTTATAGTAATCTATGTATAGATGGAATTTTTCAATAATTTCCTTCACAATATTATATTAAAATTATTAATTTTATATAGGTTGGTATAGTAACCTCACTATAAAACCAGCTTTAAAAGAAAACAATTTTCATGTTTCAATTCATATGACCATATCAATATATTTAATGTAACCTAAAAGTAGTTAATCATTGACTGCACCTCCTCATCCTGATTTATTTTTAATTTTAAAATATTATAAGAATGAAATATACTGCGGTGCAGTGCAGGGAAATAAGAGATATGAAAATTTAATTAATTCCATCAATAAAAAGTTACGCCGAACATTTTTCTACTAATAATGCCAATACCAAAAAACTCTTGTACAATTTTAGTATATCAGCCTGATTTGTTCTTGAAAACTAGATTAGGTTTTTTTTTTAGGTTTATTTAGTTTATTACAAATCATTATTAATTAATTTGATCAATTAATTTGAGTATACATTTGTTAATTTATTAAATAAATCTATAAGCTTTAAAAAAAACGAGGTAGATTACAGTTGGCTTTGTCAACTCTTGGATACCCTTTCGAACCCGTTAGTATTTTCATAGTCTGCCACTCTGCTTATAATATTATTTTTTTAATTTTTCAGTATTTTAAAATAATTTGAGTGAATTTTATAATCTAGAATTATGACTTGTACTTAAACTACTTAAACTTCTTTTTTATACATTCTTGAAAAGCAGATTCTAACCTTTCATATAACGATTATTAATCAGAAACTTTTCCAAATACGATAGTACTATTACTAGTACTATTTAATAGTAAGCGGCAAATGTACATATTAATTTATACTAAACTAACTACAAAATACCAAATATGTATATATTAATATACATATGCATTCATTGATACATACATATTACATATTATTATATATCGACATAAATTGTATTATTTCTTTAAAAAATTTTTCATTCATAGAATAATTTCTTATAACTACAACAAAATACGTATATACGCCGATATTCTTATTATGCATCATTCATTCATCAGTGACATATACGATATGTAAATAAACATGATATAATATATAAGTATGTATACTAATATCATATAAATATAAATTCTTCAAGCCCACCGTTAAGTTTTTATTTATTCAAATTTATTTTCCTCAACAATTTTAATTTATCGAGTAAAAAAAAAATTCAAAAAAATTAGTAAAGAAATTTGTTAGAAAAATTGAGAAAAATCATGTCATACTTTCGTCAATTTTAAAGTAACATTAAAATATTAAGAAAAGTTGCTAAAAGAAATAAAAGTATAATATTGGCTCTTTAATTTTTATGTATTACTTCAAAAAAATTTGAACACATGTTTAAAAATAGAGAATTTGCAGTTTTTGAACCGTTACAGCTTCTAAACGGGGGGCGATAGAAAAACATTTTCTGAAATAACTTATACTTATTTTCAAAGATCTAACTGCTGTCAAGTTTCAAGTTTCAAATTAAACCGTTTAGAAGATAGAAGAGTTAAAGAATTTTGCAAGAATTCAGTTTCACATAACCGTAGATTAAGACACCGTATGGCACAAGTATATATTTATTATATACATTTGTAAAGCTCATAACTGCAGGTATCTCTGGCATTTTCAGATTAAAGAAGTACCTTGTAGAACTTTTGTTACAATAATTTAAATATAGAACTTTTTCAAACTTTGCGACAGCGACAGCCCCCCCTAAAGAGTGGGGCTACAGAAAACAGTTTTTCCACAAAACTAATTTTTTTGGTATATTTATCCGTAATTTCGAAAAATTTGTATGAAAAATGTAGAGAACAAAAAGTTAGTTATTCGAGAGCTACCCGAAGTTTTGGTCGGATCTCAACCAAAAAAATAGAGAACCTACAAATTGATCCAAAAATATTTTACGTTAATTCTAATGCTCTATCTTTTTTAGCTTTTAAGTTAGCGTGCTGGCGGACGGATAGACGGACGGACGGACGGACAAAGTTTAATCGAATTCTGATTCTGATCTGATCCATACCTCTGAAGGTGGTATATCTAGCTCGCTTTTTTCGAGGTGTTACTTCTTTTATGGAGGAGTAATTTTATTATACCCGATACCTATCGTACGGGTATAACGAGGAATAGTATGTAGTTGACTGTGCCAACTCAGAGACACCCGTACGAGTATAAATTATACTATTACAATAAAATGTAATCAATTATCATATTTTAGAAAATTTCAGATCTGACTTAATTAAAAGCACTGTGATAGATTTATGTACATTATGGAGTAGTAACACAGCTACTCAAACCTGTTCCGGTAAACCAACCAAATTTCACAAAAGATACTGCCATACAATTTGATCACTTTTTGAAATATTTCAAATAATTAGCTGTTTTAAGTACATACCAAGATATGAGAATAAAAATTTTGCAGCCACCCGAACCTGATTCATTTGATTAACCAAATGTTGCAGAAATTGTTGATATAAAACTTACTTCTTTTGCTAAAATTTTAAATACCCAGTTTATGTAGAGTTATGTTCATATGCAAAAACAAGTTGCAAGCCGGAACATGTTGCATTAGACGAACAAAATTTTGTAAGTATAAGACGTCTTATCTTCATTTCACAAAATTTTTTTTTTAAAAACTTTTATGACAGCTACTTGAACCCGTCGGTCGAATTTGCTCAATTTCAATGGCGAAACTAACAATTTTACAAAAGTGTAATGGTAAATCCAAGCTCCAATAGTTTTTGAGTTATAGTGCGGACGAATATAGACAGACGCACATAGCTAAATCAATTCAAGATTCCATTTTGAGCAAGAATATATATACTTTTCCATATCTATCTCGTCTCTTTTAAGCTATCACAAACGTAATGGCAAATTTATTATACCCTAAATAACATAATTAATTTGTATTTAAATTTATCGCTACGTGAAAACAAAATTATGATTCCTACGTATTTCTGATACTTTAGAATCTTAAAATTTTGAGAGAAGATCTTTGATTGCATGCATAAGTTGCCTCCGAAAAAATATTTGTTCTTTCCGCAGTTTAATATTATTATTATTTAAATATTAACTATTAGAAAATTTGTTTAAAATTAAACTCAAATGTTAAAAATCCAATATTATATTTTTTACATATTATGGTAGAAAAATCACTTTTCTTAAGTCAATAGGGTTTTGTTATAAAAGTAAAAAATGTGTTCACATAAAAAATTCTAAAATTACGAGTACAAATGTTGGCGTAAGAATGATTACAATTCTAAAATTATTTCTGAAAATGTACACCTTGATAAACCTTTGTTTTATTATGAATGTTAGATAGTATCAATGTAATTATCATGGGAGCGGATCGAAATCTTTATATTTTTATAATCTTACATTTTTTTCAGAAATTCCTTTTTGAGGAATTTTCAGAAATTGATTTTTAAGAACACAAAAAATAATAAATAGAATTTTTTTTCCAAAACTCTTGTATATGCTATATGTATATGCTAATTGTGAAGGGTGCATGACAATTTACCGAAAGACAAAATCTCGAATTTACAAACGTCTGAAAAAAATCTTGAAATTGAAAAATATATGGGAGATTCTGAATTACTTAAGGCATTTTAGAGTTGAATTCAAAAGCAGAATTATACGCTTTTTCTAGAATATTTATTTTTATGTATGCGCGAGGCATACATAAAATATTGTATATTATTATATTGTTATTGCATGCATTCATTTATTATATTATGTATGTAAAAAAGAATTATAAATATTAAGTAGATAAATTTATTACATTTTGTTCTTATCAAAGATCTTATTTAACCAAAAAAATTTTTTTTCCATACTGTTTCATTTTTTGAAATTTGATGGCAAATGTCGCAGAGGCATAAACAAAAACAAAAAAAAACAAAATTATCTTATTTCCTTTAAATATTTTGTAATCTGTAAATAGCCTTAGATTTTGTATTTATAAGAAAATAAGTACTAAAGAAAGAGGTCCTATAGAAAAACTTTGATTAAAGTAAATATTCTTCATCAAAAAAGATAACAGATACTGAACAGGGAAATCTTCTTTTTGTACAAAAATATTTTCATTAAATTTGCATGGTTTCAAAGAATTTTATTTATATTTTAAAATTCAACATTTATTTAATGCTCTACAAAAAAATAACAATTAGAACAAATAGGTATCTAACATTTCAAATTATTTAAAAATAGGTCGATTTTATTTTTAATATAAAACCATAAGAAAGATATTATTGGATAAAGATAAAATTACTATTAAAAAATATTCATAATTTTTTATAAACCTTCAGATATTTTTCTGTTCAAAATGCACATTAATGTTTAAAAAGTTCGTATGTAAGCATATTTTTATTGTATCTAATCAAATAATCCTGAACCAAATCAATTTCTTTATATGCACATATTTATAAATTTATTGATATTTCTTAATCAACAAAACAACAAATGGTTTACGATTACATTTACAAGGTATTTAAGTATATAAATACTCAAAGAAAATCCAAATTAATTATCAGTCCTTGTGCTATCACAAATCAATCAACTACAAAGGAAATAAACAACCAAAAAACAAAAAACAACAATCAAAATGAAATTCTTCGCTTTCTTTGTATTTGCCGCTGCTGTTTTTGCCGTTGTTTTAGCACAAGAAGAACAAGAATTTGTTCGTGAAAAGAAATCTGCATATGGTCCAGCACCTGCTCCTCCATGCCCAAAATCAGTTGTTGTAAGCTGCGCTCCAATATTACAAAAAGTACCATGCAAAGGAAAAGCTGCTGGACCTGCCGGAGCTTATTCTGAATTCGTACCACAATACGCTCCATATTCAGAGGATTATTACAATGAATACTAATTAAATTTAGGGAAGACTAAATTAATTAAGTAGCTGTCATCCAGTTTTGTATTTTAAATTTAAGAAATAATTTTAATTTAAAAAAAAAAAAACACAAAAACAAAATGTCAAAAAAATAAATGAATCTTTTTAATTATAATTACAGCGAATTTTTTCTTTTTTATTATTTAATTAAAGAAATTTTTGATTTTCAGAAAACAGAAAGACAAATAATGGTAATGTTGTCATAAAATATTAAAATGGTGTATAGGTCTGTTATTGAAATAATTTTTACTTTGGATTTTAATATGGTAAACATTGAATGAAATTCTGAGTAAGATTGTTCGAGCTTTACTTTACAACCGCTTAAAGAATTAAGAAACTGAATCCAGATAAATGTTTAAATTTTTTAATAGCAAATGTTGGGAGATAAAATTTAAAAAAAAAATGTATCCAAAAAATATATTGCATTTCATACTGGTAAAAAATAACGTGCTACGAACTAAGCCGCAAGACAAAATGAATTAACCCTCAATATGTTTGTAGAATTTAACTTGGGCATTAGTTCATTTGTTTTGAGAATTAATTAATTTCGAGTTAGTTCATTTTTAAAATTTGGGAGTTAATTCATATGAACTTAAATCTCAAATTCTCAAAAAACTGAATTAGAATTTTTAGTGTGATCTGTGTATGTGGGTGTGAGGCTGTGTGGGTATGTCTGCGGGTACGTGTACAGCGTAAACAACCGAACGGAATTCTTTAAAATTTCATATTTAAGGTTCTGATGTAAATATGTCGGATTGATAAGCTTCATAAAAAGCAGAAAGATTGATAAGCTTCATTTGGAGCAAATCAGGCAATTATTAAAAATAAATTCTATTTAAAAATAAATTTTTATTTTTAGCACATTTCCAAAAAAAATTTTGAAAAAATGTGCCTATTAGTTTCACTCTGTCCGTACATCAGTCTGTTTACAAAACTTCCACACCGTTAAAGATGAAAAATGTTAACCATGTTCATGGGTACGTCTCATAAAAAAATTAATTTTGTAGAGCAACTTTTTTATATAGCCCCATCCATGACGGAGCTACGGTCCCTCAAACTTTGAAAAACCCTATTTTTAAATGTGTATATTTCATGTTCCGCTTAATATTTTTTCAATATGAAAACGCCATTCGACATGATTTTTTTTTATCTTTGTAAATCAATATCAAAATTATATATCTTAAATTTAGTACTTAAACTTACTCTTATGTGAAAACCAAATTTTGCACGATTTTTTTTTTTTTTTTTTTTTTGTTTACGAGAGTTAGTGGAAAACTCGAAAGTCACCAAGAGGAACTGCACGTGCTGCCTCAGGGTAGTGTTGGACTTTAACCAACCAAAACCACCCCCCTTTTAAAACCAAACTTTAGGATGGAACCTTTAATACGAATGTACAGTTTGGTTTTGGAGATAGGGATGTGCAAAGGATAATTGGGAAAATTGTAATTGGGAAATTTGGATCATGGGGGATAGGTAGGAAAATTTGGAGGGACATTTTGAAGAAAGATGTTAATGTTCTTCTTAAACTTAAGTAAATCGTACACATAAGAATTACCAACTTTAGGGAACACATGCGATGGTATATGGTTCCACAAATGGGACGTGCGCATAACAAACGAATTTCCATAGGCTGTATTTCGCCATCTTGATAACTCAACATGGTAGGGATGAGCATCTGTTGCCCTCCTTGTTTCTCGTTGGAAAACTTTGAGTGGAGGCATTAACTCCGGCACACTGTTAGATAGGCATTTGAAACTTTGAAGTAAGAAAGAACTTTTAGAATTAGTATAAGTTTTCTCAGAAAATTTTTTTGGATCAGCCCGTCCTTAAGAGATATAAGGGCTCAAAAATTAAAAATTTGCTTTTTTTAGACACCTATGTAACTTAGGCACCTGTACAAATTTTTTTTCGGCAAGTCATAAAAAATAAAGCTGCTTCAATAATAAATTTTTACGTGTGTTAACGGTTTTTCTTAGTTATATAGGGTTTCAAATTTACAGCCCCTCAAAATTGCCAAAAAGTAGTCCTATTTTCACATTTTTATACCCGTACGATAACGATCGGGTATATTAAAATTGCTCCACCGTTTCTTATTATATGAAATCCTAAAAAAATTTTCTGGTGTAAGTCACAATTCTAAACAGTTTGTATTACCTTTTGGAAATGTGCGCTTTTAAAAATGGCTTTTAAATTTACATTCTGCCTTGTTTTATTTTTATTATGTACATATGTATGTACAATACCAATGTATATAGTATATACCAATGCATATATTATTTTGTTGATGACGCAAAATTCAAACTGCAAAATTTTTCTCAGCAGATTCAATATTAATGTAAGTTTGTTTTGTATTTGTTTACAGTTTTTATTGTTTTTTACTTTTTGAATGAAAAACAATTATGTACGTATGTATGAATTTACATATTTTTACAATTAATTGATTGCTTATTAATTGTTATTGAATAAAAACGAGGAAAAATACAGTTGCCTTTCTCAACTCTTAGATACCCGTACGAACCCCTTAGTATGTTCATAGTCTGTCACTCTGCTTATAATATTATTTTGCTGCATTTTATAATGTCTAGAATAATTTCTTTTTTCTTTCATTGCATTATTTCTTTAAAAATATTTAATTCATAGAATAATTTCTTATAAATACTACAAAATACGTACATATGCAAATACATGTGTATACATATATGTATATATGTATGTATATATATATACCAATATTCTTATTATCCTTTATTCTTCATCAGGATTCAACGATATATAAATAAACATAACATATAATGCTGCCGATACACAGCGGACTCGATTGAAAACTTGATACGCGGACTTGATAAGTTGTATCGTGTATGGACAAGTTGTACAACTTAAATGTCATTTTAACATTGAGATTTTTTGATTTGAGAAAATAATAAAAATATAGAGTACATAATTACAACGGTTGAATGATAGGTTGGATAAGTGTGTGGTATGGTTCTTAAACCTGTCCTCGTACCAAGTTTACAACCTAGTCCGCCGTGTATGGGCAGAATAAGTATTCAAGATACCAATATCATATTAATTATAAGTAGTAAAACAAAAATTATGTTTTTTAACTTATCATTTCAAAAAAATTATGAAATGCAAGTGAGGTGCCCAAGAGTGCAACAAATTTAAATTAAAACAAAGATATTGTACGTGTATTGAAAGTTGTTTGTTTAATAGTTCCATCATATGTAGTAAAAATTGTTTTGATATAGAAATTGTAGAACAGTTCAAATATTTAGGCGTTATCATTGATAATAAAATGAATTGGTCCTTACATACTGAAGCTTTAAAACAATATTTTCGTAATAGTTTACGCAGCTTTTACTATTTACAAAATGTGTGTTCTTCGAAAGTAATGAAAATTTTTTATTATGGTATTTTTCACTCTGTATGTGGTGGTGTGTGTGTGTGGGTATGTCTGCGGAAACGTGTACAACTTAAACAACTGAGCGCAATTTTTTGGAATTTTATATTTAAGGTTTTAACGTAAATATCTCAGATTGATAAGCTTTTGGAGCAAATCGGACAACCGCAAGTGGTAGTTTACTAGTGTACTTTTTAAGTTTTTTACGAATATTTCGTAACAGAAAAATTTTATGAGATAAATTATTAAGAAAAAGTTGTTACACACTTAAAGAGGAACAACTTTGCCATAGAACATTTTTTGAACCGACTAACTTTAACTTTTATTTAATTTTTTCCAAGTCCAAATTTAATACATAACACTCCATATGAATTTATATGAACAATTTTTTTGTTTTTTTTTTTATATCTCTAAAAATTTATATACATATGTATTATGTACATATGTACATCTCTCCATATTATTATTTTATATATCTCTCCATATTATTATGACATAAAATTGACGGTAAAATTTTTGTTAGCAGTTTCAATATTAATCTTACGTTTGTTTTTTATTTGTTACAGTTTTTATTATTTTTTACTTCTAATATTTTTGAATGAAAAAAAAATCATATACGTATGTTACATAATAATGTAAATGGACATATTGTTATTGAATAAAACAAAATGTTGTTAAATTATTAGAAGTTATTTTGCTTTGATATAAATTATTATGTAAAAAATTTATAAATTTTGGCATTGTACTTTTCGTGTATTCGCGGTCGGTCCTGTGGTGGAGACAGCTGATTTTTTTTTGTTTTGTATTATTGTATAATTATTATTATCGTTTCTCGTTAGTATTATTATCGTTTCTCGATTTTGAATTTTACAAATATTTTTTGTTCATATTTTTCTTAAATATTGCATTTTGATTTTTTGTATTTCAATCATTTGTTAATAACATTTTAGATTGTTTTCATTTCAATAATTTTGGATTTAGTTTTTAAATATTTTGCAAATTGTTTTTTTCTCTTTTGTAACTTCATTATAATTTTTCATTTCGATAAGCAGAAATTTTTTTCTTGTATTTATTTTTCTTTTTCTTCTTTATATTTATATTATACTAGTCAAAAAGCCCGTCATACGACGGGTATAAGTAGAAAAATATAGCTTTTGTGAAAGTTTCCTCAGTTTTATGAACAATTTAATTTTAGCAAATTTATTCAAATACTTATATGTATTATGTTTAGATATTGATAAATGTAAAATTTATTGCTAAAGTGTTTTAAATAATGAAAAACCTCAATGATGCTGTGAAGTAGTTTCTTTCAAAAATGTAATAAAAATGATTATTTAATAAATCTCATCTCTTGTAAATTTTTTTATCAAGCTTTGGATTAAAAAACCAAAGGTTGGATTAAAAACCAATGGTAAATAAATTTTTGCCAATAGTAACAAAAATTTTCGCTTCGAAAAAAATACAGTATCAAACTTTATAATTTTGAAACTAAACTATACTGATCTGATGCATTTACCTAATTATAATATATAGTACACTTGTTATACTTTTCTATGGTTGCCATAGCAAATGCTTCAAAACTTTTTTTGTTATATTTTTCAAACAAATTTTTACTCTATCCGTAATAATATTCTGCCTCTTTATCTGTAGCTTTCGTTACAAAATCTTCACACCGTAAGTTCTGCGCACAATGTAAAACAATAAAAATTGGCTGTGCATATAAAGTTAAGATTTAGAAAATAAAAATCATAAAAGAAGCATAAAATTAAGAAAATCTTATACATTCAAAATTTAATTGAAAATTGCGATTTTATAATTTAAATTTCGCTCCTTTAAAAGCTTTGGTTTTACGCACTGCTTTATTTTTTTATAATTAACTACATAATATATGTATATACCCATATTTTTATTCATATATCTATATTATGAACTAAACTTCTGATTCTTAAATTGTACTAGATTATGGCAAAATTTTTAAAAAATTAAGAAAATGTTACTTAGCAAAATTTAAATAAAAATATTATTGCAATTTTATAATGTTCTACTTAAAAATACGACCCTCTAAAAACTTTGATTTATACACTGCCTTGTTTTTTCTTTCATTTCATAGCATAACATTATAATATTTATTGTTTTCTATCTGTTATATGGGTAAATATCAGATGTACGTTTCTTTCTTTTCATAGTATAACATTTGTTAAATTAACATTTAACATAACACGCTACTCAGCAGCAGCAACTTGTCTTTTATTATATTTAGATATTTTGTTATTTTCTTTCTTTGTTGAATTACTTTTTCAATTATTTTTAATTGTATCATCCCACTTAATACTTAATACTAATATTGAATTATTATATAGTTAAGTACATACCTGGCATTTACCACTATTTTTTAAGGAATATAAAATATCATATTAAAGTGTGTGTGTGTGTGTGTGTGTGTGTGTGTGTGTGTGTGTGTGTGTGTAAGTGCGTGCGGGGGTGTCTGGTTTTTGAAATTTCATATTTAAGGTTTCGATGTAAATATCTCGGATTGATAAGCTTTTGAAGTAAATCGGACAACACGAAGTAGTAGTTTACTAGTGTAATTTTTAAGTTTTTTACAAATATTTAGTAACAGAAAAATATTATGAGAAAAATTATTAAAAGAAAATTGATACAGAAGTAAAGAGCAACAACTTTGCCATAGAACTTTTTTTAATCCGGCTAACTTTAACTTTTATTTAATTTTTTTTCTAAGTCTAAATTTCATACATATGTATATGTATGAATACACCATATGAATTTATATTATGAACAATTTTGTTTTTGTTTTTTTTTATATCTCTAAAAATGTATATTACATACATCTATACATATTATTCTCTTGTTGATGATGCAAAATTCAAACTGTAATATTTTTGTTAGCAGATTCAATATTATTCTTATTTTTGTTTTGTATTTGTTTACAGTTTCTTTTATTTTTTACTTCTAATATTTTTGAATGAAAAAAACAATCATGTAGGTACATTACATAATAATGAAAATGGATGTATGAATGAATGTACACATATTTTTACGATTTCATTGTTTATTATTGTTATCGAATAAACAAAATTATGTTAAATGATTAGAGATTATTTTCCTTTGATATACATACATATGTAAGTAAATTATTATGTAAAAAATCTAAAAATTTTGACTTTATACTTTTCGTATAATAGCGGTCGGTCCTGTGATGGAGACAGCTCATTTTTTTTTATTTACTTAAATTTTTTTGTACTACGCATCATCCTCAACAACTTCAAATTATCGAGTAGAAAAAATTTATAAAAAACAGCTTTTTTTGAACTAAAAAGTTCAAAATAAATTTTTAATTGCAAATTTTTCTGTAATTTTCTAAATTGTATTGTTGCAAGCAAGTTTCTTTAAATATATTGATCTCAATATAACATTTATATATATATGTGCCATAAAGCCCGTGAAATTAATATAAAAACTGAAATGTGACTAAAATTGCTTGCATGATTCCACGATTCCTATAACCAACCTACCTACAAAATGATACAAAAATATTTTGCGTTAATTCCAATACTCTACTTTTCTTAGTTTTTGGAATACCATGCTGTCGAACGGAGGGACGGACGGACAAGGCTTCCCAACTAACAATTTTGAAAATTATAAATGTGAAATAAGAGTTAAAAGGGGTCTTATTTCAAACATTTAAGAACTTTCTGAAGACATTTTTGGGATTATAAGATTGACATGAGAGGCATGTAAGGTATACATACATACATATATAAGAGTCACATAATGTTAATTATTTTTCTTCTCAAAGAATCTTATAAGAATAATTGTGTTTTTACTCGATTTTGGACTAAGGTTGTTATAGGACCTAGTATTTTAGAGAAAAATACTGATTCTATATAAAAGTTCATGTTTCTTATAATTAACTTTTATAAGATACAATTGTTAAATTATTATTGACCTAAAATGATGAAAGATATAATTTATAAATGGTTCAAAGTTACATATAATATATGTGAAGACATATAAATATTATGTGTTATTGAAATACAAATAATTATTGTATGTTACAATATTTTTAGTTTATAATTCGAATATTCTTTGTAATTAGCAAGGAAATTACAATTTACGCGAATTAAAATTTTTCGTTTAAAAATAAAAAAAACTGCCTAATAAAATTTTTTTTCGCTCTCAATAATCTTAAAAAATGAAATAAAATGTTAATATAATTTAAAAAAAAATTGAGAAACTAAAAAAAAATTCATAAAAAGTACTAATTAAAATACTACAATTCTCTTTATGTACGGGGGACTTCCCAAAAGCACTTTCTGAATTCTTAAAATTACTAATACATGAAAAATAGCCATTTTTCTAAAATGAACAATTAGTGAAAAATGGAAGGACTATTATGGTAGAAAAATCACTTTTCTTAAGTCAATAGGGTTTTCTTATAGAAGTAAAAAAAGTGTTCACATAAAAAATTCTAAAATTATGAGTACAAATGTTGGGGTAAGAGTGAAACACACCTTTACACCTTTGTGGAACCTTTGTTTTATGAACCTTGAAAATATACACCTTTAAAAACATTTCTTTTATTATGAATGTTAGCGGTATTATGAATGGGGCATCGGTGGCCTAGTGCGTAAGAGCGTATAAAATACCCTGTAAACACTGAAGCAGTGGGTTCGAATCGCAAACACGTTGTAAAAATAATTTCCCTTTACGATATTTACAGCCACACCTGTAAGGCAAAGGCTGTGTAATTTCCTTTTCATATTTATGTGGCAGGGGAATAAACAAAAAAAAAAAAATTATCATATGTCTTTTAAATATTTGATGATCTGTAAATAGCCTTAGATTTTGTATTTATAAGAAAATAAGTACTAAAGAAAGAGGTCCTATAGAAAAACTTTGATTAAAGTAAATATTTATTCATCAAAAAAGATAACAGATACTGAACAGGGAAATCTTCTTTTTGTACAAAAATATTTTCATTAAATTTGCATGGTTTCAAAGAATTTTATTTATATTTTAAAATTCAACATTTATTTAATGCTCTACAAAAAAATAACAATTAGAACAAATAGGTATCTAACACTTCAAATTATTTAAAAATAGGTCGATTTTATTTTTAATATAAAACCATAAGAAAGATATTATTGGATAAAGATAAAATTACTATTAAAAAATATTCATAATTTTTTATAAACCTTCAGATATTTTTCTGTTCAAATAAAACAAAGTTCAAAATGCACATTAATGTTTAAAAAGTTCGTATGTAAGCATATTTTTATTGTATCTAATCAAATAATCCTGAACCAAATCAATTTCTTTATATGCACATATTTATAAATTTATTGATATTTCTTAATCAACAAAACAACAAATGGTTTACGATTACATTTACAAGGTATTTAAGTATATAAATACTCAAAGAAAACCCAAATTAATTATCAGTCCTTGTGCTATCACAAATCAATCAACTACAAAGGAAATAAATAACCAAAAAACAAAAAACAACAATCAAAATGAAATTCTTCGCTTTCTTTGTATTTGCCGCTGCTGTTTTTGCCGTTGTTTTAGCACAAGAAGAACAAGAATTTGTTCGTGAAAAGAAATCTGCATATGGTCCAGCACCTGCTCCTCCATGCCCAAAATCAGTTGTTGTAAGCTGCGCTCCAATATTACAAAAAGTACCATGCAAAGGAAAGGCTGCTGGACCTGCCGGAGCTTATTCTGAATTCGTACCACAATACGCTCCATATTCAGAGAATTATTACAATGAATACTAATTAAATTTAGGAAAGACTAAATTAATTAAGTAACTGTCATCCAGTTTTGTATTTTAAACTTAAGAAATAATTTTAATTTAAAAAAAACACAAAAACAAAATGTCAAAAAAATAAATGAATCTTTTAAATTATAATTACAGCGCATTTTTTCTTTTTTGTTATTTAATTAAAGAAATTTTTGATTTTCAGAAAATAGAAAGAAAAATAGTAGTAATGTTGTCATAAAATATTAAAATGGTGTATAGGTCTGTTATTGAAATAATTTTTACTTTGGATTTTAATATGGTAAACATTGAATGAAATTCTGAGTAAGATTGTTCGAGCTTTACTTTACAGCCGCTTAAAGAATTAAGAAACTGAATCCAGATAAATGTTTAAATTTTTTAATAGCAAATGTTGGGAGATAAAATTTAAAAAAAAATGTATCCAAAAAATATATTGCATTTCATACTGGTAAAAAATAACGTGCTACGAACTAAGCCGCAAGACAAAATGAATTAACCCTCAATATGTTTGTAGAATTTAACTTGGGCATTAGTTCATTTGTTTTGAGAATTAATTAGTGTGATGTGGGTGTGAGGCTGTGTGGGTATGTCTGTGGGTACGTGTACAGCGTAAACGATCGAACGGAATTCTTTGAAATTTCATATTTAAGGTTCTGATGTAAATATGTCGGATTGATAAGCTTCATAAAAAGCAGAAAGATTGATAAGCTTCAGCTTTTTGGTAAAAACATGTTTAATATCACAAAAATAAAACAAATAACAAGGTAGAATGTAAACCAACGGTTTTTAAAAGCGCACATTTCAAAAGGACAATACAAACTGTTTAGAATTGTGGCCTGCACAAAAATTTGAAAATTTAAGAAATAAAATTTAAGAAATTTTTTGTAATAAGAAAAAATGTGAAAATAGGACTTTTCTGGAAGTTTGAGGGCTGTAAGTCCGGAACCCTATATAACCCCAATTTTAGAAATCGAAATTAATTAAAAAATATAAATTTAATTTAATATCAATCTGTTTTGTTATCAAATAATCATTTTGACTTTGGAAGCAAAAGCATTTTGGTTTTGAAATAAAATAATGAAAATAGATTTTAGTGCATCAGAAACTTAAATTTAGATGAAATCAAAAAATAATGTTCATTTGGAAAATGGTTAGCAGCTATACCTGCCATTATTTTCTATGAATCTGGGTTTAAACCATAATTCAAATATAAACTGAAGTGATGTCTGTTGAATAGCAGACTTAAATTTTTTGAAGGTTTTTCGTGCAATTAAAGAATTACATACCTTAATTTTATCGATATGAAACGAAGAATGTGCCACATTTAATAAAGGATACATATATTTCAAGGTCAAATAAGATCATGTACAAAGTATGAATCAAAACCTTCCTTTTTATTCATAACTTGTTAAGCATTTGCTACTAATACTATAGGAGTAAAAACATTAACTTAATTTTATTTTATACCATTACCTTCATTTCCTGAAAATTAAAAAAATTTCTATAACTATAAAATAATAAAAAGAAAAAAAAAGATGCAAAATTAAAATTAAAAGAATCATTTATTTATTTTAATACATTTTTTTTTTTTTTTTGTTTTTTTATTTGGAGCATGAAAATTTTTTCTAAAATTTAAAACATAGAACTGGGTGACAGCTATACTCGATTAATTAAGTCCTTTCTAAATTAAATTAGTATTCATTGTAATAATCCTCTGAATATGGAGCGTATTGTGGTACGAATTCAGAATAAGCTCCGGCAGGTCCAGGTTTACCAGGTTTACATGGTACTTTTTGTACTAATGGAGCACAGCTTACAAGAACTGATTTTGGGCATGGAGGAGCAGGTGCTGGACCATATGCAGATTTCTTTTCACGAACAAATTCTTGATCTCCTTGTGCTGAAACAACGGCAAAAACAGCAGCGGCAAATACAAAGCAAGCGAAGAATTTCATTTTGATTTTGTTTTTTTTTTTTATGGATTGTTTATTTTTTTTGAAGTTTATTGATTTGTGATAGCACAAGGACTGATGATTTCATTTTGATTTTCTTCAAGTATTTATACTTTAATTTTTTTGTTTAATTTGAAAAACATTGATAAATTTATAAAATTATCAATATGTACGTATGTACAAAAAAAACATTCCTTTATACTGTAAAATTTTTTACATTATCAATTATGCATACGTACTAAAATTGTTGTTGTGTCAAGGATTGTTTTGTATATTGATATATTAAAAAATTGCTTACAAAAAATATTACATACATACATACATACATATATATGTGAATTAAGGTACGTAATCAAATGTTCACTAAAACAAAAAAGAAAAATCAAATAAAAAAAGTACCAAACTATTGCGAAATCAAAATTTAAAAACAAATAAAATTAAAAAAAAAAATAATGCTGACTAATTAATTAGAATTGGACACATTATTAATTTTTTTTTTTTCTTTTTGTATTTTGTATTTTATTATGTAATAAATAAAAAATGATCCAAGGTTAAACACCCTTGTATACATTATTCCTGAAATAATATTTAATTTAATACTTGACCTAATTTTAATTTTTTAACTCAAAAGAAAAAAATTTCTGCTGATCATTACATATCACGGTTATTAATTTTAAACATATATAATGAATGTAATTTATATGATTTTTTATCAGTTTTATAGAATCAACGATTCAACTGTGATTAATTTTTAATTCCGTCCAGAATATTTTAATTTAGAATAACTAATATGAAATTTTTAATTGTTTTATTTGGATTAATTGCATTCGCAAATGCATATTCTTATTACAATCAAGAAACAGAACCAGAAATGACTAGGTGGAAACGATCATCATATGGTGGTTCTGGTGGACATGGAGGTTTAACACATTGGAATGGACCACATTGTAAATCTATATTAGTTGGATGTGCTCCAATTGTACAAAAAATTCCATGTAAAGGAAGTGCTGGAGGTTATGGTGGTGATGCATACGTATCAGCTGTTCATAAACAACCACCAAAACCACAAAAAGCTCCACAAAAGCAAGTTGAATATTAAAAACAAAAAAAAAAAAACAATTTTTAATTAATTTTGAGTAATGCTGTTCCTTGTTATATAACATAAAAAAAAAAAAAAAAAAATTTTTATTTGATCGTTTAGTTTTAAAATAAAATTGTATAAGAAAAAATTTAAAAAAAACTTTTTTTTTTTTCTTTTTTTTAATTTTACATATGATATGATTTTACGTATGATAGAATTTATTTTTGTTTCAGAAATTTTTTTGTTTCAAGTGAACATTAATTTGTACAGGGAAAAAAAATGATTTTGTTTATTTATTTCAATTATTAAAAAACGAATATTGAATGATCGTGTATTGATCTCGTATTTTTCAAGGTTCGAAGGTTTGTGTCGAGGAAAAAAAAAACTTATATTTATACTCAAATTCTATTTTCCGCTCAAGGATGATATTTTTTCCTTTTTATTTATCATGTTATGAAATAATTTTAAATACTTATTTAAAATGTAATTTTAATTAAAATGAAAAAAAGATTAAAATATTTTATGGTACCCTAAAATCTTTAAATAAAATTAAAATTAATTTAATTTAAACTGTATTTATTTAAAGCCCGCCGCCAATACATAGTGTTTTTTTTTTTTGGGTTCTTCAAATTATTACAAAAAAGTTATTTATAAAATTCTTTAAACATTACTTACATCTTTCATCTTAATAATATTCTTAAATTAATAATATTCTTAACTTAACAATATTCTAATATTTATTTATTTTACATTTTATATTGTAAACGTGAAAAATTTAACCTTTTCCAACATGCTAGATTTAGATTTTGTCATAAATCTATAATAATATTACCAAAAAGTTTTTTAAACAAATAGGTTTAACATTGTTTTTTTTAACTAATAGAATAGGGGAAAATAAGAAAGAGAAATAAAGAGGACAAGAGTACATCTAAAAATAGGGCTTTTTTGCAATTTTGGGGGGCTGTAACTTTGGAGCCCTATACAATTAAACGAAATCATTAAAAATAAAATATATTACTGTAGCTTTAATGATTTTGTCTTGCCGAAGAAAAATATGTAGAGGTGCCTAAGTTACAGGTGCTTAAAAAAAGCAAATTTTCAAATTTTGAGCCCTAATAGCTCATAAACAGGGGGTAGTACAAAAAAATTTTCTGAGCAGACTTATACTAATTCTTAAAGTTCTTTCTTGACTCAATTTCAAGTCCCCATCTAAAAGTGTGCCGGAGTTATGAAAGTAGAAAAATCATCCAACATTTGGTTTTTACATAACGGTAAATTTAAATACTAAATTTAAAAAATATATATAATTTTCATATTGATTTGTAAAGGTAAAATTTCTGTCGAATGGGGTTTTCAGATTCGAAATATGTTAAGCAGAACATGAAATATACGCGTTTAAAAATAGGGCTTTTTCAAAGTTTGAAGGGCTGTAGTTCCCTGATGGATGGGGCTACATAAAAAAGTTGTTTTATGAGACCTACCCATGGTTAAAATCTCTATCTCTATCATGGGTAGGTTTATTTTTTCTCTATCTTTAACGGTGTAGAAGTTTTGTAAACGGACGGATGGACGGAGGGACAGAGTGAAACTAATAGGCACATTTTTTCAAAATGTTTTTTGAAATGTGCTAAAAATAACAACAAAATCAATTTTATGTTATACAAAAAGCGAAGCAAAGAAAAAGAGTACAAACTCCAAAGAATAGAATAATGAGTATGTATACATACATTATACATTCTACTAAATAGTAATATCATTTTTTTTTTATTTTTGATTATTTGTTGTTTCTTTTTTTTTCGGCACTTCAACTTTCAAGAATTTACATTTTAACACACATCTGTTATTGTTTTTTCATTGAATGCTCTGAAGAAAAAAGAATAGAAGAAAATAACAACAAAATCAATTTTGGGTTATACAAACAGCTAAAGAAAAAGTATTAGTACCCTTAGTAAGAAAAGTATTAGTACCCTTTTATTTTGTTTTGTGGGTGCAAAATGAAAACCTATGTACTTATGTATGTATTTTATTTTTTCCGCATTTATCTAAAGGTGTAATTGTGTAAACTTTAAAGGTCTCACAAAACCAATGTATGTATGTATGTATGTCTCAAAATCAACAATATATCGGATGTTAGGTATGAATTGTCGTTTTTCGATCAATTGTTTTTGTATTTGTCTAAACTGTAGCTGTCGATTATATGAATTTGAATGCAATAAAAGATTTAATAACACATTAGCAAGGGTCCCTAGTTTTTTAATATTTAATAAAATTTAAGATATCTTTACTTTCTTCAAACTGCAGGTAATTTATTTAAGCCCTGTATATTAAATGTTGGCCGAGCAGGCATTAAATGCTGGCATATATTAAATGGTATTAAATGTTGGCAGAGCACAAAGCACGCAGTTTTCAAAAATGTGTCTGACTGTTAATAAAATAAAAATGGATCTAAATGAATGGATTCTAAAAATGGATGTTTAATAGCCGATTTGTTAATAGCAGTCTTTCTCGAAACTGATTATTATTATATCTTCATTAATTTAAATTTGTTTTTTATCCGAAATATAGCAGTTAGAAAAATATGAGAGTTTGTGCAAAAAGTAAAGCATAAACGTAAAGTTAAAGTAAAGTAAAGAAATAATAAATTTTTCGAATACTGTTTTACGATTTATTTGTTTTTCTTTTTTTTAATTTTAATATAAAAAAATATTTCAATTTTAAAATAAATTTCTAATTTGAGTTTGACTGATATTATAGTGATATATAAATTGAATGGGTCCCCTAAAAAAAAAAAAGCTGGAACAAAAAAATCTTGAAAAACAAAAACCTGAAAAAAAAATTTTGAATTAAAATTATTTATTTTTAAAATGATGATTTGAAAAGAAAACAAGGCAGAATGTAAACCAAGGGTTTTTAAAAAAAGCACATTTCCAAAAGATATAATACCAACTGTTTAGAATTATGACTTGCAACAAAATTTAAAAATTTCATATAATGAGAAAACATGTGAAAAAAAATTTCTGAGGAATACTAATTCTAAAAGTTCTTTCTTACCGCAAACTTTCAAGTCCCTATCTAGAAGTGTGCCAGAGTTATGAAGGTAGAAAAATAATGCAAAATTTGTTTTTAAAATAACGGTAAATTTAAATACTAAATTTAAAAAAATTGTATCATTTTAATATTGATTTACAAAGGTAAAACAATCCTGACGAATGGCGTTTGCAGATTGAAAAAATGTTAAGTAGAACATGAGATATACGCATTTAAAAATAGGGCCCTTTCAAAGTACTTAATACTGTACTTTTTCGCACAATTTTTTAAAAAATGTCGTAAAACGTCAAGATTTTGAGGCATGAGATTTTGACACGCGAGATTTAGAAGTACGAGATTTTGTTACACGAGATTTTGATTCGCGAGATTTCGATACGATACCTTTATATAATATATAAATATAAATATATATAGTTTTAATTAAATTATCAAAGCCTATGTTTTTGAGAGTTTACATATCAAGTATTTAAGCACGTCACTCAAATTCATTAAACATATGGTCTGTAACGAAATCCCGACCTTTAAAATTCCGCATATACATTAATATAAATATTCCGAAAAAAGGGTCAATCTTGATTTGGTATTTTTTTTGTTTAAAAACTTTTAATTTTGTTATTGTTTTACTTAAACATTTTTTTTTTTACCGACCCCATACATTAATGTATAAGGTAGGTATTGTTTTCATACTAAAAATGTGTACCCGAGATTTTGGCAAAAATGCACTACTCCGGTATGGAGAAGGCTGTAAAAAAATTTTCAGCATGATGTCCGTCTGTGTGTGTGTGTTGGTGCGTGTATGTGTCTGTGGGCACGTGTACAGCTTAAACGACTGAGCGGAATTTTTTGAAATTTCATATTTAAGGTTTTGACCTAAATATCTCGGATTGATAAGCTTTTGGAGCAAATCGGACAACCGCAAGTGGTAGTTTACTAGTGTACTTTTTAAGTTTTTTACGAATATTTCGTAACAGAAAAATTTTGTGAGACAAATTATTAAGAAAAAGTTGTTACACAAGTAAAGAGGAACATCTTTGCCATAGAACATTTTTTGATCCGACTAACTTTAACTTTTATTTAATTTTTTTTCTAAGTGCACAAATTTCATACATAAAAACTCCATATGAATTTATATGAACAATTTTTTTTTTTGTTTTTTTTTTATATCTCTAAAAATTTATATACATACATATGTATGTACTTATATCTATGCCAATGCATATTATTTATTCATTTGTTGATAACATAAAATTAAAACGGTAAAATTTTTGTTACCAGATCTAATATTAATCTTATGTTTGTTTTGTATTTGTTTACAGTTTTTATTATTTTTTACTTCTAATATTTTTTGAATGAAAAAAAAATCATGGATCTACATTACAATAATAATAATAATAATAAATGGATGTATGAATGGATGTATGAACGATTTCATTGCTTATAATTATTTTTATTGAATAAAACAAAATGTTATTAAATTATCAGAAGTTATTTTGCTTTGATATAAATTATTATGTAAAAAATCCTATAAATTTTGGCATTGTACTTTTTGTGTAGTGGCGGTCGGTCCTGTGATGGAGACAGCTGATTTTTTTTTTTTAAGACATTAAATAAAATCATGAAAAATATTTTATTTCAAGAAATTTCAATTTTTTTCTTCAAGTTTTTTTTTTTTAAGGAAAATGGCGTGCTCCCAAACTGCGAATACGTAAATTTCTTTTTCTGGAACGTAAGCAAAATGATAGGATGTTATAAAGCCATAATTTATAAAAATGGCATTATAACTGATTTGAATGAATGAATATGGCGTTAAAGACTTGATTTTAAGAAAAAAAATTGAATTTAAAATCGCTCCGACAATTATTTTAAAAACTAAATAAAACAAAGTTGAAAGTATCATCATGCTCAGAAGAAGATCGAAGACATGCAACATGCATCTGAACACATTGTCGTTGATCTTTCAATATTATACATCAGAAATATACCCCTTTTCCAAAATATTTACAAAAAGAATTTTTGTGGCAGGTTCAAAAGTCAATTATACATATTCGTAAATGACGTAATATTCAAATATTCATTGTATATTCCCAGAACTAACCAATAACCTAACTAATTTATTGTAAAATTGGTGTTTTTGTATTGAAAAATTTATTTTTTAAATTTATGAGGAAAGTGCGGGGAGAGATATCTGCATCATTTTCCAAAATTTTAAAAATACTCGTAAAGTTTTTCGACAACAAATACTCGTAAAGTTTTCGTTTCCTTTTTGTATGAATATGCAGAAAAAGTTGTATCTCTGGTTTATATGCTTATTAATGTTGAAGTGCAATGCCATAATTAAATTTTGTTATTTTGAGCAGTGGACTTATTTCCTGATACTATCATAATACCAAGAAATCAACTATACCAAGAAAATCCTTATTTTTAAGAATTTATAACGGGAATTATATTTTAATCGGAGAAAAATTCAATTCGCTGATGAAATAAAAAAAATGGCTTAAAAAACTTCAATATGACACAAAACTTGTATTAAAAATGTGGTTTTAAAAATTTATCTCATTTAAATGAGTAGCAATATTTGTACATTGTGGCTTTATGATTTGTAGCTATATAACATCCAACCAGGCAAAATACTTGAATAAAAAATTTAGTTTAGTTGGTGAGTTTAGAAAGTTGATTTAACAAACAAATTCAGTTCAGAATTTTTGCTAATTTTTTAGAAAATCTACTTCACAATTTTACAGGTCGATATTTCTTTTACTAAACGGCTGAATGGTTCACAAATATGTTTTAAGTAGAATTTTGTGTTGATTTAGAAATAAAAAATATAAGTCATTCGTCAATAACCTCAGTTTCCCTTTCATATTTTGATTATATGAGATTGTGTAATAATGTGTGATAAATCTTAACTCCGATCGCCCACAGACGCCTATGCAGAGCATAATTTGAACAAAACATACTCAGAGCATTCTGATTTAATAAATAAACAATACAGAACTAAATTTGTCATAAATACTAAAATTAGTCGATTTAAATGCTTAAAAGAGAATTATTCAAATTATGATCTGTTTTTTTTTTAAATTTATGTTATTATTATTTAGACACAATAATTGAAATAAAAATCTAATAAATAAGGAAGAAATTCTGTTTGTTTGTTTGTTTGTTTGTTTGTGCCCTTTTCACGTAAAAACCACCAGTCCGATTGCAACCAAATTTTGCAGGAACGTTCTTACGACCCCTGAAAGTGTTATAGGCTATATCGCGTTTCGGTTCATTAACCCATTGCGGCCCGAGAGCCATTTAAAGCCGTTTCGTTTTTTCGTTGTCCTGCCTAAACGGTTTGATCGATTGAGTTGAAAATTTGTACAAATGTTCTTCCCAGCATTGGACGGGTGCCGAAGAAATTTGGATTCAATATGTTACCCGGATTCGACCCGGCGGGCTTCCAAAAAATTTTTTGTTTCCGATTTATGTCCAATTTTGTATGGTGGTTTTATGGTCTGAAAAAAAGCCTGTGACAAATTTTTATGAAGATTCGGTAACCCGTTTGGGCACGAGAGCCGAACAAAGTTCACTAAATTTTTCTGTTGTCCTGCTAAAACGGTTTGACCAATTGAGTTGAAATTTTACAATAGTGTAGCTCTTTACCACAGGAGCTCACTGAGTTGATTTGGTTACGATCCATTAACCCGTTTCGGCACCAGGACTCAATGAAGTTTTTCAATTTCTTTGTTGTCGCGCTTAAACGGTTTTGCCAATTGATTTGAAAATTTACAAAAGTGTAGCTCTTTACCACAGGAGCTCACTGAGGAGATTTGGTTTCGATCCATTAACCCGTTTCGGCACCAGGGGTCAGTGAAGTTTTGTAATTTACTTAGTTGTCGCACTTAAACTGTTTGGCCAATTGAGTTAAAAATTTATCAAAGTGTAGCTCTTTACCGCAGGAGCTCACTGAGTTGATTTGGTTACGATCCATTAACCCGTTTCGGCACCAGGACTCAATGAAGTTTTTCAATTTCTTTGTTGTCGCGCTTAAACGGTTTTGCCAATTGATTTGAAAATTTACAAAAGTGTAGCTCTTTACCACAGGAGCTCACTGAGGAGATTTGGTTACGATCCATTAACCCTTTTCGGCACCAGGGCTCAATAAAAATTTTTAATTTCTTTGTTGTCGCACTTAAACCGTTTTACCAATTGAGTTGAAAATTTACAAAAGTGTAGGTCTTTATGACAAAAGCTTTCTGAGTTGATTTGGTTACGATACATTAACCCATCAGGCTTCAGGCCAAGAAATGTCTCATTTTTTGTTGTTGTGCTTAAACGATTTGACCAATTGAAAATTTGCACAAGTATTGCACTTTGGCACACAAACTCATTCAATAAATTTTGTTGTGATACATTAACACATTTCGACACGATAGACTGTCAAAAAAAAATTTTGTTTCTAATTTCGGTCTAATTTGGGAGGATGAATTTATGGTTCTAAATAAAGCCTGTGACAAAATGTTTGTTAACGTTTATTAATCCATTTCCGCACGAGCACTTATTAATAATATTTTGCCTAATTTTGTGTATTGTTATTATTATTAAAAAGATATTTCCAACACTCTTTACTTTTATCTATACTGTTTCTAATATTCCATAAAAACCTTTCAGTGCAAATTTCTAATATAGAACAGTAATTAAAGTAACCTTATTAAGTATCTTAAGAATACTGTTTTTAAGTCTTAACAACATAACATTTTCATGTTAAAAAACAGAAACAATCTCCTACATTAGACAATCATCATGTCATCATTCAGAAATGCAATACTTAAATGTGGTCTTTACATGTGGTCTACCTATATAAAATGCATGTGTATAACATGTTTCCCATAAAATATCATTGAAATATGTACATATAGTATGTATAATATCCGTATATTTAAAAATACTACAAACTTAATCAATTAAATTACAAAACATATTCACATTTCTGTACATCATTTAATCAAAAATGAGTACATACATATTTAAAGAACAGAAAACCTTACATTCTTATCCATATACAATTTTTACACATATTTTTAGCCAATCAATTTGGAAACATAATTAGAAAAACTAAACAAAAAATTCTGGTTGATTTATAAAGGTAAAAAACAGTCATGTATTTTTTATATTGAAAATATGTTAAACAGAACCTGAAATGTACGCATTTAAAAAGAAGTTTTTTCAAAATTTGAAGAGCTATCGGTGCTGTAGAATCTCCAACGGTGAGGGTATATAAAAACGTTGTTCTACAACATTACTCTTTTAAGAGACCTATGCATAGTTAATATTTTATTGCTTTTTATTAAACAGTATATGAGTTTTAACAGACGAAGGGACAGAGCGAACTGAAATAACAAATTTTTCAAAATGTGCTTAAATAATTCATATTCATTCACCAATAATTGATAATTCACCAAAACATGAAGTGACATTACTTACAAAAAAAAAATTGATTACATTATGGTCTTTTATAATTTAAATACGATTTTATGTTTCGGTATTAACGCATATTAACGAATATATAAGTTTGGAAAACAGACGGAGGGACAGAGCGAACCTAATAACAAATTTTTCAAAATGTGCTTAAAAGGATAATTCACAAAAACATGAAGTGACATTACTTACGAAAAAAAATGTACTACATTATGGTCATAATTCAAATGCGATTTTATGTCTCGGTATTAAAAGTATATTGTGGAAATTCACTTCGCCGTAATTGTGTACTCAATAGATTATTGATTCCTTTAAAAATTTTTTGTAGAAGAATTGTCTCTAATTCTTGGCTCTGTTTATTCAATTTAACTAAATCTAATAAAAAATAGAATATAAACTACCAGCATCTGTAAATGCATGGTAATAAGTTAGCTATATTAATTAAATTATATTAACGCAGAAACAAAAGTTAATAATTTTTATTTCATAAAGCCAATAAAGTACTCCGGGCAACGCCGGGTACTCTGCTAGTTTAAAAATAATTTGAAAAACGCCAAATTTTATTCTTTGTACATTTTGACAGACTGTCATTTACTTTACATATTTCCTCTGAAATATAACGAGTATACCATCATGCTCTGAGCACTTTGAATGCTCCGCCAGCTAAAAAATGAACACATTTTTTTTTTAACAAATCGTGTTCTGCTTCGATTTATTTATGAAGGCATCCTCTGAAAATTCTTAAAATTTTTATATTAAATTAAAATGAAAAAAAAAACCCAAAAATTTTTAATTAAATGATTCTTTTATTTTTAAAACTTAATTTTATTTCTTATATTAAAACACAGGACTGGCTTACAACAATTTAATTTTGTTTAGTTCTTCAATAGTTGTTATAGTATTCATTGTAGTAATCATCTGTATATGGAACATATTGTGGTACAAATTCAGAATAAGCTCCAGCAGGTCCAGCAGCCTTTCCTTTACATGGTACTTTTTGTACTAATGGAGCACAGCTTACAAGAACTGATTTTGGGCATGGAGGAGCAGGTGCTGGACCATATGCAGATTTCTTTTCACGAACAAATTCTTGTTGTCCTTGTGGCATTGCAAAAACAAAAGCAATAACAGTGGCAAATACAAAACCAGCGAATAATTTCATTTTGATTGAATTTTTTTTTTTTTTTTAGTTATTACTAAATTGATTTGTGAATGTCCAAGAACTGATAATTAATTTTGATTTTCATTGAGTTTTTATAGTTAATCTGAAATTTATTTTTAAATTTAATTATTGTAACCATTCAAATCCTTACCTAATTATATGGAAAGAAAACAAAAAAGAACAAAAAATGGAATTTCATAATATTTTTTTTGAAATTAAAATTAAATTAATGAAAAATTAAAATCAAGGTCAGCAATATTATAATTTTTTTTTTTTTTTCTGTTAAGGTTATTGTGCAATGCATATATGGCATTGAATATTGTTATGATAATGAAAATTTGTGATAATGAAAATAATTATTATTTTAATGCATATAATATTATTCAATAGTTTTATTCTGGACATATAGAATACTTATTAAAAACCCTTAGGATCAGTTAAAACATACCGGGGTTAAAAAAAGTTCGTCTGTTAAAGACTATCATCATTTAATATTAACTATTGGAAAATGATGGTATTCTAAATGAAACAGACACAGCCATTATGAAGCTTCTCGAGCTTTTCATTTCATAAAACATTGTAAGGGTTATTTTTGACACAAAGATTAATTTTAGATTTGTTTGCTTGTTGTGTAAGAAATTAATTTGAAAATTCACTTAGATTTGAACGTATATTATGATAAGTTCTGTTAAGAATTTGATTTGTAATCAAAGTATCTTGATTCAATTTTTTTAATTGGTGTCTCATAATGAATGTATAATTGGAAAATTTTTATAAGCACGAAACTTTGAGTCAAATGTATAAAACTGATCTTAAACTTAAATTTCACTTTTTCAAACAAAAACTATACGCTAGAACACCTATTTTATTTTTTAAAAAGCGTAATTTGAATTCAAGCCCATATAGTTTTATGCATTGTCAGAATATTTTTCCATTTGGCTCCATGCGCCATTTTTTACCTTTTTTATCTAAATAGTGCTCTATAAAATTCTAATCATTCTATCAGTTAAATCCGTTTTTTTTTTCTTTACGAGCGGCAGTGGAAAATATTGAAATTCACTCAAAGGAACTGCAAAAGGTTAGTGTTGGACTTTAACCAACTAAAACCACTCCTTTAAAACCAAACTTTAGGGCACACAATGCATATCGTAATGGATAGTTTAATTTTGAGGATAAGGATATGGACACTATTACTTAGAAAATTGGTTTTCTCGTATCTTCTTCCATTTTCCAATACACAATTTGATTTTTACTGCATGCATATCTTAAAGTTCCTATTATAGAATTTTATATGAAAAATGTTTTATTTATTCTTAAACTCTTTTAAAGGCATACATATATTTTCCTACAATGTGGACCGAAAAGAACTACGTTCTTAGTTATCTAATGTTTGTGTTTCTTAATATTTGCGTTAACCATTGATTACAAGAGACTAGGGTATGAAATAAAATCAAATAAAATAAGCCTAAAATAAAACAAAACATTATTTCAGGTTTACTTAATTTTTAAATTTTTGTACTTATTTAATTAATCAAAAATTAAATTTCGCTTTACTAATATTTTCATTTCCTAAAAATTTCACAAAAAGTTTATTTTAGAAGTGACCTTGATTTAACTGCTCAAGATCATTAAGTACTATATTTCGTACTTATTTCATTTGTGATTTCGAACTTAATCTTTTGATCTTGCTTCATACCGCCACAAAAATAATATATAAAAAAAAAATTATTTACTTAAGAATTTAAAAAACCAAATAAAAACGAGGAAGAGTGCAGTAGAGTAAACTATGTCAACTCTGGGATACCCTTATGAACGAAATATATCCTGTTTCGCTATATATATAACTTGATCATCTTTTAAACAATTTCAAATATTCTAGTACCGACGTTACTACCGAGATATATTTATGTAAAGGGTGGAGTTGTATGACAGCTACCAAAATCTATTGCACCAGCATAACCAAGTTTTACAAAAGTTGTTGCCATAAAACATGCTCTTCTTTTGCAAGATTGCAGAAGCCTAGCTTCATTAAGTTCCAAGAGGTGTAAGAAGCATTGTTGACATGTAACTCAACACCAAAAACTTCACAAAATTTCAAATACCTAGCTTCAACAGACACTGAGTTACTTTCATTTAAACAGAGAAGTTGTATGGCAACTACGCGAACCAGTCGCCCCACCATAAACAAATTTTACAGAAGTTGTTGCCATAAAACTTGATCATCATTTGTAAGATTTCAGACGCCTAGCTTCGTTAAGTTCCAAAAGGTGCAAGAAACTTGAACCGGCTACTCTAAACCAATCAAAGTTTACAAATGTTTTTGGCATGTAACTCGACACCTCTTCACAAGATTTTAGATACTTAGCTTTAATAGACACGGAGCTATTTACATTTAAAAAGAGAAGTTGTATGGCAGCTACCCGAATCTGTTGCCCCAGCATAACCAAATTTTACAGGTGTTTTTGACCTATAACTCAACACCATTTTCTAAAATTTGAGACACCTAGCTTCAATAGATACTAAGTTATTTCCATATAAAGAAATAAGTTGTATGACAGCTACTCGAACCCGGCGGCCAAAAGCCTGGATTAAAATAGCAAAACTAACAATTTTACAAAAGTGACGTAAAAAATGTTTTAGCTTCCAGCTCCTTTATTTTTTGAGTTATCGTGCGGACGAACGGACGGACGTACATGACTTAATCGACTCAGAATTCAATTCTGAGCCGATCCATACCTTTGACACTATATCTAGCTTGACTCCTTTAAGGTGTCACAAACGTAATGGCAAATTTATTATACCCTTGCACATAGTTCACACGGGTATCAAAATAGTATATAAAAAATACATATGTATAACAAATATAAATATAATAAAATAAAAAGTTTTAAAATCTGCAATAAAATTAAAACGATGGTTTTATTTTTATTCATTTACAAAATTTTTTACAAAAAAAGGCGTAAAATTATCTGTTTACAAAACTTCTACATCGTTAAAGGTAGATTAATGAAATTTGAACTATGGGCAGATCTCCTAAAAAATTAATGTTCTAAAACAACTTTTTCATGCAGCCCCATCGATTTCGTAGCTACAGCTCCTCAAACTTTGAAAAACCCTATTTTTAAATGTATACATCTAATGTTATGCAGTTTTTCAATTTAAAAACGTCATTCGACAGGTATTTTTTTAACTTTGTAAATTAATATCAAAATTATACAATCTTTTCAAATTTAGTATTTAAATTTACCGTTATGTGAAAACCAAATTTTGCACGATTTTTCTTCCTTTATAACTCCGAAACGCTGTTAGATAGGGACTTGCAATTTTAAAGAAAGAAAGAACTTTTAGAATTAGTATAAGTTTCCTAAAAAAAATGTTTAGTACCACCCCCTATGTAAGAGCTATTAGGGCTCAAAATTTGAAAATTTACTATTTGTAAACACTTGTAACTTAGGCACCTGTACAAAGTTTTCTTCAGTAAGAAATAAAAATTAAAGCTTCAGTAATATATTTTTACAAGTGTTGTTAACGGTGACGGGATTTTTTCTTACCTTTATAAAACAATATTAAAATTATGCAATTTTTTCAAATTTACTATTTAAATTTACCGTTATGTGAAGACAAAATTTTTCAAGTTTTTTCTTCCTTCATAACTCTGGCACGCTTTTAGATAGATACTTAAAATTTTGAGGTAAAAACGAACTTTTAGAATAAGTATAAGTTTCCTCAGAATATTTTTTTGAACCACCCCCTGTTTATTTACTATTTGCTAAATTTGCTATTTCTAAATACCAATAACTAAGGCATTTGTATATTTTTTTTCAAAATAAAAGGCAACAATTAAAGCTTCAACTTTATAATTTTACATGTTACATTACATTTTTTAATGGTTTTTCTTCCCTTAGAGTTCCCTTAAAATTCAAGAAATTGTATTTTTATTTTTCACATATGTATTCCTATTGTATGAAATTTTCAAATTTTTGTACAGAATATATACATATGATTTATTTAACTGATATCGTTTTAAACGGTAATTAATCCCTCTTATTTTCAAATTAATGTAAAAGAAAATAAAATTTTTAACCCCTTCCAATTCAACTCAATTTTTACCGTCACACTGTTTGGAAGGAAAATACAATTAATTTAATAAAAAAAAAAATAGAAAGGCATTATTTTGCCAAAATGGGACAAGTATACAATGATCCTATAGATTTTTAAATATAAACTCATTTCATTATATAAAATTCAATTAAATTACATTATTTTGCCGGATTCAATTTAAACAAGACCGACTGTAAATTGTAAGGATTTTGCAGACGCGCATGTTTTAAAAAACAATGAAAACAGTTTAAAATTATGGCTTCCATCAAAATTTATAAATATTCTTAGAATTTTATATGTAAGAAAAATTATATTTAAATCAAGATACTTGCTTGTGTTTTAAAGAAACTCATACGGAATAAAAATGTTAATATATTATGCTTTTACAATGTTGAAGTTTTAATATTTGAAAAAATTTGTACAGATGATTAAATTAGAAGTGTTTAAAAATAGAGCAGTAGATCCAATGCTTCTCAAAATTCTATCTAAAATCGTTGCGGGGGAGATATGGAAAAAGTAAAATTTTCTTTTTAAATAACGGTAAATTTGCAAGCTAAATTGGGAAAAATTCATTTATAAAAGATCAAAAAATTTGTGTTGTTTGGCGTTTTTAAATTGAAAAAATGCTAACCAGAACCTGAAATACTTATATATATATATAATTAAAAAAAGATTTTTTCAAATTTTGGATCGGCTTATATAAAAAAGTTGTTCTACAACATCAATTTTTTTATAAAACCTATTTATGATTAAAATTCCATTGTTTTTGTTTTAACGGTGTAGAAGTTTTATAAACAGGCAGATGGATGAACGAACGGACGGATGGACAGAATCTAAGAATTGAAACTAATAAAAAACAAGTAAATGTAACAATGTAAATCAATGCAACCGACTTATTTATACCCTACACTTGAAAAATTCAAATTAAATTAAAAAACCATAACTTATTTTAGTTAGGTATTTAATATAAGTTAAAAAAATGCTTTTACAACCTTTGTACAAAATTTCAGGTTTCTATCCTTATTTAATTCGAAGATATGCTTGTTAGGTCTTGAGAAGTGTGTGAAGGCACCCGGACCACCACCCCAATTCTTCTCAAATTTTAGAGACATCATCAGAACAGGGTAGAATATTCTTATATCAAATTTCAAGTTTTTATATTTATTAATTTCGAAGATATGCTTGTTCGGTCTTGGAAGTTGTGAGGAAGATATCCGAACAACCATTCCAATTCATCTCAAATTTTGGACAAATAAGGGATTCAGGAAACAACACCCTAGTACCAAATTTGAATTTTCTATCTTTA
This sequence comes from Poecilobothrus nobilitatus, assembly GCA_947095535.1. Classification (NCBI taxonomy): domain Eukaryota; kingdom Metazoa; phylum Arthropoda; class Insecta; order Diptera; family Dolichopodidae; genus Poecilobothrus; species Poecilobothrus nobilitatus. Next base: position 172,451,365 of record OX352774.1, read on the forward strand.
TTAATTTCGAATATATGCTTGTTCGGTTTTGGGATTTGTATGGGAGGTACCCGAACAACCACTCCAATTCATCTCAAATTTTAGGGATATCAGGGATTCAGGAAAACACACCCTCGTACAATTTTATTTCTATCTTTTAAGTTTCTATCTTTATTAATTTCGAAGATATGCGTATTCGGTTTTGGCAGTTGTATGAGAGGCACCCGAACGCATGGTCCGATTTCGCCCATTTACAATCCCCGCCTTACCTTAATGATTGTTAACCTACAGTATAAATTTCATCAAGATAGCATCATTAGTTTTTGAGTTATTGCGCGTACGGACGGACGGACGTCGCTAAATCGACTCAGGAGGTGATTCTGATTCAGAATATATATACATATCTATACCTACCTCGCTTCCTCTTGATGGTTACAAACACCATACCAAAGTTAATATACCCTATACTTAAAGTGTACGGTATAAAAATAGTTAGTAATTGCAATTTAAGATAGTATTGCAAAATTGAAAGTAGTACAGTAGAAAGAAAAAGAAATACAAAAAGCAATATTAAAATTAAATTAACTACAATTATTTAATATGATTCATTTTATTATAATTATATTCAACATATTTTCTATATACATATACATAGAAAATGTATATTTCTATATACATATATGTATTCTTTCATAATTATATGATAACCTTCATAATTAAATGATATCAACTAGATCAAAGCCTAAATACAAATTGAGAAAAATTTCAAAACAATTTAAACTGAGTATAGGCAAAGATTATATAAGTAGTAAGTATACTATAGTAAGTAGTACTTACTAAGTATACATACTAGTAGTAGTACTAATAGTAAGTATAGTACTTATATAAACTTTGTTATAGGTAATCATAAAATAAAATCACTATTAATCTTAAGATCTTGAATTTTTAATGGGATATAATTTATTTCTTGTAAACTAAAAGGTAGACTGAAGACTTATTATGTATTTATTTACATAAAGCTTGCCATACACATGGTATGGTGCAACCTTTTCCTCTCGGGTGTGGCTGTTACATTTGTTGTATTCTATTACATTATTATTATTATTTCTTTTTAGTTTAAAATTTACAGTTTTTTCTTTATTTGTTTATAAAGATATTATTTCCTGTATTCTATAGTATAATTTGTGTTTTTATGTAATATGATTTTCTATTATTTTAATATCAGTTGATTGCTATTTATTTTTCTGTTTTTTTTTTTTAATATTTTTAATTTTTTTTTAAATTTTTTTATTTTTTTTTTATTAAGTTAGTACTATTTTATTTAAGTTAGTACTAAAAAATTTAGATTGTATTCTATCTGTTGTATGCAGGAAATAAAAATAAGATTAAAATAGAGCGCGCTTATTCTAGTGTGTATAAAATTTCTTATATACTGAAAAGTTTTTCTATTTTATTAAGGTTGATCACTTTTTAGTGATATTATTTTTAATATTTTGTTAATTAAAATTAGAAAATTAAATAGTTCTTCTATTGTAGAATGCGATTATATTAAAAAATGAAAATTTAAAATTTATTCTACTAATTTCAATATGTGCGAAAAGGGTAAGTAAAAACTTTATTCCATAAGTGTTTGTCTTTGCGATTTTTATTTTATTGATTGCTACTTGTTTTTGATTTTTATTATGGTTCTCTTTGATTGTGTGATGTTCTGAGTTTGATTTTGTTGTTTCATAATTCTGCTATATTGTGCGCTGTGGCTATTGTTTTTGTTGCTAGTTTATCATTAATTCTCTTATATTTTACTTATTTTGTTTTTTTTTATAAATTCATTACCTCACAAACTGTTTAAAACGTTTAAATTCAACAACAAATTAAAGTGCTTGTATACAATATTTTAAAATGTAAGTAGTTAATAATATGAAGAGTTTTTGAGATAACCATACACACATTACACATACATATATATATACCATATACATACAAAACAAAATTTTAAAAAAATCAATAGGTAAAGGAGAGTATGGTAAAATGATCGGATTGATCAATATTAACTTTACTAATTTTTAGACTTTCTTGACTTTCCAAGTTCTCATGTTTATCATTAATATTCGAATAAAAGTTTTATAACAATTTGGTTTTGAGTTTAAAATTGAGTTTTTGACTTAAATGTCAAATTTACTTTAGTGATTTTTTTCTTATCAATAAATTGAAATGAAACGTGAGGATTTTTTTTTTTTTTTTTTTTATTTCCTAAAATCAATCAAAATATTTATGTATGTTTTTATTCTTTTAAAAATAATAAAATAAAAATATAATTAAAATATGTTTTTTTTGATTGTGAAACACGGATCTGATTTCACTACCAACTCAATTCAATTTAAAAAAACAAAAAAAAAAAATTTGTAAGAAAATCCAAAGAGATTTTTCAAATTATAAAATAATTCAATTTTCTGTTGCAAAATTTTTAAAGGTTTGTAGTTTTTCTTTTAAAATCAGTTGTTGTAACGATTTTGAGGTGAGTTTTTCTTTAAATTTTTCATAAACAGATCAAAAATTTTTAAATCTATTTGTGTGTGTAGTATGTATTTTCAATATAGGTATAAGTTTTCATTTAATAAAATAAAATTTTTAACCTATATTATTATAATTATATATGTGTAGGTATATTAAAAGAAGCCTTACATTTACATTCTTTTAATAAATTGACAAATGTTTTAGTACATATTTTTAAAAAAAAGCAAAAAATTAAAAAAAAAAAAGTTTCAAATTTCATACCTACTGACTTTTGTGTTACCAACAATTTACTAATTCATCTATTTTTCAACCAATTCGATTGGTCATGTTCGAAGCATTCAAATGAAACGGGGAACATTTTAAGGCGCTTTATATATTATTAAAGAAGATATTTAAAAAAAAAAGTTTTTTTATACCATTTTTTATATAAATTAAAATTTATTTAAATTTAAGTTCCGCTTATCTAATTTCCTAAAAGTAAATTAATAAAAAAAAAAAAACCGATTTGCATGCATTTTTATTAAACAACGCGTTATATGGAAATTTTGTAATACACCTTAAATGAAATTTGGAAATTTTATTTTTTAAATCAAAAATAATTGGATACTTCAGCAAATTTTTGAACTAAATTTCTAGGGCAATAACATGTCATTTTGTTATTGTAATTTTTTGACCTCGTAATAACTTCAAAACGCATTTGTTTTGTGGTACAAAATGGTACAAAAAATGGTACAAAAGTTGAAATTTATTGCAAAAATTACAAAAAAAATATTCGAAATTTTTTTTTGTTTTTTAATAATGACAAAGAAAACAACAAATAACAATTATTAAAATTGATTAGTTATTAATTTACATTGAATCTGAATAGTCTTCTGGTATCAAAGCAGCATATAACATTTATATAATTAACGGTTCGTTTATTTTATTTTATTTTTTTATTCGTAAATTGCGAATATGATACTCAGAAAGTCCTTTTTACGGGTGATATCTGTTATTTTAATAATTGCCATTAATCAAGGTAAAACATATGAGACTGAACAATGGCTTGATGTTGAAGATTTAAGTCCTGCTTATGAACCACAAATTCCAATTCAAGTACAAAAAAATATCAAACCTAGACAAGTTCCAGTTGAAAAAATAGCACCAATTTATATTCCAAATGAAGGAGGATGCGGAGAATTTAATGTTAATTTGGACGAGTATAAGGGACCAGAATTAGTTCGACCACGAAGAATGCTTTGGAAAAAATTTTGTAAAAAAAAACTTAAAAAATGGATGAAAAAAAAGAAGGGCGATGATCATGAAGAAAAACCTAAAAAAGAATGCTGCTGTGAAAAGTAAAAAAAAAATTTAATTTTTTTTTTAATTATGTTTATCAATAATTTATTTATTGAAATCTGATCGAATTTTTTTTGTAATATTTTTTCTTTTTAGAAAAGCATGTGGTTGTGAATGTAAGGAATATGGTAAAAGTGAATGTGAATGCAAAAAAACTTATAGCAAATGTGAATGCAAGAGTAGCTATGATAGTTGTGGTTGTAAAGGAGGCAATGGTGGTTATGGAAAAAGTGGAAATGACTATAGTAGCGGCTATGGTAAAGGTGAAAATAAAATTACAGTCAAACCAATTATTCATTTGGTACCAATTACTCCAACAAATTATGGCGGTGGCTGTACTAAAGGATGTGATAGTGGATATGTTGGTAAAGGTGGTTATGGTGGTGGAAAAGTTGATGATGGTAAGAAAACAGCACAAATAACAAAAGTTGATGTTATGACATACGCAGCTCCAGTTAAAAATGATGATTGTGAAGAAGGTAGTTATGGCGGTGGTGCTGCCGGTTATAGTGGTGTAAGTCATGGTTATGAAGCTGTTACCTATGGAAAAGGGGGTGGTAATAGTTATGCTAAAACCGGAAGTGGTTATTCAAAAAATAGTTATGGTGGCGGTGGTAATGGTTATGGAACTGATCATGGTTATGCTGGCTCAAAAATTACAGCATTAATTTCTTCAGCAGATAAAAAAAATCCGGTAAAAATTTACAAATCAAATACATATAAACCTAGTTATGAAGAGGATTATGAATATGCTTAGAAATTAAGTAGTGAAATGTTTTTTTTTAATAACAAAATTGTTTGTTTTTTTTTTTTTTTAATATAATTTATAATAATAAAAAACTCGCTTTTTAACCATTTTTATTAACAAGTTTTCATTTCATTTGAATTTTAATAAAATTTTTCCTTTTAAAATTTTGTATCTGAAATAAAAGCTTAGTGCCACAATTTTGGCTTCAAAGAATCTTTTATTTTTAATTTTAGTCCAAGCCAAATAAAAAATCTAGTTTTAAGGTTAAAAACAAAATTTTAATATACAGTTTTTTCCATAAGTTCAAAATAATTTTTAAAATTCGATATTTTTTTAAATTTGTTCCTAAAACTATTTATGAATCATTAAAATTAATCCTTCATTATAATTTGCTAAAATTTAATCTAATTTTTAAAAATACTTCATTTATTTTTTCATTTTAATTTATTTAGAAAATATTAAAAACATTTTTACAGACACAATAATTTTAGGTACTTTAGTTTTTTCAAATTTTAATTAAATTTCCTCTTAAGTATTTCATAAATAATTCTTTCTTCCTCAGAAATTGAATCTTTTTTTTCAGCATTATTATCATTATCGGTTTCATCAATAGAATCACTATTAAAATCATCATTATTATCAATCCCAACAGATGATTCAATTGATGAAAAAAATTCTTTATCTTTAATATTTCTGGTTTTTCTTTCATTCTTTTCTATGCTTAAATTTTCTTTTTTCTCAGCATCATAACTTTTTTTTGTTTCATTATTTTGATTGGATTGAGCAATATTCTTAATTACCGAATAGGTTGATGAGAGTCGATTTTCGAACGGTGAAGTATTTAAATTTGGTATTGTTATAGTTTCAGAAATTGAACTACTGCTACCAGCTAATTTGCCAGGAAGAGTTTGAATTTTTGTTGTGGTACCATCTATTGTTGTTGTAGGTAATTCGAAAATAGTTCTTTGGTTTGAATTTTTAATTGGATATTTTGATGAGCTTCCTACAGAAGATGAACTTGAAGATGAAGATGAAGATGCAGACGTCGATAATCTTGGATTAGATTCAGAACCACCACTTTGAGTATTATGAGTTACAATTTTCCTTACAATTGTTACAGTTTTCTTTTTATTTTCTGCATTTGATAAGTTATTTTGATGCTGTTCACGATGCTGTTGTTGATGCTGATTAATTTTATGCCCTTCAGATGTCGTTTTTAAACCGTTACGATTATGATTTATACCATATTGTTGTTCTTCAGAATTATCATCTTCTTCTTGACGATGACTATAAATTGGTCCAGAATTATGATGAACTTGATGGTATAATTTTATTTTTTTATTTTTATTATTCTGACTGATACCACCATTACTATATCCATATTGATGAATGGGTTCTTCATTACCATCACAAGATTGGTAACTAATTGATGGTTCACAGCTAAAAACGTAATTATCAGCGCAAGGAATTCCAGATGCTTCACCAACATCTTCAAAATCATGTTGGTCCATATCATGTTCCTCAGAAATATATTGAGGTAGAAAGGGATTTTGATATTTTTTTATAATTGGTTTTGAAAAGTCGTCATAATAAGGTTTATTATAATTGTAACCCTTTAAATGATAATGTTCATGTTTTACAGGTATATGTGAATTATATTCATGTTTATGATAAGTTCTAGGTGCATATGGTATTATCGGATTATTTATTCCTTCTGGATAATATTTGTCTGATAATGTATCACCGGAACGAAATCTAAAAGAAATAATATTAAGTTAGTTTTATTTAAGATTTAAATCGGCCTTTAAAATACTGATACCTATTTCCAACAAATTTGTTCCATCCATAGTTTCTTAGGTCATCGCCCATGTTATTATTAGAAAATTGTCCATTGAAACTAGAATAACCACCTGGATTATAAAGACCACCGCCACCTCCACCTCTATTTGGTTTCCCTCCACCTCCTTGAAAATCGAAATTACCTTTAAAATTTGCAAACCAATTTCTTGCTTTTGCGTTATATTCCGATTCATCATTTAAAACACGACCATAATTAATTGATGGTAAATTTGATCTCCCACCTACACCTATATATCCATTCGTATTATAATTATTTTCCACACCACCACCACCACCACCACCACTAATTGGCCCATTCATTCCTGTATAATCTAAAATCGGGGACGATAAATCATCATGAAATTGATGTAGTCTGGTATTAACTAATTTAAGAGCTTGAATTGGTTTATCTGATGGTGGAGCTGCAACAAAATCTTTATCGTTCTCAATTATATTATTTTCATTTTCAGTTTTTAGTTCACCTTCTTCTTGTTCTTCCAATTCTTGCTGTTCTTCAGAATATTCAGAAACACCTGAATTTTTATACATTGTTTCTCTATGATTTGAATATTTATCATAACCTGTTAATGGTAGATGTTCTGCAGTATAAATTGCATATTTAGGTATTGATTTTATTGTTTCTTTATTATTAAAAAGAGTTTTTTGATATTGTTGATCAGCAAATTCATCTTGTGAATCATTACAATTTACTTCATTACTATCATTATCATCAATATAAGAATCCATTACTGTAAAAGAAAAAAAAATAACAATAAATTAAATTTAAATATAACCAAAACATTTTTTTTTTTATTTCTTAACCATTTTCAATTGGTTGTTGTTTAAATTTTTGTGTTTCAATAATTTCATTATAATTGTAAGAATTATCCATTGGTTTTTGATATTTTTTCTCCATAATATTTTCATAATTTGGAAAAACTTCAGATATTGGTTTAACTGATTTATATGCACCCACTCCATTACCATATCCTTTTGAATAATCACTTTGTATAAAACCACCGTATTTACTTGAAATATCAAGAATATCCTTTTCAATAAATTTGGGTTGTTCCTTTTTATTATAAATATCATAGAAATCTTCATTTAAATTTTTAAAATTTGAATTGTAATCATTATTTAAATTTGATTCATATAATGAATCAGATTTATTATTAGTTTGTGGAATCTTTTTACATAAAAATACCGGTTCACCGGATCTTTTTTTTGATTTTAATTTAATACAAACTGTAGATAAATTTCTTTTGTCACGTTTTTCATTATTATAATCAATTTCTGGATTATTATTTATCTTTGTATCAGAATTGGTTTCAACAATTTCATTTAAATTTGAAGATGATGTGAAAAAATTTTCAATTTCATCAGATTTATAACCATTTTCACTGACATCATTCATTAATTCAAATGCATTCAATTGTAAATCCTGTAAAATTGGACATTTTGATTTAACACTTCGTTTGCTGTTAATAAACTTTGGAAGCTTATTATGATGTATTTGTTGTTGTTCTTGTTGTTGTTGCTGTTCCTGCTGTTGTTGTTGTTGTATTGGTGATGAATTATTGTTATTTTCATGATTTAATAAATTTTCTGAACTAATATTTAAATTTTGTAAATCAGCTAAAACTAATTGTAGAATACAAAATCCAATAATAAATTTATACCACATGTTTCTAATGGAAACTCTTTTTAAAACTATAATATCTAAATTAAGTTTTCACTGTATTTATATATAAAACCAAAAAAAAAAAAAATAGAATTAAAATGAATTTAAAATCAAAATAGAAATTAATTTTAGTGATCTAATTTTCCTATATTTTCAATTCCAGGAAAATTTCTAAAAATTAGGGAAAAAATTAATTAAAATTTTTTTTTTTTTAATTAATACAATAAAGTAATTTAACACTTTAATTATTTGCTATTCATTTTTAATACCCGTTCGATCATAGTTCAAAAGTATATTAAATTTACTAATACGTTTGTCACACCTTAATCCTTTCACAATGGAACTTTTTCCTACATTTATAAAAAATTTTTTTGATGTACATCCGACGGAAAATACATATAAACATTTACTATTAAGAAGAGTTTTTGATCTAAAAAATTAAGAACATGGGTTTTAGAGGTTGAGTCATATGTGTAACAATAGTTTTTAATATTGGGGCATATAAGTTCGATTAGGGTTTGTAAATAAAGAAAAAACGACTTGAAAAAAATATTTTTATTCTCTACTAATGATAAGCAGCAGTACAACAGGCTTTTAACACTCCTCGCAAATAGTTTCAGTATGTTTTTGCTTTTCCTTTTTTATGTAATTTGAGCAGCATCTTTTTGTGTTACATTCTACTGGAAGATGTAAGTAAACTAACATTCCCATACGTTATTTTTTTTTTAAGATGTGGGTCTACTTTAAGATGCTGATCGATGATTAGTGGCAGTTTTTAGACCATCTGCAACTTACGCGAGTATACAGGTAATCCCAAGAACGGTTTTTTCTGATGGCATAATTCGTTGGCAATGATCCATGAATTTCCACAGGCATCATAAAATACTTTTTTCTACAATTTATTTGAATTGCAGTCTAATTCGTTGGGTTCAACTCGTTTAAAAACCTTTAGAAGACTTGAGATAGATATGGAAAGTATAATTATATATTCCATGAAGCAATTTAGCTATGTATGTCCATCCGTCCGCACGACAACTTAAAAATTAATGAAGTTAAGAGTTTGTTGGTCTACTGCAACACGTTCGGGTAGCTGAAACACAAACTACTTTTTTTATATGAGCAGTATCTGAATGTAAGCTGGATATTTAATAAGTTTTGTGTCAGAGATTTCTATAAAAATTTAGTTAGTCAAACGCAACATGGTTCGAGTTTCTATGCGAAATTTATATCCTCACATTATCCTGTTGGTAGGTACTTAATAAAGCCAGACATCTGAATTTTTCATGATCAAGTTTTGTGGTCTGTACAATTTGGCTCGTTTTGGACACCACGGTCCGAATGTTTGTCATATACAACTACGAAATTTATCTAAATACATCTCAGTACTTAATTAAGTTAGGTATGAAGGTATTACAAATTTTTAACGAGTTCATTAAATTTTATGAAACAAGCGAAGTATATCCTAGAGTTGACACAGTCTGCTCTACACTTTTGCTTGTTTTTAGCACATTTCCAAAAAATTTTTGAAAAAATGTGCTTATTAGTTTCACTCTGTCCGTCCGTCCGTCCGTCTGTTTACAAAACTTCTACACCGTTAAAGATAGAGAAAAAAAATTTTAACCATAGGTAGGTCTCATAAAAAAAATAATTTTGTGGAACAACTTTTTCATGTAGCCCCCCCCCCCATTACGGAGCTACACCCCCTCAAACTTTGAAAAAGCCCTATTTTTAAATGCATATATCTTATGTTCTGCTTAAGATTTTTTCAATCTGAAAACGTCATTCGACAGGTATTTCTTTTATCTTTGTAAATTAATATCAAAATTATACAATTTTTTTAAATTTAGTATTTAAATTTACCGTTATGTGAAAACCAAATTTTGCATGATTTTTCTACTTTCATAACTCCGGCACGCTTCTAGATAGAAGCTTGAAATTTTGAGGCAAGAAAGAACTTTTAGAATTAGTATAAGTTTCCTCAGAAAATTTTTTGGTAGCGCCCCCTCTTTAAGAGTTATTACGCCTCAAAAATTGAAAATTTGCTATTTTTAGACACCTGTAACTTAGGCACCTGTAAAAATTTTTCTTCGGCAAGACATGAAAATTAAAGCTACAATAATATATTTTTACGTGTGTGAAAGGTTTATTTTAATTGTAAAGGGTTCCAAAGCTGCAGCTCTTCAAAATTGTAAAAAAGCCCCATTTTCAGATGTATATATCTCGAACTTTGCGTAATAGTTTTGCAATCTAAAACCGGCAGAAGATCGAAAATTTTATCATCTATATAAAACAATATCAAAATTATGTAATATTTTGTAATTTACTATTTAAATTTACCGTTATGTGAAAACCACATTTTGCATGAAATTTCTTTTTTCATAACTCCGGCACCCCTTTAGATAGAAACCTGAAATTTTGAGACAAGAAAGAACTTTTAGAATTAGTATAAGTTTCCTCAGAAAATTTTTTGGTAACGCCCCCTCTTTAAGAGTTATTACGCCTCAAAAATTGAAAATTTGCTATTTTTAGACACCTGTAACTTAGGCACCTGTAAAAATTTTTCTTCGGCAAGACATAGAAATTAAAGCTTCAATAATATATGTTTACGTGTGTTAACAGCTTTTCTTAGTTATATAGGATTCCGGACTTACGGCCCCTCAAAATCTCAAAAATGTCCTATTTTCACGTTTTTTTTCTTATTACATGAAATTTTCAAATTTTTGTGTAAGTCACACTTCTAAACAGTTTGTATTGAGTTTTGGAAATGTGCGCTTTTAAAAACCGTTGGTTTACATTCTACCTTGTTTCACTTATTTTCAATGTTCATGTTAATACTTTTATTATTATTATTTGTTTTTGGTCTACCATGAGTGGATTTTTAATATATTACAAAAAAAAAAGTTTTACTACAATTTATAAAATGTTATTTGATCCCTTGCTTTTTATTTAATTTTGTGTTAAAATTGAAATTAGAATTAAAAATATAGTTTAGTAGGTTAAAAATCTGGGATATAAAGAAAATAATAATAATAATTAGAAAAGTTTGTAAAATGTGGATCATGAATTTTTCATATTAAAATTTTTTAGAGATTAATTTATTAATCTAAGAAAATAACTATTATTAAGTTAAGTGAAATCTATTTTTATATATCTAGAGTCTTTTTTAATGAGTGACTCATTTTTTTTATTGCCTGTCTGTCATATAATGTTGGCTGTTATAAACTTATTACTTTGTTATACTTTCTCTGAAATATTTCTTTGTTATACTTTCGAACAGAAACCTTTACATTATTTTTGTTAACATGCTAGTATGCTAATCACATATAGAGAATCTCATTAAAACTAAATGTTTAGCTTTAATATAAATTTTAAACTTAATTTCTGTCATTTACTTATTTATTTTCGAATTCAATAGTTTTTCAACTAAGCTTTTGAACCCTTTGTCTATGGGACCCGCGGATCATTTTACATGATATATAATCGCAAGGGGGATTATGCAAATGAGAATTACTTTTACAGTAGAAAATTTTCCTATTAAAAACTATTTCTTGATCTATGTGCAGGATTTGAACTCTCATTCGCTTAGTTAATAAGCAATGCACTTAACCACTCGACCTCCGAGGCCTCAAATCTTTCTTATAATTTTTTGTAGTTGCAAAAAAACTAATAATTTAAAAAAAAAATTAATAAATAATAAATTTTGAAATGAAAAAAAAAATCCTTTCGTACATATTATAGTACAAAATAATATCTTTTGTTCTGTCTGTTACTTTCAAAATGTGTGAGATAAGCTAAGAAAATGTTGTGATTTTACATCAGAAAAGAAAGAAATTCTACAATAAAACTCAAAAATTCTTTCAAAATGTTTAATGGAAAAGTATCTCTATTACATGAAACCACTAAATCTCCGAAAAAAAGCTAAATATTCTTTTATATACACGTGGTATAGTCAATTTGTACTATATGAGAAATTTTCTGTTTTAATAAAATTGTATGGTAGATAATTGTCAGCAAGTTGGTATAGAATTTTCTTAAAAATGGTATAAGAAAAATATGATAGTAATCGTGATAACAAAAATTAAATCCGGAAACTGAGAAAATTCAAAAATTAAATAAAATTGTGCAATTTAATAACCATTTTTAATGAAAAAAAAACACATTCGAAAAAAAGCATATAAAATTCTCACAATTTTTCAATTTAAAAAATTATAATTTTGAAATTAAGGTAACTAATTACCATTATTTTTTAGAGAGTTACTTATATAAAAACTGATAATTTTAACATAATAAAATATCTGAAATCATCTTTCTATATTATAGACGGAAAAAGATATAATTTTCTCTTTAAAAACACGAAAAACTTTAAATACCTTTATATTGGAAATCATTAGAAATAAACGCCTCAACCCCTTTCTGCAACAATTTTGTTGCTTGTCTCGATTTTTAAGATTACTCAATTTAAGACTAAACATCCTGTTTATTATAAAGTAGTTTTTTTTTATTAGAAAACCATATTTCCATTAATGTTATACTTTTTTTCTTAATAAATATTAAATTTATTAAGAGATTTGATAGGTAGAAATATAACATGCCAACATTGCATCTTTTAAAAACGCTTTGATAAGCAAAATTTATCAAACTTTAGGAGTATTACGTCCTAAAACATTACTTGGACAGCATTTGTAATGTCGTATTGCCTAGACAACTCCTGGTTTACCAAAACGAAAGAATGTTGTAGTACGAAATACTCCTAAAATTTATTCAAATTTTAACAGATGTTCAAGTTACAGGTGTTTAAAAATAGGAAATTTTCAGTTTTTGACCCCTTACAGCTCCTAAACGGCGGGGGTGATACAAAAAAAAATTCTGAAATGACTCATACCTATTTTCAACTAGCAGAGTACCCGGCGTTGCCCGAAGTATTTTTTTGGCTTTTTGAAATAAAAATTATTAACTTTTGTTTTCTCTTTAGCTAATTTGGTTGCCCCTTTTCCAGAATATTTATGTATATTTATTATACGTGAAATTCTGAATTAAGAGAGACTTTAAAGTTGACTTCAAAATCAGAGTTATACGCTTTATTTTGCAAAGTAAAAATTTGAAATCTACCATTTGTGACAAATGAGTTTTTGCGAAACGAGTTTTTTACCAAGTGATTTTTTTGCAATTTGATGTTTGCAATGTCAATTTAGGTCAACTGCGATATACCCTATTGATATGTACACATGTGCATGCTGGACATATATGTATGTTTATATTATTATTATAATATAATAAGGGTATTCACGAGTTGGTGCAAAGTGGTCTTGCACAAGTGCAAAATTTTGTACCGTAGCATATTTCATTTTTTCAACAGTTAAAGTGCACAATTTATTGTTGTTTTCATGTATTAAAAAGTGCAAAAAGTGCAAGACTATGCAATACCTAAACCCTATTGCATATTCGTGCAAGACCATTGCAAAGTTTGTTTATATATTTTTTGTAAGCGCTATATTAGATAAAAATTTAAAAAATGCCTAAAAAAAGTGGAAAAAAAATTATTTCTGATTATTTATTAAGTCAAGCATATGAAGATATGCAAATATCTGAAATTTTTGGTAAGCATATTAAATTTTTATGTAAACAAAACAAGCACATCAACGTTATTTGACAGTTCAATAAAAATTCATGCTAGGGTTGTTCACGAGTTGCTACAAATATGTGCTACGGTGCAAAAAAGATTTGCACTTTTGCATCAACTCGTGAATACCCTTAATATGTACATATTGCCAAACATCACAAAAATATTTCATTCATTAAATTTTATCTTAGAAAGTACACTAAATAAATTGCTTCAATAGACGCAACTAAGTATATTAATATAAATGGCATGGTAGTACATATATACATACCTATACTAGTATTATATTACTACCATACTACCTACTACTGTATTATATCATACTATATACAATATGTACATAGGTATCTACCTACCAATATAATATAAATAAGTGTTTTCCATAGCCGTTACATTTTGTTTTTATTCCAATTTTTTTCTTGTTTTACTTATTATGATCAACTCAATATTAAGTATGTATGTATATGTATTATTATAGATAGCACTGAGCCGTATGTAGTGTTCCATTAAAAAAAAAATTCTTTTACTAAAAAATTTGAACTTGAAAAAGCCGGATGTTAACAAAAAAATACAGAGAACCTACAAACTTATCAAAAATATTTTGTGTTAATTGCTTGCTTTCTTATACACGTGAGTGTATGATGTATTTATCTTAGCTATTTAGAAATGGCACAAACTGAAGAGCAATTCAGATATTTGCAGTTGCAGTACCTATCAAAATATTTAACAATAGGTAGGACTACGCATGCATTAATTACTATTATTTTATTTTAGTATAAATTAATGTAGTAATATGTTGAAAAATAATAGGTAATTTTATAATTTAGAGGTAGGTATCTAATTACACAACATTAATTGATTACATAGAGCAATAGATAGAGAGCAATAGGGCAATATGTACTGTTTTTTTTTTCAACTTATTTACACAAATTAAAAATTGACATTTATTATGTACATAGCTATTTATAATATAAATATTAAAATAATAATATAATATAAATTTAAATTTACACTTACACTTACCTTTTAAATGATTCTAAAATAACGTGCAATTTATACATATGTCTCTTTTTCAAATAACATACTATGTACATATGTATGTAAGTACACTATGTATTATTTACATACATACCTACGTATTTTTTTCTTCTTTCTATATTTTTTAAACTAAGAAAATACAGCAAAATTTTAACACAACAGAATAAAAAATTAGTTTTTATTTTGATTTTCATTTTTAACTAAAATCTTTATTCATAAATCAAATGCTTCTTTTAAATTCATTTAATGTATGTATAAATAACACATGATTTTGTAATTTAATTGTACATATTATCATTTAATGATACACACAAACATATTTTAAAAATATCAGAGAGAGAAACACCTAAATCTTATTAAAAAAAAAAAATTTTTTTTTTATATACATATGTATGTACCAGATTTACATATAAACGCACACATTTACGATGTCTCTTTAAGGTTTAGCGTCTTTTTAATAACGGAACTTGTTTTTTATATTGAAATTCACATTAAGAATTTTTAAATGTTTTATTAAAAGAACTTTAAATTAATAAAAGTAGAATGTAGTTATTATAAAATTTATAAAAAGAAAATTAAGTTAATTTTAGAATTACAATTCTATTTTTCATATGCATATGTACATATTATAATGTAGGTACTTTTTTACATACTTGACACTTTAAAATTACAATAAAGTTTTTTTGACACACACCACGACTGAAATCAAATAGAAACTGGACTGAGTGGAAAACGACCATTCAACTTATTAAATTATCAATCAGTTGTTAAATTTTCTCTTTTATATTTTTTTACTTTTCAATTTTGACCTTTAACAAATTTTCAGAGTTCAAAAAAAATTTAATGTATGTGAGGAGAGGAGAAAATAATTTTGATGACGTGACGGTTTGATTTGAAATTTGAATATTAGCTTGATGTGGTCTTCTTTTATGTAATGTTAGATTTATAAGAGATTCATAAGTTAAGAGAATTTTTTATTCTTGTATGTTAGCAAAATCTGAGATATTCTCATTTAAAAATAGGGATTTGAGGAACTGTTATTGTGTAGCATAATATGATTTGTTTCATTTTGTAACTAAAATATTTTTTGCAAGATTTAGAATTAAGTTTATGAAAATCATAATAGTCCTTTTTTCTTATTGTTTTTTCATAAAAGCATATTTTTTGAAAGTCACTTTTTAATTAAACTTAAACAATAATTAGATAAACATCATAAATCTCAAAATTATATTTAAATACAAGAAAAAAGCTTAGCCTAAAATACATTCTCCAAAGCAAATATTTTATTGAATTGGCTACAAAATTTACAAAAATATAACCTAGAAATACA
The DNA here is from genome assembly GCA_947095535.1 of Poecilobothrus nobilitatus. Lineage (NCBI taxonomy): Eukaryota > Metazoa > Arthropoda > Insecta > Diptera > Dolichopodidae > Poecilobothrus > Poecilobothrus nobilitatus. The sequence goes on from OX352774.1 coordinate 172,467,452, forward strand.
AAATCCAGAAATCTAAAAAAAAAAAACATTTGCAGAAATTTCATATTAGCTGTTGGTACTCATATATCTAAAAAAAAATATAAAAAATCTTAAACAAGTAGAACTCTGAATTGAATTTTGTTGTTAGTAGTCATTTCAATAGCATATTTTTTTTGTATAAAGACACAAAACAAATAAAGAGAATTTGTAGAAAAAGAAGATCCAACAAAAATATACAGAAATATAAAAAAAGGGTACGGGGTAGGTCTAGTGGGTAAGATTTTATAAAATACCCTGTAAACGCCGAGGGAGTGTAGGTTCGAATCCCACACACATCGTAAGAGTAATTCCCCCTTATGACTCGTACAGCCACGCCTGAAAAGGAAAACCTGTGAAATTTCTTTGTTACATTTACATGGTAGGCAAATGCACTAACGCAAAAAAAAAAAATAAAAAGCTGACGGAATATATTTAAGAGAATATTATTTTATAAAAAAAACAACCAAGGATTATATAATGAGGTTGCTAAAGAACATTTCAAAATATATATTTTTTCGAAAGAGATATAGTACATAATAAAAATAAATAAATAATTTTCTAATAATAAAAATAATGTCAGAAGTTCAGATTTGCGGTCGTCGAATCCAACCAAAAATTGATGGATAAGTAAATGTTGGGGATACCACTTATAAACATCTAGCTTTCTCATACTTGTTTAATACCTAGATAATGATCGAAAAGAATTCGCCTGCTACGATATTTTGCTTTATTTAGAACCATAAATTCATCCTGCCAAATTAGACATAAATTAGAAACAAAAATTTTTTGACAGTCTATCGTGCTGAAATGTGTTAATGTATCACGACAAAATTTATTGAATGAGTTTGTGTGCCAAAGTGCAATACTTGTGCAAATTTTCAGTTGGTCAAATCGTTTAAGCACAACAAAAAAATGAGAAACTTCATGGCCTGAAGCCTGATGGTGAAACAGGGTAATGTATCGGAACCAAATCAACTTTTAAATAGAGGAAGGTACAAACATTTTTCTGTAGTAACTTATGCTAATTCGCAAAGGTTTTCCTCTTAAAATTTCTTTCAAATATTTGCCTCGAAGCATTCCAGAAATACAGAGAAACCAAAATCTAGCAAAATCTTGTTTTCACATAACAATAAATTTACATACTAAATTGCAAAACATTTTAAATATTACTTTTTATATTCAATTATAAACCTTAAAAAATTTAATTATGCTTTTCCTAATTTATAAGGGTTGCATTTTTTTTATTTTGAGTCCTATTTGATTGCTTTATATATATATATTGCGGAAGAACAAAATAAAACTAATTATTAAATTTTTCAAAAATAACGAAACTTTATAATAATGGTTGGTGAACAACAGTTACAAATGTTTGGCACCAATTTTAGGATTTAAAAGATTTTTGGAAAAGAAATCAATTTTAGATCATGAAAACTAAGTACCTATCTTAGCGTTTTTAAACAATTCTTGTGTAATAACGGATAACGGTTTTTTCAAAGTTCAATAAATATAAATTAATATATTTATATTTTTTTTTCAAAAATATTCTATAAAAATTATACACCTTTCCTTTTTATTTTTATTTTATCTTACTACTAACCACTACCCCCATCTCATATCCCTTCCTTATACATAAAACTCTTACTACCATCCATTTCTCATATTTTTTTTTTCGAATATTCGTAATAAGTATATATATTAGTATAATTTTTAGATGGTCACGTGTCAGAGTTTAATCTTTTTTTTATTATATACAAGTATCACCCTAATCCTGATATGGCTTTGAAAGCGATCATTCATGTTTTCAAAGCCTGCTTTTTTTTGACTACACCAAAACTTTTTTCTTCCTAACAAATTTTTCAAAGTTTTGTACAGAATTTAAATAATGATCAAAACCAAAAACATCATTCTTAAATAGAATTAAAGTTAACAATATTTTATTAATATATTAAACAATAAAAAATAAATAAATACATACTTTTCAAATACTTTTACACTAAATCTATTTATATTATATATCGCATATCGCATTCATTTTACTGAACTCTTTTTTAATTTTTCTAAACCTAATCTTTTATTAAATGCTCTGATAATATTTAAAATTTGTTTAATTTGTGAATTATTTTCTGCTCTAGCTTGAAAATTTCCATCTGATATATTATCAGAATTGGTTTCTTTTAAAATTTCGATATACATCCGTCTTAAAGCTTGAACTTCATGAATTGGTAACGTTTCACTTAGTTCTTGTAAACTATCATTTGTCATAAACATTATATCAATTTCATCATTTTCTACAAATTTAATCTTTTTTGTGTGATCCTCAATATTTTTTGATTGAATATTTGTATTTATAAATTGATAATTGATTGAATCATCATCATCATCCTCATCATCATCATCCTCATCACGATCATCATCTTTTATATGCAAATTAATTTGAATTGGTTGATCGATCTGTATTAATTCTTCTCTAATTCCACTTTCAGAATTTGAATTAAATGGAAATTTTTTATTGTTTTTAAAGTGATAATGATGGTGAATGTGAGACACTGAATCAATTGATTTAGGCTTTATTGTGCTTGAAAGAATAGTCATTGTAGTTAATGTTGAATGAGTTTCTGGTTTAACAGTAGTGGAACTGTGAGTAGTTTTTGTATTTAAACTTGAGTAAAACTCTGGTATGGCATTACTTGAATAAACAGTTTTTGTAGTAAAGATTTTGTTAATTAATATTGAGTCAGATGTTTGCGTTGATGATTCTTTACTTATTGTAGAGTCATCTGAAACGATATCCAACTTTGTTGAAGTCACTTTACTATTTAAAGAGTCATTACCATTCGCTTCCAGTTTGATTAGATCTTGAAATTGAGTTGTAGCAGATGTTTGTGTTGATGATTCTTTATTTATTGTAGAGTCATCTGAAACGATATCCAACTTTGTTGAAGTCACTTTACTATTTAAAGTGTCATTAACATTCGCTTCCAGTTTGTTCAGATCTTGAAATTGAGTTGTAGCAGATGTTTGCGTTGATGATTCTTTACTTATTGCAGAGTCATCTGAAACGATATCCAACTTTGTTGAAGTCACTTTACTATTTAAAGTGTCATTAACATTCGCTTCCAGTTTGTTCAGATCTTGAAATTGAGTTGTAGTTTCATTATATAAAACTGATTGTTCACTTGTTGAAAATGAATTATTCGGATTGACCGATGGTTCATCAGTCAATGATGGTGCAGTATCTAATAAAGCTGTTTGAGGTGAAGATTCATTTGCCAACATTCGTTTAAAAATTCTCCTTTGCATTAACGCTCTTAAAAGAGACTGTGTTTTAAATTCTTCATCGAATGAAGTAAATCTTTTTCGTCGTTTTAAAGATGATGTCTGCTGCGACTCTGGAATATTTAAAAAAAAAATATTTTATTTTAATACGAGATATAAAATATATTGAACTTACCGAAAGCTGGGTTATTATAATTATTTTCGTCGCATGGAGGTGGAGAAATTGGTGCTGGAATAGGTTGTGGCAATGGAGCTGGAAGTGGTTGTGGCAATGGTGCTGGAATTGGTTGTGGTAATGGTGCTGGAATTGGTTGTGGAAATGGTGCTGGAGTTGGTTGTGGCAAAGGTGCTGGAATTGGTTGTGGCAAAGGTGCCGGAATTGGTTGTGGCAATGGTGCTGGTTGTGGTTGTGGCAATGGTGCTGGAGTTGGTTGTGGCAAAGGTGCTGGAATTGGTTGTGGCAAAGGTGCTGGAATTGGTTGTAGCAATGGTGCTGGTTGTGGTTGTGGCAATGGTGCTGGAATTGGTTGTGGCAATGGCGCTGGAATTGGTTCTGGCAATTGTGTTGGTTGTGATTGTGGCAATGGCGCTGGAATTGGCTCCGGCAATGGTGCTGGAATTAGTTGTGGCAAAGGTGCTGGAATTGGTTGTGGCAATGGTTCTGGTTGTGGTAATGGTTCACATGGTTTTGTTGTTGTTGTGTGAGGAATTGGAGTATTCACACATGGACTTTGTGTAGTTGTTATCGGAATTGAACTACATGGATTTTGTGTAGAGGTAGAGCTTTGTTCAGATGTACTGCTTTGAGTAGTACTTTCTGAAGTTATCACTTCAGTTGAACTTATTGTAGAAGAACCCGTACTAGCAGATGTACTTTCTTCAGTAGAATTTGTTACAGGAATTGCTGTAGAAGATTCCGTACTAGTAGATAAATTTGGATCAGTGGAACCTGTTGTTGACAATAATGTAGAAGAATCTGTACTAGCAGATGTACTTTCTTCAGTGGAACTCGTTATAGAAATTGCTGTAGAAGATTCCGTAATAGTAGATGAACTTGATTGAGTAGAACCTGTTGTTGAAATTGATATAGTAGATGTACTTTCTTCAGAGGAACTTGTTATAGAACTTGATGTGGAAGGTTCTGTACTGCTAGATGAACTTGCTTGAGTAGAACTTGTTGTAGACAATGATGTAGAAGAGCTTGCACTAGTAGATGTACTTTCTTCAGTGGAACTTGTTGCAGAGCTTTGTGTGGAGAGCTCTGTACTACTAGATGAACTTAGTTGAGTAGAACCTGTTGAAAATGATGTAGAAGAGATTATACTAGTAGATGTACTTTCATCTGTGGAACTTGTTGCAGAGCTTGGTGTAGACGGTTCTGTACTAGTGGATGAAGTTGGCTGAGTGGAGTCTGTTGTTGGCGATGATGTGGAAGAGCTTGTACGAGCAGATGTACTTTCTTCAGTAGAACTTGTTGCAGAAGTTTGTGTGGAGAGTTCTGTACTACTAGATGAACTTGATTGAGTAGAACCTGTTGTTGACAATGATGTAGAAGAATCTGTACTAGTAGATGAACTTTCTTCAGTGGAATTTGTTGCAGAGCTTGATGTGGAGAGTTCTGTACTACTCGATAAACTTTGTGAAGTAGAATCTGTCGAAAAAGATGTAGAAGAACTTGTGCTAGTAGATGTGCTTTCTTCAGTTGAACTTGTTGCAGAGCTTGGTGTGGAGAGTTCTGTACTACTGGTTGAACTTTGTGAAGTAGAATCTGTCGAAAAAGATGTAGAAGAACTTGTGCCAGTAGATGTACTTTCTTCAGTGGAACTTGTTGCAGAGCTTGGTGTGGAGAGTTCTGTACTACTGGTTGAACTTAGTTCAGTAGAACCTGTTGTTGACAATGATGTAGAAGAACCTGTATTAGTAGATGAACTTCCTTCAGTGGAACTTGTTGCAGAGCTTGATGTGGAGAGTTCTGTACTACTAGATGAACTTTGTGGAGTAGAATCTGTCAAAAAAGATGTAGAAGAACTTGTGCTAGTAGATGTACTTTCTTCAGTTGAACTTGTTGCAGAGGTTGGTGTGGAAAGTTCTGTACTACTAGACGAACTTTGTGGAGTAGAATCTGTCGAAAAAGATGTAGAAGAACTTGTGCTAATAGATGTACTTTCTTCAGTGGAACTTGTTGCAGAGCTTGGTGTGGAGAGTTCAGTACTACTTGATGAACTTGATTGAGTAGGACCTGTTGTTGACAATGATGTAGAAGAATCTGTACTAGTGGATGAACTTTTTTCAGTGGAACTTGTTGCAGAGCTTGATGTGGAGAGTTCTGTACTACTAGATGAACTTTGTGAAGTAGAATCTGTCGAAAATGATGTAGAAGAACTTGTGCTAGTAGATGTACTTTCTTCAGTTGAACTTGTTGCAGAGATTGGTGTGGAGAGTTCTGTACTACTGGTTGAACTTGGTTCAGTAGAACCTATTGTTGACAATGATGTAGAAGAACCTGTAATAGTAGATGAACTTTCTTCAGTGGAACTTGTTGCAGAGCTTGATGTGGAGAGTACTGTACTACTAGATGAACTTTGTGGAGTAGAATCTGTCGAAAAAGATGTAGAAGAACTTGTGCTAGTAGATGTACTTTCTTCAGTTGAACTTATTGCAGAGCTTGGTGTGGAAAGTTCTGTACCACTAGATGAACTTTGTGAAGTAGAATCTGTCGAAAATGATGTAGAATAACTTGTGCTAGTAGATGTACTTTCTTCAGTGGAACTTGTTGCAGAGCTTGGTGTGGAGAGTTCTGTACTACTAGATGAACTTGATTGAGTAGAACCTGTTGTTGACAATGATGTAGAAGAATCTGTACTAGTAGATAAACTTTCTTCAGTGGAACTTGTTGCAGAGCTTGATGTGGAGAGTTCTGTACTACTAGATGAACTTTGTGAAGTAGAATCTGTCGAAAATGATGTAGAAGAACTTGTGCTAGTAGATGTACTTTCTTCAGTTGAACTTGTTGCAGAGGTTGGTGTGGAGAGTTCTGTACTACTAGATGAACTTTGTGAAGTAGAATCTGTCGAAAATGATGTAGAAGAACTTGTGCTAGTAGATGTATTTTCTTCAGTTGAACTTGTTGCAGAGCTTGGTGTGGAAAGTTCTTTACTACTAGATGAACTTGGTTCAGTAGAACCTGTTGTTGACAATGATGTAGAAGAATCTGTACTAGTAGAGGAAGTTTCTTCAGTGGAACTTGTTGTAGAGGTTGGTGTGGAGAGTTCTGTACTACTAGATGAACTTTGTGAAGTAGAATCTGTCGAAAATGATGTAGAAGAACTTGTGCTAGTCGATGTACTTTCTTCAGTTGAACTTGTTGCAGAGGTTGGTGTGGAGAGTTCTGTACTACTAGATGAACTTTGTGAAGTAGAATCTGTCGAAAATGATGTAGAAGAACTTGTGCTAGAAGATGTACTTTCTTCAGTTGAACTTGTTGCAGAGCTTGGTGTGGAAAGTTCTGTACTACTAGATGAACTTGGTTGAGTAGAACCTGTTATTGGCAATGATGTGGAAGGGCTTGTACTAGCAGATGTACTTTCTTCAGTGGAACTTGTTGCAGAGCTTGGTGTGGAGAGTTCTGTACTACTAGATGAACTTTGTGGAGTAGAATCTGTCGAAAAAGATGTAGAAGAACTTGTGCTAGTAGATGTACTTTCTTCAGTTGAACTTGTTGTAGAGGTTGGTGTGGAGAGTTCTGTACTACTAGATGAACTTTGTGAAGTAGAATCTGTCGAAAATGATGTAGAAGAACTTGTGCTAGTCGATGTACTTTCTTCAGTTGAACTTGTTGCAGAGGTTGGTGTGGAGAGTTCTGTACTACTAGATGAACTTTGTGAAGTAGAATCTGTCGAAAATGATGTAGAAGAACTTGTGCTAGAAGATGTACTTTCTTCAGTTGAACTTGTTGCAGAGCTTGGTGTGGAAAGTTCTGTACTACTAGATGAACTTGGTTGAGTAGAACCTGTTATTGGCAATGATGTGGAAGGGCTTGTACTAGCAGATGTACTTTCTTCAGTGGAACTTGTTGCAGAGCTTGGTGTGGAGAGTTCTGTACTACTAGATGAACTTTGTGGAGTAGAATCTGTCGAAAATGATGTAGAAGAACTTGTGCTAGTAGATGTACTTTCTTCAGTTGAACTTGTTGTAGAGGTTGGTGTGGAGAGTTCTGTACTACTAGATGAACTTTGTGAAGTAGAATCTGTCGAAAATGATGTAGAAGAAATTGTGCTTGTAGATGTACTTTCTTCAGTGGAACTTGTTGCAGAGCTTGATGTGGAGGGTTCTGTACTACTAGATGAACTTTGTGGAGTAGAATCTGTCGAAAAAGATGTAGAAGAACTTGTGCTAGTAGATGTACTTTCTTCAGTTGAACTTGCTGCAGAGCTTGGTGTGGACAGTTCTGTACTACTAGAAGAATTTGGTTGAGTAGAACCTGTTGTTGACAATGATGTAGAAGAACCTGTACTAGTGGATGAACTTTCTTTAGTAGTACTTATTGAAGGAATTGAAGTTGTTGTTTTAATTGGTGTGGATGATTGTGTACTAGTTGTACTTGTTTGGGTGGTGTCTTTGCTAGTAGTTGACGTCAATAATCCATTACTAGTGGATCTTCGAACAATTTTTTTTTTAACTACAACTTCATCATTCGAGGTATCATCTCTGGCAAATCGATTATGATTTGATAAAACTTCTAGACCAAAATATGGGTAATTTACCAATTTTTTTAGATATTGCAATATACTGCCTTGATTAAGAAAACTGTCTTTGTTGTAATTTGTAACAGGCTGTACTGTTTTGGTTTTTTCTAATCCTTCATTGATTATATTTTTTCCATTATCGTTACTTCTTTTTGTCAACTTTTCTCGAAATGAGTGATTTTCTCTTTTAAATATAAAAATAAATAAAATAAAAGCATTTAATTTTATTTTTTATTCAATTAATTTGTTTTTTTTTTTTTATTATATGAATATAAATTCTAAAAATAAAAATTTTTGGATTTTTAAATGATTTGAATCACTTGAATTTGAATAAAAATATTTATTTTTAATTGTTTTCTTTTTTTTTTGCAATTATTTTTTTATTGATTTATGAAAATATGAATTTTAAAAATAAAAGAAACCTTTGAATTTTTGAATCATTTGAATCACTTGAATTTGCAACAATATGATGTAAAAATAAAAGTAACCAAAAAAATATTAAATATTTCATATTTAAGTTCATTTTATTATAATTTTAATTTATTAATTACGTTAATCATTTAATTCTTGTTTACAGAATTTAATTAATATATAAACTAATTATAATTTATTTTGATCACTTTCATTTATAATTTTTTTTTTTTTTAGCATTAATGCTATGAAATCCCCAAAAATAAAATTCAAATATAAAGTTTGCATTAAATCACGTACATACAAATAACGATTTTTTGTATTAACTTTCAGGTTAAAAAAAAAATTTAAATAACTTAAGTATAATATTTTAATATTAATTAAACTATGAATGTAATGTAAAAATAAATTATGTCGTGATATTTTTGAAATTTAAAAAAAAAAAGTTAAAACGGAAGTAAAAAAAAAGTAAACATCAAAAATGCGTAAATTCGAAAAATGTTTGTATAAAAGATCAATACTGGAAAAATTTTTTTACTCAAGATTAGTTTTGTATAAGTATATATTATATATGTACAATTTAGTAAGTATTGTTATAATAATGATAAGTAACCATACAGTGAACTAACGATTCTTTATGTTCCGTCATCTTAGAATCAAACACGTCATGTTTTATTGAAACTCTTTTGATAAAAATTTAATAACGTATCAGTCAAAAATAGATATAAAAATTTTAAGAAACTTTGTACTTCAGAGAAAATTTTTGCACTTAAAATTATATTGGGTGAAATTTGTTTTGGTTTTTTTTTTGCTATTTTTATATTTACGATAATTATTAACTTGGGGCCTCGGTGGCCTAGTGGGTAAGAGCGTGTAAAATACGCTGTAAACACCGAGGGGGTATATGGGTGTCGAATCTCACATATGTCATAACTCATAAGAGCTATTCCCCCTTACGACATTTGCAGCCACGACTGTAAAGGCTGTGTAATTTCCTGTTCACATTTATGTGGCAGAGAAATACATTAAAACAAAAAACAAAAAAGACTATTAACTAATGTTGGGAAAAAATAATATACAATTCTATAAATTATTTTACTTTCTTATGAATGTATTTTCTTAAAAAAATTAATCAAAATTATCTTTATCTTTATATAATTATTATAATATTAAAACGAAAATGGAAATAGGGGGCCTAATGGGTATAAGAGCGTATAAAATGCACTGTCAATGCACTTACAAACGTCGTAAGTAAATTTCCCCGTTGCAAGCAACATTTTAACCCGCACCTGGAAATTAAAGACTGTGTAAATTCTTTATCGCATTTACGTTGCAGGAGAATAAGCTAAGATCTTAGGCCAGTGGTTATAAGTCAATGATATCTATCCATTTTTTTGAATCCCTTTTCTTTCCACTTTTTTAAAATGAAAAGAATCATTAGTCACTCTTTTGGTGCGTTTAAAAATTAGAATTCAGAAATTAGAGAAATTAACTTTTTAAAAACATTTATTTATATTTATTTGAAAATAATTTTTTATTTTTTAAAATTTTTACTTAAATCTTTTACTTTTTGTGCCTGATCATAATAAAATATATTTACTTTTAAAACTAATAGTTCAGAACTTCAAAAAATTTTTAATGGTTTCACTGTATTAAATAACAGCTGAAAATGTTGCAAAAAATGTATAAAAGAAATAGCAAAACAAATGTAAACGAGGAAGAGTGCAGTAGAGTAGACTGTGTCAACTCTGGGATACCCGTATGAACGTAATATATCCTGTTTCTATAAAACATGATCATCTTTTAAAAACATTCAGAGTTTTAGTACCGAACTACAGAGATATATTTATGTAAATTGTGGAGTTGTATGATAGCTACCCGAATCTATTGCGCGTAGCTTCATTAAGTTCCAAGAAATGCAAAAAGCCTGAACCGGCTGCTTTAGACCATTCAAATTTTACAAAAGTTTTTGGCATGCAACTCGACACTTTTTCACTAAATTTCAGATAGCTAGCTTCAATAGACACTGAGTTATTTTCATTTAAAAAGAGAAGTTGTATGGCAACTATCCGAACCTGTCATATCATCACAACCAAATTTTACAGAAGTTGTTGCCATAAAACTCGATCATCATTTGCAAAATTTCAGATACCTAGATTGAATAAACACTGGGTTATTTCCATTTAAAAAAAGAAGTTGTATGGCAGCTACTCGAACCCGGCGGCCGAAAATGCTGGAGTTAAAAATCAAAACTAACAATTTTGTAAAAGTGACGTAAAAAAAAATTCAGCCTCCTAACTCCTTTATTTTTTGAGTTATCGTGCGGACGGACACTGAGTTATTTTCATTTAAAAAGAGAAGTTGTATGGCAGCTACCCGAACCCGTCGCACCACCACAACCAAATTTTGCAGAAGTTGTTGCCATAAAACTTGATCATCATTCGCAAAATTGCAGATACCTAGATTGAACAGACACTGGGTTATTTCCATTTAAAGAAAGACGTTGTATGGCAGCTACCCGAACCCGGGGACAGAAAATGCTGGAGTTAAATAGCAAAACTAACAATTTCACAAAAGTAACGTAAAAAAATTTTCAGCCTCCTAGCTCTTCTATTTTTTGAGTTTTAGTGCGGACGGACACTGAGTTCTTTCATTTAAAAAGAGATTTTGTATGGCAGCTACCCGAACCCGTCACACCACCACAACCAAATTTTGCAGAAGTTGTTGCCATAAAACTTGATCATCATTCGCAAAATTTCAGATACCTAGATTGAACAGACACTGGGTTATTTCTATTTAAAGAAAGACGTTGTATGGCAGCTACCCGAACCCGAGGACAGAAAATGCTGGAGTTAAATAGCAAAACTAACAATTTTACAAAAGTGACGTAAAAAATTTTTCAGCCTCCTAGCTCCTCTATTTTTTGAGTTATCGTGCGGACGGACACTGAGTTCTTTTCATTTAAAAAGAGATTTTGTATGGCAGCTACCCGAACCCGTCGCACCAGCACAACCAAATTTTGTAGAAGTTGTTGCCATAAAACTTTATCATCATTTGCAAGATTTCAGACGCCTAGCTTTATTAACTTCCAAGAGGTGCAAGAAGCCTGAACCGGCTGTTCTAGGCCAAACAAATTTTACAAAAGTTGTTGGCATATAACTCGACACTTCTTTACTAAATTTCAGATTCCTAGCTTCAATAAACACTGAGTTATTCTCATTTAACCGGATAAGTTGTATGGCAGCTACCCGAACCCGCCGCACCACCACAACCAAATTTTACAAAAGTTGTTGCCATAAAACTTAATCATCATTTGCAAAATTTCAGACGCCTAGCTTCATTAGGTTCTAAGAGGTGCAAGAAGTCTGAACCGGCTGCTCTAGACCAACCAAATTTTACAAAAGTTGTTGGCATGTAACTTGACACCTCTTTACTAAATTTCAGATTCCTAGCTTCAATAAACACTGAGTTATTATCATTTAAACGGAGAAGTTGTATGGCAGCTACCCGAGCCCGCTGCACCAGCACAACCAAATTTTACAGAAGTTGTTGCCATAAAACTTGATCATCATTTGCAAAATTTCAGAAACCTAGCTTAAATAGATACTGAGTTATTTCTATATAAAGATAGAAGTTGTATGGCAGCTACTCGAACCCGCCGACCGAAAATGTTGGATTTAAATAGCAAAACTAACAATTTTGCAAAAGTGACGTAAAAAAAATTTCAGCCCCCTACCTCCTTTATTTTTTGAGTTATCGTGCGGACGGACGGACGGACGGACCTACATGGCTTAATCGACTCAGAATTCGATTCTGAGCCGATCCATACCTTTGACACTATATCTAGCTCGACTCCTTTAAGGTGTCACAAACGTAATGGCAAATTTATTATACCCTTGAACATAGTTCATACGGGTATAAAAAAGGGGAGGCAAAATAGAAAAATTTTTATTTTTCAGTTTCAAAAAAAGTGAACAAACAGGATGACGGTTTGAGTATAAAACAAGTAAATGTAACAGTAAGTCGATATAACCGACTTATTTATATCCTACACCTAAAAAATTCAAATTAAATTAAAAATCCATGTTATTTTAGTTAGGTATTTAATATAAGCTAAAAAAAATGCTTTTACAACCTTTGCACAAAATTTCAGGTTTCTATCTTTATTAAATTCGAAGATATGCTTGTTAGATATTAGGAAGTGTGTGAAGGCACCCACACCACCTCTCCAATTCATCCCAAATTTTAGAGACATTATCAGAACAGGATAGAATACTCTTATATCAAATTTCAAGTTTTTATATTTATTAATTTTGAAGATATGCTTGTTCGGTTTTGGGAGTTGTATGGGAGATACCCGAACCCATGGACCGATTTTCAAACATAGTCCAGATTCAAACATAGCCTTCCTTTCGTAATTAGTAACCAACTAATTAAATTTCATCAAGATAGCTTTACTAGTTTTTGAGTTATCGTGCGAACTGACGGACGGACAGACATCGACTAAAACGACTCAGGAGGTGATCCTGATTCAGAATATATATACATGTCCATATCTAACTCCCTTCCTTTTGGTGATTACAAACACCGTACCAAAGTTAATATACCCTATACTTAATGTGTAGGGTATAAAAAGGGATAAAAAGATGACGTCTAACCGCTAAATAAAAGAAAAATAAAAATAAAATTCAAAAATCCTTTTGAATTTTTTAATTTTTACAATAAATGAGTTAACATTTAATACATATATATATTAAAATGGGTTTGAGTTTTATACTTAGACCGTAACCTTAGTCTGACCGTAGTCTGATTTGGTCTGTTAAAATTTACAAAAATATAATCTATATTTATGCAAAAAGTCAATTCAACAGAATCGAATAAAAATAAAAAAAAAATATTTGATTTGTAAAATAAAATTAAAATTACCTATGAAAAAAAAAAAGAAAAATAAAACAAATAACATTATTTTAATTTAATAGTCATAAATTATTAATATGGAATTTAAAAATGAATTTCATTTTTTTAATATCAACAGATTTCATCTATACACTTTCCAACAATTATATCAACAATTTTTACCTTTTCGACACAAATGCTTTAATTATTATTTCATAGAAAGATTCCCATTTGTTTAAAACTCTTCGGAAGTTCATTATACGTTTTTAAACAATTATACAGCCTCATTATTTGTACAAAATAATAACAAATAGGGGTAGGTGGAAATCATTGAAACACACTATAGTCTGCTTTATTTTATTAAAAAAATAAAAGTTCTCTTAATATTCCAACAAAATAAATAGATGTAATTTTTGTCTCAACTGCTAAGCGACTCAATCAAATAAACTCTATTTTATAAAACTCGTTAGAGATCCAAATTTGCATTAATACATATTCTGTTTGAAATTTTTGAGTATTAGTCGTATCTTATTCAAAATTCTAATTAAAGTTTATGTAAATATAAAATAAATATTTAATATTTATGTTATGCTTTTTATAAAATAAATTTGAATTTGATTCGAAATTTCATGTGCAAATTTGTTTTTATAAACTTTTTTTTTAAACCTGAGTATCATAAAGAAGGTTGAGCTTACTTAAAAAATATTGATAAAAACAAAAAAATTAAGTATCTCTATTATTATTTAAATTAAAATTTTAAATAATTTTAAAATAATTTGAAAAATAGATACTTTTAACTAATTTTAATTTCGTTGCACGCCCATTGATTTGCAGAGCCGGCAAGAATTCGAGTATATATACTTTTTTTCATTAAGAATTCGACTTGACGTTCCCAATAACAAACAAATTATTTGAAGAACGTATTTCAAATACTTTTTCCAAATTCCAATCTTTTTCCGAGAAAGTCAAATGCCACAACCCCCGCAATTGAAATAGCTAGACTATCTATAACCAATACGGTTAACGATGATCTAACTAAAATCGCTAGTTGGGGTTCCAAAAACAGAGTGGAGTTTAATTCTTCCAAAACCCAATGCTGTCTCAAAACTTAAAAAAAAACGAATTATAATCCTAATCTGAGCTTTCTCGGGGAAATCGTGCACCGATCAAAAAACTTGAACATTTTGGGCATGCAGCTAAATCAAAAAATGATGTGGAATGATTATATTTTTGATATAGCGAAAAGTGCTGCCAAATGCTTGGGTTTTCTCTTTAGGTGTAAATCGTATTTCTCTTCAAAGGACTTGTCCAAAATCTATAAAGCATATATACGACCTAAGATGGAATATATATATAGGAGCTCTTTCTTTTTTTTATAGATATTTTATTGGTAATGACACTTGCTCAGTTGAAATAAAATCACTGATGCCTCAGCTGAAACAATTGCAACGCACAACAAGAATGGCAGCAAATGCGCATTCCTACTATGTGGAACTACCTAAGTGGTACTCTACTGGTTATAGCAATTCGTTTGTTGTTAGAACTGCAAAAATATGGAATTTATTACCATCCAGCGTATTCCCAAAAGTTGGCGGTTTTGGTATTTACAATTTGCCCAAATTTAAGAAGAATCCCAGCAGATTCTTCCCAAATTTACCTTTCAACTCTCCGTTATCCTCATTTGTTCCATCCCTATCCCATCCCATATAATCACAACTACTTCAAGTACAAAGGATCATATTCCTAGTTTGTGGTTTTAGAATAAAAAAAGAAAAAAAAATATTATGTGTCAAAACAAGGTAAATATTCCATATTTAAATTTTTACAATTTCAATCATTTTAAATTCTGCACCTACACGAATTAAATTTTTAAACTTAAATCGGCCCTTATGCACCAGCCACTTATTATTAATCAAATAAGACATATACATAGATTTTTAGCACATTTCCAAAAAAATTTTTTGAAAAAATGTGCCTATTGGTTTTCACTCTGTCCGTTCCTCCGTTCGTCTGTTTACAA
The DNA here is from genome assembly GCA_947095535.1 of Poecilobothrus nobilitatus. Lineage (NCBI taxonomy): Eukaryota > Metazoa > Arthropoda > Insecta > Diptera > Dolichopodidae > Poecilobothrus > Poecilobothrus nobilitatus. The sequence goes on from OX352774.1 coordinate 172,482,818, forward strand.
AATTTCTACACTGTTAAAGATAGAGAAACAATTTTCAACCATGGGTATGTCTCATAAAAAAATTAATGTCGTAGAACAACTTTTTCATATAGACCGATCCATTACCCCCTTCAAACTTTGAAAAAGAGCTATTTTGAAATGCGTGAAACATTATCTGAAAACGCCATTTGACAAGAATTTTTTTTTACCATTGGAAATCAATATCAAAATTATAGAATATTATTAAATTTAGTATTTAAATTTACCGTTATCTAAAAACTAAATTTTGCATGATATTTCTTTTTTCATAACTCCGGAACGCTTTTAGATAGTAACCTGACATTTTAAGACAAGAAAGAACTTTTAGAATTAGTACAAGTTTTCTCACACAATTCTTTTCCCCTGTTTAAGAGCTATTAGGACTACCATCCCCTGTTTAACAGCTATTAAGAGCTGTTTAAGAGCTAGCTTCATACAATACAATTTCAATTTTAATATTATGAAAATATTATGAAAAATAAATATTTCTGCAGGAGATACTCCACTCCTCCTCCTTAATCTTATTACAGAGTTTTATTAATGTAACATTCGCTTTTGTTCGACAGGTAATATATTAGTTTATTTTCGTGCATTCTACTACTTTAGGATGTGATATCTTAATAATTATAAATTTATTTTTTATAATCATTTTGACCTTTTAATACCTAAAAGATATTTTTATATGAGTATTATTAGATCGGTGGGGTTCATTTCTAAATTTGCACATTTTTGAAATGTAATATATGTAAAATGTAGTCAGATTTTTTCCAACATTAACTCACTAATGTTGAACAATATGTGGAGCAACACTGATAAGTTTTTTTAGATATTGGTTTGTAGCACATTATTTTGTGTTTTAAATGACGCGTTACTTCATTATTAATTATTTAATATTACATATTATCAGTTCAATATGGTATAATGTCAGTGCTTCTTCGATGGAGAATTTAAGAATGTTTTCAACTTAATGTTTTTAAGAGCTTATCCAAATTATAATAGGAAACCTAATACAAATGGGCATTTCTATTCAAATAAATTTATTTATGATAAGGCGAACATAATTAGAATTGACAATTTTATGATTTGTCTCATACGTAACCACATTTAAAGGAGTAGTGAAACAATTGAAAACTCATTAATCAGCTATCCATGGTATGAAAATTTTCATTTATATCAAAAACTGTTTAAGAACAGGTTTTTTGCCTCTTGAGGCATTTGTATATCTTGATAAATTTAAATATATAGAAAATACCCAATACATTAATAATACGGTAAAAGAAAAACTAAAAATTAGAAATCTATAATTTTGGCAGCATTAGATTAAGTAGGGTAGGCAGTAGTTATAAGTCGAATTTTATTAGAGTAGAGTAAGTTATAAGTAGTTAAGTTTAGTTTAATTGGTTAGTTTTCAGTTTTTGAATAAACATTAAATAAACAAAATTGGTTTTAAAAAAAAAAAAAGTTTCCATAAATACGCTAGCATAAAAACAAAAAAATTTATATTATAATTTGTAAAAATACTTATATCAAAATCGATACAAATAACCATATAAAATAAAATGTGAGAACGATCTATTGCAGAACCATAGTTATATAATGTAAATAAAATTGTAAACAAGAATTGTGAAGTTGTGAAGAATACAAGTTTAGAATTATAATAAAACAAAATAAAAATTTTCATATTATCACATTTAAATAAATATAATATTACCAAGCCATAGAATACCAAGGCAATACATGATATTGATGGCATGGGGTTTGCATAATACTGATATTAATTTAATCATATTTACTTTGTTTATATTATGTATGATATATATATATTACACAATATTTTGTAGGAAGGCGGATTTGTTTTCAATTAATAAAACTTGCTACCTGTGCAGGATTTTAACCTGCACTTCCTCGGTTAATAAGCCACGTGCTAGGTCACCGAGGCCCCAAAAAAAAAACAAAAAATTTTTGTAATAACCAAAACAAAAAAAATGTTTTCTGTTTTTTCCCCATTTTATTATACACATTTCGTTCCCAGAAAAAAAAATGAAACAGGATTTAATTACTATTAATATTATTTTATAGGTCCAGATGGGACGCTCCAAAACTTATTTTCTAATTAATTATATCATTTTCATGTTTCAGTTTGAGTCTTGTTTTATTATTACAATTAAAAAAATAAAATTACTCCTCCGTTTGTAACACCTTGAAATAAGCGAGCTAGATATACCTTCAAAGGTATGGATCGGATCAGAAAAAAATTCTAAGACTTTTGAGCCATGTCCGTCCGTCCGTCCGTCCGTCAGCACGCTAACTCAAAAACTAAGAAAGCTAGAATCTTGAAATTTACACAAAATATTCTGGAAGTAATTTGTAGGTTCCCTATTTTTTTTGGTTGAGTTTGCACCAAGCCTTAGGGTAGCTCTCGAACACCTAACTTTTAGATCCCGACATTTTTTTTGAAATAGAGCTATGAAATTTTAACAGCTGATAGATCTCACAAAAATATTAATTTTATTTTTAATAACTTTTTTTTGTAGCCCCACCATATATTTCTGGCATACGGTGTCTTAATTTACCGTTATGCAAAACTCAAATTTTGCAAAATCCTTTAACCCTTCTATCTTCTAAACGGTTTAAGTTGGAAACTTGAAATTTTAACAGAAGTTAGATCTTTAAAAATAAGTATGTGTCATTTCAGAAATTTTTTTTGTATCACCCCCCGTTTAGGAGCTGTAAGGGGTCAAAAGAGTTGACAAAGTCTTTAATTTATAACTAAAACTTAAACTATTTGGAAAGGTAAAGGTAGGGAAGAAAAGAAGGATAATAGGGAAATTTTTGTTACAATTAAGTATAATTCAATAACCATCAATAGTTTTTTTTTAAATTTCTATCCTTATTAGTAATAGACGTGTCATATTTAAAATTATTGAAGTTATTAAGGACGAAATTTATTTTATTATTATTAGCTCTTCTACAAAAATTAAATAATATTGTAATATTGTCGTTATTTTGAATGTATTTATTAACATCCAAGAAATAAAATGCTTCTGATGAAGGAACGAAACCGGTTAAAAGAGAAGAATTTTTATATAATATATGACTTATTAAGCTATTGTTTTTTATGTAATGAACTTTATTGAAATGCTGACGATTTATATATGTACTATAAAATTATCTATTCTATTAATTTTTGATAAACTGTAAATAAATTACCAAAACACAAAAATATTTTAGAAAAATTGCATATATATAGGAGTTTTTTTTTTTTCTTCTCATTTTTTTTTTTTAATCCAGTTCATCTCAACAATTTATTTTTTTTGGAAAAGTTTTTAAATTAAATTTACCATTTATTTTCTAAAAATAATTTTAAAATAAAATAATCAAAAATAAATTTTTTTTATTTAATTTTAGACGATTCCGTTGCAAATTAATGAAACAATCGCAATTTATTGCAGTAGAACATTGTGTGCAATATCTAAAAGAACGTAAATTAAAATTTGATTAAAATTAACAAAATATGTAAATAGAAAAAAAAAAACAAAAAATAATACAAAAATATATTTGTAGATAGCAATTTTCGTGGTCTATTCATAAATTATGGATCAAGAATAAGAGTTAAAAAAATTGTAGCAAGAATTGAAAATGGTGATGTTAATATATTACCATTTTTAAGATTATTCAGTTCACCAAGAGAATGTGCAACCGCATTAAATATTTTTTTACAAGATCTTGGAAAACCATTAATTACTAAACGTGTACAAACGTTACTTTTATGTAAATAATATTATATTAAATTCATATATAAGCATATAAAATTTCTTATAATATATGTACATAAATACTAAATAAATACTAATTATTACTTTTTTCTTTTTTTTTTAAGCAAATAATTATGGCGTATGTTCTCGAGTAATTGCAATGGATGCATTAAGTTTACTTTATGAAGATTTGAAGGGTTTACAAAGATCATTATTTATTTCAATAATGGATCTGATGAGAACCTTATCAACAACTGGAAGTTTAAGACCAACTGAATTAAGAGTATCACATGCACCATATTTATTAATGCCATTATTATTTTCACTTACTGTAAGTTTTTTTTTTTTCTGAAATTTTGTCATACGAGATACATATATATTCATATTTATTTTTCATTTTCTATTTTATTGGTTAATTTGTAGAAAGATGTACAAGAAAATATAACAAAAAATTGGAAAAGTGTTGCAGATATTCTTAATGAAATGATATTAAATTTTGATATATTTTTGAATGGTGCACATTTTTATCCAATGGGATCAATTTACACAGCAGCAAATCATGAAAGAGTAAATATAATTTTTTTTATATTATTTATAAATTACGAGTATTATCTATCATATAAAGACTATAGATAAAAGCATTTTTTTTATAAAAAAAAAAAAATAAACATTAGTTAAAACGTATTGTTCCTTCTTTTCTGAGAATATTCAACCTTAATAAGTGCTTATTTTGACATTGAGAAAATCTTTAGATGGTTTAAAACTAGTTATGGAAACTTATTTATTGCTAGAACTGCTAAAATGTGGAATGTGCTTCCATCCAATGCGTTCCCTTTTGATGGAAAAGCACCATTTTACAATTTACATCTTTACAGAAAGAACTTGTACAGGTTCGTCTCTAATTTACTCTTCAATTTTAATTAATAATGACAGCAAAAAAAAGTAAATTAAATTATGCTCACTATTTAAAAATTGATCACCATGACTGATTCATATATGTTTTTATAAATGATAAATTGACAACACATTTTAATTATCTTTACAAAAAAGCTAAAGATTTTTTTTAATGCATTTCTCTGCCACATAAATGTGAACACGAAATTACACAGCCTTTCCTGTCAAGCGTAGCTGTAAAATGTCGTAAGGGGAATAACTCTTACGACGTGTAAGATGGAATCCACACTCCCGCGGTGTTTATAGCGTATTTTATACGCTCTTACCCACTAAGCTACCGAGGCCCGTAAATGCTAAAGATTTTAGGAGAGAAATATTCTCACACATGTCCTAAGAATACAATTTTTTCAATGCAATAGATTATAAATTAATTAAATTTAAACAAAATATCGTTTTGTCTCGATAATAACAATGAGTCATCACAACTGTCATTGAAATTAAATCTAAATGTTTTGTTGCAATTTTTAACTTTTATAAATCATATTTCTTTTTGTAAAGTTTTAGTATTTGACTAATAGTACATTAAATAAAAAAAAGGAATCAGTTGTAGTGTTGATTTGCCTAGACAACTTCTAAAATTTAAATTTTTCAACTTGTTTTATATATAAAAATTCACAGAAAACTTCTGTGAATTAATAGAGCTAGTTGAAAATTTCCGTAAAACAACTAAAATTTTATAACTGTGAATTTTATTTTTGAATTAAAAAATTCAAAAACAAAAAAGTGTTTTTAAGAAACATTAAAAACCCCGTTTTTAAATTCCTTACCTTTTTAATTTAAATAAAATTTACAGATATAAAAAAGGAATCAGAGTCGATAAATCAGTCCCCTGTCAAATTAAAATATTATATAAAATATAATAATATAAAGTAAACAAAATAAATGATATAATTATATAAATTATTACTTTAACCGCAACCACACCTGAATTATCTTGCCCATTAAATAATGCTACAGTACGTTATTCATAACAACGTCACTATTTGCATTGAAATTTAGAATATTTTTATAATTGTCAAATGTATCATACTTATTTTGGACCACCCTTCTTTCACAAAGCATCCTTTTTTTTAATAAAAAAAATAAACAGAACAATTAAATATTTTCTAATATTATAGTTTTAATTGTGTTTAAAAGTATTTTTAAAAATTTTAAATTTTTTTAAAATATTAAATAAAAAAATTACGTAATATGTTAAATAATTTTCCAATAACTTTTATTTTGTCAAAAAAAAAAGTATCTAATGAAAAGCAATAAAAAAAAAAGTATCTAATGAAAAGCAATAAAAAAAAAATTAGAGTTGTAGTAGTTATTTAGTAGTAATTATAATATTATGCCTTTATATTAACTCCTCAGTGTCGGTTTATGGAGGAAAGCGTACAAGTTTTGAAAGTGCGAGTAATCTGGATCGAATTCATTCATATTCGTATTCAAATGTTTTTTTTTTAACTCTATTCATCAACATTAAAATTTTATGTTGGTACTTTTTAAAAATTTAATTTATTACCCATATAATTATATATATATTTGACCTTTCCTAGTTTCCTCCTATAATAATATAAAATTATCCTGATGCCCATTGTAAATATAATATGTTTTGTATTAGCAATTTAGCAAAATACGCATGGCATGGCCACAGAAAGGAAATAAAAATTTTATGTTTTTTGTTTAGGAACATTTATTATGTACATAATATATGTAAGTATGTATATATAATAATAATTTTAGTCAAAAACAAGAAAGAATACAGTTGCCTTTGTCAACTCTTAGATACCCATACGCATACGAATATATGTATGGTTTGTACATATATTTAAACTATATGTTTATACATTCTTAAAAAGCAAATTCTAATTTTCCACCTAACGATTATCAATCTTAAACTTTTCCAAATGTAATATAACTAGTACTATTTAATACTAAGCGGCAAATGTATATTAATTTATACTATATACATATACGCATATATATCATTCATTCATCAGTGACATTTACGATATATAAATAAACATGATATATAAGTAAAGTACATATGTATACCAATTTCATATAAATATAAATTCTGCAAGCAATCGTTATATTTTTTATTTATTTACATTTTTTTGTACTACATCTTTTGCATCATCCTCAACAATTTCAAATTATTGTGTAAAAAAAAATTCAAAAACAGTTGTTCAAGTTACAGGTGTTTGACCCCTTACAGCCTAAAGAAGATGATACAAAAATATTTACAAAGATCTAACTTCTGTCAAAATTTCAAGTTTCTAACTTAAACCGTTTAGAAGATAGCAGGGTTAAATAATTTTGCAATAATTAAGTTTAGAATAACAGTAAATTAAGACACCGTATGACACAAGTATATATATTTGTTATATACATATTTGTAAAGCTCATAACTGCAGGTATCGTTGTGTTTTCAGATTGAAGATACATACTTATATCTTATACATATACTTATATTCTATATATACCTCATAGAACTTGTGGTATAACAATTTAAATATAGAGCTTTTCAAACTTTCGGGGGCTGTAACTCCGTAACGGGTGAAGCTACATAAAAAAGTTCTTCTATAAAATTAAGTTTTTTAGGATATCTATCCGTAATTAAAATTGTATGGGCCTACTTCAAATGATGCAGAATTTGTATGAAAAATGTGGAGATCAAAAAGTTAGTTGTTCTAGAGCTATCCGAAGTTTTGGCCAGATCTCAACAAAAAAAACTAGGGAACCTACAAATTGATTCAGAAATATTTTTTGTTAATTTCAATACTTTAGCTTTCATAGTTTTTGAGTTAGCATGCTGACGGACGGACGGACAAAGCTTTTATCGACTCGATCCATATCTTTGAAGGTATATCTAGCTAGCTTATTTCGAGGTGTTACAAACTACATACTATTTGGCAAAGAATATAAAAAGTAAAGATCATTATAAAATTATTCTTTTTCGCATCACGAACTACGATTTACAAACAAAATTTTGTCAACACAAAAAATTAAAACTACTTATGTACATATACATAAGTAGTTTTATACAGGTACATAGGTACATATTTTTAAAAAATTCGCCAATTTATTTTGTTCTACAACAGTTCTTTATAATTTAAATCAAAATATTTGTCAACATTTTTTACTGCATGATCATATTAAGCGGATTAATTGATAGATTAGGCATGTTTGTTTGTATGCATACTATTACTAATCTAATACTTACTATATATTATACTATAAGAAATAAACGTACAGTAAAGTTTATTCATACGTATTAGAAATGATGAAATAATTCTTACATGAGTCATTAAAACGTATTCTAAAATTTATTTTTGTTTTATTTGTTTTGTCTAAATTATTATGTCCTATGACTACTGTAAATAGTGTAAACTGTATATTAATATAAATTTTTACTGTTGCTGTAATGCAATCAATTTGGAAATTATAAAAATACAACAATAGCTAAATCCCTTAATCTACCTAAACATTTGTACAAAATTGTAAAACTTCTTTTATATCGGAAACAAAACGTACATATGTATGTGTGAAAAGAAGAAATATTCCATAACTCAAATTATGTGTTTTTTTTTTTTTTTAATGCATTTCTCTGCCACATAAATGTGGACAGGAAATTACACAGCCTTTCCTGTTCAGACGTGGCTGTAAATGTCGTAAGGTGGAATAACTCTTACAACGTGTGTGGGTTTCGAACCCACACTCCCTCGGTGTTTACAGCGTATTTTATACGCTCTTACCCACTAGGCCACCCAGGCCCCAACAATTATGTGTTTCATTTAAAACTGAAAATTATAAAATAAAATAATATGTAAAAACAAAAATTTGTTAAAAAAATGCTTTTATCAAAACCGCACTCTCGCTCCCGAAAAAGTAGAAAATAAAATTGATTGTAGAGCTTGAGCATCTTCAACTGTTATAATATAAAAGTAAATTGCTGGAATGAGGTTATTAACGCAAATCTGAAAAATTTGTAGTTAAAAGTAATCGGAAACCTTAAAAGAACATCAAATAGCGTGGTTCTTTTTTATTCCAATGTTTTTTTTAAGATATCATAATATCAATATAATCTTATATCAATAAAGTTAACAAAACTGTCGTAATTTTAAATCTAGAAATAAAAACAATTTTATATTACCTCCTGATAGAACTTCTCGTGTTCATGTTTTTCATGTATATAGAAATTCTCCTAAAAGTATGCTATTTTTATGTATTTATACAATCCATATGATTTTGATAGTTCTAGCTGGTTCTGGTTAATTCGTTTTAAAAAAAAGTTAGTATTCTTTAGATTTTTGCATGGTATATAAATAAAAATTGTTTATTTAATAGAAGAGGATATTTATTTTAATATGAATATAACAAAAATTATGGCGATTATGAAATAAATGGCGATAAAAAAAAAAATAAAAACAATTTAATTGTTAAAATAATTTAAAAAAAAATGTTTATCAAGATTTACTTTACTATTTCCGTTTGTACCCAATGTATTATCCGATAAGTAAAAGAAAAACGTCAGTTATTAGTTATAATAGAAAACAAATGATAAGTAAACAAGATTAATTTTTTTGAATCAAATTATAATAAATTGAATCAAACATTCAACAAATTTTTATAATATTTATTAAATATACATATATATATATTTTTTTTTTATACAATTATACAATTTTATAATTTTTTAATATTTTATTTTGTTTTTCTTTTTTTTGTTTATTTTAGGTACCTACAAGAAGATTACATAATCAATTAACACCAATAATTAATCGAAGTGTAATACTGGATCTTGAATCGATATATTTTTAAAATAATGAAAATTTTATTTATATAGCAATTTTATGACCATCAATTGTTAATAATTTTTCTGAATATAATAAAGATTTCATAATAAAAAAAATTACAAGTGTAATTATTAAAAAGACTATACATAAAATTTGTCAATTATTACTTGGACGACTTTGAATATCTTCTGAAAAACCAATATTTCTACCACCACCTCCACCATAACTTGGTTGTGAATTAATTGTAGTTCCTAATCCTCCATTTGGATTATAACTTGGTTGTATATGAATTGATTGTCCTAAACTACCATTACCATTACCATATCCAAAACTTGGTTGTGAATGAATTGATTGTCCTAAACCACCACCATTACCACCATATCCAAAACTTGGTTGTGAATGAATTGATTGTCCTAAACCACCACCACCATTATTTGGATAACCATAACTTGGTTGTGTATGAATTGATTGACCCAAACCACCATTATTTGGATAACCATAACTAGGTTGACTATTGATTGATGTACTTAAACCACCATTTGGATATATTGGCATATTTGTAACTGTATGATCATAAATTGGCTAAAAAAGTAAAAAAACAATTTTAAAATTAATCATATTAACTATAATTATCTATGTATACTTACTCTATCTTGGACAAAATTTGGATTATGATTTGGATTCGGTGCTGTTGATTGCCAATATTCATTACTGTGACTCATTTTGTTCTTGTATTTTTAAAATATTATTTATGTAAATTTTTTTTTTAATTTTTTTTAACACTGCAATTCTATTCTATTCTATTCTTTACAAATTTTCAATCAATACTGAACCATATATGAACCAATCACAACTAATAATGAAATACCTCTGATATTTAAAAAATTAATTGCGACTAATTTATTAAAATATGAACTAAAAAAAAGTAAGTTTTTTTTTTATCAACAAAATATTGGTAATTTGTTGGTTTTTATCAGGTTTTTTTTTTTATCAGTTAACTTATCTATATGACAAGTATTTATTTTTAGATTCACAAATTATTTGATATGAGAAACGTTCATCATTTTTTACGAACAAATAATGAAAATTATTAGATAAATTTTTAAAAAAAATTAAAAGAAAAATAACAACAAGCTTTTATGATTACAAATAATCGTATTATAACATATTTTCAATTTTCATACATATACAAAGTACATAACAATAAATTCACTTATGAATTTAATTATTCATAATAATTTTTAATACTCAGCATAATAAACAGTGTGGCCAATCGACATTCTTTTCATTTCAATCAAATTTAACTTAATGACTGATCAAATTTTCACAAAATCAACTTCTTTCTTTATATGGCAATAAGTCAGTGTCTATTGAAGCTAGGTATCTCAAATTTTGCAAAATCGTGTCGAGTTACAAGCCAACAACACCACCTATAATTTGGTTGTTCTCGGGCGGTAGGTTCGGGTAGCTGCCATACAACTTCTCTTTTTAAATAACTCAGTGTCTATTAAATCTAGGTATCTGAAATTTTGTGAAGAGGTGTCGAGTTACATGCCAAAAACGTTTGTAAACTTTGGTTGGTCTAGAGCACCAGGTGCAGGCTTCTCGCACCTCTTGGAACATAATGAAGCTAGGCATCTGCAATCTTACAAATAATGATCAAGTTTTATGGCAACAACTTCTTTAAAATATGGTTGTGGTGGTGCGACTGGCTCGAGTAGTTGCCATACAACTTCTCTGTTTAAATGAAAATAACTTAGCGTCTGTTGAAGCTAGGTATCTGATGTTTTGTGAAGAGGTGTTGAGTTACATGAATATATCTCTGTAGTTATCGTGTCGGTACTAAAACATCTGAAATTGTTTAAAAGATGATCAAGTTATATAGAAACAGGATATATTACGTTCATACGGGTATCCCAGAGTTGACATAGTTTACTCTACTGCACTCTTCCTCGTTTAATATAATTAAGTTTAATGAGAGTTTATTTTAAATTTTTTAAATTTTTTCAAAATCATATTCACGTTAAAATATCACAAAAGTTTACGAAATATCCAATCATTAAAAATAAAGTTAAATATTTGTAATGACATCTAAACCCCCTAGGTCATTGAGGAGATCATATATATCTTCTTTAATGAATGAGATCATTTTTCCGATTTTATCCAGAACTTGTTGTGGTATAAAACAAGATCTACAACGAAATAACGATTTTCACTCATATGGAATTTATTTTTTTCCTTCACTTAAAATTTTGACAATAGTACAAAAAATGTGGTTCACATTAGTTATTAACTATCAAATGGTTTACATATTGTATGCTTACAATTTTATATGAAGCAAAATAATTTCTAGTTAGATTTATTTTAATATGATTTTTCAATGATTTCCAATTAAATTTAACTTGAAAACAGTCAACTTGGCCACACTGATAATAAACTTAACGAGGCAGAATATAAAACAATGGTTTTTAAAGGCGCACATTTTCAAAAGACAATACAAACTGTTTAGAATTGTAACTCTGCACCCAAATTTAAAAATTTCTTATAATAAGAAAAAATGTGAAAAATCAAGATACACTTTCTTGAATTTTAAGGTCACTCTACATAATTAAGAAAATCCATTAACACATGCAAAATTATAAAGTTGAAGCTATTTTGAAGAAATTTGTACAGGTGTCTAAGTTACAGTTGCTAAAAATAACAAAATTTCAATTTTTGAGCTCTAATAGAACTTAAAAAGGTGAGGTGGTAAAACAAAACTTTCTGAGACAACTTACATTAATTCTAAAAGATGTTTCTGCTCTTAAAATTTTAAGGTTCTGACTAAAAGCGTACCACAATTATGAAGGGAGAAAAATCTTGCAAAATTTTGTCTTCACATAACGGTAAATTTAAATACTAAATTTAAAAAAATTGTATAATTTTGATATTCATTTATAAAGGTAAAAAAAATTCATGTCAAATGGGGTTTTTAAATTGAAAAAAGGTTAAGCAAACATGAGAAATACACATTTAAAGATAGAGCTTTTTTCAAAGTTTGAGGGGCTTTAGCACCGTAATGGATTGGAAATAATTGTTCTATACAACATTCATTATTTTGTGAGATTTACCCATGGTTATAATTTCATTTAACTGTCTACAAGTTTTGTAAATAGACAGACGGAACTACAGAGTGAAACTAATAGGCACATTTTTTCATAATTTTTTTTGAAATGTGCCAAAAAGCGTTGGCAAATTTTATATATGTACACAAGCATATAGAGTAAACTATTTATATAATTGAAAAGAAATATTGAAATTATTTTATTTTGTTTGGGAGATTTTAAAAGAAAAAAATCATATCTCAAAAATTAATTAATAATACAAGAAAGAGAGTAACGATTCATTATTATTACGATTTAAGAAAAACGTTTTTAAATTGAATCATTCTCATATAAAATATACAGTATGACATGGTAATCATAAACCACAAATAATCTAATCTACAAAATTTTTTTGAAATTCTTTAAAACTAAATTCCAAAAACATATTTATCATAAAAATAATAAAAATAATTCTTATTAAGAGGTCGTATATTAGCGGCTTTGTTTTAACTAAAAAAAAAAACTCCATTTAACATCGTATTATTTTGATATTTTGCCTTTTTACTCCTATATAAGGAGCGAAGGGCATCTATTAAGTCATTTATTATGGAGGTTCAGTTTCTGGAAACATTAGTTTTACTAAATTGTGTATTATACTGTAGTCATTGTGCAAGACTATGTAACACTTATGATCTATGACCTATGTTATATTGGTTAAGTCGTCTGCGCCTTCAATCGAAAGATATCGGGTTCAAATCCCGCTCATAGCATATCCAATAGTTATAATTTATATTATACTACTATATATGGTCAAAGTCTATATTGTAATATCCTCTATCGTACTAGTCAATATCGTAAACTAGACGAAATATCGTAATATAAAAAAAAAAAAAATTTATAAATAAATGATTGTTGTATAAGATGATAGATGTCGCCCAAAAACAATAATGTATCTCATCTCATCTTATAAAATAGTTGCTGGCGAGCAATTATCGGCTTAGAGAAAATATTGAGTCGAGAAACTAAAGTTAAGTCTTATATGAATAATTAGCGACTTAGTGAATGCCCTATACTTCTTATAGCAGTGAAACGGACACCAAAAAAATTAAACATAAATATTTAATATTTGTTTTAATATTTTATTTTTATTTTATTTTACAATCTGATTATTTAGAAATTTATCTCTTATCATCAAAGTGATTAAAAGGCGATTAGGCTTAATTAAACTTTGAAAGTTCTTGAAAATTTGGATATAGGAATAAAAATAATGAAAAAAGATTTAAGGGAGGAAAATAATAATTTTATTTGAAATTAAATTAAAAAAAAAACCATATTTTATTTGAATGGAAACTAAACCCTAATCCTTATTATATAGGATAGATAACAGATCTAATAGTTAAAAATGTATTTTTTAAAGAAGTCTTTAGTTGAACAGATAGTATGAATTAAAAAAAAATAAATGGATTAACGATAATCTATAACTATATTTAAAAACAACATTTTAATTTATCTTTATTTGGATTCTACTTAAAAAAATTATTGAACTAAATCTAAATTGAAACCTAATTTAAATCTTTTTTTTATTTTTTTATATAATTTAACATATTACGTCTGTCCAATTGAAAATTTTATCAAATGTATAAATATTTATTTTAGATAATCAAAGGTCAAAAATTAATCTAAATGTATATTATGTATTATAATTACTATAAAATTCAATTCAATTGTTACTTCAAGTACTTAGTATAGTAATTCAAGATCTTAACTTTAATAACTTACCGTAAGCTGTATACATTAGTAGATAGGTAGGTGGTAGATAGAAAAAGATGTGTATGATGAGAAAAATACATCAGTACTATATAGTTATAACGCATATAAGTTTATATAAGCACTTAAAAATAAAGTTTTTAAACTATCGATCAAAAATGATTAAATTATTCTCACTTCAGCAGAACATATACTAAAATTGGAACGATACAAAGAAGATTAGTATGACTCCTGTGCAAGAATGACACAACCAAAATCGTGTAGCATTCCACATTATTAAAAGAATATTAGAAAGAGGCTAGGCCCAAACTCTTTTCACTAAAAAACACATCTTTGAAAAAACTAACCCACTAACTTTCTCTTACTGCGAAAATATTCTCTCAGTAAAACATATCTTTGAAGAATGTAATACGACTAAAACATTTGCAGATACAAATTCAATCGACCTTAAGAACATTTTGTAGTACGTACCTACACTCGAAAATGCAAACACAATAATAAAAATTTGTAACATTTTCAAAATATGGAACGAAATTTTAACTTTTAGGTACTTTCAATTCTTTTTTTAATTTTTCCACTACTACAATTTAAAATAATTTGAATGTATAAATCTTAATTTTAAAACATTGTCTAATTAACTTAAAAATCTACAGAAACAAAGTAAAATAAATATTTCAAGGTATGTATTGTAATTCTCTATAATTTGTTATATAGTACCAGATGAAATAAATAAATATAAATAAATGTTATTGGTTTTTACTTTATAAGTTAATAATTATTAAATGATTCAACTTAAATTATTTATTTTTTTTTTTAATCGTTAAGTACCGAGATACATTTATGAAAATTTTTGGAGTTGTAGGGCAGCTACCCGAACCTATTACACCGGCACAATCAAATTTAACATAAGCTATTGCCATAAAACTTGATCATCTTTTGTAAGATTTCTGATGTCTATAGCTTTATTAAGCTCCAAGATGTGCAAACTACCCGAATCTGCTGCTTTAGCCCAACCAAAAGTTTTTAGCACAAAAGTTGTTAGCATGCAACTCGATATCTTTTTACAAAATTTCAGACAATTAGCTTCAATAGACTCAAAGTTATTTTCATTTAAAAAGAAAAGTTGTATGTCAGCTACTCGTACCTGTTGCAACAGTACAACCAAGTTTTACAGAAGTTATTGCTATTAAAAAGATCAACTTTTGCAAGATTTCAGACGCTAAACTTCATTAAGTGGCAAGATGTGAGCAACTAAACTTCATAAAAGTTATTGCCATTAAACTTTATAATTTTTTAGAAAATTTCAGATATCTAGTTTTATTTAGTACAAAGTTATGGGGATATAAATTATGCTTATATGAAAAACGTAGTTATATGGTAGCTCGCGTAACCTGCTGTTCCAGACCAACCAAATTTTACAAAAGTTACTCGACATCTTTTCATAAAATTTCAGATATCTAACTTCAATATACACTGAGTTATTTTCATTTAAAAAGAGATACCCGTACCTGTTGCAATAGTACAATCAAAATTTTTCAAATGTTGTTGGAAGTCGAACCCGCTGGATTGCTGGATTTTAATAGTGAAATTAACAATTTTATAAAAATGACGTAAAAAAAATTTCAGCCTCCTAGCTCCATTATTTTTTTTTAGTTATCGTGCGGACAGACGATAGACATACTTGAGTGTATATCTAGTTCAACTCCTTTAAACTGTCACAAACGTAATGGTACATTTAGTATACCCTTGAACATATGTTCATACGGATATAAAAATTATATTTATTTTTTTGAAGTCAGATAATACAATATAATCATTAGTCACTGGAAAAAAATATATTCCAATATTCGTTAAATAAATAAACAAATTGCTGAACATCTTTACAGCTTTATATATGTAAATATAGATACATATATACTTATATTGTATATATATTATTATGTAAATTTATCTGAAGAAACGTTTTATAAAATGAATGGAAAAGGCTTGAAAAAAAAATTTGTTTTAAAATAAATATTAAAAAAAAAAAAAAAAACATAATCGTAATGTTATCGTAAATATAAAAATTACAAAAAAAAAAAAGAAGAATGTGTATAATATCGTAAATATTTTAAAATTTACAAGAATATACAAAATTTTATTTAAACCACATATAAACCACATTATATTAAATAAAAATAATATAACAAAATCAATTTTTAAATATTTTTATTAATTTAATATTTATTTATTTGATATTTTTATATATTATATAATAATATTAAATTTAAAAATTTGAGACAATGTAAATATATGTTAACAATTATTATTATTAAATTTCTATAATCAATTTAAAGGTTTTTTTTTTTTTTGTTTTTTTATATTCTCTCAAAATTTTAATAACGACTTGGTTGACTATTAATTTGTTCGGACATTCCACCACCATAACCATCGCCATAACTTGGTTGTGAATTAATTGTTGTTTCTAAACCACCACCAAAACCATAACTTGGTTGTGCATGTATTGATTGACCCATTGTATTATCATAAATAGGCTAAAAAAATTCAACAAAAAAAAAAAAAAAAAACAAATTTTAAAAAATTAAAAATTAATAAACAAAAAAATATAATATTAAATATTATAATTTATATATAAATGTATATATTATATGTATATGTACCCGATCTTGTACAAAACCACCACCATAACTGGGTTGTGAATTTATAGTTGTTTCTAAGCCACCACCGTAACCATAACTTGGTTGTGTATGTATTGATTGGCCCATTGTATTATCATAAATAGGCTAATCATTTTTACACGCAGAAAATAAAAAAAAATATTTATTTAATTAATTTTTTTTTTTTAATTATTTATATTAAAAATTATTTATACATACATATATACATATATATAATATGTATATACTTACCCGGTCTTGTACAAAACCACCACCATAATTTGGTTGTGTTGATTGCCAATGACTTGATGGATTAGGTTCGTCACAACATCCGAAACACATATTTTCTTCTTTTTTTTTTTTTTTTTGTTTAATTATATAATTTTTTAAACGTTGTTAATGAATTTTCCTTTTAATACTGACGGGCAGAAATTAAAAATATATTAAAAAAAAAAAATTAAGCAAACACAAATATAGTTTCAATTTGTATTTTTTTTTTTATCTTTTTTTTTTAATTATCTTGAACTCGTTCACGAATACTTAGATAACATATTGTTGTAATCAATAAAAAGTTAATTATATACAAATATAATATATATTATATAAACGGTTAAAACTGAAATAATGTAAGATAATTTTTTTTTTTATTATTCATTCTTTTATATTTGATAAAAAAAATATATCTCACTTTATTCGTAATTTTTGGCATACAAAAATTTGAAAGTAAATTGAAAAGATTTAAAAAGGGGGGTTTAATAGGGGGTTAAAAAACGTATTTAATAGCTATTAGGGGTTTAATAGCTATACGTATTATTTTGAAACTATATTATATTCTTAATTAAGAAAATTAAAATAAAATTTCAATAAATTTTTTGAGAATTCCACTTTTTAATCACATTCTTTTTATAAAAACTTAAATTACTTGTAAATGTAAAACCCGCTTAAGTATTTTACCATAAAATGGCTCTTACTTACATCACTTTAGCGAAAAAGTATATATCTACATACTAAATATCGCGTGTTCATTCAAATGCTTTATTAACTATGGAAGTAGAAAATTTTTTCTGCATAATGTATTTCTTCATTTCTGCATTCTGCAATTCATTCTGCATTTCTTCTACACACAATTTATAAAAATTAAGCAACTATTGAACAACACTGATGCATTGCATATTTACTATTGTCAATTGAAATAATTATTGACCGGTTAAAGCAGTTATTGAGCAGTTGAATGATTTCAATGTTGAACAAGTTATACATGCAGGTCAAATATAAATCGTAACGTATATATTCTGAATTATTAAACCATTGAACCTTCGTAGAAATTATTCTGGCAATGATGATATTTCTATATGCGTATCTACATATACAAAATGGGTAGGTTTCATTAAAATATTAATGTTGTAGAACAACTTTTTCATGTAACCCCATCCATAACCGAGCTACATCCCCCCAAACTTTGCAAAAGCCCTATTTTTAAATAGGTATATATCTCATGTTCTGCTTAACATTTTTTCAATCTGAAAAAGACATTCGACTGGTTTTTTTTTACCTTTGCAAAACAATATCAAAATCATACAGTTTTTTTTTAATTTAGTATTTAAATTTACCGTTATGTGAAAACCAAATTTTGCATAATATTTCTTTTTTCATAACTCCAGCACGCTTTCAGATAGGAATTTGAAATTTTGAAACAAAAAATAACTTTTAGAATTAATATAAGTTTCCTCACAAATTGTACCACCCTCTGTTAAGCTATTAAGATTCAAAAATTGATATTTTTAGACACCTGTAACTTATTCATCTGTACAAATTTTTCTTCGGCAAGACATAAAAATTAAAGCTTCAGTAATATATTTGTACGTGTTTTAATGGGTTTTCTTAGTTATATAGGGTTGCGGTTTTACAGCCCCTTAAAGTTGCAAAAAAGTCCTATTTTCACATTTTTTCTTATTGAAATTCCAAATTTTGGTGCAATGTCACACTTCTAAACAATTTGCATTATCTTTTGGAAATGTGCGGAAAATCTTTTGGAAAATTTTTTAATTAATTTTATAATAAATTTAATTTTTAATTTAAATTTTCACCAGCACAACTAATTTTTCATAAGCCAACTTGACCAACTTTTACAAAATTTCAGATTTTCCAGCTGAATTAAGTTTTAAGATAGACAAGTTACCTGAACCTGTTGGGCTAGAGCAATCAAATTAGAAGTTAGAAGTTATAGAAGTTAGTGGGATTAAACTTGATAATTTTTTAGAAAATTACAAGCTTTATTACCAAGTTATGAGGATATAGATTATGCTTATATAAAAAAAGAAATTCTATTAATTACACCATTGAACATATATATGTTCATATGAGTATAAAATTCGTCATTTCATAATCATGTCTATACAGTTCAACCGATTGAGTTCACATTTTGTTAAAACGTAGTTTTTTAGTAGTTCAAAAAGTTCATAAGGTGAAATATTATTTTCAACCTACATAGATCATTAATAACATGTTAATTTTAAAAGATCTTTCTTCAAATTTGAAGGTGTTAACTAAAACTTTGTCAGAGTTAAAATTAATATAAAATTCGGCAGATTTAAATAAATTTTTCATAACAAAAACTTACGCAAATTTATAGAATGGGATATTGTTCCTAAAATAGAAAATTTTATTGTTAGAAGTCTTCACTTACAATAGATTCATAATTTTGTTCTAATTTATTAAAATGTTTTAACTTTTAAAGATGACATTTTCTATTGTTAGACAATAAATATTGTTAGCCATCAAAGACTACAATATAAATATTTTCTATAGTTTCATATATTTTTAAACCTTTTCTTAAAAGTTAAGCTAACTAAGATTATCATCAGATTTTATTATGTATTTTAACAGCGTCACATCAATACAACATTGATACAATGTTGTATTGATGTGACGTTGAACTGATTGTTTTACTATCTAATGTATGAATTCGATTTAAATAAAAATAGTTGAATGGATAATTTCTATAGTGTGTATATATGTTTGAAAAAGTAATTCGAAAAATACTATAGATACCCACTTTATAGTTATCAAATCGATTTATACTAAATTTAAAAAAATGTCGTTTAGGAATATTTGATTTTAATGCATATTTATAACATATTATTAAGCTCATAAAATAAAAATAATAAATTTGTCTACAATTTATTGTTATTGATATTTATTATTTATTATATTTCTTTAATTTTTTTATGAATAATAACTATAATCTTATCTAAAAATATTTTAATTATTTACTAATTATGTAAATGTAAAACAATATTTCATATAACATAACTTTTTTAACCTGATTTACCTATATTAAAATGATGTTTAGAATTAAGAAAATATAAATACGTAGTTTCACATATATTATATAAATATTTTTTTTTCTTCAGGTTTATATACACCCCCTTTTAAAACAAAAGGTTAAGGAATTTTTTTTTTTTTTTTTATATTTTTATTCTGTTTTATTTTTTGCTTTAAAAGCTTTCTCGGAAATCATATGATACTTTTGTTTAGTCAACAATTATGCAAACAAATAATATTTTTATTGACAAGAATTTTTAAATATTTTTAAATATTTTTGTGTGATATCAAATTGATGACATATCAAAACAGTCATTATGATAACAAAAAATTAACATCTGAACAGATCATACAGACTATAACCGAACTTAATAAAAATGTGTAACGGACTTTAAAATGTAGGAAGTTGTAAAAATATAGTCGCGCCGAAACAAGTTAATTTACTCGAATATGATATAGCCTATAGAAATTTGCAACTTTCATAGAATGTGTTTGGAAAATTTGATTGCGAACAAATCAGTGGTCTTAATATCTCTCTTACGCAAAAAACCAACAAATAAATTTTCTTCTGTTAGACTATCTGGTTTAACCGGTGTTGCTCGATTTTTAGTTATTACATTAACATAAAGAACAATGTTTTTTTCATTTTTCTTGACGGAACCCAAGGAAAATTTGTTGCGCGCCTTATATTTGGCCATAAATTTAATAAAAATTGGTGACGAGCTTTCTTTATGAACAGAAATTCTTTCATATATTGAAAAAAAACAGATTCTTGCCGGACCAATACAGTTAATATAATTATAGTAAGGCGACCTCGGTGGCCTAGTGGGTAAGAGCGTACAAAATACGCTGAAAACACCGAGGGAGTGTGGGTTCGATTCGAATCCGACACACGTCGTAAGAGTTTTTCCACCTTACGACATTTACAGCAACACCTGAACAGGAAAGGTTGTGTAATTTCCTGTCGATATTTATATGGCAGAGAAATGCATTAAAAAAATAATTATAGTGACTGAAATCTGAATTGACTTACTAAACTGCTCTGTCAAAATATAACACATTTTCAAATTTTGTACTTATTGAATCAAACTCTTTAATCAGAACAAAACAAAACCAAAACACTTTAAGAAACTTCCGGGCCAGAACCAAATCCAATTAAGCGAATTGCGATGTAGTATATTTATTTAGGCCTGCTTTCTAAGAATGCTGTTGTAAGATTTGGTTAAATATATGTTGTTTACATCTGAATCCTAAATAAATAAACAAACCATCTGCTTTATGTAATAAACGAAATTGTAAATAATTGCATTTTTTCTTTGTAATAGGTATACTCACTCGTAATTTAATGTAATTCCTAACACAAAACATTTAACATTTATTAGTAGAACTAGTTGGAACTAAATAAGAATCATAGTAGCTTTTTAAATATGAATTTGCTCTACCGTACAAATTTATCCTAAAAATATGCAATTGTTTTTTTTTAAATTAATAATATAAAGTTGAATTTTTCTACAGTTTTCACAGTCTTATTGGGAAGAATTAAATTAGTTTTAAGTTTTTTATTTTAGTTCTAAGTAATTTTAAAAAACTAAATATATATAAAGCATTGGTTTTTGTATAAATTTTCCAAATAAATAAAATTTATTTATTTATTTATTTATATTAATATTACATACATAAAGTGTAATGCAATATTATTGAACCATCGGCTACCAAGGCCATTATACTATTATTAATTATATACTATTATTAATTATATACTAATATTATTTATTTTGTTTATATTATATACTATATATTTCTATTATGTTTGGTCGTAAGGGGGGGGTATGTAAAGAAAAAAAGACTTACGACCTATGCAGGGATCGAACCCACACTCCTTCGGTTAATACGCCACACGCCTACCCACTAGGCTACCGAAGCCACCACAAATAAAATTAAATGAATAATCAATAGATTAAATCAATAAATTCAGTTTTCTAAGATTTAAGTTGGTTATAGTTCAAATTTTGCATATATAAATGAAATAAAATAAATAATAAGTGTAAATGAGAGTGCTAGTTAAACTAACAGCCAAGTGTATATAAAATCTGATTTTAAGTAAAATTCTTTTAGTTTTATTTTGACATGTATAATAATAATGAAATAAATAAAATAAAAGATTAAAAAAAAAAATTTATTTGGAATATACTTTATATAATTTCTGGTTTAAAATAATTGTTATTAAAACAAGTAGTCGTTATCCTTTAAGTATGCACACAATTTTCATGATAAATAAGTTTCTTGCAGATATCCGCCAAAGTTCACAGGTTTTTCAGATAAATCTGGAAATCTGAAAACAGTGTTCTGGAGCTTGCAAAAACACAAAAATCGCTGAATATTTCTTAAGCAAATCATTTCTTAAAGAATATTGATATAATCAGTAGAATTTAGTAGGAATCTAAATAACTACAAAATGCTGATAGTTGACCTGGATCTTATTTGCATTATGTCCTCCCAGTTATGTAAAAAATAGTTACATTCAATAAAAAATAGTATCCAAACTTTACAAAATGTAGGTGGTGTAAAGTTCTTTGAGCACTTGCAAAAAGACTGCCAAACCTTTTCCAGATGCGCTGATTGTGGTATTGAAAGATAAAAAGGCATTCAAAAAATGAAAAATTTATAAACATTTTGATATGTAAACTACCATAGAACCATCCAATATATATTGGATGGTTTTATGATATTCAATACTTTCTCTGCATAGGCGAAGGAAAACCAGATTTTAAAAATCAAAACTGACATACAAAATTTCTAAACGAGAAGCTTACAAAGTTACATAATATTCAATATATGTAAAAATAAATTATCAGATGCATATATAAACATATAAAAACACAATAAACTCAAACTCAAACTTTCTTTTCTTGCAAGCCAGTTTTTCAACAAAATTTTTACAACAATACTCAATCAAATATCAACAACCAATTATAAGTACATTAGACATAAAAAATCAACAAAATTATGAAATAAAAGAAATAATTTCAACAACAATCACTCAAGTACAATATATATAGATAATCAACAATTTTATCAAATACAAGAACCCAGAAATAATCGGCAAATAAATCAAATACAAGAATCACAACTCATGTCAGCAAAATTAGAAATACTAAACAAAAAAAAAAACACCAGCTAAATAAGTAATAAATAAAAAACCACTCAAAATAATTTAATTGATAATTTACTTTATAATTACAATTAATAATGATAATTAAATGTAGAGCTTAATAATGATGAGTTAAACATGAGTAGATTGTTCTGAAACACATTTCTTCAGATATTACAGATATAACTCAAATAATCTTTATTTTACTTAAACACAAGATATACGAGCATATTTTTCTAATTCTATTTAGCTTTTAAATACTAAAATTAATTCACAAAATGACAAATCTTGTAACTTTCATGTTCGTAACATCATTTGGGATGACTAAATAATAAGAAAATAATTGAGCTAAAACAGGGCAATATTGGCTAGAAGTGGACAACTACTTAATATTGCTAAATTATGGTTCTCCGACATTTTTTAATACAAGAGGTAAAACTACATTGACACTTGACATAAGTACTCCAGATTTACACTTGACATAAGTACTCCAGATTTAGAATGAATATTTTATTGGCATACTATACCATTAATTCAAAAGGCAGCGAACATTTTTCTAAATTTCTCTACACAGAAATTGACACAAAACTGGGAAAATTTGTTCAAACAGTTAGTTGTATTTCTATATATTAGGCTTACTAAATGTATAAAAGTTTTAGCTAATTGGTTAAGGGCTACAGCAAGAGTGAAAAATAGCCTCAGTTTCAACTCCTATGGTTTAATAGAAATATTCAAAATTTAATAAAAATTCGAAACATATTTTGGGATAACTTTAGATAGGACTCTATCATCGGAAACAAATCTTGACAAAACTTCGCGGACGTTATAGCAGAAGATAAAGCAAATTACTGGAGGAAAGCCATGAGAATAATTGGAAAGAGAAATTCTGGCATATTAGTAATCAAACATCAACAGGACGGTAATTTAATTACAAACTATGAAACAGGTGTTCGAAAAACTCAGAAAACAATATTTTCACTCCTGAATTCCAATTTGAAAACTTTATTTTTCTCTTCGAAATTTTATCTTCAATTTTAACATCGTTGATGAACCGATTACTTTGCAAGAAGTTAAAAATAATCTGCTTAAGTTTAAAAGAGACTTCCAAACCTGACCATTGTTTCGATCTTATATCTTGTGATATAAAAATATATTTTGATGAAATCGTAAGGCACAAGATACAGTAGCAACTAGTGTAAAATGGAAAATAAAATTCATAAGAGTTTATAAAAAATTTCTTTAATGGAAAATCTCAGAGAGTCAAGAGAGATCGCTACTATATATCTGTACTTCTTATTCATTAGCGTATTTTGCACTCTTTACAATGTATGAAAAAATGTGCAGACTGCAGGTATTCAATATATATTGAAAATATTTTGATATATGATAGTGTGAAAGTTTATAATTTGTAAGAAATATTAAATAAGTACCTAATGAATTGCAAATAGTTAGTAAGAATCAGTTAATAAGTATTGAATTGAAAATAACTTAATAAAAAAAAAATATATAATTTAGGGAACAGAATAAAATTAGTAATAATGTACTGATTGGTTTAAATAGCAGACATGGTCGAATTCAAATAGTGTTAATTTAAATTATCCTTACATAAAATAGAAGTGAGACATGTTTGTTGCAGAAAAATTGTCACACAGAATTGTTGAGATATAATAATGTAGAAATTCACTTAGTAAAAGAACTCTAAATACTAGATCTCACCTTGGTAAAAAGATTTAAATATGACCCACACATTAACAAGCAACTAAAAAATTGGAAACTGAAAAAAAAAAACAAAAATCTCTTAAAACTTATTTGGAGATACAAGTAGGGATCATCTATTAAAATTGCTAGACAACAAAATTTTAACAGCTTATTGATAGAATCAGATTTCTCAAACTACTTTGAAGAAAGAAGTGACCTAATGGCAGTTAGTTAACTTTATACACGAACAATATTTCGTACTAAAACAACCTTTAAACAAAATAGTGAGTGTCTTAATTGAGAATAAAATGGAGACCTCTAAAATAACAGTTACTAAAACAATTACCAAGAAATGGACAAAAGCTAAAAATTATTCAATGCACACGACATCCTGTTTGAAAATCCCGCCTTATCACCTTACTTGCGAAACACTAATATAAAGATATAAATACATCTTTAACGCAATATGTGAAGACAAATACAGACTGTCATTTACCTGAAAAATTTCATAATGTTGAATAGTAGCTATATACGATGCACTTTTCTACAACTTTGACATAAGGACTGCATAGTAATATTTACACATAGCTTGAATGCTCTCAAGGCAATTAAAATAATGACAACAATATGATCTTAAATAATCCAGACAATGTTAAAATACCGTTAAAATACTTTCACCAGGCCTCTGGTTCTAACCTTGACTTGGTCATATAAATTAATACACTATAATATAGAATTTTTGTTACAATATATAATTAGTATAATATAATTAAATAAAACAAATATAATATAATATATCATGTAATAAATATCATATCGTGATATTTAATAAAATAAAAAAATTCTTTTATAAGATAATAGATGGCGCACATATAAGAATATTTGTATTTCATAATACAATAGTTATAGCTAGTTGTACTCAAAAGCATATCTTGTACAACAAGTATTCAAAGTGAGACACCTGCAATAGTTTGCTAACATGCCACAGACGAGTTATAACACCACCAGAATTTGCACAAGTCACACCCTTCACTCTAAAAAATATATCATTGACCATCCAATTCATCTACCACACTTTATAAACTAATTGACAATCAAACATAATATACTCCTTGACTGTCAAGAATCAAACAGTTTTTTATAAAACCATCCAATAAATCTGACTAATATACTGAAGTCGTATTTTGAATAAGTAATTTTTGTAAATATAAAACTAAATAAATAAAATTTATTTAGGTACATGACGTGTTAATCAGAAAAGTGGCGTGCAGTACAAATTCTGCACAGATACAAGCACTTTTAATAGCGTAATAAAATTACAGCAGCCGATGGTGTTAATAATATTGCACAATCTGATGTGATTTGTAGTATTAAAATAAATAAATAAATAACTTCTTTCAGTTTTTTTAGATTTTTATCTTAGATTTTTTTTATAAAATATTGTCTTTATAATATGTTCACAATTCACATAATTTAATTTTTTTTTTAATTAAAATTTTATCTTAAGTTATATACTAAAGTAAAAAAACAATAATTGATTACCTAACTATTATTTAATTATTATTTAATCACTTAAAGTGGAAGAAATAAAAATGTATTTACAAATCTATAGAAAACATAAAAACTAATCTTTGTTTTTTTTTTTCTAATAATCATCATATGATGAAAAATCTCCACCAAAACTTGGTTCACTTATTATTGTTTCACTGAAACCCCCACCGAAACTTGGTTCACTTATTATTGTTTCACTGAAACCACCACCGAAACTTGGTTCACTTATTATTGTTTCGCTAAAACCACCTCCAAAACTAGGTCCTGAAGTAATAGTTGTCTCTAATCCTCCACCATAACTTGGTTGACTTATTATAGTTTCTTGTAAACCTGTACCAAAGCTAGGTGATGTTGTTATAGTTGTCCCTAATCCTCCACCAACATAGCTCGGTTGATTTATTATTGTTTCATTATAACCAATACCAAAACTAGGTTGTGATATTATAGTAGTGCCAAGACCTAAACCAACACTTGGTTGAGTAATTACGGTAGTTCCTAAACCAGTGTTATAAGATGTATCATATATGGGCTAAAATAAAAATAAAAAATTTATTTAGAAAAATTTATGTTTTTCAGATTTTGTAAAATTCTATAAAAAAAATCAAAAAAAAATTTAATTTTTACCTACTCGATTTTGAACAAAAGTATGATGAGGTAGTGCTGCCACTGTAGTTGGACCTCCACCAGTTAAACATCCAAAACACATTTTTAATTACTTTTTGTTTTTAATATTGTTTATTTTAAACAACACTTTAGTATAACGTTTCAATAACAACTGACAACTCAACATTTTATAATTTTTAATTATATAGGTATAAATCGTCGATTGTTAAGAATTCGTTTCTTTTCTATAGATAAGGAAATCAATTTATAGTACACTGTAAAAAGTTTTTAGTTAATTTTACTTTAAGCACAGGAATTTCTAAATTGCATAACTAGGCTTATTTTCATACCCCATTATATATTTATACGCCTTTACTAATTATTAATGAAAAGTTTGGTTCACAAAAAGAAAAAGTTTTTTTTTGTCAACTTTTCAAAATTCCAGATCTTAAAAAACACTCTCAGACATCTCTAAAAAAAAATTTTTAATTAAAATTTTACAATATTTTTATGACGCAACACAACTATATTTAATTATGATCGGTATACAAAAACAGGTTCAAATTCAATCATTAAAGCGCATAAAAAAAATACAAAATCACATTACACTAATTTTAAAACCACAATTATAATAATAGTAAAATTGCATTATTACACATTTTGTGTGCAGTTTTACTATAGCTACATTTGCAATTCTGTGCATTTTCATATGCAAAAAAGAGTAAACGAAAAACAAAAAAAAAATTACGTCTTAAATGTGTAGCCGCCCAAACACGTATTTTTACATGCACAGTAATATTGATTTTATAATCATCACTTGTCCCTACAGGACTTATTCATACTGCACAATACTAATTTCGTATCACGGTTTAGTTTTTAGTCAAATGATATTTGTCTATTAAAAAAAATTAGAATTACATCAATTTCAGATTTTATTAACTTTTTTAAAATGAATAAATTTAATTTAATGGAATTGTTAATTAAAGTGAACCCAATAACTTTCAAAAAAAGATACCGTTATTAGAAAAACTATATCTTATGAGCTCTTACTCTTGACATTACGTTTTCTGGCGACCGGGCAAACATTTAAAGAACTGAAATTATTTATATAATAATTATTATATACTCGTATATATAAATTATAAATAGTATAATTCAGTTGCTATATTCTTTACTTTTTATTTTCCATAGACCTGGTAAACTTTTAGTTACATAGTTCCAAAAATTAACTATAATTTTATTTGCTTTTTGCCGGCATTTTTTTACACTCTTCTAATTTTCTGTTAAAACTCTGATATTTTAACCATTACACCTTCATTCTTGAATTATATACAAACAAACAAACAAAAAGATGTGAAAAATTTTTGATTTAGAACAGTTAGCATGTACACTAACTCAATCAATACGATACACGTTCATTTTCCATGCGCAAACAGAATACTGTGCATGCATACATGAACGTGTAATGACCGCCATAGAAATAACGAATTAGTAAAAATGATGTAATATTATTAGTAATTTTGATGTTTAACTATGGTGTTGCCAGATAAAATTACATAAGAAATTTGTAAATATTCAAATACGGAGTGCAAAACTGATATGTTTTTACAAAGATTTTACTTTGCTAATGAATATTTAATAATTTTTATCAATATTGGTCTAAATTTTAAAGTAATTTTATAATATTTTTTACAATTACTTATCAAGATTGCTTTCAATTAGGAAAAGTACAAGTTTTGTTCAAAGATTTCAATAATATGTACTTATATAATTGCTGCCCTAAATTTACATATTTTATTTTTTACTGTGTAGTTTATCTTGATTGATTTTACTACAAAAAAATAAACAAATAAAAATTTATTGACAAATCAAAATGCTTATCTTTTAAGTGGTTCTATAAAAAAACAAAAAGGAAAAAAAAAACTCCCGGAAATTTGCGTAACAATTCAAATAATTAGTCATAAAAAACACTTCTAATAAATTGTTTGATCTTTTAATGATATCTAATACAAAAACTTTTAAAACGACCAAAGAAAATCTAATGTGTATGATTTGCAAAAATTTTTAGATCAGCTATCAGAATGCGTTCACTTCACACAATATTCTCGTAATTGATGATGTGAAAAATAAATTGAATGTGATCATTTCCAATTTTTGAAATACAACTCCGCGATAGGCATACTAGATTTGACTGAACAGGAGTATTCTAAAATTCATCTTGAATAAACCTTTCAAAAATGCTTACGTTATATACAAATTTGACCAACGTATTGCTTAGACCAACGTATAATAAAATCAAATGCGGGATGGGCCTTATTATTAATTAAATTAAACTGACTTTTAAAAAATTTCCAACTAATGTTGCCTTCTTAAAATCTTTAAAAAGATTGACGTGGCGTTTCAAATCATGTCCATTTAATGTATAATTAAAATTAAAAAAAAAGAGTTTTGTTTTTGATGAAACTAAAAAATTTACATTTATTATTATTCAGATTAAGGTTATTATTGCAGATGAGATTATCATTGATGCATATTTTATTGAAGTAACCTCACAGTCATTCTATCAATGAATAATTTTAGTCAACTTAAAGTCATCGCAAAAACTATATGTAATTTCGAATTATTAAGTTTAAATTGTGATTCATTTGTGGGTTTAATGATAAAAGGTGGGCAAAAGTGTCTCATTCCATGTTAAACTATATACTTATAGTATATAACTTAAATTTTATAAAAAAGAACTTTATCACTAATACATACCAGTAAACGGACATTTACTTGAAAGTCAGTATCAATAGTATTTAACATTTAGGCATTATTGAACATTAATTATAAATATTTAAAACTTTATAGAAAGCATGTTTGTCTATTTGTTATTTAGGCATTCCTACACGGTGTATGCGACTATAACCAAATTTTGTAGGAATTACTCCTCTGAACCTAGAAAGTACCGTTTTTTCACTACTACACTACATTTTTTCACTTCGTTAAGCCATTTCTGCACCAGAGCTTCTTTAACGTTTTTTTGTTTTTTCGTTCTTCAATCGATACTGTTCCACCGATTGAGTTCAAATTTTGTAAAAATGTTGTTCCATAGCGGAGGAGTTCATTGGCTTGACATGGTTGAAATCCGTCACTTTGACCTGTCAAAAACAAAATTCTATCCGAATCGAGTTCAATTCGACAGGATGGCTTTAAAGAACAAGTTAGACAAATTTTTGGGAAGTTCCATTAATTTGTGCCAGCGCTACGACATTTTAAAGAAATTTTCGTAGCTCCTTAACAAACCAATTGCCTTGATTCCTTTAGTTATGATTTGTTAGCACTTTGCGCCAAGTTCTAACTGAATCGTTTCCAATATTTGCGATGTTATTCTAATTCAATTTTCATATTCTTATTATCTTGTCCTTGCTATTACTTCCGGAAACTGATTAATTTTTTAAAAATGTTGTTCCTTACTAAAGGAGTTTGCTTATCATAAACGACAGGTATCTCAGCAATTTTATGATAAAATAAATAATTGAAAAGACTATATGTTATTTATTTTATTATTTCTAATTATTTTATAAATTTACACTTTACATACTTAGATAATATCGGAATTTCCAGTTAATAATTCTGAATAGGTGGTTTCTTACTTATCACAATTGTTATTACTTAATTGTTTCTTACTTATTACTTACTTATTACAATAGATATCTACATTGCAATTATTCGAAAAATTTTCTTTTATTTCTTTAAATTAATTTACTTTTTTATGTTCTTTCCTTGTCTTACATTTGCAAGTTGAAGTCAAGCTTTTTATCAGTTTATCGTATAATCAATAGGGCTTTCCTACACGAAATGTAAATGTATATTGCATCGCGGCACAGATTTATTTTGGGAAATGGAAATTTTTTATTTATTTGTCCATATAGACCTAAAATTTACACGCAGTTTTCTAAGATATACAGGTTGGTTGAGAAATATTCAGCTAAATTTCAAAGAGTGATAGGGGGTGGGGATCAAAAGAAGCAGAAAGCACCTTTTATTGGGGGTTTATTTCCAACCATTCCTGATATAATGGGACCTAAAGATTTTCTCTTTTTTAAAATACGCAAAACTAAGCAATTTTTATTTATAATTTTGTATATATAGAAGAAAATTTAGTACTACTAAAAAAAATGGTTTTATGATTCTTGGTCTATTTCTGCAGATATTTCTATTACACTCAAAATGTGCAAAAATTTCCAAAAACATTTTACAATAATAAAACCTTTAAATTAATAATGGTATTTTCTTAGTAAAAGAACTTAAATGACAATTTTTAAGTAAAAATTTCAATAATATTTGAATTTAAAGTTTTATAACTTTTTACTCAAAAGCCACAGATACTCGCATGTCAATGACATAATGCATGAAAAAGATAATTTACTGAACGTCAAAAAATAGTACTAAATGTTCTTCTATATATAATAGCCTCAAAATTATAAATAAAAAACGAAGCGACGTATATTTTACAAAAGAGAAAATCTTTAGGTCCGATTATATCTCAGTCACGGTTGGAATTAAAATCTATTTTTTGCTTGTTTCAACCTCCCCTATATCACTCCTTGAAATATCACTCACTTGAGCTGTCTATTCTTCAAACACCGTATATAACATAAAACTTAATATTATTTGGC
The DNA here is from genome assembly GCA_947095535.1 of Poecilobothrus nobilitatus. Classification (NCBI taxonomy): domain Eukaryota; kingdom Metazoa; phylum Arthropoda; class Insecta; order Diptera; family Dolichopodidae; genus Poecilobothrus; species Poecilobothrus nobilitatus. The sequence continues at coordinate 172,514,824 of OX352774.1, forward strand.
AATATCTTATTATAATTTTAGAACACTTATTTTTTTAAATTAATCATTTAAAACCCTTAATAAGGTTATCTTCTTTGTACAAATCAATAAGTCTTATCAAAATTTATTTCGTAATTTTTTATCTTCATATAATTTTAATCTATGGTCTTATCTTATCATATTATGATAAAACTCGATAAAACTCGATATCAGTGTTGCATTTATGAATAATTCTTGAGTATTAAATAATTTTTTTTTTTTTGAGAAATATATATGTAGTACATAAAAGATAAAATAGATATATGTCTGTACATAATAAAATAATTCTTACAATGAATTCGAAATTTGTTTATATTTTTACATTTATTTTGTGTATTTTTTTTTTTTATTCGATAATCTCAATCTAGGAATATACGTATAAAGGGGAATGAGACGGTAATTGCGTCATAAATTTGTTAAGATTCGTCTTGAATTTGTGCAAATTGTAAATCAAAAAATCGTCAACTTTTGGAAACACAGAGGATGGTAATAGGTTGCACATTTTTGCAGTTCTGACAACACGAATTGCTATAACCAGTAGAGTACCATTTAGGAAGTTCCACATAATAGGCATGAGCACTTGAGGCCACTCTAGTGGTGTGGTAGAATGTTTTGAAAGGTGGCATCAGCGATTTCATCTCAACTGAACAAGTGTCATTACCAACAAAATATCTATAAAAAAGGGAAAGGCCTCCAATATTACGACGAATGCCAAGAGAAGTGAGACAAGCAGTCTCAACGGAGTCGCCAATAAGACGAATGGCGCGTTTTTGAATTCGATCGAGGTAATTCAATGAAGTAAGTGAGGCACCAGCCCATAAATGGGAATTGTACTCCATCTTGGGTCGTATATAAGCCTTATAGATATTAAGCAAGTCCTTGGACTTATTAAGTATTTTATAAGTATATAAGCCTTACAGATATTAAGCAAGTCCTTGGATGTATTAAGTATTTTAGCTACACATATCAATTTTACAGTATAAAATGTGGGAGACTCGGTGGCTAGTGGGTAAGAGCATATAAAATACGCTGCAAACACCGAGAGAGTGTGGGCTCGAGTCCCACACACGTCGTAAGAGTTATTCCCCCTTACGACATTTACAGCCACGTCTGAAAAGGAAAGGTTGTGTAATTTCCTGTTCACATTTATGTGGCAGAGAAATGCACTAAAAAAATATATATATATATATATAACGTGACAAATAGTAAATTAAAAAATAACTTTTTGAATTATTTGAATTACCAACTCTTCATTTTTCTTGATTTGACATAAAATATTTGGGAAAAGTATTTGAAATTCTTTGATAGTATTTGAAAAATTATGATAGTATTTAAAAAATTCAAGTCAACTCAACAATAGTATTTAAACGAGGAAGAGTGTAGTTGCCCTTATCAATTCTTAAGTACCCGTGCGAACCTTTCAACTCTCTGCATGTAGTACTTATAATATTATTTTAACTTTTCATTATTTTTAAATAGGTAAATATAAAAATTGTACATAGTTGCTTTAGTTAAAGTCATAAAATTTATTTTGGTTTTTATAAATAAATTTATCAAATATATTACTTAACATTTATCAAAAATATAAAAAAAATATTCAAACATAACCAAACAAAAAGTTAGTCTCTTCCAAAGTAAATTCGAACATATCACCTATCCAAATCTTTACCAACATTACTACAAATTAATCCTATAAACTTTTATTTTTTACTTACTATAATGCTACAATGTTGCAAATTTGTAGATAATATTACTATGTATACTATATATTATTTATTATGTACATGTCATAGTGTACATAGAAGTTTTTTTTTTAAATATTTCATTCATTTATTTTTTTCTTAAGTACACAAAATACGTACAACCATATATACGCAGCTATATTTATATCTACCCAACAAATAAGTTCAGTTTGCATGCAAAAATTCGACTGCTTGCATTTACTCGGTCGCTATACAAAAGTCCAACATAGGACCTCGCATTCCGACTCAATCCAACTCACTAATTAGCGTATATGCCATACAAATTACATACACATGACGCAATAATATAATAATATGTACATACATAATACATATATAATATACATATACCAATATCATTTAAATAAGTTTTTTATGCAACCGTTTTAATTTTTATTTACTCGTACTTAATTTTTTTACTATTATTTATCATTTTTACTATTTATAGATACAAAAGCAGAAAAAAAACAAAAAAAAACAAAAAAATTCATATAAATTCTCGTTCTATAGAAATTTTGTATGAAAAATGTTGAGATGAAAAAGTTAGTTGTTCGAGATCTACTCGAAGTTTTGATCGGATCTCTAGCAAAAAATATAGGAAACTTATAAATTGATCCAAAAATATTTTGTACTAATTTGAAGACTCTAGCTTTCTTAGTTTTTGAGTTATCGTCCTAACGGACGGGCAAAGCCCAATCGACTCAAAATTTGATTCTGATCCTGTAGGTATATCAATCTAGCTTGCTTATTTCGAAGTGTTACAAACGGAGGAGCAATTTTATTATACCCGATAATATCGTACCGGTAACTGAATAATATATCTATAGTTACTTGAGCAATATTATGTTGGCATTCATTCGTTATAAGTCTGATAGTATAAGTATATTGTTACAGAAACTGACATAATTATGCAAATTATTTTTACCATTTTATTTTTATATATAAATTACACCTTTTCACCTTTGAAATTGAAAAAGGTAGACTGACGTGTTCGTCTCGAGTAGCTGTCATACAACTTCTTTATTTATGTAACTTTAAGATACTTTAGATACTGAATTACGCTAAACAAATGAAATTTTATAAAAATTGGTCAAGTTTTATGGCAACAACTTTTTTATTATGGCAACGAACTTCTGTAAAATTCGATTGATTTAGCGCAACGGATTCGAGTAGTTGTCATACAACTAAAAAATATACCTATAAATATATCTCAATATACTATAAGATAAAAGATGATGCACAAATCAAAATATTTATAATATAGTCTTGTATTTACAGTCGAGTAATCAAAGGCTTATTGAAACAAATGATTCTAGAAACTGAAGCTTAATCAAATAAATAAGTATTAAATGACTTAGTGCTCCTATGCTCTGCTCAAATGCTCAGTGCTTTTAATAGGTTCTATTCAATATTATATTCATCTTAGTGCTTTCAGTCAACTCTACACTATTTTTCATTTTTAATTTTTAATATAAATATTGTTATTAAAATTTACAAAAAATTTTAGTCATAAAAATTTAACACGTCCAAGAAAATGATATTTCAGTATTTCAATTATACCTTTGGCCTTTATCCTTTCCTATCCCTACTCCCCTAGGCAATATACTCCGTTAGCAGCTATGGGTTTCATCCCATTATATTGGCTAAAGAGAGAGATGGGTTTAGTCAGTAAAAATCTCACATTACCAAGGAGAAATTTTTGATGTCTACGGCTCTCCCTTAGGAAAGAAAATTATATGGCTGAGGATACCTTTCTATTATGAAGTATAAAGGGGACCATAAATAAAATATATAAAAATTAATTTTATTAATTGTTTTTTTTTTTTTTATTAATATATAATTGATTGTATTATAAAAAAAGACACACACACATTTTAAAATAATTTAAATCACCATTTAACATTAAATTAATATAAAAATTTATTTTTAAAAAAAATATTATGAAAATTTAAAATGCTAATAATCAGCTTCCAGAATAACAGATGGTGACATGTCATAAATTGGCTAATATTAAAAATAGAAAAGATCATTTATTTAAATTATAAATATATAAATAATTATTAACTTACTGTATCAATTATAACAGCTGGTGAACTAACAACAGTAGCTGGTGAAGTTACCCAAACTGGTGTTGGATCATCACAAAGGCATCCAAAACACATTTTGTATTTTAATTAATTTTTTTTTTTTTTTGTTTTTCTCAAATGAAATTTAACGTATTAAAAAATTTTCATAAAATTAATTTAAAATGATTTTTTTTTTTTTTTTTAAATGATTTAAACGCTTTCTAATCCAAATTCTAAATGATTTGTAACAAAATAATTTAATTTTGTTTTTTATTATTGTCTACTGTTCTAAATTTCAATCAAATAAAATTTTGTACATTACATTCAATTCAATCGTCGTTCCAATATAAACCAGTTTCAAAATTCTGAGGTCACATTATTTATATAGGAATGCTGGGGTGGGGAAAAACAGTGTGATTACCTTATACTGGTAACCAATATGAGTTAATTTTATTATCTTTTCACTGATTTTCATATGATGAAATGCAACTTTTATCAAAAAGAAAAAAAAAGCATAAAAACATATAAAGAAAAAGCTCATGCACCTTTTTTTTTATTATTTTAAATTATCGATTACTTTTTTATTTATTTTTTGTTAATTTATTTACGAAAATTTTATGTAAAGATTAGATTTTGAGTTTTTTTTTTTGCGAGCTAATTATAATTACAATTTTTTGCCAGTTAATTAACTTAAAAATTTTCTACAAATTAACCCTATAAGGTATAAAGTAAAATAATGGTCTAAATAATTTACTCTATTATTTTCTATAAAGAATTTATAGGATAAAATCTTTTAATGATGTCTACAATCTAATTTTTGAACATATTTAGGATTAAGTATTGATGCAATTTTAATTTAGAATCTTAATATAGGATCTTAAAGCTATATTGAACCGTTTCTTAAATATATTTAACTTCTTTCTACCATTAGATTTAATTTACTATACATCATTATTCATAAATCTTAAAGTGTTGAATTTGTATTATAGTAACATTATCAAAAAAAATTTTCTTTGGATTAGGTTAGTCTGCCCGTCCTTCTGTTTAGAAAACTTCTAGACGATTTAAGACTGCCCGAATAAAATTTTAATCATCATATATGTGTCATTGTAGAATTCATTTTGTTTAAAGAATGTATCTGTTGCAGTACCCTTGGAAAAAGCAACTTTTTTTTTGAAATGTTTATCTCAAAATCTGCTTAAAATTCTTTTCAATCTAAAAACGTCTAAATATATGTAGGAAATTTTTTATTCTTTATAAATTGTTATATCAAAGATTTGATAAATCAAAGATATTATTTATCAAAATTTAGGTGCATTCGTATCTTCGGAACGGTTTTGAAATTTTAAAGCTCTTTAAAAATATATACGCTACCTTTATAAGAGGTATTAGGGTCAATTTACAACTTGAACACTATATATAGTCCAAATTTATTTAAAGTAAAAGACTCCAACATTTATATTTTTTTATGTGTTATCAGCTCTTCTTAATTATGCAGGATTTCGTTAAAATTAAAAAAAGTGTTGGATTCTTACATAAAAAATTCTAAAAAAAAATTATAAATATTGTCCAATTGTCTAAACCGTTCTTTTTATCCTTTTGAAAATGTGCACCTTTAAAAATCTTTTTTTGTACATACTTATTATATTTTTGAAATTTATTGGTTTTACCATCAACCTAAATATGTCATATTATCAGTCTAACTTACAATTTGTTTTACTTAATAAATATATTACTGGCACTTTTTCTTATAGACTTTACTTTAAAGGACTACTTTATATACACAAACACATTATATGTAAATTATTATGTTTAGTAAATTATTAACTTAAATTTATAAGATTATATTTAATGTAATGGAATATCTGCATGACTCATTTAAAAGTTTTGATTGATTATTTTTAGAAAAAAACAAGTAAATGTAGCAGTAACTCGATGAAACCGACTTATTTATGCCCTACACCTAAAAAATTCAAATTAAATTAAAAATCCATTAAGTTATGGATTTTTATCCATAAGTTATTTTAGTTAGGTATTTAATATAAGCTAAAAAAATAAATGCTTTTACAACTTTTGTACAAAATTTCAGGTTTCTGTCTTTATTAAATTCGAAGATATGCTTGTTAGGTCTTGGGAAGTGTGTGAAGGCACCCTGACAACCACCCCAATTCATCTCAAATTTTAGAGACATCATCAGAACAGGGTAGAACACTCTTATATCAAATTTCAAGTTTTTATATTTATTAATTTCGAAGATATGCTTGTTTTGTCTTGGGAGTTGTGTGGGAGATACCCGAACAACCATTCCAATTCATCTCAAATTTTAGGCAAATCAGGGATTCAGGGAATAACACCTTATTAAATTGGCAGTTTCTATCTTTATTAATTTCGAAGATATATATGCTTGTTCGTTTTTGGGAGTTGTATGGGAGGTACCCGAACAACTCTTCCAATTCATCTCGAATTTTCGACAAATAAGGGATTCAGGAAACAATACCCTCGTACCAATTTTTATCAAAGTTATATACTTGTTCGGTTTTGGGAGTTGTGAGGGAGGTACCCGAAAAACCAGTCCAATTCATCTCAAATTTTAGGGATATTAGGGATTCAGGAAAACACACCCTCGTATAAAATTTTAAGTTTCTATCTTCATTAATTTCGAAAATATGTGTATTCGGTTTTAGAAGTTTTATGGGAGGTAACCGAACCTATGGTCCGATTTCGCCCTCTGCCCCAATCCCTGCTTTACTTTAGTCATTTTTAACCTACAGTATAAATTTTATCAAGATAGCATCATTATTTTTTAAGTTATCGTTATCAAGTTATCCGTACGGATGGACATCGCTAAATCGACTCAGGAGATAATCCTGATTCAGAATATTTATATACATGTCCATATCTAACTCGCTTCCTTTTGGTGGTTGCAAACACCATACCAAAGTTAATATACTTTAGGTGTAGGGTATAAAAATTAGTTCTTATTTTCATTAGTTCTAAAAAAGTTTCATGATTCTATCTTTTTAAATTAATAATTTGCACGAATTAAAATCACAACATCTGTAATTCAATTAAGAAACATAAAATCTCTAATTTTAATCTCCAATCTTTAAGAAAAACTACGCCAGTTTTGTTTATTAACGTAGCCACCGATCTCGAAATGTGCTTCGTCCGAAAAGATTATTTTTTTTGAAAAATCGTCGTTTTGTTCCAGTATCCAATTGGCAAAGTCCCGACGTATGGAATGATCTTGTGGTAGCAATTCTTGTGTCAATTAAACTTTGTAGGCCTTCAACGCTAAATCTTTGTGCATAATACAGGAGTCAGCTGTAACACTATCACTCACAGCACCAATATTTTCTTGCGAACGACCAGCACGAGCATACTGATGTCTTTCTTGATTTTGTACTGCACCAGTTTCTTGAAATTTCCGAACAATATTACCAATTTGTTGCTGAGTTAGACAATTATGTCGATCATAAACGTCGCGTAATTTGCGAAATAGACTTCTTACAGAACGACCATTTTCATAAAATAATTCAATAATATCAACACGTTGTTGTAATGTATACGACTCCATTTTTATAAATGGCAAACCTTCAACTGTCAATGACGCACCCATATTGTGTTTAATGTTTAAAGTGTGTTTCGCAGAGGCCTACTTTTGGAAAGACCCTGTATATAACTAAACTAAACCTTATTTTTTTTTTAATTTTAGAAAAGTGGAGAAATAACCTAATTTTCAACAAAAATTTAAAAAAATATTTTTGACAAAACTATGCGTAACTATGTACAATTTTTTTTTTAAATTTCAATAAATTTTTATTTTTATACTCTATCTATATGTATACATGATCGAAGAATACACACTAATTTAAACAACTTGAACATGGAACTAAATCAAAAATTAAGTTAGTCCATCCATATTTTCGGCATAACTAACGATAGAGTTAAATGTTTAGATTTCTTGTCTTCGTCATCTTTTAAATTATCTACCAGAAAATCCCCTGTGCAATTGCACAATTTCCATAGATTTAAAAACATTTACGTTATCATACTGACTACCTCCTACCTTAAGGGAGGGATTATTACATGTATTTTGTAGGTTAGGTAGGTATATTAAGTACCTAACTAAAATAACTTATGGATTTTTAATTTAATTTGAATTTTTTAGGTGTAGGGTATAAATAAGTCGGTTGCATCGACATACTGTTACTTTTACTTGTTTTTTTTTTGCTTGAAAAAAATTTGCTGAATTTATTTTATTTAAATGTACTTTGGAAGAGGTCTTTGGTATATTTAATAAAAGATTCATGTCTCTGATAATGAAATTCCATAAATTTTCGGGGGCTTTTTTTGTGACGGTCGTTTTCGACAGCTTTTTAATTTAATGGTCTAATAATAAATTAGTACAAAATTATGAATCTATTGTCAGAGAAGGCTTCTAAAATGATATTTTCTATGTTATTTTTTCTTTTTTTTTTAAGAAAAATATCCATTTCTACAATATTTAGTAAGTTTCTGATTTCTGTTATGAAATATAATTCAAGTCTGCTAAGTCTGCCGAATTTTATATTAATAAAAAAATTTCGAATATTTTATGTTATACCAGTTCTACCGAAAATTTAGTTTAAAAATCTAAATTTCAACCTAAATAAACAAAACTATTTTAAAGTCTGTTACGAAGCTTTTACCAGCTTTTACTAATGAAAACAAAGTCAAGAACAAAATCGGCCTATTATTTTTTTCTTATAAATATGAGACTTACTATAAACTTTGCTCTTTTCACTTTCAGGCGTTTTAATTTTATGGTATCTATTTTTATTTTTTTTTTCCAAAACAAAGATTGAAAACGCCAACAGAAGATTAATAATTTATTTTTAATTTACCGCTGCGACCAGTTCATAATGGATGTGGCGGTCAAATTTAAAAATTAAAAATTTGCTGAATTTATTTTTATTGAAAATGTGTGTTTTTTAAGTATGTACTTTTCCTTTTTTGACTGTACTCACTTTTAATGAACGGTTTGTGTCTCTGATAATACTTCTAGTGGAAAATTTTGTCTCTGGTAATAATATTTTCTAAATTTATTTATATTTTTAATGAACGGTTTGTGTCTCTTGATAATACTTTAAGTCAAAGATTTGTATCTCTGGTAATAAAATTTTAACTTATTAAATAAATATCATCATTGCCAGTTTAGTTTACATTCAGTGTGAGTGTTTTATTGTAGATATAAAATATATTGTTTTACATGTTGACAAGGTCTCGCCAACATCTTGTGTATTATATTATAGATAAAACATTTTTAAATGCAAATATCGAGTATAACATACATACACATTTGGATAGAAGCACTTAAAACAGTATCATATATATATGTAATATGATATGCGTATATTTAGGTAGAATCATTAACATTCTCAATAAAATGGAAAGATAGAGCAATTCATCTTAAAAACGTTCTCAATGTTAATTCAATGCTCTCTGCTGTTGACCTCTGCCTCACTACTCTATAACGTAAATATCTTGCAAAGGAGTTAATACTTTGTTCTCACGAAATGAAAAGTGTAATGCCTAATGTCTCCATATAAAGTTTTCCAAAGAGATAAATGGAGAGCTTAAGCTACCAATTTCAATATCGCCTACATTCAAAGATGACAAAATTCGATTAACGGAAATTAGTTTGTAATACAAACAATTCGAAATTGAAATAATTTGCCATCATAAACCATAAACAAGGGATGGTTATAAATACATATACAAAAATGTAAGCTGACTATTAACAACTTTGTTTGTCATATTCAAAATAGTATAGATTTGTATCAAAGATCTTTTAACCTATGGTTTCGTCTTCATAAAAGGAAGATGCGATTTAGTGGGTTAAAAACATTTTTACTGAAAATTTTTATCAATATAACAAAATTTATTGATTTAATAAATTGTTTTACAACATCCATAACATAAAAAAAAAAATTTCAATAATTTTGATTAAAAATCTGACTTAAGTGCGAATACTGATTAATTTTGTAATGTACCATTATCAAACATATAATAAAAAGTTAGGATTGTCTTTATGATATGATATAAATTTTTATATATGCTTAATTAATATGATTTAAATAAATTTTTCCAATAAATTTTCCAACAATTTTTTTTAATATATCGAATATTGAACTTAAAAACAAACAAAGTACCTACCTACATTTAACTTAATTTTCTTATCGGACGTTTAATTTTTAGAATATTACAAATTTTCAGAATTTTTTTATGAAATAAATTAATTGTACTTATATTATTGCAATATATTTTTATATCTTTTCATAAAAAATGAATGTAATATATGTATATATACATACAAACATATGTATATACACAATATCCGAGAATTCTGATGAGTTTCCGATATATGGAACTTTATAGCCAGGATTTTGTTTAGAATTGTTTCATAAATTTATACCAGAAAAATTTTCATCTGATTTCAATCGGATTCCTTCAAAAATTCCTTTGGATTAAAAATCTAAAATTTGTTTTTTTTTTGTTACAAATGAATTCCCGAAAAAAAAATTTCATTTTTTAATTTTATCTGTTTAGAGAAATTTTAGGAATTTGCATTTAAAAGACAAACATTAAAATTACCAAGGAAAGTAAAGTTTAAGTTGGTAGACTGTTAACTTAGCCTTCATTAATAAAAAATATAATAAAAAATTGCATAACAACTCAAAAAATTTTCTATTATGTGTCTTTATGTAATAAAATATGTAGAAAAAGAAAGTTCTAAAATTGAACAGAATCGATTTGAAACTTTTTACGAGAACCAACCAGCATATGTTATCTGATGCCAAAAGGATACGCCAGGAAAATAGGTATAGGAAAGACTACTTTATCCAGTGGTTGTGAATAGGAGGCAAACACAGTAGTTCATGTTCTATGCCAACGCCACTCTTGGAACTCCAAAGGAGGAGAATCTTGGGGCAGGACCACTAAGAACAACTCCCCGAAGTAAGAATGCTGAATGAATCAGGAAAGATCATACGGTTCATAAGAAGTATTAATTGGCTCGATGAGGAGCTGTAAGTAGCGAGCAGAATAAAAACTAATAAAAGGCTGGTTGTACTGTTGCATTAATATTATAATTTTGTGGTACAATCACCACCTTTTATTGTTAAAACCTTCTTCACCGTCTTATTTTTTTAATACCCAACGCGGTTTCAACGCGGAATAGAAAACAAAATTTTATCGCATCATTATATAAAATATTTTTTAATGGCAGAAAAATTTAATATCTGTTAAATAATAAATAGTTTCAATCTAAATTTTATTTTTACCTCTATAAGATTTTGAATAATTTCAAAATTAAACACACTTTTCATATCAAAAACAAATTTTATTGTAATTTCATTATTTTAAAATATGTTTAGGTATCTGGATATTTTAACAATTTAACAATCATGACAGAATTCTTGGTAAAAAAACACTTTTTACTTTAGAATCTAACCATCTCAGAATTTTTCAGAACAGAGATTTTAAAAAATTCTTCAAAAATGCCGACCGATTTGAATATTCTCCTGCACAGAAAATACTGCGAAAAACAATTTGTGCCTATATGTATATACGTCAGTACAGACATTTCCAAATATGGTTCACTTCAAATAGAGTAATTAATAGGTTAAAGTAAATTTTTTTAACAACACTGATAGGTACCGCTGCATAGACTCTTATAAGTAGGTAATTTTTTTTATATTGCGGCTAAACTGAGACTCTTCCAAAAATTCGAAATATACGGACTTAAATGAGATTTTAATATGTATATTTTTTTAGTTTTAATAAATTGCAATATAATTTTTCTACACCTTTAATGGATATTCTCTAAAATACAATCAAAAGCTCAAGATTCTTTTTTTTTTTTTAAAGTATACATATCTACACGTTTTTGTATGTGTTACCTTACCTTTTTAAAACTACGAGCTTTTTAAGTTATAAAATGTAGAAATTTTAACAATTTTTTTTTTTAAATGTTTAAAAATTTTCTATTTTCACAAAAAGTGTGGATCTAATTTGTTTGATTTGTAAATTCTGAATAATTAATTAGGAATCACCCTGTATATAATTAATATAATTAGTAAAATTTGGACTTTTTCTGTAAGTTCATAATATCTGAAAAAAAAAAATGTTTCCCCATATGATTGAAAGTAACAACAATATTTCAAGACACTCTTTAAAAATTTAAACTATATACATTAATTGCATATATACATATATATATATATACATACATATATGCTTTATAATAAATAATGAAAAGAAAGCTGATTGTAATTTATTTCAATTAAAAAGCCTCAAGAATTTTTTCTTTTTCCTTTGTTTTTCTTTTTTTCTTTTTTTTTTTTTTTTTTAATTACGTATTCACTTTAAATTTACTGTAATAAAAATACCCTCTTTTTTATAATTGAGCTTCTAATTAAAGGAATTGATTAGTTTGCTTTAAACACTAAATATTAAAAATATAAAAAAAAAAAAATATATAAAAATGAGATTTTCTTGAACAATTAACCAAATCATAAAAAGTTAATAATGAAATTAATTTGAATCTGCTTAAATTTAAGTAAACTATATATACATATGTATATGTAGGATGAAACGTTTAAAAGTAATGTTCCCTGTAAATAACGAACACCATGTTGTTGAAAAATATATATGTAATTTTCATTAAATAATTACAAAAATTATAATTTTAACACTGAAAACGCTTTTATTTAGTGATTTATTTTTGATTAGCTTAAGCGCTTTTTACACTATGCAACGGTTCATCAACAGTTGAATCAATTTTTAAAAATCAAGCTACTATTGTAAAACTGTTGTACATATTTCATATTTGCTATATTTGGAACAGTATTGAGCGATTGAATGTTCTGAATATTCAACCGCCTGTTGTATACATCAGATATTAATATACAAGTTGAATGGAAATCGTATCGTATATATATTAAATTGATCAACCATTGTTATTATTTACAATTTTCAATGTAAACATCAATATATACATATGTATGTTTTATTTTTATATAAATACTAAAATAATATTAATATGATCAATGGTGGAGTGTTTATGTCACCGTTCTTTTAGACGAAAGGACACGGGTTCAACCCCAGTCAGGTTAAAATATTACATTAAATATAATCATATAATATAAAAAAAAAAAAAAAAAAAATTACATAATTATAATTTAATACTTGTATCGATGGTCTAGCATAACAAGACCCACTTACTTATAAGTGTCAAAAGTGTAAATAAATAAATAAATAAAATAATATTGTAAACTCCTAATTTGGGCGGCCTCTTGATAGGGGACTTTTACCCTTCTGGATAGGGAGCTTTTGATTAAAATATGTTTCCCGTTCATAGAGCCAACACAGTTTTAAAAGTTCCATATATGTACGAAAATAATGCTTATTGCAAATAAGAGATTTCAGATTTTTAGAACCTTTTCATTGAAAAGTTAAGCAATGCATTAAGTGTTAAGCAAATTGCCATCAGATTGCATGTTTTTTGTTTTAATATTGTGACACAATCAACACAATAAAGTAACAATTTTAGTTCAACGCAAGTTGATTCAACTGTTGAACAACCGTGGTCGGCGGTATCGTGAAATGACCGATTTAAAAAGGAAGAAAATTATAATTGATCCATAACTACAGAAAATAAAATAGAAACAAAAATTGGTTTATTTCAAAGCAAAATGGTCAAATATAGTTGGTAAAAGTTTAATTAATTTGGTTCAGTCGCTTCGCTACATTATAGCTATGGTCATGGTACAGTTCTTATTTTTACTAACGAATTAGTCAAAATGTATCAAATTTTTTTGTTAAATTTTAGAATATTGATGATTTTACATCAGATTAGTCAGCCATGAGCAGTCAGCAGTCAGCAATTGTTCGTCAATTCTCTTCATAGTCATATTATATTTTTAACTTATCGAAATTTTATCTTTTCGTTAATTTATAATGAAACTAAAATCAAGATCGTCTTAAACTTTACATGTTTTTTCCTCATGTATTCTTTTAAATATTTTTTATTGAAGAATATAGAATTTCTTGATAAACTAATTATGGCATTTGATCCAATGATCAACAACAAAACAACCCAAATTAAAAATGATCCAAATAATTGTTTTGCCTTACATTTAATTTATTTTAAAGGCAAACAAAAGTAAAAAAAAAAAAATAAAACGATTTTTTATTTTTTATTTTTAAATAAACAGAAGAGCAATATGATGTGATGCTATTAAATTTCTTTATAAACTTGGACAAATATCTAATTTTTTTTTTTTTTGTTTAAATTATTTTGCATTTATAAAATTTTAAAATTCAGTTGTCTTTAAACCATTGAACAATCGAGAATTTAAAATAATTTAAACAAAAATTTAATCTTATAGAAAATATTTCATAATGTCTACTCTATTTAAAATAATATTTTCTATTATTTTAATAATATCACCATCATTTTCATATGTTGTATTCCGTGAAGATCCAGTAATTTTTTCAAATAGTGAAGCAGTTGATTTAATTGATGAATATCCGATTACTGAAAAATCAATGTCCATTGAACATAGACAAAAAATTCCAAAAAGGAATGATAAAACTTTACCAGTTCAACAACAACAACAACAATTAACACTTGGAGATTTAACAACATATCTTGGATTAAATGATAATTATTTTGGTGGATCAAAATCAATTGCAAAAGAATTACAAGCACTTTTATCGGGAAAGAATCAATTTAATGAACAAAAGGCATTAAATTCAGATCAAAGTAAATCAAATGAAAATGATTTAATGGATATTAGTAGTAATGAAAGTAATTCAAATAATGTTGGACTATCTACTCCGACAGCATTGACAAATCCAAATCAAGAACCATTAAATTTTGGTGAAGTATTAACATTATTAGCATTATGGCATATAGCAAATGCATTTAATGATTATTCATTAGAAGAACAAAAAGGTCCGATTCCAACAAATCCTTCCAATAAACAATTAAATTATAAAGATCAAAGTGCATAGTACGACCAACTTCCTCCAAATTTAATTTTTAAAAATGGTGTTAAAAAATAAAAAAACATGGAAGAACTTGACTGGAATAAATCAATTCAACAAAAAAATAAAATAAAATTTGTGTCCACAATATACGATATCATAAGACGTTATGTATTATATTAAAAATTAGAATAGAAATATATTATTATAATTAACGAAAAGCAAAATTTAAAATGAATTAAGGACAATTTTTGTTTTATTTTATTTTTAAATGTTTTAGCCCTATGAATATTGTTGCTATATAGAAATATTTTTATTTTTCGATATTTTAAGTGTGCGTATCTAAAAAAATGGTTACAACTATTTGACTACTCACAAACTATTTCCTTCCAATTTTTAAAGTGTTAAGTTTTATTACTTGCCTGAAAACGTGATTCCTAGTTTATAAGATCTTTTGTTTTAAAAAATTAAATCAAATGATTCGCCTATTGATTATTTTAGATTCTATATTCTTTAAGAAATTCCGCTTGGCAGCTTATGTACTTTTAAGCTATGATAAAGAAAAACAAAAAAATTCAGAAATATAGATATTTCTTTTTCTATAAACTTATCCGTTTTTTTCCTACAAAGTAAACTTGTCGCTAAGTTTAATATTTTATTTTAAAATGATGGATGGATGAAAAGGAAAAACAACCCATTCTATTTCTATAATTTTTTCAAGAGTACAAGAACAAGCTAAAAAAGAACTAAAAAGCAAAAACAAAATGTACATTTAAAAATTATGTTCAAAAAACAAAATATACATTTAAAAATAAAGTTAATTTTTTAATTAAAAAAGAAAAAAACATTAAAATAATAAACTTATTTACAGAATTTATTTTAAACACATTAAACTACAATTTTTTAAATCTTTATTACAATTTTACCCATTTTGCGCCCTTTCTATTAGAACTGGTAATGATATTGGTATCCAATTTGTAAAAGTTCCATCACTAACCATAAGAACAGATCTATCAATATAACAAAATAATTTTCCAATTCGATAAACCTGTTTTCCAAATTCTCTTCGACCAGGCATAGGTGCAAATATAATACCACGTTCTGCGCACTTTTGTGAAACTAATTCTTTGAATTCTAATTGTGGTGGTGCAATTATTGGAAGATCCATTAATGCTGGTGGTTTTTCAATAATGGATGGTGGTGGCGGAATCCCTTGTGGTGGCAATACCGATGCTTGCTGAGCATCAACAATAGAAGCAGGTTGGGTTGCTCGATGCATCATTTCTAATGCTCTTCGAAAATGTTCTTTAACTGTTGGTTGACTTAATATTTCTTCAGATATAAGACTTTTCCAACCTGTATACCATTGAGAAATTTGATCAAAATTAGGCAATTGATTTAACCAAATAATTAGTGTTTGAGTCCATTTTGGGAAAAAATATTTATCAAGCATTTGTGCCATTAAAAGTGGTGAAATTAACTCATTCCATTCATATACTTGATTCCATAATTCCCAATCTTGATGTAATGGATCAATAATTAATTCATTTAAAACAATTTGCAATTTTGGAATAATATTCTGAACAACGAATGCTTCCATTTCAGGTTGCTTAAATGCTTCTTTCCATGGATAGAGCATTGCTCGTGCTGATCTATCATTTGGTATCCATGCTGTTAAAGCATCTGCTAATTTTTCACGAATTATAGGAAATATAAATTCTTCCATTTTATGACCTAATATTCCATTCCACGGTAGAATCCAACTATGTATGGGTATAGTATCAGTTAATGGATCCCATTCATTTACACCGGTAATTAATTTTGGTAAAATTAATTGTTCTAAAACGTTATCTAATATCCAAGTAGGAAATAGTGGCGCCCAAGTATCCAATAATGCAGCCATTCTTTGATGTGCTTTCGGATTCCAATCAGTCGCACAAATTCTTAATTGGGGTACAACTCCAGACCATATTATAGAAGAGTAGGGATCAAAAACACTTCTGATTTCAGATTGATGTGTTCCTAAGATATTTTGCCATTTTTTTATTTTGTTCACATATTTTGTAGGTTCTTCCAATGGTTTCCAATTCTTTAATTCGTTATTAATAAGTGGAGCTATAATACCAGCAGCTAAATCACCTAAACCGAATTCTTTATATTCGGCTGCATAATCTGTTTGCAATCTAATAAATATTTTTTCAGCATCTTCCAAAGTTAAATTTTCATCCGGATTAGTTAAAGTTTCGACCAGTTCGAGTGCTAATTCTAAAGTGTTAATATGATCTTCTTCAAGTTTAACTATTTTCTCCAAATTTTCCTTTTCATGTTCCAGTTGCTTCTGTTTGTCATTTGCTTCTCTTTCAGCACGATCAACAGCAATAATATCTTGTTCGCACATGTTCACGATTAAATTTAAGTTATGCATCAGTTCTGGAAGAGCAAAATGAGTAGTCTTTTTTGTAGGACGATGTTCATATAAATCTTCATCAGCAATTTTAGCTTGACCTAATGCATGGTAACCACTAAGAACTCGTTTTTCTGGTCCTGTCATATCTATTACTGTAACATTACTCATTTTTTTACTATAATTATCCGAAAAATGCGAACTAACTTGTTTTTTACTTTTCTCTATAATTTCATCCACTGATTTGTAATAATACCTTTTTTTTTTGTCTTTTTTATCTGTTGAACCCTTTTTCCATTGGTTCAATTTTTCTTTAAATTCTTTTTCTTCTTTAACATCTTCATCAATAGGTGGGCATACAATTTGTCCAGGAACGTTTGCAGCTTTTTCTGGGCCATAAGCACCAATTGCACCACGACCTTTTCTCATATGTGCTTCAACCGGTCGAGATATACCTTGAAGATCTTTTCCAAGACCTTTACCTGGCTCATAACCCATCTGTAAAAGGAGTTTAGCCCCTATTCCTTTGGTATGTCTTTCCCATGCCGCTAAACTATTGCTTGTAGTTGATGATTGACTAGGTTTTTTAGAACCAAAACCAGCTCTTGGTGCTTCTTCTGCTTCTGATTCACTTGATGTGTTCTTTTCGAGGTCTTCCAGACGATTTCGCCCACTAAATCTTGGTTGTTCATCTTCTTCATCTGTTATTTGATTATTATCATCTTCTATTTCTTCTTTGCCTTTATCTTTTTTACCAGACTGTTGAATTCCGCCGGCAACAAAACTAACTGGTGCTGAATAATCTTTTTGTTTAGATCCACCCATTTTATTTCGACGATTTTTACGAGTTGTAAGTTCATCATCGTCATTGTCACTATCATCAGCCCAAATACCATAAATCTGTTGTTGCTTTGAATAACGTTTTCTCGGTCGATTTATATTAAATTCATTATCCAAATCGTAATCGGTGATTTCAAAACGTTCATATTCCACATCTGACATTTTTTTTTTTAAATAAATATTTAAATATTTTCCTAAAAATAACAAATTTTAACAAACATTTGTTTATGTTTTAAAACGTTTTCGAAAATAAAATTATTTGACATTTACCAATAAACATTTAGCAAATATTTCGACTGTCACAATTTTTACATTAGTTCTACGATGCGACATCTGATGTAAAATTATGAAAGTAAAGAAATTTATAGATTAATCAAATTTTTTTATTTTTAAATACAGATTAATACTAAATAACTTTTCTGTGAAATTCAAATTAGAAAAAAGAAGAATATTATCTACAATTTGTAAAGTATGTGAATTATTTCATAAATATTTTTTACCTCTTCGCGGACAGTTAATTTTTTTAAGTTTTCTAGTGGGTCACCTAAGCTTTATCTTCGATTATATGCTAAGTAGAACATTGGTGTAAACACCAATAGGCTTCTATTGTTCTGCAGAATAAATTTAGTTTATTTATTCAAAAAATGTGGGGGACGTCTATAAACGTCATGTCCTAAGGTAAATTTAATTACTCTCTAGTGGGGTAAGTGACATGTCTATACTCGTGACGCGAAGAAACGTGTTGTCCCTAAAGATATTTTACAGCTTATGGTACATGACTTCGCGTCACATTAAAATAAAAATAAAGAATAGTAAGTAAAATTTAAATCGACAGCCTTTATTTGATATGAATTCTGAATTTTTTTTTTAATTTCTATTATCTATATAAGAAAATCTCTAGTAACATAAAATATACATAAGTGCCCTTTTTTGATATGCAAAACTGATTATAAGTTATCAAATATAGGAACTTCATTCAAAATACATCAAAATTCAACATATATAATGGTAATTCTTTTCTATTGTTAGAAAAATTAACTAATTGTAAAAAATAAAAACTAAACAAAACAATTAACATAAAATAATTCACCAAGTTAAAATGAAAAGTAATGCTTATAAGGAAATCAGTTTTAAATTTAAGAGAAAACTAATTTTTTAATTATCGTGCCAGATTTGAAAACACGGTAAACCAAGTGGTGGATTCTATTCTATTTACATCAAGATAATTTCTATGTATTTACATACAACACAATATAAAATTACTTGTCTTCTGCGTGACACTTCATAAACAATCAAATAACATAATTTAAATGTATTTAAGACGAAATATCACGGCATGGTGATAACAAAGTCACACATCTAGCAACTTGTTCCGACAAAACAAAAATGATCTAAAAATACTTAAAACGGGACAAATATTTTGTTTTGTATGTTTTATTGGGACACAACATATCAACTTACAATAAATCTTAATTAGAAATTAAACGCGATATGACGTTTTGACTCTATTGTTATTAATATTAAAAGAAAGGTCACACTTAAGATGATTGATATTTTTATTTTCCAGTACATGATTTGTAAACTAACAAAATAAAACCAATTTATCAAAACAAAAATTATAAAAATTAATAAGTGTTAAAAGTGAAATAAAAATTACAATAATATTTTATAAGTGAATTTAAAATAAAAGAAAAGATAAATCTATGATGAGTATAGAATTTTCATTATAATTACTTCTATTTATATTGCACTTAGATTAATTGAGTTAATTTCGAAATTACTTTCATAATGGATTAATTAGCCTGATTTGTCTATCTATATAAATAAAATACCGTAAATTAATATCGTTAGATATTAGCTCGTACCAATCTTGATATGTGTAACATAAAACAAATCTACCTTTTAACCGGCTGTCAACATTTGACATTTCAGTTCAGCCATACTTTGTTTTTACCTTGTTTTTACATGCTGTTTTCTCAAAAATTTTCCGCACGTTGAAAAAACTGTCAAAAAATTGCTAATATAAAATACAATAAAAAATAAAAAAAAAATCAAAACAATCTCATAATTCTCTTTCTATCTCATTTATTTTAAGATAAAAAGAG
This sequence comes from Poecilobothrus nobilitatus, assembly GCA_947095535.1. Classification (NCBI taxonomy): domain Eukaryota; kingdom Metazoa; phylum Arthropoda; class Insecta; order Diptera; family Dolichopodidae; genus Poecilobothrus; species Poecilobothrus nobilitatus. The sequence continues at coordinate 172,535,033 of OX352774.1, forward strand.
AAAAAAAATCATGATGCAACTTTCAGTCAAAACTTTGCATTTCAGTTCGCCAGACGTAAAATTGGAAAATTTCGGATTCACGTGTATTTCCTAATATTTATATTATTTCTTTTGATTTTGGAAACAATAATAAGTTTTATATAATTATGAATTAAATTAAAAGGAAATTCAAAAAACAAAAGAAAATAATAAATCAATATTGTTTAGTAATTAATTTTATTTATTTTTAACATTAAAAAAAAATTAATTTTTTTGTTATTTTTAATGTAAAAAAGTGCTTCAATTCGATCAAAAAAATGGTTCAGGTAAATAAATAATAAAAAATTAACATATTTTGTATTTAAACAACAAAAAAGTAGCACATATTTTGATTGTTATGTAAAAAGTAAATAATTAAAATGACAAATGTTTAATTTTTTAATTAAAAATATTAGAAATACATACATATAACAGTATTGCAAAATTTTAAAATAAATTCAATTTTTTTTATTTTGTCAACCATTTTGCAATGGAAAAGGTTAGTAATGTAAAAGGAATAAAAAAGAATTATTATGAGGGTTAAGATTGGGGTTGGAGTGCATCCACATTATGAAGGCTAAGCATATTTTTTTTTTTCTAATAGTAGTAGTGGTAGGTATAAAAAGTGTTTCCGCTAAAAATAAAAAAAAAATAAAAGGAGAAAAATAAAAACAACAGCGCGCGAGTATAGCTAACGACAACCATCTACTATCCCAAAAGAGGATAAAAATTGCACATGGTGTTATTAAAAAATTCGAATAAAACAATCGAAGGGTAGTTTTTTTTTTTATTAAACAAAATATAATTGGATTGTATTTTAAATTTTATATAAAAGATATATGAGAAGTTGTTAATATCATGAAGAACGAATGACATAATTTTAAATTCATAAGAGATATTTTTCTATGAAATAGAATTTATCTATAGAATTTATTTTAAAGATGTATAGGTCTATACCAAATCTTTAATAAATTATTTTTGAATATTAGTAAAATAAACTTCCAATGGATACTAAATTAAGAAGAATATTTACAAAATTAAGGAAAATTATATTGATTGCCTTCATCACATGGAATCTACTGAACATAGAACCTTTCTTAAAATTAATTTACTGTATTAGTTAGTTAAAATGATTTAATCTGCAATCAATCGTCAAATTACGTTTTACAAAGAACAATTAAACTGAACTTTGAAGCGGAGCAATGGTAAAGCTCTATTTTTTAACATCAATGATTCTTTTTAATAATCTTTAATTTGGAATATCACAGATTAACTAGCAGTTATAAAAATATATGTATGCGTACAATATCTATGCTTTAATTTACATTAAAAAATATTTTTCAAAATATTCCTATAGGATAAGGTACTTTGTACTTTGAAAGTTCTTATTTTCCTCTACCAGTTTATTTAAAAAAATAAAAAAGCTATCGGTACTACATTTTATTATAAATCAATTCAGTTTCAATAGAAAAATATTTTCCAGATCATACAACTGTATAATAAATTACTATTTTATTAAACAAAATTATTTAAAAAAATACCCCAAGAAATATAAAAATTTAAAATATAAAAAAAAAAAAACCAATTATGTCCATTTGCTATCTTCTCATCCTTTTTTTCAACTTAAAAACACAGAGGATAAAAAAAAAATCACGTTAAAAATGCTGTATTAAATTTTTTTTTAGGGTGGCTTTCGGCTAAAATTTAACCGTATAAAGGGTAGAAAAATGTTGATGTGATGGCAATGGTAAAAAAAATAAAAATTAAAAAAACTCGTATCCGTTTTTGGGACGGTTTTTTTTTTTTTTTTTTAAATTTTGTTTTTGTTTTTATATTGGGATTGGATGGATATGATGTGTTGTATATGCTATTCGTATCCCGTGCAAGGATAACAAACAAAATAAAAATGAATTCTGCATTTGGCAAAAAAAAATAAAAAAATCAAACATAACAAAAAAAGGATAAGGGAAGCCTTAAAACAAAACGAGAAATAAAAAAAAAACAGAAAAAGTAAAAAAAAAAATAGACAACATAAAAAAAAAATACATAAAACGAAAAATGAAACTAGGAAAAAAAAGTAGATTTGATTTTTTAATTTTCTAATATTTTTTTCATGATTTCAATTCGAATATGAGTTATCTGAGAGCTCTTTGAATGTGTACTGCTGCTCTTAAAACATTTTATTTTTTTGTTTGTTCTTTTTTTCATTTCTATTATGAAAAAAAAAAAAATAAAAAAATCGTTTTTTTTTTTATTCATGTGCTTCAATAGATAGATATGAAATATACATAGGTCCTTCTCTTCGTCTTTTTTTCCTCTTTTTTTTTTTTTTTTTGTTTAGTTTGTTTTTGATTTCAATATAAATCCATTGGTAGTTATGTAAATGGCAAAAACTACACACATTAAAATTAGGGATGTTTCAGGATAATCTAGTTTTTTGTTTTTATTTTTTTTTGCATTTGTTTTTTTTTTTTTTTTTATCGTGTTCTTGTTTTATATGCCATCATACTAAGAAGAATGAGAAAATTATTACCAATACTCAAAATATATTACTAGTATTTTATAGTTATGATAGAAGGTAATTTGAATAGTAAGAAGGGTTCGATTTTGACGTCACGTTTTCATTTAAATTCAATATTTCTTTTTAATTTTTTATCCATTTCTTTTCTTTCATTGTTTGATATTTGAAACACTTTTCTTATTGCTAATTTAAGTTGTTTAGTTTTCTAATTTGCAAAGAAAAAAAAAAGAACAAAAAAAGTGGACAAAGCACAAAATTGAAAAGGAATACTGATAATTCCGTTTTTTTATTTTTTAATTTTCAATTTTTTAATAATGTTTTTTTTTTTTTTTTAAGTTTAAAGAAAATTTTAGTGCATTAAATTTTTGTATTTTAAATTTACATTTTTGTTTTTTAAAAAATGGTTATTTAATTGATGTAATTTTTTGAAGTGGAAAATTTGTTTTGATATTAAAATAATGTCAAATTAAATTCCTGTTTTTCTTTGTTAAAAAGTCGCAGTTGTTTGTAAGCTTAGAATTTATGTTATACAAATGTCATTAACTTTAATTTTTTTAATGGCTGTTTATAATTATTTGTTTGTAGTTAGATTCACATACTTGTTGTTTCGAAGAGAGGCGTGTAGCTGCTCTTACACTTAAGCCCTTGCGATTCTTTGTAATGATCCACACACTTACTGCGTTATTTAAAATATCATTTTTTAATATTAAGACTAACTTATATACGTATAAATATTTTCGCAGAAAATCATTTTAACAAATAAAACCACTTCAAAATTTCTATCAGATAATTTTTTATGTATAAAATAAAGTAAATAGTTAGTGATAAATTAAAAATTTCTATTTTGTATTTATTTATTTTATATTTGATTCTAATTTTAGGAAAATATTTAAACTAATTTAACATTATAACATAATTTCTTTTAAGAAGTTCAGTACTACATATAATTATTATTGATTAAATTTTCATTCCACAAAGAAAAATAAGTGTATAAAAAGAAGTTTGTTTGTAAGGTTTTGTAAAGTTGTTAATTAAATACTTTTTTTTTTAAAAAAATTAAAAGTTTATTAGCCCTTTTTTCTATTTTTTTTTTTTTTAAAAAAAAACACTCATTTTAATTTTAAATAACATTATCTTTTTTTACATTTAAATTTCGTGCAAAAAAAATTTCATTAATTAAACCATAAGAAATGTACATAATAAAACAATATCCACTTACAAAACTTTAATGTTTTTTTTATTCTTAATTAAGGTTTAATATACATAAGGGACTATTTTTGAAATTTTTTATTTGCAGTAGAAATTTTTTATTTTTTTTTTTGCAATTCTCTATAAAATTCTTTTCTTAATGTTCATTATATTTTCTTTAAAAACAATACAACTAAGTAACTATACTAAAACCAGGAATACCAGAGAAACTAATGTAAATGTAAGTAGTCAGGCGAAATTACCCAAAATCCACAATGACAAATTTATTGTTTAAAAATAAAATTAAAATAAAAAAAAAAAAAACCAAAATAATTAAAAGAAATTGAAAAAAAAAAAAAAAACAGGAACATAATACATATTTAACCATAATACAATATTTTTTTTTTTTATTCTTTTCTTTGTGATTTTCAACTGCCCCAAAAGAAATGTTAATTTTTTTTTTTTTAAGAAAACCAGAAAAAAACTATATTTATTTGTTTTTATTATCCTGTTTCTTAAACAAAATGTATACTTCCATTAAAAACTAAAAAAAAAAAGAAAAAACTAAACTGAAAAAAATTCCCTTACGAGATCAAATTCAAAACCACAATACTTCATTAACAATAAACCTCTTTAATTTAAACTGTCCAAGGATTTTACCTCAATTACTTGTAACCGGTCAATTCACTATATATAAATATATATGTATATATTATATATATATATATATATATATACTTAATATCCACATTGAATGCAATACAATCCTTAAAATATTATTATATAAATATATAATTTCTATTCTACTTTTCCTTTTTGTTTCGTTATTTAAAAATTATAAGATTTAAAATTTATTACATTTATTTAAGAAAATAAAAAAAAAAAAATATACTATGAAAACTACATTTTTACTTCTTATCTAATATTTCTATCTCTTTCTATTATAAATAAAAATTAAAAGAATAAAACAATCCCTTACAATAATACTTAATGTTATGTTTTGGTTTGCCTCAATATGTATGCCACGTTTATGCATTTTTATATTCTTTTATTTTTATAGTTAAAATTTTATATACATATATTTAATGTAAATTTCAAGTATACATATATATATATACGTATATTATATATATATATATTCATACTATATTTATACTTATTTAAGTCATATGACCAAAAAATCCATTCATTATTCACTATTCTTTCCTTAATAAAGAAATTATTTACTATATGTATATACATATTATATTATATATATATATACATATATATCTAATACAGTTATTTAGTTGTATATAAATACATATATCAATATATTACTTATTGTTATTATACTGTAGATACTAAAAACTTTCTCTCTCTTTTTGCCTTTTGTTTTTTTTTTATGTCTTATTTTTCCTCTGTATAGTCTTTTCTTTATTTTATTTTACTTTACACCTCTTAACTACTTCTGACTGTCTGGAAAAGTCAGGAAAAAAAAACAAAAAAAAAAATAAAAAACTTAAATAGAAATGGAAAACAAAATTTTACACCATGCGTTCAATATGCCGCAAGTGTGGCATGCATTTACCAACCAAATAAACTAAAAGCCAATAAGTATATACTTATATATATGGATATTTTTACATACTAGAAAAATATACATATATATTTAGTTACTTTTATTTTACTTAATATATGTATATATATTTAATACATGCATATTGTAAACAAACAAGAATAAGATGAAAAACAAGGAAGGACAAGAATTGAAAGTAAAAGAGCAAAAAAACACTTCCAAAAGAAAAAGGATTTCACAAAGAAGAAGATAAAGAACAAGACAAAACTAATAAAAAAAAAAAGAAAAAAAAATTTAAAACAAAAACAAAATTCAACCAAACAAATTTCTTGTGAATGCAAGAGAATAGAAAAAATAACTAAGGAATTATTGAAAAGAGAAAAAACAATACAATAGAATAAAAAGAAAAGAAAACAAATCTAGTTATAGAATTCCTTTTTTTATTTTTTTGTTTTTTTTTTTTTTAGAATGGATAACCTCGAAATGCCCACATGAGTTTTCTTTTCACTTTAACTTATTTTTTTTTTTATAACAATATATGTATTTTTTATGTTTTGATCTTGATTTTCTTCTATATGCTTACATAAAAATATATATATATATTTTGAATTTTAATAAATATACATTTATTTATATTTATACATATATTTAAAGTAAAAGTATGTAAGTTGTGTAAAGGATACAATATTTAAATTGAATATGCAGAGAAATATAATAATAAAAATAATAATAATATAGAATGTATAGAACAGATTCTGATTTTTATTTTTTGTCTGAGAGTATATTTAATTATTTTTTTTTTTTTTAAGAATAAATTTCCACATAGTTACTATACTACATATAAATATATTATATATTATTTTCCACAACAAAAAAAAACTCACCTCATATTTAAAAAAAAAACGATATTCTCAAACGAAAAACTATATGTCACATTAATTCAGCGCATCACTGTATAGATTTATGCAATAATTACTTTAAGCCAGTAACATAATCCTTTACATATAACTTAATTTTTCTAAATGTGGATTTCAAAACAACTGTAAGAGTAAAGATCGCTTCAGACTATATATATTTTACATTTGACACATTTGACATTCAGTGTGTCAAATGTAAAAACAAACAAAAAAAAAAAGTCAGTGTGAGAAGGTTCAAAAAATGAAATTTTCACATGTCAGTTGTGAACATGTCACATGTCACATATGTAAATTTTATTTTTGAACTGGTTCTAATTCTATCTGACTTTTCTTCTGTTTTTTTTATTGATCAAATGTAAAATACATATAGTCTGAAGCGAAGATAACAAGATGTAAATTTAAAAGAAACTGAAACTAATTGTCATAAAATGTCGGTCAGTAAAACTAATTAAAAATACGAACCACCTTCTAATTTTATGTCTAAATAAAGAAAATAAATTGTAAATTTATAAAATATCGGCTTGAGCTGTAAAAGAAAAGAAGAATGATATTTATTAATCGATAAAAAATAATTACTTACTAAATATTACAAAAAATTTTTTTTTTTAATTTTTTTACATAATAATCAACACTTTTTAAAACAGGTGTCATTTTACACTTTTTAAACTGTGTGCACTTATAACAAAAATCAAAAATTCAAAATTGTAATGCGCACCTGGATTGAATGGGAAATAATAAAAATTCTTGTTAAAGGTTTTAGGTTTTCGTCAGTAAATTTACATTGCAGCATTTTGTGGATTACATTGCAACAATTCAAAAAATTATTAAGAAGTTTCGGTATCTACACAAAAAAAAAAAAAAACTTAACTCTGAAAAATAAAATTTTTTCTTTTTTAGTTTAAAAAACAAAAACTACATATTTTTAGAAAGGCGTAAAAAAGTTAATTTATTTTTTTTTGTATAATTTGAAAAAGTTTTAATATTTTTTTTTTTGTTATAATTATCTAAATTGCATTTTTAATTTTTTTTATGATTGTTTTTTTTGTTGGTAAATTTTTTAAATTCTATATAATATATGCCCGCTTCCAAAACTTTTAATTCCCTTTTTGTATTACATATATATTTGATGTTTTGTTATCTATTTAAACATATTGAATGTATGGTCCAGTTTCATATTCAGCTTCTGGGTAAGCATATTGTTCGATATTTTCAGAGTATGCACCTTTATAACCTCCCTTGCATTTAACTTTTTGAACAAGTGGAGCACATCCTACAACAACAGCTTTACCACATTTAGCACCACCTGAACCATATGATTTCTTTTGTCTATCTAAATCAGCTGACATCATATCATCATCTAATCCCATATCTCTACCTTTTGCAGCACTTTCAACTTCTTGATGTTGAAATTCTTTTTCTTTGTTTTGGCTATGAGAATTTGCACGACCTTGTGCAACTTGTTTATGTTGAATTTCAGCTTGTTGTTGACCATGATAAGATGCATATGCTGATTCATTTGGAATAGCTGCAACAACAGCAATTAAAGCTAAAGCAACAACAATTAAAAATTTCATTTTGAAATAGAATAGACGAAACAGTATGTGTTTTCAAATGTATGAAAGAAACGAAACTGATGATATTTTGTTAAAAAATTCTGTTATTTATATGCTATATAAAATTAAATGAAAATATTTTGAAATATTTTTTAAGAAAAATTTGAAATGTAAGCAAAAAAAAAAGAAAGTTTAATAAATTTAAACAAAAAGTTTATTTTAAAGAAAAAAAAAATTATAATAAAAATTTTTTGGCCTATATTAAATTTATAAAAATTTAAAAATTAAATTTAGCAATTTTTTTTTTTTTTACCAAATGTTAACCATGTTTAGATTTAATTAAATTATTTTTTTTTTTTTTTCTGTTGATTCAGTAAACTTAAGCATTAAAGGTAAACAACATATACATATATTAGAATTTGTATATGCATACGTACTTGACGATTAAGAATATTATAAGTTCAATGGCTCACGAACATTGACAACAATATTGAAAATTATTCATTTATTATTTTAATATTCCATAAGCAAAATTGACTTACTGCGTAATAAAAGAAACAAAAAAAAAACATCAAACTTTAATTAAAACTATTCTAGAATTTAATAGAAGGTGATTAAACCATTTCATCAGTTAAAATTGAAGATCATATTTGAGATCGTAAATAATTTCGTAATTAAACTTTTATACTAAAATACAATTAAAACTATAAAAGAAATTGAAAAGTACTTAAATAAGTTTACTATATTTATATATTAATTTTTTTCTCTTAAAATTTCATAAATATCCTAAAATGATAATTATACAAAATGTAAACTAAAGAAATTTTTTCTTAAAGAAAACGTCAAAAAGAAGAAAATAACAAAGGGGGATAAAAAAAAATATACTTGAAACCATGTGGATGCTCTTTACGACGATGATGATGACGACGACGACGACGATATTATTTAAAATTTAAGGATAACAAAAAGGAAGACGTCAAGAGTTTTTGTTGTTTTGTTCATTGAGAAAAAGTTTTTTTTTTTTTTCCACAACCTTGATATACAAATATCTAATATATATAATGAGTATTTATATATATATAGGTATATTATATAATATATATATTTTTATATATTCAGACGCCGGGACAATAAAAAATAATGAAAATAAGTTCAAAAATGAAAAAAAAAAAAAAAAAAAGACAAAAAAATAAAATAAGAGAAGAAAGTGAAGGAGAAGACATAAAAATAAAACATACATACATACTTGTACAATGTAGAAAGAAATTAACAGCATTTCTGTAGAAAGCACGTTGTTTTGTATACACTCAACACGTTTGGCTTATATTTTTTTCTTTGTTTCCCTTAAGAGTTTTCTTTTATCCTTTTTTTTTGTTTTTTTTTTGGTTTTATTATTTTTTTTTATGGTTTTTGTTTTTATTTCTTCCTTTTTCTATTCCTTTACCTTATACAATATTAAAATAGGAAGGATTTTTATTTTATTTTTTTTTTTTTATATAAATTTTATATACATTTGTATAATAATATTACAATATTTATATTAGTTACATATATCATTTTATAGAATATATGTATATATAAATTCTATATTACATAGTATTTAAATAAAAGAAAATATTACACAAATTCAAGGTATATATATACATAAGTATATTTAGATAATTTATATGTACATATACGTATATGGAAAATATGGTCCATTGATGATTTGTTCGATCTTTTTTTTTTTTTGTTTTTTTTATTTGGAATACTTTAAGATTATAAAGAGGCATATAAAATATGTAAAAGAAAATAAAAAAAAAAATGAAACTTTATTATTATCTGGTAGTAAAGGTATTTGAAAAGGGTGTGCAAAAAAAGTTGTTTCTATATGAAAATGTGTAAATACATAAATAATGAATGTAGAATAGAAAAAGAAAAAAACAAAAACGGTATGATTGAGAGATGACTGACTACCGGATAATTATGTGTACAAACTGTTTTTTTTTGTTTAAATCAAGTATCTCAATGATTGACCAAAAACCTAACCAACCGACACTCACTGCTCATATATTAAGAGATTCATTGTCATCAAGTTGCATTGAAATTAACGCGGATAATATTTTTTTTTCCTCCGGTTTTTTTTTCCTTGTTTTTTAATATAAGATGGACATTGGATTTTAGATAATCAGGATGATAGTGATTATCATGATGATGATGATGATGATAATGATAAAACCAGAAAAAGAAATTCCAAAATGGGATAGTTAAAAGGATAATAAAAAAAAATGTAATAATAATAAGGGTTGAAATTTATATTTATTTATATTTTAAAAAAAAAGAAGATTTTTCTGGATTTTAAATTTTTCTTTTTTTTTTTTTTGCATATTTGTTTATTAGAAAAAAAAATTAAATTAAAATAATAATAAAAAAAAAAAGATTTTATAAATAATAAATATATATAAGATTATATAGGTATAGGTATAGGTATAGGTATTTTTTTTTTTAATAATTTAGTTTAAACAATTTTTGTAACCTGCTGTTTATTGCCCTTTTCCTTTTGGAAATTTGTGGAAATTAATAATAAATTTTTTTATTGCGTTTCTGTTTTTTGGAAGATGTTCAAAAATAAAGTAAATAGTATCTATTCAAATTAATTATTTCTAACCTCTTTTGTTATCTATAGCAATATTTTTTACTGAGTATTCTAAATATGTAGAATATTCATATTAATTCACGTTTTTTTTTTTTTTTACAAAAATAAAATATTTAAAAAAAAAATGCGAAGTATTAAAAAATCTTAAATAAGTTGAAAATATTTTTAAAATTGAAATAAAACTTTAAGTTGCTAAAGATGAATTGAAAAAGATAATATTGAAAATACCTACTATACTATTTTAAACTATGTATTATAAATTTTTAAATTGAATTCTAAATAAAGTTTTCTTATAAAAACCATTACTCTTTTATAGTTTAATTGTCCCATTCATTTCACTTAGAAATTTAATGAACAAAAAAAAAAAAAAAAAATTATGGAAATAAAAGTGTAATCTGCCCTAAGGATAAAATTGATCACCAAAAGGATATTTAAATATTTTTCATTATTTTCTTTTACATTTTTTTATCTAAATTTTCTTTTTCCTTTTCTTATTTCACTTACCTTGAAATTAAAATAATTGAAATAAAAGGAGCCGGGAAATTTTATATAATTAAAAAAAAACAAATAGAATGCACATATACAAAGGACAGCATTTTTGTTGATTAAAAAAGAAAAAAATATAAAAAGGAATGAGTAATTTTTTAGGCATATAAAAGCAAAAAAAAAAACAAAAAAAAAATTTTCCAGTTTAATTTTTAATAAATTTTTTTTTTCTTTAATATTTGCATAAAAAATATTAATTTTTAAAATGAATGTATTAAAAAATTGAAAAGGACACATAAGTAAAACATTAAAATTTAAAAACAATACACCATCAAATCTGTTATCCTTTTCTTATACAAATATGTGCATATTTGATTTTTATATAATATAAGATTGATTAACAGTTCTGTCCAAAATATTTATTTTTATTTTTAATTATTTTTTTGACTGTTACTACAGTATTCTTATTTTACCTGAAAGACTTATATTGTAATAGATAGTTATTGGCCCTTTCTACACGAGTAGTGTCCTCTTTCGTTTCGTGACTACTTTCCTCTTTTTTTTATTTCCACACTGTTCCTCTCGATAGTCGTTACTTTTATATGTGTGTGTAAATATTTCATTTTAAAACAAAATTTGTTGCGAGAGGTAGATAATAAATATAAAAAAAAAGCACGCATAAAACAAATAAATTTTTTTTTGTATTTAAGTAACATAAGATTTTTTTGCCTGTAATTTTTAAATAATATATATTATATATGTATGTACCTAGAAATAGAATAAACTGTACTGTGCACATAATTTCTTTTTGTCAATAGAATATATTTTAATAATTTCATCAAGTGAAAGATCAAAAATCACTTTACTTTTTTAAAAATTTGCTGCGACCGTTTCAAAAACTTTTTTCTTTAATTTTCCAAACGAGAATGAAACGTATGTACACATAAAATTTTTTTGACCCTCATAAAAATTTTTATTTGAGTTTTTGTTTGTGTTAGTGGACTAAATTTTTAAACTCTAAAATTTTGGTTTAAAAAATTACTCCTAAAAATCCCCACCACAAATTTAGTTTATAGGCAAGAGGGTATGAAACGAAGGTAAAAGTAAAAAATGACGAAAGACGACACTACTCGTGTGGAAAGGCCCATTTAGAGTAATTTACCCATCCCTAATTTTTTTTGTTTTTTTTTTTTGTCAAAGAACAATTAACAAGGCGTTTATACACGAAGAAATTTATTTGTCATATAATTTTGACAACACAAAATTGTGTTTATGCAAATCAAATATTTTTTACATAGTGTTTTTTTTTTTTGCACATTTTGAAATAAAGTGTTGATGAAAATTGGAAAACAAAGAATATCAGTCGGAGGAGTGTTTGATAGTTTGATAGTTTAAAACAGAAGGCTGTCTGATTTTTGAATTAGAAGGCTGTCTTCAAGACTGATTTCAAAATATTATTTTTGATAACTAAGTAAGTAATGTTTAATAATTTAAAAAAGAAATTTATTTTGCCGAGATAATGGTACTTTTCTAAAACGTCGAAAATTTGACGCTCTTGCGTTGATGATAATTGTATTTGATTTATCGTCATTGATTTTAGCAATTATTTGCATTTGTCATTGATGTTTTAGAAATTTGAAATGATTGACGCTTAATTAATAATTTCAACTAGGCATTGCTCCACGCCTGATTCTCAGTATTAAAATTTAAAAAAAATTACTTTTAAATGTTCACTAAATAATATAAAAACAATATTTTTACCTTAATTCTATTTCAGCCATTTTAACTAAGGACGCTAACAATTACAAACACGAATGGTGAAAATATTTGACATTTGCAGTAGTAGTAAAATAATTGCTTGATTGCATTGATTTTTGTAAATATTGCCGATCAAAATAGTTTTAAAATTTTTGACGACAACGTCAAAAATGTTTATGAAATTTTTTTTTGATCGACATCTTGTTTTTGACGTTTTAAAAAAGTACCAATATTGTAGAATCAGTTAATGTATAGATCGTTGAAAATAAACTAAGATTGTGTAAGTTCTTCTAATTTTTTGGTTTATTGGTTCAAAATGAATACTTATATAATATACACCATTAAATATTATTTTAATATACACTTACATACATTATATCTTCATATAATGTTTCTGTCGTTTCGTTGGCAATATATTTTTTATATACAACTAAGTATATATAAGATTAACTAGTTTTTAAGAGTTAATATAGTTCCGCACCAATTTTTACCTTAGAATACAATTTTAATTTTATATACATTCATCCATGAGCGACTCGTGACACTCAATCAAACTTATACATTCATTCATGAACACTCGTGTAAGGCGAACTTTTATATATGTATGTATTTATTTTTGTCATATATATTTTTTCATATACAACTAGATCTAGGTTCCAACAGCTTATCCAGTTGCAACAACTTTTACCGTAAAATACGATTATAATTTTAAATTTTTCTTTAAACAAAAACCGCATTTTAGGTACATGTTATTTTCATAGACACTCCATGTTGCTCATAAAAACTTCTGTATTCTTTTATCAGCCAGCAATCATTTTGATTTTGTATTATTTTAGTATAGCTATTTTTTTCAAAAAAAATTTTTAGAGTTACGAAACAATATTTTTTTAACAAATAAATTTAAGTGCGAAGAAGATTTTTAGCTTGAAATGAAGATTTTTGCAAAAATTTCTAGAACCCGAAAAAATTATAACTATGTATTACCAAAAACAAAAAAAAAAATGTAATCAAGAAAATAACGATTTTCTAATACCTATTGTTATTTAATTGCAAATGCAAATTTCTGATTTAAAGCCAAATATACGTATTCGTAGTGATCTTATTGAATTAAGGGGTGAACGAACCCAAAATTGCATACTAATAAACAAATATTCAATAGTTGTTGTAAGTATATTAATTACAGCTCTTTTGAAAATTTTTTTATTTATTAGAAGAATCAATTTCCACAAATCAATTAAATTACTAAAATATTCTATAAAATTTTCGCTGAATGTTAAAAGAAAAAAGAAATTCATTTTTAATTGAAAAATTGTAAGAAAAAAACATAAGAAGGCTCTAAAAAAGTCAAAAAAAAAAAAAAAAAGGATTAAAGAAATTTATATATATGTATATATTTTTTTTGGATTCCTATGATACCAAACAAATTAGAAAACAAAAAAAAACATATAGTCCAATAAATAACATATAGGTACTCTATATATACATATATATATACTTACCTATATAACATATGTACCTATACATATATTGAATTTGATAAACGAAATGGTAGATTTAATTTAAGAATGAATTTTTTTTAATTTTTAATTGTTTTTTTTTTTTTTTTAAATATAATATAAAACCTTTTTTTTTTTTTTTTTTTTTATTAAGAGAAAACAAAATAATAATAAAAATAATGAAAAATAATGGTGTTAATGTATTCTATAAGTCCAAAATAATAATAACAAAATAAAAATGGATCCAAAAAAAACTTTTGAAATGGTTCAAAATTGTATTTGTCATTTTAAATCCTTCGTCACGAATTCAATATGAGAATTTTTTTTTTTATATTATATATATATATATATATCTTTATAAATAAATAAGTAGATGAGATGTTAACAAATTAAGGATGAAATAAGAGAAGGAGATTAAAAATTTCAAAAAAATAAATAAATAAATAATAAAAAAAAAACGTGAACAAAAATCGAAATTTATAGGAAGTACTTTTTTGCTTAATTTAAAATATAATTTTTTTTTTTTTTTTTTTTTTTTAGCTTAAATATTTTTTATTTGGGCCTATATAATCATCTTTGTCTATCAATATTGTTTTTGTTTTTGTTTGAAACATCACGACTAACGATTTTTTTTAAACCATTTTTTTAAAAAAAATAAAAACAAAAAAACAAAAAGGATTATTAATTTCTTTTTTCGTTCAGATGGTTTCCATCCCTCAATATTATTATATAGAAATAAATATTTTAATCATTTTTTTTTTTTTTTATTTATTTGTTATAGCTTTACCTTTATTTTTATTTGTTATGAACATATCAGACATATATATATATATATATATATATATATATATTATATAAAAGTTTAATGAATATTTACAAAAATAGTGAATTCATAATGAAAGCTTAAAAGCAACAATAGCAATCAAAAAAACTAATATATGAATATATAGTTACATATATGTATATAAAAATATATATGTATATTTATATATATATATATACATATACAAGAATATAAAAAAAAATCCTTTAATGTTTAAATCATACAATGATTATACTAAAAAATTGATCATACCAGCTTAGCTTAATGCATGCAGTAATGCAGTGCAGTTTATATTAATAAATGTACTGGCCATTTCCTCCAAAGTTACTCAAAAAAGAAACAAAGGATGCATATAATTAGGAGGAAGTTGTGAACAAAGTTATTTTGTAATATCTAAAGCTGTAACTAATTTGTAAGTAAGCTTAGAAGATGTTTAAGATTATGTATACATATATGAACAAATTAAAATTGCACTTTTATTCTTTAAAAAACACAACTATAATATAGTGTAATATAAAATGTGTCTTATATTATATATTAATATATGTATTATCACAATTAATTTATTATTTAGTTAATTAAAATGAAAACAAAAAAATATCAGTGCATTTTATTAATTGAAAATCTCATTATACACATTTTAAAAATTTATTGAAAGGTAAAATTCTTTTAATTGAAGGGAAAAAGTTTCAGAAAATCATTAATACTATATTATAATGTATTGATTGATATACAAATTAAGTTAAGTTTTGACAATGCATTCTAATGTTCTACTTTTTTTCTGTAATATTGCAACTATTATATAAATACATATATATGCATTTAAATTTACTATTATTGTAAATGTTGATAATCATGTTGAATACACTTATATAATTCAGATGATGTATTTAAGCGAAGACAACAACAAAATTATAATAATAATGAAAAAAAAACAAAAATTATACGATATGCCATGAAAAAAAAAAATTGCTTTAAATACTTTTCCGACCCCACATTTTTTATTTAAATTATTTTTTTTTTTATATTTTTATTTTGTGATGTGATTCTGCGTTTGTAGTGATGGTTGTGGTGGTTTCATATCCTTTCTATTGTTGTTGTTATTATTGTCATTATTATTTTTTTTTTCTCATCAAATAGTAATGGTCAAGAAGATATTAAAAAAAAAATGTAGGGGGAAGGGGAGGGGAAGGAATTGACGGTGGTTGATGATAGTGATGGCGTGGCGGTTATAATAGTAGAGGTGGGCAGTGTATACACTCTCACTATAATTTTTTTTTTTTTTTTTTGGCAGAATGAGGTTTTTAAATTTTCTTTAGTGGAAAAAATTTTTTTTTTTTGTACACATAGACATACATACTATACAAGAATAAAAAGAAAATAAATAAACAGTATTAAAAAAAATAAATTTAAAGAGCAGAACAATAACACTTTTTTACCGTTTGTCTTACTGCTTGTCCCTGACTATATATGAGTTCAATTTTGTTGGATGGATGAATTAAATGGACGAATAGATGGATAGATGACTCCTGAAATATGTATAGTATTTTACATACAAATACATATATACATATATATAAAAAGAATTATAGAAAACGAAACATCATACATATTTCATATGTAATTGCTTTCAACTGAATATACACTAGGACCGACGATGAATCGTTGTTAAAAAACAAAAAAAATAAAAAAAAAATGTTGCGCTCCCTGGTCATGACTATAATAATAATATTGATGATGCTGATGATTATGATAGGTATTAATCATGATGATATTTTTAATGTTGACTAGTAGTAGTAGTAGTATAGTAATGGTATAGTGATGATGATGATGATGATTAAATATCCAAAAACTATGTATAATATATTAAAAAAAAAATGTATTGAGTTAAAAAAAAAAAAACTCATTCAGAGAACAAGGAAAAAAAAAATGAATTCACATTTTTTTAAATAATATATATATATATATATATATGTACATATAAATATTTATACATTATAAAAGAGTATATGCCATCAGGGCACCAAATCGCATTTCGCGAAAAATTTTTATTTTATTTGTTTTTTTTTATTATTAAATTTTTTATTTAAATGGCATTACAAAGGTTCTGCTTTTCTCCATTTTTTTTTAGTACTGTTATTTGCGTTTCTTTTTTTTTTTTTTTTTTTTTAAATTCCGTTATATTTATTTATTTTTTTTTTGTTTTATATATATTTTATTTAATTTTTTTTTTCCAATGAATCCTTTTTGTATATATAAGTATAATTGGGTAGTCGTATGTTGTAGATATATATTAACTTATATTAAATATTATATTGTATCTATAAGATATTATATATGTGTATGTAATTAAATTTTTTTTGAACAAAAATAAAAATAACTGGTACAACTAAGTATGGTTAAAATAAAAAACGGATGGAGTTGAAAAAAAAAAATTAAACTATGGTTTAAAAAAAAGTGCTTTAAAGGGGGTAAAAAAAACAAAAAATTTGCTGTAAAAAAAAAAACTATTTAAATGAAATTGGAAAATATTCATTGTTTTTTCTTATTTTTATGTTTTTTTTTTATAATTTTATTGATTTTGTTATCAAGTTATTTTTTATTTTGTGATTTTGATTTGCCGATTCGCGAATAATTTTCTTTTTATTTCTAGAATACACATATGTTTGTATGTGCTTTCTGTTGTCCTTTTTTATTTCCTGTTGTTTTTTTTTTTGTACTGTATATTTTTCCTTTTTATTTTATTTAAATTTTTTTTTTGTTTATAAATTATTTTAATACTGAAATAAAATAAAAAATTCCGTATATTGGCAATTTTTAATTTTTAATTTTTGGGTTTTGTTGTTTTTTGTTTTTTTGGTTTTTGTTGTGACTAGTTCAAATGTTGAATTAAAATCCTGATATTTTTGCAACTATTCTGATGTTTTACTATATCTGTTTACTGATGTGAAACGATATTTGAAATATGTATAAGTATCTTTAGTTTGAAAAGAATTAAATTGAAATATTGCATTATGAGTTTTTGATACAACTATGTAGTACATGTACATATATGTACATATACATGTACACATATGTAAAATATTATTATATTGAATTTTGAATGGAATTTTTTTATAGATTTAATGTATTTCTTTAATTTAATCATGTTTTAATTGCAGTTAAATAGTTTTTCTGAAACTTAAATTTTTTTTTGTATAAGAAGAGAAACTTGGGCAATGTACGGTATAAATAACTACGATTGTATATGCACTTACTTTATTTAACAAGAAAAAGCTTCAAACTCAATTTTATTATTACCATGTTCCTACTTTTTACCGACCGCATACAATTTATGTATAAGGTAGGTATTGTTTTCATACTAAAAATTTGTACCCGAGATTTTGGCAAATATGCACTACTTCGGTGTGGAGAAGGCTGTAAATTTTTTTTTAGAATGATGTCCGTCTGTATGTGTGTGTGTGTGCGTATGCCTATGGGCACGTGTACAGCTTAAACGACTGAGCGGAATTTTTTGTAATTTAATATTTAAGGTTTTGACGTAAATATCACAGATTGGTAAGCTTTTGGAGCAAATCGGACAACCGCAAGTGGTAGTTTACTAGTGTAGGTTTTAAGTTTTTTATGAATATTTCGTAACAGAAAAATTTTAAGTTCAAATTTCATACATATTATTTATAACACGCCATATCAATTTATATGAACAATTTTTTTTTGTTTTTTTTATACCTCTAAAAATTTATATATGTATGCATATATATCTATGCATACTATTTATTCTTTTGTTGATGATATAAAATTAAAACGGTAAAATTTTTGTTAGCAGTTTCAATATTAATCTTACGTTTGTTTTTTATTTGTTACAGTTTTTATTATTTTTTACTTCTAATATTTTTGAATGAAAAGAATAAATAATGTATGATGAATGGATGTATGAATGAATGCACATATATTTTTACGATTTCATTGCTTATTATTGTTATTGAATAAAACAAAATGTTGTTAAATTATTGGAAGTTATTTTGCTTTGATATAAATTATTATGTAAAAAATCTATAAATTTTGGCATTGTACTTTTCGTATAGTGGCGGTCGGTCCTGTGATGGAGACAGCTGATTGTTTTTTATATAAATTATACAGCGCATGCATATGTTTTAATTTTAATGATATAAACTAAAAATTTGACAGCAAACATTATGAGTTTTATTAAAAATTTTACTGTAAATTAGGCTTTCGTTTTTTGTTTTAAGCATGTCAATTATGCAAATATATGGCAAAAGTATATTTTATATACATATTAAAATTTAAAAAAGCTAATAAACTATCGTTTGGTGTTTAAAGATTGAATATATATCTTATAGAACTTGCATTATAACAATTTAAATATAAGACTTTTTCGAACTTCTGTGGGCTACAGCTTTGTAACGGATGAAGCTACAAGAAAAAGTTGTTCTACAAAATTAAATTTTTTTGCGATGTCTATCCGTAGTTAAAATTCATTGGTTTATTTTAATCAGTGCATCAGTTTTGTAAACAACCAGGTGGACATACAGACTGCTGGTGCCTTACCGCGTAATCCTATTTCCGCTAAACGAAAATTGCCTTCTAAAATTTCGCACTTTGAGAATCGTAAGGTTACGACTGCGAAATTAAAACTTTCATACTGGTGCCCAACTGTGTAACCATTATAAGGGCTTTTTTGCTGCCCTGAGATTTTCGATTTGCAGTGTCAAATTTTCAAATACGATTTTCGTTTAGCGAAAGACAGACAGAGAGACAGACGGACAGAGTGAAACTAATAGGCTTATTTTTTCAAATTTGTTTTGAAAATGTGATAAATATGGGAAAATAAGAAAAAAATATTTAATACTAAACTAACGCGTAAAGCGCGGAAATAAAAATTATTTCTGTTTCACAATAGCTACATTAGCTTTGTGAAGCTAATGATTTCATACTAAATTCATAGTAAATGAATTAGTGAATGTCCTATACTGCTTATTTTTATATTCATATGAATGTATGTTTAAGGGTAAAATAAATTTGCCATTACGTTTGTGACACCTTAAAGGAGCCGAGCTAGATATAGTCTAAAATGCATGGATCGGATCAGAATCGAATTCTGAGTCAATTAAGCCATGTACGTTCGTCCGTAAAAACTAAAGGAGCTGGAATTCTGAAATTTTTATTTTATCACTTTTGTAAAATTATTAGTTTCGCTATTTAAGTCCAGCAACTTCGGCCGGCGGGTTCGGGTAGCTGCCATACAACTTCTCTTTTTAAGTGAAAATAACTTAATGCCTATTAGAGTTAGATATCTGAAATTTTGTGAAAAGATGTCGAGTTGCATGTTAGCAATTTCTCTAAAATTTGATTGTACAAAAGCAGCAGGTTCAGATCTTGAAACTTAATGAAGCTAAAAAAACATGTTTAAGTTTTATGGCAATAACTTTTGTAAAATATGGTTGGATGGGGGCAACAGATTCGAGTAGCTGGCATAGAACTCCAAAATTTACATAAATATATTTCAGTACTTAATTAAGTAAAACATTTGAAATTTTATAAAAGATGATCAAGTTTAACGGAAAACCGAAACAGCATATATTAAGTTCATACTGGTATCCATAAGAGTTGGTACAGTCTACTCTACTTCACTCTTTCTCGTATTTTTTTTTTTTTTGCAAGGGTAGGTGGGAATCTTCGAAATACACTATAAAGTAATGGAACGAGCACGAGTTCTCTATGAGAACTTCGAGGGTAACTTTAACTTACTAAACACTGCCATCATTTTAGGTCTTTAGGTCTCAGTAATAAGTTATATGTCCGTAAGGCTGAAAATTTATTCCAAATTGACGGGAATATTATAAATGAAAGTTGTTAATATTCACCTTGAATCTTTGAACGTTGTGTATCACATATTCACATATCACATGTCACAGGGAACACATATGTAAGTTGGCAGATTGTTCCAAATTAACGATGTTCGTACTGTAAACAAATTTACGTAAGCCGCATTATGCCATCTAAAGTGGAATAAGGGAAAAAATATTTATATAAAAACATGATTTAGAAAGTTCCAATTAATTGTATTAAAAATTATTAGGAATATATAGAAGAATTCTCCTTTTCACTGCACGTTTTTATTAAAAATTTAATGCTAATTATTTCTAATAAAAAAAAAAAAAAAACATTTTAAAAACGTTAAATGTATACATAAAAAATTTTTTTTAGTAAGTATTATGATTATTTTAATATTTTCATTAATATTCTCATGTTTTTTTTTTTTTTTTTTTTATTATTTTTATATAAACAGTACCTATGTATATGCATATAAATTAAAAAAAAAAAAAAAAAACTATGATAGTAATGATGATGTCCTTTAAGTGATAATGATGACAATGATTGAAATTATGATGACGGATGGTATATGAACAATATTATTTTATTTCTTTTATTAATATTTTTTTTTTTTGTTGTTTTGTATGTTATGTGTATTATATTCAATTCAATCAGGTTCGGTTTTTTTTTTTTTTTTTTTTGTGTGGATCGGTTCGGTTAGTTATGAAGTTTCCCTGGTAATTTGTATATATGTAAACAAATAAAGCAAAATGAAAATAAAGGAAAGTAAAAAAAAAAAAAAAAAAAAAAGAATCATTATTATTGACTTGAAACTGGATGAACAGCATCATTCAACATCATCACATACAGCCCAGTAAATGTAAAGCATATTATTTGTTTTTTTTTAAATATTTTTTTTTTTTTTATTATTATTATTCAATGTATTTTTTTTTTTTTATATAATATATTTATTTAACTGTATATTGAGACGACATGAGGACATATTGGATATTATTGAAAGGAAGAATAATTGCAAGGGGAAGGGAAAGAGGTTTTAAAAATGATTTAAGATTCGTGTTTTATTGCATTTCATTTAATTATTTTTGTATTTTTTTTTTTTTGTTTTTTACTTTATTATTGTTATTGAAAATGCAATATATATTATTTTGTACATATACATATGTACATATATATAACTTTATGAAATATTTTTTTTTATGTATGACTGTTTTTGTATATTGCAGGATATAATATTGAATGTAATATTATGCAAAAACAAAAAAAAAAAATTCATTGATGTTATTCTTAATTTATAATTAATTTATGTATTGCGCTACAAAAAAAAAAAAAAATTAAATCAAAAAGAATGGATAAAAATTGCATTCAAAAAAAAACAAAAAGAACGTGGACTGTTTTTTTTTTTTCCTTTTTGTATGATGTAAATACATATATCAATAAATTTGTTTTTTTTTTTTTTACATTATTTTTACCTTAATATTTTTTTTTTTTTTCGTTTATTGTTAATTTTAAAAACATAAAAAAAAATTCTTTATTTTTTCAATTTTTTATTTTTGGATTTTTCGGAAAAAAAAAAAAAAAAAAAAACACATGGAAGTATTTATTGGTTAGTTGAAATCATTTATGGGCGGTGTTACAATTTTATTTTCACTCCAAACAAAACACACAAAAAAAAAAAAATGCAAAAAATTTTTTGTGCGTCCCATATTCTTTTTATTTATGTATTTAATTATTTTCACATTTTTCATTAATCTGAAGTATTATTAATGATGCCAAAGTCCAACAATATTATTAACATTTATTTATTATTACGGATACAATTTGTGCATTTCATTTGCATATGTATGTTGTTTTTTTTTTTTTTTTTTTTTTTAGATTGTACGCAATTATATATTTACACATATTCTCCAAATTTTGTTTTTTTTTTTTTATTAAGTTAACGGATCTAACGAATTAATAAGGGGCATCCTTAGATTTTTTAAATAATTTTAATTTTTCCTAATATTTTCATTTTGCATCCAAACAAATCAAAATTAAGAATAGTTCCCTTACAGTTAAATGGATAAAGTTTCTTTGATGAGGTTGATTGTTACTATTACTTTATTAACTTCATTTTTGATTTAAAAACCAAAACAATTGTTTTTAAACTTTTTATTTTTTTTTTTTTTTTCAAATCCTTTTAACTTTTGTCAAGTTCCTGTTTATTTCTTTCTGATGTCCAATATTTTATTATTGCAATTTTACTTTCCATTACAAAAATAATTTTGTTATCTAACTGTAACTTTTTTGTGTTTTCCATTTTTAATTAGATAACATTTTTGATTTGTTTACCTATCAAAAATGTTTTATCATTTCTTTAAAATTTAAAAAAAAAAATTTAAAATATTAAAATGAGAACCTGAAAAGTCTTCTTAAACCTTCTTTTATTACAACTATGAATACCTTTCAATTACCTTTTATGCTTTATTTTGAGTTTTAAATTTAGTTAAAATTCCAAATAAAAGAAAAACAAAAATCGAATTTATGCAGTACTGTTGGTTTGTTTTTTTTTTTTTTTTTTATAGTTAAAAGGAAAAGCGATCAAATGAAAAATGAAAAAATAAAAATGAATATAAGAGCTGATGTTATTTCTGTATTTTTTTGTTTTGTTTGATTTTTCTCCATTGTATTGCGTAACAAAAAAAAAAAAAAAACAATTTTTGTTTGAATGTTAGAACAAAAGATTTACAATTTTTTTTTTGATTTTCATTTGGAATATAAAACTTTAAAAATTTTTATTGAAAATTTTATTTTTAAATGAAAATTAAAGATAAAAAACACTAAAACTTGATTAATGTACAAATCAAATTATACAACTATAATCAGTCTAACGTGTAACTACATTTTAAATTGTATTAAACAATGAAATATTTAAACTTAAAAAAAAAAAAGTTAATTAGGTATTTTATGCGTATTAAAAAAAAAAAACTTATTAACAAACACAAAGAAAAATTGAAAAATGTACTGACTAAAAATCAATAACTAAACATAAATTGAGGTTCTTGACAACGTATTCATTATTCAGTATTTCAAGCAACATGTTATCGTTAACGTGGGAACAATGTAGGCTTAAGGGTAGGATAAAATACTTTTTTTTTTTTTTTTTTTTTTAAATAAGTAAAATTCAATCTTAAAATAATGGAAATTAAAGATATTTTCTTTTTAATAGTACCTATACGACTCATACTTTACAAAAAAAAAAAGTTTATTCAATGATCTCCAGGTAAAGAATGGTCCAAACAAATATTTTCGGACTCTTTATCGAATGCGTACATAATATAATATTGTTTCAAAAAAAGTAAATTTAATTTTTCGTTTAGATCACCAATTAATTCTATTTTAAAAAATCGATAAACCATATATGTATTTATAGATCAATAGAAAACTATCTAAAGATTTATTTATTGTATTTTTAAATTTTTTTTTTTTTTTAATATACATACTAAGATTTTATATTATTTCATCATCAGGTGATAGGTATATATAAGATGTATCCTATTTTATTTATTTATTCTTTTTTAAAATTTATACTCGATAAGTTTTAAAAAATTCCAATTTATTATGTATGAATACGTATTTTTAGTTCTTTGACCGTCGAATCAAATTTATTATACCATTCGAATTTTATAAATCAATTGCAAATGAATGGTATTAAAACATGTTAAAAATTAAACTGGCAAAAAAAAAAAAACAAGATGCACGTTATTTTCTTTTTTTTATTGCAGTAAAAACAAAATAGAAAATTTTGTTGTATAGAGAAGAGTATAGAAGTAGTAAAAAAGAAGTTATTCTATCGTTATTGTCAGCATCAGCTGAAAGAAAATGTATTTTTTTTTTTTTTTGTTTAGTGGAAATTTCCATGTATGCATAAAATACGAAAAGCATACATAGATCTTTTTATTTTTTTTTTTTTTTATATTTAACCATCATTTATAACTGAACATTGTATAGTTAAAAAAAAAATAAAAAAATACTAACCATCATCATACTACTATTGACTGAACTGTGTTAACTATTCTGAAAAAAAAAAAAAATCTATATATGTACATATATGTATATGCTGCAACAAACTATTTCTACTCAAGCATCATTTTTGTCAAACTTTAAAGCAACAGCAGCAGAACAAAAAGAAAAAAATTCAAAGCAAAAAACAAAACTACCCGATCATTCGGGTTCGAAAAAAAAAATTCATTTGTTTTTTTTTTATTTGTCTTTTTTTTGTTTTTTTCTAGTCAAAGAAAAAAAAAAAAAATATTTCATTTCATTTTTACTCGGTTCTATTAAAAAAAAATCCATCTTTTTTTTTTGTTTTTCCTTTCAATCTAAAATGAAATGTTTATCCATACAGCACTATTGGGGTTATTTTCTATTTCATTCATACATTCTAAATTTGTACTATCTATGAATTTTTTTTTTGTTTTCTTTTTTTTTATTTATAGAGAATAATATCTAGGTATTCTTTATAAGGGTAGTTAACGGGCAACAAAAAAAAAAAAATTGTAAAATTTGAAAAAAAAAAAAGCAAACGATACGAGGTGTGGTGGGCGCGTTTGTTAAAAAAATATAGTTAGCTCCCGTTGATCCGCAATATATAAAATTCAAAAATTCACTATTATCATACCGTCTCTAAAATTTATCATTAAATAAGAAAATGAAAAATAAAACAAAAAACCGATATTCACCTGCTTGCTCCCCGCCCCGCTATAGGATTTAACACGAAAATAAAAATAATAAAAAGAAAAACAAGAAAACATATAGTGAATCATAATTCGTTTTTGCTATTTGCAAAAAAGAAAAATTATATATATATATATTTTTTTTGTTGTTTTCTTTTATGATTTCTAATTTTTTGTTTTGTTTTTTTGTCATTTTTTCATCAAGGTATGCAATTTTTATTGAAGATTAAAATAGCAAAAAAAAAAAAAAAAATTTCAAATAAATATGATGGAATACTAATATCTATATACATAGACATAATTCCATATATGCAAATGGAATTATACACTATCTATGCATTTACAGTACATGGTGTAAGTATGTAGTATGTCATAAAAATATGATATATTCGACATTTAAATGTACAGAATAGCACATGTGGAGATCTATTAATTGTACAGGCATACATAATTACATATTTTTATTATATTAATTTACACATACATATACATGTGTATAAATGTTTATATTGTAATGTAAATACATACTTATATTTTCGCGAATAACGATTTTTTTTTATATGTGCATACATGCATGCATACATAGATACATATTTATTTTTCATATTAAATTTATTCTTGAATTTAATTTGAAAAAATAAAAAAAATTTTGAAATTATATTAAATTAAAAATTAAATGCATACACATACATATATAAAAAAAAATTTTATATGAATTTGTAATATTTTGCAAACATAAAAAAAAAAAATAAATTTTGTATTAATGAAAATTATTAAAAAAAATATTATTATTTTTTTTTTTCAAATTCAATTAAATTATTTTTCAATATCCTTTAGGATGTATTAAAATTTTATACATATATATTTTGGTTGTTGGTGTATTGATATTTACATGGGGTGTTAAATATTTGATAGAAATGTCATGTATTATATGCTTTTTTCATTCGTGTCATTCCTGCACCTTTAGTTGTTTTCTATTTCCTAACTTTTTAAATTTTGTTCAACCAAAAACATATAGGCAACAAATTATATTGTAGTTGTCAATTAACCCAATAGTAAATTTTTTTTTCGCAATTTAATTTTTTTATTTGATTTTTCTTTTTTTCATCTTATTTTTAACTTTATTTTTGAGGTTGCGTTGTTCATGAATGAAAAAATTTTGTTTTAGATCTAGAATAAATAATAGATGGCCCAAAATCTTCTTAATTTTTTTTTATCGTGAAAGGATATATATCGTAAAGGATTAGTGTAACAAAATATTAAAGAAAAAAATCTTAACAACATAATTTTATTTAGTCCGTTAAAAAAATAAAATAAAATATTGAAAATAGAAGTGTCCTACAAAAAAAAATAAAAAAATTTAACAAATAAAACTGTAAATTAAATATACTTTTTTTAAATGCATTTTTCTGCCACATAAAGGAAATTACACAGCCTTTCCTTTTCAGGCGTGACTGTACATGTTGTGAGGGGGAATTACTCTTACGACGTGTGTAGGATTCGAACCCACACTTCCTCGATGTTTACAGCGTATTTTTTACGCTCATACCCCTTAGGCCCTTAAATATTTTGTTTTAATTTTTTAGATTAAATTTTGCTTTTTGTAAGAAAATAAATCTTAACATACTTGTAACTACTAGAAATAAACGAATATTAATTTTTAATTAAAGAAAATATGTTATGTTTAATACCACTTGATACAAAAGCGTATAAAATATGCTGAAAACACCGAGGTAGTGGAATCCTCCCTTACGGTATTTACAGCCGCAGCTGGAAAGGAAAGACTGTCTAATTCCCTTGTCACATTTATGTGATAAGAGAATAAACTAAAAAAAAAAATCCTCTTATTGTCAGCCGACTTAAAGATGTAGTATTTTTTAACAATATAAACATATGTTCAAGGGTATAATAAATTTACGATTATGTTTGTGACACTTTAAAGAAGTCGAACTAGATATAGACTCAAGTGAAGGGATCGGATCATCATAGATATAGACTCAAGTGAAGTGAAGCGGATCGAATTCTGAGTCGATTAAGCCATGTACGTGTATCCGTCCGTACGATAACTTAAAAAATAATAGAGCTAAGATTCTGAAATTTTTATCACTTCACTTTTGAAAAATTATTAGTTTCGCTATTTAAATCAAGCAAGTTCGGCAGCCGGGTTCGAGTAGCTATCACAACTTCTTTCTTTACATGTAAACACATCAATGTCTAAGTTATAGGTATCTGAGATTTTGTGAAAAGATATCAAGTGGCATGCTAATAAATGAAAATTGCAAAATTTAGTTGTGCTGGTGCAACAGGTTCGGGAAACTGCCATACAATTTCTCTTTTTATTTTGGAAATTTGTTTTATAGTGAAAATCTATTAATGATATTAAAATGTTTGTCCTTTCCTTTTAATTGGTTTGATTTGTCGAAAACTAATGAAATTATTAAATTTAAAATAAAATCCGTTCTCAGTTCTCTTCATTTTAACATTTCTTCATTTTAATTTAAATTGCAGGATTAAAGTTATAAAGGTAACCTAAATTTAATTATATTAACAAAACTAAATATTCCTATATGTGGCGGGGATGTACCACATAAAATTCGACACCACAAAAATTAAAAATAACACAAATAAAACACAAGGCCCTCTATAGTATAAAATATTATAATAATTTTTTGAATTTTTGTAGAATATAACGGAGAAATATATACATATATGTATACATATTTTTAATAAGACCACGAATAACAATCTTAAACGGTCTGTGAGGGGAAAGCTCAATATTAGGCTTAAAATTTACCACGATATTAGAATTTTACTTGCAGTTTTGTGGGGAAAAAATAGTAGGCCTATTTTAAATCCCTTGATTTTATGAACTCGAAAAATACTGTTTTTTAAAATTAATCTTTTCTACGTCATCTGAATTATTAAGATTTGAAAAATATTAACATTTTAGTTTAAAAATATCAATTCATAAAAATCCTTTTCCAATAATCTTTCTTTATTCTTTTTACGAAATTTGAAAAGGTGCGCAAAAAGAAAAATATATGGAAAAGACTTAAAAGTAAATGTTTTAAATATTAAGTTAAATTTATAATTTGAAATCTGCATTTTGATATGAAAAAGATTCAAATTTTACTTCAATATGTCGGTATACTTTAGTAAATATTTCATAGGTAACGATAACTTATTACGAAAATTGACACAATTGAACATTTTTCGTTGTTATTTTTAAAAACTTTCCGTCACAATTTTTTTCAAAATTTTGCACTAATTTAAAAGTTTTCTTTTCTACACTATTTCAAAAGTGCCGGTTTTTTAATATTGTTAGTCGTGTCTAAGACTAAAGGATTGCCTTAAATAAACAATCTGCAACAAATAACAAGTCTGTTACATTACTTATTCTAAATCATGAAATTATTTATTTATTGACTCCGGTTTCCGATATCTTTACACGTATAGCACACAACTTTACATTATGTTTAGGTAAAACGGTTAAACACCGTTGAAATGGAATATAATTTTTTATGTAATGGTAGAGTTTTTACTCGTTTCGTTACTTCGCGTTATTTTTATTATGATTTTTGATTAACACTTAGCATATCACGCCATTCATATTTGAATGGTAGTTGAGTTTCATATGGCACCATATTATTCAAATATGAATGACGGAATTGTTTTACTTTAGATATATTAGGTCATTTGTATTTTGTAAGCGTGCCGACGACATGGGTTTTGTTTTCCCAAATCGGAACTGATGTAAAAATAATCGCCAACAAGTATACAATCTTCTTCCTTTATTTAAAAGATTGCATTGTTTTTCTGAAATATGCATCATGCACAGTAAAATCTAAAATAAATTTCTCGACATTACAGTAGCTGGAACACTCTATTTGCCTTTGACTTGTCAATAATTTGTAATCGAGTCTACTAAAATTTGTTAAAAATCTTGTGGAAGTGCTACTAACTAACTTTAAACAAAAAATAAAACCAATAGATATAAAAAATTTTAAGCCTTGAACTTCACGGAAATTTTTGGAAAAGTGGCTTGGGCATGCAATGTGTTTATGTAGTTATAATCAAAACATTATTTTGACACTTACACATACAATTACAAAAATGTTTATATTTAAATCTACTACTTAATTTATTGTATTTAATTGTATTAATTGTATATTGGTTTAGTATAGTCTAATCATATGTTTTTTTTTTTTGAAAAGCGTTATTTGATCGATCTATTTGATCATGAAAAATCTATTATTAATCAAAAAGTTGAAGGAATTATGTTTTAACTTAATTGTTAGTTAGTTTTGTGAAGAAAAAGATTCAATAGACTGTTATAGATTACCGGATTAGAAGTCCTGAGATCAAATAAGTATTTTAATGATTTTTTTTTGTTGTTTTGTTTTTTTTTTTTTTGTTATTCATTCATTTTTATTACGTTACTACATTCGTTTGGTAGCCTGTTGTTGTATGTATTTTTCTAAAGGCATAAAATATTTTTTCGAATATTATGTACTTTTGTATTAAAAAACATTTTTTTTTTTTTTTTTTGTTTTTTAACTAATAAAATACACAACACAATATATACATATGTATGTTTCTTTATTCTTGCAATGGTAACCGATATTTTTAGCCTGAATGATTTCAAATGAATTTCAAAATAGACAAAAAAAAAAAAAGAAAAACAAGAGTATCACAAGACTCAGGACAGGACATTCTAATAAAAAAAAAAATTTTTTTTTTTTTTTGTTTGGATAGTTGCTGAGTTTCGATAAAACATTTTGTTTTTCAGCTTTTCCGTTTTTGGTGGATCTATAAAAGGAAAGAAAGAGAAAAAAATATGAATAGAAGAGAATTATGATTTTATTTATTATTATTTTTTTTTTTTGTTTTTTTCTATACCTTATTTGTGAAACATTGACGTGATAGATATAAAAGTGATATGGTAAATTTGGGGTAATGGGTATGATGTATTAAGCTTTTTAGAATTTATATTTATTATTGTTATATTTTTTTTTGCTTTTTTGTTTTTCGTTTTTTTTGGAAATTTTTAAATTTATTTTTGTTTATTCCGTATTTGCTCGCATGTTTTCTAGATTTTAAATTAAACTCAGAAATACATTTCTATAGTTTAATTTATAAACGTTTTGCTTAAGTTGCTTTTGAATCGTTATTTTTTTGTAAAAACTTTTTTAAGTATTATATAAAAAGAGAGAAGAAGAGTAATTCATTTATATGAACAAACAACTTATATTATACGCACTTTTAGTATATATATATATATATAATGTGTATATATTGTAATTTCAGTAATATTTAAAAAAAAATTGTGTTAGTTTTAGTTTTAATTGATTGTTTCTTGGACGGTCTTTGATCTAACTTTGATTATCTCAATATACTACATTGATTCTTTAACTCACAATCATCTTTTTTTTTCTGTAACAATTATATCATAAATTTAGCGAATCTTAAATTTTTTCTTTCAATTAAAATTTTTAAAGATTTTTTAATAAGTGTCACTGGATTATATTATGATGATATGCAAAAAGGGATTAAATATTAAAAGAAAAGGTTTCAAAAAATCAATGCAAGATTTTTATATAGATATGTATTTATATTTATTTTTTTTATTTTGTTTTAGCGTGTTTTAGCGTTAAAGGAGTTAAACTTTCCATTGAGAATGATGCTAAATTTTAGTTTTAACGAGTTTTATTTCCTACTAAATCGTAGTTAAGTTGTAATTTTTAAAAATTCTTAATTAGTAACATGAACTATAAATAGTAATTTGCATCCTTTTACCAATGGGGTAATAATGCGAGTGGTAAGAATTTTTAAATTCGAAATTCATAAAATAAAAATAACTGTAAATTAATATGATCTATATATATGATGTGGATATATGTATATCATATAATAGTTAATCGTATCGAATAGTGTTTTCTTTTTTTAGGTATAGCTAAGTGCAAATTCGAACATAAAAAATTATATACAAAATGTTTACATCCTTATAAATTTGAATTCTAAAACTTGCGTACTTAAAGCATTTTAAAAAATGATGTATAAAGAAGTTTTATAATACACACCGTTCTTTCTTTAAGAGAGTTTTTTTTTTAAACGGATTACATCTCTCAAAATTGTATGTTTTAAGCTTTAAGTATTTGTGAAATACGCGGATGGATTGAAATACGTGGTTATTGCAAATTTAAATATTTTATTTAACAAATACAATAATGTTTCCACGTCAGTTCAATAAAATAGTCTGAAGAACTTTCTTTAGATAGTTACATATTTCATTGACCCTTTTTTTTGCCACTCAAGGAGATCCTCTTCGAAACTCATTTTTGAATAAAATCTATCCATTGCATTTTAATTTAAGTGTTACATATCAATTTGTGCTAAACTTTTGTAAAAAGATAAAGCGATAAGCAGTCAGATATACACCAACTCGAAACTAATAAGTACATTTTTCCAAATTGTTTTATTTTTCAAAATGTGCTAAAAATGAAAATAACGTAAAAAAGAAAAAAAATAGAAAAACTAAACTAAAAAATATTTTTAATGGAAATGCTTAAGTCTTTACCTAGTCTAACTTCTGTTATATGGGATGATGGATCATATGAATAAAATATAAATACATATATTATATATAGATTTCAAGTGTTTTATATATATTGTATTTACTTTGATGAAATATTTATATGAAGTTATTGCAACCCTTAACTCATTTTGTTTTTTTTTTTCGTTTCATTTTCGTTGATGATTACTTTATTGATCTGAACTAAACTGAATCTATAAAAACAATATTTATAGACAAGTGGGGATGATTTTAAATGCTTTTTTTTTTGTTTTATACTTTTTATTTTTTTTTTTGCTTAAAAAAATGTTAGAACAAAATATTAATCCGCCTTTTTTAATAAGTTTTTTTTTTTTTTTCGTTTTAAATCAAAAAAATTTTAATCTTGATACCAATTTTTTATTTTTTTTTTTATTTTACAGCTGGAGTATATATCTAAAACTTAAAAATTGAATAATAGATTATTATTTTAAGCCTCTAAATATATTTATATAAATTTTATGCATTTGTTTATAAAATATGCAATGTATATATATCATCCGTATATTTTTATAAAAACAATCCAAAGACTTTTAACATTTTTAAGATAATTCAAAATCAATTTGTTGCATTTTCATGCAATTTGAATTTATTTAATTTTTTTTTTCATTATTTCTTTAAGTGATTTTTGATTGAAAGTGAATTTATGTTGCATCTACAGAATATGTAATCAATAAATCCAATAAGTATACATTTTTTCTTATTAAAATAAAATAATTTTTGCTTAATTTTAATTTGACAATTTTTTAATTTTGAAAACCTCTGATTTATTACTAATAATGAAATATTAATTTCATTAAAGTCTTAATAATTTTTGGACCTTTAAATAATATTTCAAATCTTTAGTTTAGTTTAGTTGAAAAGACATAGTAAATCTAAATCTTGACAATAAAATATTTACATTTTAATATTTTAAAAATCGTTAAATTGAAAAAAAAAAAAAATCAAATTTTACATTTTCATTTTTCAACAAATAGTTTTAGAAAATTCAATTTCTTTTTAAGAAAAGTTTTTCATTTTCCTTTTTGCTTTAAAACATTTGAAGTTCATGCAATTAAAAGAAATAACTCGAAAGTTAATTTTCCATTTTTTTCATTTCGATATTTCAATCATATTAATATTAATATTTGCTCTTGTGCTAATATTTAATGTATAAGTACTGCAAAAAAAAATAATAAAATATTTGTTGTTATTATTTTTTGTACTAATTTTAAAATGAAAAACTTATTGACTAAAACTATTAAAATTGGTTGCCATTTGGCAAAATTTATACTCATTTATATTAAAAATCAATTTGCTTAAGTATACAAATAAGTTTTAATTATTTTATTTTTTTTTTTTTTTCATTCTGTTAAGTTTATTGGGCTCCAATCGGTTTTGAAATATTAATATGGATGTACCATAAGAGGAGATTTAAGAACTTTTTTTTTTTTGGCTCACTTTTAAAGAAATTATTTTAGATAATTGATATATGTGTTTTTAAATTTATATCATTGAATCTTGAAAGTATTACGAAATTGAGTGATGATTAATTTAAGTAATAAGTCATAAAAGCTTAAACTTAGATATAGATAAAAATTCAATTAAAAAACAAAAATTACCTATAAAATTTAAACCATATTGCAAAATCTTAATACTTAAAACTAAATAAAATGAATTAAATTCAAAAGCCAAAATAAGAAAAATTATTGAAATGGAACAGAAATCATTATTCGAATTTATGCGTTATTTGTTTATTTGATAAAAAATAATTAAAATTCTTAAGGTATTAGAATTTCATATTAGGATTATTTTCAATTTATTTCAAATTTAAAATTCTATTGAAAGGTCTTAATTTGCAATATTTCTATAAGAATTTAGTATTTATTTTAGAAATTCTTCGTATCTCAATTTTAATTTTAAATTTTTTACAAAAAATTTGTAGGTAATATAAACTATTTGTCTGTCTAACATTTTATGTTATACGTTAATTATATAGAGTGATAATATTTTACTTTTCATTTGTATATTTTTAGGAACCTTTTTTAATTTGATTTGTAGTAATTACATTATACAGATACATTTTAACTATGTTATTTATTTTTCCTCTTATTTTGTCCTCTATGCAATTTTTTTAATTAAAATATTCTACAAATTATGTATTTTTTTTCAATATAAGTCTTTTAATTTGTCACAATAATAAAATAATAGTACTCTTTTATCGGATATTAAGGCAATTTCTACTCCTTTTTCGACTATTAAGGAGATTTTTGGATTAATAAACACTACTGTTAATTTATGTAATGATATTTATTTTGCGTATTGGTAAAAGGGAAAAACGCTTCTTCAGAAATTTTCCTTCCAATTTTAAATGCTTGACATTTGCTGTTAATATGAACCCGCACTACTTTGTTTAAGACGCCACGTACCTAACCTTTCGATCACAAATATTCTTTTTTTTATTTATTTATTTGTTTATTTATTTCATCTGGTACTGTATAATTTATTATTATTTATTATTATTAGGGCCTTTTGGGTACACCTTTTTTTTTTTTTTTTTAATATTACATACAATGCAATATTATTGAACCATTGGCTTCTACTACATCGGCTACTAAGGCCATTATAGGTTTTTATAATATTATTAGACTATAATTATATACTAATTACTAATATTATTTATTTTGTTTATATTATATACTATATATTTGGTCGTAAGGGGTTGGGTACTCCTTTTTATTTTGAAATTAAAGAAATTTGCAATTTGGAAATTTTGCATACTTTTAGGATCAAACAATGATGTTACATTTTTGGTAAGTTTCAAGTTATTATTTTGACGGTATAATTTTACTTTGGTTTTTCTTTTCTTGTTTTTGAAGCAAATATTTTTCAACAATATGTTTGTTTTAAAAGTTGAAATTTTCAAACTAAAATGCATTTCCAACTGAACAAAAAAGAAAAAATTGCTAAGAACAAAAATAAAAACAGCAAAAAAAAAAAAAAAAATAGGAACTTTTCCAAGAAAAATATTTTTTAAATCCAATTTGTTCTTTTTCTTTCTATTTGATATTCATCTTTTCGTAATAGTACAAACAAGTTATTTACGATTTGGTATCCTGCTTCCTTGATTTTTTATGATTTCCCTTTTTATCCGGATGTGGGAGTTCTAGAAAAAATATTGAATTTTTTTTTTCTTTTTTTGTTTTTAAATCGGTATTCATGATGCCTTTTTTTCTATCATGTATATTAATACATACTTATGTAAAGTTGCCTTTGCGTTATGATTATAATCACCGTCGCCGTCGTCGTCATCGTCATATATTAAAAGAACATATCTACTCTTTAAATTTGTTTTCGTTACATATTTGCATGCACAATAAAGAAAATATAAAAAAGAAAAACAAGACGAATATGATAAAAATAAAAGAAAAATGATAAGAAAACAAAAATAGAAAAAACTTCTTTAATGCTTCATTGAAGCCGAAAAGGATATTCAATATTTTTTTCCTGCAGGAAATAATATTTTTAAAGGATTTAAAAATTGATTGTTTTTCTTATTTTATTTTTCTGCTAAAATAAGAATAGTAATATTTATTTTTTGTTTTTTGAAGGCCGAACATTGTTTTTATAGCACAAAAATTTTTTTATGATGGTAATGTAGATATTAAATATTACAGAACATTAGAATATTAGTAGGTGTATGAACTTATAATTTTATTTTATTTTATGGGAGTTTTCATGTTTTTATTTTATTTTTATTCTCATTATTTTTGTTTTTTTTTATTTTTTTTATATTTTTTTTATATTTTGAAAAGAAATCAACAAATATTTCAATATGATTATGGGTTATGAAACTGTCTGTTTTCTATTTATTTATATATTTAGCAAAAATAATAAATATATTCAAAAAAAAAAAAAATAGGAAATGAAAATAGAATAAAAAATTATTTATATTTAAATTTCATATATTTAATATAGTGAAAAGATTCAATTTCTTATCTGCAGAATTTTATTTAAGTAAATAAAAATTCATAAACTTTAAAGAAGTTAATACTTTAAAATTTAAATAATTACAGTAAAAACTTTAAATATTATTAAAACAAAAAATATTTTGAATAAATTAGAATGTATCTTAAATCTAGAAAATAAAACTTAAGATTTTAAATTTAAATTTTATGTAACATATTTTACTAAAAAAACCATTTAATAAACAAAATGTTCAATTATAATTTTAGCTCCAAGTATCATCACTATAAAATTCTTGTTTATATAACAGTTTTTAGTAAAAATTTAAAACTTTAAAGCTTATCCTTCAAATTTTTTAATAAAATAATCGAGCAAAAAAAAAATATATCTACTGTTATTGATTTTTTTTCTATTTGACAATTCCTCAAAAAAAAAAAAAAAACAAAAACAAATATAAAACGAGAATATTAAGAAATGAAGAAAATAAAATTGCAAAAAAAAAAAAATAATTAAAAAGTTGGCTATTCATTTACAAATACATATATTTCCATCAATTTGCATATGGTACTAGTAATGATAATAGTGGTATGTTAAAGATGCAATTTTCAAATGCAGTGAAAAAAAAAAAAATATAAAAAACAAATATAAAAACTCGTCTTCAAATAAGTTCAAATTTCGACCCAGTTTCAATTAATACAAAAAAAAAAAAAACAAAAAAAGAAAAAAATAATCAGAAAAGAATAAAAAAAAGTACAACATCTATTCTGTTTTCTTTTATTTTCTATTCTGGTGAATGTTATATTATTTGTTTCCTTTTTGTGTATGTGTTGACTTGAATCTGACCTTTAAACAACAATTTTCCCTCACGCATTTTTTCTCTAGCAAAGTTGTTGTTTTTTTTTCTACCAGAGATTTTTTGTTCATCAACATCATTAATATTTCCGTCTATGCAAGTGTTTTGTTGTTTATTTGTTTTTTTTTTTTTTTTTTTTTTTCCAATTCCTTGATCTTAGTTACTGAATTTTTTAAAATTTAGAATGCACAATAACTGCATATATGTATAACAAAGCAAAAAATACAATGATAATAAAAACACGCAAAGCATAATAATAAAATCGGACGAACAGTAAAATACCGTGTATGTTGTATATATGCAAAATATTAGAATAACAAAAAAAACTGAAAAGTGTGCATGAAAGAAATGCGTTTTATCGTTTTTTTTTTTCTTTTGTATCTCGTTTTCTCTTTTTTTTTCTATTTTCTTTTTTTAATTTCTTTCATTTTATTGAAATGGACAGAGTTTTTACAAAAAATTTACTTTTTAATAATCGCATTCAATATTGATATTGTTGTTTTTTGTTGTGCAATATGTATATGTAAGGTTCAAAGTGTATGGTATATGCTAACTGTACATATTTGTGAATTATTGCTTTGGTAAAATATTCATTATTAGAAAACTAGAAAAATACTATACATATTTTTACCAATCTCTTTTAATTTTTATAAAAAAAAAAAAAAAAAAATAGGAATTTGGTTGCTCACTCTTCTTCTTTGCATTTTCTATTTTGTTTTCTTTTTTTGCACGATAATAATCAAAAAAAAAAAAAAAATGAAATAGATTTGATAACGGGCTCTAAAGGTTTCCTTCTTATATATTCAGTATATGTATATATACAATTTTTAGTTGTTATCGGTACAATTTTATAAATTGCTTATTGTTTATCAGTTGTATTTTATAATTAAGTAAGAGCGAAAAATATTTACATACAATATTTATACCAGTCAAATGTACGACAGTCTTGGACAAACAGATTACTTCAGTTATAAACAATTGTGAAATTTTGAGTTTAATCAATACTTCTTAAATACTGTAACTATTATATATATAGTGATTTGTCGACTTAGGTGTCCGGTGATGCACAAAACTGATGTCTGGTGATGAAAAAAACTT
The DNA here is from genome assembly GCA_947095535.1 of Poecilobothrus nobilitatus. Classification (NCBI taxonomy): domain Eukaryota; kingdom Metazoa; phylum Arthropoda; class Insecta; order Diptera; family Dolichopodidae; genus Poecilobothrus; species Poecilobothrus nobilitatus. The sequence goes on from OX352774.1 coordinate 172,573,060, forward strand.
ATTACAGGACAAGTAATGAAGTAACTTTCTAATTTAAAAATTTTGATAAACCATATTAAACATCAATATGATGTGATTCTAAACTTAGAGCTGCTATGTAATGATTTACTTTTCGAAAGAATTATCACAAAACTATTAAAATAGAGTTAAGCCATTTTTCTTTTGGATGTAGATCATTTGTGAGAAGCATTGAATTGTAATTTGTTTAATTTGATTTATGCCATAATGTTTAACCCGTTTCAGTTATTTAAATTATTTTGTGTAAATATATTCTTGAATGTACAAAAACTCGATTTTTTTACTTTTAAAATCTTTTTGGATGCAAAATCCTGAATCTAGAAAATATCTAGAATTTTATATAAGTAAATAAATAAAAAATATAATCTAAAATATTTGAAAAATTGGTGTTGTTGTTTTAAGGTTGGATACAGAACTTTTTTTTACTGGGAATTTAAGTTGACAAGAATATCAGTTTTCAAAATTACATATTGGTCAGCACCAATATATTTTGTTGTGATTTTGTTTTGATTTGCTATATAGCGTACTTTATAATTTTGAAGGTAACTAAATAAATACAATAATAAAATTAAAGGAAATTCGATTTTAGTTTTTATTTCTTCAAAATATTTTCTTTTCAAGATTTTGTCTACAAAAAATTTACTTCTATATATTTTTTTTAAATATTTTATTACAAAAAATATTTTAATTATCAAGAAGTTTTTTTTTTGGTTCAAGATATTAGAGGGCTATTCATAAATTATACAATTATATACGAAGATAATAACGTTTTAAAAAAACAAAATCTTAAATGAAAAAATCTAGAATTTTATGTAGAAAACAAATACTTTTTCTAAGATTTATGAAAATTTGTTTTTTTACATTTTATAGTTGGTTATTTCAATATTGTATACATTTAGCGACAGTTTGAATATGACATCACCCAGTATTTTAAATGCTTTTGTTCTGTAATAAGCAAAGCAAAAAATAATTAAAAGGGATTTTAGAGTTACTTCCAAAATCAGGACTTTGCGCTTTTTCAAGGATTTGTATATATATGTATGTACAAGATCCTGAATTAGAATGGATAGTCGATTATAAAATCAAGGTTATATGGTTTTCGCAGAGTATATATATAAATATCAGTTTTTAAAATTCAATACTGAGCAAATATATATATATTTCCTTTTGTGCTTTTGTTTTGATTTGTTAATTTGTAATATTGTACGTGATACTCTAACTAAGTACAACATTTAAATTCAAAAGAAATTCAAGAAAGTTTTGGTTTTTTCAGTTCCAAGAAAATTCGAATTTTATTTTTCGAGACTTGATCTCAAAAAGTTTTTGGCTTTCAAGATTTTTTTTATACCGTAGTTGATCCAATATAAGGTAAAAGTGGGTATAGTTGAGAGGTGTTGGTATAGTGTAGAATCTGCGGTTTTTTTTTTGACAAAATAAGATAATATTAAATGTTCTATGCTTTTATTTTTTTTTAAATGAAAGGTTGAATATTTACACAGATACACAAAAAATAACCATCATTTTATTAATTATAAAAATATAGTCTTTATTTATTCGAGATTTAAAATTTTGCCATTTAGCAAAAGTTTTCTTTTAATTGAAAATTATTAAGAGAATTCACCAAAGTTTTTGTTGATTTTTTACATTTGAAATTAAATAATTTTATAATAAATTAATTATTTGTTATTAAAAAAGTGTATTTTAATTGATTTAATTAAAAAAATCTATTTTTTTTTATTTTAAATATTTTCAATTTGTATCTCCACCATACAAATACATAAATTACTTGAAGTGGGTTTAGTGGATACAATCGCCACTAAACATGAAATTTGGAGTTTTATTTTTAAAAAATAACAATTTAGATCAAAATAAAAAAATTACTAGAAGATTATGTAATTTTGCTAAAATTATTGAATGAACATACAATATTTGTTACCAGAAGACTCCTAATAAGCAATAAAGTTATGAATAATGAGGAATAATATTATCTCCACAATTCATACTTATGTTATCTCCACAATGCATGCATTAAATTTAAGAAGACTATTTTATTTTTCTTTATTTCCTTATAAGTATTTGAATTGTTTTTTTTTTATTAAACTGATATATATATAACTATTAATATTTTTTATGTTAAGTATAAAAATATTTTAAATATTATTTTTTATTTTACTAATAAATATTTTCCAAGCAAAATTACTATATCTGCACTAAACGCTTGTTTTATATATGCATTATTACTATACTTAATAATGTCTCCAGTAAACCCTCATTTGTTTCCTATATCGACTAAACCAGCATTGGATAGTAATATTTAAAATTAAATTAAAAACTAATATAAATTAAAAAATAAAAAACTTAAAAAAAATTAATTTTCTATGTTTGAGAAACTGTCAAAGGCTTGTTAAAAAATTATATCGCCACTATACCCACTTTTACCTGTGACGAATATACATATTCTATTTTTTTTTTTGCGAGGGTAGGTGGGAATCATCGAAAGACACTACAGAGGAGTGAAAACGAGCACGAGTCCTCTATGAGTGTGTGGGCTTTAACTCACTAAACACCTCCACCCTTTTTTGACCAAACAATAGGTTATTCGACCTTTAGTACTAATGTACTGCCAAGTGAGAGGAAGTTGAGTTAGGGAGTGAAAATAGATTTCAAATTGGCAGGTGCATTGTGAACACAGTTGTTTATATTCATCTTGAATCTTTGCACTTTGTAAATGTAATCATCATCAATTCTGGGGAACACATGAGGTGGGAGATGGTTCTACATTCGCGATTTTGGTACTACAAACGAATTTACATAAGCCGAATTATGCCATCTGGGAATTTGAACTACATTTGAAATAACTAATGAAATTCATCACTATAATAATTATCATCATTTTTCATCATCATCATTATCATAACCATGATGATCATCATCATTTGCATGATTCGTTTGTTCATTCTTTAACAGAAATGTTTTTTTCATTTTAAATAGCAAGCTTTTCATTGGATTACTTATTGCACATAATATGCAAAATATAGAGATGGAAAAAAAAAAAATCGGTTATAAATTTTGATAGAATTGATAGATGGATGGATGGATCGGTTTTGTTGTCTTATTTTTTCTAATGTATATGTGTTATATTTACTTGCAAATTGATATAAAAATACGTATAGAATTTTCCTTCAATTTTCTCTTATGGTTTTTTGTTGTTTTGTTATAGAAAATTTTTAGTTTTCTATTGAAAATATAACGCAGTCAAATAGCAATTGTTGAAGAAATAAATTTTAGTTACTACAAAAAAAACAAAAACCCCTAAAAAATAGAAAATAAAATAAAATTCATAAAACATGGCAAAACAAACGACGATTTCTTATAACTTTACGATAGTTTAAAAATGTATATATATATTTATTTCTGTAGAAACTTCTCTATATGTATATGAATGAATGAATGTTAGATTTTTGTATGTATATTTTTGTATATAATTATGTTGTCCATTTTGTGGATGTTCTCTGTAGGTAATGTATAGTTTGTGTAGTCGACATTTAATTTAAAACAACAACATAAAATTTCTAATTTCTGATCATATAGTCTTACCATATAACTTAAATCAATTTGTAGCACATTTTGTTTAAAAAAAATAATTTGGTCTGATTAAAAATTCTAACCGTTCTTACCGTCATTTAATTTACAAAACTTCTGCACCATTTAAAATAGAACAATCAAATTTTTAACTAGGATAGATCTTTGAAAAAAATGCTGGAGCAACTTTTTTTATGTTGCATTCATAACAGTTCCTCAAAATTGGAAAAAGTCCTATTTTAAATTGTGTATATCAGATGTTGATTAAAATTTTTTTAATCTAAAAACGCTTACAATTGGATATTTTTAAGCTTTATAAATCATATCGGTTATAATAAAAATATAATGCAACATTTTGCAATTTAATATTTAAATTTACCGTTATGTGAAAGAAAAGTTTACAAAATTTTTACGCTTTTAGTTAGAATATTGAAATTCTGAGAGAAGAAAGATCTTTTAGAAGTAGCATAATTTACATCAGAATATTTTTGAAGAGCCTATCAGTGGTGAAAATTTAAAAATTTGCTACTTTTAGACACCTGTAAAAATTTTTTCAATGATTATCATTTTATATATATGACTAACAGTTTTTCTTAATTATATATAAAGTTATCTTAAAATCAAAGGCAGTGTCACTTGATTTTTTACAACTTTTTCCATACAAAATTCTAAGAAACATTATAAATGTTTGTGCAAATCACAATATTCTAAATTGGCTTTTTTTTTTTTTTTTGAAAATGTACGCCTGTAAAAATCTTTGGTTTTACATACTGCCTTTGTTTACATTCATTGTAAACGTAGTAGTAAATTTTCTAGATATTTTTCTTTTCATATATACATACATATATACTTTTCAAACTAAAGTCAAACATGTTTTTCATTCTATTCTTCATTTTTAATTTGAATTTGATAAAAAAAATAATGCAAAACAAAAAAAAATCGTAAATGAGTGCAAAAATGGATAAAAAATTGAAAAAGAAAATTGGAAAATTTCATAAATTTTTATCTGCAGAAACGTATACATATACATATGTAACTATAATAGTTGTTATTATTTGCACGTAATCTCATGTAAGTTCATACAATTTTTTTTTTTTGATAAAAATTGAAAGAAATAAAAATAAAAGAGGAAAAAAAAACTTGTAAAAATCATAAAAATTGGTTACAAAATTTTGAATTTATAATTATTTGATTGGTGGATTAAGATTCATGTAAACAAAACAATAGTTTAACCTGAAAAATGTATATTTTTTTTAAAATTAAAATGTCGTTTTTACAGCTGATAATTTAAAATATTAAAATAATGCATTGAAACTATGGCATATTAATTAGGAAATTAATTAAATTTTTTATTCCATAAAATAGGTTTTCCCTTAGGGATGATACAGTGTAAAAATTACAGTAAAACACAAATAATTCAGTGAGACCAAATTTTTTTTTTATTTGAAAGGTTACATTATGTCATTATGTATGGAAAATAACATCATTCAAATGACCACCACAACTTCTCCGTACGAACTGCATTCTGTCAACACAATTTTTCATCACTTTTTCACGTTCAATGTTGATTTTTAATTGTTCAATTGTTGTTGGATTATCAGCATAAAATTGTGACTAAACATATCTCCAAAGAAAGAAATCACAAAATGTTAAATCACACTACCTGGGAGGATAATTAACTGGATCATTTCTTGAGATAATTTCATCATCAAATTTTGTTTTTAATAAATCGATTGTTAAGGTATATAAGGCTGTGTGGCAGTTGGTACCGTCTTGTTGAAACCACATATCTTCCAGATTATTTTCAACAACAGCAGGAAAAAAAATCATTTAGCATTGTTCTGTATCGTTCTCTATTGACTGTTACTCTTCGACCATTTTCTTCAAAGAAATGTATTATCACTACATCAGCATGAATTGCACACCATACAGTGACTTTATCTGGATGTAATGGTGTCTGAAAAGTTTTGTTGGATTTTCATCATTCCAAATTCTGCAATTCTATTTGTTTACATAACCATTTAACCAAAAATGAGCTTCACCACTGAATAAAATTTAAATAATAAAGTATTCACAAATGTCAGTACTCATTTATGGTAAAACAATTTAACAATTTCTAAACGTTGTTGAAGCGTGTATCTTTCCATGATTAAACGATATAGCCTACTGAACACAAATGACATAAGAAATGTCAAAAAATAATACGCAGTATTGTCATTATAGCAATTTTAAATTGTATCATTCCCCTTGGAAAACCCAGTAGTAACAAATAAATGAAATTTGAATAATTTGAAACCAATTGAATAAATCTTTAGAATAAATAAAGGACAAAAGGATTATTATTACGTCTTTATATTAGGAAATATAACCCAATCACTACAAATTTAACGTAACGTACATAACGTATTGTCAACCTATTTCATAAAGTGAAAAATTTCTATAAAAAAATAAATGTCCAAATGTCCAAAAAATAAATGCTGTAAAGAAAAAGTGCTTTATTCCTAACTTAAACTTAAAACTGGAGAATTCTGAAATATTATGGGTATAGACACAGTAAAATATCTTTGAGTAGTTATATCTAGACCAAAGATTTACCTTTAAAATTCATATAAATAAAACAGTAGACAAAATAAATATAGTCACAAGAATTCTTGATCTTTTCATAAATAGAAAATCGATGCTATCTAAAGAAAATAAAATGATTATTATAAAAGTAGTATTTCTACCAATTATTTTTTATGCTTGCCCATTATTTCACGATATTGCAGATTGTCACTTAAAAAAACTACAGATTGCTCAAAATAAAACTTTAAAATCAATGGTTTAATTCATTTCCGTTTATTTATTCAATCGTCTCCGAAAATAAATTCCCTTAGTTTCTGAAACTATAGCAAGGGCTGATTCATTAATCAATAAATGTGATTTTCGGGGATAATAAACTGATCAGAAATTTATTTAAATCAAATTAAAATGTAATTCGTATAATATATGAATATCCAGCTAATGGTGTAGTGCTTAAGACGGGTTGGGTACGAAATTCCAAAAAAAAACATTCCCTTTCCAAAATACCATTTACATAATTCAAAAAAAAAAAAAAATTCGAAAATTCAAAATTTAATGGGAAGCATTTTAAAAAGTGCCGCTATTAACACTCGCTGAACAAAGTATTGGGACTCTATGATTTTGTAACCAACTCTTAAATCGCTCCTAACATCTTTTTAGATACACATTTATTACAATAACAAGCAATTTAAAATAGTGGGGGCTACAACCCCCAAACCGCCCTAAACAAATTTTGGACTCTGATTTTGTAATGAACAACAAAATCCCACCTATTTCTTTTTCTTACATACATATTTCAACAACAATATATTGAATAAAAGGGGAAGCTACAAACAGGCTGACTTAGTCATGCCTGACTTACTCTTTGGATGCTCAAGGAGCATAGGAGTGGAAAAGAAAAAAAAAATATATTAATTAGATTATTAGAATATATTTTCTTTTTTTAGTTTTATTTGTTAGTATAAAGAAACTTCAGGATTAACAGTTTTTTTTGTGTATTTTTCAACTGTATATAGATTTAAGTTAATAGTCTGAAATCTGTAGTACTTATTAAAATATGGTACATAGATATGTAAAACTGTAAATATATTTGGAGTAAATAAATAAATTATATTTAAATTAAATTAAATAATCCAATAATTAGATTGAGATAACCTCTAATTTCATAAATTTAATAGATTTTTCTTCCGCCTTCCATTCTGATTTGTGATTTTGAATCTAAGGATAATAAAATTTTTTTTTAAATTTCATTAAAAATCATTTTATGTACTTAAAACAGTAATAATTTTAATTTAATAAGAAAAGTTTCTTTTATCCAATTCTTATCCTTTAATTACTATTTTGACATTTAAGAAACTGAACAAAAAAGAAATTAAAAAAACAAAAAGGCAGCCTCAAATATTTTACAAACAATAAAAATAAAAAGTAAATTTAAAAATAAAATCTCTTAACAAAAATTCTCTTAAATTTTTAAATACTATTTTTTTTTGTAAAATAAGAAAATCTAAATATCTTCAAATCATAATTCTGTGTAATCTTTTTTCTTTTAATTTACAGTATTTTCAGGATGCTTAAACCCATTGACCTCTATATATATATATATATATATATATATCATAAAATTAAATTTGACCTTTATAATATGAATTGATTGGAAAGTCTATTAAGATTATTATTACGACGATGATGATGATGATAATGATTATCATCTTCATCATTTAAAATAAAAAAAAAAGTATAGAATATATTTATATTCTTATTATTTGCTTTCTCTTTTTGTCATAGCACTGGTTTAGTATAAAATTTACTCCTTGTCATTCTTTATAAAAAAAAAAAAAGAAAAGTTGTTTTTTATTTCGATTCTTATATGATGTCTGAATTATTAAAGATTGATTTAGAATTTTTTTTTTTGTTTGTTTGTTTGTTTATATAAGTACTATAGGTAGTATCTACACATTCAAATCTGAATATTTTATTTTGGTTTTTTTTTTCCATTAGTTTCTTTGTTTTTGTTTCAATTATTTTCAAAATTAAAAGAATACAAAAAAAATTAAAAACGGATAAAAATAGAGAGTTTCAATTTTGGGAAAATTGCATGAATAAAAAAATTAAAAAAATAGTCTACACGTACATATATATATATATAAGATGATTTACATACATACATGTATTATAATGGTAATAGAATATAGAAAAAAAAAAAAAAAATGAAAGAAATCGCCTCCATCATTTCTGTGTTATGAACGATATGTCCAAACTATTCTATACAATTTGTTTTTAATTTTTTTGTTTTTTTTTTTTTTTTGTTTTTTCTTTTCATCTTGTTTTATTATATCTGCAGTAGAATTTATGACCCGTTTTTTTTTTATAGAACATAAGATAGATTTCGTTTATAATGTGTTTATTTTAAAATAATTTTTTAATTTGAATATAAATTATATTTTTAATATATTATTTTAAATGTAGATTCAAAATCCTTCCCACAAAGTCATCCACCTTCCTATTCTAATATTACTTTCGTGAGATATCTGCACTATCTCACTAGCTATTAAATTAACCAAAAAAATTAAATTTTACAAAGAAGATTTGTAGGACTTTAAAAAAATATCGTTTATTTTTTGACTGTTAGTTTTTAAGTTTTTAACCTTTTTATTACTTTTCCCCTAAATGATCGTTACATTATAAATAAATAATTCAGAATTTCTAAGCTTTTAAGAATTTCGTTGACAACATCTAAATACATTATTTTTAAACGATACAAATCGAAATTACAATAATTAGATTGTCTAGATTGAAGATTGTTAGAATATCAAGATTGAAGATTTTGTTTTGTCTCTTAATGATTTTAAATTAATGATCGAAATAATAAATAGGAGTTGTTTATTTTAACAAAATCTAAAATTTAATTCGTTTTATGACAATCTTATTTTTACGTATTTAACGTTTATGATATCAATCTTTCTGCTAAAAGTGAATAATAAATGTTGTTATTCTGCAAAAAAAAAAAAAAAAAAAAAAAAAAAAAATGAAAATTCAAAATAAAAACAACATGTTTTTGTTTTGTTTTTTTGAATAATTCCTTCAACCCACGTTTTAGTTTTTTTTTTTTTTTTCATTTTCCATTTTATTTTTTATATATACAGTTAAAAATACAGAAATGTGTGTATGTATGTACATTTGTGCCATACTGCCATACAACAAATCATACTGGTACTTTACCAGTAGATAGATAGATGGATAAAAAGATAGATAAACAGAATAAATAGATCGATAGATTGACGGATATGTTATATATATGTTTTACTGTGTATATATTATATATACACGTGTATATGTGTTTATTCTCGTTATATAATACAAATATGTAAACATAATACATATATGTTGAAATCTATGTGAGTGTGTGTGTTTGTGAATTAATATAAACAATCAATATAAACATAACAGAGAGTTTATCATTCGGGTTTTTTTTTTTATTCTTGGTATATAGGTATATATGTATATTCGCAATTTGGGTGGAAAAAATACTGATATGTTCAATACAAATAATACGAAAATAAAAATGCAACCTTTAACTGTTTATGCTTACACGAACCAAACCCAAAACACAAAAAAAAAGAAAAGAAATATAAAAAAATAAAAAACAACAAAACTGTAAAATAAAAAAACATTGGTAAAATATTCCTGGGACCCAATTTTTTTGTTCACTTATGCCGTTGGGGTGGTTTTTTTTTATTTTTATTTTTTTTTTCAATATATATTTTGGACACACCGTCATTTCGATTGAATAAAAAAGAAAAATAAATCTTTTTTTTTTGTTAAATAAGGTGAAGTTTGTTAAATTTTTATTTTTTTTTTAAATAATGTATGGATGGATTTTGTATTGAGAACAAAAAAAAAGAGAAGTATATATATATTTTATATCGATATATATATAGATAGATATGTACCCACTCATTCTTCTACTCAATTTCTGTTTAACATTGAGTATTGAGTATTTGTGGAAAATATCTATTATAGCGAATAAACCGTAAAAAAAAAATTCAAAATCAGGATACACAATAGAAACTGATAATGAAAGATCGAAACGAAACGAATACATATATGAAGTACTTTATACACATTTCATTTTGTTGTTATTGTTTATTGTAATTTTATTTCACTATCTGATGATATAAGAGGAATTGTAGAATAATGGGAAATGACTTGGGTGTAGATTTCACAATCATTTTTTTTTAAGTTTTTTTTTTTTTTTTGTAAAAGCACGGAAAACAACAATAACAACAACAAAATAATAATAATGTTCTGATGGAGGTGTATCGCATTATTGAGGAAGAAGAAAAAAAAAAGGAATAAGTATCTAGAAAGTATAAAATCACTCAATATATCATCAATATATTGTATGTACAATATGTATATTATATATTATAGCATATAGGTTTAAGCATATATGTCCATGTATATAGGTACATATATATTTAAAAAAAAAATGTGATTTAAAAACAGATTTTTTTTATTTTGAATTTGGAATTCATAATAATAACATACAAACATACAAACAAACAAATACAAATATTCATATAAACCAAAAACAAAAAACAAAATACGGATTCTGATATATTTCAAATTTTTGTGTGTTGATTTCACAGGAAATACCTGGGATATTTTTTTTTTTTTTTGCCTTTTTATTGTTGACTATATTTTGTCCCTCTTCGCTTTTTGTCTTCTGTAGACTTTTTTTTTTTATTGTTCGATATTTTATTAATTTTTTTCGTCTTTTTTTGTTGCTTTTTGATTTAAAACTTTGTTCTTTTTTTTAAGTTTCAATTTAAATTTTTTCTCCCTACTTTTAATTGGAAATTAAGAAGAAAGTTTTTAATATCAATTTTTTTTTTTTTTTATGCATTTTTAGTATGTGTTTTATACCACATTTTTAGTATGTGGTTTTTTTTTATGGAAGTTTTGATGGAGTTTAAAATCAGATTCAGATTAAAGTAAGATTCTGTGCTAAAAACAAAATTATTAAGTGAGAAATAATTAGAAGTAACAATTTTTTTTTTAAGCACAGCAAAACAAACATAAATTATCAATTCACAAACATTTCTATTCAATTAATCAAAATTGCCTACTTGTACGAAACCTTCAGGAGTTTGTGTATAGTTTTTCCATTTGAAGGGAAACAAACTAACGTCAATAAAATGTATACTACACTATTAATAAATGCATTTGAAACTGAAATCAAAGGTATTCCAAAGTATTTTTTAAACATAATATGAAAGTAAAGGACCTAAACAATTTGTTTGTTTGAATTTATAAAATTTTTATGAACAATAATAAGGTTCTTTAATTCTATGGAATATTGCAAAACAGTAATATGTATCATTTGTTAAATTCATCATAATTTGGGTGTATATATCAAGTTCCGGTAAATTTTTTTTTTTTCAATTTAAATTTGAAAGTTTTATAAATCAACTAGTAGAGTTATCCGTTGTTAGGTGCGAAAGTTTGTGTGTATTTATGCAGAGATGTGTTATAAATTGTATTTCACATTTATTAATATGCACACTCACTAAATATAAAATTTTATAGAAATTTATAAGAACCTGATTTTTCTTCTATTTTTTTCTTTTTTGATTATTTGATTTTTATAGAAGGTGTCAATTCGATCAATTCACAGAGCGTGTCTGCTAAGATGCAATATTTGTATAAGATTTTTAGATAGGATAAGGGTTTAGATAGGACAACGAAAAAACAAAAAAATCTTTTAGAACGAAGTATCGGAACGAGTTAATAAAACTCAATAAAAGTTTGTTTTTAGTTTATAAAAGCGCCCTGTAAAATTAACACAATTCGCTTGCATCACATTTTTTAAAGTGAGAGTAAATAATGATTTCGAAGAAATTTCATATTGCGGTCAAATTAACAGATTTCATTTTAACATCTCAAAAACACAGTGATGTCCAATCTCACGTAAAATCAATACTGCCAATACCTAATCTTGCATTTCATAATGAAATCTTGCAGCTTGCTGAAAGTCTGAACATTCTTGTCATTGATGTAAACCAATTGAACTGGTCTACCAATGTTTTTGGGATAGCTAAAGAATCAGTGAAATGCTTAGGCTTTCTGTATCGCTGTAAATCCTTCTTTTCGTCTTTAGATTTGTTTACTATCAATAAATCCTTTAATCCTATAAATAAGGCCTAGAATGGAGTACAATGAACACATTTGGGAAGGTACGCACAAACAGCATTGGGATTCTTAGACAAAGTGTACAACAGAGCAATTCGTTTAATAAGTGTTTCCATTGTTATCTCAACCCTGGCTCCATTCGGTGTATCATTCATTATTATTTTATTTTTTAAGCACTCACTATTTTATAGATATTTTGTTGGTATAGGAACCTGTTCAGGAAAAATAAAAACCTTAGTGCCTACTTTCAAAAATTTTAACCGAGACACAAAAAGGTCTGTATAAGGCTTAGATAGGACAGCCCCCTATACCTTAAAGATTTCCAGATGGCACAGTTTCGCACAACGAAAACCGTTTGTAATGCGTACAACGCGAATATGGAATAGCTTGCAGCTGGAAGTATTCCGTAAAATTGACAATCAACGTGTGTGATATCAATAAATCCAAGAAGAATTTAAAAAAAAGTCAAAAAAAATTGCTATTTTTAAACACATGTAAACATTGTTTTAAAGCAAAGCTCAGAAATTAAAGTACTAATATTATATTTTCTTATATTTTATAAATTTGCTTATTTTAATTATACGTGAATTTCGTAAAAAGTGAGAAGACTCTGTCTCTCAATTTTTCAAAATTATTCTTAAATAAAAAAATGACAAATTTTGGTACAAATGTGCGCTTATGGAAAATGTGCGCCTTTAAAATCCTTTGATTTTTATATGCAGTCTTGTTTAATTATGTACTTCTAGTTTTTCCAATTTTACTTAATTTTTTTTTTTAGATAAAATTTAACTTTATCTTTAGTAAGTTTTTTTTTTTTTTTTTTTTTATAGAAATCACAATTTTAAAAGTTACTTTATATTAATAAGCCCTGTAAGTCTTTTTACAATGTTCAATTCTTTGTATATTTTTTTAATACTAATTGAGGTACATGAATTTCTTTAAAGTTTTAAATTTTACTCTTCTGATAACATTTTTTTTAAATTATTCAAATAAAATCTTCAAATCGTATTATTAAATATTAAAATTAATTTTTTTCAATAATAGATTTGAAATTTAGCATTAAAGTTATTTAAAAATATTCAAATTTTATGCAAAATATCATTTTAATAAAATAAAATCAATAAAAAAGAAAATAATTTTCGTTTTTTTATATTACATAAAAAAAAAAAAAAAAAAAAAAAAAAGTTTAATTGAAGAGGAGTTACTAGTAATTCTCTTTTTTCGGTTTATTAAATTAAATTTTATGTAAAAACAAAAGTTTATTTTTTATTTTATCTGTCTATTAACCATTCCTATAAAAAGTATCTAAACTAGAATTTAGGGTTATATAATGAAATTTATGCATCTATGTATCAAAATTTATGTAAATATTGAAATATGATGAAAAGCGGTAGCAGACAATTTATTTTTCCGCGAAATTTACTTATTTACTTTTTTTTTTTTTTTTTTTTGTCATTTTCACTTCCTTTGATTTTTTCTAATTTTGTTGTTTCTTTCCTTTTTTTTATCAATCGCGCAAATGGAAAGACTAAAAAAAAAAAATATATATATATTGGCATAATGTAATAGAGTTAGTTGAATAAATATGTATATACCTGTATATTGAGTGGCTATTGTGATCAAAGGAAAAACAATTATTTTTCAAATTTAGTAAACCATTCAATGAATATGATTTTCATACTATACAATACTTTTAGCTGATGATGTGTAGACTATTGTTACCTAAAATTAAAAAAAAAAAAAAAAACAAAAAAAAAAAAAAAATCTCAGTATAAATTTTACATTCTTTTAAAATTTTAAAATAATATTTTGGAAACATAAACAAAATTTAAAGATTTTAAAACTATTAAATCTTTTTTAAAAGAATGAATAAGTATAATTTAAAAATTTAAATTTAAAACATTTTTCAATTTGGAATTATATTTTCTTGAAATGGAAATACTTAAGTCATTTTCAAATTCACTTTGAAAGTTGCTATACTATCAGAATGAACTTTTATATACATTTTGTATCAATATTTGATATTTTTCTTTAAAATTGGTATTTATTTAAAAACTATAAGAATTTATTTTTCATCAAATCATATATATGTATATTTAAAGAGTTTGGATTTTTAAATTTTTAGCTTTATGACCAGAGGCGAATTTTAATATATTGAGGCCCTAATCAAAAGTAAAATTTTGTATCCTCTTCTAAGAATTGTTAGAATTGCCCCTTCGTATAATTGTAATTATACGGCTTGATGACCAAATCCACAAAAAAAAAAAAATCAAAAATAATCAAAGAATATTCGCAAAAAACTCTGATCTTGTGAATATGACAGACTCTAAAGTTATTCTTAATTATATTTTTTAAATATATATTGCAACATCAAAAAATATAAAGCATTGCAACTAAACTGGCACGCTAAAAAAATTATTGAACCCTTATTTTATATCAAACTCTAAAATCCTTTCTTATTATTTTTTCAATAACTAAGAATTTAAAATAATTATGATTTTTTTGAGGATTTTCTTTTAATGGATTTTTTATTGTAGGAAAAATCATTTTTATTCATGGATTTTGTTTTTGTAGATTTGCAGACTCATACCACGTTCACACTATGAACTAAAAGCTGGAACTATCTTCGAGGAAACCAGGTACATGCGTGGTTTGTAAATAGGTTTTTCATATTTAAAATTGCTGTCAAAATGAACCAGAAATTTGAAAGTCCTAGTTAATTTTAAGGATTATAACTAGGTTTTTGATTAATATTTTCAAGTATTGTTGGAATTTTTTTTACATCCCTATGTGATTTTGTTACAAAATGTCATTGTTGCTTATTTTTGAAAATAAACAAATTGCGGTTTTTTTTTTCATTTGAATTTTTAAAAATTTTTTTATTTGTTATTTAATAAAATGTCGTCCAAGATATTTGTTATTTAATAAAATATCGTCCTTGGTTGCCTACAATTGACACACCAAAATCTGAAATAAAGGTTCATGCATAACGATAGTCTGAACGGTTGATTTTGAAATTAGGCTATTTAGTAGGTTTTTTGCGTAGTGTGAACATGGTATAATTCAATTATACATTTAGACATTTTTTTCGCGATTTACTATCAATTAAGGTATTATAATTGATTTTTTAGACTAGATCACTTGTCACCTTATATTGGTAAATGATTTTTTAGCTTAAATTGCCATTATAGCTAAATTATTTAGTTTTTTTTTTATCCAAGTGATATTCTTAGGTAGTTTTTGAAACATTTAAAGCTTCATTGAAGCATTTTGAAGTTAAATATTTTTCAGCAGATACGGACCAGACATCAGTTGCAATTGAGATTATTAAAAAAATGTTCGGGATTATTTCAACGTTTGAAAATATTGATGCTAAAAGTTCCAGAAGTGATGCATATATGTAGCCAAGTTTTCTTCAGGCAAATCTAAATCAAATATTAGAAAGTTTTCTAATACTTTGTCATAAATGAAAAAAGACCTTCCCTTTATATCTGAGTTTGAACTTTGAAAAATTCTTTTCCCAAGTAAAGTTATTGCGATTATTAAAAGTTTCATCAATTTGTAATTTACTTTTCCTGTTTCGATTTTATTCTGTCGTGTATTCTGTATAGCTGTACTACCAGGTAATTTGATTGCTTGTTTTTTTTTATTTTGTTTGTTTGTTGTTGTTTACCATTATTTCGAATACTGATTTTTAATTCTGATAAAGGTGCCAATAAATAAGTTCCTTTTTATATGTTACAGTCTTTAACTTGTAACGATTTATTGCTGGCATTAATTCTTTCCAATAGTTCGGTCTTTTAACTATTATGAAATTTTTTGCCTTTTTTTTTTTGATTTTTGGAAACCTTAGACAAATGTTAAATGCTAAATCCTAATCTTCCTATATATAAATTCGCCACTGTTCATGGTTTTTTTTTTTTAATAGTTATATGAAATTCGGTAAATTGATCTATTGAAGAATGTTATAATATTGTCCAAAATATAAAAGTTGTCAGACCGTTACAAGCTATGATTCAAATTATTAATTTTAGCAATTTTATTTAGAGGAAATTTTTCAATTTGACTTTGAACGAAAATATTTGTTAAATTATTATTTTACTTATTTTGTCAAAGTTTGTCTCCGTTTATATAAATAAGAACATAATAAAAATAAAGTTAAATGAAATTTAATTTTCCACTTTTCCATTCTTTTTTTGTTTTTTTTTTTTTGTAGGTGGTGTTTGTATTTCATTTCCGTTCTTATTTCAATAATTTATTTTATATGTTGTTTAAAAAATTATTCATTCCAATTTAGATGTTGGTTGTTGTTTTGGTTTTTTTTTTGTTTTTGGTATCTTATATTTTAGATTTTTTTTTTTTTATTTTAATATTTATTTCATAGATTAAAAACAAAGGGAAAAATATATTTTTTGAAATAATTAAATTACGTTTGTATATTTTAAAAAATAAATTTTATGAAAATAAAAAACAACAAAAATGATGGGTAAAATTTATTTGTAAAAATCAATTAAATGAAAAATAATGGAAAATAATATCTCATAAATGTAAAATACAAGAGAAAAAAAAAATTAACATTTAAAAATATGATGTAATTTCCTTTTTAAACAATAATTAAAAAATTAAAACGTAAAGTGCTATGTTTTTAATTTTATTCTATAAAAATTAAAATGAAAAAATCGCTGAATTTATAGAAGTTATGTATAATATACTCATATACTTACTAACATATTATTCTAAAATAACTTAATTCATTTTCAAACTTGCATTCCAAAGTTTTGGGTGAATTTCAGCTTACATCATTGCGCCACCATTGCGGTTAATTGGGGCGCCATTTTTAGAATTCATAAATTACTTTAAGTTTACGAAAATTTACATATTTTCTTCCCAAAAACTCTTAATATCAATATAGAGAACGGCTTAAGCTCTTTCATTTTGTAAAAGTTTTTTTTTTTTATTTCAAATTTAACATAATATTTACATTTTATTTTCATTTATTTATTTAATATAATATTGCAAAAAGAGGAGTAGTAGGAACATAATTAGGAAGTAAATAAAATTAGCTAAATTCTTGACTAATTTTTATTTAGATTTTAAAATTAACATAATTGTTTCCTATCTGTCTGTGTTTCTGTCTGTCTGTGGGCAAGTGTAGAGCCCAAATGGCGGAACGGAATTCATAAAAATTTCATATTTAAGATTTCAAAATAAATATGTATCTTGAATTAAGAAGGTTTTGGTAGAAAACCGTCAGCCTCAAGCTAGGCCATTTTTTCATTTTTTGCGAATATTTTAAAACAGAAAAATATTATGAAAAAATTTATTAAGGGAAAGTTGTTACCTAAGTAAAAAGTAACAACTTTTTGATAGAACACTTTTTAACCAGACAAACCCTTAGGTTTTTCCTTATTTTAATATAGATAATATAGATAATATACGAGTATAAAATGTGCAAATATAACTACAGATAGCTATATATTTACATCTTTCAAATACATATACTATATATATTTATATAATATAGCTCTTATATAATGTAAATAACCTTATTTATAAAAAAGTAATACTAAGTTTTGCAACTGGCCAGTGTGCTGACAAAAAAATATGTTTTTAATTAAAATAGTTTTTGGGTTATATGATTTAGATAATATTTGGATATCCTAATAATTTTTTACTCCGAAAAATATGCAATCTATTCAATAACTATGTATAAGATTAATTTTCCAATTTAGATAAAAGTGAAGCATCGGTAGCCGAGTAGTAACACTAATGATACACCAGACAGCACCGGAATCACCCCAGTTGACCTAAACCCATTTCTCAGAAAGTCATTTGGCATATTCGCATTTGACATAAAAAGAGTTTTAGCATAATATCCAACATGTCAAAAAGATTAGACGATTTAAAAAGGCATTTAACAAAATTCATTTTATACTAATGGCAGACTTCGTATAAATTGTTATATTTTTTTTGACATTTGGATATTTGGCATAAATTTTTTGTAGATAATATTTTTGTTGTTGGTTACGTAATAAGTAAGTGTTAGTCATTATGATGATGACCGTCAACCATTATAGCGATAATGAGTTTATAATTCTGTATTTAAAATGATGGTTTCAATAATTGATTTAGTGGGAATTATGTATGTCAAAATTTGCAACCAACCATCCATCTTTAGATTCCTCCAAAAATGTTAAATTTGTTTGGAGGAATCTAGAATTGGTTGCAAGTTATCTATACTTCTACAGAATATGTATAACTGAAATATATTTAAATGACATACAGTTAAATGAAATACAGTTAAATGACTACAGTTTTATGATAGTAACTCCAACAATTTGCATTGTTAATTGTCATTGAGTTGTATCTATCGCATTTGATAAAATGATTTATGTGAAGTGACCCATTTAGTATAAATGGAATCTTACTAAATATCTCTAAATATCTTAACTGACTTTATATTAAAAGTCGTTTTATGCTAACTGTCTTTATGACAAGTGGTTTTTTTGAGAAATGATTTTATGTTAACTGTTATAGAACCAGACACTACCAGTAATTTGACAGCGAATATGATTAATTGTAATTTGTCAACGAATATGATTAATTGTCAACATACTGGTTCTGCCATGTTATATGCATACTTAGTATGAACTGTCAAGACAGTTAAAAATTACGTAGACTAATTTCAAATATTTTTCAAAACAAGTATTTATTGCAAGCCAATATACCAACTAATAATTTTCAGGCATTTTAAATTCTATTAAATAATTCTATAAGTTATATTTTTCATTACCAGTCAACAACCAGAAGTATGCACTAGTTTAATTCTTTGCCATTAAATAATAATATACCCAAACAAAATTAATCATATTAATGGATTTTAGTAGCTGATGGTTTAGAATTTTGCATTATCCTAGAGAAGAATAAAAGAAATTTTTTTTTTTTGAAATTTAAATATAATTTTTTTTTTTTTTTGGAAAATCTTGAAAACCATTTTAATATTCTTATATTAAAAATAATTTTATTTAACTTGGAAAAAACGGTTTAGCAAGGGACTGGAATAAAATAAATTCTGTTTTGTTTTTAATTTATTTTTGATTACGAAATCTTTAAACAAAAATTACCTTATAAGGTAATAAATTTATTATATTATTACTGTCAATTAATACAGGTAAAGATTGATTAATATAACAAAACTTATTTTTTTATTTTTTTTTCTTATTTTTCCGCCATTTAAATTTTGTTTTTTTTGAGTGCATGAATGATAAAAAACAATTTTTTTTTTTTGAATGCATATAAAAAAAAACAATTTTTGTTTAAATGTTCATTGTACTATTATAGTATCCAATAGAATGACGAAGGCTACCATGATAATTTTGGACAATTTTTCATCCTTTTTATTAATTTTGATTCAACATATTATTATTTTTTTAATGTGAAATTAACAAAAAAAAAAAAAATTAAAAAAAACTCCATGTTAAAGGGATTTTTTTTTGTTTTTATCTATAAGATAGGCATGCTCGTAGTTTTGTACCCATTTTCGATTTTTGTCAGTATATCGATTGTATTAAAAAAAAAATATAAACAAAACTAAAATGAATAAAAATACTGTTATCATACTTTTTATATTAAAATTTTGTTTTATCTCAATACATATATGTATATGTATATATGTACACATATATATATTATATATAATTTATTTTAAATGCATATGTTATATAGAATGTATTAATATATTTTTGAAAGGAATATCAAATTTCTGTTTTATTTTTATTTATTTCTTCTTTTTTAAATTTTTTTTTTTTTTTTTTAATTTAAAAAAAAAAAAAAAAAATTGTTTGATCCTTGTGAATAAAAATTTATATAGGAATGAGAAATTGCATATAATATGAATCAGTTGAATTTTATCGATAAGGATTTTCTCAGGTTTTTTTTTTTCTTTTTGATTATTTTATTTATTTTTGTATGTATGTATATATTAATATATATATATATATATATATATATATATATATATATATATATATATATATACATATGTGTGTAAATTTCTTTTTATTTTATTGTAACTGGATTTAATTTATATATATGGGAATATAATGAAATAAAAATATTCACGCATATGAACGTTTGTTTATATATATGTATATGTATGTATAGATATATAAATATTTTGTTATATTGTATATATATGTATATATTTTTTTTTTTATTGAAATTTCATTTAAAATATTTTGTTTTAATTTATTTATTTTCTTTTTTACGTGTTTTAAATTACGATTTTTTATTTTTTGATTTTCAGATTATACAAAAAAAAAAAAAAAAAAAAAAAAGATATGAAACAAGAAATAAAGAAATGAAAAAGAGAAAAAAAAAATACTCTGCAACATTTTTTTTAATTTTTTCACCGAATGCTTGCAATTTGTTTTTTTTCTTTAATTTTAATATTTGTTTTTGGTTAAATATATGTGAATACATATATACGTACATACACGTATATATGTACATAGAATATTAGTTCCCTTACTTTGTTTTTTAATTTTTAATTTGTGTGTTTATTTTTTTTTTTTGTTTCGTGTTCTTTGCATAATTTTATTTTGAAAGGGTGGTGTGGAAAATTGCATTATATATAAAATGAAATGAGAATGCAATGTTAATTTTTTTTGTTTTTTCTCTTTTAATTTTTTTTTTTTTTTTTAGCAAAAATAAGTAAGGCTGAAACCGAATTTTAATTTTTATGTTTTTAATAAAATAAACATTATATTTTTATGCGTACTTTTCATATGCATATGCGATCCTTACAAAAAAAAAAAAAAAAAAAACTTAAAAGGGCAGTTTCATTTTTCATCGCTGTTTGAATTTTTTTTGCAACCAAGAATGGAAAAAATTGTTAAATTCCTTTTTTTTTCTTTAAATGTAATGTTTTGTTTTTTTTTGGTTTTGTTTCGGTTTAATTTATTAAAAATCAAATAAAATAAATATGTTCACTTCCTTCCAAACAAAAAAAACAAAAACAAAAAATAATTATAAACTTTTAAAATAAATAAAAAACATTAAAAATTATAATACTCTGGTATTCAATTCAATTCTCTGATTATTAAATGAATATTGTTTTAATTTAAAAAAAAAATTGTAATTGAAGAATTTTACAAAGGGGGCGTAACACTTGGCAAAAGTCAGGTGAGAAACATTTCTCACAAACATATTTCTTTCTAAGTCTTTCTAAGTCAGCTTATCAGAAAACTTACAATGCAAAAAATCACGTAGCAAATTTCTTGCTTACCAAATCTCAATTCGTAAATATCCATTTTTCAAATTAAAACAAATGACTCTTTAGTAAAAGCTTTGTATATATATACAATATTCTTAAAAATTTGTCGACTTTTTACAAATTATTTAAATATATGTACATATATGCGAGATTTTGAATTTAAAGGTATTTCATATTTTGTTTCAAAAGCAGGATTTCAATAAATTGTGTAGCAGCGGTTTAGAGGCGACAGCCACCACTATTTTAAAAGTTTTATTGTTGAAATACTTTTGTACAAAACAGTTAGTAAATATTTCAAAATTTGGGTTTCAATAATTTGTTTAAAACTTACAAAACTTATTAGATGAGATTTTAGTTGGTTTCAATATCAGGGTTTTCCCTTTTTCCAGAATATGAATAAATATGTATATGCGAGATTTTGAATTAGGAGAGATTTTAGAGTTGTTTACAAAATTAGAGTTTAAAGGATTTATATTTTTAAGCATATGTATACTTAATGTCCACCATTTCTATATACTTATGTTATTTGATGTTATTTGAAAATATGTCAACCGGATGTTTTGCAAAGTAAAAATTTGACAAATTTGCCCTTTTTGACAAATGCGATTTTGCGAAACAAGTTTTTTGTCAAGTGATTTTTTGCAAATTTTTGTGATGTTTACAATGTTTGTTTACGTCAACTGCGCTATACCCTTTTATAAAATAAATTAAAAAATAACTAATCAATTCTAACGTTTGATTTAAAATAGAAAATTTCATTATAAATTAAGAAAAAAGTCAAATTTTCTCGCTTTAATTACAGTAATTACATTATCTACTGTCAATCTATGATACTATGCCTGTACTATGATTGGAGTTCAAAATTTCTAAACAAAAATATCAAGCTTTTGAAACACATACATAAATACATAAATATATTATAAAAATGTTTCTCAACAATTGAAAATTTGTGATCTGATTCAAAAATGTGTGTAGTACTTACTCTTTCTGTATATTGAAAATTATAATTTTCATTATAGGAAAAAACTTCATTCTAATTTTTTTTCTTTTAAACACAAGCCAAATAAATATAAACAATTAATAAAATATAAAAAATATAAATGAAAAATTTGAAATAAATTAAACAAAATCTTAAAAAAAAAAAACAAAACAAAATATTCTGAACCATAAAACATGGAAAATACAATATAAAAAGTTAAAAATATATTAAACAATATAATATTGTCCATATGTACATACATATATATTTATATATCTATATTTCATTTATTTAATAAGTTTTTCGTATACCTTTTTTAAAAAAAAAAAAAAATATTGGGAGGAAATTGCACAAGCAATAAAAAAAAGAAATAATATTATATATAAATTGCAATGAAAAAAAAAATTTAAATTGCCAAAAATTTTGTTATGGTGGGCTTCAAAAATAGGAAGGTTTGACATTAATAAAAAAAAAATGTAAAATTAACATTTTTTTTTTTTTTTAAATATATACTTTATATATACATTAATGAAAAGGGCGAAAAAAAAAAAAAACGTGAAACTGTATTATCGATGCGATTGTGCAACTTTTATTATAATATTTTTGTTTGTAGGCAGTGCAATGCATTAAAGGAAATCAAAACAAACAGAAACAAAAAATAAACGAAAAAACATATCACACATATCATAGCGATGGTTGTTATTATCATTCCCAATCGCAACCCAAAATTTTCCTCTTCCTATATACATATATATATATATATATTCTCGTTGTCGTCATCATTATTATATCTCGTATTTTTATGAGAAGTTAACTTACCATCTACAGATAATTTTTTTTTTTTTTTTTCGTTTTTCTGTTACGTTCGTCCTGTATATTATTATTTTAATTTCAATTTTTCTTTTTGTATCATGTTTTAACTGTTTAAAAAAAAAAAAAAAAAAAATTGGAATATATTTTAATATGTATAATATCGTATATTTTTTCAATTTTATTTTTATTTATTTATTTATTTATTTATTTTTTTTTTTTATAAAATTAAAAATAAAATTAATGCAGTTTACAATATAATTTTTTTTTTTTTCTTATATCCATTTTCATTTTTTTTTCCTGTTTTTATTGTATTTTTTATTATTTATGTATTATGTTATTTGGTATGTTTCTGTTATTGTTATATTATCCTTTTTTTTTATTTTTATTTTTTTGTCCTTCGATATAATTTTAATATGAAAATTAAACAAAAAAAAAAAATAAATAAAAAACAGAATAAAATTAAATAAGTACATGATAAATAAAAAAAAAAAAAACCAAAAAAAAAAGGCAACTCTGAAAACAAGGCCTTTTTTTTTTTTTTTTTTTATACAATATATAAAAAATGAAGTTTATTGGCCAATAATGGTAACACAGCAGTTAAAATAAAGAGTTAAAAAAAAAATATAAATAAAATACAAAGTATCATCGAATCCTACTGAAAAAATAAAAAAAATTTATAGTATTTTGTACAAAAAACATAAAAAAAATTATCAATATAATTTTATATAACACAATACAATATACAAGTTGGAATCAGTTTAAATTAAGTACTTGAATTTTGTGGTATACTTTGCTGTTTTTCAAACAACACATAAAAAAATTTTTTTTAAAAAAAATCCTAATAATATTATAATATATAATAAAAATTGATAAATAAATAAAAAAAATATATAAAAAAAAAAAATTAAATAAAGTGGATTAAAAAAAAAAATAGTAAAGTGGATTTAGAACTAAAACTAAAACACAGTCAGAAGAGTAAAAAAAAAAAAAAAAATAAATAACTTAGAAATTGAATCAGTTTGTTATCCTTTTTTTTATTTTGTTCTTTTTTTTTTTTTGTTTTTTCTTCTTTGCAAATTTAACAAAATTGTATTTAACTATACATTTGAAAATCTAACGGTAAAAAAAAAAACAAGAAAACTATTTACAAATACATACACATATTATAATTTATCTTCTAAAAAAAAAACGTTATTTTGATTCTAAATAGACATTTTTTACATAATAGAAAGAAAAAACAAAAAAAAAAAAAAAACAAAACCGGATATAGAAATTATTTTGTTAATTTTTTATTTTGTATATAGTTACATACGTATATGACTTCATAAATAATCATCAATATTATCATCATCATCATCATCATTATTATTATTATTATTATTAATAAAAATAAATTGTGATAAAGATAATTGAAAAAAAAAAAAAAACAAAAATAAATAAAAAATAAAAAAATACAAGTAATAGAAGAAGAAGAAAAAAAAACAATAATTTGAAAATGATAGCTGCTATCGTTGAATATAATGAATACAGTGTTAATGATGTATGTATTAGTTTTATTTAGAAAAAAAAAAATATCGGTATACAATTTAAAATAAATAAAAAAAAATTTTTTTTAACATCATTTTTTGTTTTTTAATAAAACTTTACTATTTTTAAAGTACATAAAAAAATTTTTTTACTTTAAAATTGAAATGTCGTTTAAGCCAATCATGTACATATATGAGTACATATATTAAGTATATATATATATATATTATATATTTGTTAAATATAAATTTAATTTTATTAAATACAAAATTGAGTGTTAGTTTCATTTAATATGAAATAATATCCTTATATATATATGTAGTATGTACATATTCTAGTTTAGGATTTTTTTTAATTTTTTTTTTTTTTTTGTAAATTTATTTATGAAAAGAATAAAAGTGAATTTATTTTTAAAGGATTTTATACAAGTAGGTATTTACTGGAAAATTGAACTTTAAAACTTTACTTTATTTTAAAAAAAAATACATGTACCTCTATACATACTTGTATATAAATGCATCATTATATTCATTCTTTGGCACTTAATTATCATTCAGTTAATCATTAGTCAAATTAGTTAAAACACAAGATTAACTTTGAATTTTTTTTTTTTAAATAAAATGTTAAATATACTTAGAAATTTTATATTTTTAATTTTTCTTACTTGTAACAAGTTACACCACATTATTGGCATTTGGTTGTAAAATTAACTATTAAATATGAAAAAAAAAAAAAAAGTTAAATATATACCTAAACATTTATTTTCATGGTTGTCCTCAGTTGTTATTTTCATGGTTGTCCTCAGTTGTCCTCAAGCCGCGTTGTTAAAAATATGAATTGCAGTTGATTAAAAAAACAGTTATTATTCTATAGCCAAATAATCAAAGAGCCTGAATAAAAATAATAATGACTCATAAAAATGAAATTTACTTTAATATAAATGGATATCTTATACACCGCACACTTCTTATGAGAATAGGAAACTATTTTTTTAATAGCCCGAAATTATTTATTATACATTTTCAATTTAAATGTAGTTAAAAATAAATTATTCCAAGGCATTTCCATATTATCGAAGGTATGATGATTTTCATAATACATTTCATTTAATAATTTTTAAATGAACTATGTACATTTTTTTAGCAATACATACTATAGTAAGATAGTTAATGTTGTTTGTTAATAATATTGATAATTTACAAACAAACACCTTAAAATTGGTGGTGGAAAAAGTTTTATAGAGCTGCCGTTTTGTTTTGTATATAGTATATTTATTGTATTACATTATATACAATGCAAATGTATGCATAATGATATGAACGATGATATTGAAATAAAACTAGAAGTCTCGAAAATTGTAATTGGAATTAATAACGTAGACAACAGTTGCATTCATGATTTTGACACTTCAACAGACACATACTTGATTTTGATTACAATACATTGATATAATGCGTATTTTCGTGTAACAAAAATGTTATAAACTATCGATAGTATGTGGCAAAATATCTATAGTATCCGAAAAAAAACTATTTCAAATTGAAACATAGGTACTAAAATTAAAGTTAATTGAATATTAATTTGGGGGCCTCTTATATATAATAAATAAACATTTCAATTTCAGTTATCCCTATATCTAATACATTTTACTCAATCAAAAACAAATCCATTTAGATGGTGTTTAAAATTGCATTATTAAAATATATACATATATACCTATAGTCGGACTCGTGTAAATGCAATCCGTTTAAGTGTATAACTCGTTTAAAAGAAAACAAAAATTTTACACCATAAAACATTATTTTCTAACATTTTTACTCGGATATTTGCAGCTCGTTTAAATGCAAAAACCTTTTAAAAGGACAAAAAATCTCTGATTCATTAGCCATAACCCAAAGAAAAAAACTCTGTGAATTTTTACGAACAAACCTGTTGAATTATATAACATTGACATATGTATTTTTAAATTACATATGCAATACATAATATGTATATATATACTGTCAAATTTTTTAACATTAGTATTTGAAGTTTAAGTAACAAACTGTTAATAGTTTTGCGTTATTAAAATCACAATAAATCAATTTTAAAAAACACGCATATATGTAAGCAAATAAATGTGCTTTTATCAATGATTTTTCTAAATGCACAAATTTGTGCAGTTATCCGAGCCTTGGATGAATGCGAAACCCGGATATGAGCATCACATGACTGTATTTTTAGTATGTGCAATTAAACGGGTCTGACTGTTTTTCTATACCTTTTTGGTGATAAAAAAATGCATTAGTATTAGAAAAAATAGTACATACTTATTATAATAGATATTTTTTGGTGGTAAATTCTTTGCGCTTAACTGAAATATTAAGATCTTTCTTAAGTGCATACAACCAACAAAGCAACTAACTTAAATTATCAATGTCAGTTTTCTTATCTGAATTAATAACAGTTAAGTTTTAAAACAAGAACAAATAGACTATATTTTAATACACTAAATTATTGATAAAATATGAATGTACAATAATGTACAGTAAATTGAATATAAAACTGCCAATATAAATTCTATAAATAAATATCTATCAGTTTTCTCTTTATCTCAACAATCCCTCATATATTATCCAATCATATTTTAATTGTAAAGATATAATGGTATAAGTATTTTCATTTTATTATAGTCATATTAATGTCAATATTGTTTCTATTATATAAAATAAAGTTTATATTTTTTTGTTTGTTTGTCTTCTATACATTGCTACACCGTTTGAAATGAAACTTTGCAATAATATTTGTATTAATGTACTTCCGGGTCAAAGGAAGTTCAGTTAGGGAATGGAGATTGATTGACAATTGATTGTACAAAATTAACAATTTGAATAATAACTCACTTGGAGGGATGAGATAACAGAATTAGTGGGGATGCTTAAATCAAGCATTAAGTATTTATTAGTTTACATAACCTATAGTATTAAATGTTCGTTAGTTCATGCAAAAATACAATTAGTAAAAATAATTTTGTAACATAACTTAAGTAAATCAAGGTAAATGTAAATAAATCGTCAAATTGCGTAAACACAACATAAAATACGGTGTATAGTTCAGGATCAGTAACAATATACTACAAAAGTATAAAAAATATACTATAAAAGTATAAATTTGAAAATTAGTGAGGCATACTAAATTAATATTAATAATTGTCAAACAATTCGTAAGCTTATATTAGTTTGCTGTGAGTAATATTAAAATAATAATTTATATACACTATACGTATCATTCTCGTAATGGATTCAAAAATTCCTTAAGCAGTACAGTGAACAGCTCATTAGATCTTAAGGTGCACCCGCTATTTCGGTATACCAGACACACCCAAGGAAAACATTTTGTCGGATCTTTCAAAGGATCTGGTGAATAAACACAATGCTATATCTGCGGTTTACCAGAGAGACTCCGGACTTACCAAATTGAGCATACTCACATAAGTTGGTAATCTTAATGGATCAGACCGACTGTAGTGGCATAAGGCAAATCATAAAAACTGCTTCTGAATAGCCTCAATTCTAGCAGTATTAGTGTTAGAATATGGAGACTACACCTGACACGCGTACTCAAGTATCGGTTTCACATAAGTCATATATATTTTTAGATAAGTAAGGATCCCGAAAATCACCTGCCCAGCGTCTATTGAAATCCAAGGCAGAGTCAGCCTTACTAATTATAGACTCATAGTGAGTCTTAAAATTTAGTCCTTAGTCAAGAATAATACCCAAATCACGTACAAAATCTGGTCCCCACAGTAAAGCTTCCTTCAAAGTATAATCAAAATTAAAAATCGGACCATCCCTTTTCCTATGAAAAGATAGTACTTCACATTTACCGTTCCAAATTACTAAACTTACACCACTGAGCGAAGCTATCCAAATGGGCTTGAACTGAGATGCAATTGGATACAACCAAAATCACTTTTCATAACTTAGTATCATCGACAAAGAAATCAATAAAAAAATCTTTAACAACTGAAGCAGCATCATTGGTTGCAACTATAAAATGGAGGAGACCTAAGTGGAAGCCCTGAGGCACACCCGAAGTAGCAACGTAAACGTCAGACAGAGCAGAGCGAAATACTCACGCCCTGATAGATCCTAACCACTCTAAACTTCGTGACCAAAATCCAAGAGCTTTATGTTTGAGTAGAATAACATCATGAGGAATCATGTCGAACGCCTTACTGACATCTGTGAAAATTGTATCAACCTGACCCTTCTTCATAGAAATAATGCAACGAGAAACAAAAGGTACCATATTAGTAACCATCGATTTACCCATTTGAAAGCCTTATTGGCAAGGATTGACCACAGGTTCGTAGAACTCATAGAAGTAATGAAACAGCATTTATTCAAACAACTTCGGTAAACAAGACATCTTAGCGATATGCCAGTAATTGACTCCTCAGAATGTGAACCTTTTTTGTAAACAAGAATAATGAAAAATTCCTTCCAATAATCAGGAAACATGGCAAATCGCAATGAAAGATTGAAAAGAGCAGTAATAGGAGAGGCCAGAATGGCCGAAAGCCTATTAATAACTAAGGCAGGCACATCATCAGGACCACAAGAAAGATCATACTTCAAACAATTAATAAAAGGGGAAACAAGCTCAGGTTCCAGAACAATATCACTAATCTCAAACAAACGCGCGCTGAATCAACAGAAAGACCCTGTTTAGCATAATAATGGTCCACAGAAAAATTAATTTGACTAAATTTCGACATATTGTGAATAAAGTTGTTAATATTCACCTTGAATCTTTGCACGTTCTATAAGTAGTCATTGCTAATTCTGGAGAACACATGAGGTGGGTAATGATTTCAAATTCGCGATGTTCACAATATTCGTGTAAATTCGTGTAACAAACGAATTTCCATAAGCCGAATTATCTGCGAATTTGAACTACATAAGAGTGGGTAGCAGAATCTCTCCTTGTTTATGTTCAGAATATTGCGAAAGCATACATCAAATTTTAATCTCATTAGAACAAGAACCCACTCCTATAAGATATCTATAATCAATCGTAAATGTTCCTGTTAGGCGGCGAACGGAAAGTGGAGAGAGCGTTTAGGTAACATTGGAATCGTTTATTAGACGAATTGCTCTATTTTGCATTTTATCGAAAAATCATGCATATCCCCCCTTTGCAAAGTTAGGGTGGAGATCGTCCAAGTGTTCTTTGCGTCTAGTGTTCAAGGAAAGACTAGACAGCAATGAGTTTTCTTAGAGCTAAAATCGACTCTGTTCATTTTGACTAAATTTGAAATTTTAGCTAAATCTCGTTCTCTAAAGTTAACCAGAATATTTACTCGCGTTTTCTTTCACGTTCATAAATATTAGAAAACGAACACCAGCGTTGATTTAAGATGAAAATTAAATTAAGATTTTTTAATTAAAGATGAAAAATAAATTTGTCTTCCTTTTAGTGTTTGCAACTTCTACAAAAGTCATATGAGAGAAGTTAAAATCTTCTCGCATATCTGCCAATAAGACATAATGTTCCGACAAAACCCTTACTACTTTATTGATATTGTTAAGTACAGTTCGAGATTGCATTGGTTTTTTGTTGAGCTCCATATTAAGAGATTGCTATAAGAACCCCAAGATTCACATTTTCTCGGAGAATTTGAAGATTGTAGCACTTCTAGCTAATTTGTCCACTTTGCAATTGCCTACAAAGCTACTATGACGAAGTGCAGACAAGATGAATATCGATGTCTCCAGTCTGTTCATTTCAGAATAAGAGACAGTTTTTGACGACTGCTAAGGTTAGTTTAAAGGTTAAAAAAAGAAAAATTTAAACTAATTATTTCTAAACTTGTTAAAATTTAAAATAAACAACCAAAAACAAATAGAAACTCGTGCAATGTCTAATTTAATATAAAACTAAAAGTAAAACGTTAAACTGTTATTTTTTTTTATTTGTTATAAATATTCTTACAATTACTTAAATTGCGAACAACACCCAGCTGTAAACTAACTTTATATACTAGCCAAAATTTAAGCATATAAATTTATTTGATTTTTAAAATAGAAGAGATTTTATATCCTTTAGAGATGTTCTTATAATATAAAAGTTAGAGAAATCTTTATTAATGTAAAGGAAACTCACTCACATTGACGCTTTTCCTCACAAAATTTTTAATGCACTTAAATGTTAATGGGCTTCAACAAATTGAACAAATCGTAGTTACTTAAATAATAAAAAAAATAAAAAAAGAACATAATATGATATTATAAATATATACTAATAAAAAAACATTTTTTTTGAATAGGCTTTGGACTTTTGGGATGTGGATCAGAATTTACCACAAGCCGTACAATTATTAAAGGAAATGAATCAACATGTAAAACAGGTATCCACATTAGTTGAAGATATGTTACAAAAAGTTAAAAGTGGTGAATTATCAACTGAATACGGTTTAAGTTTTTTGGAAGTTAAATATCATATGCTATTGGATTATTTAATTAATTTAACGTATATTGTTTTACAAAAATGTTCGGGTGAAAAAATTGAAAATGATCCAGCCATTGATAGATTAATTGAAATAAGAATTGTTTTAGAAAAAATAATTCGACCAATTGATCATAAATTAAGATATCAAATAGATAAATTGGTTAAAACTGCAGTAACAGGTGCAACAAGTTCATCGGATCCAATAACATTTAAAGTAAATTTTATAAAAACAATAAAATTTAAAAAAAAAATATGGTTCATATAATATAAATTTTCATTTTTATAGCCTAATCCCAATAATTTGGTATCAAATACACAAGTGAGTGAATCAAGTGCTGATGATTCTCAATCAGAATCAGATAAAGATGATGAAGATGATATTGAAGATGATGATGGTATTGAAAAGAAAGTGAAAAGTGAAAGTAAAAAATCAAAAACAAAATCAAGTGGTGGTATATATGTACCTCCAAAATTAACATCAGTACATTATGATGAAGAAACAGAAGCAGAACGTACAAAGAAATTAATGGAAAAATCAAGAAAACGGGCGTTAACGTAATTTTGATTTATTTCTCTATATTTGATTTTTTTTAATTTCTACATCAATTTTTTTTTTTCTTTCTTTATTTTAGATCTTCAATGTTACAAGATTTAAAGGAAGAATATTTAGATATACCAACAGAAGTATCATCAGGTTCTAGAGCACAACAAATATTATTAAAAGCACAAAAAGAAAAACAGGAATATGAAGAAGCCTATTTAACACGTCTTCCGGTAACTAAAGCGGAAAAGCATATGCAAAGAAAACTGACCACATTAGGTAAATAAAAATAAAATTATAATATAGAAAATATTCAAATTATTTTTTTTTTTTTTTCAATTAATTTTTTTTCTTTTTTTTTGTTTTACTTTAGGAACTCTTGGTGATGAAATTTTAGGTGACATTAAAGCATTAAGTGGTACCAGCAGTTCAAAAAATAAACGTAAAAAAACTTCAGGGAAAAAACGTGGTGGTAAAAAACGTAAATTTCATTAAAATATGTTCCAAAAAAAAAAAAAAAAAAATAGAAATAACATCTAATGAAACATTTATAAACATCAAAACGTTATCCAACGTTTAAACATCCCTATTTAAAAAAAAAGAAAAAAATTATTATATTTTGATTGAGATGAAAAAAAAAAAAAAGAAAAAACAAATTATAACAACATCGTAAACTTAAAATAATTAAATCAAAATGAAAAATAAAATCTAATAATACTAGCTATATATATATATATATATAAATAATATATACATATATATAACTATATAAATATCTAAAAAAATAGTTCCAAAGTCTGAAGAGCACACTATAAGTTAAGTAAAACCGAACGTTATTTGTTTAATTATACAAATAAAAAATAAAAATTGTTTTTTTTTTTTTTAGAAATGAAAAAGAAAATTGTGTTACAGACATACATATTAACTATTAATTATTAACTAAATATTGTTTTTTTTTAATTTAATTGTTTTTTTTTTTGTCCCTCTTTTTAATATTTAGAAATGATTCTTTTTTAATTAAAATTACAATTGAGTTTCTTTTTTTTGTTTTAAATAAAGTTTATTTTTAAGTATTTTTTATTAAGTTTAAAATCAAAATAAAAAAAAAAATGTATTTTTCTATTTTCATTTAATTTTTTTTTTTTAGCAAATTTAACATTTTTTTTTTTAAATTTAGTTAATATATTTTTATCTTATAAATTCTTTTACAATAAATGGGCATAATGAGTTCAATTTAAAGCATAAATAAGAAAAAAAAAACGTCCCATTTATTAATATAATATATTGTTTTGTATATTTTTAATTTGAATGTAATTTTTATTATTATTTTCTATTCATTTAAAATATAAATTTTTTATGGTTTTTTTTCTAAAACTAAAAAAAAAAAAAAATGTAATATTGTTAACTTTTTCGGTATTGATTTTTTTCTCTTTTTTCTTTTATGAAATAGTTTAAGATAATTATTTTGTATATATATATATGTTATATCTTATAGTTTTTTTTTTTTTTTTTTTTTTTTTTTAAATAAAGTTAATATTTAATTTTTTTCATTTTTTAAGTAAATAAATTATTTTGTTTTATTTATATAATTATTTTATTTTACAGCATCTAATAGATATTTATTTTGTTTTTGTTAATCGTTATTTTATTATCGAAAAATTAGACTAATCAGATTTGTATAAAATTATATAACAAATTTGATTAACTTTCAAATCAAAAATAATGCAAACTGATTTGTCTTGTTCCTTACAAAGAAAACCAAAAAAAAAAAAAAAACCCATAGAATAAAAAATTTAATTTTTCTTTTACATCAAATATTAGTGTGATATGTCCGAAGAAGAAAGTAAAACAAGCCAAAAATTAAAAAAAAAAAAAACAAAAAAAAAAAATTAGAAAAAATAACAAAAAGAAAAAAAAGAAAATGTGAAATTTACATATAAAAACACATTAAAAACACAATTGAAGCCTTTTTTTTTTTAATTGTATTAAAAATTAAAACAAAAGAAGAAGAAAAAAAAAGAAAGCATTTAAAAATTTAAAAAAATTGAATCCGTATCTGTATTTGAACACTGTTTTTAGGAGTTTACAATAAGACCTGAATTTAAAAAAAAAAAAAAAAAAAATAGTTTTGTTTCCAAAATTCAAAAACCAAAAAAAAATAAAGAAAAAAGTCAAAATTATTTAAAACTTTTCATTTCAAATCAAAATTACAAAAATATAAAGGACCTTCTTTTTTTTTATAACGGTTAATATTTTTTCAATATTCGGAAAGTTTAAAATTGCATTGATGAGAATTAATTTTATTTAAAAAAAGAAAAAATGGATGTGTTTAATTGTTTTTGATCCTCTGCAATGCAAATTAATAATTCTGAAAAAAATACATATACCAACTTATAATGAGCAACTAATACATATTTACTATTAATGCTATTAGTAGAATTTAAATTCATTTAAACAACAAACAATTAATTAATTTAAGTTTAACAAATTAATTAATTATTTTATTAGTTTCTTTATAAATAAATTTTAATAAAATTTTTAATAGTTGAAAAAAAAATCTGTTCAATATTAATAGTAAACGATACTATAAATAAATTAATATAAAATAGTATAACATTTTATTCTCATTAAGTTAATTTTCAATAATAAAGTAAATTTATTAATAATTGTTTTTTTTTTTGTCATAACAATAACTATATTTAATAATTATTAATAAATATGGATTTAATTCAAGCTACCTACTTACCGCTCATTAAATTGATCAATAAAATTAACAAACAAAAAAATAATATGTATTATATAAATTTTTTAAATAAAATTCAAAATTTACATTGTGAAAAAATGATTATTTAATTTATGATTTTTTTTTTTCTCTTTTTTTTTTTTTTTTTTTTATTTTTTTTATTAAAATCATCAACTTTTCTTTAAAAAAATTTGTTACATATAGATATGATTGATCAAAATCTAATAAACAAATTAAAATAAAAAGAAAAAACCGTAATATAAAATAAAACAAACTTAATTAATATATATTTATAAATTATACATGTATAAATTGTATAAATTGGAATTCCTTATAAAAAGTTGCCTTAATTACATAATTAATAATTAATAATAACACAAAAAAAAAAAATATATTAATTAAAAAAAAAAAAAAAAAAATAATTAATAATACAACAAAATAAATCGAACCAAAAAATTAATATTGAGATTTCAATTCTATATAAAAATTTACCATTATAAAAAAAACAAAAAAAAAAAAAAATAGTCAAAACTAAATAAAAAAAAAACTCAAAACATTTTTTAAAATACAATAGAACTCAAACAAAAACAATAGTTAAAAACTCTTAAATAAAACAAATTTTTTATTACAAATAAATAAATAAATAGAAAAAATAAAATATAAATAAAATATAACAAGAATTTATTTTACAGAAAACTCAAAATACCATTAAATATTTTAATATAAAATAAATAATGAAATTTTTGAAATAGTTAAAAAAAAATAAATAAAACTTTTTTTATAATTGTACATATTAATTATAATAATATTTAATAATTAAATACAATTTTTGTTTTTTTTTTTTTCTTTTTCTATTATTAATTATTATTAATTATTATTAAAAACGAAAATATTTTTTCAATAAAATGAAAAATTAAAAAAAAAAAATAAATAAAATACAATTTTACAAGAAATCTACAACCCAAAATATACAATTTATATTTAAAATAAATTTATAAAATAGAAAAAACAAATATAAAACATAAAAATATTTTTTATTTTTAAAAGAAAAATTACAAAATAGATAAAAAAAAAAAAAAAAACAAATATTAAAATAAAAAAAAAAAAACCAAACAGCAATAAGTACAACTAATTCTAAATAGATTCTCAAAACAAATGAAATAGCAAATAAAACAAATTTTTTATGTTCATTTTTTTTTTTGTATTTTATTTTTAATTTTTCGTTTTATTCTTTTTTATACAACCAAAATATATACAATAAAAATATAAATAAAATTGTTTAATAAAAAAAAAAAAATATTTATAGGTATAAAATGAAAAAAAAAAAAGAAAAAAAAATAACAGATTTATATTTATAGCAATAGTACAGATATTTATTTACAGAAAATAGAACAAATTTAAATTTTTAAAACCAAAAATAGTTATTTTCTTATATTGTAATTGAAAATCTCAATATTAGTTTTTAAGTTTTTTTTTTTTTTTTTTTTCAATTCGAAAATATAACAATATTGTAAAAAAAAAAAATTCGAATATAAGACATTTGAATTGAATATTCCCAACAAAAAATAAAATTAAAAACATTTATTCAAGGTTATATTTTAAATTTATATTTAAAATCAAATTTAAAATTTTGATATTTTCTGTTTGCCATTTAAAATTTTCTTGAAATTAAATTTACGAATAAATTTATTTGGAAATTTGGAATTAAATAAAGTTTTTTTTTTTTGAAATTAAATAAAACTTTCATATTGAACTTTAGTTAAAAAATTATTTCCAAAAAAAAAAAAAAAACTATGATCCAATTACAAAGTTAGTAAGGGAAAGAAAGGATCATTAATCGATCTTATGACTGAAAACGTACGAAAAACGTAAATGCTACCGAAATGTCATATTAACTGTACATGACATATCGTATATGTAATTGAAAATCTTTTTTATTTGTATGTAAGTTATTTATTTGTATGATTAAAAACGTATGGGTCGAGGGTTGTCACTTTGCTACTATAGTAGCAAAAGTGTTACTTGTTTTTTTGTGAATTATAAAAAATTCTACTTTGCTACTTCCTTTTCCAAATTTAGCGCTATAGCTACTTTTTTAAAAATTCTCTAAAATAATGAATTGTTTTTTTTATTTTCTGATTTATTATTTCTACTCGAAATAGAAACAGTGAAGAAATCTGCAAGTAGTAGATAAAATACGCGTTTATATGTTAAGATAAGCAAATTTAGTAAAATTAAAACAAAACTACTCGATTTTTTAAAAACAAAAAATTGTGATTGAATGGTTTTTTTTTTGTTTTTAATTTTTATCTTTGTTTTAAATTTTTAAGATTGTGAATTATTTAATAAAACAAGGTCTGCCCTATTATGCCTATCTAATAAAAAATTTATAATATTTTTCTTGTTTTATTGCCAATATTTTGTTGCTACTTTTGTGCTACTTGAAATTTTTACAGTTTTGCTACTATGCTACTTTTTTTTCAACCCTATTGGGGTTTGTTTATCGTGTATAAGTAAAACGCGTAAATTCACGTTTTAAAAAAAATTAAAAATACAATGTCATAAATGGAATTATTTTAAATCTTTTAAGTAAATAAAATGAAAAATTTTAGTTTTTGGTAATTTAACTTTTCTACTGTTTTACCTTTTTGTGATTAGAAGAAAAATAACAAAACAGAACAAATACGCTGAATTGGAACGAAGGGTACAAGAAAATAATTTGGTTGGAAATTTTAATTTTAACCCAAAAGAAACGTTGTTTTGGGAAGAAACTATTGACGTTTTAAACTCAATTGGAATTGAAAAAAACATGTTAATTATAAATTTTTTACCTTAAAAACAACAACATACAAATTTTTTACTACCAGTTTTTTGTAAAAAATATATAAAAATAAACTTTATTCTTATTTTTAATTCTAAAAGCCAATTCTAAAATTTTAAATTTTCTAAAAAAAATTATTTTATTCACCTACTTTATAACTTGACGTTTATATTATACTAAAAATTTGTTTTTGACAACTGTCATTTAATTTCGAATAACAATTTAATCACACGTTTTCAATCATACTGATATAAAATGAAGGTGAATAATTTTTTTTCGAGGGGCGCGTTTTCAATCATAAGCCCCAATAAGGTTGATTCTATCGGGGGTTAATTAAATAATTTAAATTAAAGACTATTAATTCATTAAAAAACATCATTTACATCTTTATTACAATGATCCGATGGAAAAAAGAGCAGTTTTTTTTTACGAATCGGAAAAATTATATTATGAACTCTGATCGGTGAAAAGTTTGTTTTGTTAACGTTTAATCGGAACTGGAACAGTTTTATCTACTGTTTCGATTTCCGTTACTATTTGTAATATAAAAAATTTCTCCCAAAAATATTTCCAACAAAATATTAATATTATAATATGGATGTTAATTTATGTAATTTAATTCAAGAATTACTTAGTTGATATAAAATGGCAAATGGTATGATATAAAAACATTATTAATTTTTTGTCATCACCTTTTGTTTTTATCTGACAAAATAAACTGAAATTTTATATTTAATTTTTTCCAAAAAATTAATTTTTCAGTAATTTAAAGTAAATTTTTTTCCTTTTTTTTTAATACAAACAATAAAAATAGCCTCGTAAATATACACGCAACCAAAACTCGCTAGCATAATTCATATATACAGAATTGTGCATTTTACATAATTAATATATTAAATATGAATATTGTAAATAAATATATTAAAATGACATAAAATTAAAAAAAAAAAAAACAAAAAAAATTCAATTAATAAAAGAAAATGAAATAAAAATGTAAAATCCAAAAAACAAAAAAAAAACAAACAAACAAAATATTAATTAAAGAAATGTACATTGCGTTTTATTTAACAATTTTCTAATTATTAATAAAAAAAAAAAAAAAAAAACAAAATAAAAATAATTACAAACTGCAGGAATATAAAAAAAAAAAAACAAAACCAATTGAATATAAAATAATAAAACACTTTTTTAAAATATTTATATTAAAATTATAAAAAAAAAAAAAAAACAAACAAACAAATTGAAATAAATCATAATTAAAGGTATTTTTAAGCATTAAACATAAATAAAAACCAACAATATTTCAAATGCTCCTAAAAACAGTTCTTTTTTATATAAGAAAACAAATTTTTCCTATACAATTAACAATTCGTCCAAAATAATAATGAGAAAGAACAAAACCAAAAAAACAAAAAACCATGTTTAACAAAACTTAAGCAAAGTAATAATAAAAATAAATAAAAAAATTAAATAAAAAATAAAAAATATGTAAATGAAAAAGTAACTAATTATTTATTTATTAATTAATTAAAAAAGAAAAAGAAAAAAAAAAACGCAAAAATAATTAATTGTTTTTTTTTTTCTTTATTTTAAAAACTATAACAAACATTTTATATTAATTTTCTCTTTTGTTTTTTCTGTTAATTCTTTAAATTAAATAAAATTTCAATATTAAAAATTGATTTCAAAATAAAGTTTTATCAGCATAAAAAATTTAAATACTATTGTTTTTATTATTCTAAGATATTTTTATATTTAATATTTTAATTTACAATTAATAAAATATTAAAATATCATTATAAATTAGTATTTAATATTGTATTTATTTAAATATTAAGTTTTTATTATTTAATTTGTTTTAATATTAATTTTATGTAATATTTTTTATTATTGTATTTTATTAATAATAATTTTAAATTTTATTACTGCGATAAAGATATCACAAAATTTATCTAAAAAAAAAATCAGAATTTTTTCAAAAAATTAATTAAATCAAAACAATGTGTCATATGTCATGTTTTTAGTCATTTAATCATTATAAAATAATAATCTTTAATGTTTTCAGAATTAAAACTGTAATATTTAATAAAAACTGACGTAACTATATTACTATATACGGTATAATTTTTATCGTAATTCGATTATCAATGTCAAATTGTGTAATGACAATTGGGTTATGGCAGTTTTCGCTACATGATAGAAAGAAAGTTAAAAATAAAATGACTCGCAGTTTATTCAATTTTTTAATATTAATATTATTATAATTAGTTTCATTAATGGTGTATTTAATAAAATACAATTAATTTTTTAGTACTATGTGTCAGAGCTATCGACTACGATTTTTTAATAAAAATAA
This sequence comes from Poecilobothrus nobilitatus, assembly GCA_947095535.1. Lineage (NCBI taxonomy): Eukaryota > Metazoa > Arthropoda > Insecta > Diptera > Dolichopodidae > Poecilobothrus > Poecilobothrus nobilitatus. The sequence goes on from OX352774.1 coordinate 172,612,963, forward strand.
ACTTGATCACAAAAATAAATGTATCAAAATATATTTAAGAATATTTAATTAATTTTATTTACAACGTAAATTTTTAAAAGTTTTGCAATCTTTTTATTAATTATTTTGTTTTTATTTCGTTTTAAACTTATAAAATTCGAATGCTTTTTTTTTTTTTTTTAAATTGCTGAAAAACTTGATTTTTAAATCAAATTTTTAAATATTATAAATACAATCAAAAAGAAAATACAATAAATTTTAATTGTTTTTAATTAAAGCACAAAATATGTAAAAAAAAAAAAAAAAAAAATATACTTAAAAAAAATAAATATACAAAAAGTAAGAAATATGACAACAAACTCAGTTCCTAAATAATAAAATAAAAAAAAATAAAAAGAAAAAAATTATAAAAATAAAATAATAAATGAATAAACTGACAGAATGTAAATTTTAATGATTTTTATTAGTTCAGAATAGAATTTAAAAAATAAAAAATAAAAAAGTCAATAAAAACTACATTTGTTATTAATTGAAAACTTTTATCCATAAAAATTTCTTTTTTTTTTCACCTCATTTTTTAATTTTTTTGCTAAAATCTAATTTAAAAAATTTAATTTGTTATAAAATTTTTAAATATAATTCGAATGTTTATTTATTAAGTTGGATAATAATTTTTAAGTAGCAAAAATTTACAAAAAATAAAATAAAAACAAAAAACATAATAATAATAAAAAAGAAAAAGTAAATAATATTTTTGTGCAATTCAATTATTGCTTAATACAAATGGATTTATGGATTTATTATGGATTTTCATATCATTTTTATCAAAATTTTTGTTCACATTCATTCCAATATTCCAAGATTAAAAACAAAAAGCATTTAAAATTTTCCAAATAAGTTTTTTACAATATTGTATAAGCCTAAACTTATAATTGTCACCCATATTCTCTTGGACTCATCGCTGATTGACATCATCATCGCTGATGGTCATGTCACTTCTAGTTAAAAATGCATTTCTGAAAATCGCACAATGAAAATTTTTGTTATTTTAAATTTGAGTGCTGTCAAATGACAATTTTTGACATAGTTAAATGTAAACAAACATTTATGTAGGTAAAATTATTTTTAGAAAGAAGTTATTCCATTTCTTAGTTTGAAATAGTTTTGTGAATTATAATTTTGTGTTAATTGTAAAATAAAAAGAAAAAAATTAATTAAAATGATAAATCAAACTTGGAAAACTTTTACATACTTAAATTTTAAAAGAATTTAAAATAATATTCATTAATGCACTTAAATTTAAAACATTATATTGATTAAAAGTAACAAAATGAATAAATAAATTAAAGAAAACTTTCTGGAATTTACCTTCCATTAACTTTACTAACAGCCTAAACTGTTTTACATTTTGATTTTTTTTATACTTACGTTATAAAACAAAGCTTCAAATTTTTAAAAACAAAATTTTTTAATGTTTAGTTACTTTTCCAAAATAACTTAAAAACAACTTAAATAACTATGAATGACCGAAGTGATACGTATCATTAAATTATTTCAGCGTAACAGAAAATGGCTATCGAAAAGTCTTGCAGCAATATCATACACGATGCTTTTACCATTTGACATCACGTCAAATTAAAAACATCACTTTATTCTGCGTCATGCAGAATAACAAAGTATCGTGTCAGTGATACTCTTCATATATGATAAATTTTGAAGAATATGGCTGTAAACTGTCTTCAACTGTCTAAAAAAAAAAAATTAATAAAAATACTTTCATTACCACCCTTATATTGATATAAAATCCATATTTTATTTTTTTTTTTTTTGTTATTAATAAGTTCATTTTTCTAATATAATCAAAATATATTAAATATATATATATAATAAATAATAACTAAAAAATGAGAATTGACAAAATTTTAAAAGCATATTCAAGTAAACAAAAAAAAAAAAAAAAATCAAATTTAAGATTAATTTTACCAAAAACAAAAATCAAGAATAAAAATTTTGAATGAAAAAATTAATAATTAATTAAATAAAATTAATAAATATAACAAAAATAAAATAAAAAAACAAAAACATCTTTTGGCATATACTCTTTGGAATTAAACATTTTGGAATACAAAAAGAATTTTAAAAATACATAATAAATAATACAAAAAAAAAAAAAACGTTTGGAACTATTAAAATTCAAAAATATATTAAATAAAAAAAAAAATTAAAAAAAAAACATTTAAAAAAAATTACACAAAATTTATTAAAAATATTATATAAAAAAAAAAAAACAATACAAGAATAAAATTAAGAATTGTAAACAAAATTAAATTATAAGGCAAAAAAAAAAAACAAATTAATAAAAGAAAAAAGTTTGAATTAAATTAAAAATATGAATATTTTATTTACATTACAAAACCGTTTTTCGAGTTCGATTCTAAATTAATCTTTTAAATTTTTTTTTTCTTCACTATTAACTATACATTTAAACATTTATTGCCCTTTTAATTGATACTATAATTTATTATAAAAAAAAAAACCAAAAACCAAAACCATAATCGAAATATAAATAAAATATCATATTTTTAATTTAATTCAATTTATTTTTTCCAATCAAAAACTTTAGTATTTAATTTGAAAAGTTTTTAAAAATAAATTTTCTGATAGAATAGAACTAACTGTTTAATGTGTTCTGCAAGATCTAATAATATATTTATTAATAAATTATTAATTAATTAATATAATATATACAGAATATTGCAACAATATTAAAACATACTTAACAATCTGTTCTATTTTATCTCAACTTAAAAAAAAAAAACTTTAAAAAAAAAAAACCAAAGAACGTTTTAGACTTTAAGTTGATTTAGAATTCAAAAAATATGTATAAGAAAACATAAACCAGGAATCATAGTAATTTGAAAATTAAAAAATTTTTAGTATACAACAAAAAATTAAATTAAAATTAATATAAAAAAAAAAAACAAAAAATTGCATGCCTTCGCGAAAAAAGAAAATTATTTTTCAAATTTTTTTTCGGCATTTTTTCTATTATAAATAAGTTTTTTATTTAATTTAAATATCAAAAAAAAAAAAACAAAAAAACGAAATTTAAACCTTAAAAAAAAAAAAGAAAAAAAATTAATAATTTATTTTAAAAAATTTCGAAAACATTAAAAAAAAAAAACAAAAAACGAGACAACATTTTTTAATAATTAGAAAATCTAAATTTCTATATATTTATATATTTTTTGATGAATTTTCCGGAAAAATTCGAAATTAAAGTAGCGTTTAAGTGAAATAAAAAAAAAAAAAAAGAAAAAATAAACAAAAAAAAAAAAAATAAGAAAAACATTAAAATAATGTGAAGAGTTTATATTATATATTTATAATAATTTTTTTTATTATTATTAATTAATTAATTAATTAAGTTCCAATTTATTTATTAACAGTTAAAAAATAATTTTTTTAATTAAAAAAAAAAAAATAATGAAAAAAAAAAACAAAATATTAAAAAAGTAATTTAATGAAGAAATTATATAAATTTTTTATGTGATATTTTATTAATAGGGAGAATTTTGCGTTAATTTAAAATAGTTTTGCCTCCTTACTTCTTACATAAAATATAAACGTGGCCACGTCTGTTACGTTACATCTGTTTTTTGTTTATATATTTTTGTTTTTTTTCTTTACGAAGGTATATCATCGAAAGATGCTAAAAACGAGCGGTACTAGAACACTCTTTTACCCACTAAACCTACCCACTACCTTTTTGACGAAACAATTTGGTATTAGCATTTGGAAAGTTTTAGTACTATATTGTAATGTTTGAGCGAGGTAAGATTCTGCTATCGAGTAAAAATAGGTTTAAGGTTATTTGATGATTAACGAAGGTGTTGACGTTCTCTATAAACCAAAAAATAATCTACTTATTAAATTCAATAAAGTAATTATTTCGAAATTTAGTTATCAACTGTTTGACGTAATTTCTAATTTCATAATTCATAATGAACTTTACTTTAGATTCGGAATGTTTCCCAAAAAAAAAAAAATGTTTGTTTATGAATATTACATCTATATTCGAAAATTTCCTACAACTAAAATCGAAAATGCTCCAAAACTTGTACATGCTTTTAATTTTCACCACTAAACTTTAATAATACCATTATCAACTCTCTGTATATTTAGTATTAACTCTCTATTAATAAAAAAAAAAATCAATTATCTGAAATTTTGTAATTTTTTCATAATAAATTTATTAATTCGTAAAAATTTTTAGATTAAGTTTTTTATTTTAAATTTAAAATTAAGATAAGTTAATCGTCAGTGGTAAATATCAATAAAAAATTTTCAGAATAAGAAAAAAAAAAGAAAAAAAAAATTGCAAATAAATATATTTAATTATAAAATGAACGTAAAAACTTTTTTAAAAGTTCCCTAACATCTTAATAATCATTGTACAACATTTAAATAACAAAAATATTTTTTGGCTATAATAAAATATATTTATTGATTTTTTTTTTTTTTTTTTTTTAGAATAAAATGTACATATAACTTACATTTAAATTATTTTTGGTATAAACAAAAAATTTTAATGTTTCGGCTTACAGTTATATGTACTTATGGATTAATAAAATTAATTGTTTGGCTATATTAAAAAAAAAAAAAAAATTAAATTAAATAATAAATGGTAAAATTTCGAAAAAAAAAAACCATTTTTAAAACAAAATTTATACAGTATTAAAAATATAAGAAAAAAAAAACTAAGCATTTTTGGCTAATTCATTATTTATCACTGCTGAATATATTAGGAAAATAAATTTCAAGATCAAAACTAAATATTATAAAAAAAAAAAAAGTAAATAATAAAATGTTAAATTAAAAATTAGTTCATGTAAAATTTTTAATTTTTTCCTTTTAAAATTATTTTATCATCACATTTTTATTTCCAACTGGCACAACTAAAAATTGCAGTAATTTAACGACAAATTAACACTTAATTTGAAAATTAAAATTAATATTTTCTAAATACATACTTTATTTCTTTTTAATAAACTTTCTAATATAACATATAAATACAATCTTTTCAAAAAAGCAAAATCTAAAATTTGGATTAAATTAATTAATTGATCATGAACTAATGGAATTTTTATGTGCTTTTATAGTGATTGCAATTAATAGACTGATGTTATTCGAATTTATTTAAAAAAAAAAAAAAAAAAGGATAAAGGAAAAAAAAATTAAAAAAAATTTAAACTATGTTTTTCTTTTCTTTTTTTTTTTTTAATAAGTTATTTAAGGAAATATTTTTGAATAATTAAAATAAAATTAAAAAAAAAAGAAAATTAAAAATATAAAAAGTTTAGTTATCCGTTTTCAAAAGATTCAGCTTTATAATGTTAAAAGGTTTTTTTTTTTTTTGTTTTTTTTTTATTTGTTCTTTTATAATAATTAATAAAAATGAAAAATAGTTAAAATACCATTTGAAAAATTAATTAATTAAACAAAAAAAAAAGCATTTTCCTGTGATTCCTGTAATTAAAATAAAAATAAAAAAAATATAAATGGAAAACAAAAAAAAAAAAAAATAAAATTATTGTAAAATTAAAAATAAATAAATAAAAATAGAACCTTTTTAAATTAATATTAAATCAAAATTCAATAATATTAAACAAAAAAAAAAAACCAAATTTAAATATTGTACACATTTTGGAAAAATCAAAATTTGTCATTATTTGTCAGTGTTGTATTAATATTCTTATAATAAAAATAAACAAAAATACATACATATATAAATATATATTTATAAACAATTATTAATACAAGTAAATTTTTAATTTAAATTTTATATTTAAATTTTTTTTTTTCTGTTTTCTTAATTTTCATATATATAAAGGAAAAATCAATTAATATTACTATTAATATATTAATATTATATATAGTATTAATAATGACTATATTACTATATATATACATATTAATATACAATAATTATTTATACTATATATATATATGTATTTAGTAATACTAAATCAAATTATATTAATTTCCCCTTTAAAAAAATTAATAGTTTTTTTGTTACAGTAAAAAATAAAAAATAAAATTCTATTATTGAAAAACAAAAACAAAAAAAAAAAATTAATATTTTAATTAAAAAATGAAAATAAAATAAAAAAGATTAAATAAAATAATCACCTTATCAATGCCTTTTATAAAAAAAAAAAAAAAATTAAAACTCACATACAGATAAAATAACAAAACTCTATAAAAAAAATATAATATATACTTTTTTTAAAATATAATTTTTTTATTAAACTTTAAAAAAGAAATAAATAAATAAACAAAAATACACAGATGATAGCAATTTACAATTTAAAACAAATAAAGAATTATTAAAAGATAAAATCAAAAATCAATACATATAATATGCAAAAAGAAAAAAAAAAACAAATAGACAGAAATTTTATGTTTGCAATAGGAATAAATAAAAATAAAAACCATACAAAAAAATGTTATATATGAAATATAATCATTATTATTATTATTATTATTAGTTTTTTTTCTATTTTTGATTATTTACTATATAATATAAATTACATAATATAAAATGAAATAGAATTATTATTTTCATAATACAAAAAAAACAAAAAAAAAAAAAAACTTTTTAATTTAATTGTTTATAATAATTTATTTTTAACAAACTGTTGACTTTTAATTAATATTAATTAGTACATTTCCTTTATAAAAAAAATAAAGATAAATCAATTTGATTCATATATGTATGTTCAATTAAATTTTTTTTTTATTGAAAAAAAATAAACTCAAACAAAATATTTGTATGACCGCTAAAATTAAGTATTTTGGTATTTACAATTTAAATTAATAAAAAAAATTTCAAATCAAATCTAAATTATTAATTTATTACTTAAGGTTACAAAAAAAACCATAAAAATAGAATACATAATAAAAGTACCTTTTAATCAATTTATATTTGCCTATAATAAATTTCTTCACAATACACATACATCTATGAATTATTTTGGTTTATCTATATAAAATAAAAATTAACCAATCAAAAAACATAATCCGGTAATTAAATTTAAGCAAAAAATTTTTTATAAATTAAAAGAATACATAAAAAAGGTGATATATATTTATATTAATATAATATAAAAAAAAAAAGAAAAATTAATATAAATAAAAAAAAAAAACATATTTGTTGAATTTATTTGTTTATTTAGTAAAATCAGAACATTAATATTAAAAAAAAAATTAAATAAAAGAAAAAAAACAAAAAAAAAAAAATATAAAAATAATAAAGAAATTTTTTTTTTTTCATTAATGAAAAAATCAAAACAGCTACCATCGATCTTTGATCATAAAACATAAAAAAAAATTAGAAATAAAAATAATTTTTAACATTAAAAAAATTAAAAATTATAGCCAAAAATTAATTTTAAAAAAACAAAACAAAAAATTAATTAATGAAAATTTTCATTAGACGGACGATTTTTAATATATTTAAAAAAAAAAAAATTAATTAAATAATTTTATTATCAATAATTATTAATAAATTATAAAAAATTAAAAAAAACAAAAAAAAAAAAAAACAATTATAATTATAAATTAAATTATCCAGTTTCAATTAATTAATTATTAAATTAGTATTTTATTAAAAAAAAAAAAACAAAAAAAAAAACAAAACCAAAACAAAATGATGAAATTACATTTCAAAAATTAAAAACAAACAAAATTACATTTTAATGTAGAATAAAAATAAGTCTACGTTAAAACAAAAAAAAAAATTATTATTAATTATTACAAAACCCAAAAATAAAAAAAAAAAATAAAAAAAAAACTATTAATAAGAATTTTATTGTATAATTTTTGAATAATTTCAAAAAGAAAAATTCTCGAGCTTCAAGCGAAATTATAAATTCAATAAAAAAAAAAAAACAAAAAAACTTTTGTGCTAAATATAAATAAAAAATAAAAACAAAAACTTATAATAATAATATATAAAAGTACTAAATTAAGGATATAAAAGTGAGTTTTAGATTTTTTCGGTATAAAAAAAAAAAAACAAAACAAAAAAAAAAAATTAAAATTAAATAAAAAATTTCAAAATTTATCATAAGTCAAAATTGATGGCAAACAAAAAAAACAAAGATTATAAAGAAAAGTCTTGTAGATTTGTAGTTTAAACAAGTAAAAAAACAAAAAAAAAAAAAAGTCTGTACAAAATTAACTTAAATAAAAAAAAAATTTAAAGCAAAAATTAAAATTATGATGAAAAATTACAATTTGTATTATATAAATAAGTATAGGTATATTAATTGTATTATTTTTACATGCCAAATATATCAAAAACAAACCCAAACGCCATACATACACTGATATATTTTGCATAGGTTATAACTGTAATATCCACTTCTTTTCCTTTTTCTAAAATAAATTTATGCAATGGAAACTTCATATTTAATATCATATTAAAAGTATCCACTTTATTACATTCCATCAAAATCAGTACTGTTATAGATGTCAATTATAATGGGAGTCTACTGCGTTTAGAATTACATATTTCTATTTTCAGAATTCTACTAGAAAACTTAAGTAATAATTAGAGTCTACAAAATGCACTAGATTTGACATTTTAAATATTGCCATTGTATGAAAATTTTTATAATGTCAAAAATACAAAATTATTTTGTTTTATATTTTCTAATTGTCAATTTTTCAAATTGACTTTTATTACTGAAACATTTTTTCCTTTTTTTTTTTTCTGGAAAATTAAATTTCTAATTTTCCATTTTTTTCATTACATACTAATTGAGTCAACGTCAAAAATACGTCTAAAATGTTGAAATAATTCAACCCAAGAAAGATTTCTGAAGAGAAAAAATTCCACACCCAGTAAACTTCCATAATTGACAGATTAATTTTAACACTTTTTTTTTGTTTTATTAAAGTTCAACATTTTATTTATTTTAAAACAACATTAATTTTATTTTATTTATTATTTAACATTATTAATAATTAAATTTCTTACTGAATTTTTTATTGGTTTTTAATTAAGTTTTAATTTAGTTTTCACTTATTCAATTATTCATAATTTAAATAAATCTTATGAACTTAAATATAATACAAATTGTTTTAAAATCAAAATTAATTGAATAATTAAAAAAAAAACAAAATATGAAAATTTAAGGCTATTTGTAAGATTATGCAAAGACAAAGAAAAAAAACATTTTTTTGGACATTTAAAAAAAAAAAAAAATTTAATTTATTTCGGCCAAAAACAATTAATATTTATATCTGTATAAGAATAATTTTTTGGAAGAAGAAGGACATATTTATATATTATAAAATTAATATTAATATTAAAAAAAACAAAAATTAATTTTTAGAAATTACGTTTCGGCAAAAAAGAAAAATAAGAAAAAACAATAATGTAAGCTCAAAAAATTTCTTTTAAATATTATTCAAAAATTTATGAAAGACTTCTTCTGTTTCGGCTATTATATTAATAATATACCAAACAGTTTTTGTTTTTGCTTTTTTTTTTAAATGTTTAACTATTAATTTTTATTTTTTTTTTTTATTTTAAAAATAAATAATTTAAAATCCATTTTATTTAAATACAAAAATAATTCAAATTATTTATAAAATCAAAAATATATACATATATACATATACACATATGTATGTATAAACGAATTTTTGGGCTTGCTTAAAATTTATTTTAAAATTTTCATTTCAATTTAATCAAAGAAAAAATATTAATTTTATTATTTTATTTTAAAAATAATTTAATCTTTTTTTAATTAATTAAAAAAAATGTATAAAAATCTGAAAATAATTATTGAAAACAAAATTTGTAAAATAAAAATTAAAATATTTGAAAAATGAAATAATAAAAAATTAAAAGAAAGAAGAAAAAACAAAAAAAAAAACAAAGTCCAAAATTTGATGTTCACTTATGTACTTTATAATTATTTTCATTAATAAAGAGTAATATGATAAAAAATTGCAGTATTTTTTAGAAAAATTATAATTAAATTAAAATAATAATGAAATCATTTTACCGTTTATAGATCCGTTAACAATATTATTTTTATGTAGTGCCATTCATTATGGTGTTACAAATGCTAGAAAATTGCAGAAAACTTCAACATTTCTTCGTTGAAGAGGCTTACTTATTACTGAGCTACTGCACTCCAAAATTCGACAAAAATATTGCATTTGAATGATTAGAAATCAAGTATTAATTAATAATTCTTTACGTTTTTAATAACATGTCAAAAAAAGTCAATCTTTTTTCGAAAAATAGGGTCGTCACTCATTATGGAGCTACAGTACAGCCCTTCAAAATTGGAAAAAAATATCTTATACTAATATTTAATTGATTATAAATCATTTATTAATAAATCTTTTTGCGTCACTGGTAGAATGTTACTACGCTCCAAATTCATTCTTTTGCACTTCAAATTCACCTTTTTGTAAATCTAATTCACCCTTTGGTAAATCAAATTCACCTTCATGCAAATCAAATTCACCTAAAAGAAAATATCTACTGTTTTGTAACATTAGTATTTATAATTTTTGTAGCCAATTTTTTCCTTCGACATGTAAATTGTTTGTTAAATTAAAAATATTTCAAAACTTCTAGAATAAACACCCTCAAATTTAATGAATTTATCATCATTCTCAAAACATTTCCAAAAGTAGTCATGTAATTCAAGTTAATTACCGACCCACATGCATGCCTATCAGTAAAGAATAAGATGAAAAACGTTTAAATAAAATGTTATACAGATGGCAAGTCGATAATAATAATAGCTGCACTGCAACTAATAAAAATACTGCTAAAAATATTGTAAATCGATACATCAAATATTGTGAGGTCCTGGTAGAAAAAAACTACGATGGTAAGAGAAATTTAAAATTAAAACTGCAGCTACATTGAGAAAAATTGAACAAATAGTTAAAAAAAAAATGCATTAAGAGTATTCGTAAGAAAATTTCAGAATCTGAACATGTTCAATTGAGCATAAATTCAATTACGAATGGACTAAAGCGGTTGCGTATTACATTAAAATGGGGCTCATTACAAGTGGATCTCCGAAATTCACCAAGAGTGATCGAAAAGCGTAAAAAAAAATTATAAATACTAATGTTACAAAACAGTAGATATTTTCTATTAGGTGAATTTGATTTGAAAAAGATTTAATTTTGCCAAAAGGATGAATTTGATTTAGCAAAGTGTGAATTTGATTTACAAAAAGGTGAATTTGAAGAGCAAAAGAATGAATTTGGAGTGCAAACCCTTTATATTAAAATATCAATCTTTTTTCGAATAAAAGGCTTTATACTTATTACTGGAGCTACAGTCCTGCTAAAATTAAAAACATATGATACTTTTCTCAATCTTCAACTATTTGAAGCTCATGCTTTGATGGTATTGTTTTAGCTTTAGGGTCATTGCTTTTAGAAATTATTTGCATTAGTCATTGATGTTTTAGATTCAGATAGTTTGGTAGAATTGATGCCTAAAAAATTTTTTTAAATTCTTCATATTTCAAACGAGTTTGGAATAATAATTTTAACTGTGCCTTGGCGCCTAGTAAAATTTAAAAAAATTAAATTCTAAATTTTTACTAAATACTATAAAAAACAATATTTTTACCTTAATTCAATTTCCACCATTTTAACTATATAAGCAATAAAAATGAAATTCGGCCGTGCAGTAGCAATAAATTGAAGGCCTAATTGCATTGACTTTTGCAAATGTTGCAGATCAAAATGGTTTTAGATGACAGCGCGTCAAAATATTTATAAAACATTTTTTTTTATCGACGTGGTGCTTTTAACGTTTTAAAAAAATATGTTAGTATCTTGTATTTATATATTTATAAATTAAGTATTATAAATCTTATCGTTTCTAATAGAATTTTACCTACTCATAAAATGTTAAATTTTTTCCGAAAATTTAAATGTTTAATTTAAAATTATGGGTGTTATCGGAAATGTCAAGAAAATATATTTAATTTTGTCAAAAATTGAAGAATTAAATTATCGATACAATGCAACAATAACACAATGTCGTGTTTGACGTTTTCGATCATGAATTATGCGATGCGCGCCATTTGTGTAATAGAAATTAAAGTTGAAGTTTATAACAAATTAAAAATCATTCAAAAACAATTTTTTTTTTGTTTTCATCAAAACTTACCTAGATTCTTTTATTATTCAACAAAAAACATTTCAAATAACAAAGAATTAAAGACAATTTTGAATCCTTATTTGACTGACATTTGAGTGTTTACAACGTCGCAAACACATTGTTTAACGATTTTCGATCATAACACATCGACAAATTTTTTTTTGTGATTTCAGATTATGAGACCATCTTCGCGTTCAGGAGAATCTAGCGGTATGCTGAATTGCAGCGGTGTAGAATTTAGCGCTGCAAAGTTGTACTGAACGATTTGTAGCAAAATTAAATGACATCTAATTTTGTGTGACATTTCGTATATTTTTATTTTATTTAAATAGTATTTTTTTTTGAATTTTACATTTTTTATCTATCAATTTATCAATTTAAAAAAAAATGCTAGTCATCCAAAAATTCTCAATTTTATCGAGTGCTGTAGTTTTTTTGTAGCCTACTGAACGCGACCCATGTGTTGAACACATCACAAATGCATTTCCGATGAGACGGGACTTAAAGGTAATTTTTTTAAAACAAAAGCTTTGCGCTCCTGGAATATTTTTATTTTATATTTAATTATTAATTATAATTGTTTCAATTAAATCTCATACAAATTAGAAAATATTAAATTAAACTACAATTAAAGAGAGATGTCAGATAGCACTTTAATTTACTTGCATTTAAATTTCGAGGACTGAAAAAAAAAACAGTACTTACACAATTTTTGACTATGGTTTTTGGTTTAATTTTTTATTTAATATATAATTGGTATAAATAGATACTAATTAATGATTATTATTTTTTTAAAAAAGCAAATTTTATTGAAAACAAATATTTAACAGAATATTTTTATGATTAGTATAAATTATATGTATAACACAGTGTAATTATATGTTAGTAGCGTCATATACGTTTGTGCAATAGCCTATAGTTTTTAAACGAAAATTATTTTTGTTTTTTTTTCCTTTTTTTACATTTAAAAATAATTTTTTATATTAATATGTATATGTCATATGTGTTAAAATTATTCTTTTTTTTCATTTGTATCTTTAAAAAAACCTTTAAGACCATCTTCAATTACTTTAAGTTTTGTAACATCTCGTAAATCAACTCTTTCAGATTTTTCTTTACATTCAGGTACTTTTGCTCTAAAATCACAACCTTTTTTAGCTTCATTAAATACCAAAAATTGAGAACATGAATATAATCTGGGTTTTCCATGAACACAAACAAAATAATGTTTACAACTTTTTTCATTTCTATAGTATTGTAATTTTTCTGGTTCAGTTTCATGACCATCTTCATTAACTGGTCGAATTTCTACTTCCGGACATTTAAAACCTAAATATTTTTCTGAATCACAATCTTCAACTTCATCCGGCCAATCACATTGATATGTTTCTGGATTAAAAGCTAATCCAAATGGACAATATGTTAAAGTACCAACACCATGAGCACAATTAATATAAGCTGCACAATATTTCTCATTACCAAATCTATAAAAGCCAAATTGTCTTGGACAACTTTCAGTTGCGTTAGCTGGTTGTAAACGAAGACGACTACCACATTTTACTAATGGTTTGATAACACAATCGCCATCTGTATTTTCTTCATCCGTATTAAATACTAACCCGTCTGGACAAAGTTTTTCTTCAGGTACGCCATCTGTACATTCAATATAAGCATCACATTGATCTTCAACCGGATATTTACCATTTGGTTTAGTGCATTGTACTGCAGCTTGAATTAAATTAACTGAAAATAATAAAAAAAATATATTTTGAATTAAAAAAACTTTTGTAAATTCAAAGTTTTTGCATCTCGTTGGAACTATAGTAACTAACTAATATGATTGGATTAAAATAAACTAAAAAATGCTTTTGTTTTTTTTTTTTTTTAGAAAATATTTATTTACACAGAATTCTATTTTTTAAAGACTAGAATTGTTTTTATTATTTTTTTTTTTTTTTATAAAAAAAATTCATTAAAATTATCCACACGTTTTTTTATACATTTTGTTTTCTTTTTAATTAATTTATTTTAAAACTTAACTAAAATTCTAAAAAAAAAAAAAAAAAATATTAATTTAAATATATATTTTTTATTTATTTATTTTCCACTACTGCGTCCAGCACATCCTGTCACATTTTCAATACCATCACATGAATTTGTTATTTCATTAAATGCTTGATCTTCGCCACAATTTAATAATCTTGGACGTCCTTCAACACAAACAAAATAATGTTGACAATCGTGTGGTGATTTATAAAATCTATTTTCTTCTGGTCCTAATAATTCTGATTTTTGATGTGGATCTGGACATTTGAATCCTAAATATGCTTCAGCATCACAATCTGGTACTTGATCTGGCCAATCACATCTATATGATTCTTTATCGTATGCCAAACCTTCTGGGCATTCAAATACGAAAGCTTTACCGGCAGCACAATTCATAAAACGTCCACAATTTGCTTTATCACCAATACCATAATAACCAAATTGATGTGGGCAATCGTCAGTTGATTGTGGTGGTTGTGTTTTACCACGTGTTGCGCAATCGACATCAATTGGATATTGACATGGATATGCAAATGGACTTAATTTATCATTAAATAATAAACCATCTGGGCATAATTTTTCTTCACCTTCACCATCAACACATTCAATATAGGCATCACATTGTCCAGAAACTGGAAAACGACCATTTTTTTCTGGACATTGTCCATAACCTGAAATATAAAAGAAAATTATAACGATTATTTTTGGGGGAACTGGGGTTTATTTTTCTTACCACAAAATGGTTGATTGTATTAATGATCCTGGATTGGATTTTGTATATTTTTTTTTTTTTTTTGTTATTATTATTGTTATTTAATAATATATATATATATATACATATGTCATTTACTCATTTGTTTATTTTCGATTTAAATTAAAAGTAAAACCGAACAACATTCAAAAGAATATTTTACGATTATTTGTTTCTTTAAATTAATAACATTTAATTTATAGGGGGAAGTAATAATATACACAATAAATAACATGATTCTTAACAAGATACTTAAAAAAGAAAAAAAAAAAGAAAAAAAATATTAAGAATATTACCATAAAGTACTTTTTTACAAGTCCTCAACAATACTTAAAATAAACTGTAGTACAACACTCTTGAATTGACCTTGTTTTTTTTTTTTTATCTCAAGTTACTTTAACCTTCTATATTTCACAGTTAAATAAAAATTTATCAGATACCATATACAAATGACTAAAATAAAATAAAAAAGAATTGTTAGGTTCAATTCAAGTTTTTGTATACGTCACAAATGATAAGTGGCAAAAAAGCAAAAAATAAAAAAATGCTTCCATTATTTCTATATGATTCATCCGATTGTATATTAAAGTTTACTATTCATTGATTGATTGATTGATTAATACTATTGATTGATTCTTTGTAATTGTACAAAGAAAATGTAAGAAAAGATAAAAAAAAAATAATAATTAACGACTTTTATTATACAATCTGAAGATATGTATATATATAATTGAGAATCTCTGAGTTGCAAAATGATTTAAAATGGAAAATGTATCATGATACAAAAAAAAAGTAAACTTAAATAAACAATGGTGTATGATACATATACCAAAATTGTAATGATAAAATATTATCTCGATTTAAGTCGTTTCTGGTGTACATTGAAATTGTTATTATTCTGTTTTATTGCAAAACTCTGTTTATTTATTTTTTTTTTTTTTGCAAGAGTAGATGGTAATCATCGAAAGTAGTTATAGAGGAGTGAAACAAGCACAAGTCTTATATGAGTGTGTGGGTTTTTGATCCACTAATCACAACTACCTTTAGTACTCATGTATTCCCTGTTCTATTACTTGAAAGATTAATTTCAATGCAACATTATGGGGATTTACCCTATAATTAATTTCAATACAACTCTCCGGGCGAAAAATATGTCTGCGATAGAATTTACGTCAAGTTCAATCAATATTTAATTTTTTTTTTTTTTTTTTGAAGAACTATGTAGATAAGTCTCTCTTTCTCTATGGGATACCGAACCTTTCATAAAAAAAAAAACTATATTAATTCATTTTTAATTTATCACTAACACCTACACTAAATAAAAAATCCTTCAAAATTTAATTAAACATGGAAAAAATATAAAGTTTGAAATAAAAAAATAATAAACGAACCCATTTAAAATAAATAAAAAACTGTACATATATATATTAAAACAAAATTTAATATTTTTTTAATTATTTGATAATAAATACAGTATATATAATTAAGGTTTCATAAAAAAATTTATAAGTATCTTTCGATGATATCTAATTTAAAATTAAAGTTTCAAGGTAAACTAATTTGATGATGAATTAGTCAAAAAGATAACACATATTTTAAACTACTTTTTTTTTTTCTCAGTTTTAATTTTTAAATATATCTTTAAATAACATTTTTTTGATTTACTTTAAATTATTTATTGGAAAAAAAAAAAAAGTAGAATAGTAATACAATTAGTTTTTTTCTAAAATATAAAAAAATCTCTAATGAGAATTAAATTGAAACAGCAAAAGAAAAAAAACATTCCGGAAATTTCTATACTTATAAAATATCTTATATTTCTAATGGATTCAAGTTCTACTTAAATGGTATAGTAGAACTGTTAAAAAATTAAAAACCTGATAAAAAAAAAACTAATGAATTATGAAAACTTATCAAAAAAAATATTTAGTTTAATTTTTTATTTTTTTAATAAATCAAGATGTTAGTTTTTTATAGATTTAATTATCTACTTCAAAACATATTTTAAGAACTATTTTTTACCGATCGCATACATAAGGAAGGTATTGTGATGGCACCAAAAAATGCATTTATCCGGTATTTAGAAACCTGTTTTGAATGTTTTTGGAGTGGTGTCTGTCTTTTTGTTTGTCTGTGGGCACGTGTACAGTGCAAAATAAATTTATACAAATGAATTGTACAAATAAAAAAAAAGATAATATAGCTGCATATATACATTTTCCATATGCATGAATGTATGTAATTATATAATGAAGTTTATATATTTTTATTGCTTCTTTTAAATCTAGAATTTTTTTTTTTTTTGTAAAATACGTGTATATTGCTTAATGGTTAAATATGGCACTTATACTTATTTACTACAAGGTTATCTAATGTTTTTGGGACTATGTGCGACGTACATCACTTTTAGCTGTTTATCAATATTTGTAAATAATCCTTCAAAAAACTAATATTAAGTTGTACTGATCTCGTGGTCGGTTCTGTGATGTATGACTTGTCTATAACCGATAAACAAAGATAATAAATAAAACAAAAATAATAAAAAAAGATTATTGGTAGTTGAATATAACTTACTAATCACAAATTAAAACTAGAACTACATCTACGAATTTAATTTAGGCTAAGTAATCTAATTTGGGATAAGTAGGTTAAGACATAGGTTAAGTCATTTTTATCGTAACAATTCGGAGAAAAATTGATTTTTAAGAAATTCCAAAAAAAAAATATGGAGTCTGGGTGGCCTAATGGATAAGAGCGTATAAAATAAGCCGTAAACACCGAGAGAGTGTGGGTTCGAAACCCACACACGTCGTAAGAGTTATTCCCCCTTACAGTATTTACAGCCACGTCTGACCAGGAAAAGCTGTGTAATTTCCTGTACACATTTATGTGGAAGAAAAATGTATTAAAAAAAACAAAATACCTACATCAATTCTAAATTTATAAAACAATTGCCTACTTTTAGGATCTATTTACTGATTTTTTCCATTTCCATTTCTTTTTAAGGTAAAAATCTTTCAAGAAATTCAAAATTAATTCAAAATTTAAAAAATGTCGTAAAAATTGTACGATAAAAAAAGTTCTAAACAAAAAATCGTAAGTATAATATATTTATTCCTCTTAAACTAACAGTTAAAATACCATTTGTTTTAATTAAATTAAAAATTAGTTAATTTTTTTTATATAAATAAAAAAAAACAAATTTTTTTTGTATTTTTAATTTCATATATGATAATTAAATTAAGATCGTAAAGCTTACGATAAACTAGAAAAAAAAAACGAAAACAAAAAAAAAACTGAAAGAGTGACCACCCATCAAAATAAATAAACTTTCACTATCGTTTACGTTATATTTGGTAATATTTTTGTTTTTTTTTTTTTTTTTATTAATTTTGGTTTTTAAATTTTAGTAGCGTTTAAAGATCTAAAAAAAAAAATTTCGTGCTTCTTTGTTTTTTTTTTTTTTTTTTGAGTTTTGTTTTTGTTTTTTATTGTGTTATAATATGTTTACTCGGAAATTTGCATATTAGCCTTGACTGCTTTTTTTATGTTTTGGTTTTTTTTTTGTTTTTTTTTCAAATTTTGAAAGGAATACCTTGAAATTGGAAGATGGAATTAAAAAGTCATGCCAAGTATCATGCGCAAGTAAAGCAATCAATATGTATATACATACATATGTAGTTTTTAATTTTTTTTTATAGATTTAATACCTGATAAACATTATTTTTTTGTTTGTTTGTATAACTGTGTCCATCTGACTAATTGTTTTGTTGTTTGTTTAAATTTTTTTTTTATTAAAGAATTTTCAATAAAGCTGCAAAATTGATGAATTTAAAAAAAAAATCGTACTATAGATTAGTCACTGTTAAAAAATATAAATGATATTTATATACTTTTGAATTCTGCTTAGTGTTGCAATTAGATATGTGATATGTATGTGTATCTTTTTAATGAAATAGAAAAATTGTCAAAAATAAATCATTTTTGATTGCATACCTGTAATCAGTATATTACCCGAAATCTGATTTTCTTAACTAAATAATTAATCGAAATTAAATTACCTTGCGTGTGACTCTTGTCAGTAATTTTTAATAATGTTTAAACGATATTACGATAATCATGATAACGATAAATATTCTTAAAGTTTTTTAAATTTAATTTTCGTATATGTATTATTATATAATGTATGACCATATTACAGTGGCGGCTCTAAGTTTATATATCCGAGCTATACGAGTATTATTATAAGCGCCATTTATGTTAGAATCAAAAATTAGTGGTATACATGAAAAATATGATTCTGACTTTTTAAAGGATAAATTTGTGGGAGATAAGTAAAAGGCTGAAAACATTTAATTCACTTTTATTGAAAATATAATTCATTATTAAAAAATAAGAAAATTAAAAAATTAGCTTTAAAACTTTCAAATTTTTCAATTATTTCATTGATCATTGATTTTTTAAACAAATGTCAGTTTCAATTGATATTATCTTGTAAAACTTCACCAATCGCTGTTGTAAAATACTTTATCACATAAGTAATTTTAAATTATTTTTATTTTTGAAAATGATCTTTCACCACTTTGGTACGATAAAGAGAAGGCTTAAGAGTATTTGTAAAGCAACAGACACATTCATAAATATATCTTCTAATAAATTCCATAATTCTATACTGTAATATTTAAAGTGGCTCAGTATTATCATGATTTTTAATTGTATCTTTTGAAATATTTAATTCATTGAATATAGCTCAAAAGTGTTAAATATTTTTAGCCTGAAAGTGTTGCAATATTTTTTCAATATCTCGTCATTCGTTTGACAAACTCTTTTAAAATAGGAAACGAAGACAGAAAATTTTTAAATTTATAATGCGTGGTTCAATTGCAGTTTCGTCATAGTTTTCTTGGAATATTTTATATTATTTTTTTTTTTATTTTATACCTCTTCCACACAAATGTGAGAAGGAAATTACCCAACCTTTCCTTTTCAGGTGTGGCTGCGTAAATGTCGTAAGGGGGAATTTTTCTTACGACGTGCGTGGGATTCGTCGAACCCACTCTCAACATATTTTATATTCTGTTACCCACTAGGCGCCAGATCCCCCATATATTATTTAAATTCAAAAGAAAAAAAAAATAAAACAAGTAATGAAAAATGAAAGAGTTTTCAAAAAATACTGTTCCAAAATTAAAAATATTCCATAATAAGTTTAGGCTATATAATGAAAAGTATTAATATAAAAATTGAAAAAAAAATCATTAGAAAAATTTGTTAGAAAATATTGGAAAAAATCAAGTCACACGAACCGTCAATTTTAAGGTAACCCTTATATTATTAAGAAAAGTTGTTAACAGAAATAAAAATATTATGTTGAAGCTTTAAATTGTTGTACATTACTTCAAACAAATGTGAACAAGGGTTCAAGTTCAGGTGTGTAGAAAGGAATTTTCACTTTCACTGATCCCTTACAGCTGCTAAACGAGTGATCATATAAAAATATATTCTGAAATGACTCATACTTATTTTCAAAGATCTAATTCCTCTCAAAACTTCTAACATAAACTGTTTGGATTATGAACATGTACGCACATAATTATTATTGAGAAAACGTTGCGCCTCATAAAGTACATGAACTGCTTATCATATTGAGCCGATTCTGATCACATATTCTACTATATAAATTTTAAAGCAAAATAATGCGAATAATAAAATATGGTGTAACTAGTTTTTCGGCAGCTTATTAAAATAAAATAAATAACAAATAAATAAATAAATAAATAAATAAATGATAAATACAAAAATTTTTCGAACATATTAAAAGTAAAAACAACTTAAGATATAAATATGTGGAAAAAAAAAAAAAAAAACAAAAAAGAAATAAAAAGTTGTATATTAAAGGAACTAGATAATAAATTTAAACAGAATATTGTTCATGTTTTTTGTTTTGGTTTTTTTTTTTATTTTTCTTTTTTTTTAAATATTATATAATTATTTTTTTTTTTAAAGAATATTCTATTGTACTTTATTATAAATTTTACATACTATTTTGTTTTCTTGGGAATTTTTGCAAATTCTTTTGTTTTCTTTATATAACAAAAGAAAATATATATACATAATATATCTACATATATATATATAATAAATAATAAAACATTTAAATTTAAATAAATAATCGAATTTTAACAAAAGAAAATAAAAATATAACAGGATCCGCAATGAAAAAGAGTTTTGATTCGGTTTTTTTTTTTCTTTTTTTTTTATATCTGATCTTTGTTTAAATCGAAATGAACATAAAACTGACAAGTTTGAATAATTAAGAAAATAATTTCTTAAAAAAAAAAAAAAAGATTAAATTAAATAATCTAGATCTTTTATTTCATTATTTATAGTCTAGAATTTTAAAATAGATTATATCATCATTCAATTTAAATGTATTTTGTTTTATTTAAATGATTTACAAATTAATATAAAAAAAAATTATTTGATTCGATTATGAATCAGCCAGTGAATCAAGTATATACTCGTAGATTAACTGATTTATTTTTTTTTTTTTCAATATTTTGAAAAATAAATTGTTTTTTATGAATTTACTTGTTTGCATATTATATATAAGTATTAAAATATGGGCATACATATATGTATATAGAATAGATCAAGATATACATATATTCATAGAATATCATGGATTTTTTTTTTTGAGTTTAATTTTTCCGGAATTTTTTTAATAGGGATTTTACGAATTTTTCTTTCACAGTATACAATATATACATACAGTTTGAAAATTCCAAAAAAAATGTTTATGCGTTTGCTATATTTCTAATATATATATTGATTTTTTGAAATATTTTTCATAATTTTCATATTATTATAAATTTAGTGGCATCGTAGTAAATATTTTTTTAATTTAGAAATGTGAAATTTGAATACCGGCGAATTAATTTGAAACTGCACAAAATTTTGAGCAAATATCTTTTCTTAAGATCATTTAAATTTATACTTTTTTTTTTTTTAATTTAAATTATAATAATTTAGATTTAATGATTAAAATAATTTAAATTACTTAATATATGAATCAGAGTGATCAATTATTTAATTTTGAATCATACAAATGATTGAAAATAGAAAATTATACCAAATATTTTTCTACCCTACATAAAATTTTTCTTTCTTAAGATATTTTAAAGAAAAAAAAAAAATAGAATTAATGTAAATTTATATTATAGATCATATTCTTCTCGACTTTTTTTTCAGTTTTATTTAAATTCAAAAATAAATAATATATACATATTTGTTTTACGCCATACTTTAATCATCAAAAAATTAGAGTACAACAATGAATCTTTAAGTAGAAAAACTAAACAAAATATATTTATAATTTTGTAAATATGAACTGACCAAACTATAGCCGAATAGCGTCAAGTTAACGAATAAATGAATAGTATTTTTATTTTTTTTTTTTCGTTGCCACTTCTATAAGGATCATAGGGCATCCACTAAATCATTTATTATTCTTATTTAATTTTAAATTTCAGTTTTTGGGATCATTAGTTTAGATCCATAAGTTTGTTGATTACTTGGCAGTACCTTTTGTACAAGTGGCAAAAATATGATATGCAAATATTTTTATTTGTGGCGCCATCTATTATCTTATACAAAAATAAAATGTATAATGTTGTATAAATTTAAAATTACAAATTTAAATAGACTCTCAGATAAATCTAGTAAATTTTTTTTTAAAAATTGAAACGTTTCAATGATTTTCTAAAAAAATTTTAAATTTTAAAAATCTAAAACAGAGTTAAATTTAATTAGATTTACGTTTTCTTAATAAGGGAAAGGAAATAAATTGTAATAGATGTATAAACAGTTTAATTGAATATCCTATTACGTTAATGTTGACTAACCTTTTCTTAAATTTATTTTAAAGAAAATCTACTTGAAATTTCGGGTATTTTGTAAAAAAAAAAAATGTTTTTATATTATGAATATCTAGGGTTTGGCTTAAAGTTAAATTTTACAAAAAAGTTTTAATATAAATACAAAGAAAACGTAAAAAAAAAAAAAAAAAAAAAACAAAAACTTATACATATGAACTTTTATGTGAAGTTTGAATTGCTTTCAAATACAAAATTTATGTATTAACTAATTTATATTATTATGCAATTGTACAAAAAATCATCAATTTAAAATCATATTGGCACCCCTTTTTTTTTTTGTTTTTTTTTTACTTAAATTAAATTTTCTCATGATTCATCATAACCTTTAATGTTAAATAATAATCACTTCTTTACATCTTAAATAAATTTTTTTTTTTCGTTTTTTTTCACTATTTTCATATTTTTTATAAACAGCCTGATCACCCACTTGTGCATCTCTTTAAAATACCAAAAAATCAGTCAATTAAAACAAAAAAAAAAAAAATTAAGAAAACATTAAAAAAAAACTATTTCACATGCAAAAACTTAAAAACAAAAAAAAAAAATAGAAAAACAGAAAAAGCACAACTAAAAAAATAAAATTGCATCAAATTACACACCTTGAATGATGAAAATTGCTAATGAAATTGCAATTGCTGCAGATATTCTAAACATTTTTTATTATTGCGGTTTTTTCTATTTTTTTCTTAAAAAAATTATTATTTTGTCGATATTTAAAGATGCAAAAAATATTTTTGCAACTTTTTTTTTTATTTTAAATTAAAAATTTAAAAAAAAAAAAATGTATTTTGTATCGGATACAAAATAAAAAAAAATAACTGCACACAACCGTTTATTGCAACGTTTAAGATTCAACTGTAACTTAAGATAAACTTTTCTCTTTGTTCACAGGTTGGAATGGGAATCTGTTTTTTTTTTTTGTATAATGAGAGCTGATTTTTAATCTAAGTTGGGGGGGTTATAAAAAAACAAAAAAAAAATAAGAAATAGAAGAAATATTTAGATATTTGATATTTTGATGTGATGATGATGATGATGTCGCGATCTTTTTTTCTAGATTTTGATTTTGTGTTTTTTTTTTTTTTTAATTGTGATTTGAATTTTAGATTCGAATATAAATCGAATGCGGGGCATTAACGGTGGCGTTATAATTAATAGCTTATAAGTTTTTTTTTTTTTTTTTTTTGCGTTCTGTGTAATATTAAAATATAACAGGTGTGAGAGTATTTAATTTTTGTTTTTTCTTTTTTTGCTTTTTTTTTATTACTAAATATCATATTTTTGTTTGATCAATCGATATGTAATTTGTAAGTTAACTTGTTGTTGTATCAACTTTTAGCTTTTACGTAATAATTGCAAATAAATTTTCTGTGATTTTGATTTGATTTCTAATACGTTTAATGTATCTGGTATAATTAATTTATGGTTAATGGGTGTATTTTTCAATATCCTTTTAGAAATATAAAGCTTTCCATGTAAAAGGTTCAAAAATAATCTTATGTAAAGCTTTTTTTTAATGATGGGTTTTGTAATATTAATAAAAAGTAAATGTGGAAGGAAGGAAGGGGAGGAAGAAGTTGGGTTGCAAAATGCGTATACCTAATTATTTTAATTAAAATTAAATAAACTGTGGTTCAATTACAATATTTACTTAGAAAAGAAGCTTTAAACTGTTTCTAAAATTTCATAAGAAAATGAAATCAAATAAAAATTACATTTTCAAAAAATTAACACTTAAAAATTATTTAAAATATTATAAACATGAATATATTTTGTAAATTCTGAAGATATTTTTTATGCGTTATGAGGTGCATGCAAAAAAAAAACAAAAACAAAAAACCAATTAATAATTTTCATATTTAGGATAAAAAAATTTAAATAAACATGAAAAATTTAAAATTAATATTTTGTACATTATTGTTTTTTACACGGATTTTTTTTTTTTTATGTATATATTAATAATATTATAGCGGTATTTTGTAAACATCGGATCAAGTGATTAAAATCAATGAATAATTTAACACCTTCCACGTTTAAGGTACAAAAAAAAAAAAAAAAAAAACAAATTAAAAATAAAACAATAAGAAAAAAACGAAAAAATCTGTTTTGAGAAAAAAATTAAAAAAATTTTTTTCTGTTGAAACAAGTCTGACGACATTAAAAAAATTTTTTTTTTCTTTTGTACTTATAAAATATTAGTAAGTTTTTTTTTTTTTAAATTTATATTTTAATGACGGCCTTGACTTTACATTATAAATATATGGTTATAATTAAAAATTCAAAAAGTAGTTTTTTTTTCTTTTTTAATTAGAAACAAAAAAAAAGTTTGCATCAAAATCAGACCGCAGTTAAAATATCACAAAAAAACATATTATATACCTACATATGTATGTATCTATAGATGTTTGTATCAAATTTCTAATATTTCATAAATATTATTTACATTTAGTAACCATTATATTATTATAATGGAATTTTTTTAAGATTCTGACAAATAATATAAAATTATATTGCTTATAGATTTATCTTAAGATAATTATGGATAATTACAATTTTTGTCACTCGAAGGTTCAATTTTCATAAAAGTGTATAAAATAGATATGTATATATACAATCAAATTTCTATATATACGCATAAATAAATATATATATAAGTTTCAAATAGATAATCTTAAAGTGACTTTTCGACTTTTGATGTTGGAAAAGGTTAACAATTTTAATTTTATAATACCATCACATACCTATGCGTCAGTAGAATGTTCCAATATATGTCACATCCATAGATATCGAACGCGCTTTCGACACAGTCAAACGCAGTGCGATTTGGACCGCACTTAAGAAACATAGAATTCCAGCAAAAATCATATGGATTATAAAAAAATTTTACGACAATGAAAGAACAGTTGTATCGCATAATGGTAAGCTGAGTACCCCAATCACAATAATAATAGGAGTAAGACAAGGATGCCCCTTATCGTCACTGTTATTCATAACAGTGCTCGATAAGTGTATAAGAGAAATAACAGCATTACGCAGGGGATCAACTGGTAACTGTCACAGAAACTGCAAAGTCTGGAACCACCATCAAAAAATTGGCTGAAAAAGCTGAAAAAATAAGTCTTCGAATAAACATAAATAAGACCAAGTGCATGAGAATCAACAACACAAGCCAAGTACCAATACTTATACACAATACCCAAATAGAAGAGGTACGAGAATTTGCAAGAATCATTAGCAAGCATATTAACGACAGATGGTGGTGCAAATGGAGATATAGAACACTGAATATTAAAAGCCAGAAGTGCGTTCAGAAAGCTATGGTCAATATGGAAGTCAACACACATAGCACGCAGAACGAAAATTACAATCTTCGAGGTATGTTTCAAATCAGTATTGTTATATGGAAGCGAGACGTGGCTTGTATCTAGAAATAATATACAGAAACTACAAATCTTTGTAAATAAATGTTTGAGAATAATATGCCGTATATTCTGGCCAAGGCGAATAATGAACGAAGAGCTTTGGGCAATGACGAGGCAAGAGCCGATATGGGTCCGAATATAAGGAAGAAGAATTGGATTGGTCACATTCTAAGGCACAAAACAGAGATAATTGGAGAGGCTATGTGGAAGCCCTATGTTCCTTAGGGGAAAATAAGGAAAACGAGAAAGAATACAGTTGCCTTTGTCAACTCTTAGATACCCGTACGAACCGTTAGTATGTTCACAGCCTGTCACTCTGCTTACAATATTATTTTTTTAATATTTTAGTATTTTAAAATAATTTTGGGTGAATTTCATAATTTCTAGAACTATGGGTTGTACATATATTCAAACTATATGTTTATATGTACATTCTTCAAAAGCAGATTCTAACCTTCCACATAACGATTATCAATCCAAAACTTTTTCAAATATTCTATAGTACCATTTAATACTAAGCGGTAAATGTATATTAAATTTACTTAGTACAAAATAGTAAATATAATTTTAAATATTATATTATATTATATTTGAATATTCCATTGACAGAATAATTTCTTATAAGTACAATAAAATACATATATGTATGTAAATGCGGTGCTATATAATATACATCTATACTCTTATGATTCATTCACTAGTGACATATGCGATATGTAAATAAACATGATATTATATAAGTATGTATATATATCAATATCATATAAATAAAAAATCTTCAAGCAACCGTTATGTTGTTTATTTATTTACATTTTTTTGTAGTACGCATTATATCCTCAACAATTTCAAATTATCGACTAAAACAAATTGCAAAAAGTTCGTTAAAGAAATTTGTTAGAAAATTTTAAAAAATCATGTAACACTTTCGTCAATTATAAAGTAACCCTATATTATTAAAAAAAGTTGTTAACAGAAATAAGAGTATAATGTTGAAGCTTTAATTTTTGTGTATTACTTCAAAAAAATGTTAACAGGTGTTCAAGTTACAGGTGTTTAAAAATAGGAAATTTTCAGTTTTTGACTCCTTACAGCTCCTAAACGGGGAGTGATACAAAAAAAATTTCTGAAATGACTCATATTTTCAAAGATCTAACTTCTGTCAAAATTTCAAGTTTTCAACTTAAACCGTTTAGAAGATAGAAGGGTTAAAGGATTTTGCAAAATTTTAGTTTCGTATAACGGTAAATTAAGACACCACCGTATGCCACAACTATATATTTATTGTATATATAATTTTAAAGCTAATAAAAGTAGTAATCGTTTGGCGTTTTTAAAATGAAGATATACCTTATAAAACTTGTGCTATAACAATTTAAATATAGAGCTTTTTTGAACCTTTGGGGAGCTGTAGCTTCCCTTAACGGGTGGGGCTACAAAAAAAAATTATTAAAAATAAAATTAATATTTTTGTGAGATCTATCAGCAGTTAAAATTTCATAGCTCTATTTCAAAAAAAAATGTGGGGATCTAAAAGTTAGGTGTTCGAGAGCTACCCTAAGTTTCGGTCCAAACTCCATCAAAAAAAATAGGGAACCTACAAATTACTCCCAGAATATTTTGTCTAAATTTCAAGTTTCTAGCTTTCTTAGTTTTTGAGTTAGCGTGCTGACGGACGTACGGACGGACGAACATGGCTCAATCGTCTTAGAATTTTTTCTGATCCGATCCATACCTTTGAAGGTATATCTAGCTCGCTTATTTCGAGGTGTTACAAACGGAGGAATAATTTTATTATACCCGATCCTATCGTACGGGTATAAAAAAAGAACTACCTATAGCTTTATAGCTATAATGTTTAATGTTAAAAATTCTAGTTGGTTGTGGAAAAATTGTCAGAGCTAAAACTATCTTTAATGTCTTTTTTTTTGAAGAAATCTTTAAATCTCTTGCTTTTAAAGTCTATTACATAAGTATTTAATGTGTAAATTTCATTATATTTTTTAATCAGTCTCACTCTCCAATTAAAAGTTTTTACATCTCGGTCTTATCCTTTTCTATCTATTTTCTACTCAAATATACTGTGTTGACAGTTAGCGGTTTTTGAGATGGTATTAGTCAGTAAGAATCTGATACTAGATGGGATTAGTCAGTAAGAATCTGATACTATACCGAAGCGATATTCATGGTGTTTTTACATTTCTTAGGGAGAAAAAAAACCAAAAAGAAATTAGTTCCAGCTTCTAAGTGATATATTTATTGTGAATTTTCTGACCGGCTTATCTTTATCTTATCTTATCTATATCTTTCTGCTTTTGTCATTTTTTCCATTTATCCGTTTGCTGTTAAGGAAGTATTTATGTATCAATTAATTTACACTTTGTTGAAAACAAAAGTTTAGTCTGTTCACCGATTTTTTTTTGTATTCGACATTTGCTTAATCAAAGCTTAATCATTTTGTGAACTGTTACAAACAAAGGTTAGTATGTTTCTTAGTTTCTTAGTTTCTTAGAATAATTATAATTATTATTCCTAAGACTTATAAGTAGCAAGGAATTTATATAATATAAACGTACATAATCCGCATTTTTTATCTCTCTTCCAGCATGTCAAGAGTAAATGAAAATGAGCTATGTATAAATCAAACTATTTAATTTACGGATTTAAAAGAAAATTGAGCCAAGTTTTGATTCAACTTCCAAAGTGTCAAGATTTAATCAAGGTTGAAGCAAGTAAATAGACCAAGGTTTATTGATTGAACCAAGGTTTAAACATAACATAAAGTGTTATAGTTTTATAAAATTAATTAGGGATGTTAATAATAATATTCTAATTAATCTAAAATAATATAAAAATTCTAAAAACATCCAAAAAATAAAATCTAGCCCTTACTATAAAAGTAGCAGCAATATATCATCATGTGGAGCAATGACGAGGCAAGAGCGGATGTGGGTCCAAATATAAGGAAGAAGAATTGGATTGGTCATATTCTAAATCATTAAAAATATTTTTACGATTTGTTTGGGAACCATGATTCCAAATTGTTCTGCTTAGTTGCTGAGGGAGTATTTAAGTCCTTACTATAAAAGTCAGCAATACAATGCTTTTTTTAAAAAGTCATACAATGTAATCAAATTGTTTGAACACACACCATTACTAGTTTTGTTCTAAATCAAATGGTTACTTTATTCACTCATTTTTTTTTAAATCAAATGGTTACTCTATTCATTATTTTTAAACAAATGAATATTTATATTATAATGCATACCACTATTTTTAATTTATTTATTAGCAAAATTATCAAATGACACTTAAAAAAGAAAAAAGAAAAAAATACAATATTCTGCTTCAGATGTATTGCATATACCATGTATACCTATACATACATATACATCTGCATAATATATGCATTAAAACGGTTTAAAATAGCGGAATAATTAAAATTTTTATGACAAAATATTTTTGATAATTCACCATGATAAATCCATTAAAGAAAAAAACAAAAGAAGAAGAAAAAAAATTTTGTTACCGATCTTACTAGAATATATTTTAGTTTTAAAATTTTTTTCATTATGATGGATGTGATATAATCAATAAGTAATTTTATTTTATTTTTTTTATTGTTAGTAACACCGATTATCTCTTATTAATTTAAAACTTAAACAACATTTAAAACAAGTTTAAATTTAATTTAATAAAAATTGAACTTTAAAGAAAAAAACTTTTATTTTTTGGGGAATTTTTGAAAAAAAAAAATTCTTTCAAGAACCGTTATATATTTTATATTAAAAATTATTTTTAGATGATTAAAATATTAATTAATAGATACAATTAAATTGAACTGAATTAAAATATTTAAGATTAAAACTAGATTTTTTTTTTTTATTTTAAATAACATAATTTAAATTATTATTTAAATTATAAGTTATACGAGTATATATATATTTTTTTTATTATTTAATTAATTTATGGTTTCTTTTCTCCTATTGAATTAGTATAAAATATTTTAAACTGATTAAAAAATTGATTTAAAAGTTTTTTTTTTTTTTTAAACTGGAAATTGAAAAAAATTTATTTGTTTTTATATTATTTTTATGTTTTTTTGAGTTAATTTAAATTATGAAGAGACATTTTATTGCAAAAATTCTTATTTAATGTTTGTGTGTTTTTTTTTTTTTTATTTTTTAAGTTTTTTCTTTTTTTTTTTTTTAATAAATTAAAAGTTTGATTAATTATGAAAATAAATTTATATATTTGTTTATTTTGCAATTTTTCAAATGGTTATTAAAAATTTTATTAAAAATGCATGTTATTTGAAGGATTAAGGATGAAACGTTGGATTACATAATATTAAATGAACCGATGGTTTAATATTGTTTAGATGGATTCTCATCGATATCCTGAAAAAAAAAAATCTTGAAAATAGAATCTTCAATGAAAAAATCTTGAATTAAAATTATTTATTTTAGAAATGATGATTTCAAAAATAAATTAATTTTAATTGAAGATGGCAGTACGTTGCACTTGGTATGATTCCTATAATACTTATGAATTTTTATGTTTAGTGAAATATTATGAAAGAAGGTAAAAATTAACTTTAGAAAAATGTATATCAAACTTTTAATACATATGTACGTAATAGATTATTATTACCAAAAGTAAACAATAAAGAAATAAATCTTAATAGATTTACTTATTTATAAATGGGTTGGGTACGAAAACTCACGTGTCAAAATCTCGCGTTTCATAATCTCGTGTTTTGCAATGAAATAATGTTTTTCGTTAATTAAATAGGTTAGGTAGGTGGGTATGAAAATCCAAAAAAATTTCAAATTTAAATTAATGTTGTATATACAATACAACTCTAAAACTCCTTCTAATTCAGAAGCTCTGCACATATGCATACATATATAATAAAGAAGATAATGGAAAAGCATATAACCCTACTTTTAAATCCAACTCTAAAATTCCTCCTAATTTAGAATCTCGCATGTAATATAAATATTCTGTCATAAGGAAATATTTTAATTTTTAAATTAATTCATAATTGAGAATCTTTTACATATATAGATATGTATATACAAATATTCCGGAACCAGGGGCAATCCTGATTTGGTATTTTTTTTTGTTGAAAAACTTTTAATTTTTTTTAGTACATTTCCCTGCCAAACAAATGTAACAAATGTAAGCCTTTTCTTTTCAAGCGTGGTTATACATGTTCTAAGGGGGAATTACTCTTACGACATGTGGGGGATTCGATTATTAAAGACATTAAGTAAAATCTTGAAAAATACATACTTTTTTTTCAAAATTAAATTATTCAAGATTTTTTTTTCCACGATTTTCAAACAAATAATAAAAATGTTTTGTGAAGAAAACAAATATTTTCTAATAGTTAGAATTTAATAATAAATTAAAAAAATAACAAAATTTGACACATATGCTTAAAATTTTATTAGAAAATTATGAGAAATTTAGTTGACATATGATGACAAAACAACAGGTCTATTAAGAAAAAGGTGACTTAATACTATAAATATCATCATTTGTTCTATATTTAACATCAGATCGTAACGAAAATGTTTAGCTTTTTTTTAATTTAATTCACATGAAAATTTTATTTATTCATTGACTTTTTGGTTTTTTGCGAAACTAATATTAAGTTTTGAAGTAATAATTATTACTGGGGTCTTTAGAAGATATCCACATTTTTAGAGAAAAAAAAATTAGTTTTAGCTCAAAAAGTGGTAGGTATATTTATTCTTAATTTTCTGGTCGACTATTATATAAGGATCTTTCCTTTCCATAGCTTTTATCTAATAGTATATATATACTTTTTAAAAATTACTTCTTAACTTTGTTTATTATTTATTTATTTTTAGAATGTATTAGCTCAAACAGGGTGTTATATAATAATTTTTATTTAAAAAAAAAACTGCTTAAACCAATTCGCTTAACAGTTCAACAGGGGTTAAAAAATCACCCTTTAGAAATTGTATAAATAATTCATAATATACGAGTATAGGTAATATAAGCATGTGGTAAATAAAAAATCAAATTATGAAAAATTTATTTAATTTATTTTCTATTTAAAAAAATTATTAATATATTTTAATTCACTTATATATACATACATATATTAACATATATTAACACCGGGGCCCTGCAATAATGCTCCAAGAAATAAGGTCAAATTGGTTTAATTATCATTTTGGATAGCAAATAAAGCGGGGAATCGCGAGTTTTTCATATTTGGACTTATTACCATTTTGAAACTGAAACTGAAACCGAAATGTTAAAGGAAATAAAAATGGCAATGCTCAATAACGCTTAAAAGCATTAAGACGCGGTGATTTTAATTAACCTAATATGATTATTTTGTTATACTATAAAATCAATCCTTATTCAAAATCTCTTATAGATATAATATTCTTTCCACTTCCATTGCAAGTATTTTTTTCAAATACAAGTTTCCCTTTTTAATAGCAAGTATTTCCTTTTCAAGTTTCCTTTTCAATTTTTCCTTTTTGAAAGCAAGTATTTCCTTCTCAAATGCAAGTTTTGAAATGATATTCAAAGCTACTCAAAGCTTTGTAAAAAAAACTAATGATAATATCATATAATAAAACAAAGATACCAGAATTCACCAAGCTTAGACTGGATGGTGTAGATATGAATTTAGCCCCCAGTGTCAAATACCTTGGTGTGGTACTTGATACGAAACTGAAGTGGAGACTTAATAACGAAAAAAGAGCCAAAAAGGTCTGTGTAGCCCTGAATTCTTGTAGGAAAATGTTAGGTAAAAAATGGAGATTAAAGCCGAGAATGGCTTTATGAATGTACACAGCTATAGTACGCCCCATTCTTACCTATGGATCATTAGTCTGGTGGCCAGCGCTGGAGAAAGAGTATATCCAAACCAAACTTGGTAAGGTAGAGAGAGGTGCATGTATAAGCATTACGGGTGCGTTAAGATCGACACTATGTAATGCACTAGATGCACTTCTTTATCTCCTCGCCGCTGACCTCCATATAAAATTTCTAGCCTGTTGTAGAGCGGTCAGACTCAGAGAAAATTGACGGTCAGACTCAGGAAATGAACATGCTGATGAATTTGCAAGGAGGGGTTCCAATCTGAATGCTTCACTGGAAGAACATGTGGATCCACCGCTAAACAGCGTTAAAAGGGATATCTTTCTACACTTTTTATCTCTAGCGAAAAGAAGGTGGAAAGAATTAACCTCATGCCATGCGACCAAGAAAATATGGCAGTCGTACGACGACAAAAGAACGGACAACGTATTGAAGCTATCTTGGCGGCACATAGCCAGAGCAATAAGTGTGTTCACGGGACACTGGACAATTGGCGAACATGCGGCCAGGTTAGGTATTCTATTCAACACATCATGCCGCAGTTGTGGTGTGGAACAGAATGAGAAAGAAACCATTATATACTTCACGTGTAAATGCCCAGCGCTGGCCAGGAGCAGAAGAGCAGCTCTGGGTAGCCATGAATTTAACGATCTTAGCGACTAAGCAACCTGCAGAAATGGTAAGGTTCCTGAATGCCGCGAAATGGATCTGAAATTAGATCCGTTATAGCCTAAAATTAAACCTTGTGGTCACGGAAGTGGTAGCAAAACGGTGCTAACGCGCTAATTGTGGTCTTTTCACGGTTGGCAGGACCAGCCACGTAAACCAACCAACCAACCATCACATAATTTAATTCAAATTTGTTGTATATTAATTATTTTTATGTAAGAAACTTTTCTAGGATATTTTAAAGTTTTTGTTAAAACTGATTCTTTTTAAAGTTAATGTTTTTTTATGATTACGCAGAATGTCACAAAAGTATAAACATAACTTTCCACTTTTACATCTTTAATATGCATAGGTTTTGTTGAACTGTAAAGTTATTAAAAATAAACTACATGAATTTACAATTGAGAAGGAAATACTTGCTATTAAAAAGGAAAACTTACATTTGAATAGGAAATACTTGCAATTGAAGTGGAAATCCTCATAGTAAAAAAGGTATAAATATTCTGAAAAAAGAACATAAACCTGACTTCGTAACCAATCAAAAGATTACTCCCATAATTATTTTAAGGCTTTCTGGAGGATACATCTCTCTTCCTACAATGTATACCATAAAGTGTGACTTTACTACACTTTGTTTTACTTAACCCTTCTGGAAAATAGTAAATTATTTCTATTTCTAAATATTAATAGCCAACCCGAAGCCAGATATGATATGAAATGATGTGAATGATGTGAATTTATATAAAAATTAAACTATGCACAGAATCAGTACGTTATAAATAAAATTGAAAGTGCTACAGATCAAAGGGACATGTGGAAAAAGATTAAAAAATACATATTAAGCAATCAATATAATAAAATAAATGAAGTGAATATTTGATAATGTTTTAATAGATAAAATAGCAAATAGTATTAATAGGTTTAATTTTAAAAAAATTTCAAAAAAATGAACTTAAAAAAGTAATTATAAATATGAAAAAATAAAAAAGACAATTCTTTTGTAAGTCCTCAAATAATTATTGATATTTTTGAATTAGTTGGTGAAAATTTATTATCAATAATAAACAGCTCATAAGAAAACGGAGTATTTCCGGATAACTGGAAAGCAACGATAGTGGTACCTATTGAAAAAATTAATTGGAGCAAATGAGTTTAGGCCGGTAAATACACTATCGATTGAATCAAAAATTGTAGAAGCAGTATAGTGAATGAGCAATTGGTGAGTTATTTTGAAACTAATAAGTTAATTTCTGAATATCAATCTGGGTTTTGAAAAAATCATAGTTGCGAGTCACTTATAAATTTTGTAACTACTAACTGGAAAATAGCAAATCATGACAAAAAAGTAAAAGTTGCTGTTTTTCTTGATTTGAGAAGGGCATTTGAAACAATTAGTAGCAATATTCTACTCTCCAAACTACAGCATTTTGGTATAACGGGTAATGAATTAAAATGGTTTTCATCATATCTTACAAACAGATATCTATAAGGACTAAAGTTAGTGGTATAGTCTCTGAATCAATAAATGTAACACTGCGTGTACCACAAGGTACAGTGTTGGGTGTTTTATTTTTTGTAATATATATCAATGACATGGAAATGTGGTTAACTTTATGTAAGCTTTTACTTTTCGCTGATGATGCGCTATTGTATGTGGTTGAAAGTTCTGTGGAAGAATGCATAGAGATTATAAATTTTAGATTTAGATAAACTTAATGATTGGTTTGATATGAATAAATTAAAGCTAAATGTAGAGAAAAAATAAAAGGTTAATTAAATTAATAAACAATTATGAAACAAGTGATAATATTAAAATTGGTAATCAAATAGTAGAGAAAATACAGGAAATTAAATATTTAGGCATAATTATAGATAGGAAATTAGAATTTAAGCAACATATAAACTACATTTAAATATTCAAAGTGTAATTAATATTTATAATACTTACTAATAATTAAGCCTCATTTTGAGTATTGTTCTAAAATAATATTTATGTCAAAAAATGCAGATAAGGATAGGCTACAGACATTGCAAAATAAAACTATGAGAATAATACTTAACGTTAATAGATACGCATCAATTAATTGGCTGTTGAGAACTTTAAAATGGTTAAGTGTTAAACAAAGAATTATATTGAATGTGTTAGTAATAGTATATAAAATGAAAAATAATACATATACAAATTATATTAAAAATATTTAATGAATTGCCAATCGAAATTAAAAATATCAATAATATTAATAGATTTAAAAAAAAAGGTTGCAGAATATGTAAAAATTAATTTTTAATTAAATACAAATAACTAAATATATATGTATGTATATATTTTAAGAAACTGAATTATATTATGTAAATGGATTCTTAACCAAATAAATAAATGAAATGAAATGAATTTTTCAAAAACTAGTAAAAAACAAGGTAGAATGTAAACCAACGGTTTTTAAAAACGCACATTTCCAAAACTCAATACAAACTGTTTAGAAGTGTGACTTGGACAAAAATTTGAAAATTTCATGTAATAAGAAAAAATGTGAAAATATAACATTTTTGAAATTTTGAGGAGCCGTAAGTCCGGAATCCTATAAAACTAAGAAAAGCCGTTAACACACGTAAAAATATATTATTGAACCTTTAATTTTCATGTCTTGCCGAAGAAAAATTTGTACAGGTGTCTAAGTTACAGGTGTCTAAAAATAGCAAATTTTCAATTTTTGAGGCGTAATAACTCTTAAAAAGGGGGCGTTACCAAAAAATTTTCTGAGGAAACTTATACTAATTCTAAAAGTTCTTTCTTGTCTCAAAATTTCAGGTTCCTATCTAAAGGGGTGCCGGAGTTATGAAAAAAGAAATTTCATGCAAAATGTGGTTTTCACATAACGGTAAATTTAAATCGTAAATTACAAAATATTACATAATTTTGATATTGTTTTATATAGATAATAAAATTTTCGATCTTCTGGCGGTTTTAGATTGCAAAATTATTACGCAGAGCCCGAGATATATACATCTGAAAATGGGGCTTTTTCGCAATTTTGAAGAGCTGCAACTTTGGAACCCTTTACAACTAAAATAAACCTTTCACACACGTAAAAATATATTATTGTAGCTTTAATTTTTACATCTTGCAGAAGTAAAATATGTACAGGTTCCTAAGTTACAGGTGTTTAAAAATAGCAAATTTTCAATTTTTAAGCCCTAATAGCTCATAAACAGGGGTTGGTCCGAAAAAATTTTCTGAGCAAACTTATACTAATTCTAAAAGTTCTTTCTTGCCTCAAAATTTCAAGCTTCTATCTAGAAGCGTGCCGGAGTTATGAAAGTAGAAAAATCATGCAAAATTTGGTTTTCACATAACGGTAAATTTAAATACTAAATTTAAAAAAATTGTATAATTTTGATATTAATTTACAAAGATAAAAGAAATACCTGTCGAATGACGTTTTCAGATTGAAAAAATCTTAAGCAGAACATAAGATATATGCATTTACAAATAGGGCTTTTTCAAAGTTTGAGGGGCTGTAGCTCCGTAATGGGGGGGGCTACATGAAAAAGTTGTTCCACAAAATTATTTTTTTTATGAGACCTACCTATGGTTAAAATAGTTTTTCTCTATCTTTAACGGTGTAGAAGTATTGTAAACAGACGGACGGACGGACGGACGGACGGAGGACAGAGTGAAACTAATAAGCACATTTTTTCAAAATTTTTTTGGAAATGTGCTAACAACAAAGAACCTTTCTGAAATAAATGGAACAGACAACAGGTTCTAAACACAAAACGAAAAAAAAGGTATAAAAAAATTAATATTTAAAAAATGAAAATAAGGCCGAATCGATGTTATTTCTTGGAGCATTATTTCAGTGAACCTTAACACCTATTTTTATTAAGTATTAAATTTCTTTTAATATTAGATTTTTTATTTTTTATTTAAATGTACATTTGTATTTTTGATGTTTCTAAATTTAATTAATTGTTTATTTAATAACCGGTATTAAAATAT
The DNA here is from genome assembly GCA_947095535.1 of Poecilobothrus nobilitatus. Taxonomy (NCBI): domain Eukaryota; kingdom Metazoa; phylum Arthropoda; class Insecta; order Diptera; family Dolichopodidae; genus Poecilobothrus; species Poecilobothrus nobilitatus. The sequence continues at coordinate 172,650,857 of OX352774.1, forward strand.
GTATCTAAATATTATTATATTTACCACTGAATCTCGTTTTAGACGACACCATCCTAATACTAGTATCGCATTTATGATTTTTGAATGGTTGAAATTATAGTAATGAATTTATTTATTATTTTTCTTTATTATTAGCATGTGTATTTGAGTGATTTGATTTGCATTTTATTAAAAAATCTAATTTTTACTTATGGACCTATAAGTTTTGCATTGCTTTGGTAGTTTTTGTACTCGTACAGTAAGGGAAGTTTTTTATTTTTTTTTTATTTTAAACTTTTATTTTTATTGTAAAATTATTTAATTTATTATATCTAGCACATAATGTAAAAAATTAAAAAAAAGCCATTATATTTAACTTAAGCTACTTAATCTACTTAACCTGATCTAGAACCTAAATTGGAGAGTAATTGTTTGTTGTGAAGGATCATCCAACCATCAAATTATTTTTTAACAAATTTATTTTTGTCCATTATGGACACAACATATTTTAAATTATTTCCATTAATGTTGCCTGGATTGTTCTCAATTTTTTTTTGCATGTAACCAGTCTATTATTAGTGGAATATTATAGGGAGATTATTTTGGTTTTGAATGTAATAATTTTGATCCCAAAAGATGAAATGCTCAGGGCTATAAAACCAATAAGCAAATTCTTTTTAAAGTACTCCTACTCCTAATGATCTCGAACTAATTTTAAAATAAAAAAATGAATCACATAATGTTTAATTAAATATGCTAAAATATATAATGACATTCTTCAGATTGGTTGACACCGTATAATTTTTAACTGCTCTTATGAATGGACAGAAACTCAACTTACTAATTGTCGATAGTAACCTTTAAATATTTTTCCATTGTCGTACATTTTCTAATTAGTATGGGAGCTGTTGTAGTTTAATAATATCAGTTGATTTTCTCCTAAAAGGTGTATATTTTGTTGTTGGTTTTTTTGTTTGTCTTACTTTTCTGCATCTTATAAAGAGATGTATGGGCTCTTTTTCTTTCGGATGAGGGTCTATGTACATTTTGTTAATGTTTGGAGATAATTTCCTCTATTCATTCATTTGTGCAATAGGTTATTCTGTTATAGGTTATCTATGTTATCCAGTTTTGTTAATATTAAGAGATAATTTCTTCATCCATTCATTTTTGGAGTAGGTTCCCCATTTGTTTTTATACCCGTACGATAAGAATCGGGTATATTAAAATTGCTCCTCCGTTTGTAACACCTCGAAATTTACTAGCTAGATATACATTCAAAGGTATGGATCGGATCAGAATAAAATTCTGAGTCGATTAAGCTTTGTCCGTCCGTCCGTCCGTCAGTTAGCACACTAACTCAAAAATTAAGAAAGTTAGAGTATTGAAATTAACACAAAATATTTTGAGATCAATTTGTAGGTTCTCTATTGAGATCCGACCAAAACTTCGGGTAGCTCTCGAACAACAAACTTTTTGATCTCCACATTTTTCATACAAATTTTTCAAACGTTCTACATCATTTTAGGTAGAGTCATGAAATTTTAATTGGTGATAGATATCATAAAAAAAATAATTTTATGGAAGACCTTTTTTTTCTAGCCTCACCCATTACGGAGCTACAACCCCCCAAAGTTCGAAAAAGGTCTATACTTAAATTGTTATAAAACAAGTTCTATAAGGTATATCTACAATTTGAAACAGTACAGTTATGAGTTTTACAAATATGTACATAATTAATATATACGTGTACCATTTAAAATTGTTGAGGATGATGCGTAGTACAAAAAAATTTAGATAAATAAAAATTTAAGGGTTGCTTGAAGAATTTTTATTTATATTGGTATAATATATATTTATACGAGTATATCATGTTTATTTACATATCGTATATGTCACTGATGAATAAATAATATAATATAATAACAATATTGTCATATGTATATAGCGGCGTATATAAGTATTTTGTTGTATTTATAAGAAATTATTCTACGAATGAAATATTTTTAAAGAAATAATACAATGTACGCGGCTATGTATAATAATATATAAATATATAAATACATATGCATATTAATATATATATATTTGGTACTTTGTAGTAAGTTTAGTATAAATTAATATACATTTGCCGCTTAATATTAAATAGTACTATAAAGAAAAATACCGAGTATATCATATTTGGAAAAGGTTTGGATTAATAATCGTTAGGTGAAAAGTTAGAATCTACTTTTGAAGAATATATGAAGATATAGATTGAATATATATACAAACCATAATTATCCCAAATTATTTTAAAATGCTGGAAAATTAAAAAAATAATATTATAAGTATCTAAGAATCTAACGGGTTCGTACGGGTATCTAAGAATTGACAAAAGCAACGGTATTCTTCCTCGTTTTTAATTAAGATTACAATACTTTCGTATTTTACATCAATTAAAATCAATATTCAATTATTATTCTTCAATTAGGTAGTTTTTTTTTAATGTAAAGCCACCATTATAATTTTTCAGATTGCGAAAAAAAAGAAAATAAAGGAAAATTTTATATAATAACAAAATTTTAAATTTTTTTATAATAAATAGTACCTAATATTTATTATTTATATTTTATAATAAATTTATTTATTTTTTTTTTTTCGAAATATGAAATCATTCTCCAATTAACCTGATTTGACTTTAATGAAATCTACTTTTAATTTCAATGTTAAAGAAATTATTAACTTTATTTTTAAATTCACTATACATAGTCTAGCTGAGCACATATGTATACCTAATATACAAGGTGTCACACTTAAAAATCCTATCCATTTTGGAGCAGGTATAGCGAAGATATAATAATTAAAAAGAGGGACAGTAAAAAATTGTAAGGCAAGAAGGAGGTTCTGTACTGTTTTCGAGATATGATGCTTTAAAAATTTTTAACGATTTTTCGTAAGAAAGTCTATGAATTTTGAACAAGTGTTTTAGAGAAAATTATGTAAAAAAATGAATTCAAAACAAGTAAATGTAACGATAAGCCAATGCAACCGACCCTACTTATTAATACCCTACAGCTGGAAAATTTAAATTAAATTAAAAATCCATAAGTTATTTTAGATAGGTATTTATAAATTAACTAAAAACATAAACGCTATTATAACCATAAATTCGAAAATATGCTTGTTAGACCTTGGGAGGCTTGTGATGTCAGCTACCTTAACCGATGAACTCCAATTCATCTCAAATTTCAGAGACATCGAGAAGACATTTCAAAACACCCTTGTACTAATTTTAAAAGTTCTATCTTTATTGGTTTTGGGGCTATGCTGGTTTGCTTTTTGGCTAGTTCGGAAGCTTCTAAAATCCGAACCCATGAATTTTAACAGATGCAATCTCTACCTTACTTTAGTAATTAGTAACCTATAAGTAATTTCATCAAGATTTCATCTTTAATTAGTTTTTGAGTTATCGTGCAAATGGACAGACAGACGGACGGACGGACATCGTTAAGTCGACTCAGGAAGTGACAATATATATACATGTCCATATTTAACTAGCTTTCTTTTGGTGGTTTAAAACACAATATTACAGTTAATATACGCTATACTTTAAGAGTGGGGTATAAAAACAAAGAAAATTGTACTTGATAAGATTTTTGTAAATGTAGAACTTATTCCTAATTCCATTATAGGTGCTAATAATTACAAATTGCTAATCTTATTCAGCTCCAAGAGAATTATTTGTCATCAGATGTTGTTCGGTCTACAGCGCCCTCTGGTGGTTTGTGTGTTTTATTATAGGAACATTCTTGCTATGTTTTTGTTTTCTAAATGTGTAATTATTCACCCCCATTTCTGTTGGTTTTTTTGATTCCAAATTAGTTCCTCACTTGTTGTATTCCATAGAGCATTATTTGTTATTTAGGCACATAAAGATCATTAAAGCATACAAACTCGTAGTTTACCTTACAAATTTTATTTTGCGACATCCCTCTAAAGAAAAGGTTTCGAAAATTATAATTTTTTTTATGAAAAATTTCTAAAATACTCTAAAGCCTCATATCTCAAAAACTATTCAGAATAGACCCTCCTTCCAATATAATTTTCGCTAGTTTTTATCTCCTCCATCTGTCCCAAATGGATAGCGGTCTTATGCGGGACACCCTTTATAATACGTACATTCATCGCTAACTAATCACTACTTTGTTTTTATTTTTGTATTTTGTATGTGTATTTTTTAACTAATTAATTAATTTTTTATTATCCAAGTTTAATATTTATGATTTTCTTTTGTTTTAATATTAATTTGTTGTTGTTTTTATTATTGCGGGTTTTCTTCGAGCTAATCAACACATCACAGAGGTCATTATAATAGTAAGATTACAAATCATTTTAAAATATTTGAAATATTGATAATATAAATAAACATTCCATTATTACATGCCATTAAAAGGTATGACGCCAGAGTTAGCAGATGTGAGTTATTATACATATACATAATATGTACATACATAGTATATATAAATGTTTATTTATATAATTTTTTTTTTATTTTTAAATTATTCAAAAAAAAAAAAACTTTCATCTGAATTTCATAATATTTAAAAAAAAAAAAAAACAAATTATATATGTATAAGTGTATAAAATATTATCATGTCAATCATTTAGGCAATTAGTAAATCAATGCAAAATATACATAGGTTCCAATAGAAATAAAAATCAGTTCTGACCATGAATTGTGTTTAAGAATTGTTAACATTACAGCTATAAACAGAAATAAACTTAATATTTTAACTTACTTATACTTATTTACCACTAATTGTTGTTCGCCGCTTCAATCTAATCACGACTTTTGAGAATTTCCATTTATAATTTTGTATTCCTTATGCATAGTCGTTGGGAGTTTATATAGATTGCATAATTGTATGATATATCTCGAGTTAAATTTTTGATATATTTCTAACCTCAAACTACAAATTTTCTGCTGGATCAAGCTTGATAACGACGAAGTGTTGATGTAAATTCAAATTGCTATTTTCAAAATACGGGAACTTGAAGACATCGAACCCATTTTCTCTTAAATCAGCAATATTTACACCAAGTGAGATTCAAATAGTGAATGATGGTATATAAATTCCTGCTTTGATAAATATTTACTAATTTCACATCATGTTCTCTAGAGAGTTATCGCTACATACCATAGTATTGGTATTGTTTTCAACGAAGTTCACCACATAAAGTAACCAAGCCAATTTTTCAATTGAATTGGTTAATTCCACGTTGCTAAAAATACAATCTTTTTAGGAATTTTGTATAAATCTCTACAATCCAACAAGTTAAAAATTGCAGAGGTACTTGATTACCTATGTCCAATCATATTAATATTCTTTTAGCAAGTTATCCATATTGTGAGATTAGTCTGACTGGCGATTTCTATGTGCTATGACTTGGGCACTTAATGGTTGGTCTGGGATTAGGCAATCTTATTATCATCATAGCAGAACTAGCCATTGAACGTAATTCCGATTATTTTTCAAAGCAGTGATAAAATGAGTATTCTTTGGTCATTAAAACCATGCAGTGTCCCAACTCTTTTTTGTTTTAAATATAAAATAAGTCAGATGTTAAAAAATAAAATTTCGCAATACCATACATATACACGATATATATATAAAATATAGCATATATTATCGATATCGATATAAGAAAATTATTTAATCATTATTTATTATTTTTTTGTAATGTTGTTTTTCTTTTAAAAATGAACGATCACAAATTGTTTAATTAACGTTTGTTTTTTTTTTTTGTAATGAATTAAAACCATTACAAATTAAAAAGAGATTAATATTGGTGGAACTGTTGGTGGAATTATTGAATTTTTCTATCAAGTCTTTAAATATTTCTTATTGATTTGTTGTTACTTCAAATGATTGGTTTTAAATTAATTATAAACATTGAATGAAGCTAAACGAAAAAGAAAGTTGGATATTATATTTATGGAAGAAAAACAAAGTTTAGGTATAATTTCATTACAATTGAATTTTGATTTCAGAAAGTTTTTAAAATTTAACTTAAAATTAATTGTGTAAAAAATTATGTTAAACTTATTGTAATTATATTGTATTAATTATTACAAGTATATTATAAAATTTCTTGTAATAGGGCCTAGGGGCCATTTTAAATAAAACACCTAGTTGTAAATACAAAGTTATATAATATCTCTGTCGATATTCCTTCTATGCACAAACGTCGTATAGTTGAACCACTGAATCAAAACTTTCGATAATCTACACATCTTATATTTCTGAAATTTACCCTGCAACCTTATGGAAAAAAAGGACAATCCACAATATTCAAAAACAATATTCAAAGCAATCCCTGCAACAACAGAACAATTACTTAAACTTCAGTACAGTAAGAGCTTGTGGAATTAATCTTTAATTTCTAACTTAGAGAGAATCTGGAGAGTAACGATCTCATAAACGATTGCCAATATGGAATTAGATCAAAAAGATCAATGGGTGACTTGTTGACTTATTTTGCCAAAAAATTCAACTGTTGTTTTTTTTTTAATAATATGATGAATCAAATATTATAGCCTTTGATAAATAAAAAAGGCTGTAAACGGGATTGGCATGCCGAGATTTAAAAAAGCTTGAAGAAATTGTATTTTCGGCTCGTGGATAGGCAATTTTTTTCAAACCGCTGCATACAAGTTGTATTAGATAGTTTTATCTCTCAAAAATTTAAAATTAATGTTGCTCAATACGCTGTACTTTCATCTAATCTTTTTATAATATAAGTACTCTTAATTTTTTTCATTTTTTCAAGAGCTATGGCTACCTAGCTATGGCCAACAGTGGATATTAAACAGTATAAGTTTTAATGCTTCACAAATTCTAATTATGTTTGCGTAATCCTCATTCTACAGTTTTCTATTTGAATGAAAACTTAACGTCTTTAAGTAATTAACTAAATGTCACCATTTATAGGTGACAATTATTTAGGGTTAATAGGTATTAGTATATTATTTAATAGTCGTAAACTTTAAGATTAAACTAAAACAAGACAAGATTTTTGATAATTACAATGGGTTAGTACTTATAGGTTAGTACAATGAAAATGGGTTGGTAAAAATAGTGTACTTATATAATGTATATATTGATATTTAGGTGAGTCATTTTTCTGTTCCTGCTTTTTAATATTGATAAAAAAAATATGTAAAATATTGGGTTTCATAATTTTATGTTTTTAGAATTTTCATTAAAAGTTTACACATGCAGTCGTTAATTAAAAAAAATGCACAATAATAATGAGTTCAATCCAAAAGGCTTTGCTGGTTATATTACCAGGCAATAGCGTAAACAAAATTGTAACGGAAATTTCGTTTGATACTACTTCGTATTGAATCGTTTAAATCCTCTCATTTTTTTTAATTATTTCAAATAATTTCTATTTAATTAAAAATTTTTGTAAATATTTTTTTATTATTATACAAAATAGGATAAACTGAACCAATAACCAATATTTTTACTTATGAAATTTCATTATAATTTATAGAAAAACAAGTAATAAAAAACCAAGGGTTTTCAAGAAATCACATTTCCAATGTTACTTTTTGGTAAAGAGTACATAAAGATTAAGTAGGTATATTGATTAAAATAAATTTATAATAATACAAAAATTGAAATAAATCGTTAGAATAATTTTTTAGAGAAACTGGGAAAAATCAAGTCACACTTTTGTCAATTTTAAGGTAACCCTATATTAAAACGTTTGAAAGATAGAAGAGCTCCAAATTCTAGCAAAAATTGAGTTTCACATAACGGTATATTAAAATACGGCATGGAAAAGCCACATATTTACTTTATACATATTTATAAAGTTTATAAAACCAGCTATGGTTTGGCGTTGAAAATATGGTATTGAAAATATGACTTATAGAACCTGTGTTATAATAATTTAAAGATAGGGCTTTTTCGAACTTTGTAGCACTGTAGCTACAGAAAAAAGTTCTTCCACAAAATTAGTTTTTTGCCAATACCTATCCGCAGTTAAAATTTCATTGCTTTATTTTAAACGGTGTAGAAGTTTTGTAAACATCCAGACGAACACACGAACAGAGTGAAACTAATGAGCACATTTTTTTTAAATTTTTTTGAAAATTTGCTAAAAACGCCACTTAAAGTGTATTAGTGGAAAAGAAAGAAGTATTTTTAAATTTTCTAAAAACAAAGCACAGGCGGCAAAATGGCTCTCATACAGCAAATTTTTTGACCAAAATGCACATTTTTATGTATCGGGCTATGCAGCATTTTCGGTTTCAAAAAAATTAAATTGTGATATTTGCAAATCATTAATTGTGGAAAGCAAAGAAAATTCAAATACCAAAAGTAATTATTTGAATTAAATTCAAAGAGGTGGTTTAATTCTTTCGTCTAGATGAGTACAAAACATTTTAATTCATATGAATACTATTTTAAATAATTTAATGTTGTTAACTAAATTTAACTTTTTTGGCTGATACAAATCAAAGAGGAATTATTTGCGCCCTTAGCTAGCAAAGCAGTAATTCGAGAAATTTTGATATACCATTAGAATAAAGTATCGTATGTTCATGCGGAAAATCTTCTATTGAAATTTTTGTACATATTTTTGAAGCCTTATCAAATATAGTATTAAATTAACGAATCGTGCCTCGGTGGTCTAGTGGGTAAAATACGGTATAAAATACGCTGTATACGCCGAGGGAGTTTCGATTCGAATCTCAAATACGTCGTAAGAGTTATTCCCCCTTACGACATTTACAGCCACGCCTGAACAGGAAACGTTGTGTAATTTCTTGTTCAAAAAAAAATTAAAGAATACATGTAAAATAGAAAATAATAAACTATTTGAAAATAAAATGCCAATTCAAACATTTAAATAATTATGTTTTCGTTTTTTATAACAGTTTATATTTCGGCCTTAGTTTTGGTTTTTTGGGAACTTGTTTTATATGAATATTGTTTTTTGTTTTATTTTTTAAAAATAATTATTTTATTAACGGAATAAAAAGTTCAGACAAAATTTGAAATTTTGGTGCTTATTTAAAAACAAACAAGTAAAAGTAACAGTAAGTCGATGCAACCGACTTATTTATACCCTACACCTAAAAAATTCAAATTAAATCAAAAATCCATAAGTTATTTTAGTTAGGTATTTAATATAACTAAGCTAAAAAAATAAATGCATAACCTTTGTACAATATTTCAGATTTCTATCTTTATTAAATTCGAAAATATGCTTGTTAGGTCTTGGGAAGTGTGTGAAGGCACGCGGACCACCACCCCAATTCATCTCAAATTTTAGAGACATCAACAGGGTAGAACATTCTTAAATTTCAAGTTTATATATTTATTAATTTCGAAAATATGCTTGTTTGGTCTTGGGAGTTGTGTGGCAGATACCCGAACAACCATTCTAATTCATCTTAAATTTTGGACAAATCAGGGATTCAGGAAACAACACCCTCTTATCAAATTTGAAGTTCCTATCTTTATTAATTTCGAAGATATGCTTGTTAGGTTTTGGGAGTTGTATGGGAGGTGCCCGAACAGCTCCTCCAATTCATCTCAATTTTCGACAAATAAGGGATTCAGGAAACAACACCGTAGTACCAAATTTGAAGTTTCTATCTTTATTAGTTTCGAATATATGCTTGTTCGGTTTGGGATTTGTATGGGAGGTACCCGAATAAGCACTCCAATTCATCTCAAATTTTAGGGATATCAGGGATTCAGGAAACAGCATCCTCGTATCAAATTTGAAGTTCCTATCTTTATTAATTTCGAAGATATGCTTGTTAGGTTTTGGGAGTTGTATGGGAGGTGCCCGAACAGCTCCTCCAATTCATCTCAATTTTCGACAAATAAGGGATTCAGGAAACAACACCGTAGTACCAAATTTGAAGTTTCTATCTTTATTAGTTTCGAATATTGCTTGTTCGGTTTTGGGATTTGTATGGGAGGTACCCGAACAAGCACTCCAATTCATCTCAAATTTTAGGGATATCAGGGATTCAGGATATGCGTATTCTGTTTTGGGAGTTGTATGGGAGGTACTCGAACGCATGGTCCGATTTCGCCAATTTACAATCCCCGCCTTACCTTATTCATTGTTAACCTACAGTATTCGACTCAGGAGGTGATCCTGATTCAGAATATATATACATGTCTATACCTAACTTGCTTCCTTTTGCTGGTTACAAACACCATACCAAAGTTAATATACCCTATACTTAATGTGTAGGGTATAAAAAAGAAAATTTCTCTCTCTATGCTAATGGCTGATAATATAACCAGTTGTGCAAAAAGCCAAAATCAATATGGTTTGTGTCTCTAATCATTTTCACTACGATTTTATAAATAAGAAATTTAAAGAAAAACGGTAGCACAATAGCGTTCCACACTGAACTAAAGAGAGATATACATACTACTATATACAAAAATAAAATGTGATAGTGTAACAGATATTTATATATATTATAATGTTACTATTTACTATTTTAGTATTGTAAAAATTTTTGTAAAAATCAATTTTGTAAGCTTTTGCCGAAAATTCCACGATTATTATAATTACATAATTTATTCATTTAAAAACTTTCATAGCAAAGAAAAGGGTCTGATGTTTGTTTTACTCATTATATTTTGAGAGCAAAACTCAAACTTTTGAGAATTTTTAAACGTTTGAGTGTTTTTTTTTTTGTTTTTTGTTTTGTGGCGTTAAATTTAATTTAAAAAGTATGTAAAATAAAATTAATAAATAAAAGGCTTATTTATTTTTTTAATATCTTTATTTATTTAATTTTTTTTTTTTTTTAATTTCTTTTATTTTTTTTTTTTTTTTTTTAGTTTATCTTTTACAAAACAAAAAAATTTATTATTCTAGTATATTTTCTTTTTGTCCATCTTGTTTTTTTGTTTTTTTGTTTGTTTCTTTTTTTTTCAATTAAAATTATTTCATCCTAGATTTATAATGTTTTCATATTACAATTTTTATCTTCATCATTAATTATTTTTCTGTTTATTCTGGTTTTATTTATTTATTATTTTTTGTGTTTTGATTTTGCAATCGAATTTTTTTTTGTAATTTTTTACTTTTTGTTTTTTTTAAATTAATTTATGTAATATTTTTTTTTTATAAATTTTTAATTATTACGGTTTTTTGTTTTTTTTTTTTAAAATAACAAATTGAAAATTATTTTATTTTCATATGTTATTATTATTTAATTAATTAAATTAATTTTTATCTTTTATAAATTAATTAATTTATTGATTAATTTTTTATTTCTTATTTTGTTTATTTGAAATTTTATGAATTTTCTTTGCAATTTTGAATTGTTTTTAATTTTTTTTTTTTTTTTTTCATATTTAAGGCACTTTCAATTTAGGATAAGTTTTAATTGGTTTTGTTTCATGGTATTTTCATTTCTTACCTTTTTTTCTTTTTTTCAAAAAAAAAAAAAAAAAAAAAAAACAAGTTTAATTTTTTTTTTTTTTTTTGTTATTTAAGTTTTTGCATTTTGTATTAAGTATTGGGAAATTTTTTTATTATTGAATAATTAATAAGAGTTCAGATTGCAGACTGCAGACTGCAGAGTTGACGGATTTTTTTTTTTTTTGTTCGAAAAGAAAAGAGCGGAAAAAAAGTTGAGAATAAGAGAAATTTAAAGGGAAATTAAAGAGAAGGCAATTAGAAATGCAGTTTCAAAATGAGTTTTTGTTTTTACCGTATGCTCACCTCTAATGGAACATGTTTAACTCTTAATTTTGCCCATTTGTTTTTTTTTTGTTTTAACTGTGAGAAAATGTAAAAATAAATAAAAAGGATTTATTTAATTTCAGAATTCGCTGTAAAAAAAAAAAAAAGGATTGTCCTGAATTTGTTTTAATAGTTTTCAAAACTAAAATATTAATAAAAAAAAATAATTAGGTTTTTAATGACGATTTTTAAGTCTCAATTTAATTTTTTTTTTAAATAATTGAGCAACAAATCTGTATCATTCATTCATTATAGAAGTTAATTACTATTTTCTTAATATATAGAATTTCATTCAATTATATTTAGCTAAGCAAATATATATATATTTTTTTTTAATTTAGAATTAAAAAATATAAAATTATTAAATAATTAATTATATATGTATATATATATATATATATATATACATAGCTATATATATAGTTTTTCTTATATTATACAAAATTGCAAAAAAAAAAAAAAAAACGAATTACCTTTTGTTTTTGTTTTAATCATTTATCTAAAATCACATTTTTTTAAATTTTAATTTTTTTTTTTTTTTCTTTTATATATTTTATTAAATTTAATTATTTTTAATGTTTTTAATTTTCCGATAAAGAAGGTTTAAAGTGCCTTATATAATTTTGAATGAATAAAATGAAACAAAAAAAAAAAAAAAAAGGAAATAAATTAAAAAAAAAAGGAAAAACTTTTAAAGTTTTTATTAATATAATTTTTTTCTTTTTATTTTTCTTAATCCTACGTATAAAAATATTGTTTTTTTTTTTTTGTCCAAATAAATTAAATTTATTTATTTTTTTTTTAATTTTATTATTAATTTTTGTTTTTTTTTTTGTTTTAATTTTTGTTTCTAAGTTTTAAGCACAGTTTTAATGTTTTTTTTTTTTGTTTTTGTTTTATTTTTTATTTATTTATTTATATTTTGAAATTTATTCATTCACAATTATTATAAAATAATAAATATTTAAAATAAAATTTATATATATATATATACATATATATATTAATTTTTGAAATTTCTTTTTTATTATTTACTACTTAGAGCTTAGGCATAAAAAAAAAAATATGAAAAATAAATTAAATGTTCTTAGATGTTTAATGTTGTTATTTGCATTGTAGAATTTTATTTAAAATTAAATAAAAAAAAAAAAAAAAAATGTATTTAATAAAAAAGATTAAAATAAATTGACAATATCGATCCACGATTCTCATGCTATTAATTTTCAATAAACGATTACAAATACATTTCTTATTTTGTATGAAAAAATTTTTATAGTAATTTAATAGAAAAAAAAATATCTTTTTAAAAAAGCAGTGATGGCGCGCAGTAATGGCATGATTAATCTAATCTAATCTAAAATAAAAATTTTTCATCTGTTTTAATCAGACATAATATAGTTGATTTTAAAATTTATGAAAATATAACTTAAACAATAACTAGTTTATGAACAATAGATTTATAATACCTGTATCACGTAACGACTTGTGACACATATCACTAAATTGTATAATTGAATTGGAGTTCGAGCAATTGAGCTTTTAATTTTATTTCAAGACAATAAGCTAACTAATCATGCTAAATGATTTATTGCACTAAAATAAAATTAAAAGTTATAAAGTTCGAGCTTCAATTTGGTGACAAATTTTAATGATACGTAGTCTATGGTCACGTAGTCACAAGTCTATATAAAACTATAGCAGATCTGTCGACGTTCATGAAAAAATCACAATTTAATGTAAAATTATTTGTTATAATAATTGAGACTAAACGATTAAATTTTGCAACTAATCAGCATTAATATATAAATGTATAATACTTTAAAATGATAGAAGCGTACTATATAATCTGTGCACCAAATGTAACAATGAAAACGCGAAAAAAATGATTTACAAGTTTTTCAGGTGAGAAATAAAATAAGGTTTTTTTTTTTTTATACTATGAACATACAATGAGTACAGCCATCACCCAAAAATATAAAGTTTAAAAATATTAAAAATTTATTTCTATTTTCTAAAAAATTTTCTAATACACAATACAAGTTGTAGCATTCGTTTAATAGTGACATTATTTTGTATGGTTATATATATTCTAAATAACGTTTTAGTGATTACTGCAATACAATTTATGTTCATAATGTTAAACTTTTAGCATAAAAGATCATTTTTGTGTAATGGTTACATTCATTGTGTTTTAAGGATTAAAATCGTGAAGAGATTGTAAAGAGATTTACAAGTACTACTTTTTTCACTGGAATCGAATACACCGATACACGATTCTTTTAAAAAAAATATAAAGATCTTCATAAATTGATTAGAAAGATCTTGATTTTATCAAATTAATTCAATTACATCTTAAATGAAAAAAAAAAATATATATTAATAATAAAGTTCTACAACAATCTTTTTTTAAGGATATTTCAATTATTTTGCATATTCTGTTAAAAAAAAAAAATATAAAAAAATAAAAAAAAAAAAAACCAAAAACAAAACAAAATTTTTAAAAATATGAAAAGGCTTTTTATTTAAATTTTTTCATGTAAAATTGACTATAAATTATTGGAATATTATTTAAATATTTTATTTTCTATTTATTATTAGTATAGTGTAGTATTTATTTATTTTTATTTTTTTTTTATATAAATTTTTACTTTATTTTGTTTTTTTTTTTTGTTGTTTTAATTTCTAGTTAATTACAATAATAATCATATATTACTGACTAAATCTATATATATATATATATATATATATATATAATAAATATGTATTTACTATTTTATAAGATGTTCTTTTTTCTATTTTAATTGTAATCAAAAAAAAAAAAAAAAAGAAAAAAAAATCAATTTTGAGAGTAATAAAGTAAAATTGAATTTATTTTAAAAATCATTTTTATTAAGAAAATTTAAATACTGTATTGGTTTATTTTAGACTGGAATTTTTCTATTTAATTTTTTTTTTTTTTATACGAGTAAAACACGGATTTTCAATTACTATACACCTATACCATTATTAGTTTAAGTTTAAGTTTTTGTTTATTTTTATTTTTTTTTATTTTAGCAGAATAAAATTTTTATTTTTTATGTTTTTTTTTTTTTTTTTTTGTATTTTGAGTAGAGAAATTTTATTTTTCTATTATTGTAATTTTAATGCCTTTATTATTTTTAATAAACAATTCACAAAAAAAAAAAAAAAAAAATTAAGGAAAAAATATTATATATATCTATTTATCAGTTGGAAATTGGAATATTATATAATATAAAAAAACTATTGGATATTTGAAATAATATTAATAAATTGTATATGTAAGTTTTTTCTTTTTATATATTATTTATTATATTTTCTATATATATAAATATTTTTATTAAACTAGATAATTATTTAAAAAAAAAAAAAAAAAAAAAACATTTTTATTATTTTTTTTTTTTTTAAATATTTTTATCACCGTTGTTTTTCAGATTTTTACTTTTTATAAAAAAAAAAATCAGTTTTAGATTAGATTTTTTTGTTTTTTTTCGTTTTGCTTAATTTTATTAATAATTAGATTTTAAATTTTCTTTTAATGAATATTGAAATTTTTTTTTGTTTTTTTTTTTATTTTAAATAAATTGCATACTAAAGGAGGAAAATTTTATTTATTTTTTTTTTTTTTAATTTTTATTTAATATTTTTATATATAATTATAATTTTTATTTTTAGCAAATTTTTAATTTGTGCGCCTAGGACTGAAGTAGTTTTTTTTTTTTTTTTTTTATGAAAAAAAATTTTTGTTTCTTGAGAAATTTTCAGTTTATTTTTTATTTAATCGATTACTAAACGAGATCAGAAAATTTATTATTTGAAATTTAAAATTTTGCAAAAAGAAATGTATTTAAAATAAAAAAAAAAAAAAAAATTAAATTAAATTAATAATAAAATATTTTTATATAAAAATGTCTTTACAAAGTGTATCATTACAATCATTACAAAATCAGTACAAAGTGTATCTATTTGTGTTATGAAAACTGATAATAATAATTAACCTAAAAGTATGCAATATTATATTTCTTTAAAAGGAAAAAAACAAAACTCAATGCATTTTTAAAGAAAATTTTTTTTTTTTTTTATAAAAGCGATTTTTAGAATAACAATAAAGTATTTTAAAAATATGATTAAATATGTTTGATTAAAAAAAAAGATACAATATTATAAAATTTTATTTTTCTTTTTATTTATATTAAATAATTTATATTTTATTCAATTTTCTCTTTTTACAAAGTAACTGCAAATTTATAACAAATGACTTGTGTATTTTTTTTTTATGACTTAAATAAAATTAAAACAATATAAAAGAATTAAATGACAATATGGATTTTTTTTTTTTTATAAAATTTTTTATATTGTATGTTACATACATATATAAAATTAGAAATAATTAAAAAATAATTTATTTTTTTATTTTTTTAGTTTTAATTTCATTTAATGACTGACCTTATATTAAGAATTAAAAAAAAGGATGCTTTAAATTCTGATGTATATATATATATATATATATAACATAATAATGTACAAATTTTAATTTTACAATCAATAATTTTGATAAATTTTTTTCAAAATTTTTAAACAAAATACATTATAATACAAAAAATAATATACATATATAAAAAAAAAAAATGTTTTTGCGACTTTTACATAGGAAAAATATCTTAAATTTATATTTAATAAATATAACAGAAGAAAATATTTAAAATAAAAATTATAGAATACAATCTAATTTAATTTTTGAATAATAATAATAGTAACATGTAAAAGAAAAAGAATGAATACTGAAAAGAAAATTAATTAATTGAATAAAATCAAAAAAATTTTATTTGCTTAAATGTCTCTCGATTCAAAGTTGTTTTTTTTTTTAACTTTTTTTTTGTTTTTCTTTTTAACACTTTGATAACCGACCGGTAATAAGTATACATAATAAATACAAAAAAAAATAGTTGAAATTTATTTAATTGAATTTCAAAATTGATGAAAAATATTGGTGGTCTATTTTATGTTTTGTATTGTTTTTTTTTTTTTTTTAATTAAAATTTTGATATTTTCTTTATATTTTCTTTTTAGTTATAATTCTGATTTTGATCTGTCAAAATAATGAGACAAATATTAAGACAAAAGTGCTGGTGTCACCAAAGTGTTAATTATATTGGCGCTTAATTCCACATTGTAAAAATATAATTTAAAACCGCCTTTTAAACTTAAATACTAAGATTATAAAAATTTACAAAGTATATTCCTTAATTATATGCAAAAAAAAATTTACGTTTGATTTTTTTTACGCTTAAGTTAAAATTAGCAAGTCAAAAAGAAAAATTAAAGTATAAGCAAATATAATCTAACACTGATCAGGAAATTTATAAAAAGCATACAAAATTTTTTCGACGATTCCATTGTGCTTTTTTCTACGTTTCCTGATGCCTTACCGCGTAGTGCTACTTTCGCAAACGAAAATCACATTCGAAAATTTATAACTTTGAAAATCGAAAATCGTAGGATTCCGAATGGGAAATTAAAGTTTTGATATTGATGTCTCACTGTGTAAGTATTATATAGTATAAAAAATTTAATTTTGTACTCCCAACGCTGCCATTTTTAATTTTCAAAGTTTCAAATTTTCGAATGCGATTTTCGTTTAACGAAAGTTATATTTAGTACACGGTAAGGCACCTAAACTGTATTTCAACAATATGAAATGAAATAGATTGTAAAAATGATACACTATAAGTTTTGACGGCTTCCTTACAATGTGGATTTTATGGCTTCTTCAATGCATTTATTCTTATGATAATAAAATCGTTCATGCAATTTTGTTAGAATTACTACAGACTGTATAAAAGAGAGTTTTATAGTTTTCGAGTATATTTTAGTAATTAATTAAAAAAAACATGTTTTAAATTATATTAATTACTAAATTTAAGATACGTTTACAGAACGATATAATAAATTATTTAAAAAAAAAAAACAAATTATTTTGAAACAAAAAACAAGAAAACTAAAATAAAATTAATATTATATTATTATAATATACCTTTTTTACTTTAAATGAAGACATTTTTACTTTAAGTGAAGATTTCTTACTTAAAGTGAAGAAATTTTCATTTTAAATGAAGACATTTGCAATAAAAGTCAAATATTAAAGTATAAATATACATATAAGCTACATGTATATATATATATATCAGGGTTGTAAAAGAGCGAACTCAAATGCAAAGCTCAACTCAAATGTTGAACTAGCTCAGGATTGAGCTATAGACAAAAGCTCACACGTTGAGCTAGTTCAATTTTTGAGGTGCGCTCACAGATTGAGCTAAACTAAATCCTGAGTTAGCTCAACTTTTGAGTTTAGCTTGAGTTGAGCTCGATTCAAATAAGCTCAAACTCAATATTTTTTTTATTCATTATAGGTATTTCAATCTGATATTAAGGGCATAAAATAAGCTAAATTTTACTATTCATAGAAAAATATAAACAAAAAGCAAAATAAATATTTTCATAACGAAAACATTTACATTTTAAAAACAATAAAAAAATATATTAATTATTTGAATTGAAATATAAATGAAAAATATTATATATAATTTTTAGGTATATTTGAATATTGTTTTGTTTTTAAATTAAAAATAATTATAATTTACGTAAAAAATTATTTTTGATTTATATTTTTCTATGAATAGTGAAATTTAACTTATGTTTTGTCCTTAAAATCAGATTAAAGTACCTATAATATATGAATTAAAAAAAAAACATGAATTTGAGCTTATTTGAGTCGAGCTCAACTCAAGCACAACTCAAAAGTTGAGCTAGCTTAACATTTGAATCAGCTCAACGTCTGAGCTTTTATTTATAGCTCAGACTAAAGCTAGCTCAAGAATTGAGCTAACTCAAAATTTGAGTTGAGTGCTGAGTTGAGTTGAATTTTGAGCTTTTTACAACCCTGATATATATGCATATACATATATGAATATCAGATAAATGAATATCAAGTCCTCAGTGATGGACTGGACTGGAGTTCATTAATGGATTAAATAAAATTATAAACAAAACTATTATTATTTTGTATTTTATTTTACCATGAAAATTTTTTTTTTTTTAAATTAAACTTAGGCCTTTAAATATTTTTTTTTTTATTTTTCATTTTTAATTTTAATTTTACAAATTGATTATTTTGGGCTTTTTGTTTTTTTTTATGGCAAAAATTATTTAGCATTATAATTAGTTTTTATTTATTTATTTATTTTTTGTTTTACATATTCTTCATTAGTATCTTTGCATTTTGTTGTTTTTTTTTTTTTTTTTTTGTCTTAGCAGAACTCTATATACCAATGAGAATATTATGTATGTATATAAGTATATTTTTTTTCAACTAATTTTTTTTTTTTTCAATTTATTTTTATTTTAAAAAATCCTATCTAAATTATTAACAAAAATTGTATCTAAAATAAATTTTTAATATCCGTTCAATTATTATTTATCATTAAAAAGTTTATCTATAATTTTAATTAAGAGAATAAAGAAAATTTTTTTTTTTTTCGATTTTTTTTTTTTTTTTTTTATTATTAATAGAAAATAAATAAATTTTTGTATAGAAAAATAAATAAATTTTATTTTGAGCAATATTTTTTTAAAATAATAATTAAAAATTTATTAAAGATTCAATTTTTGTTTTGTGTACACACATGTGGGTATGTACAATTTTTACAAATTTATTTCTTTTTGTTTTTGTTTAAAAAATTAAGAGAAAACAAAAAATTATTTCATATATATGTAAATATTATGTAAAAAAAAATTAAATTAAATAATTAAATAGTGTATCTAAATTATATTACAATGTGATGTTTACTTTTAAATATAATAAATATATCATAAGTATTATAATTGTTTTTATTTTTTATTTTTTTTTGTATACAATTTTAATTAAAAACAAAATATTAAAAATGGATTTTATGAAGTTTAGCTAATTAGAATAATATATACTAAACAAAAACAAAAAACACTGTATAAATAACATTTATATAATACATATATTATATGAAATTTAAATACAAGGTGTAATCGGAAATGTCGCACTAAGGTAAACCTGTATTTGTAGTTAAATCGAAAAAATAGTTTGATTTAAGTATCGTAATTTTTAATATCACACTTAGATTACTACTTTTGCATCTGCACTAATCGAAATTTGTATCTGCACTAATCGATTAATTAGTGAGACACAAATCATCTAAATGGAAATGTCATTTTTATATCAATTGCATGTTTTGAAATAGCAATTTAGTCAAAAAATTTTTATACGTGGATACAATGGATACTGAAAAATAAATAAAAAAAAAATTTTAATAATTAGATTTAATTTTAATTAAATTAATTAAATTTTCGAAACATTATAACTTTATGTTGCAGCAGAGGCAATGGAATAATGGAAGGCTGTGATATCGAAACCTTTGAATGTATTAGTGCAAATTTTTAATGTATTTTGAGAGAAAACAACGAAAAATTACATTTCTTAAAATTTTTTTTTTTATTTTTTTTTTTCATAACCAAAATGGGCATGAATTTCATATAAAGTTTTTTTTTTTAAATATACATCGAAATGTTCCAATGTTTTTTTTTATTTCAGATAGCTTATTATTTGCCCAATACAACAAATAGATTTTTAACTTTGAACTCAAAATTTTAACCCCTTTTTTAAGCACATTTGTAACTCTCCAATTTTTTTAAATTTCTTATTGCATCCATTTTGCTACTGTCAAAAAAAAAAAAATGAGTAAATTTTTTTTTAAAATTCTGTGCACATAACCTCAAAATTGAAAAGCTTTTATATTAAATATGTTATATAATTGGTAAGTAAAATTTTTTTAATATGGAGTTTTTTTAAATATATGTGTGTTCGAAAATATGCGCTTTCTGGATGTAAATCCAATTATAATTCTCACGCGAATAACGTTCCAACTTTTAAAGTTCCAAAAAATGAACGGAACATTATGGATAAGTGCTATATCAAAAAAAAATTGGCAACCTACGGCGTATATTTTCATATTTGTTTCTACAATTGCTTCCTTAAAAATATTCGCGTTAAATATTCAAATTTTACGGGATTTTGATTTAAAAAAAAATATTTTTTGAGAGAAGTAATCAAAAATGCATACATATTGGCCTATATTCCACGTAGCCTCAAAGAACGACGATAAAAATTTTATGCGAAAGGTACGTATAAGAAGAGAACGGAAGAAAAGAAATTGAATTTATATCTGATTTTGTTTTTCCAAATAAGTAAAACTTTCGCTAATATTTTATAAAATAATTTTACAAAACAACATAAGATACTTTAAAAGCAATAAGCAAAATATGTAGAAAATTAAAAATATTTATTTTTGTTTTTCGTTTTTCTATTGTTTTCTTTTGTAAAAATTTTTATGCACTTTTGTCTTCCAGATGTGTGCACTAGGCGTAC
Source organism: Poecilobothrus nobilitatus (assembly GCA_947095535.1). Lineage (NCBI taxonomy): Eukaryota > Metazoa > Arthropoda > Insecta > Diptera > Dolichopodidae > Poecilobothrus > Poecilobothrus nobilitatus. The sequence continues at coordinate 172,672,092 of OX352774.1, forward strand.
TGGAGATATGCACGTAAAAAACCTCCATATTCCCTTACCTCATAGGTGGGGTGGAAATGGGAATAATTTTAATATATAACATATTTAAATATTTATTTTTTATGTATATTTAGTTTATTTTATTAATAGTAATTTTTTTTTTTAATTAAGATTTTCCAACTTAATTTCTAAACCAAAATTCTTGATAAAATTGTTTTTGCGAATTTTTTGATTGCCCATACTGTATCAAAAATCACTCTCATTCAAGGAGCTTTAACCGTGGGAAAATAAATGGAGGTATATTTCTTAAAACATAATTTTTTAATTAAAACATTTAAATATTTTAAAATTAAATACATCAAAAGATGCGTTAAAGATAAAATTTTATGGTGTGTTTGAAAGAAATTTGAAATGATCTTATTTTTTGAGTTATTAAGGTTTATGCTTTACCACTATTTTATTTTTTACTATTTCCATAAGAATACGTGTAAATTTTTAAGAAAGCTTTACCACTATTTCAAAGTTCTCTCTCTATATCAGGGCCTGTGAAAACAATATTGTAGGTTATGGTTGCAGTGATGACTTCGAAGAACATTGGAGCTGATTTTGTGTAGCTTTTGTAAGCGTTAGGTTGGAATTCGAACCAGCGTTTAAAGCTGGTAAAATAGCCAAAGCAACAGTGTGGAAAAAAAAAAGTACATAGAGAAATAATTAAGCAAAATGTCGAAATTCCATTTTCAGTAGATTCAATTTGTTTTGATGTTTGTGCTTTAAATAATTCACCAACAATGTTAAATTCCATTTTGTTTTTCTAAATTTTATTTCACAAATTTTTATTTTTTATGTTTAATCGCGTCAAATGATATTTGCTGTAAAAGTCTAACAGCAATGCGACAAAAACATTTTTGTCATTTTTATCAAACTACATGTAGTAGATGATCAAATGCTTTTGCATTTTATCTTAATATGACATTTCCGATTACAGCTTATTTTACATAATTTAAAAAAAAATGATTTTTATTTTTCTTTTTAATACAAAATTAATTCCAAGTATTTTTTTTTTTTTTTTAATCTTAAAATTTATTTAAATTTTTTGTTTTTTCCTATGAATTATTTTATTATTAATTTTGTATTTATTTTTAAAATTTAATAATTTTTTTTATAATTACAAAAAATTTTGTTTTATCATATTTGTTCCACATTTTTGTTTTTAATTTTTTTTTTTTTTTTTTAAGTTTTACTTAATAATAATCTACAAAAACTTTTTACGTTGCAGTGTTTTAATTTAATTAATTTTTGTTTTAAATTCCTATATGTATTCTATTTTTTACTTCTTATTTAGAAAAGCTCTTTATTTTCTTTTTTTTTTTTTATTGGTTATCTTTTTTTTCCATAGAATTTAACTAATTTTTTTTTTTTTCTTCTTTCAACTCTTTATTTAAAAAAAAAAGAATAGTCAATCTCAATACATTCATATAAATTGTAATAATGATGTCTAAATAATTCTAAATAAATTAATTAACTATTATTAATAGCAATATGCGAGTAGGTATAAATATAATATATAATAAAGAGTAGATATAGGAAGTAAATTTCGATGTACATTTAGGAAGAAAAAAAAGAAGAGAATACGACTTTTAACACTTAACGTACAACTATAAAACAAAAATAAGAGAATTAATATTGAAATAATCTCTCAAATTAATTGAGAGAATTAAGAGTGAAAATTTTTCATTTTACTATCCATTGTTTAACATAATATATAACATGGATACTGAATGATGTATGTACTTATTTAAATATATATATATATACAAAAAGAAGAACAAATAAATTTTTTAAAAAAACATTATTTAAATTTATTTGTACAAAAAAAAAAAAAAAAAAATTATCAAATATTTTAACACATACACATAATATACATTAATTAAATTAAATTAAAAATTTTTTTATATTTATAAAACAATACTTATATGAATAATAAATTTTAATAAATTTTTAAATTGAAATATTTGACAATAATTATTCGTATTTTATTATCGAAATTATAATTTATATATTTTATATAGTTTTATTAAAATTATAGATTTTTTTTTTTTTGAAACTTTATTTTTTAAACTTTTTATATTTACTTTAGAGAATTACTTTTATCTAATAACTTTCTTATAAAATAATTTTATGTTAATTACTATACAGCACATCCAGGTCTTGTTCCATACATTGCTTTTAATTCTGGATATACAATTTTCTTAATTAATTGATTTGTTTTTGCAGCTAACATTGCTCTTCTAGGATCCTTTTTTAATATTTTAATACCTGGTTTATGTACTAAGAATGCATTATCTAATATATGGAATTCATAATCTAATGCACATAGTGCATAACCCTGTTAAAAAAAATAAAAAATAATTTATTTTTTTTGTTGATTATAATTTGACACAACATTTGACAAAATAGCTTATAAATATTAATATTAAATTATTTTAATAGGGTTAGTCTTTTCTAATCTAAACATAATACATATTTTCAAATCGAAATTTCTAAAAAAAAAAAACTAACCTGAGTCATTTTATCACTTTTACCCTCCCAACTTAATCTTTCATCATAATGTGGATCAGCATGTGTTCCAATATAAATTGGTTCCCAATGTACAAAATAACCAACACGTTTTCCTATATGAAAAACACCTAATTCTTCCGTTTCATTTGTTGCCATCCATTCTTTTGATTTTGGAACACCATGACAACTTGAACATACACGTTTATGGAATGGAATTGCTTTATTTGTTCTTAATAATTCTTGCAGTTCTGTTTTATCCTTTGGTACTGGAACTGAACTTTCAACTTCGAAAATTGATAAAGGAAAAACTCTAAAAATATACGATATAAAAAATATAATTAAGTTATTTTTAATTTTGCATATTATTAGGCTTAAAATTACGATAAAAATAAATTTAAGGAAATTGCATATTTTTCGGATACAATTAAATTTACAATATTATTGAACATATTTTGAAATTTTTATTAACAAGCTAAGACTATTCTATTACCTTGGTGACTTCCTTTGTAAGTATGCATCGTTTCTAGCAATCATTTCTAAAAATTTCTTAACTAATCCAGGATTTGGATACAATTCTATATCACTTGCTAATATAAAATGTGTTAATGCCGCATCTCTAGCAATATTACGCCCAACATTAACTGGATATAATAATTTCTTTTGTGTTTTATATAAATGGGATGATGTTATATCAATAAATGGTGGTTGTAATGTACAATTATACGGCGTTGCTAAAACTTGATCATATTTCGGTACCGTCTTTGGGATATGTTTCGTACTAAAATATATATGAAATGTAACCAATTGTCTTACTAAATTACTTTCTGGTAAACAGTCTCTTAAATATTTTATTGAATTAACAGTTGGTTGAAAATCACCACCTGGTGCATGAATTGCTATACTAACGGGTGAATTCCATCTAAAAAAAAAAGAAATTATTATAATTTGTTCATACATATATTTTTTTAATAGTAATGGAATAAAATTCAAATAACAGTAACAAACCTTTCTAATAAAGGAATTAAATTATCTAAAAATGTATAATCAGCATGTGTTGTATACGTAACAGTTTCGTGGCACTTTAATTCACCATGATCAGCTCTAATATAATTTTTTAATACCCAAAAATCACCTCTTTGTAATGTTTCTGCAACATAATCTCGATCATGACACTTTAATAATGAACGTAAACGTTCATCAAAATCTTTTTCATCGCCACTAGCGACATAATTATCTGTATTTGAATTATTTACAAAACTACCGTTTGGATCCGGTTGACCAGCAATTTCATTTTGACTTTTTTCTTGTGCAGCAATTTCATTTGAATCAGTTGGTACCTCAAATCTTTTTTCATCCGTTACAACATTTGGACTACCACCATTAATTGTTTCACTTCCAGTACCAACACTAGCACCATTACCAACAACATTATTAACAATTGATGAAGCAGCAGCAGCCACAACAAGAGGAATTGAACTATCTTTTGATGTCCCAGAATGCTGTTGTTGTTGTTGTCGTTGATCAATTAATTGAACAACTGGTGGCATAGGAATTTCTTCATTTGGTCCTGGTATTGTTTCTTCATCAATTTGAGCATTTTTATTTAATTTATCATCATTCTAAAATTAAATAATATTAAAAAGGATTACTATTAAGGATTACTATTAAGTTGTTTATGAAATAAATTTTTATTTTTAAATGTTATATTAATTAGTAATATTTAAAAACATTAAAAGTAATTTTTAGGGGCATCGGTGTGTAAGAGCATATAAAATACGATGTAAACACCCTGAGGGGGAGTGTGGGTTCGAACTCCACACACGGCGTAAGTGTTATTCCCTCTTACCACAATTACAGCCACGCCTGAAAAGGAAAGCTGTGTAATTTCCTGTTTACATTTATGTGGCAAAGAAATGTACTAAAAAAAAAAAAAGTTAATTTTGAATTGAAGATTAATGTATCAGTAAATTTAGACAATAGAATAAGGCTTCAATGCTATATGATTGAAGATAAGTCAGGAAAATTTTAGTGAGTACAGTTTCAATAAAACTGAACTTAATAAAGTGTTAAAGTCAGTACTGATAAGGATGATTTGTTTAGCTCTGTGCTTTGACAGAATGTATCACATTCTTTATTGTAAAAGCATTATAGATAATGAAAATAAATGTAATGACCCAATATGCTTGCATCCGTTCGAGAATTAGAATACATTAATTAAAATAATAACCAAATGCAGGACGCCACGTGAAAGCTTAAAATGAAGTAATGTTAGAATTAGGAGTAGAACAAGAGCATTGTGCTTTCTACTTTTAATCGCGTCGACAATCATTTTCAGTAATAATAATTATACGAATTGTCGATCTTTTATATAATTAAATTGAATAAAATAAAGAAAAATTAACACAATTCCGACTATCAAAGAAAAATTTGCGACTAAAAAATAAAACATATACATTTTCATTTATTTAGTCACAAATCACAATTGATACTATCGACGTTCAACCAAAAATTCGTCGTCGCCGAGATTATTATTTTATGCTACAATATCAATCAATTGTCCGATGCTGTCGGAATTTTGTTTTATTCCTTTATATTGGTTATTTGTTGTTGTGTTGGTTATTTTGTTATTGACAATTTAATTTTCCTAATGTTTACATAATTATACAGAATTTCAATTTGTTTGATAAAGCGACGCGGAATTGGTCAATTTTGAAACATGTATTTTCACTTATTAGCGGTAATTATAACTTTAAAGTTCATATATTCCTAATATTAAAAATTAATTAAAATACAACATTAATTAATTAACATGAAATAAATAATTTATAATGTTGCTGTAGTTTTTTTTTTTTGTTTTTTTTTTTTAACCGGAAATTACCTGGTAATTTTTTTTGTTTTATAATTAACTAAAACTTGTAACAAAAATTAAAAAATTTAATTAATACAATAATAATACACATATGTATACTATATATATATATATATATATTTAAATATAATAAAAGTAACTAACCTGTTCTTTATTTGACCTATTATTACCAGTAGCTTGATTACCACTAGGTTGATTTTTAACTGATGGTATTTTCATAATTACATCATTACCATTCATAACATTATCATCATTACTATTACTATCGATTAATTTTTGTGTGTGATGTTGTAAATGATGATGATGATGCTGTTGTTGTTGTTGTTGTTGTTGATGATCTTCTTGTTGTTGCTGTGGTTGCTGCTGCTGTTGTTGTTGTTGTTGTTGTTGTTTATCAATTATATTTGAAACAACAATTTGTCTTCTATTATTATTGTTGCTATTACTATTTAAATTATTATTAGGCACATCGTCTGATGATTGTATAAAATATGCTGGACCGGTAGCAAAATTACCACCTCCACCGATCATAACATGACTACATATATATAAAATAACGGCAATATTTATTAAAATACTACATCTTAGTAACCAATTACGTCTGGTAAACATTTTTTTTGTTTTTGTTTTTTTTGTTGATATTTCTTTTATTTATTTTGAAGTGGAGAAAGTGGAAAGAAATATTTTTAATTTAATTTGCAGTTGTAAGATTCGTAAAGATTTTTAATTTTTGATCTAAAAACAAAAAACAAAAAAAAAAGGTAAGGGTTTTTCAAAATTTTAATTTTTAATATTAATGGTATTAAAAAAATATTCTTACCTGCTTTTAATTAAAAATTGACCAAAAAAAAAAAAAAAAAAAAAATATGTTATTCGACTTTAAATCAAAGCAGGAATTAAAGATCGAATTTTTGTGCATTCGCTGTTCAAATTTTTTTTTTATATTAATATAAAAAAGAAGCAATTTTTAAATATTTTACTTATGAATGGTATTTTTTAGTATTTTGGCATATTTTTGAAGGAACTTTTTTTTTTTATTTTTAATTTTTTTTTATTTGCAAATCAATTCTTTCTTGGTGAATTTAATTATTAATAAAATACTTATAGTTTATAGCTGTTGTAGTTAGTTGTTTTATTTGTTTTTGTTTTGTTACTGCTCCTCTACTGCAACAAAAAATTTATATATTTTTTTTTTCTCCCCCAAAAAATATATATATATATATATTTTTTTGCACTGGCTTTGAAGATTTAATTGGCAAGTGAATTTAATTGGAACTGTCATCAATTCAATTTGATTTAATTCTTTAAAGTTGTGATGATGATGATTTTGGTTTTGGTTCTTATTTTTTTTTGTTTTGTTTTTTTTTTTTTTTGTCTTTTTTTTTAAGAGTTGTGATGTGATGCAAGACAATAAGAACGTTTCAATATAATATATACCATATTATATTTAAATGAAGTTGTTAAAAATTTCTGTTGCAATTTTTGTTTGTTTTTCTTCTCTTTCCTTTTTCGAAAAAAATATTTTTTGTTTTTCAATTTGTATTCATATAGAGTTCAATTCAAAGTTATTGTATCTTTTTGTTTTTTTTTTTTTAACTTTGAAGGTGTCTTTTTTTCTTAAGTTCAGTCTATTTATTTCAGGAGTGTAATGCGTAGTTTATGTGATGACATCAGTTACCGTTAATAAATAATGGTTTATTATAATTACTTTTATTATTATTATTATTATTATTACTAAATATTACATATATTATTAATATTAATTTATAAACAAAAAATAAAAATAAATAAAAAAAATAAAGGTTCTATTTTAAATTTAGTTATAGGACAAGCATTTATAATGTTTATAATTAAAAAAAAATTTTTTAATAATAAATATTTGTTTTTTTTTTTTTTTTTGATAGAATTATACCAGGTACTTTGAAGTAAAAAATCTGAAAATATAAAAATAAAGAAAATATTAATTTAAATTATGTATTAAAAAAAATGTTATAAAATTTATTTATGTTTTAAAATATTTTATCTCATTTAATCGCTGTATTCTTTTAACAATTAAAAATGGGAGTGTATCGAAAACTCGTGAATTAAAATCTCATGCTTTTATATATCTCATTCTTTAAAATCTTTTCGCGTTTTTCACCAAATTTTTTAAAAAATTTCGTAAAAAGTATAGAAATGAAAACAAAAAAAAACACAGAGTCAGTCTTTGTGGTGAAAAAGAAAATGTGTAAAATAAAAAAAACAAGTCGATATAGCCAAAATAGTTTAACAATAAAATATCGAAAAAAATATGTTAAAAATTCAAATTTTTGAATATTGGCCAAAAAAAAAAAATTTCGACAGTTTTTTAGAACTTGGTTACAAAATCAAATTTTATTAATCACGAAATATGTATGTAAAAAATATAATTACGAAGGATTCTAGAATTGGATACAAAACCTGGATTCTAAATAACTTGTTTAACGGAGATTTGAAGGTGGCTACTTCCACTATTTAAAAAAAAATATATGGTTTTAAAACGCAAGATTTTGAGACTCGACAGACGACTCAAGATTTTGATACACACGATTTTAAAACCAGAAAATTTTATACATGAGATTTTGAAATGCAAGATTTATTAACCAATCCATATAATATGTACACCCAGTTAAATCAGTAAATTGTGTTTTTTTAATTATTTTTGGTATAATTTTAATTCATTGGTAAAATATGAGAATTTTTTTTTAAAAATTATTTGTTAGTCGGTTTGTGCCCAAATATGTGCGAAATATGTGCCAAATTTATATTACAATATACCTATTGAAATAATTTTTGATCAATGCTAATTAATCATGTGATAATCGCGATCTCACCTTATCAAGATTTAAATAAAATGAAATAATATCACATCATTATCATATTAAAATTTTCATCAATTTTTTATATTTTATCTAAAGTTTTTGACCATTTAAGTGTTTAGGAATTCTGATTTATTTCAAAAAGTTATGATAATTACAGGCCATATAAAAATAATGGCTAAAATGTCAAAATTAACAAAATAAAATAAAAACAAATTTATAGTCCAAAGAACCTTAGTTCAAAATTTTATGCCTTCTAGGCACAAAAATACAAAAAAAAAAAATCAAAATTTCAATTTACTAATTTTAACTTATCAAAATCAGAACAAAATAACAGTGACTCTCAAAAAACAACAAAATGCGAAATTGAAGAACAAAAACAGAAATAAAAATAATTAAATGGATAAAAGCATTTAAGAGCATGTGAAATGTGAATATAAGTACAGTTTCATGTCATTTTATAAAGTATTGTTTCAATATGCAAATTAAAAAGCGTTATAGAAAGCAAAAAAATAGGTACGTATAATTTATAATATACAGAGTCTCCGAAACTGAAAGATCACGAAAAACAAAGGTCTCTATAGTTCATAACAGGCAAAAAATTATTGGGGGGAGGCAGGTCTATTTCTAACGATTTCTAAGATAACGACCTTCAAAGTAATTTCGTTAACTTTTTAAAGAAGTAATAACATCTTTGCCCATGCATAGCATAGAAGATTCGTTTAGGTGTCGGTAGCTAACTGAAGTTATGGGCTTTCACTGGATAATATGTCAACTATTGTGTATTCAAGAGTCTGTCCGACTCTTGAATACGCAAACTAAATATGATCGCCATAAACATATTGTAAGAATTGAAGCAATACAAACAAAATTTTTTCCAGGTTTGCTTTAAGAAATCAAAATTGGGCTAAACCCTGTTAATGGCCTTCATAAATTGATAATCGACTTAAATTAATCGATATGAATACTTTAATATTCAGAAGAACAGTGATGGGTATTATTTTTATTATTTAAGTATTTCATAACCATATAAAATTCACACTACTCTAACAATATAAGAAGAAATTTAATACATAAGAACATCTTTTAGGTTCGAAAACACTTTTTCCTATTACATTTGTTAGGCATAAGACTAACTATATGACAAATACGGAGCCTATTAACAAAATCTTCATTATTATGAATCAACACAAATTTATAAACTTATTACGATATAAATTACTAATATTATAGATATTATGACCTAATCTGGTCATTCAACAAAAGCTTTAATCTTTAAAATAAAATTAAGTAACAATAATTCATCATTGTTTAAATATGCGAACAGTAGATTACATTATTAGATTATTGTTATTTAAGGGGTATAAACGACACTGGGACTTTTTGATGTAAATCTATTGTTTCTCTTTTTTACTACGTGTTATGGATTTGACTACGTGTTATGGATATGGATGGATCCACTTATAATATTTCTGTCAGTCTTACTATCTCTAAGAAAGTATAGAAATCGTTATGACATTTAATATGATGTTGTATAAATTATACAACATCATATTAAATGTCAATTCACTGTACACTTTGTAAAAAAAATAAAGAGAAAAGAATTTGCACCTTTAATAATAAAAAATATGTTAAAAAAAAATTTTTTTTTCTTAATATTTTTTCTTCTAACTTTAGAATCTTTGAATAATTTTAAACTTTTTTTCTTTGTTTTTTATATCACTATCATCACTAGTTATCATTATCATTATCATCATCTAAAAAATTTAATTTGCTTTTTTTTTTTCAGAATTTCATGACATGCCAACTTTACCGCACAAAAAAAAAAAAAAAACAAAAATCATAAGAAAGAATTTAAGCAAAATGAATGATATAGGTAAAGGTAACCACCGAATGGATATTTAAGTTGGTCTTGGTACTCAATTGAATTTTTTATTTTTTTTATTTTAGTGTTTTTTTATTTTTTTCATTTCTTCAATTAAAAAATTTAAAATTTTCATTATATTCTGCTAAAAAAAAAAAAAAAAAAATTAAGTAACAGATATTTTTAAGACATTATTCTGATTTATATATATACGATGATACCATATAGACAAAGTCATTGAACTATTTTTATCCATCACACTACTACCACCATTTTAAAATCATATTAAGTATATATAGAAATTCTTTTTTATTTCTTCTCGCAAGATAATATGTACTAATTATAATGTTTATCTTGCTATATATATATAGCTATTATATATATATATATATGTATTCATGTATAAATAAATGAACATATGTAAATTTTAATTACCATAGTCATGGTTAAATAATGTCAGATTTTTCACACCTTTGTACTTAACTAAAAAAAAAAAAACTTTTCATTTTGGGTGGTATTTAATAAGGAGAGTATTTAACATTGTTGTCTGTGACTTTTGGTTAAGAATTTCTTGATTTTATTTTATTTTATTTTTTTTTTTTGATTTTTATTACATATACTCTTGTTACCTGATTATTTTTATCTCTTTTTTTTTATTATTTGTACTTAACAAAGGTGGTTACACTTTACTTAAACTAAAAAAAAAAAAAAACTTTTTTTTTTGTATGGGGATAAATTTAGCATCTGAATATGGTAATATGCTTTGAAAAAAAAATAAAAAAATCACTCATTTAGTGGTTCTATAACTTTGATTTAATTGACTATCATCTTTACCAGGTTAAAGAAAACAGAATACAAAGTGTTTTTAGAGTAAAAAAAAAAAAAAAAATAATAATGGGTTAATGGTTCTTAAGATTTATATGGTTTGTATTTTTATTTTTTTGCTATTAACATTTTTATTTTTGCGGTTCCAAAAAGTTATGTTTGGTGTAAAAAAAAACTTTTAAAGTAAATAAATTACACAAAAAAATTTTTTTAACTGATGGAATTTTACTAAGTTTAGTTTTTAAAGGATATAAGTTTTGAAATATTTGGTAGATTAAAATGCATTTAATTTCAATGGATTATAATTATGCAGGATATTAAAGGAATATGTGAAAGGTTAATATAATTAAAAATAGACTAATGATGGTTAAATGATATTAAAAATATCGGAAAATATCGAAAATGATATATTAAAAATATCAAATTAACAACTTTATCAAATTATCTTTTAATTAAAATTTTCTAATATAAGGATGGGAATAGATATTTATCGAATTAAGGATTTGTTTGGCATATTCGGTATTTTCTTAATAAGTACTTTAAGAATTTTAATACTTGAAACATTTTTACATAATTTTTATTATTATATAGCGTTTTTTTTTTATGGGAGTCCACCTTAATCCAAAAAAATGAATGATACAAAATCCCATGAAAGAAAAAATGCTCGTAAAAAGAATCTCAAATTTCAAAATTGCAAGTTAGAAAATCCCAAATAAAAAATCCCGAATGTTAGAAAATCTCAAGTAAAAAAAAAAAAAAAATGTCTTTTTATGCATTTAAAAATTAAAAAACAAAATTGATAACATTTTAATTATTACTTTGTTTATATATTTTTAATATATGTATTTATTAGGTAACTTCAATAATGTTTTGATATTGGCATTAAGTAACTCACTATAGTGACTATACAATCCCTCCTTTGAATTGGAATATATACTACTTTAAATGTTTTATTGTTCAATTATGGATCTTATACAAATTAGTAGGAAGCATTCTAGACTTGGTTACAAAATTAGGGGCTCAATACATGTACAAACTAGAGTTGGTTACAAAATTAGGCGCGGAGGTTTGGGAATAGTTGTCCTCACTAATTTGAAAGCTTTGCTAATTAAGTATATATGTGTGTAAAAACAAAGATTGAGATAGATTTTTTAGTGGGTCATAAAATCAGACTTGTACAATTTTTCCAGAATATAGATATATATATACATATATGGGATATTCTGCATTAGAAATTGGTATCAAAATTATTGTTTGAATGATTTGTTTAGCGAGGGTTTGGAGACAAGGAATATTTTAAGTAGGAAATATATTTTCTTGGGATTTGAAATTTTATACTCTTGGATTTTTCCTTTTTTGGATTTTTGAATTTTTTTTTTGAGTTTGGGATTTTAAATTTGGGAATTTTATTTTGGGACATAAGACTCCAAACCACTTTTTTTTTTTGTACACTTCCTGAGGTTCAAATTTAAAAAAAAATCTAATCTTTGTATTATAGTCAAATTGAATTATTATTTTTATCTATTTGTTTTACACCAAATACAACACTATTTTTATCTTTTAATTAGAAATTCTTATCATATAATTTTATATTTGTAATCAGAAAACATTTATTTATTTTCGATTTATTTTCGATCTTAGATCCTTCTTTTAATTCTAATTTAGTATCACAATTTTTCTGGTTAAGTTGAAAACTAATTTTAAATTGAATGGAAATAAATATTTATTTACTTAATTATATGTATGTACGAGTATATATATGTATTATCTCTAACAGGATATACATATATATATATATATATATATTTATTATCTATCTGTATATAATAATATTTACATACAGTGTTGTCCAACATATAGACACGTAAATCCAAAGATGAAATACATAAACGTAAATAAAAGAGTATCTTTCTGGACATGAAGTAATTTGTTACCAAGTTGTTGGTAAAATAACTTCTTTTAGTTTTTTTAAACAAATTATTTTTAATTTTTATTATAACTTATTCGAAAATTGAAAATAATGATTATTGTTTTCGTAATATACTTTAGACTGTTTGTAATATAATTTTAGTTTGGGATGACCCACATTTGTATAGAAACGGGCGAATAAACTGGCTAACATTTATATTATTAATAAAGGTATCATTCAATCAATCAAAAGTTTTATGAAACTCAATTGATTTTCAATGAAAAACATGACTAATCACGCTCTGAAAATTGCTGATTTGAGGTGAAGTAAAACGAGTTGTCTTGAATTATTTGAAGACAGTTTTTCGGACTACAGTTTTTAGATTCAACTCAAAAACGAAAGCTGCTTAATTTTAAGAAAAATAAATTCCTTTTATGATGTTTAACTTTCAAAGGAACAATTTGCCTCGACATGATAACCTGAGCATTTTAACTTTACAGATCAGTAAAAATTTATTATGAAAAGAGTACATTTTCAATATTGCTATAAAAGTGTAGTAAAATGTTTAGGCTTTTTGAGTTGATGTAAAAATTTTTTACAACCCAGGAGTTACTTAATATCAACAAAGCTTATATTCCATCCATAATGGAGTAAAATTGCTATATTTGGACGGCTGCATTTACAATTGTATTAAATTACCTTATTAAGATTTCGAAAAGGGTAATCTTCTTGATGGATGAACCAAATATAATAAATAACTTAGCTTCTCTTGGTGTTCGACTAAATATTAGATTGTTCTCACTTAGTTGATTAAGATATAAATGATCTTTGGTTTACTGAAATAACTTCCTACGGCACTTAAAACCTTTCGTAAGACGAATATGAACATGTAGTACATTCTTACAGGTCGAAAATACTAAAAATGGAAAATGATAAGTCTTGGGAATTCGTTCATAACACGAATTTATTGACCACATCAGTATTCTTAGTTAAAAGCTGTCGATTTATATATGGAAAACTTCAAAGAAAAATTCAAAATTTTTCTGCAATCAATACCTGAAAATTTTTTCCATGCCTTTCTTTCATAATTGTTGTCATCCCTTCACCCCAGCTCTAGTTGAAACAGTGTTGTTTAGGAAGCACAAAATACAAATTCTCACCACCAGTTATTTGGTTTAAGCTTAGAAACTAATCGTGTTATATCAATTTATATTTGTGTTATTCTAGATCGTGTATTACTTTATTTTATTTCTTGTTATTATTACGCATTATAACAAGGCACGACTGTAGTAAGGATCAAATGCTGAATATGAAAATTTATATTAATGATTTTGCTAGAAAAAAATTAACCACCTTTCAAATTTATTCAATGGCAAAAGAAGAAGAGAAAATGGTAAGTAAGAAAAGTACAAAATTAAATAAAATGAAATGAAAAATAAATATCCTAAAAGCTATTGAATCCTTCTTTTATTTATTTTTCTTTTTTCTTATCCTTTTGTTTTTCTGCTCTTTAATTTTTCACATTTTTTTTCTGCAATTATTTTCTTTTTTTTTTTGTTGGAACATAGTTTATGTGTATGTGTACGATTTGTAAATAAGAATTGATGAAGGCGCGAATTTTTTATGCCATTAAGTTTGCGAAAAAATTAAATAAGAAATGGAAAAAATAAAAAATTAGCATCCATCCATGAATAACCTGGCATGTGGCAGAATTATTACATGGCTTTTAACTGCAGAATGGACAGACATTTCCAAAAATAAAAAAAAAACTAAATTTCTAAATGTAGGTATGGCATTTTACTGGATTTCCTCCAATTTACAGTCATCACTATCATCATTACTATAATCATTATCATTATCATCATCATCATCATCATCATCATCATCAGTGTCATCAAGTTGAAGTAAATTTTATTCGTTTATTAGTCATGAGAGAAAAAAAGATAAAAAAAATATAATTTTATATTTTCTGAATTTTATTACTTTATTTTTCAAAATATCATTTGATATTTTATATACGCACATGTATGTTAATTTAGACACATACACATATAAATACATGTATACAACGTACATAATAAATTTTCTTTAGAAAAAAAAAGAAGAATAGTGACTTATAACGGTATAGCAATTCAATGTTAACAGTAAAGTAACTTAATTTTTGTTTTGTTTGTTTGTTTTTTGTTTATGGCGCGAAAATATTTTGTCAATTTGTATTTGTTTTCGTGTAATATTAAAGGACTTTTTTCTTATATAAATAAAAATGTTTTTTTTTTATTTTGATTTTTTCTTCTTGGAAACAGGAAACTGTAATTTATATATGTATTTTTGTAGTTGGGTTGGAGGTGTATTATTTGAAGTTTCTTAAGAAAATATTTAATAAATTACAAAAAAAAAAAAAGATTTATTAAAGTGTATGACTTCAATAACAAAATAATTATTAAATTTAAATCTTATCTTATTGCCTTTTACTATTGAAAATTATAATAACAAATGTTGCTATTATTATTTTTATAATAATATAAGTAATAAGAAGTTGAATCGCGCTCATAAATAAAACATGAACCAAAAATACAGAAAATTTAATTTTTTCGGTTTAAATGAGCCAAGAATGTTACGATAAAATGTAAACTTCAAATGTTTTTATTTGCGGTTAAACTGAAAGATTACTTATATTTGCATCAGTAGACAGTTAATAGGTCTAAGGAATCTGAATATGGAGAAGAAAGATCAGAAGAAATTGAAGTATATTAATATCACTAAAAAACTGAATCTTAAAAGAGACTAAAGAACATAAAGAAATTGTTTAAAGAGAAAAAAAATATTCTAAACTAAGAAAATTATGTTATATAAAAAACAAGAAAAAGTGTAAATTTTACTGTGTCAACTCTAGAAAAGCTGCGCCAAAATATATACTGGTTCCATAAAATTTAATCGTTACAAAATTTAATATATCTGACTTACTTAAGTTCGAATATATTTAAGAAAATTTCCCAATTTGTATGACATTGAACGGTCTACGCTGAACTAACCAAATTTTACGAAATTTGTTGCCATAAAATTTGAGCATCTTTTACAAAATTTCAAATATCTAGCTAAATTAAGATTTATATAAGAGAATATAAATTTTGCAGCTACTCGAACCTATTGCATAACTAACCTAATCTAGTAGAACTCATTGGCATTAAAGTAAATTTCTTTTGACAAAACTTTAAATACACAATTTAAATAGGTACGCAGTTATACTAATATAAAGCAAGAAGTTGTATAACAGCTATCAGAATTTTTTGCGCTGGGTTAAACAGCTGTCTAGTGTCTCGGAAAAAGAACACTTTGATCCTCACCTTAACTTTTCAAGGTCAGGTTTTGAAACATACAGGCGAACTCATCAACTTGAAATAAATCAAAAGTTAGGTTGATCCAACCATATTTTTGGTATAGCTAAACATACATCTAGATGGATGAGTTTCTTGTATCGTTCTTGTGTAGAACGTTCCTTTAAAACTTTCAACGATCTTTCTACTTGGATTTCGCCTCCCCCCCAATAGGAATACTTACCCTGTTTTACAGTACTTTATTGGAGTAGGTTCTTGTTCTAACGGGATTAAAAGTTTGATGCTTCCTCTCAAAGTATTTCAAAGAAAAACAGGGAAACTTTTACTGCCCTAAGTTGTTGCTTTTAGTTGAAACTTCTGCTGCTGCCCTAAGTTGCAACTTCTACATCTAAAAGTTTGATGCCTCCTCTCAAAGTATTTCAAAGAAAAAAAAGGAAACTTCTGCTGCCCACCCCTATATTGTTCAAATTTCCAGATGGCATAATTCCACTCATCTGTAGTGTCTTTCGATGATTGCCACCTATGCTCGCTAAAAAAAAAACAAAATTTTTCAGAGATTGTTGGCATAAAACGTTCAGATACTTAGTTTAATTATATTGAGTTATTCTCTTATAACAACATAAGCTGTATCCGGAGCAAATATTTATATATATAAGCTTAGGTGTAATAAGGTGTAAATAATGAGATGTCCTAACGTTCGTACGTGTATAAGAAGATGAAGAGATTCTACTGTAAACAGTAAGATACTTCAAAAACTATAGTAGAATAAAAAAATGTATGTGCAAAAATAATAATTCATAATTTAACTAATGATCTTTACTATATTTCTTTTTGACATTTATTTATTATCCTTAAATTTACATTAAATAATTTTTTATCATCATACTGAATGAAGTTATTTATAAATTGTGTTCTTTAAGTGAATATTAAACATATTTATAACTGTCTTAGTTTGACAAGTATTAAATATGCACTTAATATCCATATCACCTGGTTTTTCTCAAAAGTATCATTCTCACAATCCGATTTAATAATAATAATAATAAGTAAAAATAAACATTTTTATATTCTTTAAAATATTTTACCATAATGTATTAGAATTTTAATATTATTAAATTTTATTTTTTTAACTTTACAATTGAATGTAGTTGAGAATAAAGACAAAATGATAAAAAAGTATATAAACTAAGGTGCAGTGTTTACAAATCTAAAAAAAATTTCTTTTTTAAATGGTATTATAAATTTTATATTTGTTTTATAAAGTGTAGAGATAATTTTCACTAGTATAATATATGGAAAATAATAAATTCACGTAATATATTGAGAATGGTTAAAAAAAAGTGTACGTGCCAGATCAAGGGTTAGCATGAAAGAATTGTGCGAGATCGGATCAACATCCGATACAACATCTTTATACCAGTTTTTTTGTTTGCTTCTTCTTCCAGAAAATTAAGACTTTGCTATAAGTTATTTAAATGCTGAATTTAATTTGTGATCAATTTTAGTACGTTTTCCAAAAAAAAAAAATGAAAAATTTGCTTATTAGTTATACTCTGTCCATTCGTCAGTCTATGTACAAAATTTCTGCACCATTTAAGATAGAACAATAAAATTTTAATCAAGGAGGGTCTCTTAAAAAAATTAATATTGTAGAACAAGTTGTAGAATTCACCATCCATTACAGAACTATAGCCCCTCAAAATTTTAAATAAATCTCATTTTTTAAATGTGTATAGGTATCTCAAGTTCGGTCAAACTTTTCTATTTTTAGACACCTACAACTTACGCATATGTACAAGTTTTTTCAAAGAAAACGTGAACATTAAAGCTCCAAAATTTTAAATATTTCAAAGTGTTTTAATAGTGGAAAATGTGGGTCTTTAAAAACGTTTGGTTTGATGTTCTGCCTTGTTATCACAGTTATCATAACAGATAATATATTTAATTATTTTACGAAATATCTTATAATTTGGTAAAACTATTTTAAAATTCTTTCATAACTCTTTGTTTTTGATATGTAGATATCTGTGCTTTTTTAGAAGCTTGTTTTTTTTATAATTAACACCACAATGAAGAGTACAAGAAAAACAGAAAAAAAATTGTTTTTTTCTTTTTTATTATTGGCAGATTGAGAAGTGGAATGACCGACAGAACAATTTACTAGTATACACCCATTGTTAGCACCAAATCAGACAGGTAACAACCGACAAAAAAAAAATACCTAAAAAAAACATCAAAGAATCAAAAGAATAAAATGAAAAAAAAAAAGAAGCAAATCTGATACTTTTTTTCAAATTTTATACTATAAATGGTCCCTTCCATTATGTTCCATATACATTTTTTTGGTTTTTTTGTTCTTGTTTTTTTTTTTTGTGTTTTTCTTTAGGTGATAAAAAATGATTCTATCTACTGTTGGGTGTTATATGGATTGGCCAAAGGTAGATACAAGTGATAAACAAAAACAAAAAAAGGTAAAATAAAAAAAAAATAATGCAATATACAAAAAAAAGCACTCAATAATAACAACAATAAGATACAAAAAGTTCATCTGAAGATGTTTAAGTGCTTCTGGAATTACTTAAAGTTTACAAATTTTTTTTGTCTTCTGAATACTTTCATTACATTTTCTTTTATTGTTTTTTTTTTTTTTTGTTTTTTATTTTAAATATTGTGCATATGTGTATGCTTTATAATTTATAATTTTATTTTAGTAATAAACTAATAAATTAATATTAAATATACGTGGTGAAAAGTATTGGAAGTTTTTTGAAAATTTTTATATTTTTTTTGTCATCTAAAGCGATAAAAGTTTTGTAAAAAAAAGGGGAGTGAAATAAAGCCATAATGTAAAATTATAACCATAATTCCATTTAAAATTGAAATAAGACCATAAAAAAAAATGATGGCCTTATTACATTTGGTATTAATTATGGGTTTATTACATTTGGTGTTAATGTCAGAATTGATTGATCATTAATTAATGCCATAAATTATTTTTACTTTTAAAATACATATTATCAATTACTTGTTTACTAATTAATTCGCATTTTTAAATTTACTCAAATTTACTCTCTAAAGTATAAATTAAGTAATCTTAAATTCATTTTACTCCATAAGTACATATTCTGGAAAAGGGGGCAATCCTGATTTTGTAATAAACAAATTCCGTTTATATATTCCAAATCTTAGAAGAAATAAGAATTTGAATATTTCTTGATACTGGTGCGGGGCTGAATGAATATATATATATTTTTTCTTTTTAATGCATTTTTCTGCCACATAAATGTGGACAGGAAATTACACAGCCTTTCCTGTTCAGGCATGGCTGTAAATGTCGTAAGGGGGAATATTCGTACAACGTGTGTGGGATTCGAATCCACACTCCTTCGGTGTTCACAGCGTATTTTATACGCTCTTACCCACTAGGCCACCAAGCCCCTGACTGAATATACATATATAATTGGAAAGAATTTTAGAGTTGGTTACAAAATCAGAGTTTTAATAATTTGTTTAGCGGTGGTTTTTTTTTATTTTAAATTCTTTGATAATGTAATATCTATGTGTTGTAAAGTGATTTTAAAAAATTTAATTAGAGTGGAGTTTAGAGTTGGATTCAAAATCAGAGTATTCCCTCTTTCCTGAATATACATATCTCTGATATATCTCTGATGTAAAAAATTCTAGGCGAAATGCCAGGTATGTTTTTTAAAATTCATTTTTTTATACATTAGGGGGATTTTAAAGTTGGATTCGAAATCAGGGTATTCTCTTTTTCTAAAATATTTATATATATGTATTATGTATTTGCTTTTTCCAGAATGTATGTACATATCTATATGCGAGATTCTGAAAAGGAGGGATTTTAGCATTGGATTCGAAATCATAATATTTCCTTTTTCCAGAATATGTACTAGCCGGAAATCCACCAAAACAATTTCGGCGTTGTGGAGGTAAGTTTACAACTTTTATCGGATAATGAAATATATATAATTTTATAAAAAAAACTGGCACCCGTTATAAAATAAAACCGACTTACTCGAACAAAAATAGGTACCTAAATATTTTTTATATGAACTTAAGGTCTCTGGTTTTCAGGGGCCGTTTGATATGTTAATAAATATATTATTTTAATTAAAATCTTTTAAAAAAAATTCTTAAAGCGAAATAAGGCCATATGGACACCAAAGGTAAAACGGAAATAAGAGCATTATTTATTTGATTGCCTTATTTCCATTTCAAATGAAATTAAGACCATATAGCCTTATTACATGTACCCTTATTTTACTCTCCTGTAAAAAACTATATAATTAAATAAAGCTTAAGATCTTGAAACTTGAAACGAAAATGATTTTTTAAAATATTTAAATTTAATCTGTAGTTAATTTTTAGATACAGTTGTGCAGTACTCAAGTATAAGTACTTAAAAACTATTTCACTTTTATAGAATTATTAACAATTTTTGTTTGATTTGGCATCTTTAAATTCTACATATGTATCTATTTTCCCTTGTTTTCATTGATCAACGATAAAGAATGATAGATAATTCTATTGAGTTGAGTTTTCTATTAGATTTCTGTTATAAAACTAAAATATTTTCTATGCTTCTGTCTGAATTTTCTATTCTAATTATTTTTAAAAATAAAAAACAATTTTCTCTGTACGTTCAAGATTGCTCTACAAAATGGCTGTTTTAATTAAGTATTTGATAATATTTTCTATAATGATTAAAAATTGATTAAAAAAAAAAAAAACAAAAACAATTATTTATAATTATTTATGTGTAATTTTTAACTTAACACAAAATGAATCATGATTACAAAAGAGTCAATCAATTAAGAAAAAAATTTAAACAACCCACCTTTATAGCTGTTGTTAAATATTTTATAAAAACAATTAAATTTTAAAGGGCGACCCACACACCTTTTTTTTACACTTTACAATACATAGTGTAAATTTCAGTTATTTAATATAATCAATAACGGTACTTTATTGTAAACTTTTGTGTTATTATAGGTATTTATTTTTCACTATAAAAAAAATATAAGCGTGTAGATTTTCATGTTTTAAAATTCGAATAAAAATGAATTCAATTCGAATACTAAAGAATTGATATTAAAATTTTGTATTTTATACTTTTTAAAAATGAAATAGAAGACTTTCTAGAGTCAAATTCTATATATATATCAGCTGTTGCAGATCTATAGTGTTTTTGAGATGATTTATAATATCATAACTGGAATTTAAATAATAACAAAGAAATAATGCCAAAATTATTTTGTGCACATCGAAAAACAGTTTTAGCTTAAAATAAAAAAATTATTAATAATAAATTAATTATTTCTGATTATTACCATCAGGATTTTATTAACATGTCGTTGAGCACTTTATGAAATAAATTATTTTTTCAGAATGTACATGATTTTTACCCTATAACTTGCAAAGAACCCACATTTATGGTTGTCTGTTAATAATGTAGAAAGCTTCTTTAAAAAAATGTTCTTCAAATTTGAATTAAAACTAGTAAAAAATCAGTTGAAACGCCATAAATTTTAAGAGTGTGAAAATATACCTCTCTCTGCTTCCCTTTATACATAATATAGTTTGACTTATTTCTGGTATTCTAGCTGTGAAGGTCTAACATTTTATTTTTTAGAGTGAAATTATGGTTTATAAAATTATTTACTAACTTAAAAGGGTTTAAATATTACTCTTTCTTGCAAATATTTTCCAGGTTCATATATAATTGATTAGTGGGAAACATAACTGGGTATTTGTAAACTAGTTTGATTGCTTTTTTTGTACATGATATTTAATTCTGCTAGCAAAAATTTTAAGAGCTTTGCTCAAAATCGGATTAAGAAAGACTTAAATTTAATTCTTCTGAGTATCGCGAAACATGGTTTGTTTTTTGCAAGATCAGTTATCCGTTGGGGGAAAACGAACAAAACTTAACGTATAGTTTTGAATTATTTTTCAAAATAATTTTTATAGGTATTTTGTTTCGATTGAATAACTAAATTCTAAGTTTTTTAAATTTTTGGAATTAAAAATGATTTTTTTTTTTCAAATAAATTTAACAAGAAAAGTGTAACAAAAGCCAATTTTTGAAAAATATTTTTATTTTATTATCTAATAAAAATAAAGTATAGAAAACGCGTTTATGTAACAGAAATCGAAGGAAAATTGTGTTGGAGTATAGATAAAAATATAAAATAAAAAAATAGAAAAATAATTAAGATTAATATTATGATGGAACATTACAATATTATAATTCCATGTAATTTACTTATATAAATAATTTTGCAATATGGATCAACATTTCAAATCGTTATACATACAATTTTCTAAGTCAAATCTATTGTAAGAAAAATTAACAGTTTTAGAATTTAACGAAATCGGTGCTACATGTATAGGAGTAAAACCTAGTTAGTAACATAAAACAACGTACAAAAGTGGCAGTTCTTCACCAACAAAGCTTAAAAATAATGTGTCGAAGATTCTGGCTAAGAAGATTACTAAACAAGAAACTATAGGTATTAACCGATCAAGAATTGATCGAAATACAAAATCGAAGAAGAAAATGGAGATGAATGGGCTATTGTCAGATGCCTAACATCAGTAGCAAGTCAGGTGTTGCATTACAACCTCCAAAACATAAGAAACGTGTGAAGAGCTAAGGCGATTTGAAGAAGAAGCGTCCAAAATTCTCATATAAAAAAATCTTAGGCAAAAATTAAGAGAATAGTACAAGGCGCAGAGAAAATTGTAAAGGATTTGTGGAAGGATTATGTTTCTAAATAGAATAAAACAGAAGAAAAAAAAATGTTAAAATACATTAAATTACTCAAATAATTTTTATGTTACTTAGAAATGAGTAGATAAATTTCTGTTACAAAATAATGTTGCAACTAACGTAACTATTATATTTATTGACACTAAAAAATTTTGATAAAATTATTGAGACTATCGGTTTTCAAATGAATTTCTTTATTTCTGTTAAACATGCGGATTTTTTTTTTTTAATTTGCAGTTATTTTCTATATTATGTTTACCTATGTTTATTAATACTTTAGTTCTAATATGAATTTAAATACGCTGCAAACACCGACGGAGTTTGGGTTCGATCCCACACACGTCGTAAGAGTTATTCTCCTTTACGATATTTACAGCCACGCCTGAACAGGAAAGGCTGTGTAATTTCCTGTCCACATTTATGTAGCAGAAAAATGCATGAAAAAAAAAATTTAGAACTGTTTCTATGCTGTTTACTTTTTACCGACCGCATACATTAATGTATAAGGTAGGTATTGTTTTCATACTAAAAATTTGTACCCGAGATTTTCGCAAAAATGCACTACTCTGGTGTGGAGAAGGCTGTAAAAAAATTTTCAGCATGATGTCCGTCTGTGTGAGTGTGTGTGGGTGCGTGTGTGGGTATGTCTGTGGGCACGTGTACAGCTTAAACGACTGAGCGGAATTTTTTGAAATTTCATATTTAAGGTTTTGACCTAAATATCTCAGATTGATAAGCTTTTGGAGCAAATCGGACAACCGCAAGTGGTATTTTAGTAGTGTAGTTTTTAAGTTTTTTACGAATATTTCGTAACAGAAAAATTTTGTGAGAAAAATTATTAAGAAAAAGTTGTTACACAAGTAAAGAGGAACAACTTTGCCATAGAACATTTTTTGATCCGACTAACTTTAACTTTTATTTAATTTTTTTTTCTAAGTCCAAATTTCATACGTAACACTCCATATGAATTTATATGAACAATTTTTTTGTTTTTTTTTTATATCTCTAAAAATTTTTATACATACATATGTATGTACTTATATCTATGCCAATGCATATTCATTTGTTGATGACATAAAATTAAAACGGTAAAATTTTTGTTAGCAGATTTAATATTAATCTTATGTTTGTTTTGTATTTGTTTACAGTTTTTATTATATTTTACTTTTAATATTATTTTTTGAATGAAAAAAAAATCATGTATCTACATTACAATAATAATAATAAGAAATGGATGTATGAATGAATGTACATATATTTTTACGATTTCATTGCTTATTATTTTTATTGAATAAAACAAAATGTTATTAAATTATTAGAAATTATTTTGCTTTGATATAAATTATTATGTAAAAAATCTATAAATTTTGGCATTGTACTTTTTGTGTAGTGGCGGTGGGTCCTGTGGTGGAGACAGCTGATTTTTTTTTTGTACATTTGTAATTAGTTTAAATAAGTGTCGTCTGTCGACCATTAAAAAAGTTAATTTTTAAAATTTTTATTATTGTTAAAAATGTAAGAGTCATGTTTAATTTATTAATTAATATTCAAATTTGTTCAAAAATTACATAATTAAGTATAACATTAATATAATAAAATAATTAACTAAAATCTAATCGTTTTTGTTTTCAGATTCTTAATGGGAGCCAAAATCAGATATCTATAAATCACATAAGTAAAAGCAAAGCGAAATTGGTTAGACAGACAATTAGACAAATATTGAATTTGCTATTTATACTGAATATTAAAATATACAGTTTTATTTGTCCATATTTTATTCAAATTTTTTGTTGTTGACAATTATTGTAGTTTCGCGTTAAGAATTATAATTTTCTCTGGGGCAATAATTGTAGTATGATGTCAATAATTATAGTACTTTAATAGTTTTTGTTTTTATAGTGTTTTATAATGTTTATTTGTTCAAATAAAAAAAAAATATTTTATTTAAATTAATTTAAATACAAATAAAAAATAATATTAACAGAAAAAAAAAACAAAATTAAAAAACTATGAGCATTCAAACTAAAATTATCCTTATGATGATTGTCAATAATTGTGGTCGTTACGTTATATACTTTTGTATTCTACTCTCCTCATTGAGTGAATTCTACTTTACTCATTGAGATCTATCAATCTATATTTTAGTTGGGTCATTAGTTGATGTCTTTCAGTTAAGTTATTAGTTAAACATTTTACATTGTATTATAATTTATCACTTAATTTTAGGAACACCCTCTTGTTTTTTTTTAGTATAGAAAATTATTAAAAAAATTTTTTATTTTACTTACCTTAGAAAAAATAGTTTTTGAAATAATTTTGTTGAAGCAAATATATATATATATATATATATATATATATATTAATTATTGATTTTTGATTTTATTGGAAGTTTAAAAAAATCATTGGCAAAAATAAAAATTTAATTTTGATATCCAAAATAATTCTGGTGATATGATTGATTTGACGATGACGGTTTTTGGTTACATAACATATAGGAACAGAAAGTAAAAAATCCAACTTTTTATCAGTTGTCACAATTTAAATTTATTTTTGTATAATATTATAAGATTCTTAAAAGGTTTTTCTATTGCGTAACTTATTTTGTTGATTAAGTTTATTTTAATATATATTTTTTTTTCTGGTTTTTCTTTTGGACAAAAAAAGAAATATTCTTTTATTTTTTCCTTTTTTAATTACGTGTAATCTTTTTTCTTTTTAATTTTAATTGTTTTCATAGATAATGTTGAAGTATAGTTTTTTCCAATAATTAATTTCATTTCCTCAAATTGTTATTTTCATAATTCACATTCAGCCTTAAATTTGAAATTTTCTTAAAATTTCGTTGAATCAAACAAAAGTCGTATAAAATGTGTATATAGGTTTATGTTTATTTTAATTCCTTTAATATATTTTTGGATTTTGGTTTTTTTTTTTTGTGATGGTCGTAACTTTATTTCTGTAAAAAAATTAAAATAAATTTTTGAAATTATTTTTTTTTTTGAAAACTAAAATGAAATCTTAAATTTTTTTTATTAATATGTACTTATTTTAATTTCTTAAAATAAAAAATACCATAAGAACCTATACATGTGTAATTTTGGTTTATGAAAACGATTATAAGAAGCGTATAATTTGATCAATTAAAGGAACTAATTTAACTTAAACTAATTTGAAATTATTACTAGGTAATAATCAATGGAAAATACAAAAACAAACGTCTGAGAACCACATCACTGAAGTCACTTTTAAATAGTATCTTTAAAAGAGAAGAAAACTTGACAGACTGAATGACACATGAAATGACATAAAAGATTGTATGAAGGCAGGAACGAAATATTAAAAATATTTGAACAGATAACAATAAAGACTAATATGCATCGTTTGATGTCTGTTGTCTGTTGTGACAATTGTTATGAACGAGAATCGAGCGAAGCTGTGAGTGCTGTAATATCAGTTAAATTAAGCATTCAGAAATTTTTGTGATGCGCCATTATGATTGTTTTGTTGAAAAATTAACGAATCTAGATAAGTTTTGATAAAAATTAAAAAAAAAAAAAACATGATTTTAACAATGGCTGTGCTTTGTTCATTCAGTTCAGGATCAAGGTTTGATTTATAACACGTAAAAACAACAACAACATAACCCATATATTTATATGGATCAGGGTTTGTGATCTGTATAAAAAAATTTACATAAAATTGCAAAAGATGGCGCATACATAGTTTTTGATATTAAATTTTTGAAACAAAAATATTATTTTTTAGTTTTTGATATAAATTTTGAAATAAAAATATTATTGAGTGATTCACATCGTTTTTTTCAAACCTTGATACTGAGCCGGATGAAAAAAACACAGCTAATATGTTTATAATATGACCAAGAATTTAATTTTAACGAATAAAAACAATACGTTTTATCATAAAAAAACATGTTCTCTTATTATTTTTTCCACAAATAATTCATTTTTCAATTTCCATTTTATGGCGAACAATAATGGCGAACTTCGCAAAATTTATAATCGAAAACGTCAAAAAAGGTATTGTGCTATTAACATTTTATATCGACAATTTAAATTGACAATTAAAATTTTTTCCGATTTTTGACCAAATTAAATTTATTTTTTTAACATTTACAATGAGATACCGAATTATCAGATTTATTATCAGAATTTTAAAAGTTTTTTTACTTTAAGAAACAAAATATTTACACAGAAAATCATCAATCTACTTAACGCTGAACCATAGTTGTTTCATGGAGTTTTACAAAAAATCTTTGGAGTTTTACAAAAAAGTGTAGAGAACAACTTTTGTTTCCATCTTATAACTTTATATCATTTCAGATTCGGTTGGTAAAGAAAATAATATGTCTGTACAATCCTTATTGCTTTCCTTCTTTTCAATTAATTCTACTACTTTAATGTTAAAATTCTTCAAAGGGCATATTTCTGAACTCATACTATATAATAAAAATTCTGAAGAATCTGAATTTCTTCCATTTTTCATCCATCTTCTCCCATTTTGAAAGCTTTTGTTTCAATTGGAATATATATCAGTCAGTATAAGAAATTGCTTATGCTTCTCAACAAAAAAAAAAAAGAAGTAAATGTAACAGTAAGTCGATGCAACCGACTTATTTATACCCTACATCTAAAAAATTCAAATTAAATTAAAAATCCATAAGTTATTTTAGTTGGGTATTTAATATAAGCTAAAAAAAAATAAATGCTTTTACAACCTTTGTACAAAATTTCAGGTTTCTATCTTTATTAAATTCGAAGATATGCTTGTAAGGTTTTAGGAAGTGTATGAAGGCACCCGGACCACCACCCCAATTCATCTCAAATTTTAGAGACATCATCAGAACAGGGGCAGAATACTCTTATATCAAATTTCAAGTTTTTATATTTATTATAATTTCGAAGATATGCTTGTTCGGTTTTGGGAGTTGTATGGGAGGTACCCGAACGATCACTCCAATTCATCTGAAATTTTAGGCAAATCCGGGATTCAGGAAACAACACCTTAGTACTAAATTTGAAGTTTTTATCTTTATTAATTTCGAAAATATGCTTGTTCGGTTTTGAAAGTTGTATGGGAGCTACCCGAACAACCACTCCAATTCATCTCAAATTTTAGGGATATCAGGGATTCAGGAAAACACAACCTCGTACAAAATTTTAAGTTTCTATCTTTATTAATTTCGAAGATATGCGTATTCGGTTTTGGGAGTTGTATGAGAGGTACCCGAACGCATGGTCCGATTTCGCCGATTTACAATCCCCGCCTTACCTTAGCCGTTGTTAACCTACAGTATAAATTTCATCAAGATAGCATCATTATTTTTTGAGTTATCGTGCGTACGGACGGAACATCGCTAAATCGACTCAGGAGGTGATCCTGATTCAGAATATATATACATGTCTATACCTAACTCGCTTCCTTTTGGTGGTTACAAACACCATACCAAAGTTAATATACCCTATACTTAATGTGTAGGGTATAACAAATGATTATTCAAACTGTGTACGGACTAGAGTTTTAAGAAGCACCTTTAAATGCTCATAAAAAGTGAAAAATTTAGTGAAATAAAAAAAAGACTTGACAGTTCAATTACTAGTACATTATTCTATTGTAAATAAACCTATATAAATATTTCTTATATATATAGTAAATATAATTTCTATAATTTTTGTTTTTTTTTAAGGGAGGTGGGAATTTTCCAAAGACACTAAGAATTTCCCCCTTGTTAGTGTCAGATCCTTACTGACTAAACCCACCTCCCCCTTTAGCCAATATAATGGGATAACCCTTAACTGCGAATGCAGTATATTGTACAATAAATATTAAATTTATATTGTTAAATTCATTATTCATATTTTGTATACGTATATCTAAAGCATATCATCACTCAAGATGGCAAATCAATAAAAAAAACAAAATGAAAAACAAAAAAAAAAACTTTCCAAAATAAGTTAAAATAATTTTCTTTTTTTTTTTTTTTTTAAGTAAAATTATCTACCAGAAAATTACCTTACCTCAACTCAATCATCATAAATTTATTGACTAAAAGCAAGTACAACAAGTACAACAAGTACAACAACAACAAAAAATTTGATAACAAACCAAAGTTACAGAAAAAAAGTTTTCATTTTCATTTAATATTTTTTTTTTTTTATTTATTTATTTTTTTTTTTTTTTATTTTTTTGTACAAAATTAAATGAAAAATTTTTGTGATCGACATCAGATCTTAAGTATGATAAATTAATATCTAATATCTAAAGATATTTTAAAAATATTTTGGTGATGGTTGAAGTTAAGATATAAAAAAAAAAAAAAAAAAAGATTTAAGAAGTAGTCATTTTTGTCAGTACAAAATACTCATCAATTTTAATTTTTTTTGCTATTGTTTCTTTTTTTTTTTATTTTATAATTTTTCGTCAAAATTTGATTTAAGAGTTTAAACTAAATTCAGTTTTTATGACTAAAAAGA
The DNA here is from genome assembly GCA_947095535.1 of Poecilobothrus nobilitatus. NCBI lineage: Eukaryota > Metazoa > Arthropoda > Insecta > Diptera > Dolichopodidae > Poecilobothrus > Poecilobothrus nobilitatus. The sequence continues at coordinate 172,701,553 of OX352774.1, forward strand.
TTAAAATATGACATAAGTTTGATGGTTTATAATGATGGCTTTTTTTTTTCTCTTTTGTATTTTTTCTTTTTGGAAATCAAAATTCAATTAGAAGTAATCAATATATATATATACATATATGTATATATATGTTTAATATATAAAACTGTTTTTAGTACAACTATAGAAAAACTAATAAAATTTAAACAATAAAAGCAAAAAAAAATAAAAAGAAAAAATAAAACGGTGAGAGGAGTAAAAAAAAGTTATTCTTAAAGTAAAGCTCATTTTAAAAGTTAAAATTTAATTTTGTAAAAAAAAAATTTCAATACTTTTAAAAATTTTTAATAATTCTGGAAAAAAAAAAAAACATTATGAATATCTAAAGAACAAATCACCCGCAAAAAACGAATTTTTCTACAGTATAATTTTTTTTTTCTATTACAGGTAAAAATAAAAAAATAATTAAAATAAAAAAAGACAAAAAATGATTATTAAATCAAATTATAAACAACGAACAGGCAAAATTTTAAGAATATGCTAAGAAACAAAAAAATGAAAATTTATTGAAAATCCCGGAAAATTATTATTGATTGTTATCTGGATATATACGATATATAAGAAACAGAAGAAAAGAAAGAGGCATTAAAAATTTTGATGATTTTGTAATCGAATTTTGAACTGAAAGAGGGGGAGATAAGGCAGACATGGTAGGGCAGGTAAAGCAGGCAGGCAACAAAGTATTAAAAAGAAGAATAAAAAAAAACAAAAAAAAGATAAACTGATGCTGCCGGTAGTGATATAGATGGTTATAGTAGCATGTCTTATTTTTTTGTTTTTTAAATAATGGTTTGTGACGTTTTCGTTTTTAAATATTTTGTTTAGTTAAATGTTTTTTAATTTTTTTTTGGTTAATTTTTTGTTTTTTTTGTAAAATATTTTGAAGACCTTGTCTTATTTATTCCTTCTTTCTATATTTGTTTATTTTTATTTTACAATATTGATTAACGACCTTCTGGTAGTTATTTTTGTTATTATTAACGATTTTAATTTTTTTTTTGTATTGGATGTTTTTTTTTTTTTTTGGTAACGATTTGGATATTACCAATTTAACTACTACTATTATTATTATGATTGGCGTTACTATCTATTAATAAAACAAAAATTAAATAATAATTTTTATTTTTAACTTCCTATAATTTCTGTTGTTTTTTTTATTTGTTTTTTTATTTTTTTTTTTCTATTGGGTTTTACTTTTAAAATTATGAGAATTTCGTTTAATTTTTTTTTCTATTTTTTTTTTTACCTTGAAAAATTAAAGAAAAAAAAAATACCAAAGTCACGTAATTAGAAATATTTAAAAATATAATTAAGTATATGGTAATTATGCTTATATTATATTAAAAATAAGTGTTAACTGATATATTTTAAAATTGAGTTTTATTTGAGCATTTTTAAGTTATTTTTGAGTAGAAATAAATAGAATCGTCTGTTTTATTTTATACATTAGATTCGAAATGTTAATTCTTAATTATTGACGGGACCTCGCAGTGGCTTAGATGGTATAAAATACTCTACAAACACCGATGGAGTATAGGTTCGAATACGTCGTAAGAATAATTCTCACTTATGACATTTAGAGCCACACCTGGGAAAGGAAAGATTGTGTAATTTCCTTGTTACATTCATGTGGCAAGGGCGAATAAACAAAAAAAAAAAAACAAAAAAATTGAAAGGTGTTAGATTTTATCAAAGTTTAATTAGTCTGTTATAAATAATTATCTGTTATAAATAAATATTTACCGATATTTAAGTTATATTAAAACTGTGTATCCATTCTCCCATTGATAGAGATTGGGATTTCTCGACTTTTTTCTTTTCGCAAGAATCTGGCAGTCTCGTTTTTTGCAATATTTTGTTTATCGAGAATACGAGAGTCTAGGGAAAAAAATTCCAAGACTCGAGCAATTTTCCGCGAAAGTCAGATATAAAAATAACAGAAAATTTAATGTATTGTATATAACTATTTAAACAATTACTAAATGAAAAAATAAAATAAAAACAAAATATAATGATAAAGTCTAATCATAAAATTTTTTTATTAATTTTTTTAATAATTCATGACATTTTTTTTAAATAGATATTCCAATGTAGTTATAATAATAATATATCTTTTTAAAACTTCCTTTCATTCTGAGTTGATGTACGTCCTATAATTAATAAACTTCCTTTATTTTTTTTAAATTTGGGGAAAGTTGTCCATTTATTTCATATAAGATATTTTTTATTTTTTTGTGGAAATAGATAGTAATAGGAATTTAATTTGCCAGAAAGCGATACAATAAAAATATGAAATTATGACATTTTGAAACAATTATTAGTTATACATAGGTCCAAGGCATACCAAAAAGAATGATACTTTTGATTATTATTAGGTACCTATACTAACATTTGTAATAGATAATTTTATAAAATACATTACACTTAAAATTTTTAATATTTTGTCATTACTTGGTTCAAATTTTTAATTAGGTACATTATAAAGTCTTACTCTTATACATAAAGCTTCAAATCACAATTTTAACTTACTTGAATAATTTTTTTAAATTTGGCATAAATGTGACTCGAATTTATGTGCATGTAAATCATGACTGTATATATCGTAAGGGGGAATTACTCTTACAACTTGTGTGAGATTCCAACGCAAACTCCCTCGGTGTTTACAGCGTATTAGGCCACCGCGAGCCCGTTAGTTATTAGATACTCTATGATTTGAATATTGATAGAAATTAAATGTAATGTAATTTATGAATAGAAAAAAAGTGTAGTGGATAATACATATATTACGTATGAGAACATTTTGAAAAAGTGCATATTTAATTCTGATTAGTTAAAAAACTTTTTTTTTTTAGATTTTTTTTTTTTTACAAAATAGAACAAAAAAAATAAAAACAATTATGCATTAAAATTATTAATTTTTCTTATAATATAAATTTTTTAATTTAACCACAAAATAACATTAAAATAACAAATACATACATATATATATGTATTTCTCGGGTCTAAACTAGACCAAATTCCCAGGAATCTCGAAACGAGATTTCTCGATCCCAATCTCTACTTATTGATACCATAAATGATTCCTTTTATCCTTGAAATTCGTAAAATTATTAAATATCTGTTTTAATTTCAAAATTAAAGTGCAAGAACAGTTAGAATATCTTACGGTGATTTTTGATCATACAAATTTGATTAGTGGATTTTTTTTGACACTTTCGACTATAGTGTATACTTTACTCTTGGTTCCAGATTTTAAAAATTAATTTCTTACTTTAGAAGAAAATCTCCTTTAGAGAAAAATCAACTCTTAACTTTGAATTTAAAAAATTTATATTTTATTTGAAAAATCAAAAAATAAGTATATTTAGCGTTTTTATTCAATTTTGTATGGGAATATTTTATTCTAAAACAAAGTATCTGTTACAGAAAAAAAAAAAACAAAAAAAAAAAACAACAAAGTTTTCACTGATTTAACTAAATTACTTAATTCGGACTTAACTCTCAATATTATTATTTAACTATTACATAATCTCTTAATATAACGAAAATAACATGAAACATAATAAATCAAAAAGGTTATCATTACTTATGATGAGCCAATAATTAAAAAAAAATTATTGAAAAACAAAAATAAAAATATACATTTTGTATTTAAAAAGTGTAATGGATTTTTCTTCAAAAATTACTGTTATTGCAAAATTAAAGCGATTAAAGAAATAAATAACTCTTTTACCACTTTAATACCACATCATACTTTAGATATACATGTATAATATCTATTTTTCTATTGAAAATTTGTGCAGTTTCAAAAAAATAAAAGGAAAAAAAAATTTCGTAAGAAGCTCAAAAAAAAAAAAAAAAAAAAAAAAGTAATTTGTAAAATTGATACCTGTTGTCTGTACAAGTAATTATCTTTAAAGAAGTTATTTAATAATTTTTTTTTTTTTTCTATAAATTTTCCCATTTATCAGCTTTTTTTTTTGGTTTTTGGTTTTTTTTTTTTTTATTCCTTTGAATTTTCAGATTCTTTTTTATAAAAAACAATTTTCTCTACTTTGAAAAACAATATTGTGAATGTTTGCGGGAAGTAATAAAAATCCAATCAGATACTTTCAATTTCGAAATTGTTTTTTTTTTTTTTTTGTTTTTGTTTTTTCTTTGATGTTTAAAAAGAAAAACAGTAGAAACCGAAGATATGAAAATAAACGGTTTTTTTTTTTTTTTTTTTAAATAAATCTAGAAAAAGGGGGATGTACAAAGAGAAAGAAAAAAAAATAAGAGTTAATAATGAAAAAAAAAAAAAAAAAACCAAAATATATTTTAATTTCCTCAGTGAAAATCATTTAAAAAAACAAGAAAGAAGAAAAGTTTTTTTTACTTTACTTTATTTTCGTTCATTAAATAACAAACTTTTAAAGGAATGAAAAATATTATTTAGTACGAGTAGTATATTGTAACCCTTTTACATCCTTTGGCAGACAAACGTTTGTAAAGAAATTTAAAATTTAAGGCGCCAGTTATAGCTATAATTGAAATGCTTCCGGAAAAAACGTTTCATTGAAAACTTATACTTTTTTCCGTATAGGCGATTATAGCAATCAGAGACAACTGTCAGTTAAATTATCTGTCAAATGGCAAATGATAATAATGAAGGCAAAATAAAAAATAAATGTAATTTAAATTTAAACTGTTGTTAGCGTTATTTCGATGTTGACAAAATAACGTTTTATTATTTTAATTTATTTAATTATTATTGGTAGAAAATGGTACTAATAAAGAACAAAAAAAGATTTTTTTATTTAATAATGAAATTGGCTGAATTGAGAAGAATAAAAAAGTATAAATTTTCTAGAATTAATTTTTTTTGTTTCCTTTTTTTGAAATTTCCATTTTAAAACAAAAAAAATTTAAAACTAAACTTAAACAAAATAATAAAAAAAAAAATTTTAAGTCTAAATTCATTAAAATACAAAATCATAATGAAATATATCAAGAATTGCACCAGAATAATTTTCAATGACAAACTGAAATGGGAAAAAATGAAACATATGTCATTGGAACAATTTTGTTTCATTACTAAAATTACTGATCAGTTGTTCAGGAAAATAATTACCAATCCGGAAAATCATAAAATTGATTTTTTTTTAAAATATTTAACTTAAAATTTAAACATTTGTTGCAGAATTTATTCTTTTGAAATTATTTAATCATTAAATCAACACTATTGTTAAATTTGATATGCCTTTGCTTCAAAAAAAATGAAAATAAATATTTTCCGGAAGCATTTCAATGATAGCTATAACTGGCGCCTAAAACATAAAATTAAGATACTGAAAAAATGGGTTACTATTACAAGCCTGTATGTCTTTTGACTGTATTTTCATTTGCCTGAATTCACTAAAGTTCCTCCTAATTCAGATTCTCACATGTACATATATATAAATATTCTGGAAAAAGCGCAAAACCTTACTTTTGAATGAAACTTTAAAATCTATCCTAATTTAGAATGAAGTGCAGTCAAATGATCAAGAAATACAGGCAAATTATACTACGAGCAAATGAAATACAGAATCCAATCTTCAAATTTAATCACAATTATTTTTTATATTAAAAGTTGTGCTTAAAAGTTTTTATTATCTGAATCTAACATTTGATTTTGTATCTATAGTTTATTTATTCAATTGTTTTACTTCGGCCTAAAAGGGATTTAGCAGATATATATAGCAGATATATATTAAATATGGTTAAAAATTTATATTTGATATTAAATAATAAATTAATTGTTCTCCTTTTATTATTTCGATTTTTCATAAATACGGTAGTTAAAGTGTTAAATACTGAAAATCTAACAAGATAAAAAACCAAAAGAGAATAAACTTAAAAGAAAAAGTTTTCTGATAAACTTTTTATTGGATTTCAATTACATGCGGCTCAAAGATTTTCTTTTTTCCCGAAATTTATTTCGCTTAAATCAAACAACCAAAAACAAAAACCTAAAACAAAAACCAAAAAACAACAAAAAACAAAAAACTTAAATTATACGTAAACATTTTAAAATTGAAACTTTTGTATTCATCAAAACTTTTCAGAAGAAAATTATAATTGTATTTTTGTTTCTTTTATTTTTAATTATGGAAAATACCAATTTCATTTCCTTTTAAATAAATGGAAAATAAAAATTAAACCAGAAAAAAAAAAAAAACAAAATGGGATGTTTGCATTGGATCTAAAACAACATAAATATAAAGTTTTTAAATTGTTCTCGTTTAACTTTTAAGTAAATTTTTTTTATATACTTTTCAATCAAAAAAAAAAAAAAAATTTATACCATTTTTGTAGGAGTTTTTCCAAGATATAAAATCATATGCAACTTTAGTTAAAAAAAAGATATTAAAACTCTTAAAGATTAACAAGAGTCCACAAGTCATTCAAAAACATCACAGATAGTGAAAAATAGTTAAGGAGAAAAATTGCAATTTATTATAAAATGTTAAACTAAAGAAAATAAAAGAAAATTAAAGATGTTACAAAAAAAAAAAACTTTTATACTTAACCTCAAAAATATGGTCGAAAAATTAAAAAAAAATAAAAACAAAAATAGATATATTATTTATTAATAAAATTTATTTCGAAAATTTTCCTGTAAAACAGGTGCTGTCATATGACAAGTTTTTATAAAATATAAAGTTCTTTATTTTTTCGTTTTTGGTTTTTGTTTTATTTTTTCTAAAAATAAATTTGTTAAAACTTTTTCTAAAAACTTTTCTCTTTCTGTTTTCATTTTTACATGCTCGTTTTCTTTTGTTATTGTTCTGTTTTTCATATGCCTTGGCATATAGAATAGATTACTAGGAGCTTACCCACATTTTTCTTTTGATTAATATTAGAAGAAAAGCTTGTTACAAAAAATTAAAAAAAAAACATGGTAGTATGTCCCAAAGGTTTTTAAAGACTCCCATTTTCAAAAAGACAATAAAAAACCTTGTGGGATTGCAACTATTTTTTTGCATTAAAAGTTTGTAATTTTTCATAAAATGCAAGAAATAATTATGAAAAATCACACGACTCTTTCAATTTTAATGTAATCGTATATATAATTAAGAGAAGCCGTTAACACATATGTAAAAATATAATATTGAAGCTGTCATTTTTATGTCAAAATTACAAAGATGCTAACTAAAAATATCGAATTTCCATTTCTTGACCTCTAATGGATCTTAAACGAGGAGAAGTATAAAGAAGTTTTTTGTGAAGTAACCTTATGCCAATTTTTCAGAACTTTCTTCTTTCAAAATTTAAAGTCTCTGAATAAAAGCGTTCTGGATATAGGGAGAAACGCAAAAATTACAATTTTATATAACGGTAAAATTAAATGTCAAATTGAAAAAAAAATCATATAATTTTTATATTAATTTGGAAAGTTAAAAAATTTTTCTGCCATTTGAAACCTTTTTGTTTAAAAAAAATACTAATCAAAACTTGAGATATAATCATTTGAAAATAGGGCTTTAGGAAACCTTAGGGAATGGCTTTAACTATGTAATAGGTGAAGTTTATTAAAAAAAGTTGTTCCACAACATTAATTTTAATAAATAAATTTTTTCGTTTGTCATCATTTCGATTAGTCATACACTTACTTTGCCCATGATTCTAATAAAATTTGACATAATGTATAAGACTAATCGAAAATTTCAGGAGTAGCCAATGCAACATTACAAAGCCTACTAAAGAATAATGTTGTAGGACGGAACACTCGTAAAATTTATAATATAAATTTGGCATAAGAGATCTGAGCTCGGTTAAAATTGCATTATTCTATTTTAAACGGTGTGAAAATTTTTTAAACAGACAGAAACAGAGTGAAACTAATAAGTCAATTTTTCAATTTTTTTTTTGGAAAATGTACGAAAAAGAAAGTGTCGTCCTGAATATTGCTTTTTGAAGTCTTAATAAATTTCACATTTGTCATATAATTTGAAGGGGTGGAGGAGCAATGGGAGGATGAAAAGAAACAATTTTATGACCAATTGTTATTATTAAATTGAAAGTTTTCATTAAGAGTTTTAAATTTTTTCATTAAGAAATTAATTTTTTGTTTTTCGGGTTTTAGAATAAAGTTAAAAAATGTAGAAGTTGTTTTTGACAGTAGCTGAAAAACTTTAAGGATTAAAAAAAAAATAGAAAATTAATTATTTTTTTTTTGTAAAAAGTAGATATTTATAAAATAATGTTTTTGATAAGATATCATTTTTTTCCAATTATTATTTGTGTTTTTAATATAATAATGAGAAAGTAAAAGTAAATATGAAGATTAACTGTCCACGCACAATGATAACGATTAACGCACTTTTCAACAATTTTTTTTTAATAATTTGCCGGATAGCTAAATTATCATGAAAAACAAATAATTCCGAACACAAAATTTCAAATTATATTTGATACTTTTTTGTACTTCAAATTGCACCGTTACATCTGATTATTCATAAACTGACAACTAAATATCATTTAGTTACACACTGTGGAATTTGTCAAAATTATATTCCCCAACAACAATATTAAATTTAAATCTAATTCAACGACAACGACAATTTGTTTTTGTATTGTATGGTAATAGTTGTTGTCGTTATCATTGTGCGTGGACAGCAATTGGCATTTTGTTAGGCTATAAAAATTTAATCTGCGTAAGTTTTAAATTGAATCTTTATAGATACTTTTCTCTTTTGTTTTGAAAACTTCAAAGAAAAGTCTTAAAATTTAATTTTTTTCTTTATAAAAAGGAACGCTGTTAGAGAATCTAAATAGCACTTAAATTTTTGTAAATTTACTAGTATAACTTGCTAAAAGCTACGTACAAGTTAGTGCATAAGTCACCGGTCTTTCAGACGAAAGGTCTCGGCTTCAAACCCCGGTCAGATCAAATATAATATATAAAATTTAATAAAATAATGTAAACAAAATATTAAATATAATTATAATTTTATACTTGTACCGAGTTGGCCCACATGCTTTAAGGCAAAAGGGCCCTAAAAATATCGGCAGATATTTATATTTTGACTATGTAATATTAAAAAAAAAAACCTAGGTAAATTAAAAATTGATTAGATGTAATCTAGTCAAATTTGTGAATTGGAGTCGCGGTGGACACTTGCCCAGGCTCAACGTCCATGAAGGAAGACTTCAATTAAAATTAGAATGTTTAATTTGTAAGAAAAATTCTTGAATTTGGTTAAAAAAATGTTTAAATTGAATTAAAATTGGTTGTATTTGACTGAAAAAAAGTATATATATATATAACATATATAATATATTATATAATATATATATATATATATATATATATATCTTTTTTCGTTTGTTAAAATATCTATAACCAAAATCTTTTGGGAAAGTTTTTCTAACAGTTATATATTTAGAGATGAAATGGATAAAACAAGAAAAATATTGACATTAAGAAGAAAAGTTTGATGGTAAAAAAAAAAAAATAAAAAGCAATGAAAAACAAAACTATACGTATAGAAAATTCATTCTTTGTTAGTCAATCCATTGATTGTGTATTTATTATTATAAGACACTTAAATTTTTGAACCAAAAAGTCAATTTTCATTTCTTGCATTTTTATGGGATAAAAAAAAAAATCCTGTTTTGTGTATACAAATCAGGAGTAAATTAAAGTTGATAGGTAAATATAATAGGTAAAGAATTAAATGCTTTGAAAGATAAAGCAAAAAAAAAAGAAGGAAAAAGAAATGAAATAGAAAAAAAAATCAACAAAAATAATTTAGCAGAAATAGGAAAACATGAATCAGGGAATAGAAAACTTTTATTATATTTTTTTTCTTAGTTTCAAAGCTTAAGAAAAAGAAAATTGGCACAAAATTTTTTCTGCAGCAACCAAAAAAAAAAGCAAAGCAAATATAAATAAATAAATAAACTGATTCTAGAATAAATATTTTTTTTTTATTTAATTTTCTTTTCTAAATTTCATTTTTTATTGCAGAAGAAACAAACTAAAAAGTAATTTTTTAAGGATTATAAACAAAGAAAAAAATTTTCAAATGAAATATTATCAACATCGTTTACTATCTTTAGATTTTTAGTTTATTTTTAGATAATAAGACCAAAGACTGTATAAGGAAAAATAATTTTTTTTTTCTTTTATTTTAATATTTGTTTAAAAAATAAAGTTTAAAGTTAAATACGAAAATGTTCTTAAATTTAGTAATAATTTTTGTTTGTGTAAGTTTTTTATAGAGTTTTCTCAAGAAAATTATTTTTATATTTTTGTATATTATTATTATTTCAGAATTTTTATGTCATTATTATATGTATTAATTAATAAAATTATATCTTAGTGCATTGGCTATGATCGACGTTAATAAAATGCCTAGGACGTTTGGAATAGTCAAAAATGATAACATAATGCTTTTGAAAAGTTTTGGGATTACTCTCAACATGATTACGTTAATCAACGGCTTAGTGAAACAAATCATTACAGAAATTGAAGCTTATGAATAATAACTTAAATAGGAATAATAAATGACTTAGTGGACATCCATATAACAATGAAAAGGAGAAAAAAAATCTCAATGTAATTGGCGTTATTTTTATCAATAAAGCATATATACGACAAATAACATCGAAGTCGAAAAACGCGCCATTCGTCTCATTATATGATGACCTCTTTAAGACTAATACTCTCATCTCTCTTGATTTCTTGAAACTCTTTCTCTTTTTGGCACATTTCCAAAAAAAGAATTAGTAGAATGAGTGAGTATAAGTTTCCTTAGAAAATTTTTTTTGCGCTCCTGTTTCAGAGCTATTAGGGATGAAAAATTGAAAATTTGCTATTTTTAGGCATCTGTAACTTAAACACCTGCACAAATTTTTTTTTCGGCATGACATAAAAATTAAAGCTCCAGTAATATATTTTTACATGTGTTAACGGTTTTTCTCAGTTATATAGGGTTCGAGATTGTTGCCTGCTCTAAAAACTTTGTGGAACTGCCTAAGTGGTATTATTATATTATAAGTGGTATTACTGATTATAACAATATACAATTGTTGTCAGAATTGTAAAAATATGAAATCTATTACCATCCAATGTGAATTCCCAAAAGCGGGAGGTTTTTGATTTACAATTTTCATATTTTAAAATGAATCTAAACAGATTCATTATTCACTTACCTCCCCTTTAATAGTATTTTCCGTATATTCCTCATCCTCATCCCATCCCATCCCATAAAATTACAACTACATTTATTACAAAAGAACATATTCCTAGATTGTAATTTACAAATAACAAAAAAAAGAAAAACAAATATGACATTCCAAATTAATTTAACTTTCTCATGTTACCATTGTCAGCTGCATCCCTAGCACTACGAGACTCTGGAATAATCGGTTGCATATATTTCTAATCAAATCAAATAGTCAAAGGGGTTATAAGTTTGAAAGTTACGAAACAAAATACGATCAAATTACGCTTTCTCGGAAATAAAATACAATTGAAATTTTTCCTAAATACTAACATTTCCTAGAATCATATGCCATTTAAATTTTCAATTTAATTAATTTAATCACAATTTAAAATAATGTAATCACATTAATATAAATACTTTTTAAGCATAACACATACATATGTATATACTTTAAAGTTAATTTCCATTTTGCTTTTCATTCAGAATTCTTTTAGATAAGATCTAATCTGTAAAAAATAACACAATCTCTTAAATATCTCTTTCTTAATAAAATTTTAAATATGTATCTTTATTTTTATTAATTTTTTTCATAAATATACTATAGGTATATACATATGTATATTATATTCCACATAAACATATCAAAGCATTTATTTTTGCAATGATTCTGCGTGTCATTATAATGCTTTTTATGTGCATTTTTAAAAATTGAAATTCTTAATCTAAACTAAATTTAGATTTTTTTTCTTTTTTCATGATAAAACCAAAAGAAAAAAGAAAAAAATAAAAACAAAAATCATAAATTCTTTAAAAGTTTGAATGGACCAGAAAAGAACAGAAAGCGTACAAAATGATCCCTAAAGTTTAATCAACTTTTAATCGTTTTAAAAACTGAGATTAGCTTGAATTAATTTGGGTTTTAAATTTTTTATTTTGTGTTTTTTTTTTTTTTTAAATGAACGGAAACATTTATTTTTAAGGCTCATAAAAAATATGCTTCATTTTTTTTTTTAATAATAACTTCTTAATTAAACATTTTGTCTTTGAAAAAATCAAAACGCGTAAATCCACAAAATAAAAGTATGATGTCAACAGATTTAGTAGATTTAAAATATTATTGCCATTAGCTGTGGTTGGTTTTGATAATAAAAAACAAATTAACAAGTGATCACAAAGGCACTACTAAAGGTTTACTTATAATATATACGTATATATATATATATATATTATATACATCAACTGAAAAAACTTTGTTTTTATATATAAATCTTTTTGATATTTAGACGACACTATTTTTAGTTATTTATTATTTCATACGAGTATGTGCTATAAAAAAATGTTTAAACCTTTAGTTAACCTTTTTTTTTTTTTCTGTCATTTTTTGGTGTTTCTTAATCAAATATTCAAAAACGAATGCAAAAAACAAAAATAAGATCAAATATTTGAGATATTCTTTGAAATCCAATTATCAAAAAACAAAAAAAAAACAAAAAAGGAAATCATTATTTTTGGGCCAATTTATTTTAAGGTAACATTAACAACAACAAAAAACCAAAATAAATGAAAATCTTTAAAATTGGTCTTCTGGAATGCACTTAACTCCAAATATTGAAAGAGATAAAAAGTAAAGGCAATAAACTTTTCTATTTATGTTAAAAAAATGGCAACATATTTAACACTAATCAAGAAATCATTTTTAAATTGTATTAATTTAAAATTTTTTGGATGTTGAAAAAACTGAAATCAAATATTATACTTTTTACTTAAATGTTTTAATGTTCTAGAAATGTACTTAAGGTTTTAGAAATATATGTCTTGCCTTTCAGATATTTAAATGTTATGAACTTTATAGAGGACGGCGAATTAAGCATGATTCCCCCTATCAACGCTTGAAACTTTAATCCACTAAACACCATCTCTCTTCTTTTTTAACCTAACAATAGGTTAAAAGACCTTAAGTACTATTGCACTAAATCAAGGGAAGATGATTAATAAGGACTAGATGAGAAATAAGGAACTATGAACAAATAAATATGCTGCTATGAAATAAAAATAGGTTTAAGGTTTATATAGGAATATAGTGAACGAAGGCATACTCCTTAAATATTTGTGAGAACCTTGGATTTTAGGGAACAACTGAGATGAAGGATGGTTTTATATTTGCCATTTTTGAATCACTAGCGAATTTCTATATTCCTAATTATCTATAGGAATATAAATTCCTATAGTGCTGCTATCTAGGAATTTGAATTGCATTTTATCGAGAAATATCAATTTCGTTTTAGAGACTTGTTACCAAAAATGTGTTTTACACTTTCTCTTTGGTTTTATGTACGTTTTGTAGATATTGAGAAGATCAAAATAAGAAAATAAGGTTTTATAACGCAATGATAAAGTAAATACAAACATTTAGATGCATCTTTAAAACAAAAATGTTGTTGGTTCAACTTAATTTTTATTTAGCTCCATGCGCAAGATGTGAAAGAAACTAAAATTTGAGTTTCTGTTTATTTTTGATAGGCCAGTTATCTTCACATAATCTTTAAACACGATAATTTGCAATTTTTTGGATAATTGGATAATTTGCAATTTAGGCGGTGCAAGGTACCTCTTGCTAATTAGATTTTAAAGCTATTTAGTTTTGAAATCTATTTTTAAACGACTAGAAATATTATTTAAGTTTTCTCTTACGCAAAATATATTACTATTAGTAGAGTGTACTTTCTTTTACAGTAAATTATATTAGTATAGGTCTAACTTTTTAAAATGAGTAATGAAAAATAGTTTTATTACATAAAAACCGAAATTCAAATTAAATTTAGTCGCATTTTGTGAATATTTTTTTGAATCTAAAGTTATCTTTTAACTGAATTTTCTTAAAAAAAATTTAGCATACGAACTTATGAACGAACTGAACATTATAAGTATAGATATATATGTACGTACTAAAAAAAAAAAACGGCGAAACTTAAACAAACATCCATTTATTGTAATTTTTTTGTTTTTAGGACTTAATCTGAATGAAATCAGAAAGGGAAACACATTAAAAAGAGGAATGTGTAATATTTGTTGTTTTCTTTTTTTTTTTCTTCATCTTTTTGTATAAATGACATTTAAAAGAGCGATTAGAGCTTCAAGGTAATTTTTTATTTTTTTTTTGTAAAGCCTCTTATAAAACTTTTAATTTTCAGTTTATTTTTGACAGATTTTATATAAAAAAAAAAAATTAGTTTCCCACCATCACCTTTTCTCAACTTTTCCTTTTTAACTGTGTTCGCAAACAATGAAAAATAAAAAAGAACATCAACGTGCATATACTTGTAAATTTGTCAGAGATCCTTTAGGCTATGTTATACCATTAGATTGTTAAAAATGTTTTTTTCGTTTTTCAGCTGAAATATTTAAAAAAAAAAAAACTTTTTTTTATACAACCGAGGCCATAAAAATCTCCTTCCAAAAATAATCATGTATACAAAACACAAAAAAAAAAAATTAAAGGAAAAACATTGGATTATATTACATCAAAAAATGAATACGTACAGTCTTAAACAAAATATATATATACAGATTACAGATTCAATGAATTTTATTAATGATGCATTTTTTTAATTTGTTGACCAACTTAACAAATGAAAGGAAAATTGAATAAAGTTATAGGATTCTTTAAAACTGGTTCAGATTTCATTTAAACTATAATGCATTCAATCAATAATTAAATTATAAATAAATTTTAAGAGTCTTTTACTAAACTTTTTTTGGTTTCAAACTAAACAAGATAGAATGTTAACCAACGGTTTTTGAAAGCGCACATTCCCAAAAGACAATACAAACTGTTTAGAATTGTGACTTTGAATTTGAAATGTTCATGTAATAAGACAAAATGTGAAAATAGGACTTTTCTGCAATTTTGAGGGATGTAAGTCCGGAACCCTATAGAATAAAAAGAAACCATTAACACACGTAAAAATATATTACTGGAGCTTTAATTTTTATATCTTTTTATAGCTATTTCCATTTTTGAGCCCTAATAGCTCATAAACAAGAGAAGATCTCTCTGGCCCCAAAATTTCAAGTCGTTATCTAAATGCATTCCGGAATTATAAGGGTAGAAAAATCATGTAAAATTTAGTCACATAACGGTAAATTTAAATACTAAATTAAAACAAAATGTATAATTTTGATATTAATTTACAAAGGTAAAAAAATACCTGACGAATGGCGTTTTCAGATTAAAAAAATGTTAAGCAGAACATGAGATATACGAATTTAAAAAGAGGGCTCTTTCAAAGTTTGAGGGCTGTACTTCCGTAATGAATGGGGCTACATGAAAAAATTGTTCCACAAAATTTCCTCTCATTTCTTTATAAGACCTACCCATGGTTACAATTTTTTTTCTCTATACCTGTCGGTGTCGGTTTCGGTGTCGGTGTAGAATATTTGTAAACAGACGAACGGACGGACTAAAGATAAAAAAAATGATATATATAAAATTTATGTTTTACCGCAGGTTTTACCAAATTATGTTACTTATATTGATTTGGATCAGATGTTTTTTTCCAATAATGTATAGTGTATTATAAATGTATCTATAGATTGAAAATTAATGAAATTTGTTAAAATAGTGATAAAACTTTAAAATATTCTGTCGAAATTACTGACATTCATTTCACTTGAGGCATAGAATAGTACATATTATATTCTATGTGTGTTTTCAATATTTTTATATGATTTTTTTGTTTTTTTTTTTTTTATGGAGCAATTTAAAATGGGGATTTAAAATTGATTTTTCTTGTACTCATGAAAATTTGACGAAGTTTTATTGAACTTTTAATAAAAAAAACAACAAAAAAAACAGGGAAAAATTAAGACAATAAAAAATATATGGATGACAATATAAATATAGAAAATGAAATTTACAGAATAAGTTTTTACAAGATTTTTCCTTTATCAATTTTAATAAAATTTAAAAGAATTCTAAAAACAAACAAATAATCAAAACAGAAATATTATATTAAAATTAACTCACTAATGACTAAACTAATAGAATCCATCCATTTTAAAAATTCGAAAAAAAAAACAATTTTTCATACTTCATAGAAGGAAATTTATTAAACATAGTCCGCGGGCTTAATTGCACTAGGCCTTAGGCTTTAAGCCCATTCCGAAAAAGAATTAAAACCCATTGAGTAACACAAAGGTTACTATCATGAGTCTGTATTTCATTTGACTGGATTTTATTTGATGACATGTCAGAAGTCCCAATGGAACTTTTAATTCACTTCAAAGAGCCAGAAGTCCCGTGGGTCTTTTGTCTCAATGTTAGGACCTCAGAGATTTTGGGAGGGATTTCAGAATTTAATTCGAAATCAGGATTATACGCCTTTTACAGAATATTTAGATAAATGCGAGTTTCTGAATTAGGAAAGATTTTAGAGTTGGTTACAAAATCAGGGTTATACGCTTTTTCCAGAATATGTATATAATCCTCCTAATTCATAACTCGCATATACATATATCTAAATATTTTGTAAAAGACGTACAATATTGATTTTGAATTCAATTTTAAAATCCCTTCCAAAATCCTATACTATACTAATACTATGACTATAGAGGTATTACTTAAATACATATTTTGGAAAAAGCATATAACTCTGATTTTGTAACCAACTTTAAAATCTCTACTAATTCAGAAACTCGCACATATACATATTAGAGGATTATTAGGGAAATATTCTGGAAAAAGGGGATACCCCAATTTTTATTCCAAACTCTGAAATCAGAAAATTTTACGGGTTTTAATTGCTTTTAATTATAAGCTTTAATTCCAATTTAAAAAGGAATTAACGCCCGCGGGCTTTATTTCCTCGGGCGTTCTGTCACTGCACCTAAGAAGATATATAACTGTTTTTAAAAGTCAATTTGTTTGTTTGTATAGCAAACATCAATGTTAAATATTAACTAGAAGAACTTATCTCACGATACAGTGTCCCGTCTACAATTTGACATCTATCATTTTACAAAGTCAAATAACAAATATCTCCTCTATGTCAATGTGAAAATTTCAATATACCGTCTTTCAAAAGCTTTTAATATAAGTCTCTCTTACTGAACTAAAAATTCTACTTCACAGGTTTACTTCAATTCCATTTAAGATTATTCCTTGAATAAACATAGAATTAAATCTACAAATTTATTTTTGAAATTTTTTTTGTGTTCACTTTCTATCGAATCAATGAACATGAAGAAAAATGAAAATAAGGAAAACAAAAAAATTTTAAAATTCAAATTCATGGATAAAAAATATGATGTCATCATTCAAGTTTTTTTCTTTTCTTTTTCACACAAAAAAAAAATTTGTTTTTTTATGTTGATTAGCAGAAAAATGTTCTGACAAAAATCACAGTTCTAAATGCCAATGGTCAGCAATGGTTAATAGACAGTAAATAGTGGTGTTTTATTAAAAAAAAAAATAAAAAAAAATATAAATAATAAAAGAAAAATCATCTACCATAAAGTTGATTTGTTATGGATGATTTTTAATGGGCGCTTCTGAAAGTTTAAATTTAAAGTTCATTTTAAGTTTTTTTTTTTTTTTTCTTTAATTATATAGAAGTAGGTATATAGGTATATATTATCTATTATTTGTAGATACATAATATTATAGTACATAGTTGGTTTGTTTTTTTTTATTTACTTCGTGGGTGTCAGCAATTTTTTTTTTTTTTTACATTATAATAAAATTTTTGTGAATTTTTCAAGTTCAAGTTAAATTTTCCACCAGTAGTGGGCTTTAAAATAGATAAAACAAAAAAAATTATTTTTTGAATTTAGCGTGGTCATTAGAGGTGATTTCTATGGTGATTTTTTTTAATAATTAAAGGTAAAACGAAATAAATTATTAGAAAATAAAAAAAATCTATTATTTGTTTACAATGTTTCAATAAAAAATAAAATAGATATAGAAAAATTACTGATAGTTCTTTTATGAAATTTAATTTCTTGAGGCTATTTGAAAAAAAAAAAACAAAAGTCTGACCAGTAACTTCAATTTAAAATTTATTCAGTTTTATTAAGTTATGATGTATATTAATTTGTAGGAGGATATGTGTAATAAATGCATGTTTTTTATGATCCATAATTTTTATTTTATGACTAGCAAAATTACCCGTCATAAAATGGCAAAAATTCAATAAAACATTATTTTATTTGATTTTTTTATTTTTATTAGACAAATTCACAATTTCATAAATAATTAATTTATTAAAAAATACGGTTCCCTATATACGGTTTGTGTGGTGAATTATTTTGGTATCAGTTTTTAGAATAAATTTGTTAGAAAAGCTGATGTCGCAATTAAATAATAAATTAATTCTCAGTAAAACTATACTCAGCGCATTTAATTAACAAAATGAACAGTAGTTAATGATATAGTATTGATGGCCCCAATTTAAATCTTTGTTTATAAAGTTTATAAATTGTGTTCCTATAGTACGAAGTAAATAAATTCTTTGATATTTTTCTATTTGTCTTTTGCGTATCATGCATAAAGATAAAATCTTTATAGAAAAAGCTTATAGATGAATAGGGAGTACAGCAAAGCAATTTTCTAGGATAAAAAGGGCGTCTCGTCTATATTTAATAATGAAATTGACAAAATATACGTATAGTCTTGCAAAATATGAAAGAATGGTTTTAAATTGATTTTAGTAAAGCATTTGTTCTATCATTTTAATGTAGCTTAAAAAATTTGCTTTTTCGGAATATTTCCTTAACTAAATTTATTTTTACCTAAATAAACGGTCGTTATAGTAACATCTTTAGAAATTCTATTTCTTAATCTTTTCAGGATAATTTTGGTTTTTTTCAAAGTAGTTTATAATTTTTATTTTATCTGTAAATAATGTTACTTCAACCATTTTAAATGAAAAGCAACAAATTTACACTAATGACATGGAAATCTAAAGATTAATTTCAATAATGACAATTAAAATTAAATTAAAAAAAAATTAGTGCACTAAAAACAGTACATGTTCCTATTTTTTAAGTTTCTGATTGTGCAAAAAAAAAAATATAAAGAAATTCAGTCTACTTGGGGATTCGAACTCCGTCCTACATGGTACTTCACCAAGACTTTAACCGCTACACTAAATTTCGTTTTCCAAATTTCTTTGTTTTGTTTCATATTTATTTTTGTTCTAGAATGACCAACACATATTTTCAAAATTATATGTTCGTATAGATATAGATATATAAGTAGGTATCTTAACAAATATTGCCGAATTAATGTAAATAGTTCAAATCTATGTTAGATAATGAATTATTTTAGAGCTTCTAGCAGCCATTTAAATTGTCACTGATGTGAATCTATTACATTTTAAAATGATTGTTCTGATGAATTTGTTTTCAGTTTTTACAATCGTTTTAACTGTGGCTCATTATCGTGGAAATGTGGATTTATCGTCGTACTGTTAGTAAGTGTTGCTCTTAACAAGCCTACTTTATTATTCTTATTCTTTAAAAAATACACTATTTTTTCCCAAATTTAATTTCCCCAAATTTATTTTTATTTCCCCTTTTTTACAAATATATTTCTTATCCTGATTGAATTTTAAGTTCTTAGTAGTTGTTATTCCTTTGTATATTATTTACTTTTTCTATGTTCAATGCCTATTATCTTATATTTACATTCTAATTCCTCCTTTAATATAGAATAAATCTTAAATAAAATTTAATTATACCTTATGTCGTATTAACTGACCGGAGGTAACGTCTTAAAAAAATACTTGGGAGTATATAAGGAAAAAGACTTGGGAGTGAATTTTTATTCGAATTATAATTTTAAAACTCATTACAATAATATTATAAATAAAGCTAATTTGATTTTGAGAGATCTATGTTTTTAAATCGTTGTGCACTTATCTTCTAAGATCGAACTTGCAATATGCAACAAGTATAATATGTAACAAGTTTTACCACTGTTTTATATGGTATAATTTGATAGTATTGAGTGGTAGTAAAAAAAAAAACTTTTTTAGATTTTAATCTTCCTTAATATTACATTACTTGTAATTTTTTTTTTTTATTGGGTAGGAGGGAATCTTTAAAAGATACAATGCGCCCTGTAGCACATGTGTATGCCGGATTTTTACCACTCTTCCTCTATTAAAACTAGTCAAACTGACTAACCATTAATTTTATGGTATCTTATTTGAGTATAGATTTTATGTACTTTCTCAAAGGAAATCTTTACTTTGTGCTAAATGTAAAAGTCTTTTTCTTTTAAGCCTTCCTGTCTTCTGATCTGATTATTTATTAATTAAGCAGCTTCACCACTTATCATGAACAAATCCTATTATCTTATCATCATTATCTTATTGATCTTTATACATTAAATTGAAGACATGAGGTTTCTAATATTATTCAATCACTTTTTTTAGTTTATTTAATTACAATCAGTGATCGTAGAACTAAAAGATTGTTTATTATACGGAACAAACGTAAATCCAATATTGAACTCACACATTCCAAAAGAAAAAAAAAACAAATGTACAATCGCTATAATTACAGAATTTTCCATTTTTTGGTTTATTGTAAAGTGTATTTAATTTGAACTTCTACATAATATACATTTTATTCTATTAGTTAATATTTTTTGTATCTGTTCGTTCTAAGCAGTATAAGTAAATATAAATTTCTAAATATCCAAATGTAATATATAATGATAACAGTTTAATTAATTCAAAGTTTAAAAGTTTAAAATAAACATAAGTGAAATAAAATTTTATAAAAATACAATTCAAATCCCTTAACAAAAGATTATATCAAATAAATTGAATTTATGGCGTTCTAAATTAAATGAGAAAATCAGCAAACCCTTCCACAAACTCAAGAAAAGTGTACTCAATTTCTATTTCATTATTTTTTATTTATTTTTATTAAAAACTTCGAAAAATCTATAATTGTATAATAAAAAATTTAGCTGACGTTCCGAAAATGAGTCACATTAGTTTCATTTTAACCTTGTAGTACTTAGAGTACAGGGTGGTTTAAAATAATAAAACTTAACCCACTCTGCACTTTTTTGAATAAAATTTATTTAAAAACGAAGCAGAGTGTATAATTGACTGTGTCAACTCTCAATCTTCGCACGATAATTTTAACTATCTGATTTAATTTAGGACACAGATATATTTATGTAAATTTTGGAGTTGTGTACTATATAGCTACATCATTGTATGACAGCTACCTGAACCTATTGCGCTAGACCAAATAACATTTGTTTAGCAGTTTTTCATAAAAAAAATCTATAATTTTTAAACGGAATTTGTTTTCGAGAGGTGCAAATAAATGGTTATAAAGGTTTTAAAGGTTTTAAAAAGTGATTTAAAAAACAATACTTTTGTTTAAACTCAGATTTATTTTTAAACACTGTATACTTGTAGTACTTTTTATACCATATCTAAAAAGAGCATTTTAAATTCTTCAATTATAAAAAGTCAATGACGTAATAAGAAATGTAGAAAAGATGATAGATTTTTTTATAGGAAACCACTCTGTACTCTGACCAATAAGAACTCACTAAATACCAAAATAACTTTTTGAAACAATTAAACGCTACCACGTATCTCTTGTGTCCTTATCTTTCCAAATACCTTCATAACTAAATACATATTGACCCACTAAATTGTCAAAGAGTTAATTAAAGCTCTTAATGTCGTTATTGCCATTGACCGTTATATAGATTAAATTTATAATATGATCTAAAGAATTTTTTCAGCAAATTTAGATGAAAATTGGTCGTTTTCTCTTTTCAGAACTTTGGCCAAAAATTGAATATTGAATTTTGTAAACAAAATAAAAATATTTTTCTATTCTAAATTTTTTAAGAATAAGATACCGAAATCCTACGTTAATATTTTTGTATGTCTAAAAAATTTGCCAAAATTTTTCTTTTGTTTTATTTATCAGTAAATTTTAAATTAATCTCATAGGTATGTTTATGCAACAAATAAGATTTAGTTTATAAAATATTATAACAACAAAATTAAAAAAAAAAATGTAATTCTATTCTATTCAATAAAACTTCAAACAGTCAAAGAAAAAGAAAAAACAACTAAAACAAAAATTGAAATTGAAAAACAAGAAGAAATAGAAGAAATGGCAATGTTTTATCTTTTTTGTTTATAAACAAAACGTATAAAAGGCAAATTTTTGAAATATGTGCCTGGGAACTCTAAGATATTTGTACATTATATCGTAATTCAATTGAAACAATACAAAAATAGTTTGAAATAGCTTTGAAGGTTTGTTTTTTTTATTTATTTATATCCAGGTACCGTTGTACATAAATGTGGCAGGTAGCTATAACCCCTGTTTCTTGGAAGGAATGTGGGGTGTACAAGATATTGTGATATATAAAGTATTTATATATTGTGATAAATGAATATTTTTTTTTTATATTATAGTTATTGTACCGAGACCTCTCATTCTTTTATGAATTAAAAGCGGTGCGTCAACCACTGCACCAATGGCTGGATATTTTATTTTTTATTTTATTTATTTTATTAAGATTATTTTTGGAGTTAACAAATTAAAATGCAGCGGAAATAAATAACCATTAACAAGCGCCATTACTATTAAATAGCGCCAAAATAAGTGAAATAACAATAGGAAAAAAATACGGTTAGTTTTTTTTTTAATGGGTATAAAGTATAATAGAAAATTTTGATCCATAAACACAAGCAGTAAACGGTGGAACAAAATCAATGCTAAATCTTTTTTTTTTTACAAAGCTGTGGCACTACCGACCATATTAAACTTATAAGCCTTTACCAAATTTCTTTTACAAATTCAATCTTCAATTTAAAGTAACTTAAAATTTTATTTTTGAAATCTTTAAGTTGCTCTCCTTTAAAAATGACTATTGCTTTTAAAAATTGTGTTTTTTTTATAACTGTTAGCAATTATTTGCAATTAATGTGTTACAAACGCGATTTCATCCTCAATAATGCTTTTCATAAAAAACAAAAAAAAAAAATTGTATAAACTTCCTATACATAGTTTTTTATTTATTTTTTCATTTTTTGATCCAAGTTTTCCTTCTATTTGTTTTTCTTCTTTCATAAAGAAAGGCATAAATTACGCAGAAAAACAATATCAGTTTTTCTTTTAATAAGAAATGAGAAAAATAAACATTTATATTTTTTTTTTTGTTCAATTTTCAGACATTTTAGCAAAAAATAAAGTTTATTTTTTTGTTTATTCCTTTGAAAGTTTATATTTTAAAAAAATTTCGATCAGATTCCAGAATTCATGAGAAAATAAAGAAGGTAAGGTTTTCTAAAGTATACAATAAAAGAAAAGAAAAACTTAGAAAACTTAAAGTCATTGCCTTCATTTGATATTTATTTTTTATGGTAATCCTACAAAATCCCAATTCTCAAAATCCATAAAATCCAAACATTTTGTTATTTTCAGAAATTAATAAAATCCAAAAAGCATATAATCCAAACAAAGTATAAGCCAAATACCGCATAATTCAAACACTGGTAATCCAAACACTACATAATCCAAACATAACAAAATCTTAACTAAGATAGATCCAAATGTGAGATTGGGTTATGGAGGTGAAGGCCTCCACTATTTTAAATTATTTATGCGAACTCTCCTAAAGTTTTTATAGTTGGCTACAAATCAAGATTTCAATAATTTGTTTATTTATTTACACTATTTTTAAAGCTTTGTAGTTCAGTCAGATATGTATTTTTTTTTTTTGCGAGGGTAATTGGGAATCGTCGAAGAGGAGTGAAAACGGGTGCGAGTCCTTTATGAGTATGTGGGACTTTAACCCACTAAACACCTCCTCCCTTTCTTGATTAAACAATAGGTTATACGACCTTTAGTACTAATGTACTGCCTGGTCAGTGGAAGTTGAGTTAGGGAGTGAAAATAGATTTCAAATTGGCAGGCACATTGTGAACACAGTTGTTAATATTCACCTTGAATCTTTGCACGTTGTAAATGTAATCATCACCAATTCTGGGGAACACATGAGATGGAAGATGGTTCCACATTCGCGATTTTCGTACTACAAACGTATTCCCATAAGCCGAATTATGCCATCTGGGAATGCTTTGAGAGGAGGTGTCAAACTTTTAATTTCATTAGAACAAGAACCCAACCCTATAAGGTATGAAAGAAAAAATAATCCAACCCTATAAGGCATATAAGAAAAAGACAAAATAATTAGGAGGGATTTTACAGTTCGTTACAAAATCAGGATTACAATAATTTGTTTAGTGAGGGGCTTGGGAGCGGTAGCTCCACTATTCTGAATACCTTGTTATTAAAAATGTATGTTAAATAATAATTAAGAGGTATTATATATTTCGTTTTAAAATTAGAGTTTAATAATATTTTTAGGCGAGGTTTGGAGCGGCAGCCTTCACTATTTTAAATTCCTTGTTGTTTTATTGTAATATATAATATATAAAATAAATATTACTTAATTAATTCTATATTAAATGTGGAATATTGTAAAAAAATACAGCAGTTAAAAACAGCCGGAGATTGTGATTTGGATTTTGAAATATTTGAATTTTGTCGTATGCTTCGATTTTGTGGTACATATTTGGATTTTGTGGAGTTTGGATTTTGTAGTGTTTGAATTTTGTATTTTTGCATTTTTAAGTATTTGGATTTTGTGAGTAGAGATTTTGTAGGGGAACCATTTTCTATATATGTATATATATGTATGTATGTATATAAATATTATTGTAAAATATTCTTGTTTTTTTTTTTTTTAAGTTGATTATAAAAGGATATGAATAGAAAAAAACAAAAACTTAGTAAATTTTACAACTACAACAATGTTAAAAATACACCCTTTTTTATATAGTAAGGTAAAATTGTTTAATATTAGGATCGAATAAAACGGGTTTTTAAGATTGAATTGAGTTTTGGATATAGGTATCCCTTAAATAGTTTTTTGACAAAAAGGTAAAATATTAATGAAAATTTTATTATTGTACACTTAAAAATAATAAATTTAAAACTTAAAATTAATTTTTTTTATAGCGTAATAGTAAATAACGTGGAACTTTTGGATTTTTCTAATTCTAGCCAAAAATGTATCCTAGAAATTTTTTAAAATACTTGTATAGCGAACATTTTAAAATTTGAATGAAACTTTCTAACGAGCTCTTATAATACTTATGTAAATATAATGCCAATTATTTGATGTTTTACCCTAATTTTTAAATTATTTTTATCATGAATTTCTTAAATTTTGATAAACTTCAATGAATTTTAAGAATTTTTAAAGTTAAAAAAAAGAAAATGGTATTTATCATTAGTCATCTAATATTTTGATTTTTTTGTTTTTTCTTTGTAAAATTGAAATTTCCGAATTTATCGACTTTAATATACAGGAAACAAAAAAAAAAAAAAGATAAGAAAATAAGTTGAAAAAAAAAGTTTCATAAGTTAAAATAAATTGTCTTGGTCAATTTCAGAAAAAATATTTTTAAATTTTCAGTAAAATGGTAGAATAAAATATAAAAACAAGAATATAACTACAAATATACAACTACATAGTCCTGTTATAAGGATTCAATTTAAAATATATTTGTTTTTTCAATAAATAGTTTTAAATAGAGAGTTCTGTTTCTTCTGAAATAAAATTTTTGATATGAACATTTTTCTATATTTTACTTTTTTTCGAAATCTTAAAATCAATCAATAAACTTATTTATTTAGCTCTTCATTTAGATTCAAGACCATTAACTTTTATTTTACAATTTTGATAAAAAGTGAACTATATTCAATTATTAAAATCGAACTATGAGCTTGTCGTCATTAATATATCCCCAATTTGTTTACATTTTAGTTTTTGTAAGAATGTACTTTTGAAAAAAGGTGTAATTTCCATAATATTTACTCTCCCTTCATTCTCTAATATTTACTTGTCGTGACCAAGTAGTATATATAAGTTCTAATGGAATTGGAACTTATTTTTTGGGCATAAAAGATGGGTAGTGTTTTCCAAGTTAAAATCCCATACACTTGTAAAGGGATCGTGCACGTTTTATTATTCTATATAGATTTTCAATGATTCCCGTCCTCCAAAAAAAAAAAAACAATCTTTGCTTAGTGTGTATGAGTGCGGTGAATTTATCGCACCGCACTCATACACGTGCATGTTTTTTATATGAAAATTTGACTTCTGTCTTTTTCAAATTTTCTCCAGAAGTTTTTTTTTCTTTCTGGAAAGAAAGTTAAAGTAACTTTTTTTCCGAAACTCTGTTTTCAACTGTCAATTTGCAATATGATGTGACATATTCAAAAAAAAATTTTGGTTGAGTAGACACGTTTATCTGCCTATATTTTTTTTTAGTTTTGTAGATAAAATTCTACTGAAGCGATGAATCGTCGTTGAGAGAATTCTTTTTTTATACCCTACACCTAAAGTATATGGTATATTAACTTTGGTATGGTGTTTGTAATCACCAAAAGGAAGCGAGTTAGATATGGACATGTATATTCTAAATCAGGATCACCTCCTGAGTCTATTTAACGATGTCCGTTGGTCCATGCGTTCGCACGATCAAAAACTAATAAAGCTATCTTGATGAAATTTATTTAGTAGGTTACTAATTACGATAGGAAGGCGGGGATTGCATCTGGACAAAATCGGTCCATCCGTTCAGATTCTGCAAGCTTCCGAATGATTCCGGAGCAAACAAAATTCTATCGAAAACGAACAAAGATAGCACCTATAAATTTCGTATAATAATTTTGCTTCATCTTTGATTTATGTCTCCGAAATTTGAGAGGATTTGAGCAATCGGTTCGGGATTTTGGAAACTTCTGAACGAGTCCCAGAGCAAACGAGATTATTTTCAAAAGATAGAACTTTTAAATTTGGTACAACGTTGCTCTTTCATGTTTGATTTATGTCACTGGAATTTGAGAGTATTTGGTCCATGGGTTCGAATTTTGGAAGCTCCCGAACGAGCCCCAGAAAAACGAGCATATCTTCGAAATTAATAAAGATAGAAACTTGAAATTTTGTAGAAGGGTGTTAAAGCATGCCTCTTTTAGGTTATTGAAATTCGAGTTAAATAAGGAAGAAAACAAAGGTTTATTCAAGCAACTGCCAAAACATTTTTTTTTTTTGGATTTTTTCGTATTTTTAATTTAATCCGAAATATTCAGGTGTAATAATAAGTCGGTTGCATCGACCTACTTGTTTTTTAAATAATTTAGAACAAATTTGCTGATTTGGTGAACTAAGCATTATTGAAAAGAATAACTAACTGTAAAAGCAGAAGGGGAAAAATACAAAATTAAATAAAGAACGGCCCAAAACCTAAGGTTTAAAGGATAAAAACTGACTTTTAAATTTAATATTGTATTCAGAGAATATGGAAATACGTTGTTGTACAGTATAGCTATTGGACAATGAACAGTAGACATGTGTGACAGGTAAATAGATAAAAAATATTCAACACATACAAGATGTTCTGGGAATTCTCGATTTCAAAACAAAAACTTAATGTACAGCAAAAGAGTACTAAAAAAATTAGTTTAAATTTACAGGTATTGAAAATAAAAATTTTTTAAAACTTTGAAAAAAATATTACAAAAAGGGAATTATTAGGTAAATGATAAGTAGAATTATGTTATTATAACAATTTATAAAATACATTCGTCGTACACAGTATAAAAACAAAACTGAATATTGTACAAAAAAAAAAAAAAAAAAATCTTTGTAAATTTTATTTTCTAAAAATTTTTAAATAAAAAGCGCAATAAAAGATGAAAAAAAAACAAAAATAATAAATAAGAAGTAAATATTTTCTAATTTACTTTGTAAATTATGATTACAATACACTCTATGTTTAAACATATGTAGCCTAAGGTTATTGTAGCAATTAGCAATCTCCTCATCATTATCTCTACTAGTATACATATAAGACAAGTAAAAATATTACTAAAAACAAAAACAAAATAGTATAGAAAACCACCATTAATAGCATAATTTATTATTTTCAACATTACTCTGAGAGATCGTTACATAAAAATTATTCTTTGAGACGTAATTAACTATAGTTATACAAAAAAAAAAAAAAAATAAAAAAAAACTAACTAAATAAAAAAATATATATTAAAAATTATCTAATAGATACAATATATTTAACGCTAATACAAAAGCAGAATTTTAAAAATTTTCATAATGATTAAATCTTCTTTTTAACAAAAAAAAAAAAAAAAAAAATCACCTACTTCCTCTAGTCTTATATAGCCTTTATTTATTACAGTTTTCTGTAATATGCAACCGATTGATAATTTAATCTGCTTAGTGACAATAATTCGATATGATTACAGAGGCTTATATTAAAATTAAACAGAAATGTACTATGTTCCGTGACATCCAAATTGCATAAAAAAAGTGTCCGATGGAAAGTATTATGATACATTATGACAGTTTGAACACCGTCTACAATGTGCGTTTGTTTAAAATTTTTGCATCTAAAATTTTATGGACACTTTTAATTTATCTTTGACAATTTGATAGTGAATTTGAATTGTTATTTAACCGACGAAAAAGTTGTTCTAAATTGTATTACATTTACATTGCATTTAGAAGCGAAATAACGGTTTTACAATGCATTAAAAAACTTTGTGTATTTGTAGCGCATCCAAAAGCTTTTTTTATACAATTTGGATGTCACGGGTTATGACAAGCTCAACTGGTTAGTTAGAAAAGGTAAGTTAGTTACTTTATATGGCGTTATAACATTCAGAGAAATAGTTCCTACGATACTGTACTGTTAAGTTGAAGGCAAGAACCATATAACATGTAACGCAATAAGTTGATTTTTTTTTTTATTCTTCCTTTTAGTTAATCAAAAACCAAAGGATGAACTAACATTTTAATTATAATGATTAGACTTTTCTGAAAAAAAAAAAATCAAATCCATACATATCTAGATAGAAGCATATATATTTAAATAAGTACATAATGATTTAAGAAGGAAGTAATCATAAGAGTGAACGAATATCTTTTTTTACGTTTTTTTTTTTTTTTTTTTATATATTTAAGAAATTTTTTTTACTTACTTCAACTCGATCTTACACGCAATCATAAGTTTTGAATTGAAAATAATATTCCTTCAAGTTAAGTGTTGTTAAAATCTAAATAGTTATTTTTGTTGCTACTGTTGTTACTGTTGGTTGTTTTTAGGTTGATCTCTGTAATAGAAGAAATAGATAGAAAATAATCATTACAGATTTGTTTTTCAAAATATATATTTTTTCCTGCCTATCAAATTAATATAATCCACAACAAGAAGAAAAAATAAAAAAACTAGGAAAAACTAAAATCGTTTTAGCATCCTATTAATAATACTTATAATATGTGTAATATAATATGACTGGGGGTTTTCTATTTTATTTGAAAATATTTCATCGCAATGAAGTAAATGTATAAATGGATTTTTAAAATGCAAAATTTGTTATAATTTATAAGGTTTAATTAATAATGAATATTACCATTTATTTTACTTCATGTTCCATTTATTTAAAAAAAAAATAAAAGCCATTTAAACCTTTTGAGATTTGATATGTTCATTATATTACAAATTTCTTAAGTTCATAAGTATCTATACTTATACCTATTATACCTATAGACAATAAATAGTCTAGGAACGTTTCAAATTAATTTTGATATCATGATTGTCAAATACATCTAAATTGTATCTCAAGTCTTGTACTTTAAATTAAACATCAGATAAAAAAAAAAATATCTTAAGAATTACAAAAATTTTTGGATATTTTTTATATAGAAGAGAATTTTACATTAAAACACCATGTCTGTCTCTAAATTATTATGGATTAAATAGTTTTTAATAAAGAACCTGTCATATATATATCATTTACAGATATCATAATATGTATGGTTATGTACATATTATATATATATAGACAGATAAGTAGGTAGTGGAAATGAAACTTGTTCTTCTTCATTTCAAATTATAAAAAATGGAAAATTATTCTTTTGGAAATGGTTATTACATAAAATGTACTTAAATTATTGCAGATACTAAAATATATTATAATATCTATTATGAATAACAGATACATTATTAAAAAGAAGGGTGGAGAATAAATAAAGTTGATTTAATTTTTTGCTTTTGTCATTTCATTTATTTTATTTTTCGATTTATTGAAATCCTTAAATAAACTGTATTTTAGTTTATATATTTATAATATATATATATATATATATATATATATATATATATATATATATATATATATATATATATATATATATAATTGTTTATATTTACTTAAGTTGGTATTAACAAATAACCCAAAATAAAAGTAAACCTATGAAACAATAATTAGATAATAATTAATATTGTGCGCTTTATATAATAAATAACATATAAATATATATATAAATATATGTTTATATATATACTCGTATTATCATTAGAGGATATTCTATTTAAGAATTTACAATTTAGAGTGATTATTTAGAAAATTGAGAATTCATATGTATTTAAATAATTTTATTAAAATTTTCTACAAACAATAACTCGAGACCTATGAATGTGTAATTTTTTATTATTTATTTTTTGTGTTATATAATGATAATTAAAAAATGGGACAAAAAAGTCTAGAGAAAACTTGTTATAAACTAAATACATTAAAAAAACTTTGCACCCCGGACTTTACTAATTAATTTTAAATAAAATTTTTTTTTTTTTTTGCAGAGGTAGATGGAAATCGTCGAAAGGCGCAGAAGAGGAGCGTTACGAACGTGTTTCCGCTATTATAGTGGGGAACTTTATTTTTACTATTTTTAATCCACTAAACGTCACCTCTACTTTTGACTAAACAATAGGATAGGAGAGTTTTAGTTCTATTGAACTGTTTGGGCGAGGCAAAATTCTGCTATGGAGTAAAAATAGATTTAACGTTTGCAGGAATGTGATGAACGAAAAAAGTTGACGATTGACTATATTCAAAACCAAAATCATCTCCATATATACTATTTCATTATAATAGATAATAATAGAAATAACTCTGGCAACATCAACGGACATAAATGACACGTTTATTTCAGGAAAAGACAAACTAATAAGTAAAGATTATTGCTAGTTGGACACCTTGTAAATATGAATAAGCATATATATTTTAAAATTTTTCTAGCTTGTAAAATTAATTTAGTTAAAGTTAAGATTAGGCTCAGTTACGCTTTCCTTTACAAAACAACAAATTAAACACTGATTTTCTTTCAATTTTTTACATTGATTTTATATATTATTGATTTGCGGTAATAACTAAGATAACTATTTTCACTGGTAGCAATATAATTAATATAAAATAATCAATTAAAATAAAGAAAACATTTTTTGTAATCTTTTGTAGAGATATCAATAAAATAATAAACAGTAACAAAATAAAAGTTTAATAAACAAAAAAAAAACTAAGTATCCTAAAAGTATGCAATGTTTTATCAATAAATCAAAAATAAAATTATATTATGATATTACTACTATAATTTTACGTAAGAAATCATCTTTTCTAACAAATATATAATGTAAATATGTAATATATAATATAAATAATATTTACTATATAAATTAATATTAGTATTCAATCTAATAATGGCCATATAGTTATACTATAGACGATAGTAATATTATTGAATTATACTCTATGATTTGTAATATTAATAGGTAATAAATATAGGTAATAAAATAAATATACATATATACCACTCACAAATTATCAATCACAGATGAACAAATAGAAACATATTATATAAAACAAAATTTTTAAAAGTGAAGTTAAGAATAGATAAATAATTAGGATCTACTTTTCTATGTGTATTAGTTACTTACAAAAATAAACAAAAGATAAAATGATATAAACATATCTAAATACATTCTTAAGTTTATATGGGATAATATAAATTTTCGACTGTTACAACGATAGAATTATTTAATATCTATAAATTCTATTAACAATTAATATTAGAAATGCAATATTAGGATTAGAAGGATTAGGATCTAATCCAATAATTTAGGATTAGAAGAAAATGAATAAATTACCAATATACAATCAAAAAACGCTTTGTATAACTTTGCAAATTATTTTATCTTTATTTTATCAATAATCGCATATTTTCTATCAAAAAACATAAAATGATGTAAAAAAGAATTAACTCTTTTATAAAGAAAAAAATATTTTAATATTTAATCACAATATAATAAATAAAATTAACTTTTATTAATTATTTTTTGTTTTTTTTTTTCAATTAAAAAAATTTTTCACGGTAATCCACATTGATAATGATAATGATAATCATTATGTTGATTATGTTATGAATCTTACGTTATTTTTTAACTAATATATACTTGAAAAATACTCATTAATATCTTTACTATCATTGCAATTTACTTGACGTACTTTTCATTTTCTTTTATTTAATTTTTTTTTTTTTTCAAATTGAATTTTTATTTTATTTTATTAAAATTTTGTTTTTTATTAAATAATAATATAAAAATACTGATGAATTAATAAATATATAAATATATATATATATATTGTTGATGGTGTATTAAATTTTCCAAATTAAAAAAAAAAATTTATATATTTTGCACTAATGAATCATTCATTTATTCATTCAATCTTAGATTTTTTTTTTCATTCACTTGTTATTCGTTTAATTCTTAGGTAATTAGGTCCATTCATTTCGAATACAACAGATATACACAATATAATGAAATAATAGTTACAGGATGTCCAATAAGTAAAGAACAATTCAATAATAGTTTTTATAAAAAATTGGAGATAATAATGAAATGATTTTAAAATAATGTTTTTATAGTTTGTAGTCAAAATGTGTCACTATATTTGAAATTCTAAAAAAAATTGACAAAATAAAAATTTTAAGGGGATTTCCTCAAAAAAAAAATTTAAAATTAAAATTTTGAAATAGTTTTGTAAATAAATTTTTTTTTTATATGCAAGCAGTGTGTAAAAATTGCTACCACAATGAAAACGTTTAGAAGGGTAAAAATGACATTTATGATTTCTTTTTTGTTAGCTTTTTATTTAATGGATGGATGAAATATCCTTTATATAATGAATGATTTAAAAAAAGATACCATAGTGGGTTCGCAAAGTTAATTTAAACAGATGAGTTTTTATAAAATGTTATTTTAAAAATATAAAAGTAAAAGATCTCGTACATTCTTCTTTTTTAAACATACACTTATGCATGACTTCCTATGTACTGCATATAATTTACTACATTTCTTTACTATTCATATTCAAAATTTGTTAACCGTATTTTTATAACCTCTTAGAATATGAATTTGTCAATAAATAAATTGTTGTCATGAATTTGTTTCTTTTCTTACTCGAGTTTAATTTCTCTGTAAAATATATTTCCTCCAAGAAGAAAACAAAATAATTAAAGAAAGAAATACAAATAAGAAGAAGAATAGCGTAAAAGTTTAAAGCGTATTCAAAACGTAAAAGTTATAAGTTGATCAACTTTTTTCATAGTTGCATGCATAAGTAAGCCTTCATGATCATATATTAATTGTAGCACTTCTATACAACTCAATACATTTTAATTTTTTTTGAAAGTACTTGCGTCATAGTTATGCGTTTAAATGTAACAGCGCCTTTAGGTTTTTTTAAGTTTAAACATCACAATATTTGTCAAATATTGGATCAAAATTGGAATTTTGAGAGGAATTCAATATGTATTTTTGTAATATTTTTCTCAAAACTTTTTCAAATTTTGAAAAATTCTTTAAACACCTTGTACACTGTATAAAACTTTTTATTTATATTACATTAATAGTTATTGTAAAAAACAAAAAAAAATAAAAATAAAATAATAGGAAAACACTGAGAAACAACATGAATAATTTAATTTATTATTTACTTAATTGTCAGTCAATTACCTTGTTAATGACATTTTAAATGATGAAGATTATAATTTTAACTATTAATTAGTTTTTAGATATTTTTAAAACTTTATAAAAATAAATTTTTATTTGTCTTATTTTCTTATCTTAAAAATCGTTAACTATATTCAAATTATTTGAAATCCAATGTAAGTAACTTTAAAATCCTTGATAACATTTAAGATTATAATTTACCAATATAAAATTTTTTCTTTATTTGAATAAACTTTAGATATTCGATTAATTTAACTGGATATTAAAAAAAAAAAAATTTACACAATAAGATTTTATACGTATTTACCATCTTGTTATTTTCCGGTTTAAAGAATAATGGTGTACAGAACAAATGATTGGCCGAAACTAATAAAAAAAAAAACAACAACCCAGTCAATAAAATTTGTATAGGGTTTTTTTTTATTTATTTATTTATTTTTTTTTTTTTTGAACATATTGTATTAGTTAATTTTTTAAATAAAAAAAAAAACAAAAACCATTAAGTTTTTCAATAAAAAATGATTTTGAGAAGAAGAAGAAAAACAAAAAAAGTAATGTGTAGTTAAAAAATATATAAAATAATCGAAATGATTGGCATCTGAATCATTTTGAACACCTGTATAAAAATCTTTTTGTTTTTTTTTTTCTTCTTTGTTTTTTAACTTTTATTTTTTTTTTATATATATTAGACAATGGTTATTTACGATTAAGACAGGGTGTATATTATTGTTTTATAACTTTTCAATTTTGAATGTTATTTTAAAATAAGGCAACATGTTAAAGCAAAGAAGCTCATTTTCTAAAATAATTTTGTAACTATTTTTTGCATCAATTATAAAAAAAACCGCATATAGTTAAAAAAAAGTCTAATAATTGTTAAACAGGTGGAAACACAAATTTTTTTTTCCGACGTAACTTATACTTATTTTCAAAGATTTTCCATCTTTCAAAATTTCAGGATTCTGAGCCTGGTTAAAAGCGTTTCGGAATACAGTGAACTCAAAATGTTCTTTTCATATAACGGTAAATTTAATTTAATTTTAACTTTATTTTAATAAAATGAGTTTTTAAATGGAAAACATACTAAAAAAATATCCCAACAGAACTGGAGGTTTAAATATCTTAAAATAGAAGTTTTCTACAACATTGAGCAAGTATAGGATCGTAGTGGTTGGGGCTATACATAAAAAAAATTATTCAACAAAGTAATTTTTTTAATGAGACCGATCTATGGTTAAAATTTCATTGCTACATTTTAAAAGGTGTACAAGTTTGGTGAACAGAAGAACAGACAGACGAATTGACAGACAGAATCTAAATAAGACTTATAAAAAATTGTTTTAAATTTCTTTTTTTTGAAAATATGCTAAAAATAACTGATAAAACTTAGTTTAAGTATTTTTAAAAGAAAAGTGGTAAAACACATTTAAGATTTTTTTGAATGGTTCAAATTATTGAAATGTCAAAAATTACAAACAGTAAAACCTAATTATACAGAACTGCAAAAAAAACTAAAAAATAATAGAATTTTATAATAGTATGTTTTTCACTATAAAAGATAAATTAAAGACAATTTTTTAAACACCCTGTTTTAAATATAAATAAATTTTATATTGAATGTCTAGAAGGTTATAGACGTCATACAATTTTATTTTAAGTTACTAAATTAATCATACAAATTATCGATTTCATTAAAGTTTATTTAACATTATTAGGATTTAAATGTTTTATGTATAGGAAAACGTGTTGATTCTTTGATTATAAAGCATTTTATTAGATATATTTCGTAAAGAAATTCCAAATCTACGCTTTAAAAAATATAATAAAAAAAAAATAAAATAAACAACAGATTTAATTGAGGCAAAAATTCTTAATTTGTGAAATACTCAAATCTAAAATAAAAACGCAAAACATCATAATTTATGATAGAATTACTGTTTAATTAATTTTTAGAAATCAAGCGTGTATGTTAAGAGTAAACAATAAAATATAATAAAAAATATAATTATTTATTTCAGTACTTATATCTTATTATGAAACTGGCTGTTAGTCAAAAAATTTCAGACTTTGTTCAATTAACAAGACCAGACAAATAAAACATGATATTTAATTGAAATGAAAACCATTTCCCGCTATGATATTAAATTCTAAATGAATATAATTGAAAATCAATGAAAATAAAAGATATATATGTATATATTCTGTAGACTAATACTTCCATTTATTATTAAACAATGACCATGATTAAGGATTTATGTAATAAAATACTATAGAAGATACTACAACACTATGGTTTAATGCACTTTAATTATTACGCATCAAAAAAAAAATGCTTGTTATTTAAAATGTATGTTACGTATTAAAACAGAATGTATTAAAATGTAATATTTAAAAGAACTTAAAGATTATATTGTGACTCTTAATATTTAAACTTTTATAGTATTTGGTTTTTGAGGAAATTGCGCCACTATGGAGCTATACTATATAAAAACATAAATTTTAATTTTTTTCTTCTTCTTCTTTTAAAAAATAATAATAATTAAAAAATACTTTATGATTCTCAATTCAGTTTTGATAGGTCATAAGTCTATACCAATCTTTTAATCTCTTTATACCAATTTACAATGCAATCTCTCACGACGCTCTTTACACACATTGAAGTATTAAAGTAGAGTTAAATGACATTAAATTGCATTAAACTGTTCACAAAAAATGAAGTGTCAAATAATTGAATAAGTATTAAAATAAAAACTAAAGAAAAGTCATTTAGTTAACTAGGTTTATTTGTTTCCAATATTTTTAAAATAATTCTGAAGTAATTTTTTATATATTTATAAATAAATATATAAAAAATAATAAATTTAAAAATAAATATTTAGTTTATGAAATTTGTAAACAAAACAATGTCAAAAAAAGTGCTGTCATTTTATAAATTACGTTTTCATTTTTGATACTCTTTTCTACACTGTGTTAAGAGAGCGTAGTGAGAGCGTTTGTTGTAGATACCGCATTTAGTTCCAATAATATTTGTAATAAAATGATATTTAATGTACTCAGATGACCGAAATTTTAACTCATTTCCAAGTATTTTTATATTTTAATTTATTTAAAATAAAACAAAAACAAAAAAAAATTAAGCAATTGAAAAATAAATTATTTTACAAATTATTACATTTTATTCATATTTTTCAGAACAAACATTTAATTTATTATTTATTATAAATCATAAAAAAAATCATTCATTTGCTCGTCACTGAAAACTGTTGGTTTTGCAGGTCGTACATTAAAATAAATCAAAATATAGTCTCTATTTATAAAAATTTTATTTTTAAAATAATTTTGTATATGCTTATTAGAATATAACCACTGGCAATAACTTATCATATATTTAAAATAGAATTATTTTAAATATATTTGTTGAAATGAATCAGCAATGAAATAGATGTAATTTATTTTCTACTGATCGATAGATAGATAGTTTGTTTCTTTGATAGTCTACATGGTTTCAATACATAAATAGGTCTACTTTCAAATCGCACAATACAAGTTGTGTTGAATTTGCAATCAATGCTGATGTCCTTCAAGGCTCCACTCTTTCCTCAACTTTATTTCTAATATTTATTAATAATCTCCTATCCATAACCCCAACCAAAATTTAGACTTTTGCTGATGACAGCACACTCGATTTTTTTATGAAGACTGGTCATGCCAACATAAATTCGGCGACGCTCGAACAATCCAAAATTTTAAGTTCTCTAAATACTGACCTTTAATAAATAGCAGAATGGGAAAGTTTAAAAAGTGTACGATTTAATACTCCTGAAACACAGTCTGTTATCAACTGAAATAAGTCTCTTTTTGTCAAATATTATTATTTTATTCCACATATATTATTTTAAAAATATTAAAGATTCTGAATCCCTAAAAAATCTAGGTATTGAAATAAATGAAAAACGATCGAAAGACGATCAAATTATTTTAGTCGCTAAAGGTGTCAGAAAATGTTTAGAATTTTTAAACGGAAGTAAAAATATTTTAAATCATCCGATCTCCTCCTCATATTACAAAACATACATTCGACCACAACATGAATATGGCTTCCACATTTTCGCGGTTGCACCCAGAGAACAAGATACAAAAGAGAATTAAAAGGAATAAAATCTTATTAATGATTATGAAACTACAAAAGTTTTACCATCTTTAAATGATCACCGAAATGTAGGAGCTATTTGTTTTTCTATAAATATCTCCTGGGTAACACCTCACGCTAAATTAACAGTATCAAGCACAAACGCCAACAATTTCGACGTGATACACATAAAATAGGTCTCTCTCTCATAGCAGATTCTATTAGAAATAGAACAAAGAAATTTAAGAATTTCATTTTAGTTCATGCGTCAAAATTGTGAAACACATTACCAACACAGCAGATGTTCAAGAAATCAGTGAACTTGCATCTGCTAAAATTCCCATTTCTTTTCTCAAATTCTTTTTCTTAATCGCTTTCCTTCCTCCTCCTATTCCTCAGCCATTATACTATTTTGCAGTTAGGGTGAATATCCCATTATAATGGCTATTAAATGGTTTTAGTTTGTAAAAATGTAATACCATTATAAACTTTTACAGAAAAACAAAAAAGAACTATAAAACATCAGTTTAGGCTTCACTCTGTAATCTATTTCTAAGTAATTAATAATTTGATGAAATCAGTGATGAAACAT
The DNA here is from genome assembly GCA_947095535.1 of Poecilobothrus nobilitatus. Classification (NCBI taxonomy): domain Eukaryota; kingdom Metazoa; phylum Arthropoda; class Insecta; order Diptera; family Dolichopodidae; genus Poecilobothrus; species Poecilobothrus nobilitatus. Next base: position 172,740,505 of record OX352774.1, read on the forward strand.
GATACTTAATCTAATTTAATTAAAAGTGCTTTTAGGTTAGCCTTATGCTTCTTTTAAATAATGAAAATGTCAAAAAAAAATTTTTAATTGAAAACTTTTCAATTTGCAAATTTAGCATTAAAAGTCTATGTAGGTAAGTGTTTTTTTTTCTCAAGAGATTTACCTTAGTTCCTAGAGTTGTGTCTCATTATAGGCTATAGACAATAAAACAATAAAATGATATTCCATTAATTAACCTAATTTAGTAGCTCCTCTATTCTTTAAATTCATTAAAAATTATTTAGTTTATAATTTATTAATGATTAGATAGAAATTTTGAATTGAAATGAAATTTTGAAACTTTTACTGAAATTTTTTTATTTAATATTTAAATTTAACACAACATTTAATAACAATTTAAAAGTTAAGATACTGTGCCACTTTATAATTAAATTGAATATAAGAAAACTCCTTTTAAAAAGTAATACATATTCTTAAATATATTTTGTATGTAGGATTATTATAGTGAACCGCAAATACGGATTACTTTATAAATATCTGATCAACTAACAAAAATAAGGCAGTATCTATGCAAAACTATAAGTTTTTTAAAGTACCACATTTTTCCAAAAGGATATACAAAGCACATACATTTGAAAGTAGGATATTTCCCAACTTTGAGGGGTTGTAGCTCTGTAATTGATGAGACTACATAAAAAAGTGTTAGTGTGTTGATAGTGTTAGCCATCATTAAAATTTCATTGTTCTGGAAGAGAGAAGAAGAGTAAAAGTTGTGCAATCAGACAGACATTATTTATCTTCTATCGACAGAGTGAAAAAACATAAAAAATACTTTTAGTGCTTCCAACTTTTCTGAAAAATATTTATAATAAAATTAATAATTATTATAATTTTATTTTTAAAAAAATTCCTTTGTAGCTCGTAAGATTATAAGTTTTGCACTAAACTATAATATAAATTAATTTATAATCTATCAATCTAGAATAAACACATGTTTTATGTTTCTTTTGACATAGACAATTTTTTATTACTAATATTAAAGTTTACATTTTTTGTCTTTTTTTTTTTTTTGTTTTTGATATCTTAAGATTAACCATCACTTCCATCACAAAAGAATTGAAAAACAAATAAAATTAAATTGTCAAACAAATGATAACAGAATAAAAAAAAACTTTTGAAAAGCTAAGGAAGAGCAATATAATAATAAAAAATAAGATATTTGTTGTTCAAGGATAAACGGATATTAAATTATCGTTAGCAGATTAAAGAAATTCCCAGAAAAATGATAAAATTTCTAGAAAAAATTTAAAATAAAAAAAAATAAAATGAAAAATATTTAACTTAAAAATAAAACTTAATTTTAAAAATTGCAATGTTAACGTTTTTGTTTATCCTTTTACTTAAATTGGATATCATGGAAATGATGGTAACAGTTTTTCTAAAATTTTGAAAAAATGTGCTTACTAGTTTCACTCTGTCCGTCCGTCCGTCCGTCCGTCCATTTGTTTACAAATCTTCTACACCGTTAATGATCGAAAAAACAAACTTTAACTATGGGTAGGTCTCATAAAAAAATTAATTTTGTGATTAAAAATTAATTAATTAACAACTTTTCCCCATCCATCAGGGAACTACAGCCCCTCATACTTTAAAAAAGCCCTATTTTTAAATACGCATATCTCATGTTCTGCTTAACATTTTTTCAATTTGATAACGTCATTCGACAGGTATTTTTTTTACCTTTCTAAATTAATATCAAAATTATACATTTTTTTTTTAATTTAGTCTTTAATTTACCGTTATTTGAAAATCAAATTTTGCATGATTTTCCTACCCTCCGGAATGCTTTTAGATATGGACTTGAAAATTTGAGTGCAGAAAAAACTTTGAGAATTAGTATAAGTTTTCTCAGAACATTTTTTTGGAGCAACCTCTGTTTATGAGCTATTACGGCTCAAAAATTGATAATTTGCTATTTTTAAACACCTGTAACTTAGGCACCTGTACACATTTTACTTCCGCAAGATATAAAAATGAAAACTCCAGTAATCCATGTTAAAGGTTTCTTTGAGTTATATAGGATTCCTGAGTTACAGCCGCTTAAAATTACAGAAAAGTCCTATTTACACATTTTTCTGCAAGTCACAATTCTAAACAGTTTGTATTGTCCTTTGGAAATGTGCCATTGGTTTACATTCTACCTTGTTATATTTAAATTCTAAATTTTATTTTTACTTGAATCTTCAGAATTTTGATTAAATGGTTCGATAAAAAAAAATCAAATCATATTCGATCATTCGAATTACGGATCTTTGAAATTTCGTAAATCTAAGTAGTTCAAATTTCTAGATGGCATATTTTGGCTTATGGAAATTTGTTTGTGGTATGTAAATCGAAAATTTGGCACCATTTCTCACTTCATGTGTTCCCCAAAAGTGGCAATGATTACATATTCAAAGATTCTAGCTGAATATTAACAATATTGTTCACAGTATGCCTGCCAATTTGAAATCAATTTTCATTCACCAATTTAACTTCCGTTGACCAGGAAATATATGAATACTAAAGGTCTTATAACATATTGTTTCAAAAAGTGGTGTTTAGTGGGTTAAAATTCACACACAAATTCAAAGAGCACTCGTGTTGGTTTCACTCCTCTTTCGATGACTCTGGTCGTTTTTTTTGTTGGGTTCCAAAAATACCAAATTCCTTATTTTTTAAAATCAAGAATGAAATCCTTGTTCTTAGAAGATGTGTCATAACTTTTTTATTTTATTTTAGTTCGAACATTTAGAAAATACATATTGGTAATTTAAAATTCTGTATTTTCTTTAAAATTTCTCCGAAGTTTGAAAATAAATTTTTTTTTTTGTGGAATATCATCAAATGTTACAAGAATTTTATCTCCTGTAAGAACTTATTTATAGACCCTTTTAATAAGGTCTTAATAAAAAAGACAAAATAAAAAATAATCAATTGTTTTTTTTGTTTAATTTTCAGTTCGTTTTTATCTTAGATAGACTACTTTTTAGACAAAAAAAAAAACGATATTAACTATATTTAAGATATAGAGAAGTAGCAAGAACTTTACAAATTTCAAAATGATGATAACTAACTAAAAAATTTAAGATGAAATTTAATTAAGTTAAAAAAAGAAAAATAAATTATATACAAAGTATGTGTAATATGCTTCACTCTTTTTTTTTTTTGTTTTTTGTTTATAGTCTTTTTGTTTCAAAAGTATTTAGAAAATTACCTAACATGTAACCTGTGAATTAAAAATTCATTTATTTTGATTACAGGATGACTTTAAAATATAAGTATAAGATTGAATTACTGTTTTAGAATTGTTATATAGTTCAACTTTGCTCGATTTAATTTTCGACAACTTTAAAATTTATAAATTTTCATTTGGGTCTCGGTGGCATAGTGGGTAAGAGTGTATGAAATACGTTGTAAACGCCGAGGGAGTGTGAGTTCGAATCCCACACACGTTGTAAGAATATTTCCCCCTTACGACATTTACAGTCACGCCTGAAAAGGAAAGGCTGTGTAATTCCCTTTTTACATTTATGTGGCAGAGAAATGCACAAAAAAAAAAAAAAAAATTCTTCTTTTTTTTGGAATTGTTGAAAATTACAAATTAGTAGAGTAGAGTTGGGACTTAAGTTAAAAAAATAAGTTTGTCTGTATGTAGTGAAATTCGAGTTTTTAGTTCAGAAAGTTGTATATCGAATATAATCCATGGTGTTTATTTTTAAATAACTGTACATTTAATGTTACTACGGCTCAAATAGGGTGTTTGGAAAGAGGAGAAGACAATATAATTGAATTCCGAATTTTTCACGATTAAACCTTAACTGTTTTATTTTAGAAAAAAATTTTCTATTCTCTCAGAAACTCTATAAAAACCCTGTATACATATTCTTAAATTCATGTTTATATTATATAATTTTCATATATGTATTCAATTATTTAATGTAATGTCCATTCAAGTTGAATTTCTAAAGACTTACGTACAATAAAATTCCTTATATGACTTTTTATATTTGTTTTTTTTTTTTTTTGTTTTGTAATCATATGGCAACGTCAATATGTAAAAGAAAAAGAAAAAAAAAAATAAGAGTAGCTAAAACAAACTATAAATTTTTTATGTCCTTATAAATTTACCTTGAAATGAAATAAAGTTTTGTATTTCTTTTTTTTTTTTGTGTTTTGCTTTTTTATGTGTTCATATCACATTTCTTATAATTTTGAATTGAAAACGTTTCTGTGTATGAGTTCATGATTTGTTCATTTAAAATTTACCATGAATTGAAATGGATTTTAATTTAGTCGTTTATAATACCAATTTTTTCGTAAAATCAGTTTAGGTGAATCGAAAAATATTAGACCAATGATTAAAATATGTGTTAAACGGATGTTTGAAACAATCAGGTGAATCATTTTAAAACAAATGAAAAAAAAATTATTTTAGTTTAAGCCAACCGTAATATAGGTCCTAAAAGTTGTATTTTAGGTCTGAAAAGTTGTAAAAAACAGTCGAAAGATCTGACAAAACTTTGTTTTAAAATGGCTTTAACTAAAGAATCTGATTATAATTCATAACAAAATAATGCATTAGGAAGACAGATTTGAAGTTAACTAATGTTTACATAATTTATTCCAATACTGATAAAATAAAATAATTATCTGACTATACTTATAATAATTGACTACTAAGAAAAGAAAAGAAAAGAAGGAAAAACTACTAATTTTCCTATACTATTACAGAATTATTTGTACATTATTTTTTTAGCAGCTTCCATTCTTAATTTTTAATTCTGGTTTTTGTTTTTTTTTTATTTGGGAAAAAATTCAAAAAGAAAATGAAAAAAAAAAAAATGTTTAACAGATAAGAAAAAACAAAAATAAAAAAGAAATTCTCGAATGTGAGATGAATATACAGGTGAGTAGTTAACTTTACCTTGATGTATCATAATATACGCTAATAAAATTTATCATGCCATTTTGGTTGCACGCGTAAATACCGTTCTAACAGAGAATTTATTATTATTTTTTACTGATTTTTTTTTTTTTTGTTTTTGAATTTTTTTTGGTTTTATTGGTTCTTTTTATTGGTGAATTCATGTTGCATGAACTCGTATATTAAAAAAGAGATGTTTTTTGTAGATACATATGATTAGATATGGCATATTAATCTGAAAATTAAAAAAAAAAATATAAAATACAATTGGAATCGTTGATGTTGTACGCAATTTTCCTGAACATTTAAGAAAAGAAGTAGTTAGAAATGTTTTGCTGTTTTACCGCAACTCATTCGTTTGCTTTATATCTTTTCTATCGGTTTTCTATACATTTTCTATTTTTATTATAATCTCCCTTTTTTCACTCCAATCATAATATAAATAGGAGTGGTTCAAATTAAAGTTTTTTTTTTTTTTAAATTAAATTAGGGTTTATCTGTTTATTTTATCTGATTTTTGTATAGTTTAGAAAAAAATTTCATTGACTTTCTGAGGATCTTGTTTTGAACAGTATATATATATGAAAATAAACTGCTAAAAAATTGTTTTCAAATCTAAAATTATTATTAGGAAAGAAAAATCTTTTTTTTTTAAATAATTAGACTAAAGTTTTATATGAGGTATCTAAGGGTGGGTTGAAGAGGCGGTTCTTTTATTTCCATCTTTCATTTAAAGATACAAAATAAATTAAAAATTTCAGTCTTCACTTTTCTTTTTTCGAATGGAGGAGGAAATCTTCCAAAGACTCCAAGAAGTCCACCTTGGTAGTGCCAGATTCTTAATGACTAAACCCACCCTTCTCTTTATCCAATATAATGGGATGAAACCCCTACCTGCTCACACACTATATTGGCTAGAGAGAAGAGATAGGAAAAGGGAGGATAATAGGATGCGAAAACATTGCATTGGGAGTGGGATTGTAAGGAAACAATGAATCCACCTACAATTATTACCATTTTGCTAACAGTGACAATAACTCTTACAAAAATTACAACATGCAGTAGTATATAACACTTACCTGCAGGAGGTAATTATTGAAGACAACCCCAACGTCACTGTAGCATTACTATTGGTATTATTATTGGTATTAGTACTTATTACTTATTAATATTATTATTTTACAAAAGAATCAGGGCCATCAGTGCCCTTTCTGCATGATATAACCAAAGATAGCTCCACTGTAGCAGTTATTATTATTACTATTATATTATTACGATATAAAATTCATATTTTTTATTTATATGACCTGACCGGGGTTTGAATCCAAGACTCACCGAATGAAAGATTGGCGACTTATCTACTACGCCATGAGTCAGATAGTATGAGATTCTAATATGAGATTGAATGAATATTGATAAAATCAAGTATAGAATCGCTCTAAATGTAATTCAGAAGTATATAACAATTACCTCCATCAAGGATTGGCCTCTTTTACTTCTTGCATTACAGCAATTAGAAGAAGAAGAAGAAAAAGAATATTAAGAAATAGTAAGTAAAAATAACTTCTTTTAAATATGCATAACATTTTTTTTTGATTGTTTTATTTTGACATCGTTTTTCATTTCTTGTATCAACAACTTTTCAAAACAAACTTGAAAATCTCAATTTTTCTCTTTTTGTTATTTTTTAATAATAATACCTGAACTTGAAACTGAAATTCAATAACATAAGCACTGAAGATCTGTTCATAGAAATGAAATGAAAATATGTACATAAAACTTACAGCAGCAACAATACACACAAAAACAAAAATGCCGCTTAAAAAAAAAAATAAAAAAAAAACTTTTTATTAGTTACAAAACTATTTTTTAATGAACATTTTTTTTTCCCCATACTGAACTTGAAAAGCAATACTTAATTTCATTCTATATACATATTCGTATATTATTGCAAATTTATCATAAACACAATATTTCCTCATCACCGTAACGCAACTTTAAACATTTTCAATATGAACTTGTTGTTGTTGTTGTTGTTGCAACTCTTATAATCGTGTGGTATACTTGTAAAAACAGAAACGAACCGCGTAAAAAAAATAAACAAAAACAAAATTTCGCATATTAAAATTATAGAAAGACACTTGAAATTGTAAAATATTATAATCACGATAAATGTACGGACTACTATAAGCCAGTTAATAATAGTTGACTTGATTATAATGATTGTAATTAGTTTTATATTTCTATCTAATAGATTTTTTGTTTAGAAATGTTTGTCTAGTTGAATTGTGATTTATTTTTTATTTTTGTTTTTATAAGGATTGGTGGAAAACATCGAAAGTCATCCAGACAAACTGCATGTTCTTTCTGTGAACATCGTTGGACTTTAACTTAACGAAAATCACACCCGTTTTAAAACTATACTTAAGGATAGCACCTTTAATACAAATCTACAGTTTGTTGTTAAGTATTTGGATGCGAGAAGAATTCTTTGGCAGGAGCATTTGGGAATTTTAAGTTTATGGTGATGAGTGGAGGGAAAAATTTGGAGTCTATGTAGATATTTTTTAAATAAATTTATATTGTTCTTAGAAATTGTTATTCTGGAGATAATATCACAAATCAGTGAAAACAAACGCATTCTTTAATTTGATTTATGTCGCAGTACAATGTGTTGATCGAAAGAAACAAATTTCCGAATTGTGGTTGGGACAAGCAATAAGAAATACCTGAAATAATCAAATTTTAATTTTTAAATTTTTTGTGATTGTTAAAAATTGATTTGTAAAATACTAAAGTGAATACTAAAAGTGGTGTACAAAAGGATAATACATCTACACAAATTGCGGAGATCTGCACAAGTTTTAAAAGATTTTCAAAAAAAAAAAACAAATTAATCTAATCATTAAGGTGAACACTGTTTATCAGGGATAGCGTTAAAACAAATATTATGTGTAACTACTGTTATTATACTAGCTCTACAATTTTTTACTTAATTTATATCTCGGAATCTTTTTTTCACAGTTAATATTTGCAATTTGGTAACTTGATCTTTTACCTGTTGGTTGAATACTTGTGGTTTTTTTTTCACAATGTGCATGTGTTAACATTACCGCATTCACATTTTTGCAGCAGTTAAATTTTACTTGCCATATGTTGTTCAATAGAGTATAGATACCTGTTGAATAATTTGAAGTAAAATTAAAGATAAATTTTCAATATCAGGCATTTGCTTGACCATCGGGTTTCAATTAAAAAACAGAAAAACAAAAAAGAAAACATTGAGATATTCAACATTGTGTGGTTGTGTGCTTTTTGGCATTGCATGTGAGCTCATAAATTAATGAGTTTCAATATCAAATTTACAAAATTGGCAATGAAAACATGATCACGAATATATTATTAGATCTATAAAAGAATTAAAAAGGTAAAGAAAAAAAAAGGAAAAAAAAAACATTTTAATATTAAAAATTGGTTTTTTTTTAAGTTAAAATCGGGACAATATAAAGTCAAAGTTAGAGTTATGTTTAAATGCAGATTATGTAAAAAATTAATAAGAAAAAAAACAAAAACACGAAATCAAAACAATAGTTATTTTTTGTTTTCTTTGATGATACGGAAAAAAATGTTATTTAAACGTATTTAGCATAAAAAAAATCTTTTATTTGTAGAAAATCAGTTATTTTGATTCTTTTTTTTGATTCTATTCAATTCTTTAAAAAAAAATACCTAGGTACGTTTACTTTTGCTCGTTGTGATACCGGCGGATCAGCGTTGTTCTAAGTAAACTATCATTGTGAACTTTTTACTAAACGCTGTATTATGATCATTTTTTAATTCGACAAATCGAGCAGATTTGCACAAAAGACATTTGTTTTAGTGCACGAATTGCACATTCACAGAAAGGTAAACGATTTCTTTTTCTCGATTTCTTTGAAATTTCTACAAAAAAAATTTGAAGTAAGTCCAAATTTTATGGCATGTCCCCATTATATTACCAACAGTTTAGAAATTTAAGGATAAAAGTCTAATGGATAATTTGAGATACAACTTAAGATAAATCTGCAGTTTGTGTGCATCGTAAGTGGTTATAAAAAATGTCATCTACGGTTTGTGAATCTCTTCGTTTATTGTTGAAACCAATATTTATAAATTATCAAATCCAATTACTCAAGATTGGGTAGTTTTGTGACACTCTTAGAAAGATCGTAAGCGTGTAATGCACTTTAAATGTGACTACGCTCAAACCACTAGATAAGATAGAAATGAAACATTTGATTCTGTTTATTCAACGATATGAGGCAGTTACCAAAAACTTTAAAGAATTAATGTGGCTTAATTAATAATTAATTAATTTTGTTTAAATATGCTGATTACATCTTGTATTGTTCACATAATTTAATTTAATTCAAATTACTTTAAAACAATGTAAAATATTTGATAAAATAATTTAAGTAGCTGAAAAATAATAATCGGTTGATTTAATTAAATAAAAATAAAAAATATGAATTAATTAAAAAGAATACTATTCCATTTTATTTCTTTTGTTCCAAAATTACTTATTACTCTAATTAACTTGACAGAAAAAAAGTACCATGTTATAAGATAAATCAAAAAAAAAAAAAAAGAAAACACTTCCTCTAAAAATTTTACATTTTTTCCTGTTATGAAAAACCATCAAACCAAAAAAAAAAAAACAAACCCCCAAGAAAAAAAATCAATTTTATTCAAATGATCCTGTCTGGATTAAATACCATCTATCTATTAAAGGACTAAGAAAATGAAAATAACAACAACAACAAGAATAAAATAATTATTCAACATTTTGGAATTTAAATAGCTTAGAATTTATCATTCTCAATGGAAAACTTTTCAAAGAAAAAAAACCAAAAAACATTTTCGTTCTATCTAAAAAAAAAAAAATTAACAAAAAAAAAAAATTATATCCTTTAAATCCTTCAATAGTATCCTTGTGAAATTAAACTGGTATCCTGTAGACATAATAGGCTTCATCTATTTTGATTTTTGTTTTTTGTTCTATAATAATTACATTTAAGGAGGAATAAAAGCTTTTGATGATCTGTAATCTAGGACAAAATATAGACAAAAAAAAAATAAAAAATAAAAACAGGAAAAAAAAAAGTCAAACACAAGTAATGATTTGTACGGAAACAGAGCTTTATTTGGAGGGACAACACCTAATATTCATCGTGTACAGTTTTGGTCTCTAAAGGCTAATCAGACAACAGAGAGATTTTATATTGATGTAAAGATAATATATATATATATTTTTTTGTTACTTTTTTTTTTAATGTTTTTGATTTTAATATTCCCAGGATAGGTTTATTATTCTAGAATTTTTTTTTTTTTTTTGCTTTGCTGTTTCTTTCTTGTTTTTTTTTTTTATAGATTAAAATTTCCGCGTAACAAAATACCATTAAAATTAAGTACATGTTATGACAAAAAAAAAATTTGTTTTGAAGTAATAAAAAAAAAAACATAAAATATTCTGTTTTCATGTTTTATTTTTATAGGAATTCTGGGAGAGAGAAAATATTGTTTAAAAGCATCTTTTTTGATATTTCCTTTTACAAGGAAAAAAAAATTTTCTGTTAATATTGTTGTTATTTTTGTTAAGATGAAATTTTGAATCTACTATAATATTTCTGAAGTAGAATTCTGACCGTAACATAGACCCACAGATCCAATTCCCTTACAAAAATCACTTTCAATTGCCAATGAAAGTCAAACTCTAAGTCAAAACTAAAATCCAAGATACTCAATCAAATTAATTCTTTTTTTTTTTTTTTTCTATTTTTTGTCTTAAAGTGTATATTTCTGATAGAAGTTTTTGTTTTTATTTTTTTATATCCTTGAATAGATACCATTGTTATAAATTTATATCAGGAGATTTTCTATTTTTAATACGCACTGAATCAAATATTGCCATTGGCAATCAGTAGGATGAAAAAAAAAAGTTGCCAAATACTCTGGTATAAGACATATGTCTTTATTAAGATATAAATTAAAGGAATAATGTTCATCCTATTCCCATTCTGTTTCTACCTCCTGTGTATATCCTTTTTTTTTTTTTTTGTTTGTTGTAATGTTGTTGTAATTTAATGATAATAAAAAGAAAAACAAAAACAAAATGAAATTCTATTCAGATTAAATTTCCTTTTGGTTTTTCCGTAAATTTTTAATAATATCATATTTAAGACTTTAATTTAAAAAATCTTTTGTTTTTTTTTTTGTTTAATTTTGAAATACTAAATTTTGAATAGTTAAAATAATAAGGAGTTACGTATATAGATATAAACATATTTATAGTGGTTTAGTCTAAAAGTGTACAAATATGTTTTTAATGTTTAAAAATTGGACTTCTAATGTAAAAAGAAAAAGAATTGACAACCTTAGAAAATGGTTTTTGAAACAATGCGTCGAATGTATCTATATATAAAACAGTTTTTGAAGTAAAATCTCACTTTTTCGAACTGAAACTTAAACGCGTTTGTTTGAAAAAAGTAAAATTTGGGGCATTGAATTAAGGCCCTGCGAAATAAAGCTCCTAGGAAGTTATTTAACATTTGATAAGAAAAAAAATAGCCTACGACGTTTTTCTCATGGTTTATTGAGAAATAAGGTCCTAAAATATGAAAATAAAGCCATGGGTGTTATTTCTCTTTCTACTTAATCTACGAACTTCTTGGAATGCCTCGAAGTGTTAACACAGGACCTTAATTCACATTTAGTTCAAGATCAGTTTTATGCATTCGATCTATATGCTTAAACTTATAATTTTCGTATGAAAAAGTGAAATTTGAGTTGAACCATTCTATATTTTAAATGTGCTCCAATTTTCAATAGGGTTCGCACTGTTTATTTTATTTTGTTTTTCGTTGCGGTTGACTTTGTGTGTACAAAATATTTAAGCATTCTGGTCTCCTGATTAAATTGACAACAATTAACTTTCTTATGGATTAAAATTTTAACCAAAAAAATAAGTTCAGTTCGCCTATAAATTATATAAAACAAAGGATCATTGAATAAATAAAACAAAAAGAAACATTTTCTTTTTTGTTAATAAAACTAATATTAGTAATTTAAAAAAAAGGGTCTAAAATCAATTTTATTTTGTTTTATTACCAAGAAATTTTTCCCCTTTTTTTATTTGTAAAATTGAAAACAACAATCTTAAGAAGAATTGTAAAATTTGCAAGAAATATTTTTAATTTCAATACTCTGTAGTAAAATTTTTTATAGATTTTGAAGATATTTAAATCCTATATTTTTAAAATAGAATAGAAATAGAAATAAAATAGAAATAAAATAGAAAAATATTTTTAAAGTCACAAATAAAAGTCACATAAAAAAAAAACTGCTTTAAAGGCTTAAACCGCTTAAAGATTGGCTCCCGAAAATAATCCCGGAAGAAATAATACCCAAAAAAAAAAATTAAATAATAATAATGCAAAATTGTATATGGAAAATAACGACGCTAAAAATGAAATTACACCGCAATAATTATGAAGAGAGTCTAATTCAGAATCTTACATATATACATATACATATACAAATATTGTGGAAAAGGGAAGTACCTTGATTTTGAATCCAACTGTAAAATGTCTCCTAAGCCAGAATCCACAAATACACATATGTTAATATCTGGCAAAAGGAAATATCTGATTTCGTAGTCAACTCTAAAATCGCTTCTATTTTTCGGGATTTTGTTGTTCATGCAAATGTAGTAATCCCGTCATTAATATATGTATGTTATTTAAGTTTTCTTAGCGGAATTTGGAGGATTATTTCATTTTAATTTAGTGGGTTATTTCACTTGATTACGGTAATATTTACTTTTGAATTTGTGGTGTTATTTTATAATGAAATAATGCCCAATTTTTTTGGGGAATTATTTTTTGCGGGACTATTTCCTGAACCTTTAAAGATTATCTTTGACGGTAGAATAATAATAGTAATATGTTATATCCGAGTTGACAATAAAAATTTTAAGTCACCAACCATTAATTTATGAATTCGAATTATATTTTTTTTTTTTATTCACTAATTATTTTGTATCCATCATATTTAATTATCTTTTTGTTATTATGTAAATTTCAATGAATATAGTATATAGGTGTAGTATATAGGTATGTTCATGCATATATTAATTTTGCATAATATTTTGCAATGATAAATTAATTCCATTATATTATCTATAATTAACCAGATATCAGATTATAAAATATAATTTCTTTCAATATTTTATTATCCTTCATTAAATAAAGAATAATTAGGTTTATTATATGTTTATCTATAGACTCATTTAATTCTATGGAATATCTATTAAAAATACATTCTCCTAAGAGAATTGTTAATTTCATAAAAAATTGAGACAATTAATTTTACAAATTAAAATGTTTTTATTTTATAATAGCAAAAAAAAAAAAAATTGTAACTGTGGTCTTTTTAAAGAAACTTAGGTTAATAATTAGGTAATCTAAGGGGCCTTGGTGGCCTAGTGGGTAAGAGTAAACACCGAGAAAGTGTGAGTTCGAATCCCACACACGTCGTAAGAGTTATTCCCCCTTTACGACATTTACAACCACGCCTGAACAGGAAAGGTTGTGTAATTCCACATTTATGTGGCAGAGAAATGCATTAAAAAAAAAATAATGCAATCTTTAAATGCTGGCTTAAACGGTAATCTAACTTTGATATTTCATTAGAATATATGCTTTTATATTGGACTAACTCCAATAGTCAATACAAACCTTGATGCGGATTTAGACAATAATTGACAAATTGATTTTCTATATCTATATATATTCATTATAAAAATAAGTTTTCCTTTTTAATTGACCTCTATGTATTCTAATGCCGCATATCTCATAGATTGATTTGACTACATTTTAGAAGAATGTTTCTTTGAGTCTAGAAGAAGTGACGCTTTACTTTTGTTCGATTAGTTAACACGATTCACCGTAATACATTTTTTATTTTGCGGTTCTCTTGGGTTTTCGACCGATTCACTTCAAACTTTGTACAAGTATGTTGCCCCTTAACATTAAAGTTGATTCTAACAAATGATTTAGAATTCGTCAATTCGTTATCGTCAGACAATTCGTCCAAATAGCTTTTTTTGTGAGAAATTATATCCAATCTTACACAAAGATCCAAAATAAAGTCTAAAAAAAGTTTAAGATCCGTTAAGTTGTTGTAGGTACAAGAGCTTTTTAATGCTTTTTTTTTTTTTCAATTCTGAATGGTTTGACCAATTCACTCAACTTTTCCTTCTTGATAAACAAGACATATATATTATGCTTATAACAAACAAAAATATTTTAACCCATTTCCGCATGTCGATTCCGCAAAAAAACTTTTTAAACTAAATATAAACAAAGCAGATAATGGATGCGAGTTAAAAAGTAATGTAGAATTAATATTAAACGACTCTGGTAAATTGGTAACATCGGGCTTTTTAAATCCGATATAGGTCTCGCAACGAACTAAATAACGCGATAAATTTTAATGTCAAGTTAAAAATATTGCGTGATTTGAAAGATTTTTTTTTGTTTTTAAGTAGCGACAGCAGTGGTGTTGTTGCCTCTTAATAAAAGATTTCACTTTGATTATTAAGAATGATGGTATTATTATTTTCCAAGATATAATTTTGTATTTCAACAGATATCTTAATTAAAAACAAAAAACAACAAAAAATAAATAAATAATAAAATAAAGTGCAAACTTCGAGAACTTTTTATATTTGCCAATTATCCTTTGTTAGTACAGTAATTATTAATTTTTTTTTTTTTGTAGTTTAAATAAATAAATTTAATAATATTAATTGCATATATAATAATATAATAATCATGTTTTTGTTTTTAATTATTATTTATTTATTATAATATTAATGAATTGCATTGTTTTTATAAGAATTATAACAAATGTTAAACTTTGGTTTTTTTTTCCTTTTATTATTTTAATTATCGCGTCAGACTGGACAACATGCATAACATGCAGTGCATAAACTTTTTCAACATTCATGTTAGAACAAAAGAAGAAAAAAAAAATAAACCAATTTTCCTAATTACATTAATATATATACTAAAAAAAAATCAAAAACAATAAAAATAAACTAAAAAACGCAATAAAATCTAATTATAAAGTTCAATTTTAATACAAAAAGCAATAAAATAATGGTAAATTTAATGAGAACATGAGAGGAAAATGGAAAATCCCGTAATTAGAATAATAAAATCATCTAGTTTTTTTTTTTTTTTTTTTTTTTTATAATATTTGACTGAAAAACCAGATTTTATAATTATATTAGAAGGACATCATAAGATAAATGTAATTTATTATAATTAGACAATAATTGTAATAACGACAAATTCTTTTTCATCAAATAATTTATAATAGTAAAAAACAATAAAAAAAAAAAAAAGGATTAATGAAAATTATTCAGATCATTTACTTTGAAATGTTAAATATAATTTAAATGAAATTAATTTGAATAATAAAAAACCAGTATAATACAAATTATGATGAAAATCTTTGATTGATCGTGGAAAACACCATATCCGCGTTGTAAAAAATAATAAAAAATCCGGGGTCATAAAATAAAAATATTCAACACGTGTGTGAAATTTGTGCTATGGGTGTGAAATCGGCTTGGTATCATGAAACAACATATAAAAGTTACAGATTTTCACAAACAAATTCTGAAGAATTATGTACCGAATATTCTGGCCGAGAAAAATAATCAACGAACATGAGTACGAAATGGAGATGAATCGATCATATCTCAGACATCCAACAAAATCACTGGCAAGTATCACGTGCAAGTATTTGAGTCATATGATAGTGTCACAGTCTTTAAATCAAAGATTCTTTGATTCAAACACCGGTTAGGTCATATAAAATATGTATATCATATTAATAATAATAATAATAATAAGATGCTAGAGTGAAACTACCTTTTATGACCACGTGCAGGCGGTGTTATATTATACTACCTCATGTTGTAACTATTGAAGGTTATGGTCACTGATAGAGAAATAATAATAAAAATATGCCGATTCATCATTATTTCCTTACAGTTCCACTCCCTAATTCAATTTTTCCGGATCCTTGTCCTATTCTTTTTTCTCCCTATTCCTGAGACAATAAGAGTACTCTGTTAGAAGTTAGGTGTTCTATACTATTATATTGACTAAAGAAAAAGCGGGTTCTGTCAGTAAGAATCTGACAATATCAGAGGGGTATTCTTGATATCTTTACAAGATTCATACCTTCTTTAGAAAAAAAAAACTCAGGCGTTGGACTGAAATCCTCTCAATCTAGAAGTGATTTGAGAAAACCTAAAATGACTTGTAGAAAAAGAGTTCAAAGTGAGATAGAGAGAGGTGGAAATCAGGTTCCCTGAGGAAAAACAATAAGAAAAAGGATAAGAATGAATAGGAGAACAATATATTTGATTTATTATTTTTTAGTTTTAGATTAAAAAAATGATTTTATTTTCCAATGTCACTAATACATTTGAATAGTATGAAAAGCTCGTATCTTTTAATACTTTAATTAAAATTTCAAAATACTGAATGTTTTTTTTTTTAAAAATAAATCATTTTAAGTAGTTTTTTTTTTAATACCTATAGTTTCATTTAAATTTAGTTTCAAATTACTGTTAACCTTTTAAAAAAACATTTGATCTTACCGTTAATTAAAAAAAAATCTGTTTTAACTAATTAAAATTATTAAGTCGTACTAACGATATTTTATTATTTATTTAGAAAAATAAAATGACGATAAGAAAACTGTGAGTATATTTTTAATTATGTATTTGGTATTGTAGTAAAAGTGTTGTTTAATTAGTTGTAAAAAGTGTTTATTCAATTTTGATTTAAAAATACAACTTCATTAATAAAAAATTTATGTTTTCCACAAAAAAATAGAAAACACAAAAAAAAAAAAAAAATAAACAAAACAAAATCTAATCTCAACCATTGCTTTTTTTTTGTTTTTAAACACAAATTAAAGTACAGCCAAAAATTCAACTAAATCAAAATCAATACCATAAAAAGTTGTATTTTCACCAACTTAAAAAAAATAACAAAACAAAAAAATCACAATCTATTACTTAATTTTTTATTTTCAAGGATACTAAAGCAACATTACAAGGTTATCTCGAAAATATCCTATACCTATACAACGAAAAAATCCTATACCTATACAACAATCCTATATAAATAATTTTTTTTTTTTCTTTGTTTTATTTTTAAATGCGAGTGGGTATGTTTGTATTTAGGTGAACCGTGAAAAAAAAACACATTTTTTTTTTGACGTGTAAATTTTTGTCAAAACATTTTTTATTTTTTTTTTTTGTTTTGGTGGTATAAAAATTACTATAAACAGATGATACATCACAAATTCACTTTATAAATAAATTTTATAACATCTATTGAAATTATTTTCAAATTTATAATCATTTCTAAAAAAAAATATATTATGTATATAAAATTAAAAGTACAGTAATAGTAGATTGCATGAGTATCTTGTAGGTAAGCTATTCAGTAAAATGTTTTATTATTTGCGTGCCATGAAAATAGAATAACGTGAATCAAAAAATTTTAGAACCGAGGGTAGGGAGAGAGAGAGAGAGAGAGGCGCTTAAAACCAAAATTGAAAAATGACTGCTCAAGATTGAGTACAGTGGAAGAGAGTATGATATTGAAAAAATATCGCAAAGTGACATTTATGAATCGCAGTGAATGTGCACCATGAGCGTCATGGAATGAGGGAGAAAGTAAGAGCCTTTATAATTTTGCTAACGTAATACATACTTCAGCAGAATAAAATTTGTAAAGTCTAAAAATTCTAAATAAGTTTAAGAAAATGTAAAAATGATCTATATACAAATATTTTATATAGTTTATATTGCGCAACGGTAGTGAAACATGATGATCACTGAAACGATAGCTAACCGATTCATCCGTTTTAGTAGAAAAAGAGTTCGGAGAATTTTAACGACTAAGTCGAATTATTTTACAATATAGAGCACAACACCTATCTTCACAGTAGTATACATTGAAAGTATATATATCAGATTTACAACTGCATCTCAAAAAAAGTGTTCAATTACAAAAGAGATAGAAGAGTACTAGAGGAAAAATCGAGAAATCGATAGGTTGATATACTAAGAAGTTTAAATGTTAACGCTACAAAAGCAAACTTGAAAAATAACTATACAAGATTGATTACAGTAGAAGAGAATGATTGAGACGAGACAATACCTGATAGCCGATTTGAATGTCATAGAAAAAAAAAAAGGAACCAATATGTGGAAATTATAAGATCTATTACAATTTGACATAAATGTTTTAATGTTCAACCAAGTCTATTCCTTTTGAGTGAATCCTTATTTCTTTTTAAAAATAAAATCTAAAACAATAAATTGCTATTTAAGTTTTAAATATTAACTAAAACAGTAAGAGCAGTAAGCTTTTCTTAAAATATGTAGTAAGGTTTGATTATTTAATATTGTTAAAGATTCGCTAATAATATATGATATTGAAATTTAAAATATCTATATAACTCTTCTAATATATAAAATAGAGGAGGACATTGTTTGAACCATTTTTTAATAAATATAAATAAAAAGTTATTAAGGGACCTCGATGGCCTAGTGGGTAAGAGCGTATAAAATACACTGTAAACAACGAGCGAGTGTGGGTTAGAATCTCACACACGTCGTAAGAGTTATTCTCCCTTACGATATTTATAGGTACGCCTGAGCAGGAAAGGTTGTGAAATTTTCTGTCCACATTTCTGTGGAAGAGAAAAGCATTAAAAAAAAGATTATTAAGGTCTAGAATAATACATGAACACGCTAGAATATATTATTTTACTTCATCTTATATTATAACAGTGAATTACATAGTACATATGTATGTACATATATTGAAAAGTTAAATGTTACAGCTTAGAGACGAAAAAAGTTAAACATAATAATGAAGAAGTAAAATTTTTTCTTTCGTCCTCATTTTTTATATATATGAGAAAGCAAAAAGTTTAATTACCATGATTTGGTATGCATTAATAGAATAACAATATAAAAATTCAATAGCAAATACACAGACAGTTTTTTTTTTTTTTGGAAAACTTGCCTTGTTTAAGTGTAAGAAAAAGTGTTGTAATCGTAATGTATTTAAAGATTAAAATTCCTTCGACGAGAAAAATAAATAGAAATAATTATTAAATTGGTTAATGACTACAAATTATTAATGGTTTTTCGGATCCTTATCCTTGTCCTATAATTCATTTCATTCATTTTATTATACTTACTACAAAAATTAAAATTTGTCAACTGAAACCTAAACTTAAACATCATTATTTAAAAAATTGGAATTACGCCGAAAAAAAAAACAATTAGTACGAGTACTTAACTAAAATAAACCGTTACATTTCATTATATAGGGTGAATCATAACAGCGCAAGAGAGCAAATATTTTAAAGGGTGATACCTGAAGGAAAAGCTAGGTAAAAAAATGTATGATAGGGGACGGGGTATATTGTCAAACTTTTGCAAGTTATGGGAACTTTTATGTTTCTCCGTTTTACTTTTATGTTTATTTAATAACATAAATTACGTTAAAAATGTTTAAAAACTAATTTAGTCTTTTTTAAAAGCCTATTTGTCAACGTTTCTCATGCTAAAGGATTAGTTATCCTAGGGATTGACATATTCAAGACTTGTGCTTCAGTTAATCATTAAAATATAAAAATATTTCAAACACCATTGAAAATATACCACACGATTTTTTTCTAATTTTTCCTCTGGAATTATTCCCTAAAAAATTTATACTCTTGCGAACCACTGTGTAGTGTGAATACAGTTGTATTCTTTTAAATAAAATAAATAAATTGTGTTGTTAAGTGTTTGTATCGATTTCTCTTTAAAAAAGATCCTCTAATATTAAATTTATCCGCTAAATTCGATAAATCGCTTAATCTTATTTTAATTTTGTCGTTTAATAAGACAAATTACAAAACTAGTATGGGAAAAAATATCCAATAAGATAAACAATTAACTTTATAAAGATAAATGTGGGTAATATCCAAATTTTCAATTTGGATTTTGTATACTCAATTATAAATCTAGTAATAACTGTTGAATATTGACAATTAAGGTAATCAATACTTTTCCAATGTATAAGGTTCAAAAGTTTATAGTTTGCTAGTGGTAGGTTAACTATTCCATATTAAATTGGATATTTATTTCTTATTGTTCTTAATAGAACTCCGCTCGTATCTCTATAAAATAGTTTATGATTTTATTAATCCTTTTATGAATTTTTTAACTAAGAATGTTTTGTAAAATTTTAAAATAAATAAGAACATAATTTTTTTAACAAATCTAAATAATAAATAAACTATTCAAATTTCGGGATATATTCGTTAAAAAACCGTAGATTCTCATTTAGTAGTTAGGAATATTAATTTCAAAATTATTCACAATATTCGATCCTTTCGAAAATTCTTAACTGAGTCAATTGGTTGCAATTGTTATACCCTACACCTAAAGTATAGGGTATATTAACTTTGGTATGGAGTTTGTAACCACCAAAAGGAAGCGAGTTAGGTCTTCTTTCATGTTTGATTTAAGTCCCTGAAATTTGAGAGGATTTCGTCCATGGATTCGGATTTTGGAAGCTTCCAAACGAGCCCCAGAGCAAACGAGATTATCTCCAAAACCAACAAAGATAGAATCTTTGAATTTGATACAGTGGTGTTGTTTCATGTTTTATTTCTGAAATTTGGGAGGATTTGGTTCATGGGTTCGGAACTAAATCTCCACAACCAACAAAGATAGAACCTTTATTTTTAGTACAAGGGTGGTCTGTTATGTTTCCTTTTCTGTAAAATTGGAAACTGACATTTGAAAGAATTTGTACCATGGGTTCTTATTTTGGAAACTTCCGCACGAGCACAAGAGCAAACGAGCATATCTCCAAAACCAACAAAAATAGAACCTTTAAATTTAGTACAATGGTGTTCTGGCATGTTTTATGTCCCTGAGATGAATTTGATGAATTGGAGTGGCAATTCGGGTACCTGACACACACCTATCATTAATAAAGATAGAAACTTGAAATTTTTTACAGGGGTGTCAAGCACATCCCAAGAGGATGCCTCTTTTACGTTCCTGAAATTCGAGTTGAATAAGACAGAAAAGGGAAGAAGTTCAAGCAGCTGCCAAAAAACTTATGGATTTTTAATTTAATTCGAATTATTCAGGTGTAGGGTATTAATAAGTCGGTTGCATCAACTTACTGTTACATTTACTTGTTATGAATCATTTATTGACAAATAAATATTTTCTTTAGTTTAAAGTAAACCGAAAAGTTAATAGGAGAATATTTTTTATAAATATGATTTAAAAATAAAATCTACGTACACATACATACATACAACTTTGCTCCTAAATAGAACTTAAAAAAAATTAAATGTAAAAATAATGGTAACGATAACAGTATATAAACTATTATATGTATATGTATATGTATAAGTTCAAATATCGGTATATTTTAGTCCTTAAACCAAAGCGTTTTGTTATTATTTATTATAATTATAATTATGTTTTTTTTTTGTTTTTTATATTTTATTTTATTTTTACATAATAAGTTTTAGTTATTTTAATGTTTTTTTTTTGTAGAGATATTAAAGTAGGCATATCATAGAAGTTGCCATAAATATACCATTGAACTCATCCTTAATTTATTATGTAAATATAAAAATAAAGAAAAACTAAGAATTATTAACTCATAATAAAACAACAAAAATTATTTTAGGTACATAAATGTTGTTATAATCAATAATGGAAGTTTTGAATAAATTTGGAATAAACTGCGAAACGAAATGTGAGTAAAATTACATTGAAAAACATATTAAGTGGCATTTAGAATTTTACTTGATAATTTTCTTTTTATCACTGAACAATTCTTTGATTTATTGCATTTTCAGTTAATTATTTAAGGAATAGAAGGTTGAAAAATTTGATTTTTATTTGAATACAACATCAAGGACATCAAATCAAATTTTTCTTTTTCTTCTTTCTTTTGAATCTTCTTAATCCATAAGTGATTAAGATAATTAACTCTGGAATGAAGACACTAGTGGAGTGGAGAATAAAAATGTTGAAGTGTTAAATCAAAAAATGACTGCAAATGAAAAAAATCATAATATTCTTTAAGATTGCAGTTATGCTTAATTGAAATTTTTATTTTATTTTTTTTTGCAGTGCATCATATAAAATTTAACAGAAAGATTCATTTAATGATTAGACATTTTCTAGATAATAAACTTAGCTAGAAAGAGCACAAATTTTTTTTTAAAAACCTTTTTTATCAGTTTTCGGAATTTTAATTATTTTCGTAAACACCTTATCAGTAACTTTGCGGCCCCACGAAAAAAATTCCAAAAACCAAAACAAAAAAAGTCCCTAAAACCAAAATGAAAAATGTTCTCAATTTGTGGGTATATTTTGCATATGCAGAATGTCCCCAAAACATAATTTTTATAAAAGTCCCTAAAATAAAAGAAAAAAGTTCCCATTGGGGACAAAATTTCGAGGATTGGAAACAAAGCTGATCCAGTGATATATATTTTATTTCTTTTCATTTCTGCTTGCCATTACAAAAAATGACGATGCAAGCTAATAACAAAATTACATTTACCGTTAATTACCATTCTTACAGAAAAAAAGGTAAGCTTTCACTAAAACGAATTTCGATGGTGAATTTAAATGAGAGCTATAGGCAGCCTAAATCTGCCTATTATTGTAAAGTATAAGACTCCCTTTAAATCCTTCTTTTTAATTTCCATTTTAAAAAGTTATTATTAATTTTAAAAGCAATTTTTTGTTTTTTTTTGGCAAAGAATAATAAAAATTTTATTTGATATTCTGAAGAATTATAAGAATATTTGGAAAAACTTGAATTGAATTTTAAAAGAATATTAAACATTATCTTTGTTTTTATTCGATTTCTTCGAATCTTTAAAAAAGAAATACTTAATATTATATTTTCAATTAGATATTTCAAAAATTTGTTTTCCTTCCATTAAAAACATTTCAAATGTAGACTTGTACACTGTTATACTACATTTTTACTATAAAGCAATATTACGAAAACATTTAATGAAAAATAATAAAACTAGCACCATTAAGAATATAGGGCTCAGCAAAATAACGTCCAAGCAAAAAAAGCACCAAAAATAATCATTCAAAATTTTTGTTAAAACTTTTAGAAAAAGAGAATATACTCCTTTTTCCAGAAATTTTACAAAGATAATCAAAATATTTGTTAAAACCTTTGTCAAAAAGGTAATATACCCTTTTTCCAGATATTTTTCAAAATCCTTCAAAATTTTTGTTAAAACTTTTGGAAAAACAGAAAATACCGCTTCTTTCAGAAATTTTATAAAGCTCTTCAAAAGTTTTGTTAAAATTTTTGGAAAAAGGAAATATACCCCTTTTTCCAAAATTTTTATTAGTTGTACCTTATACGATACAATATCTCCTTAAATGGGCTTAAGTTCCATGTCCGTGGAACTTAAGTAATCCCCCATAGATTGGGTTTTTATTTGAACGTCGTTTAAACAGATGCTGAATACTTTAGAGAAGTGAAATAAAGCCCCAGTATTTATTTTTGGAGTTTTATTTCATTGAACTTTTTGGGGCGACATTTCATTATGTTATAAAGCCCCAAAAATTTAAGTGAAATAAGGCCCAAAGCATGGAGTAAGACCCAAATTTTGGATCTTACTTCATTAGAAATAAGATTTAATATTTAGAATTTATTTAGAAATTTAATAAGAATATTAAAAAGTCTAAAGATTCATAAAAAATTCTGGGCTTCATTTTATTTTTTTGGGTGTTATTTTCGGAGCTTAAGAATAGCACCATTTGTAGGAGAATTTTATTTTTATTATTATTTGCTCTTTTTATAAAGGAGTACAATTTTGCAAAGCATTTAGATGATAGGAAAACTAGTTATAAACAAGGCAGAATGCAAACCAACGGTTTTTAAAAGCGCACATTTCTAAATGATAATACAACCTGTTTAAAATTGTGACTGGCACCAAAATTTGAAAATTTCATATACCTAATAAGAAGAAAATGTGAAAATAGAACTTTTTTACAATTTTGAGCGGCTGTAAATCCGGAAGCCTATATAACCTAAAAAAGACGATAACAAACATAAAATTATGTTACTGAGCTTTAATTTTTACGTCTTGCTGCAGAAAAATTTGTACAGGTGCCTAAGTTACAGTTATTTAAAAATAACAAATTTTCAAATTTTGAACCTTAATAGCTCGCAGGAGGTGGTACAAACAAAATTGCCGAGAAAACTTATACTTATTCTACAAGTTCTTTCCAGTCTCAGTCTCAGATCTAAGGACCCTATCTAAAAGCGTGCCGGAGTTAAGGTAGAAAAATCATGCAAAATTTCGTTTTCTCAAAACGGTAAATTTAAATACAAATTAAAAAAAATTGTATAATTTTGTTATTTGTTATTCGAAAGGCGTTTTCAGATTGAAAAAATGTTAAGCAAACATGAGATATATGCATTTAAAAGTAGGACTTTTTCAAAGTTGGAAGGGCTGCTGCTCCGTAATGGATGGGACTACAAGAAAAAGTTATTCTACAACATTAATTTTTTTATGAGGCTTACCCATTGTTAACATTTTTTTTTCTGTCATTTCTGTCTGTCAACGGTGTAGAAGTTTTGTAAATAAACGGACAGACAGACAGACGGACGGACGGATAGAGTGAAACTAATAGGCACATTTTTTCCAAATTTTTTTTGGAAATGTGTTAAAATTTACGACAATTTATTCAAAAGACGATTATTAAATTTTAGTGCACACGAAAGTCACTATCAATCTACAAATATAACAAGGAAGAATGTAAAATCAAAGGATTGTAAATTCGCATAATTTTCAAAACGGCAATAAAATGCCTTGTTAAATTGCAATTATTTTGCATCAAAATTAGCGATTTTCCATAGAATTTTTCATGTAACAATAAATTATGAATAATCAAACTTTCTTCAGGTGTAACAATTTATTTATATATGTAGTAAAGAAAATCGGTTAAAGGAAAAATAGAATATTGGAGCTTTTATTTTTACGTCTTATATAGTTACAGCTGTCTAAATTTTTAACTTTTGACCCCTAAAAGAGAGAAAGATGTTTTTTGAGATAACTTATTAGCTTAGCTAATTTTCTACGAAGCGTTACATAAAGTATATAATTTTTATATTGTTTTATAAAAGTAAAAAATATCCTAACGTTTTACATAATCTTAAGCACAACTTGAGAAGATGTAAAAATGTAAAAATTGGGCTTTATAAAAAGTTGTTCCACAAAATTTCATTGCTAAATTTTAAACAGGGTAAACATTTTATTAATAGATGAACGGACGAAATGACAGAGTGAAAATAATAAACAAATTTATTAAAATATTTTGTCGAAAATGTGCTAAAAATTATTTATTTTATTTTAAGAGATTCTTTTATGTTTGATCAATTCACCAAATTTAAATGTCCAGTTTAATTTAAGTTAGCTTTCTACTTATTTTATATTCCTTGACCTAAAATGAAACATACCATGTATTTCCTCTGAATTTATTTCGTTGTATTTTTTTTTTTGCAACAATTTTTAAAAAAATCAAAAAAAAACTTGTCCTTGTAATGCCGGAAATACACAAAATGATAAAATTGCGTGGCACAAAAGAATTTTTCTTTTTATTAAAAAAAAAAAAAAAAAAGTTACAAAGAAAAATTAATAAATTTAATTATTAACAAGTGCTTATATTTTTAATGAAAATTTGTTATTTCCATTCTATTGTTCCATTCAAAAACTGGTGCGAAATGGTTTTTATTTCAAATATGACAAAAAACAAAAATGAAAATTTTTTTTCCCCAATTTCTAAATATATCAAGTTTTCAAATATGTAATTATATTTGATTCGTTGGCAACTAATTACTTCCTTTTTTCGATATGAAATAAAAAAAGAAACACTAGTTTTATAATGCTGTAAGGATAATTATGTCAGGATTTAAATTTTTTGGTTATTATAAATTGAATTACATACAAATATTAAACGATAACAGATATTTCGATAATTATTTTTTTTTTTTTCTAATGCATTTCTCTGTCACATAAATGTGGACAGGAAATTACACAGCCTTTCCTGTTCAGGCGTGGTTGTAAATGTCGTAAGTGGGAATAACTCTTACGACGTATGTGAGATTCAAACCCACCTTCCGTCGCTGTTTACAGCATATTTTATACGCTCTTATCTACTAGGCCAGTGAGGCCCCTAATAATTACTTTGTATGTCCTTAATGATTCGCTGAATTTTGAAAAAGGGATATTATGTTATTAAATTGATTAACAATCTGATGAATATTTGACTATTAAAAGACAAGAAAAAACGCGATTGAAACTTATTTTTTATTAGACATTTTTTTTTTTATTATAATTTAAAATTATTTATTTTCAAAAGAAAATATTCTTTTATCTATTCATATATCTTTTTAAATTATTTTAGTTTTCTTTATAATATTTTTCATATCCCATCATTTTTCATGTCTATATTATTGATATTTGAAATATCGAAAGGATAAAAAATAGTTTTTAAAAGAAAACAATTTCTTTACTCCTACACTCAAATACTATCATAAAAGAAAAACTTAAGTTAAAGAAAATATGAACATATATACATATACATTGAACATAAATATACATACATATTTATAAATCATATTTATTTTACTCCTTTAAATACACTTGTATATTAAGTGAACATGTTTTTTTCCAATGAGTTCAATTGAAATTTGAGTATATCGTTTGGAGATAAATAAAAAATACTTACTACATATGAGATCCAAATGAATATAATATATCCTTTCCCTCTACTTTACTCCTTTTTTTTTTTTGGAAATGATATCGATAGCGTAGGTTATACAACACGCGTACTCAATTACAAAATATGATATGTAGTACTAGTAAATAACTTTATTTGATTATAAATAATATATTGTACATATATATGTATATACAGATATTAGTTTTATATGAAATTTATATATAAGCATATATTTAATAGCATTAAGGCATTAGGCATATATGTATAGGTTTATAATTTTTATATCCTTTTTAGTTTATATATATATACATATTATATAGTGTGTATATAATATATATAACGTATGTATATAATATATATGTATTAATTATATATGAGTTCTGATGTAATTTTTGATTTTGGAAAAAATAAAAATTAGTCACGTGTCATTCTTATACAAAAAACTTCAACGTTTTTTTGAAAACAAACAAAACAAAAAAAAATATTAAATAAAAAGAATATTTTAAGTTGTATTGAAATAGTTGTATTTACTATATAAATAAAAAGTATATCATGTGTTTGGGAATTGATGAAGCGAAAATTATGACAATAAAAAATTTCTTGTGATTTAATTAAAAATAAATCTAATAAAAAGACTCAAAGACGCGGTATCTCAAAAAATCTTTTTATAATATACTTAAAAAAATTTAAGATGTTTTGACTTTTATTAAATTGATGACAGTGTTAGGAATTCAAAACGTCTCGCATCGATATTTCAGGAATATCCTGGGATAATTTTGGGTATTATATTTATTAGAAGTTTGTAATTACATAGGAGAATTAACAAACGAGAAACAAAAGGTTGAATTATAAAAGCATCGATAAAGATCAATAATGACCTCCTTTAAACAAATCGAATGTAACACTAAAGAAGCTTCAAATATTTATTTCTATACTTTCTTCAGTTTTCAGGTCACCCTATATAAATAAAAAAAAGTCGTTAACACAAGTACATATTACGAAATTCCTAGATGGTTCAAAACTGGTTTTATGAAAACTTATTTATTGTCAGAATTAATGAAAATATGGAACATGATTCCATGCCAATGTGTTCACAGATCTATCGTCTGATAGATAATATCCATTGTATAATTTACAACTAAGATGACTAAGTTGTAAAATTGATGTTCGTTTCAAGAATTCACAAATTCTTTTCATTATCAAAACTAAAATCATAACTTCACTGGTTCCCATTATTTAAAAATTCATAATAAACATAATATTAATTCATTATTAAATTTAATATACAATAAGATTTTAAAATATAATTTTTCATCTAATGCAGATTCTATTATTTGTTAACAAAAAAAAAATAATAATAACAATAAACAAAAAAGTCTTGACATAAACCTTGACTAAACTTTTTATCATTTTGTCTCATTAACATTATTTTATGATCTATGACAAAAGAAAAATAAAAATAAAATATGGACTCCTGTATCTTAAAATGTGATAATGACCGTAAATTTACATTTTCTTTTCTCTCTTTAAAATAATTCAAATAAGCAGACAGAATTTTATGAACCATATCAAAAATAATAAAAAATTATGGAAAAAAAATATACAAAAAAAAAAAAAATGATTTTTTTTTAAGGATTTCGTTCGACTGTTAAATGTCGCCTGTTGATATGCAATCAATTTTATTTTTTGTTTTTTTTTTGTATTCACAGTCTCAGAACAAAGAATATTTATATTTCGATGCATTTAAGGATTTCTTTTCCTTTTATTATACAAAATATACATTTTCAATAATATTTCAAAAAAAAAAAATATGTATATAATATATATTGAATATATTGATTTATAATATATTTGAGGGAAATTTTATAGAAAATTTAGAAATAAAGAAAACCCATGTTATTATTTTAAATATAACTTAAATGGTACAGAATGAATTTAGACCAAAGAAAAATAAAACTAAAAATCAATTTTCAAAAAAATCTCCTTAAATTATATATGTATAATATAATATATATTTTTATTTTTTTCATTTTAAAAGGTTATAGTTGAGCTCTTCAAGCAAAATGCAATTTTGTGATCAACCATTAAAATCTTTTTTTTTTATTATTTGAATAAACTTTACTACAACGAAAAACAAAATAAAAACTGTTTTAAGATAATTTCCATTATATATTTTTTTTTTGTTTCTTAATTTTAATATTAATGTGCATATTGCAGAAAACGAAAATACAAATAATGCTTTGCATTAATAATGACCAAATAGTTTTATTTTTCCAACTTATTTTTCTGTTGACATTTTTCAAACTTTTGCTAGTTTTCCTCCTGAATTTTAAGGTTAAAACAAAATTATTGTTTGAACAAGAAAAAGACGTATTAACAAAAAAGAAATTTTGAGATCTTTAGAATGCGTTACTTGATATATAAAAATATGTGTTATAGTTAAGTAATTTATTTTTATCTAAAATCTAGAATTGTATTTTTAAAATTTTATTAATGTTTTATCCCAACCCTTTAGTTTTAGCATTCCTTTATTTAACTGGATATAATTTTTAAAAAATGTCGTAAATTTTACATTTTGTAATGTTAAACCGAAAAATGACTTTTTATGTTAAACCGTTTAAATCTGACCATTAAAATTTTGATTGCATATAAAATCCCCTTTTTTCGTTCTTTGATCTCAAAACTTTTTGTTACTTAAAATAAACTTAAATTTTTTTAGTTTAAGCTTTAAAAATCCCTTTAAAGGCTTAAAGAGCTGAAAACTAACTTTCTTAAGTTTACATCCTTTTTCGCATAATCAAAATATAACATCTGAAATCCTTTTTGTATACTTATTAAAAAATTAAACATGAACTAAATATTAAATTTAAATAAATCTCATCGCATTTTATCAGATTTCCTTCGAAGTAATATTTCTCACGTTTAAAATTTATTGTCCATTAAAATTTAACAATGAAAATTTTAATTTCTAAGAAAATCTTCTTACAATAAATTATAACAACAACAAATATTTCAATTTTCATTCTTTTATTACAATAAGCCTTTAGCGAAAAAAAAAAAGCAGATAAAGAAAAATTGAAAATCAAATAAAATGGTTTTGTTTTTCCAATTGATTTCAATTGATTTTTATCACTGAATTACGCAGTGTCTAGTGCAAAATAAGACAACAAAAAAAGTAAATAAATAAAATCAAGTAATAAAATAAATAAAAGAACATAAATCATTCTTTTATTTGAAACTAAATCTACAATAAAACATTTTAGAAAAGGCACAAATTGTATTTCAAAAAAGATTTTGTACCTTTAAGGAAAATCGTGACAGAATCGATTAAATATTTTAATTTCATTTTATTCTTTTTCTATCTATTCTATATTTTCTCATTTATTTAACTTTTATATTCATTAAATTGATGTTCTTATGTTATTATCATGTTACTAGAGTTTCATTTTCCTTTTAATATTTTCCTCTTTTGTGTAAAAAATTAATATAGCAAATATGGAGAAATTTAAAATGGAAATTGTTTTCATTAAAATATTGTAGATTAATTTGGTTTCTATGTTATTAATTTAATTAATCTCTAGTCATCAATTCAAAATTATTTGCTACTACTAAGTATATTTGGGCACCTAAATATAGAGAAAATTGAGAAAACGGATCGACTTGTAGAAGGAGGACCTGTAAATAATTTAAGGGTTTCCAAGCCTTTTAGTGACATAGCTGAGCACAAAATAAGAGAAGCACTTAAAATAGAAGGGAAAAATTGTTGGAGCAAACTATGGTGAGAAAAATCTAGACGCAGACAATCGAAAAAAAGAAGTTTTATCGGAAACTTTAATCGAAAAAGATATGAAAAAATTATGGAATCCAGGAAAAATAACTTGAGATTTCTAACGTACTACTGGTCGAAATACTACCGGCTGAGGACCACTTAAAGAAAATTTGAATAGAAAATAACGGTACATGCCGATTCTGTTAAGAAAAAGAAAAATCACCATCACCATACTCAAAAATTCAGGAGGAGGTCAAAAAACTCCCAGTACGAAATGCTTATCAAGGCGAGGAGTAATATGCTCCTACCGAAGATGAACTGAAAGCAATAAACTATCTACATATCTTCAGCTTCTTAGAACTGACTTAGGGCTGACAAAAATATATAGAAGTGGTGACAAAATCGACAACATGTAGTAACAGCAGAAGCATAATAGATCTAAATCAAAAGGATGCAGTGTTACTTATATTTCTTAATGGAAAGTTACTCAGAATCCGATAATATGATCATGTAATGATGAAAAATTCAAAATAGTAATTATTAACTAAAGTAATTTATTATTGGAAGAATTCATTCAATATATTCGAGACGAATTGGGAAACGGTCTTAGACTTTAAACTATAATTTAATATTCAAATAAAATTTGTGTTTCTCAATCTATTTTTAAATTGAAAATGAGAATAATATTATTTTCATTGTAATAGATGGCAATAAAATCAATTCTATTTGATATTAAATATCCTTTTTAATACATGCATATGTACTAGAATTTCCAATCAAATTGAAATTTGATTTTTTGAAGTTCAGAAAAGAATCTAGACTTCACAAGAGAAAATTTATAATGGTATTTATGATGTCCTTGACATGTAAGCATAATAAAAATATTTTAAAGATACTTAAAATTTTTTTTATTTTATCAATTCCATATAAAATTTTAAGCTTTAAAATAATTCTACAATTCAAATATATTATTTTTGTTTTTTATTATTTAACAATTGAATAAAAAAGCATTAAAGAAAAGGAGTGACAAAGCATAAAATTGTGAAAAAATAATTTTCAGGACATAAATAAAATTGTATTATTGGGGAAATTTTACAATATTTAATTTTTTCCGAATTATTTGAAATGTAAATTCAATTTGATAATAACAATTTTATAAATGGGGGAAAAAAAATATCCTTCTGTGATTAATTAAACCAACGTTCAGATCACTAAATCATAAAATGCGATTAATTTCAAATCAATATTTTTAAAATGAATTTAAATTGTTGAATGAATGCAATTTAAAACAAAAAAAAAAAAAACAGAGTGGTATAGTAACATCTCTTTAATTCAACTGAATTTGTAAATTACATAAATAATTTGTTAAATTCGTTATTACATAAATGATCTGTTAAATAATTTGTAGACACATTACAATGATGAAATAATTATAAAAAAAAAAATAACAAAAACAAAAAGGCGAGATAACAATTTAAAATGTTTTTCTATAAATAAAATAACAAACCAAAAGACTCTTTTCAAACCCCTGTACGCAATTTTTTTTTTTTTTTGCAATATATTATCCTTTTTTAAAACATCACATGACGTCTCTCATAAGTCAGATTCACTTTTTATACGAAATAAATACAAAGAAAAAAAAATAAAAACATTACAAATCGATAACCAATAAAAAACCAATCAATAAATTTATCATACTGACATGGCGCCAATTGTCCAATTTTTTTTCCACAAAAACAAAAATTTAAAAAAAAAATATAAAAAAAAATGAAAATAGCATTTTATCGATTCACATTCCAGTTTTGTACTTTTAATTGTTAATTTTAACTCCTATATTATATGAAATGATACAAAAAAAAAAGGAAAATAAGAAAAAAATTGAATCAGATGAACGTTGAATCGATTCTTAATAAGAATCATAAACGTTTTAATTTTATTGAAGATTTTTAAGTGTTCAAATTGAATTTCAAACGAATCACTTCTTTAATTTTCTATTTTTAAGTTTTTATAACCTGTAAAAAAAAACAAGGTAGAATGTAAACCAACGGTTTTTAAAAGCGCACATTTCCAAAACTCAATACAAACTGTTTAGAAGTGTGACTTGGACAAAAATTTGAAAATTTCATGTAATAAGAAAAAATGTGAAAATAGGACATTTTTGAAATTTTGAAGGGCCGTAAGTTCGGAATCCTATATAACTAAGAAAAGCCGTTAACACACGTAAAAATATATTATTGAACCTTTAATTTTCATGTCTTGCCGAAGAAAAATTTGTACAGGTGTCTAAAAATAGCAAATTTTCAATTTTTGAGGCGTAATAACTCTTAAAGAGGGGGTGTTACCAAAAAATTTTCTGAGGAAACTTATACTAATTCTAAAAGTTCTTTCTTGTCTCAAAATTGCAGGTTCCTATCTAACGGGGTGCCGGAGTTATGAAAAAAGAAATTTCATGCAAAATGTGGTTTTCACATAACGGTAAATTTAAATACTAAATTTAAAAAAAATTGTATAATTTTGATATTAATTTACAAAGACAAAAGAAATACCTGTCGAATGACGTTTTCAGATTGAAAAAATCTTAAGCAGTACATAAGATATATGCATTTAAAAATAGGGCTTTTTCAAAGTTTGAGGGGCTGTAGCTCCGTAATGGGAGGGCCTACATGAAAAAGTTGTTCCACAAAATTATTTTTTTTATGAGACCTACCCATGGTTCAAATTTTTTTTCTCTATCTTTAACGGTGTAGAAGTTTTGTAAACAGACGGACGGACGGACGGACAGAGTGAAACTAATAAGCACATTTTTTCAAAAATTTTTTGGAAATGTGCTAAAAAGCAACAGGATGATTTTTTTTTTTTTTTTGTTTTTCCTCTAATGAGTAACAATGTGTCTTGGCGGATTTTTTAAACGATTTTATATCGAATATAATATGTTGGTTTAGTCAATACACACAATTTAAAATAAAAAATTTTAATTTCAAATAACTTTTGTCTTTTGAAAAATCTGACAAGTTCCATAAATAACACTTTCAATAAATTGATTATTTTTAGAATTCTAAAAATGACTGCAATTTTCAAAGAAAATTAATTTACACGTTAAAAGAATTGCAGTGTTTATAAAATTTTCTTTAAGATTTTTTTAAATTATAAATTAACTGTTGAGAAAAAGTTAAATGATATTATTAAGAACAAATCATTTCAAAATAAAGAATTTTTATTTCAGTGAATCATGTGAATCATTTTAGTGAATCTTCAGTGAATCATGAAGAATTTGTTAACTATAAGTACCAAAAATAATTAATATTGTCCAATATTTTAATTTTCCAAGAGATTCTAATAACACCAAGTGATAATTCTAGTATTAAATTTTGCTGCTCAGGGCTTGTATTTTCTGCGATTATTTTTTATAACCGCATTTATATTAAATTTTCCTGATGTACCTCTGTTATATTTTTCTGTGTCTTTTTTCAATAAGAGATTTGCCGGTTCTATTAACAAAATATTATAGATAAATAACCCAATTGAACTTTAATGTTCATTAGTTTCATATTTTCAAGTTATTTGATTTAAAGGTATAATCCAATATGCTTCTGTCATTAAATCCCCCCTTTTTTCTTCATGTTTTAAAGTATTAAATAGACGTTTGGTTGGAAGTAGACATTGTAAATAAAAATTTTTTTATCATTTCGGAGAAAAAAAACTTAAGTTGTATATATATGACATTCAGAATCAAAATGACATGTTAAATACCAAAACAAAATTTATGTATCATTTTTTTTTCTTTTTCTTTTTTAATTTTACTGAAACTAAAATTCTAAATGGAATGAATCTGATTTGTAATTCTAAGAAAAAATTTAAACATTTACCACAATCATTACAATTCCAACTCAATGTTGACTTTTTTTTCTTTCTTGTAAATGATGGCTATAACAAAATAGTTTTATTTTTTAATGTTTTTCATTAAAATATCATTAAAGTAATATAAATGAGGTGTACAAGTTATTAAAAAATACTGTCCATTACTAAGCGTACACTGCAAATTACATAAAGATGAAAAGATAAAAACAAAAAAGTGTTTTTTTTTTTCTTTTAAATCCCCATCACAATTTTAAGTTTCTAGGAATAAATTCATTTATCTCCTTTTTTCAATTTTTCTTTTTTTATTTCTTTTTTTATCAGTTTTTTCTTGTTTTTTTTTTCATTATGTCTATACTATTTTTAGATTAAAATTCTGATATGGTAACAGTTGTCAAAAAAAGAAGAAAATATTATAATGGTATACAAAGTGATGCAAACCTTAGTATATGAGAATGTACTAAAATTAGCACAATTTTTATATGCTGTTTACATTCAGTAACAGTAACCTATCGATTGCAAATTCACGGATCCATGAATTTGTCAATTGAACTATGGTACCGGTAAATGTACCAGATAAATGTTAATGAAAATGTTAACAAAGTTTTTTTTTCTAAACTTCCGTTTTAATATTTATGTTTTAAAGTTATTTTCCGTTAATAGGGCTAGTGTTGCGATAAATTTTTGTTCATGGATTACTTTATGAATTTATAGATCGATGGATTCGTCCCTTGAAC
This sequence comes from Poecilobothrus nobilitatus, assembly GCA_947095535.1. NCBI lineage: Eukaryota > Metazoa > Arthropoda > Insecta > Diptera > Dolichopodidae > Poecilobothrus > Poecilobothrus nobilitatus. The sequence continues at coordinate 172,775,766 of OX352774.1, forward strand.
AATCATATTAAAATTACAGTTTTTCATTAGTTGGTATGACTGATATGTTTTTTTTTTTTTTTAGTTTATTCCCCTGCCACATAAATGTGACAAGGAAATTACACAGTCTTTAAAATGTCGTAAGGGGTAATAACTCTTACGACGTTTGTGGGATTCGAATCCACTTTCACTCGGTTTTTGCAACGTATTTTATACGTTCTTAACCATAAGGCCACCTAGGAATGCATAAAACTGAGGATAAACTCAAATCTTACTTTTTTAAGTAAAAATTTATTTTTGCTTAAATTTTACAAGAAAAATTAAAAGTCAGAACAAGCTTTTGCTTAAAAAAAGGTAGATTTTACTTTAAGCTCATGTTTTATGCATTCATGATTCATATATGTATTTTTGGTCGGATGCTTAAAACAGAGCTTGAACTCGTTTCTTATTTTTAAATGTTGGAAGTTTGCTTAAATTTCGCATAAGAAAAATTGGTTCAATCTCAAATTTAATGCGTTCGACTAAATGAATCTTATATATTTTATAAGAAGCATCGCGATTATAAATAAAAAAAAACTTTGAGTTAAATATTGTTTGAATAAACTTAAATATGGCAATATTTGAAATGCTAAACTAAATTGCTTAATAAATTTATAACGAATCCTTTATTATTAAAAATGTACTAATTTAGATAGTATATAATTTAACTTGCTATCCAAAACTCTCTAGCTTTCTCCCTTTATTTATTTAGTTGAAGGTTGATTGATTTCGAACGTTTGGTCAATAATTTCAATCAATATAATATCTATAAAGAACAAATATTACTGGTATCCACCCTAAATTTATAACTACTTACGGTTAGTAAGAAAAAAAACAAAACAACACAAATCTTAATAAAAATAAAAAAATAAAATCTTTGGACAAAATACCATTAATATTCAATTTTAACCACATTTTTTATATTTAGTTTCATTTTAATCTCATTATACCATCCATCTAAGGTTATTTAATCTTGGTTTTTTATTTATTTATTTTTTTTTTTAATTTGATTTGATTTTTCCTTTTTCTTTTTAGCTTTTATATAAAATCGATCTTACGGATATTTTTAAAATTTATAGAAAAAGAAGAATATATACTTTGAGTTTATTTATAGGTTGGATTCATTTCATTTTACTTTTTATTCCATTAAAAAAAATGTCATTTAATATTTTATCGGTTTTATATAAAATTATTTCTTGAAGGGAATTATAAATATTAGTGACAGCGGCAACAAATGTACACATTCATCAACCTTAAACTTTAGAAATATTTACGGCGTAATGTTAAGTACTATTTTAAGGTTTTGGATTTTACTAAAATAAAAGATTTTTTAACAAAAATGGTAAACTTTTCGGTTAAAAGGACAAAACTAAAATGATTGTTTGATTAAATGTTAGCATTTTTACAAACTTTGAGTTCATTTATATTACGACTTAAAAGTTCTTTGTTAAACAAGGTGAAGAAAGTACATTATTAAGAAACATAAAATCGGATCTACTTGAAAGATTTTTATCTTCTTGCTGTATCTGCCCTATACTACAGATTTAACAATTGATAACGGTAGAATTATAGGTATATTTTCCGATGATACGACCATATTATCATCGAGATGGATGGCGAAAAACTTGACGAATAAAAATAAATGAAACAAAGTGTGTTCATCTTGAATTTAACACTATGCAAGACTCATGGCTACCTAGTTCGCTTAGTAATATAACTTTGCTTTAAAAAGATTCTGTAAAAAACTTAGGACTTCACTTAGATCGTAGGCTTACATGAAAAAAATGTGTAATTCAAAAAAGCATGGATTACGACTTAAATTTAATAAAATTTAATGGCTTATTATTCGAACGTCAAAATTATCTTAGGAAAATAAAATAATTTTCTATGAAGCCATTCTTATGCCAATACGATCAAATGGTATAGAACTGGTGAGATCAATATGCAATTTAAACATTGAAATATTGATTGATTCCAGTCAAAGTACAAAGATTCCAGTTCAGTCAAAAGTACTACGAATAATTGTCATATCACATTCTTATGTAAAAAATGCAGCACCAAAAGAAATGACCTCAATATACGAAAGATGAAGGAGACAGTATCAGCATACATCACAAACTATAAAAATAGAATATTAGCCAACACCTTTATCAACTAGAAACAAGTTTGTTACAGAATGTAGACGTTTAAAATTAGAACCACTTGACGACCCCAAAAAATGCCAATTTACAAATTCTAACTAAAAATTGTATTACAGAAATAATATCGTGCAAGAAGGACCCTGCCTTATTAAATACCATGTTTCACAAGACGTCCATACAAGCCAACAAATTAAAATTCACCAAAATAGTATAAGATAGACTTATAGTTAAAAAAAAAGGAAAATTAGAGAACAAAAGAATTTTAAAATTTTACTAAGTTTTTAGACAAGTTTTCAAAAATTGTCCTTAAAATTTTTTTTTAACATTGAATTTATCAATTTTAGGAAAATTTTGCAAAAATAAAAGTTAAAGTACAGTTAAGTTCAGTTCAAAACAAAGAATTCTTTTTAGTTTTCTTATTTTTTAGAACTCAAAAGTTTTTTAATTGTCATTTTTTCATTTTATAAAAGCAAAGAACAAAAAAAAAAAAAGGAAAAATTTTAAAACTTTAAAAGTAATGAAACAAGTTTTTCTTTAACTTGTAAACTCGTAAACATTGTCTTTTACTTCTTTTATGAATAATAAATTACAATACGGATGAGTAACGAGTAATTTAAAAGGACTACTTGCGTTTATAATTGGTAATTTAAAAATAAAAGGATAATTTTTGAAAAATAAAGTATAAATTTTATAATTTGCATTTGCTTGGAATGTAAAATGCTTCCAGTAAAAGATTTTAAGTATACAATTAAAAAAGTACTATAAAAAAAATGAAAACTATTCTAATTAATAACTTAAGCAACAATTTATTGACTCGAATTGGATTAAAGGCATCCTTTAAATGTTTTTATTCGTTTTGTTACTTTAGCCTGCTTCTGGGCTTTTGTGTCTTTTATATTATTCAAGATTGACACAAAAGAGTCAAATGGTTTTGGTTTTGAAAATAATAAAATTCAAATTTTCCTGTAAATATATTTTTAGATCTAACGGTTTAAAATTTGTAGGCACTACATCTTTGTTTTTAACAAAAAAAAAAAAAAACAAGGCAGAATGTAAACCAATGGTTTTTAAAGGCGCACATTTGCCAAAGGACAATACAAACTGTGTAAAATAGTGAGACTTGTGTGAAATACTGAGGCATATAATAAGAAAAAGAAAATGAGAAAAATAAAGAGACACTTTCTTCAATCTTAAGAGAACTCCACATAATTAAGAAAAACCATTAACACAGCTAAAATTATAAAGTTGAATCCTTAATTTTTGCCTGTTATTTTGAGAAATTTCAGTTTTTGAGCTCGAAAGTTCTTAATTAGGGGATGTACAAAAAAATTTTCTTTAGAAATTTATACTAAATCAAAAAGTTCTTTTTTTCCTCTTAAAATCTCAAGTTCCTGTCTAAAACCGTGCTGGAGTTGAAGGAAGAAAAATCTAACAAAATTTTGATTTCGCATAACAGTAAATTTAAATACTAAATTTAAAAAAAAATGTAGGTATATTTTTTAAAGTTGAAAAGTAGTTCTGGCATGTTTAAATGGAAAAAATGTTAAGCAGAACTTGAGATATACACATTTAAAAAAAAAGACTCACCTACTCACTGTTAAAATTTTATTGCACTAACTTTAATGGGGTAGAAGTTTTGTAAACAGATAGAGGGACGAACGGAGAGTGTAAAATTAATAACCACATTTTTTCAAATTTTTTTTTGGAAATGTGCTAAAATGTTCATTTTTCATTATTTGTCTTTTATTTCAATTTATTTTAAGCATGAAAACAAAAAAATATTTTGTACTTATTGAATTTTAAATTTTATCTAGATTTTACATTTAAAAAAAAAGGATACCAAGATTCAGGATAATTTTGTTTTTTATGTAATTTTGTTATTTAAAAATACAACAATATTGAAATATTTAAAAGTTAAATTATTTCGTAGAAAAAATGATGTACTACAATTATTCATAAAACAAAATATTCTTTTAAATTTACATAAATACGAGTCCCTCTGTTGTATATACATATATAAAATTATGGTGGTGATTGTAAAAATGAAAAATAAAAAGTTTCCTAACAGTTATTAAGTTACTATTATTATTGATACATATATATATACTATTCCTTAAATTATGTTTAGCAGAAGGTAAAGTTTAATATCACTTTTTCTTGTAAAGAAACTGATTAATTAGCAGTTGCTATATTACAACCATTTGAATTGACTGCTTTAAGAGGAAAACTCCTATGTAATAAGGTAGAATGTAAAATCTAACACCAAAAGTTTGTTAACCGAATTGTTTTCCACAAAATACTGTGACTTGCATCAAAAATTAATAATTTTTTTTAGAATTTTATTTTGTAAGCAAAAATTCGAAAAAATCAAGAGAAACTTACACAGTTTTAAGTAAACGCTATATTATTAAGAAAAGTTATAAAAATAAAATGTTAAGGCTTTAATTTTTGCGTTTTACTTTGGAAAAATTTGTATACAGGTGCCTAAATTAGAGGTGTTTTAAAATACCAAAATTTTCAGTATTGGATCCCTAATAGAGGAAAGTACAAATGAATTTTCTGAAGTAACTTTTGCTAATACTGAAAAGTCTTTCTTCTTCCAAAATTTCAAGAGTCTGGTTTAAAACTGAACGTATGGAACCAAAATCTTGCAAAATTTTCTTTTTACATAAAGGTAATTTTAAATACTAAATGATAAAAAAAACCTATATTTTATAAAAATATATATAGAAAAATATCCTGTCTTTGGGCATGTTTAGATTGAAAAATGTTAGGCAGAAGCTGTGATATTACCTGAAATAGGGATTTTTTCCAAAAACTAAAAACCATAAAAAAAGAAGGAATTTGGCTAAAAATGAATTAATAAGAAAATTTGTCTAAAAAAAACTTTTGAAATCTTTAAAAACTTCAAGATAATTATACATACCTTAAAAGTGAATAAAATAAATTTATAAATTTATTAAGTTGTAATGATTTATTTAACAAATTGTTATGATTAAGGTGCAAAACATACCTGAAAATGAAAAAAGAAAAAAAAATTTTAAATATTTAAAATATTTTATTAATTTTGTAAATTCGATTTTAATATTAAAAATATTTTGTAATATTAAAAATTAAATTCTACAACCAAATGATCAAGTTTTCAATCACAAAAGACTTCTTTTAAAAAATTACGTACTAATTAAATTTATGTCACTAAGGGGGGGGGGGGGGGTACAGACAACTATCCTTATGCTCTCGCCCGTTATTCAAAAACTATTCTTGCACTGCGGCCCGTTATGCAAAACCCAATAACGGGCCGCAGTGTAAGGATAGTTGTCTATCCCTTCTACCGAACAACAGGGATGGTATCTTCACATAAGTATTAGTTTTGATTAGTATCAATTTTATGTCAAAATAACAGAAATCATAAAATGGAAGTTCTTCAAAAAGATCAATTTCATCTCAATGTAAACATATAAATTTAAATTTAAATCAGATTAAGTCTCAAATGTTATTAATACCGATATTGTATTATTTGAGGGTTGATATAGTTAATACATATGTGAGTGAACCTAGTCCGAAAATAAATTTGAAAACATTTTAAAATTTTAATCATTTTCAGTTTAAACTTCTTTTAAAATTAAATTTTGTAAAAGTATCTTCCACCTTTAATATTTTTCATATAAGTAAATAATATGTGTATAAAAAGATGTATAAAGTAATTTACACTCACTGTACTTACTAAATTTTAATTTATCTATAATGAGAAAGCTCACTATGTGTCCATTATTAAAAATTTCAACAAAAAATAAATATTAGTAAAAATTGAAGATATAATTTTATGCGTTGCGTCTGATATCCTAAAATCAAATTCCCAAATCAAAAATTCAAAAATCAAAATCCCAAATTTAAAATCGCAAACTTAAAATCCCACAAAAAACAAAAATCCAAATGTACAGAATCCTAAAAAAAAATATTTCAAACTGCAAAATACCTCCTAATCCAGAATCTCTCATATATATATATGCATATATATTCTGGAAAAAGCGTATATGTCTAGAACGGTGCCTAATAATTTTTATAAGATGCATATTTCAACAATAAAACATTTAAAGTAGTATATATATCATAATTCAGAGGAGAGATTCAGAGTTGGTTACTTAATGCATTACTGATTTCAATATCAAAACACAATTCAATGTAATAATTCTTTCTTTCTTTTCTTTTGGGATTTTGTACCATTGATATTTTTTTTTTTGGGATTCAGGTGGACTCCCTTATTTTATATATTAATTAATTTATTGATAATGAAGAACTAAATATAGCAATTTTATTGTCAGTCCAAAGAATCCACCAATTGATAACATCAAAAGTCGTTATTTAATTAATTTGGTGATTAGATTAGGATAAATATACAACAACTATTACAAGAACCTTATTTTGCTCAAACAAAAGTAAAACAAAACGATGTCTATTTAAGTATAAAAGTAAACTACAGCACATTTCGGTACTTACAAATATATTAGGCAACTGTAAGGAGTCGGTTAACTTGAGTTAGAGAATTTACAAATGAAAGGAGCTTAAGTTAGAATATTTTAGATAGAAAAAGATTCACCATTATATTTTATATGATTATATGATTTATTTAATATAAAATTATTATTGTATTTTTTTTTTACAAATTAATTTAAAAAAAATATTTCTGCATCTATTTTTTCTTTTGTATGAATCGGTCAAAGGATAGTAGAGAGAATATACAGAGGGATTTCTAGTCACAACTGTTTAACAGCCCGGAACGCTCAAATAGTGTTTGTCTTAAATATAAATAAAATAATATGTAAAAAAAATATTTTTTAAAATATGCTTTTATCGAAACCAAATTCGCCCCCTAAAAAGTAGAAAATAAAATTGATTGCAAAACTTTAGCTTTTTTGACTGTTATAATATAAAAGTAAATTGCTGGAATAAGGTTAAATAAAAATCTAGGAAATTTGAGGTTCGTGTTTCTTTTTTATTCCAGCAATTTACTTTTATATTATAACAGTCTAAAATGCTTGCACTAGCAATTCACTTTTATATTATAACAGTCAAAAAAGCTAAAGTTTTGCAATCAATTTTATTTTCTACTTTTTAGGGGGCGAATTTGGTTTCGATAAAAGCATATTTTAAAAAATATTTTTTTTTACATATTATTTTATTTTATACTTTTTAGTTTTAAATGAAACACATAATTTGAATTTAAAAATATGGGATATTTTTTATTCATACATACATTAATTATTGTTTCTGATATAAAATACGTTTTATAATTTTATACCAAATGTTTAAGTAAATTAAGAGACGTTAAATCGATTCCATTACAGCAAGAGTAAAAATTTTTTATTCCAGAAACTCATAAATAATGAAAGTACCTCGAAGGGTAAAATATGTACCAAAATACTGTGATTATATAAATATTACAATCCAACAACATAACTCGAATGAAAATGATATACATAAATGTACTTTACTGTATATTTCTATAGTATACTATTAGTAGTATATCGTATATCCAAACAAATATCTAACCTTGAACATCTACCTACCTAATCGCTTAATAAGATCATGCAGTAAAAAATGCTGACAAATATCTTGATTTAAATTATAAACAAATGGAGCAGAACAAAATAATTTAGGAAATTAGTTTAACATAATATTATGTACGTACGTACATACTTACATACGTAGTTTTAATTTTTTGCGTTGACAAAATTTTGTTTGTAAATCATAATTCATAATGCGCAAAAGCATAATTTTGTAATGATCTTCACTTTTTATATTCTTTACTATGTATATACATACAAAAAAAATATTATGTATGCATGTATTTTGAATTTGGCAATTGGAATTATTTTGAATAAAATTTTATATGTATATAGCCATAATAAATGTTAGCCATAATAGCCATAGCCATAGCCAATAGCCATAATAAATGTTCCTAAATAAAACACATAAAACATTAATTTTTAACGCCATGCATATTCAATATGCAATAAAGAATGTTGACAACAAATATTCTGATTTAAATCCTAAACAAATGTTTTAAAACAAAATAATTTAGCAACATAAAAATATTGTACCTATATATTTTGTGTTTTGCTAAATCCTAATACAAAACAAATGTACACATCAAGATTGATTGAACTAAATTATTATAGGAGGAAAGATCAAATAATATGTGTGTATTATACATAAAATTTTATTAAAAAATTTATGATGAATACAGTTAACAAAAAAAAAAAAAAAATGTACATACACGAATTGGATTCGAACCAAATTACCCTCACTTTCAAAACCTGTACACTCTTCTCTCCACTATACAACACTTAAATATTTTCTGAACATATTACTAACATAAAATCTTAATTTTAAACAATGCATATTCAATATGCATAAAAAAATGTTGACAGTAAATATTTTGATTTAAATCCTAAACAAATGTTGTAAACAAAATAACTTAGCAACATACATAAAAATATTGTATGTATGGATTGTGTTTTGCTAATTATGCTAATACAAAACACCAGGAAAGATCAAAAATATAATGTGTATGTTTGTATGCATGAATAAGAGATAAAAATGTAAGTTTTAAATTCATACTAGAAAATCCCCTGTACAATTTCTATAGATTCAAAAACATTTACGTTATCATACTGACTCCCTTAATAATAAACTATCTAAAAATTTCATTTTTACATCAGCACCATTAAAAAAATGTTGAAATCACTTACTTACTTGTAATAGAAAAAAACATAAAACAAATCTAAACACATAAAATTAAAAATGTTGGGTACAGTTTATTAATTTTTTCTCGCCGTTTTTTCGTGGCGGTAATTTTTGACAGTTTTTTAATCATTGAGAAAAAATCGTCCAAGCTAAAAACACATTCAGGGTAAAAGTGTCGATATCGCAAAAATTGTTTGAAACACATGTATAAAGTGCACAATAAAAACCGGCGAAAAACCAACCAACTGCTACGACATTTTTTTTTTTGTTACATTTAAAACAATACCAATAATCTAAATAATTTTAATATTTGTTAAAATTTTACTCTCTATTTTCTTTAGTTTTAAAAAAAAATTTTTTTGTCGATGAAAAAGAGTCGTTTTCGCCGCGAAATTACTTTAATTATCAAAACTACTTTCAAGTCTTTTGTGTTTATTTTTCTTTTGCATGAAAAAAATTTGCTGAATTTATTTTATTTAAATGTACTTTGGAAGAGGTCTTTGGTATATTTAATAAAAGATTCATGTCTCTGATAATGAAATTTCATAAATTTTCGGGGGCTTTTTTTTTGTGACGGTCGTTTTCGACAGCTTTTTAATTTAATGGTCTAATAATAAATTAGTACAAAATTATGAATCTATTGTGAGAAAAGGGTTTTAAAATGATATTTTCTATGTTATTTTTTCTTTTTTTGTTAAGAAAAATATCCATTTCTATAATATTTGGTAAGTTCTAGACTTCTGTTATGAAATATAATTATTTAAGTCTGCCGAATTTTATATTAATAAAAAAATTTCGAATATTTTATGTTATGTTTTATGTTAAAAATCTAAATTTCAACCTAAATAAACAAAACTATTTTAAAGTCTGTTATGAAGCTTTTACCAGCTTTTATACTAATGAAAATAAAACCAAGAATAAAATCGGCCTATTATTTTTTCTTATAAATATGAGGCTTACTATAAACTTTGCTCTTTTCACTTTCAGGCGTTTTAATTTTATTAAGAGTACCTATTTTTATTTTTTTTTTCCAAAACAAAGATTAAAAACGCCAACAGAAGATTAATAATTTATTTTTAATTTACCGCTGCGACCAGTTCATAATGGATGTGGCGGTCAAATTTAAAAACTTAAAATTTGCTGAATTTTTTTTTATTGAAAATGTGTGTTTTTTAAGTATGTACTTTTCCTTTTTTGACTGTACTCACTTTTAATACTTCCAGTGGAAAATTTGGTCTCGGGTAATAATATTTACTAAATTTATTTATATTTTTAATGAACGGTTTGTGTCTCTTGATAATTCTGTGAGTCAAAGATTTGTGTCTCTGGTAATAAAATTTTAACTTATTAAATAAATATACAGAAATATCATCATTGCCTGTTTAGCTTACATTCAGTGTGAGTGTTTTATTATAGATATAAAATATATTTTTTTACATGTTGGCAAGGTCTCGCCAACATCTTGTGAATTATATTATAGATATACAAAAATGTATACATATTTTATTCAAAAAATGTTGATGAATAGATAGTTAAAAAAAAAAAAATGTTGCATGTGAACTGGATTCGAACAACATGATCTCCACTTTTGAAACCTGTACACTATCCTCTGCACCATACTACACTTACAAATGTTGCTAACAGATTACGAAGATAATAAAAAGCGTGACAGAATGACAAATAAATAAATAAATAAATAAATAAATAAACCGACACCGACGAGTTAATATAAAAGCATATAAAATTAGAGAAAGATAACTATAAGTAACAATAATTATCAATATACAATCAACCGGCAATAATTGATAAAATTAATATAAATAAGTCAAAATTGTTAACCTATTTATAATATATGGAATAAAATATTGAAATAAAAAATAAATTTAGATAAAATATTTTTTAATAAAATAAAATGCAAATAATAATTTCTAAAAAGTTAAAAACAACAACTTGTTTCTTTTGTTTGTTTTGAACTTGTTTTATATTTAGGTTTAATCTAAATAAATAAACAAAATTGTGCCTAGACTTTATATTTATACAACTTTAAATTTTGAATGGTATTATGTACATATTTAGAGTAGAATTGACATATTTAAATTAAAAAAAGAAACCGTCGAAAAAACACTAGCGTAATATCAACATTAAAATAATGTTCATGACCGATCAGAAATTTAAATCATTTAGTTATATTATCACAAAAGAAAAATGCTAATACTCTATTTCCTTAAATTCAAAAACAATACCAAGAAGTTCTTCAAATCAAAATAGTAACAGAGATTTCGTTTAGTACAAACATCAAAAATATCATCATTTAGATTAATTATTAATGTTAGTGCTATTAAATGAGGTACAGACTACGGGTATCTACTAAATATATTCGCGTAAAGTATAGCTATTAGTATTAATTTGTTAAAATTGGTATCAAAGAGCGCAGCCATTGACTTGGTCTCTTTTCACATACGTGAAATGAAATCAAATTTACCGTAGCCTGTAGAGGAGTGTGAGATATTAAAAAACTCGACCGATTTTATATTATTTGGGGTTCCCTATATCTCATTTGTCCCTCATACCTTTTTACCGCGAATAAATAGTTGAACAAATTTAATGGGAATCCTGATTAATTAAGTAAATGGTTTTATAAAACAGTAGATGTGTCGGTTAAGAACAAGGGAGATTGTGTAAAAGATTTTTTTTTGGACTGATTCAATATGCTAAATGTTTAAATCTGAGATCATAGTTGGGGATAGGAATCCTGATTAATTAAAGAAAATAAATGGCTTTATAAGACAGAAGATATATCGGATAAGATCAAGGGAAATTGTGTAAAAGAAAATTTTTTTTTTGGACTGATTCAATAAGCTAAATGTTTAAATCTGAGATCATAGTTGACGTGGCTGATTCAAATCAGGAGTGCTATCAAATTTTTAACGACTTCAGTATTAAGTAGATAATGATACAGTTAGTCAAAGGTTAAGTAGATAGTAAAAATTTAAGATACCCCATTACCTCGAAGAGCTAATAATTTGGCATTAACTAATAATTAATTCAGATTGCTGTACTTGTAACATGCACTAAAAAGATTTAGATCATACTACAGCAAATCACAATCATGAATAAGTTATATATTTACTTATTTTAGTGACACTAGCCACACTACAAAGATAGAAATCGAATAAACGTAGAGGGATATTATAAAAAATAGAGGATCTTGATGATTTTCTTGTGAAAGTTGTTAATGGTTCATCTAAATAGAAACATAAACTTATTTTAAAAAGAATTAACTGAAATAAATCTTACTACGTTTTTTTAGTCTACATGGTGTTTATAATATGAGAAATAAATTTAATTAGATTTCTGATCGTTCATCTTATTTTTTGGAATTCATGTTCATCTGCAGGGATAAAGGATTGTCTTAACCATCTATACAACAATTGACATAGCCCAAGCTAATTGACAACGACATATGAATTGGTAATGTTGAATAGAAGGAAAATTTTTCTTAATTATGCATGAATATTCCAATTTTTAAAAAAGCTGACATTTCATTTTCTTTTCCGAATTTTTTCTACACTTTGTATTTAAAATACAATGAAAATAATAAATGAATGACATAAATAAAGAAATCAACTCGGTAAGAATAACTACTAAAGTGTTGATAAAGACCGCGACTAAACTTACCTTACAGATAGGTTAGAAAAGTTGTCCAAGTCAAAACAAAATTCATTAATGTAATTGGTTTTGTTCTTTATCTTTTTGTAATTGGTTGCAAAAAGATAAAGAACAAAAAGAACAGGCACAACAGCAGAAGTGTAATCTGTTCTGGTGGAACAACAAAACCAGGCAGGAGAATACTACTATCAGAATACCATTCTCAACAATCGACGACCAAAACAACAACAATAAGAGCAACAACGAGGACATCTTTGACAGGAGTAGTAAAAGGACTAAAAATAGTCGAATTAATCGCGGCAGCACAAACATGACTTAGCTAGAACTGTTATTATAAAATCTATTGCAATGCAGAAAAAAGAAATTAAAGATGTTAAGATTATAGAAGAAAATGAAATAAACAAAATAAAAGAACTGACTGTAGGCTAGAAAACAAAAAATAAAAATAAAATAAAGTTACAGAGAAAAGAAAAGAAAATTAAAGAATTTGTTTTGTTACAGTGAAGAACAAAGAAAAATAATAAATAAAAAAATAAATGTAAAACTAAAAATAAAAAAAACTAGGAAGGTATAATTGGTTATTGTCCTTAAAAGTCCATTTTTATTGTATCTTTCCTATTTTGCAACATTTAAACATTTAAACATTTTTATCTTTTTGATTCCTTAAGTTTAAATATTAATAGCACATAGGTACATACATGTTCATGTTAGAATTTTGAATTGAGGAAAATAGTACACCTAAGCTCCCAACAATCTTGTTTTATATTACAATTTTTTTTTTATCATATTATGAATAAAAAAAAAAGAATCAAAAGAAAAAATTTAATATATAAAAGCAAGGTATTATGTAAAACTGTAGTTTTTTAAAAGACACATCTTCAAAAAGGCAATTAGAACATTGGACTACTTTTGAATCATTCATCATTAATTATTCAAATTACTAAATTTACGAAACAAAATTATGAAAAATCTAGACAGACTTCTTTGAATTTTAGGGGCACCCAATATAATTACAAAAAAAAAAAAAAATCCGAAGAAGCTTATATTTATTATTCTTTAATTCCTCCTTCATATATTTGAAGGCTTCAACTATATCTTTCTCCTTTAATATTTCAAGGCTTTAACTATTTGCGTTCCAAAAATATGGAGGAAACAAAATTTTGAAAAATTCCAGGCTCACAATTAAATGGCAAACGGTAAATTTAAAAACTAAATTCCAAAAAATTATAAAACGGAAGAGAATACATGGAAAAGTTCTTGTACAAAATTAATTTTTTAATGACACCTGATCCATGGTTACATGTGAACAGAATATTTTTATTTATTTCATTCTTCTATTTTAAATGGTGTAGAAATTTTGTTAACATACGGACAAACAGATGGACGGACGAATAGAGTAAAACTAATATTTAAATAATTTTTGAAAAATATGCTAAAAAAATTAAAGAAAATAGTTTCATTTTTATTATCCTCGGAAAAAATCTCCAGGGTATATAATATACGAAAATTTATTTTTATATTCAATGTTTCTTTTATATACGAGTACATATTATATATTTTTTTTTTACATATCTTTTGTTTTTACTACTCTCTTGATGATGCTATCTCTATTACACTTAAACATAAAAACATAAGCTTTGTTTTTTTCATATTATTATTATTATTTTATTTAATCATAGTGAGTGACTAAATTAGTAGGCTTTTTTGTCTATTTTATTGTAATTTCTAACTAAACAAAAAAAAAAAAAAACAATAAAAAAAAGGCATAGAATAACACTTTAAAACTACAGATACAAAATATGTTCATAATACATATATATACATACATATGTATTACAAATACAATTGATATAAAGAAAAAAAGCCTTTGCTTATAAATGTTGTCATAAAATAATGCTGGCACTGGAAGAAAGAGAACAAGGATTAATTGCAAAAATATAAAATATAAAAGAAAAAATTATTATCTGTGTGCATGATGCCATTTTGATTTCTGTCAAATTACAATGCTCCTTACTAATACAACAAGCGAATAGAAAGAGATTAAACCAGAGTTAAATTGAAATAAGAAAATTTTAAGATATCGGCAAATGTAGAAATTTATAAAAATCTTAAGTAAGGATTGTTTGGTTTTTTTACTTAAGAAACAACAACATCAAATATTACTAAAGATTTGAGTGAAGTGTTTTTTAATGGTAAATTTTTTGAGAATTTTTAAACTGATCTTTTAATATAGACGTAACTATCTGATCTCTTATAATCTCAATATAGACGTAAGTATCTAAAATTGTTATATATTGTCTTAATTTCTTTGATTGAGAACCACTTTTGGGTTTTAAAGGATAAAATAGATAATTGTTCCTAAAACGTTTGATAATGCATCTTTGATCTTAGCTTGATCCATTCTTATTTTAGAGTAAATGAATTTTAGAGTCAATAAAGCAAATATTAATTTAATGTTTAATTTTTTTTAAATTAAAAAAAAAAAACACAGATTCTTTATTCTTTTCCTACCACTTGGTAAGTTATTTTATATTATTAAAGGAATATGTGCATTCTTTGTTTTTTTCTTCTTTTTTGGAATAAAATAAAAAAAATGTCCTTGAGGTGATTTTAGTATATTTATGTATCATTTATTTATATTACAATACTCTTTTGTAGGTTTCAATAACAAAAAATGATAATAATACCACTGGGAAATATTTAAATCTCTTTTCTACTTTCTATCTCCTTTCTTCTTTCTTTTTTCCTCTATTTTTTTTTCTGGGTCCTTTACTTATTTGTTTGTCTTTTATTTTTTTATTAACTTCTTTTTTTTTATTTATTTATTTCTATCTCATTTTAACTTTCTCGAATATTCTCTATAGAAAGTTATTATCTTTTTCTGTAATAAAAAGATATTTAACTAATATGGAAAAATGCTTGTCAAAAAAAAAAAAAAAATATGAAAAATTATTTAAAAACAAATAAATTAAAAAGGATTTTGTAATTTTTTTTTTTTCCTCTATAGAAATATCAATTTTAAAAACAAATTTTTCCCTTCTTTTTATAAAATATTCGTACGTAGTTTTCAGGGTATAATAAATTTGCTGGTATGTTTGTGACACCTAACAGGAGAGTGAAATCAACACCTAACAGTTGGAACAGTATACTTAATTCTTGTTCAGAATCGAATTCTGAGTCAATTAAACTATATACGTCTATACATTCATCCTCATGATAACTCAAAAAATAAAAGAGCTGGGAAACTTATCTTTGCAAAATTGTTAGTTTCGCTATAAAGCTTCGAAGCAAATTCAAGATTCGAAAAATACCATACAAGTTTTTTTTTATATGAAAATACTTCAGCGATTATTAATGATAGATTTCTAAAATTTTGTGAAAAGAAGACAAGCTTCATCAATAATTTCTGTGAAATTTGGTTGAAATTTGGTTGATAAGCAACAGGTTCGAGTAGCTTTCATGCAACTCCAACATTTACATAAATATACTTCGGTATTTAATTAAGTCGAATGTCTGAAATTTTGTAATTTGTGATTAAATTTTATGCTAATAGCATGAATTATGTTCGTAAGACTATCCTAGAGTTGACACAGTAAACCATACACTTTCACTCGATTTATTAAGTATTTGTTTTTTCTCATATTATTTTTCAATAATATTTTTTTGATTTACATTCCAACATTCCACGTGCTATTTTAAGATTTAAATATTAATAAGAATTTTACATATTTGTTTAATTTTAAAAGTAAAAGGTTGAGTGTTTGACTTTAAAAAGAAATATTATCATTGATTTAAAAATAGAAAACTGAAAACTCTTTTTTAACTTTAGTAATTATATAAATAAAAAGAAAGAATGATCTAAAATATATAACAACACTGCTTTATTATATATAATATCAACTTGGTATTCATTGGCTTTTGAATATTCTTGAACCTTTTTCTCTATCTATAAGATATAACTTTAAAATCGGCTCTCCTTAGAATGTGGTCATAATAGAAGTATTATTTATTTGAATATCAAATAATCGACAACCTCACACACATTTGAATTTTTGACTCATCTATCTAGAATGATAAGATTCTTCATTGTTATAGATACAGTAGACAAACAAATTTGAATTTCTGATAAATAGTACTTTGAATCAAAGTCTCCTCGGATCCCGAATAATTTTCTGATATTATAAATGAAAAAAGAAAATCTAAATTTTGATTATATAATTCATTTCAGCGTATACAAACAAAAAAATAAATATAGGCAGAGAAAATTTTTGTTTGTCTTTTAGAAAATTTTAAAATTCAAACCTACGCATGATAAAAATTCAGGTTATCAGCAATAGAAATGAGGTTCTATAACTTCTATGAATAAAGAATAATTTTGTTAAGAAGTTCAGTATAATAGAATGAAAATAGATAAATTTTAAATAATATTTCCTTATTAAGGACGTTATTAAATTCTTAGACTTGAAATTAAATTATGAAAAAGGAAAATCTCATAAATATCTTAATTTAGATTTAGTATACATTATGTCTGTTTTCAAATATAACTCGTACATTAAATTGTTAATTAAATTTAAAAATACAAAGATGTTTTCCTATAAATATTGAGCATAGGGGCGTCGGTGGCCTAGTGGGTAAGAGCGTATAAAATACGCTGTAAACTCCGAGGGAGTATGGGTTCGAATCCCACACACGTCGTAGGAGTTATTCTCCATTACGACATTTACAGCCACGCCTGTAAAGGAAAAGCTGTTTAATTTCCTGTTCACATTTATGTGGCAGAGAAATGTACTAAAAAAAAAAATATTGAGCATAAAAAATAATTTTAAATATTAAGGCATTACAAAAATCTTTTCTTTTTTTTTTATGTATAAAATGAAAAGCAAAAATATGAAATTAAAACAAATCTAAAGTGCAATTCAATACTTTGACTACTTAGTATCGGGGTCATTGTACAGTTCATTGAATAAAGTCAATTTAGTTCACTTGAACAAAAAAAAAAAAAAACGAAAATACGTAAAATTCATTTTTGCAACAGTAAACATAATTTTCATTCGCATATTAAAAACAAAGTGAATTTAAAAGTGAACTTTTGCATATTCCCCCGTTGATTGCAATATATGGAAATAAATTAAGAAGAGAATGTAGGGTAAAAGGTAAGTAAGAGGCATACAAAGCAGATATATTTAAATTATTTATGAATAATTTACAAAAGAACTAAAGTTATCAATGAAGTTGAAATTATTTTTAAAAGGTATTGAACTGCAAATAATGTGCAAAAAAAAAAGAAAAAAAGTGAAATAAAAATAAATATCTACTTTACAGTCTTACAGATTGTAGCTATATGTATACTTATTTAATATATTTTGTGAGAGTTCATATCTAAATAAATATTTAAAATTTGAAAAATTCAAGCATAAAAAATCAGTGTTCAGGAATAGTGTCCCAACCAATAAGATCAAATCAGCATTATTTTCTTTTTAAAGCGATAATAGAGACAATATCACAATTTTTTAAAAATGCTGTCTTATTACCATTTCGAAGGACAAAAACAGTTACAATGGCCTTACTTACATATATTTCGTTATATATTTAGAACATGTTATTTGAATCTTGAACCTTTGACCCAGAATCATTCTTTGTTATTTTTCGAAAAAAACATTTAACAGCAAACATTTTGAAAAAACCGATATATCTAATTTTCAGAAAGTCTTGAAATAAGTAGAAGAGATAATTCTAAATGCCTTGTTGATAAAACATATATTTAAGTAACTTAATTTGGAGGGATTTTATGATTCGTTGTAATTGGTTGGTTTTTTCCAGAATATTTATATATCTATACGTATATATATCTTTCTGAGAGATTCTGATTATTAGATATAGTTGGTTATAAAATCATCAATCAGGTTTTCAATAATTTATTAAAGGGAAGCTTGTAGTCTTCATAACCTTCCTCCACTATTTTAAGAATATAATTTTATCAAAGTAACAGTTTGTTTTCTAAATTTTTCAATCTGTTTTATATCTCGCAGATACTAAAAGTAAAATATTAATTATTTTTAATCTGTTTTTACATCTTGCAGTTAATTTTATTAAAATTTTATATAAAGCATTACGGCGGATAAAAATTTAGTTGGTGTTGTCTAGGTACTCTAACACTATAAGTTATGTACTGGGAGCCCAATACTGTTTGGATGGATAAAATACTCCAAATTTAACTTCATTTTGAATAGAAATAGAATTCTATTCAAAATTATAATAGAATTCACTATTGGGAATTGCAATATGTTGAATTACAAAGAAAACATTTTTTTAATAGTAAAAATAAAATTAGACTTTAATGCCAGTAATAATTTACGTATTTAATAAAATCTCGACTTTGATTTTTTTTTGCCCTGACGGAAAAATTAAATTAAGGCAATTCAAAAATAAAGCCTTATTTCATGGAGCATTTTTTCAGGTCACTCAAATATCTTAAGATTGAAATATATAATATTTTAAAATATTTTTTAAAAACTACTTATTTTATATCTTCTCAAATGACTATAATAATTATTTTAATTTACAATTTAATCCTTATTTAATATTTCCTAAATTTCATAAATTTCCACAAGCTCTACAAGTTCAATGATAAATGTAAAATATTCATATATGTTTCATTTATAATTTCTTCCTAATCATTATTCCATAAATTGTAAATATTTAAATCCTGTAATTATTTACTACAGTTTATTTGAATTAAAGAACAGAAAATATTTAAGATTTAAAAAATTTTAGATAGCAAATTATATACATTACATACTTATAGGAGTATATAATATACTTAATAATAAGACATTAAAAAGGCCAAAAAAAACTTTAACCATGTAAAAACAATGAAAATAAATAAAACAATTTATATCCATATCCCAAGCCAACCTAACCTAACCTAAAGTTTAGTTTAAAAGTAGGTTTAGCTTTGATAAGCTAAAATCCAACACTATTCGGAAAAATAAGATGCAATTCCACAGAGTATCTTTTAAAATTTTCCGCCGTCCATCGTAAAAAACAGCTTTTAAGTAAATATAGAATTTATTCATAATCATTCTAAATTTTTGCTTGGTTCTACAATCTTCTAAATAAAAAAAAACTAAGTCTAGTTATCTCGCCTCATTTTCGGCTGTAACAGACTGTAATTCATTTATAAAACCCTAACTTTTACAAAGCAAGTAATTACCTAAATAAACTAAACTTATTTTGAAAAATTGGCTATTGCGACTAAAAGAACAAGAGGATTGATTTGATTGATGATATTTAAGATGATCAATTTAACAAAACAACATATGGAAAATAATAAAAAATACAAAGAAACAATTTCTTTTTGGTGGATTATAAAGAATTTTAAGGAATTCTATAATGGATACATATTCCATAAAAGAATCGGTCAAAATTATACAATTTTATTATGAACTATTGTCTGCGTTGTAGACAAGAATATACCGAGTGCATTCTAATCTTCCATTCTAGTGTTTTTAATTTTAATGTTTCAGGTACGTTATACCGAACCATAATAGAAAAATTTTTACATCAAGCAGTATTGAATAACTCTAATATATGGTTCCCGCACAGAATAGAGGCATATCACACATCGCGAAAGTGACAATAGACAATTTTCAAAAATTTCTCTGTGATCGGATATGATTTCGAAAAATTTAAAAATTAAAAATTCATTTAGTCTTCCCGTTTTCCCAATTTAACGCTGACTGAATTCTTTTTGTAGGAGTACTTAAAAGGGCGGATTCACCTGAATTAACCCCAGCTGAAGTCAAATATTTGTGAAAAAATATCAAATTTGAAGAAGGAAACATTGCGTGCCGTAATACAAAATAGATTGAAAAGTTTAATTAAGTAGCAACAAGAAAATAGAGGTCATTGAAATGATATTATTTTCCACACAAAGATAACAAATAATTAAAAAAATTATGCAGTCATGTAAAAAAAAAAAAATCAAATAAAATAAATTACAAAAGTTATATTTATTTTACATCAGCCAATCCAAGTTGGCCTACCCTGTATAAAAAGAGAAAAACAAATTAATATTTATAGTTAGTCACAGTAAAACAAAAAAAAAACAAATAATTTATCAAAACTGAGTAAAAAATATACTATCTAGACTATACTATCTATATTTACTTTTTAAATGTCATGATGTTTATTAAATTTTCTAATATTCTTCTAATAAATATACGTATATCTGTCACTAGATTATATTTTTAAAAATAAAAGTTTTTTTTTTTATATAACAATGACAAAAGAATTGATATATAAATAAATTCTTTATGTAAAGACAGGGCTTTAATTTGATTCATTTTTAGACAAAAAAAAAAAAACAACCCAAGTAATAAAAATTCTACTAAAAATAACTTCCTTTTAAAAGTAAATTATTTTTCATTTTATTTATGCCTTTAAAGGATTTCATTTCCTTACTTTATTTACTTTTATTTATTTTTCATATGTATATATATATATATATAGAGTATATGTATAGAGTATAGCTATATATATTGTATACATATATATGTATATTAATAATATGTTTTATGAATAAATGATAGCTACAGAATCCGAAATTTTACTTTATTCATAGATTAATGAATATGTTATATAACAGCTAATAGTAATAGGGTTATCGTTCTTCTCTAAGTTCTAGATAATTTACTACATTAATAAATTGAAAAAAAAAATATATTAAAAGAAAGGAAGGGTAATCTTCGGTAAATCTTATTTATTTATTATATTAAATGGAATTGTTCTTAAATTCGCTAACTAGGGCTAGTTATTTAGAGACACAACTAACAGTTGGGTGTAGATATATTTAAGTTGTTGCCAACACCCAGTAAGTAGAATAAAAAATTTCACTTAAAAAATATGTAAAATTTAACTAAAGATTATTATTATCTAAAATCTCAAATCATTGTGAAGTTTCCATATTTTTCTACCATGTAACATTTTCTATAAGTCTTACCGTTTCTCAGATATAAGTTAAAATTTAAAATATTTTTTATACAAAAATGGTTATTTCTTACAAAAAGTTTGTTTGATTAAAAATTATTAATTTTGCTAAAAAATATTATATACAAAACAAAGTTCTCTAAAAAATTTTTTTTTTTAGTTAACTGCTCTGCCAGGTAAATGTGACAAGGAAATTACACTTAAAGGATTACACTTAATTTTCCTAGAAAATATTAAATATAAAATAAAGTTTTCTAATAATTTTTTTTTTTTTAGTTAACTGTTCTACCACGTAAATGTAACAAGAAAACTACCCAACCTTTCATTTCCAGGTATAACTGTGAATATCATAAGAGGGAATTATTCTTACGACGTGTGTGGATTGCGAACACACACTTTTTCGGTGTTTAAACTCTTCCCCACTAGACCACTGAGATCCCGTCTTCCAAAATTAAAATTATCAAAAAAAAATTATTTATTTTATAAAATTTAAAAAAGAAAATAATTATATATATATTTAATATATTTAAAAATTTTGGCTTGTATCTGAAAAACTGCAAGACTTACTTGATTACAAAATTATGGTAGCGTCTCAAGGAATCTAAATTTAGCTTAATAACAATACTTTAATAGGGCAGTTTTGAAAGAAAATCTGTTACTTTAAAAAGAATAGATAAAAATGTTCGTATGTTTTTAGCTCTAATTTAATAAGAAGTAATTACCCCAGAATAATAAATTTTAAAATAATAAATTCTTCAGCAGAACAATAAAATTTCAAACAAAAGTAAATTAGATTCTGTATTCTGATTCTGATTCTGTAGACTTGTACAGTATGGGAATTACTTGGTAATTAATAATATAAAGCAAAAAACATAAAAATACCAATGTCTCAAAAACAATTGATAATAGACCCCCCTGCAATACAATTTTTTTTAAGGTTTTGTTTCAGAAAATCACCTTCTAAAATAATTACACTCTTATGCGGAGCACTCTGTATATATAATAATTTTTTCTTAAAAATTTTTAAATTTATCAAAACGGAAATAAATACATATGGCAACCTTAATTTTATTTCTATATCGTTATCTTTGCAAATATTTATTTGCAAAATTATTTTAAAAAAAAAATAAACGAAAGCAATAATAAACAGATATTCATGAAATTTTATGGAAAATTTTATATTTAAATGAAGAAAAATAATACATAAAGGATGTTGTTTGTCTGAATCCTGTAAACATTTTCTTATTCTTTTTAATTTTATATAGGAAAAATGTAAAAATAAATAATGCATTGTTCGGTATCACTTTATTACCTTTTTGTTGTGGTTTTTTTAGAAAAAAAATTTTCAAAATTTGAATATGTATGCATGTATGAAATCATATTTTTTTTTATTAAAAAATGATTTCAATTTTATTTTTTATAATAAAATTTTGATTATATTCTAAAAAATTTAAAATTGGTTATAAATTAAATATGTATATATAATGCTAAATTAAATGTAGCTGAGTCTTGGCAATGTTGTTAAAAATAGTGATTTGAACTTTTGTTTATTCTGTATGTAGTAAGTAATAAGTTACATTTTGCTTGTGATAACAGTACCAACTGCGTCAAATCTAGACTAGAAAAAGTTAGAAAACAATAAATTTTAATGGCTCAAAAATGTATCAAATGTACCTAATGGAAAAGCATATTTTAAACAAAAAGATAAAAGTTTCGGATAAAAATTTATTTGAGGCCATGTAAAAACTGCAGGAATATTTAACTTCAAAATATTAATACGTAAAAAAATTAAATTTGTATTTTTGAGTTATTAGCCTGAATTAAGAAGAATGTAAATTTAGCTATCATTATAGCCGTTTCTAAGATTTGTTGTCTGTAGACATCAAATATCAGAAATTTTATCTAAATTGACTAACAAAGTAATTGATTATAAAAAATTATATTGTAACTATTTGGTTTGGTCCCTGATACGAGTAGTAAAATTGTAAGAATAATAGACAGATTTATGGCTTTAATATAGACTCACTCCTCAATACAAAGTTTCCGCACTCTTACCCTATCCTTTCCTATCTCCTAGCCAATACTCTCTAGCCAATATAAGCTGTGCTTCTGGTTAAGAGTTCATCTGATTACATCGGCCAAAGAGAGAGGTTGCTTTAGTCAATCGGAATCTTGGATTCTTTGAGGAATCCTTATTTAGGATCAAAAAAATTTGTTTTTTGTTTGATATTTTGAAAATACAAATGAAAAATGGGTTGAGTTTTTTTTTTATAAAGTATTCATTTTTAAATACCCAGTAAATGTGATTTAAATTTCTAAAAGAAAATTTGTTAGTCAATAAAATGTAGTTTAGGCTTCAATATTTTTTGTTAAATTTAAGTTAAACTCAACTCATTAATACATATGAAAAACTATTTGATGATAAACACAAAAAAAACATCTTCTAATCATTTATTTTTTAACATAAAAATTTAGTTTCAATTGTTTCAGCACTTTTTGCGGCTAAAATTAATTACTATAATTTTTTTTCTACCATTAAAATTCGAAGTCAAGCTATAATTCCTTTGGTAACCATTAAAAACAATTTTTTATAAAAAATATTGTTGTGTCTTTTTTTTTACACTTGTTTTTTTTCCATATTAATCTTTTCTCAAAATCAGGTTAATTGCACTTCATTTTTTTTATTTTTCTATTTTCGATTTAATTTTTTTTTTCTCATTTAGTGTAAAATTAAAATGGATTTTAGTATAATTTCAATAACAATTTCTGTAATATCTGAAAGCTTCTATCTTCGAGCGGTACAAATTTTTGTGAAGATTATTTTTTTTTATCAAGGAAGTGGTGAACCCAAATATCTACAAATTCATTTGCGCAATAAGATATAATATCAGTTATATTATCGATTATTTTTTTTAGTTATTGCTTATATACAATGACTTAATAATAAATTATTTAAATCAGGAACGCTTTAAAAACTATTTTAAATGTTATCTTCTTTCAAAAGACAATTAAAACAGTTTAGTCTATTCCGTAACTTGAACCAATATTAATAATTTTTCTTAAAATTTTAAATTCGTTTGTTATATGCGCACGTCATGTTTATGGAATCTTATGCCAGCACATGTCTTCCCAAAAGTTAGTTATTCATATGTGTACGTTCTTCTTTCAAAGTAACTTTCTAAATTTATCCCTTCATCCTCCATAATCGTAATTATGCCAAACCTAATAAATTTCCCGAGTTATCTTTTCCATATCCTTATCTTTAAAACGAAACTGTATATTATGTTATGTATTAAAGGATCCATCCTAAAGTTTTGTCTTAAAGGGGATGGTTTTGATTAGTTAAAGTACAACACAACCCAGAGTAACGTGGTGTAGTTCATTTGACTGATTTTCGATGTTTGCCACGGCGGGGGGAAATAAAGCCTAGAGCAATAAAGCCTAATAGGCCTTATTTCACTTTCGAATGAAAAATTTCGAAATTTCGCGATTTAGACTTTTTTTCTCATTCCAAAGTGAAATAAGACGTAATTATTTTTTTAAAATAATGGAATTAAAGGTTAATTGTAATTTATTATTCCACACTTTTTAATGTAATAATTTTGTCGAACTTAGTTCAGTTATTAGAGTTGGTTAAAAAATCTGGATTGCATCTTTTTCGGAAAAATGAATATACGTAAGTATGCGGTACTCTAAAACAGAAGGGATTTTATAGTTGGTTACAAAATCAGGATTACAGCTTTTTCTAGAATATTTATAAATAATTTGGAAAAAGCTGATTTAACTCTGATTTTGAAGCCAACTCTAAAATCTCTCCTAATTACAAAGAATTTTTGAAATCATGGGGGAAAAAAATAATTTTTCAGCTTTCCATACAAAAGTATTAAATTTTGACTGTTCTTTCTGAAATATAATAATAAATTTTGTGAAAATTTAGACATTTTTATGAAAAAGAAAAAAAAAATTGTTTTGAAGGAATAAGGGCCGCTATCCCCGCGCCGGTTCGCCCGCGCCCACGTTCCCGGCGCCGTTGTTGTGCACGGGCGCGGTAGCAGAGATAACAGTTCCAATCCCTTCAAAGGAAGTGTGAAGGGAGTTGTGAAGGGATCGGCTAAGAGAAAAGGCAAAGAGTGGCTCGAAAGACAGGGCTGACCAGAATATAGAAATTTGTTTGAAACCTGTTAAAAATATTTAGATTTTACAGTCAGCTACAAATTTGTAATTGGAATAATATAATAATAATATAATATTTCTAAAGTGAAATAAGGCCTATAGGCTTTAATTCTCTTTGAAATAAGAAATAAGACCTACCGCGAAATTTTACGAAATAGGCCTTATTTCTCAACTCAAATGTGAAATAAGGCCTATTAGGTCTTATTGCTCTAGGCTTTATTTCCCCCCGCCTCATATCTAATAAATTAAGAAAAACTGTAAAAACATGTAAAAATAGCGAATTTTCAATTTTATACCATTAAACAGGAGGAAGTACAAAAAATTTATTGTGAGCTAACATTAATGCTAATTCTAAAAGATCTTTTTCCTCTCTATAAAATTACAAAAAAGTCCTGTCGTTTGGTATTTTTAGTTTGAGAACATGTTATGTGTAACCTGATATATACACATTTGAAAATAGGGCTTTTTACGTTTTTGAGTGTGCTCAAGCTCCGTAATAGGTTCTGCCACATAATAAAGTTGTTGAACCTATATCCAGAATTAAAATTTAATTATTCTACCTTAAACAGTTTAACATGTTTTGTTAACAGATGGACGAGTCGGCTGAAAAAATTGAAACTAATGAAAAATGTGCTAAAAAGGTCTATACCACATTATTTAATTGTAAAAATTATTAACGATTTTTCTTTTATTTGAAAATAATTTCGTAATAATTACAAAATGAATGAGTGATCTCTTGAGTGTATTTATGAGTTTTTATGAGTGTTTTATTTTCCAAACTTTTTCCAAACTTTTTTCTTTCAAATAAAATTTTTAAATTATTTTGAATTACTTCTATATAATACGTAATAAAAAATAATGATTATATAAAATGATATTGAAAATGAAAAGTAGAAAATTAAAAAAATATAAAAATAAAAGTTTTTTTGTTTTTTTTTTTAGTAATTTAAAAAAATGATCTATTAAAAAAAGTGAAAGTAATGAGTAAAAACTTTAAGATGTGAAAAATAAATAAAATTTATTTTATGGAATTAATATAAAAGTGAAATTAAAATTAAGCTATTTAAAATAACTATTTACCTACAACAAAAGGTACCTAAAATTTATATTGTTTTCATATAAACATTTTTTTCTTAATAAGTCAAAATTTTAAATCCATGAAATTTGGGAAATTTCAGTTAAATTAGATTTAATTAAAGACGTCTACAATAGAAAGAATCAAACTTAGAAAAAGAACAAGCAAAAATCAAATAATATTAAAATTAAACTTGACTAAACAAAAATTAAAGCCATTAGTTTATTTATTTGACTCATGGCGCAGTGGTTAAGTCGCCAACCTTTCAATCGAAGGGTCTTGTGTTCACACGCCGGTCAGGTCATAAATAAAAAATATGTAGTACTTTTATATCGTAATAATGTATATCGTATAATTAATAGTAGTAATAATAACATTAATAATATTAATAATAATAACAATAATAGTAATAATAATAGCTGCTACAGTAGAGCCATCTTTGGTTATATCATGCAAGTAAAGTGTTATATACTGCTGCACGTTGTAATCCACTGATGGCGCTGACTCTGTAGTAAAATAATAATAATATTAATAAGAATATTAATACCAATAATAACAGCCGATACAGTGACAGTGGGGGTTGCCTTCAATAATTACCTCATGTAGTAATATATATACTACTACTATACTACTACATGTTGTAACTGTTGTGACGGCTTTAGTCACTGTTAGCAAAAATAATAATAATAGGCGGATTCATTGTTTCCTTACAGTCCCACTCCTAATTCAATGTTTCCGTATCCATTTTCCTATCCTTTCCTATCCCTAGCCAATATACTGCGTTCGCAGGTAAGGGTTTCATCCCACTATATTGGCTAAAGGGGGAGGTGGGTTTAGTCAGTAAGAATCTGACACTACCAAGGGGAAATTCTTGGTGTCTTTGGAAGATTCCCACCTCCCTTAGGGGAAAAAAAAAAAAAAAAGTTAAAAAAGTTTAGTTCAGATAGTTTTATATTATAATGAAAAGTGTTGGATTTCAAAAAATAAATATATTAACTGCCATATTACATTTTTCTCATTTCTTTTTCTCTCCTCATTTTCCATTTTTATGAGTGGCATAGGACATCCACTAAATTCCTTATTAATCACATTTAAGTAAGTTTAATTTCTTCATCATTATTTTCATTAAGCGGTTAGTTACATAGCTGTACCTATTTCATAAGATTATGAAACAGAAATATGTGATATATTTATGCGCCATCTATTATCTTGAACAAGAATTATTTTTGTTGTATTTATTTTATTTTACGATATAAACTATTATAATATAAATTATTAATTTTTGATATTATCTGACCGAAGTTCGAACCTAAAACCATTCAATTGAAAAACCGGAGACTTAACCAATATAATCAGTTCCAATTCTTTTTAGTTCTTCAACTTGAACCAACCAACTATAACCAAATCTTTAAAAAATCGTAAATCTTAATTTCAAATATAAAGAAAAACTTGGAATGTTTTAGACGAACTATAAAATATATTTTTAAACTAGGTAATGTACAATTACAATTTACGTAGTGACGAATGTACAATCTATAATGATACGGTTTTAATTTAAGTTTTAAGACACATTTTTTTTCAAAATTCTTTTAATAATCAATTTTCAAACTATTTTTTTATTATTTTGAAATCAATTTTTATTCCCTAATATGTACTTCCGTTCACCAAACAGTACATTATTATTAAAGGACATAATAACGAATTGTTTAGGGAGAGGAGGTTGTATTTACTATTTAATGGGTTACACAGACTCATATAAGACTCGTGCTCGTTTCAATCTTCTATAGTATATCTTATGACAATTTGCACCTACTTCAGTACCTACCTAAGTTCGCACTTATATAAGTTCGGACCTACCTCAGTTCGCGCCTACCTAAGTTGACAATTTGCAACTATATAAGTTCCTTCTTTTGAAATGTGTTATTAGAAATTAAAAAACCAAAAATCATTTGAAAGTAGAAGTAAAGGTTATACTTCTTAAAAAAAAAAATTGTAGTATCATTAAAAGAGAAGAAGACAATACAATTTAAATTTAAACATTAATGCTTACAAAATATTTAATGGAAAAAATTATTTAACATCCGTAATTTTGCCATAACATAAAAATAATTTTTTTTTTTTGTTTCAAAATGGGAAGAATAGAATGGTAATAATAAAAAACTTAATTAAAATCATTAAAAATCATTAAAAGCAAATTTTTCTAGATAAATTTCAATTTCAAGGTCATTAATTGATAGTTTCTATTAATTTTATCTTATAGATTATAGATTTACTTGGTATGGTATGTCTTGTTATTTCTTATTAAATCTCATATTTTTTTCTTAATGATTATTCGAAGATTGCCAGTCATCTTCTTAAAATTTAAAACAACGTAATTTTCTTATTTTATGTATGTTACGTTGTTTATTAACTATTTTGTTTTATTAATAAATAATTTAACTTTATTCAAGATAATTTTTTTATTATTATTTATGAAGAAATGAAAGAAAAACCAAAGTAGTTAAACAAAAGTAAATTAAAAAAAAAAAAAAAAACTTCCTCAATTAACATACCGTGTTTTTTATGTTGCCATTTCGCAAAATTTTATTGTAAATATGATTGATGTATTACTGAACTCTTGAAGTGATGACTTTGAGAAACAAATGATTTTTTTTTGTTTGTGACAGTAGTTTTGGTCATTATTAGATTTTTATAAGATTATAATTTGAATCGAATTCAGAATACCTCGAATATTTTTAAAATTAATTGTTTTTTTTATAAAATTTCTCAAGAATTTCTTTTTTTAATTAATATACTGGGGCCTCGGTGGCCTAGTGGGTGAGAGCGTATGAAATACGTTGTAAACACCGAGGAAGTATTGGTTCGAATGCGTTAACACGTCGTAAGAATATTTCCCCCTTACAAACATTTACAGCCACGCCTGAAAAGGAAAGGCTGTGTAATTTCCTGTTCACATTTATGTGGCAGAGAAATGTACTAAAAAAAAAAAAAGAAAAGAAAATTAATATACTTATTACACTATATTTAAAATTGTTCCTCTTTGTGTATAATTTAAATGGGTATACGGAACACTTGGCAACTTTGATTTAGCAAGTGAATATTTGATCAGTGTACATTTTCAAAAAAAAATAAATACTTAACATTTAAGAAAACACTTAACAAAAAGACATTTAGCAAAATTGACTATTAACATTCGAACCTTTCCTGCTGTTAAGTGCCTACATAAATAAAAGTTGTCAGATGTCCAAAAAATAAGAGAACTAAAAATAATAACAATTATTTCTACAGTGTTTTTTTTCATTATTTTTACAAAATTCACATCTGACAACAAAATTTTTAAAAATGAAATTATTTAGCAATTTAAAAATAAACAAGGTAGAATGTAAACCAACGGGTTTTAAAAGCGCACATTTCCAAAACTCAATATAAACTGTTTAGAAGTGTGACTTACACAAAAATTTGAAAATTTCATATAAGAAAAAATGTGAAAATAGAACATTTTTGAAATTTTGAGGGGCTATAAGTCCGGAATCCTATATAACTAAGAAAAGCCGTTAACACACGTAAAAATATATTATTGAAGCTTTAATTTTTATATCTTGCCGAAGTAAAATTTGTACAGGTGCCTAAGTTACAGGTGTCTAAAAATAGCAAATTTTCAATTTTTGAGGCGTAATAACTCTTAAAAAGGGGGTGTTACCAAAAAATTTTCTGAGGAAACTTATACTAATTCTAAAAGTTCTTTCTTGTCTCAAAATTTCAGGTTCCTATCTAAAGGGGTGCCGGAGTTATGAAAAAAGAAATTTCATGTAAAATGTGGTTTTCATATAACGGTAAATTTAAATAGTAAATTACAAAATATTGTATAATTTTGATATTGTTTTATATAGATAATAAAATTTTCGATCTTCTGGCGGTTTTAGATTGCAAAATTATTACGCAGAGCCCGAGATATATACATCTGAAAATGGGGCTTTTTTGCAATTTTGAAGAGCGGCAACTTTGGAACCCTTTACAATTAAAATAAACCTTTAACACACGTAAAAATGTATTATTGTAGCTTTAATTTTTATATCTTGTAGAAGTAAAATGTGTACAGGTTCTTAAGTTACAGGTGTTTAAAAATAGCAAATTTTCAATTTTTAAGCCCTAATAGCTCATAAACAGGGGGTGGTCCGAAAAAATTTTCTGAGAAAACTTATACTAATTGTAAAAGTTCTTTCTTGCCTCAAAATTTCAAGCTTCTATCTAGAAGCGTGTCGGAGTTATGAAAGTAGAAAAATCATACAAAATTTGGTTTTCACATAACGGTAAATTTAAATACTAAATTTAAAAAAATTGTATAATTTTCATATTAATTTACAAAGATAAAAGAAATATCTGTCGAATGACGTTTTCAGATTGAAAAAATCTTAAGCAGAACATAAGATATATGCATTTAAAAATAGGGCTTTTTCAAAGTTTGAGGGGCTGTAGCTCCGTAATGGGGGGGGCTACATGAAAAAGTTGTTCCACAAAATTATTTTTTTTATGAGACCTACCTATGGTTAAAATTTTTTTTCTCTATCTTTAACGGTGTAGAAGTTTTGTAAACAGACGGACGGACGGACGGACGGACGGACAGAGTGAAACTAATAAGCACATTTTTTCAAAATTTTTTTGGAAATGTGCTAAAAATCGAAAAAAATTTCTGTTAGGAACTAAAGACGAAATGTTAAATGTTAAAATTCTGATGTTGATTCTATGATTTTACTTGATTTGTACATTTTCGATATTAATGAACACGGTCATGCAGTAAACGCAGAGCCATGCAGCTAATAAAAGAGATAATAAAATTATAGAGTTGAAAATTAAATTGTTGTTAAGTGTCCCTGTTGTTAAATTTGTTATATGTCCTTTTGCTAATTGTCTAATTTACTAAATGTTGTTTTGTTAAGTGTTATTTTTTGCGAAATGTGCACTGATCAAATGTCCAGTTGCCAAGATATAATTCACAACTAACGGTATAATTCTTATGCCGTTCCGGAGCCCTATTGTACCGAACACTTATCACTTATTACTTTTTATTTATCACTTATTACTTTTCATTATGCAACTTATAGTTTAAACAATATAGTTTCTGTTCAATAAGATAAAGATTTGTTAAATTTTTGTTGCACCAAAAACTAATTATAATAAGTTATAATTTATCAATAGCAAAATGAAAAGTTTTTTGGCATGATCAAATTTTTTTATAACTTTGTTACTTTTAATAACTTTTATTAATCAGTTTTCAATAAAATTTTTTATAACTTAACTTATTTGCAAAGAAAAAAATTCTCTTATCATGTTTCTTGTCAAACTATTTTTGATTTTACTAAATCATGAATAAATAATTTTTATTTTAGAACACCAAGAGTCGGACACTTTGTATAAGCCTCCTATTTTTAGTCGTTCATAAATAATATGAATTGTGTCTATTTTCATGCTTTAGAAATTTTAGAGTTTTTTTTACCTATAATTTAATTTTTTTATTTCAAAGTAAATAATTTAGAAAAAAAATATAGAGTTTTGAACCTTATTAAAGCAGCTGTCTAAACCATCAGACATTAGTCTAGAGTTCCCCGTTCTGGAACTATAAACTCAAATACTATTAACAAACAATCAGTTAAAACTCAGTTATTTGAAAATAATTATATTAACATAAGAGTCTTTTAGCGGTTTCTTTTCTCTTTCCCTGCAGTTTGAGTATTCTATCAGTTTTCTAGCTCAAATAAACTTTGTAAGTTGTGATAGGACAAAAAGTTATTTATGTTTTCTGAAAAAAAATTTTTATATAACCTCTATGTGGCGGGTACCCTATTTGAAGAAAAATTATCGACAGCAGAACATCCTGTATTTTGATTTGTAAAAAATATAATGCTTATTATGACAAAAAATATCACATATCACATATAAAAAATATAATGCTTATTATGACAAAAAATATCACATATAAACATACATAAACATACAAACAATATAATAACAACAACAAATATTATAATAACAAATATCATTACAAAACATATCATAATGTTGACAACAAACATCATACTAAAAGAATTAAACAACATGATATTATGGTATATATAACAGTGTGTACATACGGTACGGATTGGCCCTGTTTACACTTGTTAACATTTCTGTATGCAATGATGTATTCATTCTTGTATTTAAAATGTAGTGCAAAACTTTCGCGTTTACATTAAGTTGTATTTTGCTGTTGCAACTTTATATGTGTGCGTTAATATTATAACTTACTTTTTTAACCTGATAAAATTTTTTATTGTTGTTTTACAAGTATTGATGACTTGCAACAGTTAAAGCAGCTAAATTTTGGTTAACAAAAATAAAGGTTTTCGGAATTTCACTTATTTTCATACTTTTTTTCCTTCTAATTTTTTTTTTTTTTGGGAGAAGCGAGGAAGTGGGAAAAAAAAAGAAACAGTTGCAACTGAATAATGCAACCAGTGTAAACAGGCGGATTATCATTTTTAAGAATTTGCACTATTGTTACATATTATTCAGCTAATTATCATAAATTACATAGGTAGTAAAAAATTAAAAAAGATAATACACAAATCTACGTACAGACATTTTTATTTAACTATAATTGAACATAATATTCCAAAAATTAGTGTTGGTGAAATAGAGCCCAGCTAATCTGTATTACACCATAGCTTGACAAATAATAAATTTTTCTTTAATATTTTACAACCGAAAAGAGAAATTCCAATAATTAAAATTTGCAAAAGCTTTTCATTTAATAAAACTGAAAAAAAAAGATATTTAAATAGGATCAAAAACTAACACAATTACGTACATTTCAGTTTATAATGTCTATTTGTCGAAATTAATGTCCAACGTTGAAAATAATGTAAAATATATAACAAGTGAAGCATCAAGTGAAAACCCAAAATTACAGGATGTCAAAATATCATTTATTTACATCTACATTTAACTTTAGTTTAATGAAGGATGGGAAAATTAAAATTTAATAAAGTTTTTTACGATGTAATGGGAGCGCGTCATAAGTTTGTATTTCATTTGCCTAAAATATCATTTGATTGTATTATCATTTGACTGGATTTAAATGAGTTCTTTGTGTTGAAATGTCTATAAAAATCTAAAAGATATGTTATATTTTAATAGAAAATCAGGGTTATACATTTTTTTCAGAATATAAATACATGTGTATATGAGAGATTCTGAAATAAAGGGATTTACTTATATAGGGAGATTTGGGTACAAAATCGGAGTTTCAATAATTTGTTTAATGGAGGTTTTTGGGGCAGCAACTCCCATTATTTTAAACATTTTGTTGTTGAAATATGTATGTAAAACAATAATTAAGATAATGTTTGATTCAAAATCAGAGTTTCAATAATTCGTTTCAAAAATAATGATAGTACAGACAAGAGAAAATACGTGGATAAATGACAACAAATCAAATAAAATATAGCCTTCTGATACTATAACCATATAAAAATATTTATAAATAAATATAATTTCTATATATAATAAATTTTTTAAAATATTCATAATATAATAATTTAAAAATAATAGGGAAGTTATTAAAAACTATTATTGTTATTACACTCATTCATAAAAAGAAAAAACAATCCACCTTATTAACAATAATTTTCATCTTTTTAAAAAGTATTAAGTTCTCAATTTCTAACATATACATATAATATATGTATATATATATATATATATATATAAATATATATACAAGTAATATCTTTAAGACTTTGCATAATAATTAATTTTTTTTCTCTTACTTAAAATTTACCGAAGAAAAACTGAAAAATAAAAATAAATTTTTCAACTTAACTTTTCAACAATTCATCAAATTCTAAGAAATTAAAAGAAATACAAAAAAAAAAAAAGAAAAACAAAACAATCAAACAAAATTAAAATGAAAATGAAAAAGAAAATAACTGTTATTATTTTTCCTTTTTGTTAAAAAGAATCCTTTCGATTTTACAGATCATTATAAGGACTTAATAGAGAAATAAACTTATAAAAAAGTCAAAAGTAAACATTAATTAAAAATACAAAACAAATAATAAACTATTTACTATTACAATATACATTATTCATTTATATATATATATATATATATATATATATATTTATTTCAGTTATATTTACAAAAACATTCTTTAAAAATATCCTTTTCATCAATATTATTTTCCAACTAATTCTCATTTAAGAGTAAGGAAATTAATTTTCTTTTTTTTTGGGTATTCTACTCTTCTTGGGTACTATTTACTTCCTCATTTTTGTATCTTTTACATATATTTTGTTCATTTTAATTGTGTGGTTTAAGTTAATTTTAACGCAATTTGTCTTTTAATTTGTATATATGAAATATTTAACAGGTATTATATAAGATTTGATGTTGTAAAAAATATCATAATAAAAATAACCTAAATGACTTCTAGTTCTCCTTCCAGAACCATATTCAGTGCATAGTGGTGTTATTATATAATAAGATTTTTTACGTATACTATTGCCATGTGAATCTATTTTGTACCATATGAATGCATTCAGTCGTTGTTTTTCCATTTAAGAACAGTAGTTAATCTGAGTAATATGTAGGAGATCGACCAACACATTCTTTCCGTTCACTCTTTCTCTCACTAGTTTTATCCATTCACGTACATATATATACATATTGGTATCTACATGCATAAATAATTAATTTTTTTATAGTTTGAAGGTTAAAAATGTCCTATATATATATAAATTTTTCATTAAAATTTACAAATATTGATTTATCTTTTATTTTAAACGTAATTTGAATTGTATACATTAAAACAAAATCTCATGCAATGTACTTATGAACATTAAACAACTGAAAAAAAATATAAAAACCATTCTATTATTTATATTATCGATCGAAAAGATATGGGATATTATTTTTATCAACTAGTAAAAATAAGTTGAGAATTCCAACAGGATTCCCTTAGAGATACTTTTGACAAAAGGGGCACTTAAAAAAAAATTGGAATATAGAATGAGGATACATGCAGATTTTTTTAAGAAGAAGAAGAGTTGCCAGAACAAATACTTCAAAATTGCAAAGATTTATTCTGAGCATGATATGTACACCTGGGTGTTGGTTTACCGAAGATGAACTGCCAACAATAAATCTTCTACAGATCGCTAGTTTCTTAAAGGCAGCAGGGCTGATAAAAGTATTATATGTGAAGGCAAAATCCACATAGTAATAGGAAGAGAATAGGATATCTACATCAAAAGGTCGCATTGTTATACTTATATCCCTTAAATTATATTAGATATATTAGAATATATTAGATTATTATCCAATCTAATATAATATAAATATATATTATCACATCCTGTATTACTTAGGAACAACGCTTTTTTTCTCTGTTTTAAATACTATATATATTCATTATTTAAATTTTTAACTTCCACCCTTTTGCATTGTTTTTTTTCCTTTTTTTTTCATTGGAAATTTTCAACTTTTAGGAAAAATTTGACTACTTACAGTTCGAAAATTCAATTTCAGATTTCAGACGAGGCAAACCAGAAAAAAACTGAACAATTTTAATTATTGTTATAAAATTGCATTTTATATAACATCGCAACAGTTATAAATAACTTGAATACAACAGGACGATTTCAAGCTTTTTATAATAATATATATTCTCAAAAAGAAAAAAAA
The DNA here is from genome assembly GCA_947095535.1 of Poecilobothrus nobilitatus. Lineage (NCBI taxonomy): Eukaryota > Metazoa > Arthropoda > Insecta > Diptera > Dolichopodidae > Poecilobothrus > Poecilobothrus nobilitatus. Next base: position 172,812,298 of record OX352774.1, read on the forward strand.
AAAGAGAAAAAATACGCCATTATTTACTTCCATTCAAAAAAGATTCAAAAATAAAATGGCTAAAATTAGTACGGTGTGATGATAATTTGTTTGCTGATTTAATTACACTTTTGTTTTGTTTCTTTTTTAACAGTCCCTGTCCAAGACAAAATAATTATTTAAAAATAGAAAGAGACAAAAAGAAAATAATATATCTTCTCTCTGAAAAAATTAAGATATAATTGATTATTACAAAGAAGAAAAAGAGAAAGAAACCATAATAGAATCTCAAAGAAAAAAATAAAAATTAATTAAGAAATAAAAAATTTAATAAAAAAGACTAAAAAAAAAACCAAAATTAATTACATTAAAAATTACGTTTGCCGCTTCTTTCAAAATATTCTTTTAGGCTTTAAATTATCGCAAACAATTATGGTGGATAATTAATGTTGTTTTATATTTTATATATAGTATATAGTTTTGTTATTTTCTTTGCTTTATGTTTTTTATAACATATAAAACTCAAAAAAAAATTTAAACCCTTTAAATTAAAAAAAAAAAAAACTTTAATATTTTTGGTGGATATCTATGGTAAGATTGAAGAAAATTTGAGTAGATCCAAGAAGACTGAGGATAATATTGGCTATAGTCATGTATTGGGAATGGTATATTCGTTCTTTCTTTAATGTCATTCGAAATTAAATGTTTTAAGTAAGAGATCCTAAGCTAAGACTTTCAAGTCACTTCGATAAAAAATGCATCAATTAGATACTGAAATACTATGCCTTACTGCTAATTTTTTTTTTATTTAATGATTGTTTGAATGAATCACTATAATTTTTGATATCACATTTAGCTAAAACTTATATTGAGTCAAAGACGATCATTTAAATTAAGTGACTATAAATTACAGAATTAAAAATAATGTTAGGAAGAAATGTATGCTAATGTTTAAATTTTGAAAGTGTGGCTTTTAACACAGATTTATTAATCATTAATATGGGGATGAGAAGAATTCAAGTTGACTTAAAGTAACATATTTTCATAATTGGTTCGTTTTGACAATAATCAGTTCTATATGATTTATGGCGGATTATAGAGATATCGGACATTAATCTGCATGTAGTTAAAGAACAAAGATCGATTAAAAGTAATTTATTCGCAAAAGAAGGCAATTGAATGGGATCTCACCATTACAAATTTCTTAAAGCAAAAACAAAATAAATTTTTTGATTCAGTTCTGAAAATATTAACTTCACGATTGTGACACCAAATTTAATAGACATACACCAAGATTAGTCTTACATAGACTATATTATAAAGGTGCTTTGTTATGTAATAAACCGGCAAATTCCTTAGACTAAGGTATAACAAAGTTAAATGTAGAATTAACCTTGTCAATAATAAATTTGATGTTGCTTTTAAAATTTAGCTTTTATTTTAAAACTTACCGTTACCACCATATAATATGATCGGCTTGCTTCAAATCATGTGCATTTAATCTATAATTAAAACTAAAACAAATAACTTTTTTTTTTTTTCAAGGTAACTATAAGGAATTAACATTTATTAATATTTGTAGATCAAGGTTGTTATTGATTAAACCCTATAAGTTAAACGATTCAAAACGTGTTGAAAGTAACTTATAGTCGTCCTGTAAAGGAACAATATATTTTTATATATATATTTACAATTTTTTTCACAAGACACCTATGAAAAAACAAAAAAACAATATATTATATATGCAATACGAAGAAAATGAGGAAAAACTAATTAGAATCAATTAAATCGATTTATTTCAACAAGTACTAATCTATTATGTACTATTACATATTCAAAAAAACACACACCCATACATATATTTTCGTATTTAATGATAATAATTAAAAATTATTACATACTAATTTTCTTAATTTTAATTTTAATTTTGTTTTTTATTCTTAAATTTTTTTGTTTTACCATTATATGAACCCTACAACCATTAATACACTAATTTTACTAACCAAAAATATCAGAGGTCAATTTTCATCTATTTAATGACGTTGAACAAAACAAAAAAAAAAAATAATGAAAAGCTAAAAGTATACAAAAACTTTTTTTTCCCATTTTCCGTTATTTTTTCCATTTATGAAATTATGTCGACATTTGGTCTAATACTAGAATAAAATTTCATTTAACAAAAGAATTAGAAATGGTAGTCAAGAATAGAAAGAGAAGTATCTACATGTTATTCTTTTTTATTTCCAACTGTAAGTTACGAAATAACAGAAAAAAAAAAAAAAATTAAAGAAGCATTTTGTTGATTTTATTGATTTCTCCGCAGAAAGTTTTTATTTTTTTCTTATTTGTGTGACTAACTTTTAATTTTTTTTGTCTTCATTATACTAAAAATTCTGAAGTTTACGAACAATACGCCATTAACATTCCAAATTAATTTATTCAAAGAAAAAAAAAGCGGAAATGAAAATAATATTAAAAAAACCAAATTAAATTTTTATCGTAATTCACAGTTACAAAATCCATTTAGTTTTTTTCATTTTAAAGGAATTTAATTAACATTCGGCTTCCAAAAGATTTGTTTTGTTTTTACTGTTATTGTTGTTTCGAAGAGGAAGCCTTTAATTGTCCTTAAATCTATGCTTTGAGACCTGTTTTGTGCTCCTTTAGGCGATGGTCTGCTCATTATTTTCAGTGGCTCATCAAGCCAATATATATGCTTCATGAAACGTATGATCTTTTTCCCGGATTGATCATTTAGAGAAGTTTTTCTAATGTTCCTCGCCCAAGATTCTCCTGTTTTGGGAGTTTCGAGACTAGGTGTTGGCACAGAACATAAAGTATTATTTCTACTTCCAACCATGAACTCTGCTATATCTCTTTTTTCGTTGTCGGCATTAGATTAACTTGAAAGATTTCTTTTGTTTTCTCTTATTATTATTAATAATTATAAGATCCATGTCAACTAATTATTATAGAACCCTCCTCTTAGGTAACTGGTGATGCTCCAATTATTTATACAGTTTTATTGTAATCACGATATCAATAAAATAATAAATTCTTTATCTTTAGCATTCCTACAAGATACTAAATGAGTTGCTAAATGATAGATATTAAAACTTTCCTAAAAGTATGCAATTATTTCTTGATTTTCAACAATATTCTTTATTTGATTGTTTTTCTAGATAGGTATGTTTTTTAGTTATTTTACTATAAAAACAACATGTCTAATGTACGTAAAATCACTTTATTTAAAAAAAAATTATAGATACATTATAAATAGGTAGAACAGTAAGGTGCGACAAAAACTATAACATACAGAATATATTGAAATAATTCAGTATAGGAAATAAAAAATGTTTTTATCTAAACATATGTGCTTAGTTTATATGTATACTTATCTATATGTATGTATATTTATATACATAATAACACGCGATAAAAGTTAGTATAGTTATTAAAAGTAAATTTTAAATGACGTCCTATTAAATGTTATAAATATATTTTCAAAACAAGAAGAAAAAAAAAATAAATAAAAGTAATTTTCTGTTTAAAAACTCCTAACATTATATTTTATTAACTGTGAGAATAATTCAATGACAGATAATTATTTTTAAAACATTTCTATTATTTTTCTTATTATAATATTTAAACATGAACAAGTTCGTTTATAAGTTAATTATAAAAGTTTTAAAACTGAATATTTCGTAATTCTAATATTGTCTTTATAGGTACGTGTAAAAAATAATTTTGAGAACTATTGAATTTTTTTGTGTTTGAAAAACAAAATCCTTTTTATAATCATACTAAGAAATCTGTCAAAAGATTCAATATTTAATACCATCATCCTTCATCAGGCGTAAAATGCACACATTCCGTCATAAGCTTCACAAACAGGAGTGGTGTAAAACATAATCCGTTGTAATAAACAATTTCATTTCTAACTCAACTCTGGGTCCACCAAATCATAAACGTATCTTCGGAACACTCATTCTATTTTATAGATATTTTGTTGGTTTAGAAACCTGTTTAAAAGAAATCAAAAACTTAATGTCTCCATTTAAAAAAATCAACCAATATACAAGGAGGGCTGCAAAGATTAATTTCTATACCTTAAACACCATATGACACAGCGCTTCACAATAATAAAGTGTATAATGTTGATCAATTTAAGAAGAACATCCACATATTTTTTGTAAACACTCCTCCCAATATCCAGTAACTTTCTATTATTTGCCATTTTCCTTTATTTCTATTTTCCCAAATATTAAATTGCGCCATAGATTTTAACCTAACACTTTTTTTAAAAGGAGGGTGGCGCTTGGCTCACTACCAAAGAAAATGCACGCATTGATCTTATTAGGGTCTTTTAAGATTCCCATCTTTTTTTGCAATAACAAACAGGTTCGTTTTTAACATTTTACTAATTTTTACGCTTTAAGAATTTTCTCAACTTGCCTTGAATGTTGCTCCAGGCATTTGTCTTCTCAACTTGACAAAGTAAACAATGCCTGGAGCAAAATTCAAGTAGTTGGTGAATATCAAATTTACAAAAAAAAGGTAAAGATTTTTTTTACATACTACACACAAAACTCTAGATTTTTCTACACTCTACATACAAAATTACTTTTTTATTCATTTCTTCAAAATTTATTTAATAAAAAAACATTGATTTATTTAATGTTAATTTCTTCATAAATTTTTAGTATCAGAATTTTATGTAAAATTCGATTAACTTACATATGAAGTGATATCCCTACAATATGAACTCTAAATAAATAGAATTTTATTATATATGTATGTATATTTAAAATTCTATCAACCATATTAAGTAATATCCTGATTTTGTTTTTAAAATTTTGAATAAAAAATACAAATGATACTTGTTATCTGAACAATTTTCAATCGCACAATTTGGGTTTAGAACAGTTATTCAAAAGTAAAAATTGCAAATAATACTTTTCCATAAATTTATTTTAATGTAAAAATATGTTTGGCAAATTACCCAAAATTTATAAAAATAAAAAAACTGGTGTAATAAATGGGATAAATAAACACCCTTGTACCAAATTTAAAGGTTCTATCTTTGTTGCTTTTGTATGCTCGCTATGGGGCTCGTTCAGAAGCTTCTAAAATCAGAACCCATGGACCGATTTTTCCCCAGTTGCAATCCACTCCTTTCTTTCGTAATTAGTAACCTACTATATAAATTTCATAAAGATAGCATAATTAGTTTATGAGTTATCGTGCGAACGGATGGACGACATCGTTAAATCGACTCAGGAGGTGACACTGATTAAGAATATATACATATATTTGGCCATATCTAACTTGTTTGCTTTTGGTATTTACAAACAGCATACTAAAGTTAATTTACTCTATACTTTATAGGTGTAGGGTATAATAATGGTCACATTTTAAATAATAATTAAATTACACGTGGTTATTAAGCATGTAGTGAAAGGGTTAATAAATTTAATATACTGAAATAATATATATTTTACTGATGTTAATCTAAAAAGAAAAAATGAGAGAAGTTTTCAAAAATGTTGCATAAGTATATTATACCAAAAGAAAGTTTTATAAAAAATAAAATTCTCAGAAAAAATGCTTACGAAATATAAAAATTATCGGGAAAAGTAAAGTATGCTAAGAAGCAGTTGATAATTGACCCGCTCCTGTAAAACATTTTCTCTTGAAACCTCATCCACATACATTATAGCAACAATAAAAATTTTTATAAATAAGATAAAAAATAAAGATTTTTATTTTATTTTTTTGTTTCAAAATTTAAAAACAAATGATTTTTTTTTTCTTTTTGCAAAATTTTTTTTCCGTATAATTCAAAGAAAAAAAGAACTCTAATGCGGAAAAATATACAAAATTTTTTTTAAAAAGGAATTTTTTCCTCGAATAAAAAAAAAAATCAAAAATAAAAAAAAATTAAAGCATATGAGAAAAAATAAAAAAACAAAATAAACAGTACTATACAAAGTAAAAATATTCGCATATTTCTAACTGATATTATCCTTATATTCTACCGTTATTTTACAATTGATCAAAGTCATATAATTTACAAAAAAAAAAAAATATTTCGAACTTATAATCTTTACTTTTCATTTTAAATCATCCTTTTAATCTTCGAAAGAGCTGGTATTTCCTTTGAATAATGGAAAGAGCTGGCAATTCTCGCATCCCGTTTTGTTAAAAATCTCAAGTAAGCAGAAAGAGTTCGATTGATAAAGTAATAAAACTACAACTATTTGGAGGGTTTTGTCTTACTCCTGATTGTTACTCAAATAACTCGGTATAAACCTTTAAAATTGTATAAAAAAGTTATAATTTTTGCAATACGCGCTTTTGAGGTACAAAAATATATCTTATATGTATATATAAAATTCCTGTACTATATATATGAAAAAAATTATTGTTTGAACACGTTAGAAAACATAACACAAAAAAACATAACACAAAAAAAAAAACAAAAAAATACGAAAATCGAGAAAATTCGATAAACCTTTTTTTGTTTTTTAACAACATAACGTGAGTTGAAAATTTTATTTAGTTTTCTTCATTTTTATCTTTAACATATCATTTTCTTTTTACTATTTTTTTTCTTTGTTTCCTTTTTTTTTTTTGAGGTCCTTCGTCCCTCTTATAATGTAAAATTTTTAACATTTAAATGAAAAGGATTTAAACGGAATCAATTAATTTGCATGAAATTGTCTAGAATTAGTCAAACTACCAGGAACAAAAATATGGTTAGAGTTCAATGCTTAAACTAAACCAGGATTATTAAATTATATTTGAAAGGCTTTGCAAATATAGCATTATAATATTAAAACTCATTTACAGCTAGAATTTAAACATTTATTTTCACTCACAGTTCACTCTCTTACGAGTTAAGAGTTCGATAATTAATTCAGCGGGAAAAATAATATACATATTTATTTGATACACTTAATTTATTTTAGGAGTATCCATGTAGAAATATATTCTTGAAGTAATCGATTTTTATAAGATTACATTTTTTATTAGGGTTCTTTCCTTGAGTTGATACTCAAATCTTATTATGAGTATCACAGTTTTTTTGAGTTTTTTTTTTATACATTTTCGATTCACTTAACTTTAACAGATTCATGACATTTCAATTTAACTGCTGTTAGTGTTTGATACGTTTAAATATTAGGAGCAATGAATAAAGTAATGCATTTTCACGTTTTTTTTTTTTATTTTTGTTTTTTATTTTGTGTATTATCAAAAAACTATAAAACATATATAAAAAAAAAAAAAAATTGTTGTATTTCAATTTTTTTTCCGACATTTTTAAGACGACTTCCCTTCAAAATAAAAATTGTTTTTTTTTGGTTGTTTTTTTATTTGACATCAAGCAGAAACAAAAGTTTTCAGAAACAATTTTTTTGTTTTTATTCTTTACAATTCGAGTGTTAAATTTGATAAATTCTTAACAGAATTTAAAATATCTTAACAGAATTTATAAGAATTTTACAAAACAAAAACAAAAAGTGAAACAAAACGAGCGATAAAATATGTATATATATATTTTATACATTCCATAAATCCTACCATATCCTTTTTAAATTTTTTTTTTTTGTGTTTTTCCAATTTTCAAGTTAAAAGTTTTCAGATTTTTACATTTGTTTTTAATTTTTGTTATTTTATGGTTCAGTGTTTTCTTAATTTTACTTCTATTTCCTTTACTTCTGTACATGATTTTTAATGGTGTTACTTCCGTTTCCATTTTCGTTTCTGTTACGAACTCCATTTAATATTTTTCTGTGTTTATCAATATAAAATATATATTTTCCAGTAATTTTTAGTAAATAATTTAAATAAATTAGATAAATATTATTGGATATTCTTAAAAACTGAATTTTTCTTCTAAATCCTTTTTTTTTTTTTTTTATTTTAATTCAAGAACAACAATTACAATACAACAATTTTTAATGAGGAAGAAAACAAAAGAGTAGAAATTAATTGGGAAAAGTATTGTTATCTTTTTTCTTGGAGTTAAGAACATAATTTATTATTAAGTTAAACTTTGTTACTCTCTTGATTTTATTGCTCTTATAATTTTGTTTACTTAATATTAATTTAAATGTAATCTGACTCATGGCGTAGTGCTTAAATCGCTAGCCATTCACAATCGGAGGGTCTTTGATTGAAAACCAGGTCAGGTCACATGCAAAATAAAGTAGTAATTTTATGTTGTAATAATAATATATACCGTATAATTAATAGTAAAATAACAATAACAATAAATAGCTGTAACAGTAAGGCTACCCTTGGTTAACTAATGTTGGTTGATTAACTAAGTTTGGATAATGCTGTGCTTTAACTGTTGATGGTTATAATCACTTATATACTTATATTATCACTTACAATATACTGCTTTAGCAGTTAGAGGTTTCATCCCATTATATTGGCTAAAGGGGCAGGTGGGTTTAGTCAGTAAAAATCTGACACTATCAAGGGGGAATTCTTGGTGTCTTTGGAAGATTTCTACAAGTTAATAAAATAAAAAATTGTTTTTTTACTTTCTTAGAAATTGAAAACCTCTGTTCACACTGTGCTGTTACCCATTTCCTCACTTCGTCCACAAAAAAAACTTTAAAACGAAAAAAACACGCAAACGTGGTTAACAATCAAAATAGTTGTAGTTGTTAACGAAAATTTAGCTGCTTTACCAATCGCAAACACATCAGTGCATGTAAAACAGCAATAAAAAATTTTATCGGGTCAAAAAAATTTAAGTGATAATATTAAGTCACACATACGAGTATAAAATTGCAACTGCAAATGACAACATAGTGTGAACGCTAAGATCTTTTAATCAGGTTTAACAACAACTGATGACAAGTGTAAACAGAGCAATTGGCAACACTTTTTATTTTTAAACGATTATGGAAACTTAATAAATTAAACTTATATAAATTAAAATTTATTGCAAAATTAAAAAATATTTTCCTTAATAATTTATTTTCACAATTAAAAGTAATATGGCATTTCTTTCTTTTCTTTCTTTTTTTTGGATTATTAATTTACATTTTTAATTAATATCTGGACTGTTTTCATTTTAAAAATTTCACATTTTCTTATATCTTACTGTAAATAAATTATGATGGCAACTCTCGTAATTATATATCACAATTAAAACCATTATTTGGTTTTTGTTTTAATCGTTATTAGAATTACCATAGGACTATTAAATATTTTTTTTTTTTTAATTTCCTTAAAAAATAAAATCATGACCTTGATTTTGAAAAAAAGAAAAAAAAACTCTTTAAAAAATTTAAGGATTTTAAGAATTTGATTGAACTATTAAAAATATGGCAACATTGAATTAAAAGGAATAGAATCGAAATTTATAAAATCATTAGTCACTTTTTATGATGACCTTTATAATAACTGCTTTTTCAATGAAAAGGTAAAAGAAAACTCTTTGAAATTGATTTTGGTTTCAGGGATATTTTTGCAAGGAAAAAAAAAGGTTAAAAATATTAAGATTTTATTAGAAGCTTTTTATTTGACTTTTTCTTTGCTGTTTATTTATTTTTTCTTTTCATTATTATCCCCGAAAAAATAAGAATATTAGAGTTTTGTTATTGCTGTTTTGGTTTTACTTCCTAGACACACAAGATTTACATACACCTACTGATAGACTAAAATCAGATTACAATTTTTGTATTGATATAAAATTTCAATTCTCTAAATTTTTTTTTTTAGTCCACATAAATGCCACATAAATGTGAACAGGAAATTACACAGCCTTTCCTTTTCAGGTGTGGCTGTAAATGTCGTAAGGGGGAATAACACTTACGACGTGTGTGCGACTCGAACCCATACTCCCTTGGTGTTTACAGCGTATTCTATACGCTCTTACGCACTAGGCCACCGAGGGTCCTTCTAAATTTTCTAAGCATAACAAATAAAATAAAAATTACAGGAAACTCAAAGAAAATTAGAAGAAAACTTTCTACCAATCCTAAACAAGAAGCAAAGTAAACTTATTATAATGGGAGCATGTTATATGTTCATTTTCATTTGATTGTATTTTTGTAAGTTGCCTGTATTATCATTTGACTGGATTTAAAAGAATATTTTTTTGTTGAAATGTGTGTGGAATATTTTAAAAGTGATTTTACAGTTCGATAGAAAATCGGGGTTATACGAGTTTTGCAGAATATGCATATATGTACCTACGAGATTTTTAACTAGGAGTGATTTTATACTTGAGTACAATATTAGGATTTTAATAGTTCGTTTAGTACGGTTTAAAAGCGGTAACTTTATTTTAAATGTTTTCTTATTGAAATTTGCAAACAATAATTGGGTGGGATTTTAGAGTTGGGTACTAAATCAGGGTTTCGATGATTTTTTTTGACAAAAGTTTGGAATCGACATTCACTATTATTTTAATGTTCTGTTATTGAAATACGTATCTAAAAATTAGTTAGGAAGGATTTTAGAATTGGATACACAATAAGGGTTGTAGATACGTTTTTCCAGAATATGTTGATATAAGTATATGTGAGATTCTAAATTAGAAGGGATTTTAAGTTGGTTAAAAAATAAAAGTTTCTTCCTTTTTCAGAATATTTATGGATATGGGTACATGCGCAAAAATTATCAAAATGTTTATCTAGACAACGTTTATACAGGAAAATGAAATACAGTTAAATGATAGTAAAGGCAAACGAAAATACAAGCAAGTGAAATCTCGTAAAGTGACATTCAGTCAAATGAAATACAGGCTTGTAATATTAGACATATTATAAATAAATATAACGAATAGAGAAATTAAACAGTAATAATAGACAAACTTTTCATTAATATTATTAATTTTCCCATCAATTTTTTGTTATATCTCGAGTGTGGATACCATACAAAATATTGTTATTGATTCAGCCACTTAATCTCTTCACCAATTTAATATCCAACAGTTATATATACATATCTTTTTAACTTTAACACACAACTTTTGCACACAACTATACATTTTAACCAATATTTCCAAATCAATTTAATCTTTTAAATGTTTTTTGTTTTTGTTTTTGTATTTAAAAGTTTCCATTAAATTGCCTATGGCCATATTTTAAAGTATAGCAAAAATGTTATCCTTTTTGGAAAATGTATCGGATCCTTCTTTTCAATGTCAACTACATGTTTTCTTATTTATACTGATTAAAGGGGCAAAAATCCTACGCAAATCAATGCTGTGTTTTTTTTTTTATTGCAGAATTAAGCTAGCGACAGCTTCAATGATAAAAATTTTGAATTTCTTTCCGTATCTTTTATTTATTTACTTTCTTTTTATTTAGGACCCCAAAACCCAAGTCAAAGCAAATCTTAATCCTTATCACAAAGAAGTTTTATTTTAAAGGTTAAATATTTTTGTTGTGCTGGAATTTTATTTTGAAATTGGATGGAAAATTTTAACGCCTTATAGTTTAAAAATGTAAAATAAATTGTAATGAAAAAAATTATAGAAAACTGATAATGATTTTTAAAATTTTAACTTTTATAAAAAAAGTAGAATAATTTATTTCAATGTACTTTGAAACATTCATTTAATGGCACATTAGTTACAAGTTGTTTTTTTTTTTTGGTTTTTGAAAATCTATAGATAAACTAATAATTAGAAGAAAATGTTTTATAATTCTTTTATTTAATAAATATTATTTTTCATGACTGCTCTCTAAATCAATCAAGAGAACACAATTAGCACAGACAAGATGCTGTTTTGATACCAGTCTCTCTTATTTTTGGTTGTCAACAATGTTTTGTAACCAGCCCTTAGAGTTGAAAAAAGAACTTATTTCTTTAATTTTACTTTCGGATAATTGGTTTATGTTTAAGAAGATAAGTAATCGCCAGATTTACTATTTGACCATATAGCTAGGGCATTCGCAGAGAAAATGATGGAGAATCTTTTTCGTGGGTAAGGAATAGCAATTCTCGCTACGGGCCTATCGATCAGTGACCCGTAATTATCAATTCTTTTTTCCACTTAAATGTGAGTCACATCTTCTTGATATTTTACATTTATCCTGATTTAATTTAGCGATTTGTATATTATTATTTGTTAAGGTACAAGTAGCTTACCATTGTATATTATTATATGTTAAGGTAGAAGTAGCTTACCTACAATTCGAAGTCATTTTATAGAATAAAACAGCAATAAATAACAAAAAAAGTTTCAACCACAGACTTAATAAAGTCAGAGCAGCATTCGGACCATTACATCCAGTATGAACGAATACGCAAAATCTCCAGTAAAACAAAATTACGTACCTCCAGTGATTACCTAAAAACACGTTTCATGTACGGTAGTGAAACATGCTATCCAACATCATCCCTTTCATACTGAGACAACAAAAAAAGAATCTGCTAAGAAAAAATTGCAAAAACATAAAACAGATGGAAAAGGAAGAGGACACCCCAATGATGGACAAAACGCGAGTGTATAAACAACACATGGAGACGCATCATATAGCCAAATTAAACCAATGTGACCTAAAATTGAAGAGTGCAAAACCAACAGCAGGAAACCGTATGAGATGGAGTTGTCAAATGGAAGTCCTATATGCATGCTCCCTCGTGGAGTGAAAATGACAAAAAAAAAACAGAAAAATATATAATCTAATACATAATTAATAATTATTCTTCTAAAGCATTTCAATAAAACTCATAGGACCTATAATTTTAAACAGAAAATTGGTCAAAATATGCAATTTAATTAAATTTAAAAGTACCTATACTCAAAATATAATTTTATTTTCAATTGATTCATTAATTGTGCAAAAATGTCTATACCAACTAATGAAAAAAATTTAAACTTTTATTTCATAAAATTTTTGTAATTATTTTAAATTAGTGTGTTTAGATTTAACAACTGTTTAATTAATTTTAAAAAGGATTTTCACAATTTATTTTGATTTTTTTTTTGTAAATTTCAATGAATTTTTAATATGAAAACATTTTATTTTCATGTTATATTCAAATTTTCAAGGCTTTTTCCTCTCGAAAAGTACCTCAAGGTTTTTTTTTTTTTTTTTTTTTTGTACCATATAATATATACATATATAACTTTTCAGATTCTAATTAAAAATTTACTAAACTTTAGTTTGATATGGTTATAAAAATAATATAATATTAATATTCATTAAATTCTTGTTAAAATTTTATGAAAAGTATTAATGAATATAAAATACCGTCCCTCACCACAAAAATTAAAAATCCATTAAAACAACTACTAAAAATATTTTTGTTTTCAACATAATTAAATTATTATTTTAAATTTATGTAATAATTATTATAAACTCTTGATTTGGTCATATAATAAAACGTGATAAAAAGAAAATCGTTTTTAGCATTTTTTTTTCAAAATGGAAAATTTGAAAAATTTACCTATTAGTTTCATTCTGTCCAGACTATATGTCTGTCTGTTTACAAAACTTTTGAACTTGAGAGTAATCAAATTTTAATCATGGTTTTCATGAAATCATTCTTTATGTAACCTCACTTGAAACTACAATCATTCAAAGTTTGAAGTATATCCCAGGTTCGTCTACTGAAGCCGTATTTTATTATCAATGTATGCTGTAATATTAATTATTTTGTTTATATTTACATAAACATTTTATAAATACTTTTTCTGTAAAAATAAAAAACACCTTCTATCTGTGCAGGATTAGAACTCGCATTTCATCAGTTAATAAACCACGTGTTTAATCACTAAGTCACTCTTATAATTATAGGTCTCTTATACAATTTTATTTAATTTAGTATTTATATTTACCGTTAGGTGAAGAAACATTTTTGCAAGATTTTAGTTCCTTCATAGCTACTCAACCCATTTAGTTACAATTTTTAAATTTTGACAGGTGAAATGTCAAATGTAACCTAAAAAAATTGTTTTATGTCTGCTTTTATTTAAGAGTAAAATAGCCGGGTCAACAAATTTAAATACCTTTATTTTTAGACACTTGAAACTTAAGCAGTTGTACAATTTTTTGCACAGTAAAACTCAAAAATTAAATCTCAAACACTATGATTTTATAAGCCGTGTTAATGACTTTTCTTAATTAAATAGGTTTCTTTTAAATTTGAAGAAAGTGTTTCTTCATTCTAAACAAATATGATTATATGATGAAGTCCAGTGTAAAAATCGTTCGAATGAAAAAGTCCGTGTTTCGCATTCGAAAAAATTGGTATCTATTCGGCTGCAAAACACTTTTTGCAGATGGCAAAGTCATATATTTCGTAAAATATTTCTTGTATATAGTATTTTTTGATAGATATTTTTTTTTTTTGTGTTTGAATTAAATAACACTTCCTTAACTGCTTGCTTTCAAATGATTAATCGTGTCGAAAGGAATTTCATTTATTTTAATTCATTTTCCATTTTGACGGACTACAGCAAACACAAAAAAAAAAAAAAAATTTCGAAATAGAAATGACGTTTTGCGACCGTGAATAAAATTTTGGTTTCAGCATACCATACGTGGAATTTCTGTTCATCGAAACATTTTCACGGATTTCAGTATAACCATATAAAATTATCATATAAAACTTTTAAATTTTGGTGCAAGTCACATTATTCTAAACTGTTATTATTACCTTTTGGAAAATATGTGCTTTTAAAAACATTTGTTTTTACATTCTAACTTGTTTAAATATGACATGACATTTAATTTTGATTTGATTATTTTTTTTATTTGCGTTGTAAGAGTGACGCAATTACAATTAAGATTCCATGCATTCCTGATCACAACGACACTACAATTACTTTCAATCTTTGCTGTTTTTTTTTTTTTTTTTCAAAATGGTTTTAAATTAATTATTAAGAGAGAGAAATATATCTTTTTTTCTTTTTCATAATATTAAAATAATTATCTGCATTTAATGAAATTTTTATATAATGAAAACAAAAATACAAAAAATATTTAAATTGTATGCTCCTCTCTTATAAAAAAAAAAAGAAAAAAACATTTTAATTAAATTAAATTAAATGTTTTTTTTTTCTTTTTTTTTTTTTTTAAATATTCTTATTATTAACATGAATATTTAATTTAATTATATACATTTGATTTAATATTCTTTTATTATATATAAGTTGTAATGTATTTAAAATATATACATATACATTATTAACCATATAAGTACTATTGTTTAGTTTATTTTAAAGCAATTATTCAAGAGTATTATTAATGTGAAATTAATGCCAATTTTTACTATTCATACATACAAACATACACGCATACATATTTTCCCATAAGATGAAAAGAAGAAAAACTAGTAATAATTTGAAAGGAAGGAAAGGAAAAGTTTTAATTTTAAAAACATGAATTAATAAATACAATTTCTACTATTTAAAATTAACATATAAAGTAAAATAATAATAATAATAATAATAATAATAATAAGGATTTAATATATACAGTAACTTGCTTCTAAAATAACAGGGTTTTCTTTTTCTTTACAAAACCTATGCCTAAACACAATTATATTAAATTGATTTTAATTAAAATATTTACATATGAACAAAATTTACAACATAAATACTTATAGGGTTAAATATTAACATTTTTTTTTTTTAATAATGGTATATAAATAATTTTCTGTAATATAATAAAGAGTATAAGTAAAATAAATGGATGCCGTTTTAAGTATAAGAATGATTAAATTAATAAATATGTAATTATACAATTTTAATTCGAATAAATTAAGTTTTTATCTGTATAGAACAGATAAAAAGTATTTTTAATATCAATTAAGTGTGAAAAAATTTTAGTATTTATCACTTTCGAAACTTTTTGTTGAATTTGATGGCAAAAATACTAAATTCCGAGGTTTCTTATTAGTGGTACTGGGTACCTGGACAGATAAGGTATACAGGAAAAAAATTAAAGAGATCGACTTGCAAAAAAAAAAGAAGTTGAAAATTCTTTTACAGGTCCCGAACTTTTTTACAAATACAAAATAAGCACTGAAAATTGAAGGGGAAAAAATGTACGAGTGAAAAATAATGGTTCATACAGTCTAAGGAGCTCCTGAGAAACTATATAACCGAAAAAGATTAGAAAAATCATAGGATCTAGTAAAAAATAAATTGAGAATTCTGACAGGCTTCCTACGGCTAAAGAAGGCACTTAAAAAATTTTTGAGTAAAACATTACGGTACATATAGATTTTGCCAAGAAGCAAAAGAATCTTCATCAAGACATACTTAAAAACTGAAGAACTTTACTTCGCAAGCTTATCAATTTACCAATTGAAGAAGTATCAGCAATGAACCCTTTAGAGATCACTTTGTTTATTAGAAGTAGTAGGACTGAAAGAAATTTTATAAGTCAAGTTAAGTACCGATAGCAATAAGAAAAGCACAATATAGCTGCTAATCAAAATGTCGCATTATTACTTGTATCTCTTAAATAATAATTTAATATAATCTAGTACTGGAGTTTCCAAAAAATTACATATTTAAAAATTGTGTATAAGTTTACATTTGGTATTTTTATAAATATTTCCTCGAAAATTTAAAAAAGCAATTCTGTAATTTACAGATTAAATGTTAAATCTAACTTGTTTTTTTTTTTTTTTTAACTAAAAGCCGATTTTTTACAGAATTACAAAAAATAATAAATTTGATATTCGTACGATATTTAGAATTTTTGAAATGTTTGAATTTTAAGTTGAAAAACAATTTTACAATTTCATTTTGAAAAAACTTACATAGAATTTAAGATTTAGTAGTTTGATTTAAAATTTAGAACTTATGGTTTTAAATACATAATAAAATAAAAATAAGTATCTATAAATGACATACTTTAGCATTGTTTTTAAATTAACATATAAAAGTTCTTAAAATTTATTTTTATTTAAAATAACTAGTCAATTATCAAGCCAATTGTATAGTGACTAAGGTGCTTCATTTGAAAGTGCACAAATAAAAAATTTGTGTGATTTATATACCTTTTTGGACAATAGGTACACCCTCTTATTGAAATTAATAATTCTATAAAACTGAGATTTAGTCAAATATAAATAATACATAACTTAGTGCTGATGTCTCTTATAGGAGGAATGGAAAGGACAAAAATATATAATAAAAACTAGCACATATTATAGGCCTAATATTCTAAAATAATTAGTAATGAATTTTTTTCAAATAATTCAAAAATTATAGCTATCGATTTACTCCAAATAACGACTGATGCCTTATCACCTATCACAATCTTGCTAGTGAGATTGAAAACACATTTTTTGTGCATTTTTGTGCATTTCTCTGCCACATAAATGTGAACAGGAAATTATACAGCCTTTCCTATTCAGGCGTGGCTGTAAATATTGTAAAGGGAGAATAACTCTTACGAGGTGTGTGGGATTCGAACCCACACTCCTTTGGTGTTTACAGCGTATTTCATATGAATATCCATTAGGCCACCAAGGCTCCCTATACATTTAATTAACAAAAAAATAAAAAGAACTAAAGAATTATTTTTACTGTAATTCGAACTTTCTATATTAATATTTCAGTGACGCATTATTAAAAAGAAAATACAATTTTTATCCAATAAATATAAAAATAATTCTTTTTAATATTTTTTTAATATTTACACTTCTTTACAATACAATAAATAAATATCGATTTAATCGGATCAAAAAACACAATACACATATTATATTAATTTTAATAATTATTACAAAAAATAAAAAATTTAATTTATTTTCATTTCAGATGATGTGGTAATTTAAAATAAAATATGAAAACCAAAGAAATTTATTTTTAAATATATTAATTGAAATTCAAAAATTATTATTTAATAAAAATTTAATGTCTGAATATTTATAATAATTAAATACAAGTAAATATATACATATATAATTAATATATTTCTTTTATAATGGGATATTTGTTTAAGAAACACATTCAAATTTACAAAGAGTATTAATTAACACTTTAACAACTGAGCTATTAAAAATAAAAACTTGAGGGTGATTGAATTTTAAACAGGCAACTGAATTTTTTAAACACTTTTGTACATTAATTCCATTAATATATATTAATTTTTTTCTAAATTGTATCCATTTATTAAGTATCAATAGATATTATATATATATATATGTATATTATAAAGTGTGCAAAGATATAATGTTGGAGTTGAAATTCTAATCTACGATTATCAATAAAAATTTGGAAAAGTTCTACCTGGTATAAAGCATTTTACAAAAGACATCTCATATTTTTCCATATACATATATTGTGATTGTATAGCACGAAAATCATCAAATGAAGTCATGTTTTTTTTATATGTATCATTATATTAATAATGGGCTGCCGAAAATTGTTTTTTACTTTACTTGTTCTCAGACAACACAGCACCCACCACAAAAAAAAAAACACTATTTATCTAAAAATTTTTGAATATCAAAAAGATTTTGTTTTTCCTTCTGAAGAATATTTAGAATACATTAAACAGGTTTTACCAGAGGAAATTTTTGGTAAATCAAAAACATATTTGAAAACATAGAAATACGAAACTTAGTAAAACAATGTGTGTATTTGTATAACCTTATAATTATTGAGTTTCGTTTTCCTTTTAGTAAGACTGCAGAAAATTTATAAATAAGTTAAGCAAGACAACAAATGCTATTACATGGTGTATTTAAAGCATCAATCTATCAGTTTTTTTCGTCAATTAAACTCCTTTAAAAAATCAATTTAAATCGAATTAAAATACAAATGCAAAAAAAAAAAATTAAGTTTAATGCACAATTTACTTATATAATTACTTATATCTTAATTATTTAATTAAGAATTTATTTATCAATTAATAAATTCAATTAATCTTAAATAGCTTTTATTATTTTTAGTTTCAGTTTTCAGTTTTTAGTTATAAGTTAGTCTTTAAATTTCATTAAAATAAACAAAACATTTCATATAAGGGTAAGTTCACATGAAATACATATGCATCCAGATGCAAATCATGTTTATTTTCGTTATACTTTGCATACTTTTCGAAAATATTAACGAATATTTTGTATTCAATATTTATCCACTTGTTCTTATTGCATTTAAACAACAAAGTTTTAAGCATTGGTATTTTATTTTGTTTATTTTTGGTCTATAATTTTTTAATTAATAATCAGCTGTATTTCACGCTTAATATAAATTCGCATCTTGTATGCATCTTATAAAGAATACATATAAAGAGTGTAAACATTATTGCTTCTTAAATGTGCGAAAACGGAGACAAGTTTTAAATACCATTATATTTTTCAACCAAACAAAATCTTAAATTTGGATGCATGCGTCCCATGTGAACGTACCCTAAGACTTTTCTTTTTCAGTTTTAACCTTCATTATAGTTCTAAAAAAAAAAACCAAATATAACAATAAAATATATTTTGCAATGGATGAATATTTTTAACCAAACTCTGTGAAAAATAAATTCAATTAAAAACTATTTCAACATTTTGGTTTTGAAAATAACAGAATAATAAATAATATATAAATTAAATTGTATTTTAAAGTATACATTATAAAATAAATAAATATAATTATTTAAATAAAAAAAAATATGTATATATTGAGTACCTACACATCTTATTCTCCTTTCAATATCCTATTCAGGACGTAAAGTCACATGACCTATTTTAATTTTTTTTTAATTTAATTTTAAACAAAAAATTAATTTTCCCATTTATTTAATTTTTAATTTTAATTGGAACTTGAGATACAACAGTCTCTGACTTACTTTAAAATTTACACTAACATTTTAATAATTTTATAACATTTTTAAGTTATTTAATTTTATTTAAGTTATTTTCTAATACTTGACTTATTATTTTTTAAGTTTTAATTTTTTTTAAATTCTTTTTTTTAATAAAAATGACTATTTTTTAACTCAATTTTTAAAATTTTTAAAAAACAAGTTTCTTGATTTAGTTTAGAAATCATACTGTCCATATTATTTAATATTATTGTAATTTTATATTTAACATAAATACATCATTTGTCTAATAGTCATTAACCAATTAAAGTCCTAATAGAAAAACAAAACCCTATAGAACAAAAACATTAAAAAAACAAAAACAAAAAATGTTTTAAAGCTAAAAAAAAAGACCAAAAAAACGAGTCATAGAATACACCTTTTATACATCTATGTATATTCAAAAAATTAAATAAATGCATTAAGGTATATTGAATTTTCCTATTAAAAAAAAAAAGAAATGTTTATATTAGAAATAGAAATCGAAAACTGTTACAAAAGTAACATTAAACATGTTATATATGTTAGCAATATACAGATATGATGTTGTTTTTATCTTTTATATACCAAAACAATAAATTTTATTGAAAAACCAAAATTTTACTCCATTTAATCATTATATATATATATACATATATATATATATATATTCATAATCATTATATATATATATATACATACATATTACTACTTGTATATAGTTAAATTTATACAAAATATAATCTGTTTAATACACAAACATATAAAATTATTAAAAAAAAAAGAAAAAAAGAAAAAAAAAAACAAAACAACAATCAAATTAATTTCCTATTGTTATAAGGGTTAAATAATATATTAATAGTAGGTGAAACCTAGGTATACTTTTTACATATTTCAAATTTATTCATTTTACCACATTCTCATTTAAATGGAAATTTTATTTTTAGGTTTTATTTAAAACTTAAAATCAAACAGATTCTATGCTATATTTATAATTTTCAAATTTCATTTATAATACATCCCTGTTTATTATCACATTTTCCAAAAAAAAAAAAAATTCACTCTGTAGGTTCGTTCTACACCGTTAGAATAAAACAATCAAATTTTAAACCTGAATAGGTTTTGTATATACATATATCTATTTATTATGTAACCTATACATGGTAACAATGCATATAACAATATATTATATACATATATATATTTCAGGTTCTACTTAATATATTTTCAATTTAAAAATGCCAAATGACAGACAATTTTTTTTTTTTACAATTTATAAATGAATAGAATTTTTTGCAATTTAGCATTTAAATTTACCGTTATACGACCAGATTTTTCTTTCTCAATATCTCCGCATTTATTATAGATAACCGCTGAAATTTTGATGCAAGAAAGATCTTTCATAAGAAACGTCAGATAGGTTTTTTTTTTATACTACCTGCTGTGCTATTTTTAGACACCTGGCTCTTGGACAGCTGTACAAAATTTTTTAAAGTAAAATGTAAAAAGCTTGTTTTTATTTTATTTATCATTATTTTCTCTAAACAATTTATAAGTCGATTGTAGCTATTCTGACACGTTAAGGTCCTCTGTTCACCGGTGAACATAAAAAAAACTTGCGTTTAGTCCTATGCGTATCACTGGTGAACATCACACAAATATTTTTTCAAGTTCCGTGATCACCGTTAAAATGTGCATTAAATTAATTCGGGATTTTGAGATGTCACCGATTATACATGTTACACTTAAATACAAGTTTATTTTTATGTGGTGTTCACCGGTGACACAAGTGGGGCTTAACGTGATAAAATAGAAAATAATCTATAGATTGTTTCATATGTCATCTAATTGTTGTCTAAGGTTCTGTATCAATTGATAATTTTTTTTACTCTGTAAAGTAAAATCTTGACTTATCGAAGAAATTTTTTTACATAAAATATGGTGAATATTTATAGGTATTGTGGTGAATAGATATAATAATGACATAATTATGATGATTAAACCGAAAATCAACTAAATTTAAATACTACCTTATGATTTTTTCTTTCAGTTTTATGCAAACGAAATAATAAGTCTCTAAATGAATGTGTTGCTTAATTTTCATTAGAATTGTCATCAGCAATGAGAAATACTTTATTAATTTTTCTGTTCATTTCAATCAAAATTTTTGATACATTTAAATAATTCTGTCAAAATTTGTTTTATTTGGCAAAGTAAATTTTTTTTTTCCGCCATCTCTGTAAAATTTTTTACAGCAACCACTTATATCGCAAATAAAAACTTATAGAGTATCAAACGGCCTCATTAAAAATAATAAAATAACTGCAAAGAATACAATTAGGAGCATGAATAAAATTTAACCATATAGTTCTTCCTTATGATTTAACCATAAACTTAAAACTCTAAAGAAGAGAAGAGGTTATTTTCTTAAAAGAAGAAAAAGGCGAGAAAAAATCGCTGAAGACGATAAGAAGCAACTTTCTTTTCTTTATCCTATAGTTGCTCCTTTTATATATTTATTAAATATTTTAAGATCATAATATACAACTTATACTCTTTCATTTGATTTTTTCTTCCTTCATTTTTCCTCTTTTTTTCTTTTAGTTTTTTTTTTATCTTTTTGAAGGCCATTGGCAAGAGCATCTTTGTAGTATTGTATTAACTACCATATTTCTACCATAAAATCGAAAAAAATTATCATAATAAATGTATATAATATTCACATAATAAAGTGGGCCCATTTCAATGAAGAGGATAGATCATAAGGATTATATATGTATTATTATTCAAAAAGGAAAGAAATGAAAAAAAAAAAAGTTTCCACCTTCCACTTCCCCCGAAATGTATTCTAGACTATAGAAAAATAAGAACAAACGTAATAGATACAAAAAAGCACTAGAAAACAAACATATACTCGTAGTATCTAGTAGATATAATAGAAAAGCAAGAAGATATATGATAAAAATTTGTTATATAGAATATAGAAAAGAATTTAATATGGTAGTGATATATGATATGGTTGTAATAATAATGGAGTTAATGTTGTAGGTGATATTAAATGTGCCAGAAATCCTATTCTATATCACATTAAATTGGTTAGTTATTAATATTTGTTTTGTTGTTTATTTTTATTATTGTATTTTATATTATTATTTTTTTTTATCGTTTTTGTTCATATACTATTGTATCTATAAATAATAAAAAATCTGGTTTCTTTTCAAAAAAATTTGTTAATGACTGTTTCACTTTTACTGCCAAAAAAAAAAATTCAGTTTTGTTTCAAAAAAAAAAAAAAAAAAAATAGTTTTGTTCATTGTTGCTTTCCATATAATTGCAACTACATATTCCCAATTTCTTTTTTATGCCACACAAAATTTTAAATAATTATTTATATTAAGAATTGTAGTTTGTTTGACTGTCTGTTAAAATTTAAGGTAAGTTAATATGTGTTAAGGAAAAACTGGGGTAAAAATCAAAATTTAACTCAAAACTGGGGTAAAAATCAAAATTTAATTCAAACATTAAAAAGGTATTATAAGAGTTATAATGATTACTGATGTTTATTGGTATATTTGAGGCTTCAGTTAAGTTTCTTGATTAAGTTGCTTTTAAATAAACATTTATTAGATGAAAATATCATAATTACAATCGAGATGAACAGAAAGCGATTACAAACAGATATAGGAGAACTTCTTGTCATGTATCTGATAATCTATCAAAGTTACTTCTGTCAGAGTGGTAGCATCCTGAGATGTGAAACTTAACATCAACTCTGGGCCAATACGTTCTCCTACATTTTGAAAAGACACTACACGAATCTAAATTCTATATAGTGGTTACTGACACGTTAGCTTAGTCTTAATCAATAAAAACAATATATATAGTTACTATTGTAATATCAGAAGAATTTTTTATTATAGTGCTCTATTAAAAAAATATTTAAAAAAAACTTTTGAATAAAAACTTATTAAATATTTATAAAAAAAAAATCAGAAGAATTCAAAAATAAAATAGACATTAATAATTATCCTTAAATCAGTATTTCATTCTGTCCATTAGAGTAGTTATTAAAAGCATTTTAGTCAATGCCAATATAAAGATAATGTAATGGTATAGAAAAGATTTATGCAATTGATTGTATTAAATATATATATGTACATATATGTATATTATATTTTTTTTTAATAAATGGATTAATCACTTACATATGTAAAAATTTTTTACTTTTAATGTCACATTCAATATATATATATGTATACATATATTAATAAATATTCATAGATATATATATATATATATATATATATATATATATATATATATAATTCTTATAATTATGCTTGAAAAGGTTAAAGAATCAAGGATACTAATAAATTAAAATATAGGGATTAATTGATTTAGATTGTATTTGATTTGCATATAAAAAACTTTGTTAAAAAAATTTTTAGTTAATTGAATCCTTTTATTTGTGAATATACAATTATTTGACCTTTTATAAAAAACAAAGAAAGATTACGAAACTAAAACTTGTATAAATTACTAGAACGAGTAAAACGTTAATTTAAATTCAATATTATATAAATATTTGGTTTAGAATAAAAGAAGGAATTAATTATATTTTGTGAACAAAAAAAAAATAATCATTATAGAATTTTATTTATTTATTTCAATACTTACTACAAATTATCTGGAATATAACTATTATTACTGAAACCATCAACTAATAAGGCTATTATTATAGGCAGAACAGTATTACACTAAAATGAATTGCCATAAACAGAGTTCTATTTGAACTGTTATAAAAGACCGTCAATGTAAATCACTAAAATTAATAATTAAGTTGCTTATAAATATTAAAAATATTTAAATTAAAAATCATTTAATAATTAAATTTATATTTAAAATTTAATTAATTAATTTTAACTAAATAATGTAATAAAAAAACGAATTCTGTGTTTTTTACACAAATATTAAAAACGAACAATTACCAATTGAAAATAGTTTAAAAATATCCATAAACTCCAAACTGTCGTGAACTGTTGAAATTACGTAATAATATAAAAGATAATAACAATATCATGGCGAATAAAAATAATAATAAACATGCGCACAAAATACGTAAATTGAAAACTATGATTAATATAGATTAAAAGAGGATTACCTCAACTATAAAAATCTTCTTGATAAATATATGACACAAGAACCGGTACTTGATACAAATAGTAATGTTTTCAGTTCTCAGATGAATCTCGAGATTTCGAAGGATGACACGGTTAAAGATTCTTTAACGGCTACGTAGCCAACTATGGAACTGAGTATTGAAAAGTTGGCAAGATCAACACAACAGACAAAAAAATCGTAATAATAAAATCAACTCAGTTAAAGCAACTGCGATTTCTGCTGGAACATCGAGATATAATAATGATAATATTACGAAAAAGAGGATGCCACCTATTAATTTTGGTAGTACCGATGTCAATTATTTAAAAAAGTTGATGAAAAATAATATCAAGGTAAATGATTTTCTTATAAAGTAAGTTAGTGATCAACAAAATATTATGTATAACTACTTACAATATCGAATACTACACAAAAACCTGTGAGCTTCTTGAAAATTCCAAAATTAATTACTTTTCATTTACACCAA
Source organism: Poecilobothrus nobilitatus (assembly GCA_947095535.1). NCBI lineage: Eukaryota > Metazoa > Arthropoda > Insecta > Diptera > Dolichopodidae > Poecilobothrus > Poecilobothrus nobilitatus. The sequence continues at coordinate 172,837,699 of OX352774.1, forward strand.
AAAAAAGTAAAGCGTGTCACGTTAGTCCTTAAAAGATTAAGCAGTTCTTACAAATCTGTAGTATTACTGGAAGCTTAAGTTGGATGAAACTGTTCCACTAAAATTTGAAAAAATATTCAGATTATCCACGAAATTTTCAATCAAAAACAAAAAAATTCTACCTTTTTTTTATTGTACAGACATCACCTAAAAATATAATTAAAGAAATAATGCAAATAAAATCATTAGATCACCAAATTATTCATTGAGAACGAATAAACAAACCAAATATACTTCAATGTACAAGATGTTAACGTTTTTGTCAGCCTTTCTGCTGCCAATTGTAAAATGGATTACAGATGTGTCAAATGGGGAGAAAATAATCCACTGAGTAAATGTGCAATCAAGCCGAATGATCCCAAAGACAAGTTATTCTGTAGTTTGTGTAAAAAGTTCGTGCAACCAGCCTCTTGACAGGAATTGCCCAGAATATAAAGTAAAAATTCAAAGCCGCGCAGAAGCGAAGAAACTAATTAAAAGCAAAATTATAAATTATATAAGCACAGCACATGTCTTCTAATGTAATACAGCTGAACATATCATTTGTAAATGTCGTGAAATCATTAAACATTGTAGCTATTTAACTAAAAAAAAGTTTTATTTTATAAATTAAAATCAAAAAAAATCTAAACTTACTTGGCTTATGACACAATGAGAATTAATTATAATAATACTAACACTAAAAATAATAATAATAGTAATACTAGTAGAATAGTTCTAATACTAATATTCTATTAGAAATGAAATAATTTATCGTTGAATTAATTTAGATAAGATAATGTTAAGGATAACGCAAGTAGAAAAAAAAAATTTCAATAAGAATTCTGGAATATTAGATTTATTTACCATAATTCAATTATTTTTAAAATTCTTTGGGCAGATGGTAGTACTCGAATTTAGCAAACATACACGATAAAAATTTTTAAATACATATATTGTTCGTTTCACACAACTTTAGTATAAAATCGTAAAAAATTAAAATATTATAAAAATTACTTTCTTATCATTATAAAAATAAAGAAAAAAAAAAATTCACTTTGAAAAATATCCTATTATTACAAATGGTATAATATCTATTTATAATGTTTGTGCTTTTATATTTCAAAACTTAGTTAGAAGAGTTCTCTCTATCAATGATTTTTATTGTATTTATTTGTTTTAAATTTTAAATATTTTACTTATTCAAAAAATAATGCAAAAAACGTATTTTAAAATTTTTCTTTCAATTTAAGATTTTCACATACAAGAGTTTTTAATATCTTTTGTATTAAAAAAATGGAGTAAATCACATAAATATGTATTCCAATATGGTAACACTATACATAAATAATTTACTTTTCATTTCTCAAGTGTTCTGTTTTGATGGACGGATCATGTTGTGTTGTTGATGAAGTGTGTAATGTTTATCTATGTATAGTTAGTACATATTTAATATTTTTTATTTAAAATGAAAAAAAAAAAAAATGATGTGTTAACCCTAGTTGAGTTGTGGTTTTTTTAATTAATATTATGCCTCGTTATGTAAGCATATGCATAATATTGCACTTTTTTCATTTAAATCAAATTTTTTTTTTTTTCTTAAAAATCTATTAAAAATTAGAAATCTGATTTCAGAAAATAGAAATGCTTGAAAATAACCGTTGAATAAGAGGTCTATATTTACGTATTAATTGGAATATATGACAAAGTTCAAAACATACTAGAAAATATTTCGCCAGTCCTTTCAAACTTAATTAATTTTATTTTAAAACTTCAATTCGGGTTTTTGTTTTTATCTAAAAATATTACATCAATAAAAAATTTAATTTTAAATTTAATTTTACATTTTTAATTATTTAAGTCTTCAGATAAAATCAAAATTTTTTCATCCAGTATAAAATTTTATACGGCACACTAGTTTCTAATCTTATATACTTTATTTATAATCTGTTTGAGGTTAACATAATAATCATTATAATCTCAGAGGTTAACATTTCAATATTTATAAAATGTAAAATTTTCTAAACAAAGAAGAAATGCATATATGTATGTACAAATAAAAAAAAAATCTAAACTATACTTATAAAATATGAAATGAATAGAAAAATAAATAAAACTAACACCCTAACATATTCCTTAATATCTTATCAGTTATCACCCTACAATCTTAAATAAAAAAAAAAACCTTTACATTTTAGTATTGTGAGGAAAGATTATCTATTACAATAAGATGGGCCATTCTTTTTTAATAAACATATTAATGTATTTTTTATAACTACCTTTACCTAAGACGCCAGTTATAGGTTTCATTGAAATGCTTTCGTAAAATGTTTATTTTCAATTTTTTTGCAGCAAAGACGTATAAAATTTAACAAAAAAGTGAATTTTAATGAGTAAATAATTTATAATGAATAAATTCAGCTATGAATTTCTAAATATTAAGTTAAATATTTAAAATAAACATCAATTTTATGATTTTCCGGATTAGTAATTTTTTTGTTGAACAACTGATCAGTAATTTTGCATAATGAAACAAAATTGTTCCAATGACATATGTTTCATTTTCTCCCATTTCAGTTGTCATTGAAAAAAATTCTGATGCAATTCTTGATATATCTCGTTATGATTTTGTATTTCATAAGTAAAAGAGTACATTAGAGTCAGAATTGATAATTTAATAAAAAAAACTTTAATAAAAATGTTAAAGAATTTATTATAAGGTATAAAATGTTAAGTGTTTTTTGTAAAAAAAAATAACGCATTTCTCTGTCACATAAATGTGGATAGGAAATTACACAGCCTTTTCTGTTCTGACGTGGCTCTTAATGTCGTAAGGGGGAATAACTCTTACGACATGTGTGGGATTGGAACTCACACTCTCAAGGTGTTTACACCGTATTTTATACGTTCATACACATTAGGCCACCGAGACGCCTTTGTAAAAAATAAACATAATATATTTTAAAATCCTATTTTGGTTCCTTATACTTTTCTTTACAATTTTAAATTATTTGTTTCAGTAAATCGTTTTTAAAATTTTGTATTAAATATTTTAAAACAACATTTTTTTTTTTTCAAATCTTAAAATTACAATTTTATTGCAATTTATTTTGCGTTTTACACTTTCGACACACTTTGCCGTATAGTGAGATTTCATTTCAATTTTCTTTCAATTTTGTTGTTTTTTTGTTTTTTCGGGTAGAATTGAAAAATTTGCCAGGTGCTGAGAGTGGCTCACCTTATCATAAATAGATAATCTTTGATTTTGATTTGTTTGATTTTTCGTTAGAAAAATAAAATAAAAAAATTTGAAGAATGTGAAAGAACAGCCATAAATAATATGTTCATTTTTTTAATACAATGTTTTTCTCTTTCAATTTTGTTGTTTTTTTGTTTTTTCGGGTAGAATTGAAAAATTTGCCAGGTGCTGAGAGGGGCTCACCTTATCATAAATAGATAATCTTTGATTTTGATTTGTTTGATTTTTCGTTAGAAAAATAAAATAAAAAAATTTGAAGAATGTGAAAGAACAGCCAAAAATAATATGTTAATTTTTTTTAATATAATGTTTTTCTCTTTCTTTAAAAAAAATTGTGAGAGGTTTTTTGTTCTACTTGTGTTGTATATATATATGTACATATATAATTTCTGATACCACGTTCTCTAAGTCATACATTGACCTAGTTTTCACTGACACTAGAATAAATGTAAATTTATATCAAATTTATATCACAACAAACTCACCACTCACCAGTCATTACATTACACTGCCATATGACACCGATCACAATGCTATCTGTGTGAAATTTAGTATTAATAATGAACAATTTTTTTTTTAAAAGAGGTAGCAATAATTAATAAATTCAATTTTAAAAATGTTAACTGACCAAAATTCCAAATCGAACTTGATAAAAATTATTTTAATACTATAATAATAACAATAAAATAGTAAACTGTTGTAATATTTCTGTAGAAAATATTGATTATCACTTGTTACAAATAACATACCGAGCTAATATGAAAGCTAACAATATTACGATTTGCAATTTTACCAACATTAATAAATTTTCTAATAACGAGGAAGAGTGCAGTAGAGTAGACTGTGTCAACTCTGGGATACCCGTATGAATGTAATATATCCTGTTTTTATAAAACTTGATCATCTTTTAAAAACATTCAGATGTTTTAGTATCGACGTTAACTATAGAGATATATATTTATGTTAATTGTGGAGTTGTATGACAGCTTCATTAAGTCCCAAGAGGTGCAAGAAGCCTGAACCGGCTGCTTTAGACGAACCAAATTTTTGGCATGTAACTCGATACCTTTTTACTAAATTTCAGATAAAAATATCAACATTAACCAATTCACAAACCAAATAGAACTTTACCAAAAATTTAAATGATTAAGAAATAAATTATCTTGTGAAATCAATAAAATACCGAATTTAGTTTTAAAAACCTTAAGTTTGTTTTTTATAAAGAAATATATAATTCTTTTTTAAGATGCAATAAACAACTCGTATTTTCGTAAAATATGGGAAACATCGAAAATTATGTTGCTAAAAGAACTTGACAAAGACCCAACTAATCGAAGCAATTATTGGTCAATAAGATTAATGCCAAACATAAGCAAGTTAGTTGAAACACTTATTATCGATAAATTAAAAAGGTTTTTAAATACCAAGCAACTAATTCCTGAAAATCAGTTCGGCTTCCGACATAAGCATAAAGCATGAACATGCTATAACAATATTAAACTCCAATATATGCTGGTCAATTAACAAAAATCTGGACGTAGGGACTTGTCTGATTTTAATGGAAAAAGCGTTTAACACGGTATGATTAGATGCAGTTCTTTACAAGCTGTTAAAGCTCAAATTACCCAAACACTTAATCACAATTATAATAGATATGATATACAACAACAAATTCTTTATACATTATTAAAAATAAAACACCAGAAAAAATATTTTCAGTTCAAAATACACACACACAAATTACAAGGAACAGTTAATTTTAGGTTTGAGAGTTCTGTGCAGTTATTAGAATTTTGCACTTATAAGTTTTACAGTTATCCAAACAAATTTATTTGGAGATTATAAAAAATGCCACGGGGATGGCAAATAGATTTTACTTTATCGTTTTGCAGTTAGTTATCCGTTTTCGACTGCATTCCGTTAAGACCAATCCGGATATAAGAAAATACTGGAAAGAATTTTTAATTAGAATTCCAGATAGTTCCGTGCTAGCCAATAAAAAAGTAGTAAAATAGAAATTTGAACTTTATCGATCATACAAAATATTTTCTTAATATAATAAAAGACAATCTCGTGCTGCTGCTATTCGCGTGCCCTTTTTTTTAAATTTTAGAACACAATTCAATCACAATATTTTTTACTTAATACTACTAATACTAACAAAAAAAGGAGACAAACAAAAAAAATATGAAAATGATTTGACTCTTAAACCACTGTTCCTTGCTGACTAAAGATTATGTACAGGCAGTTAGAACAAAGTTAGAACAAAGTAAACCCCATAATGATGTTCGTAAAATAATATTTCTCTATTTTCTTCAATTCTTTTATTCTTTTGTTTTTATTAGTACATATATAAATTAAAAATATGACTTCGCTTTTTTGAATAAAAGGCAACATAACCTTCCTGGCAGTAAAAAAAAACTCTTTTATAACAAAAATATTAGCAAAAGAGTTAAAGTAATTTGTTACCAAACATTAATAAGACCAATACTTGCTTATGGTACAACATTAGTGCAAGCTTAATGGAAACAATTCGCAAATTCTAAAAGAAAGTGCTTAAGAATTTGTACCAATATTAATTGAAAGCCCGAATCCTACTACAAATATTTGTACTCAAATAAATATTTGTACAAGGAAGCAAATATCATAAAAATCGATAATTTTATCACAAAATTAGTCCGAAATCATTATGAGAGAGTATTAAAAGCTCCTGAAAATGATTTAATATTTCATAAATATTTTTAATATTTTTAAAAGACGCTTCTCACGGGCTTCATAGCCTCTGAGTTTTTCATATTTTTAGACGAGCAAGGTTTCATTCAGAACCAAAATCATATCCCTCTCTTATATTATTTTAATAGACGGGGTACATGTAAAAAATAAACTATAAACTGGGCAGTATTAACAGAGAAAATTTGAAATATGATATGTCAATTCCGGAGAAAGATAAAAAGATGTCATTGGTAGTTGGAAAACACTTACAAATTAGAATTAAGTATTAGATACACATTCGTTTTAGCAGGTTAAGTAGGCTAAGTAGTTTAAGTTTTATTTGACAAAAATTAAGAAATATTGGTTTATAATCCTATCCTTTCCAATAGTTAATAGTTTATTTCTAAAAACAAATTTTAGTTCTAAGATGAAAATTAATTAATATAGCGTAAAAATAACATACAAATTACAACTTTAATTTAAATGTTAATTATAATGTAAAGAAGAAAAACCATTTCATAAATTTTTTTTAAAGTTAAGTTATTTTTAAGATTATATAAAGGATAAAATAAAATTTAATAAAAAAAAAAAAAAATGGGTTGCCAAACAGATTTGTACCATTATTTGTATTATTTGTACAGGATTTGAACTTGTACTCCTTTAGATTTTTTTTTTTTTTACGTTTTATTAATTCCTTCTGTTTGTGTTTACATCTTTAAAAAGTTTACAAAATTAGATTAACTTAACCTTCTAGCCTTGGCCACAACACTAAATTCCACAAAACTAATTCTAATGTTAGAATTTAAGAAAATATTGCATACTTATAGGCTCTGTTATTTTACTTTTTCGTATTTATACCAAATTAACCAGAGTGTGCTGAATAAAATCCAAAGTGCAAAAAATTTTTAGTATCATTTTGGATTAATGTGAAATTTGGATATTAAAAGTAACCTTTCATAAATGTGAAACCGTGCTTGTAAACACGATGGATAAAACAAGTTCAAACATAAAAAAAAATTGGAAACACTTTACTATAAAATCTCCTAATAACTCACCCTTGGCAAATAAAAAAGTAGTTAAATACGTTAGAGTATACTTACATCATAATTTGAACTATATAGAACACATTAAATGTACAGTCACAAAAGATAAAAAGGCTTTTATGGTTGAAAAAAACTGTTCTACAGTAAAAATGTAAGCAACAGTGTTAAAATAATATGCAACCAAACACCAATAAGGCAGCTTGTATGTTAATTTTTCAAACCATTAAGAAATAAACCTAGTTCTGTAAACTTTTTATAGGTTAAGGTAGATTAATAAAAATTGGAGTAAATAAAAGTTTATATCAAAAAAAAAGAAAAGGAAACCTAATGAACAGAATTAGATCCGGTGTTAGAGTCTCTTTCAAATATGAGTTTTGTTTTTTACAACAAAAGTTTGAAAATAATTAGTTTTAAAACAGATTTTTTTTTAAAACAAAATTCGACATGCTGCAGGTTCAAATTTTAATTTGTTATATACATACATACATACAAAAATGTCCTGGTTTGTCACGGAGGAAGACATCAAAAAGTTTGCAGTTAATTAAAGAAACCATTTAGAATTAAGAACAAAAAAATACAAAAAAAATTTTAAAAGCTCTTATGGTCAAAAGGGTATTGTATTGTATTGTATTGTATTGTAACTTCATATAAATTTCCTTTGGGACTTTCACTTGGGTCAAGAAACTATACATAATTAACTTACTAAATACTTTTTGTAGAAATCGTTGAAAAGAATTAACAAATTCTAAGTTTGTCATTACAACTGCAATATGTTAAGAACCAACACTTCTCCTGCCATAAAAATATGTTTAAGTTATAGCGAAAACACCATAAAATCTTTAAAAAATGTTTGTATCGCAATGGAGTTAATAGATAAAACAATTTTTTTCCTACAGCTAATTGAGCAGAAGGAGAAATATACAATGTTTGAGGTCAATTGGTTAAACTGTTTAGTAAGGAAACCTAAATGATTCAACAAACTGAAAAGCAAAATATTGCTTCACCTTTTCGAGAAGCAAATGAATATTCCTGCTGGAAGTTTAGTTTCAATCGGAAGAATGGTCTAAGTAATGTCTAGTGAACCAATAATTATGAATTCTGCTTTATAAAGGGTGTTGAAATTTATCTATTATTATTAGTTTCAATCGGAAGTTTAGTTTCAATCGGAAGAATGGTCTAAGTAATGTCTAGTGAACCAATAATTATGAATTCTGCTTTATAAAGGGTGTTGAAATTTATCTATTATTATATTAAGATATCTTTTTAAATTTTAAATAAAAGACATAAATTGTGTGAAATCTTTATTTATTTTTTATTAGAATTAAAGTACATTGATTCCGGTTAATGATGAAAAAGAATGTCGTGCAAGTGAGCTTCTCTGCTATTTAGGTAAACTGTCAATCTTTTACCAAAGTTTTCAATAACGTTTTTGCATAATGATAGTTCAGTTAGTGTTATTGTTCGATGATGTTGCCTTTGAAATGTTGGACAGTTTGAGGATTATGTATAAACTGTACTCTTCAAGAAGTCCCAGGAGAAGAGTTAGATCTTTGTAAATAAGTATGAGTCATTTCAGGAAATATTTTTGTGTCGCCCCCCGTTTAGGAGCTGTAAGGAGTCAAAAACTGAGAATTCTCTATTTTTAAGCACCTGTAACTTGGGCACCTGCCCACATTTTTTTGAAGTAATATACTTAATGATATTTTAAAGCTCCAACATTATATTTTTGTTTCCGTTAAGAATTCTTAATAATAATTCTTAATAATATAGGATTACCTTATAATTGACGAAAGTGTGACTTGATTTTTCTTAATTTTTTCTTATTGTTTTAATCATTATTCATAATTTGTATTTCATAATTGTATTATAAAATTAATTGTAATATATAAATTACGTACATATTATTAAAAATTTATTTCTACTCTTTACATTAGGCTTATTATGGAATGTTTTTTAGTTTTGGAAATGAGCTTTTTTTTGAAAACTCTTGGGTACACTTGCTAATTCCAACATTTTATTTAATTTATGTGTCATAATTTTCGTAATTCTGACTATGGCGCAGTGGTTAAGTCGCCAACCTTTCAATCGAAGGGTCTTGGGTTCAAACCCCGGTCAGGTCATAAATAAAAAAATATGTAGTACTTTTATATCGTAATAATGTATATCGTATAATTAATATTAGTAATAATAACAATAATAATATTAATAATAATAATAATAGTAATAATAATAACAATAATTATAATAATAATAATAATAATTATAATAATAGCTGCTACAGTGGAGCCATCTTTGGTTATATCATGCAAGCAAGGTGTTATATACTGCTGCATGTTGTAATTCACGGATGGCGCTGACTCTGTAGTAAAATAATAACAATAATAACAATAATAATAATAATAGTAATAATAATTATAATAATAATAATAATAATAGTAAAGTACAATAATTAAATAGTCTAATAAATAGTACAATAATAATATAACAATAATTATATAATAATAAAAATAGTAATAATAATAATAGCTACTACAGTGGGGCCATCTTTGGTTATATCATGCAAGTGCACGTTGTAATCCACTGATGGCGCTGACTCTGTAGTAAAATAATAATAATATTAATAAGAATATTAATACCAATAATAACAGCCGCTACAGTGACAGTGGGGGTTGCCTTCAATAATTACCTCATGTAGTAATATATATACTACTACTACATGTTGTAACTGTTGTGACGGCTTTAGTCACTGTTAGCAAAAATAATAATAATAGGCGGATTCATTGTTTCCTTACAGTCCCACTCCCAATTCAATGTTTCCGTATCCATTTTCATATCCTTTCCTATCCCTTACTCCCTAGCCAATATACTGCGTTCGCAGGTAAGGGTTTCATCCCACTATATTGGCTAAAGGGGGAGGTGGGTTTAGTCAGTAAGAATCTGACACTACCAAGAGGTAATTCTTGGTGTCTTTGGAAGATTCCCACCTCCCTTAGGAAAAAAAAAAAAATTTTTATTCAAGGTTCGGTGAATTTTTTCATAATTTTTTTTCAGAGGCTCGCAGTGGTCTAGTGAATAAGAGGGAGTATGGGTTCGAATCCCACACACGTCGTAACAGTAATTCCTCTTCATATTAACATTTTGACATTTACAAAGCCGAATACGAAGGAAAGGCTGTGTAATTGTCACATTTATTTAGTAGCGGAATAAACTAAAAAAAAAAAAATATAATCATTAAAGGAAAACATTTTAAAATAATAAAAATTATAACCAAACATTTTCTTTTTTACATTTTTCATATTATTATTTAAAAATATTTAATTAGTTATTAATTTTTTTTATTCTCAAATGCATTTATGTGCCATTTTTTTTATGTTTTTAAATCTTTTTGTTTATTCAAACAAATTCAATTTAGTGTTTTTTATAAAAAAAAAAAAAAATTCAAAAGTATTTTTATACAAAAATTTTTTCTCATTCATTACTAAAGCAGTTCTTCCATAACATTTTGCGTTTTTTTTTATACTTATATCAAATATTCAATTCACATTGCTTTTATGTCAATAAATTTTTTTTTCTGGGCTATCGCTTTTATTCGAAAACAAAAAAATATATTTGATATGATGGAATTTTTTATCTAATTTTTTTTTTCTCTAAGGATCTTATTTAGTTGTTTTTTTTTTTTCTTTTTAAGTTTGTTTCTATATATCATTTATGTTTTGTTTTTGGTTCATAATTTAAAAAAAAAAGGCAATGATTTGCTATACTACACACACAAATATATTTCAAGAATATAAAAACTTACTAAATCAAATATAGTACAATAACTACTTTTTAATCTATTATTTATTCATGATATTTTTTATTTATTTATTTATATCCAGGTACAGTGGTACATAAATGTGCCAGGTAGCTATAACAACTGTTCCCTGGTAGGAATGTGGGGTGTACGAGATATTATGATATATAAAATATTTATATATTGCGATATATGAATATTTTTTTTTTTTAGATTATAATTATTGTACCCAGCCGGGAATCGAACCCGAGACCTCACATTCCCTTATGAATGAGAAGTGGTGCGTCAACCACTGCAAAAATGGCTGGATATTCATGATATTTTATTTTTTAAGAAACAAAAATAATATGTAAAAGAAAAAATTATTAAGCATATAATGATAGGGTAAAATAAACAATTATTATTCATTGCATAATATTTGAAGAAGACATTTGGTTTCTTTGGCTGCTTTGATTGTTAAAAAATAAAGTTTCAAAATATTATTTCTTAAGTAATGAAACGCATATCAAGTGTAGGACTCAAATAAAATTAATTTAGACACCGCTGCTTTTCACGTTCCAATTAACTAATAAAATTTCCGAATTATAAAACTTTTTACCCTATTATATAAACCTACCTAAAAAAAAAGAATTTAATTTTTAGGTACTAAAATATAAGAAAAACAGTATAGTCAATTATATCAATGTATTCTGTATCTGTATATGTATTGTGTTTGAAAATGTCAATACAAACTTTTTTATTGATGCTCTTTTTTATGTTCCCCTAAGATTCTCTTTGTTCTTTGTTCTTTGATTTTTATTTTTTTTTATTTTACATTCTTTTCATTTTTACTTTATTCGATTTTGTGTACTAAAGAAAATTTAATAATTCAGAAATGGAATAACAAAAAAATCATCAATCCCTCACAAACTTCTTCTTTCTTTTAATTTTACTATAAAAAACAAAAACATAAAATGATCAACTCATTATTTAGAGAAAGAAAAAAAAACGTAACTAAAATCCATCTATTCATTCATTCATTCCATTTTCAGTCATCTCTTTGTTTTGATCTAGCCTCAGCAAAATCAACACAAAAGAATCCAAATTATATATGTAATATGTATGTATGCAGATATATATCTATTTTTAGTTTAGTCCTTATATCTATTTTTAGTTTAGTCCTTTCAAACATTTTCAATTGATTTCATTCATATGACATTAGTTTATTTATATATGGTTATCAAATTCGGTATGGTTTAACTATAAGAAAAACTATACTTTAAACAATCTTCATGTATACTCGTAAATATCCCAAAAATAAAAAAAAAATGGTGTTTAGTGAGTCCTTGAATTATTTTATTTGTATATTTATTTCTACAGATTTTTATATAAATAAGGAGTAAAAAAAAAAAACGATTCATGTTAGAATTTTTATAGAATATTCTCATAAGAGAACGTGATTTTTTTTCGGACCTAAGAAGCTTTACACACATATACAATCAAGTAAAAATAAAAACAGAAGGATTATTTTGTACTAAATAATTTTTTAGTTTAGTATTTAGAAATACGCACGTTATTAATGTTTTGATTTGTTTGTATTACCTTTTTTATTACAGTCAGTATGTGCCTGGGCAAAAATATACATTGAATTTTTTTTTTCATTTCAGTGCTTGTAGACACTTGTTGAATTGGACAATCAAAATAAAAATAGAAATGACAAAATATCTTTATTATATAGATTTTGATTGATTTTAGAGCATTCTTTTAAAGAGATATGAAAAGATTCTAGAGTATAACAATAACGAAACGAAAAGAAATTATTACTTATATTCATAAATAAACTTTAATAGTGTAAAGCTTTTAATCGAAAATACAGAAAAATTCCTATAGAAATAACAATAAATGTCACGCCAACTTAGAAAAAACAGGTTAAAAAGAAAAATAACTATAGGATTATTAAGGATCGTAAATTTAAATTAACGATATATAAAAAAAAACATCTTAACTTATAATCAAATAATTAAACCTGTATGGTTATACGGCAATCAATTTTTGTTGACTCAATATCCGAAGCAAACGCATTATAAAAAAAAAAATACAAACTTTTGAAAATAAAGCCCTACACACAATATCGTACATGCTCCATGGTATGTGCGTAATTTTGATATTCATAGAAATTTAGTAGTTATAAATGAAATAAAGAGATATACGATTAAACATAAAGTTCGTCTAAAATGGAATATAAATGTAGAAACTGATAAAATCAATACTATACCGGAAGACTTAAAATAATAAGACCTTTAGATATAACATAAGGTACAGATTTCCTTATATAAAATACTTAAGATATGCTAAAAGAAAGAATTTGACATAAATTTTGCTACGCAGTATATTGCACCTTCTGAACATAATATGCACCTGATATCAACCTACGAGAAAAAAAAAATAATACCAATTAAAAAATTAAAAAAATGTTATAAGACTTTATGTTGAAAAAATCATTCGAAAGATGCAGGGGGTGCTGAAAATGCTCACTTTAAAGTAAATATTAACGTTTAAAAATATATTTTGAAAATTTGTAATTTTATAAAACAAAATCCAAGGTAAATAAAATAATATCTAATCTTAAATTTTTTTAACTTTTAATAATTTTTTTCATATATAATTTTATCATTTATTTTTAAAGAAAATTTTGAATTTCATAAAAAAAAAATCTATAATTAACTCAGGCATTAAATTAAAGAAATCTAAAACAACTTTCATAATTTCAATTAAATAATGTTTATAAAAAATAACGCACTGGATTAAATACACTGCTGTGTTTATCAGGACCTATCAAAGATGAAGGTTAAAAAGAAAAATTTATTCAAAAACCAAGAACCCAACCTCGAATATCTAATCTGAAGTTACAGAAGCTGCAACGACAACGAATAAGGAATATCGAAATGCCTATGAATTTCAAACTGACTCACATTTTAATCAAGATTTGCAAAATATGGGAATCAGAAATTGCGGGCCACAGTGATATTTTGAGAGACATCGTAAAAAAAGCTAAGATCTACCCCGGCCTGTGGCGCTACTGATTATGATGAACGTTCTGAACTTTACTCATAAAATTTTTGTCCACTTTAACTTTTCGAAAAGCAATGAACAACATTATAGCATCTGCTTTTGTTTTACGGTTTGCAATCGTTGGGTATAACATTATATTTTCCTTAGACACTATAACATAAAATCAAAAAAATTATAACGAATTAATTAATAAAGAAACCGGACCGGAAGTTATTTTCTTCCTTATACAAATAAGAATAAGAAAATCATTTTTTACATGGTATTCTTTTGAAGACTTTTCAACTTTTCAAAACTCAAAGTATTTTTTTTTACAATTTTCTTGTTTAAAAGGACAATTAAAATCATTGCATATTTATTTATTCTTAAAAAATATTTTATTATTTTATAATAAAAAAAAATATTCAAATAAAAAAAGAAAGCAATTTAAATTCTTTTCTAATTTAAATAATATAAAATTAATTTCCTTTTTAGCACATTCCCAAAAAAATTTTGAAAAAATGTGCCTATTAGTTTTACTCTGTCCGTCCGTCCGCCTGTTTAACAAACTTCTACACCGTTAAAGATAAGGAAAAAAAAAATGTTAACCATGGATAGGTCTCATAAAAAATTAATTTTGTGGAACAACTTTATCATGTAGCCCCATTCATCAGGGAATTACATCCCCTAAACCTTTGAAAAAGCGCTATTTTTAAACGCGTATATTTCAGGTTCCGCTTAACATTCAATCTGAAAACGCTATTCGACAGGAATTTTTGTTATCTTTATAAGTCTATATCAAAATTATATGTAGTTTTTTAATTTAGTATTTAAATTAACCGTTATGTGAAAACCAAATTGTAACACCTGTAACTTAGCACCTGCAGAAATTTTTCTTCGACAATACATAAAAATTAAAGCTCCAGTAATATCGTTTTACCTGTGTTAACGGTTTTTCTTAGTTATATAGATTTCCCGGCTTACAGCCCCTCAAAATTCCAGAAAAGTCCTATTTTGACGTTTTTTCATATTACATGAAATTTTCAAATTATTGTGCAAGTCACAATCCTAAACAGTTTATATTGTGTTTTGGAAATGTGCGCTTTTAAAAACCGTTGGTTTACATTCTACCTTGCTTATTGTCCTTTTAATTTTTCTTAATTTTTTATTTATTTTTGAATTAAATGAAAAATAATAAAAAATTCTAATTTTTTTTTTATTGGAATATTTCAAAATTTTATATTATATAATACTGTGTATTTTTACATATAGTTGATATATATATATATATATATATATATATATATAAATATATTATTTCTTTATCCTGGTATTATTATTGGATTTTTATATTTATCTTGTGTATTATTAAGATTTAAAATATATTTATATTATTTATTTAAAATATGCATATATTTCATAAATATACAGGATGTTTCTCGAGTAAACGGCACCCTTACATGGGATAATAAAGGAGGTAAAAATAAGAAAAAAAAAATTAGTATTAAGTTAATTTTTTTCCTAACGGATTTCGAGAAAATCGGATCTTACGATTTTCTTTTCTTTAAAATTCTTTCATTTAGGTTTTTGTTTATAATTTTAGAACTAACATACGTATGACTATGACTAAGTACGTATTAATACTATCTATTTAATGCAATATTTAACAAGAGCAGGTGACTTTTAAATAAAAAGCTTTCAATTTAAATATTTTTGCATATTTTATTAAAAAAATATCATTTAAACCGTTTTACTAAATATATAACGGTACAGAGACCAATCTAGCTCTACCACCGCCCGGGCATAAATTAACAAAAAAAATTATAAAAAAGATCTACAATAAAAGTTTTCTCAAAGTAGAATTAAAATGTATTAAATTGTATAAAAGCAACCGTTTTGCAGCCGGGTTAACTTTTTTTGCTTCCAATACACATTCAAATGTCAAATAAGTCATTTTTCTAGTCAGTATTTTTTTTTTTTTTTAATGCATTTCTCTGCCACATAAATGTGGACAGGAAATTATACAGCCTTTCCTGTTCAGGCGTGGCTGTAAATGTCGTGAGGAGGAATAACTCTTTCGACGTGTGTGGGATTCGAACATCTATAGGTAATAAATACAAACATTGTAGGTATTTAACGTAAAAGTGAGATAGAAAAAATTAGTTAATCGAATTACTGATAATTTAAAAAAAAAATTTGAGAATGATAACAAAAAATTGTGTCGCACAGTAATTGAAATTTTTCCCTTGACGATGCACAGAATATTAAAAAATTAACTTTTTACATTTTTGCTGCCCCAAACATTGCCGTTACGGACATTTATCCGATTATTTAAGTTCGATTATCTTTTATTATCTTGCTTATTTTTATCTGTCCTATCATTCTCTTTATAAGGATACCGTTTACTCGTGAAATACTCTGTTTGAAATATAAATATAAATTTCATAAGAAAAATTTCCAATAAAGATTACGCAAAAAAAAAGAAAAAAACAAAAAAACAAAATTTAAAAATAAAGGTTAAAAGTTAAAAATATCAAAATTATTCTTTCTAACCTTTATTTGTTAGTGCCATTTCAAAATATGAAAATGAAAAACATTATGAAAATTTTATACAAATTTCTCTGTCATTCAGTCAATGTGAATTGAAATTGAAATATTACAACAACTTCCGTCATAATAAAATTGAAATTGAATTTCAATTGAATTTTGCCTCACTCCCCTGCCATCTTTTATTATTAAAAAATAATTTTCGGATTTTAGAATAAATTTACATTTATAAATATATACATATTTATTTTTAGAGAACTTGATTATTTTCGTGACAATATTTTAACACTTAATGTATATTCTAAGAAATAATTTATAAAAATATTAAATAAAAATAACCTTTCCTATCCTTCCTTTTATATTTTATTGATGATTCCTTTTGATTCGTTGAATTTTGAAATAAATTGATTTAATAAATTCTTAGAAATATGTCATTTTGTTATTTGACCTTTTTCTATTAAAATTCAATATTTTTTTCTATTTCAGCTTATATACTTCTATTTTCAATTTTTATTTCAACTTTACTATTCTGGAATTGATCTGTAACGATTCATACAAATAACAGTAGTGACAAAATTTTACATAACGGTTATCCTGTATAAAAAGAAAAATTAATTTGCATTAAAACAAAATAAATAACTAAATCCTCCCCCTTTTAAAAGATATGAATATCAAAGATATGAAGAAATATGAAAAATCCTGTGCAATATTTCTTAAAGGAATACAACAAGGATTGATCTTACAAAAGAACAATGATATAAAATTGCACATGGACACTGTATATATAAAATAAATGCCACATTATTATGAAATTGCGAAAGTTTTTCTTAATACTGTTAATGTGATGGTTTGTTAAATATTTTTTTTCTATTGTATATTGTGAAGGATATTAAATTTATCACCATATCCATATGGTGCATTATGCAACAAAAGTGTGAAAAAAAAAAGAAAAAAATAAAAAATAAAAAAATAATAACCACTTATCAGTTAGATAAAATAAATATCGTTGACATTCATTTAAAATGTTATTGCATATACTCGTAAATATAAAAGAACATGTTATAAAAGTTTATTCACTGTTAGAAAAAAATGATATACAAAGTATATAACACTTACATATACATATAAAAATATTCTTACCCTCATTCTGAATGTAATAAATATTACAATTTCCTTGCAAAAATTTATTACTTTCATTTTCCTTTTTAGTACGTTTTAAAATAAAATATTTTTTTTTTTTTTGAAAAATTCGTTTATTTATTTTACTAAAGGTCAGTCTGTCCGTCTGTTAAGATGTAACAATTATGTTTTAACCATGAATAGATCTTATTAAAAAATTAATGTTGTGGAAGAACTTTTTTTTATATAGTCCCATTTACTATGGAACAAAAATCCATCAAAGTTGAAAAAAGGCGCATTTCCTATTTTCAAGTTCTGCTTAAAATCTTTTTAAGATCTAAAAATGTCAATTGACAAAAAATTTTTCACGTTTTATAAACAAATACAAAAATTGATTTTCCTCTAATTTTGTATGTAAATTTACCGTTATGGGTAACAATATTTTACATAACTTTCGTTGCTTCGTATCTTCAAAATGCTTTCAGGCAGAACCTTGAATATTTTAGAAGAGGAAAATCTTTTATTTGAATTAGAATAAGTTAATTCAGAAAAAATGTTTGTATGTACTTTTTCTTCTTTAAAAGCTATTAGGTATCAAAAAAGAGAAATTATCTATTTTTAGAGACCTGTAACATGAACAACTGTGTAAATCTATAGAAAAATAAAAATTAAAGCTACATATACCTACATTAAATTTTTACATTGTGTTAAAAGTTTTTCTTAATTATATATGGGATTTCTTTAAAATTGAAGATTTTCTACAATTTTTCAAGAAAAATTATACGGTTTAGTGAAAATCACAATATTTTAAACTTCTTTTATTAATTTTTGCAAATGTGTATCATTTTAAACCTTTAGTTTAATATCCTACTTTTTTTTCGTTTTGTGAAAATTTTATAGCTTTTACTACAATATGATGACATTGGTTAAAGCCAATTAAATAGTACATATAACAAGCGTATGAAAAATGTTTTACGATTTATGACAATATTGTAAAATATAAGAGGGAGTTTTTTTTCCCAGTTTTCCCAAGAAAGCGAAAAATAAACCATTTTTTTTTTTTTTTTTTAAATATAATAAAAGAAAATCATATAAAATGAGAACAAAAAAAAAAAAAAAGATGTACACTATTTAATAAAATTTTATACTTATGCTTGGGGTATTCAATTTAAAATTGCAAAAATGAAATTTGATTTTACATTGACATTTTTTTTTTTGGAAAATTGGTGGAAATTTGAAGATATTTGTGCAATTTAAGAGATACAAATTAAATTTATATGGTCATGTTTTACTGTTTTGTGGGTTCTAATCTTAAGGTTTTTTTTAAATAAAAAATTAAAAAAATATATACCAAATAATTTTAAGAATTGACTATATAATGGAAATATCTAAAAAAAAAATAATTGTAAATTTTTAAGAAAAACACAGATGTTTTAATTTCCTTACAATTTTATGCTATTGTGCAAATATTGTTTATTATGATCTCACAATTTCAGACTAAAATATAATTTTGAATATTTCAAAATTATATCAGGTATGGAAACCAATTAAATTAAATTTTCCATTTTTTTTTTTTTTTAAGTTTCTTCTTCTTCAATACGTATATAATTTGAACAAGCACAATAAAATCTATTTATATTTTTTATTATATTATAAAACGAAATATATCTTAAGATATTTCAAATATTAATTAACAACACTTCCAAATAGATTATAACTTTTAAAAATTAAATCGATTTATATTTAATTTTCATTATTTTTTGAAAAAGTCTAATGGTTTACAATCAAATATCCAAATCAAAAGCAATATTATGGAAAGCATCATCAATCATTATGTCTGAATCAAAACAAACCGTGCAAATTTAAAATCTCTGAAAACTCAAAGTTGTTTAAACTCAAGGAAAATAAACCTCTTCATTTCCACTTAAACTTTTCAGGAAAATAATTTATCTGGGCTAGATACCTGAGAGAATATCTCCAGAAATTTTCATTATCTTTAAAGCTTATATTCAACCCATGATGGAGTACAATTCTCACATTTAGGTGGTCGCTTAGGTCGTTAGGTGGTTGATTCATTTAACTGCATTAAATTATTTTAATAAGCTTCAAAAAATCGTAATCCATTTGATAGGTGATCCAAACGTAACACATAACTTAGCTAATCTTAGTGTTCGACGAATTTTTTGAGCACTCTCATTTTTTTTTTTATAGATAATGGTTTGGAAGCTCGTTTTACGGATGTTAATTTTTTCTTAAAAGAAAAACCTTTCTTTTTCTTATAGCTTAAAAACTTTTAGAATAGACTCATAAGTACAATATGTATCTCATCCTTACACAGTAGAAATTTCTATTTTCTAGATGGTATATTTCTAAAGGATTTGGAAGTTCGTTAATAAAAACATCCCGTATGTAACCGTATTACCCTTATCGGTGTTCTTTGACAAAAGAGTTCGGTTTGTGTCCAATGTATCAAAATTTAAAAGGAATTTTTTTTCTTCAATCAACACCTAAAAATCAGGTTTGAACACATCAACACACCAACTCCCCCTTTTTTCGCGTGTGCCCTAAAAGTCCTTAAAAAGATTTACTTCGTTAAAGGTCCTTAAAAAATGTAATCTGGGTATAAAAAAATTAAAATTTTTAATATTAACAAAATGCTTATATAATTATAATTATGCGGTACTGAAAAGTTGTTAATAAAAATTAATTTACCACTACTGTTAATCAAAGGAAATAAAATGTTTATTAAAATATGTATTAAAGTTCAATCATCATTTTTAAACACTATACATTTTAATTCTAGTAATAACAAAATAAAAATTAGCTCATTACGTTTCTTATAATGGCACCTATTAAAAAAATACTACCTTTTAAATTACATTGTAATTTATGTTAAATTGTTTTTATTTTTACTAAATTTATTTTGCAATTATCGGATTACTTGAGAATTTCGAATTAAAATCAATTAAATTTATTGCTGATCACAATTTAACGAATATTAATGGTTAATTAAAAATGAATAGTCAATTTTTTTTTTGTTATTAATTTAATTTAAAATTAAAAACCATATTATTAATATTTTGATTGTAAGAAGTATGAAAGGAAAAACAAAAAAAAAAAATGTATCCATTAAAAAATGATTTTGATTGATTTAAATCCAATTTAAATCCAATTAAAAAAAAAAAATTCATAAAACACTTGATTATAAGAAATACTTTAACCCTATGCATGCCACGTTTTTTATATCTAATAACACTTAAATTTTATATACAATCACAACAAAAAACCAAAAAGTTTTCAATTTCATCGAAGCTGATGCGATTTCATTTAGTAGACCTTTGTCATGCTTCGGTTGTCGTTTTTTTTTTTTTTAGTATAGCTTAATCAGCATATGTATTGGTTTCAGTTGCAATAAGATTTATGACAGCATTATCTATCATCAATTGAAATATTCAAACATGAATGACATTAAAAAAATTAATAATATATACTAAAATGTGTTGAAAATCATCTGAAAGTGCTACATAACTAGCATTATAGAAAAAAAAAAACCAATATATGAAATTTTAGAGCTTGACCTCCACCAAAATCTTTCCAAAAATGACCTGGCACTCAGTGTGTTAAAATGCGGTTTTCAATATTTTTGAAATAAAAACACTGAATCTTTTTTACGTTGATATTCGAAATTTATCGTTTAATTTTTTACTAATTTAAAAATAAATTTCACTACTTGTTATTTTCTAGTAAGATTTTACTTAAAAAGAAAATTAAATTTAAAACTTTTAAAAATTACCTGTAAATTAATTACTGAATTACTGTTCGAATGTTTTTTCTTTTTTTTTTTTTTGTATCAAAACAAAAAAAAAGTGATAATTGACACTCACCTGCAAGAAAAACAAAAACAGAAAATTAAATTTATTATTTTTTATACATTTAATTTATAATTTATAACATAATAAAAAATCTATAAAATTGATTTTTATAAGATATAAATGCAGCTCATGAAATCATTTTAAAAACGTGAAAAAGTGTATAGTAGACTGTGTCAACTTTAAGATACTCGCAAGAATAAATGTAATATATTGTTTTTAATGTATGTGAATTTTGAAGTTGTATGACAGTTATACTTGAACCTGTTGTCCCGAACCAACCAATTTCAAATTTCTGTTGTCCCAAACCAATCAAATTTCACGGAAGTTATTGACTTGTTCATCTTTTGGCAAAATTTCAAACATCCTAGCAGAAATAGACACTGAGTTATTTTCATATAAATAAAGAAGTTGCAAACGAACGTATCGGTCCAACTTGTACGATTTAAATAACAAAACTCACAATTTTACTGTTGTACAAATTTATTGCAAAAAAGGACATTATAAGAGAAGAGAAATTGCAAAATCGTAACTTCTTTATTTTTTGAGCTATCGTGCGACGGGCGGACAAACGGATGGAAGTTGCGGATGGAACACGGTTAATCAGATTCTGATGAGAAGAATAAATATACCTTGTCGTATCTAACTGATCCATTGATCTTTAATGTGCCACAAACGTAATTGCAAATTTAGTATAGCCTGAACATTTTAATATTGATGAACATTCATTTTTTAATTATAATCTTGCGAAATTGTAATTTGATTCCAATCTGATCTGAAGTTTAATTTTTTTTTATTTGCTACAATAAATTTTCCTTTAAATAATTCTTGTTTTTGATAAATAATTAGGAATTTTCTTTAAATTAATCAATAAAAAATTTTCTCTTAACTTTCAGAATGATAATAAACTTGTAATTATAAACCATAGTAACTGAAATATTCTTAATCAAGCCCATGTTATTATTTTCTTTTGAATTTTATTTGGATATAAAATGCTGCCGGAAAATCACAGAAATTGAAACTAAAAAGAAAATTTATGAAATTCAAAGAATTACTAACACTTTTCTAGCACAAATTTATTTTTATTAACATCATAAAGGGCTAATCATTGAAAAGAAAAACAGGAATAATTTCTTAATCGTATTTTTATATTTTCAAAAATCTTTTGATTAAGATTTTTGTAATTTATGGTAACCATGACCTGAATCAATTCACAGCTGATTGGTAAAAGAATAAAAATCTCGAATTAAAGAATAAGAAATACAAAATGGTGCTATGTTCATGATAATATATAGGTACTAAATCAACCATAAGGTATAAGTATTTTCTCAACAGTCAAGCAATTACAAGAGTTGTTTTTCTGATGTAGGCTTAGTCTTGGATAAAATGATGAATTTTCGATTATAGTCTTCAGTATACGTTGGTCAAAGAAGTTTTCTGTCCCATATAATCACTAAGGATCTTTTCATTAACTATGTCAGACAAATTCTTTAATACTTAAGTTAGTTTTTTTCAGGTCAGGTGAGGTACATATATTTTTCAGTCATAAAATCGGTATAAAAAAAAAATTGTAAGGTTCGCCGTATGTCATTTATTATGGGCTCATACATTTCGCTTTCTCTTCTCGTCGATGGTAAATCACAAAAGAGGAACTTTAAAATTGAATTCGTTTTGTCTTTCTCTAATAAATCTCATTTTTCTCTAGTCACGTCTATTATTGGCAGACATTTTGTTTGTTCATTATTCGCGACGATATTAAATCCCCTCACATCTTTGAACAAATGAGACTCATGGAAAATTCGAAGAATTTAACATAGGTGGATTTTTTTACTATTGCACACCGTTAAATAGATTACGGAAGGTTTCAATATATTTAAGGCTAATCAACTAATTGTCTCAGTTTTTGATATAAATAATAAGAAACTAAGATGCAAAGTTAGATTTTAAACGACTTTATGTATCAATAGTCGTCAATGCATGAATAGAGTATAAATCGATAATCATAATCTGTCTAATATCATATTATGAGTAGAGAGTATGATTACCTTTTAGTATATTATTTTCTTAACTCTAATAGGCTAAATTAAAATTAATTTTAGTTGAATGTAAACCTATTAAGATCTTTAAATGATGAATCAATCATCATTTGTGTTGTTCTCTAAAAATTAAACTGATGATTGAATATATAAAAAAAATGTCTGATACAATTATAACAAGCATTTTAAAAATAAATTAAATAAAAATGAATTCTTAAAATAAATTTCAATATATAAAAAAAGAATAAATTAAATATTAATTTTTTACACCATTTTTTTTTTTGCTATAATACTTGTAGATAGTGTTGGATATTTTTCGCCCAAAGAAAATGTTTTCAAGTTTTTATTTTAAACTGATATTTTAAATAAAAAAAGAAAAAAATAATTACTTTTTATAAAAAATGTAAAGAGGAGTTATTTTTTTAACAAGAATTCTGTTCATGTTTTTTTTTTTTGCTACTTTGCATTTTACTCTTTATACTTTAATTAAAGAGCGTCATTTAAAAAACACCTGTATACCGGTAATATCTTGTAATTTTCATTTTCCTTTTTTAATTAACATAACCAGATCAAATTATGTGTCTATTACAACCAATAGTTTTGCATTAAAACAAAAAAAAAAATTCATTTATGCAAAATTATTTTTTAATGAAGATAATGATGATTGTGATGATATGCTGATGACGAACACGATGACGATGAACAATTAAAAATAAAAATTACAATGCTGGGAATGATATGATACATTACACAAACACAAATGGAATTTTAAGAAATTCTTTTTTGAATTAACTTTCTTAAGAAATCAACCAGTATATTTCTGTTCTACAATGAATTTACAACAAATTTTATAATTTTCTTTTCAAGGGGTTACTTTCCTCAACTCAACCCAACTTAGCTTCCCTTCTTTCTAATAAGTGATGTGATAATTTAAAAAGGCCCTTCTATAAATATGAAAGCGATAGGAAAGCTGATTTTAAAAGCTGATAAAAAAGACAATTTCATCTATAAGACAATGAAATTCACCTATAAAAGAACAAAATCCTTTTTTTCTAACATCAAGACTACACAACACTGAAATATTTAATGACTGACTAGATGTTATTGAAAATATTTTTAATTGTTTAATGACCGAAGACCTTGACCGAAGACAAGGTCGCCCCAATAACACCTGGAGGCGAACAATACTAGAGGAACTAACCTCAAATGGAAAAACATGGGAGGAAGCAAAAAATAACTGCTCCGAATAGAGGCAGATGAAGATGCCTAGTTGATATACTATGCTCCCAAGAGGGGCAATAAGGAAAAAAAAAAAAACCTTATTTCTATGCAACATTATTTCAGGTCATCTATTTTCTTCTATATTCTACTTATCTATTTATGAATCATTTGATTCTACCATATTTGTTGGCGCATTATTTCAGGGCACATATTTTTCTACTTATATACTTTACTGCTAATCCAATGTTATTGAAATATCATTTGATAGCAGGTTGAACTTTTTCTTAATTCTAAGTCCTATTAAAAATAATATTTAACTTTTTAAAAAAAAAAAAAGAAAAAAAAAAAAAATTTTTAAATATAAAAGAAATTCTCATCATTGAAACTTTATCTAATAATGTTATTACAAAATATACATATTTATATATATATATATATATATATAGGTACAATTATGTTTAACAAAAATAACTAAGCAACTAAACAATTGAAATTGAATTGAATTCAAAAACTTGAATATGAGTAGTCTTTAATATGAAAAAAACAAAGATGAATCAGAGAAGCAAAATCTCAAACGGAATCAATTAAATTTAACCATAATTAATATGTTATTATAATCTTTGGAATGCATTCTATACAGTGTATTTTTTCCCCGCTTTATAATTTTGTTAAGTAGATATATTTGTAGGTACTTCAATTATTTTAATATAATACCCGGTAATACCTATATGTTCACTAGGTAAATTACAAATATTAATTTCTGTATATATATATTACATCATGTAAAAGTAGTTAGCAATGTAATTATAACATATATAGAAGAGTAAATATATATAAAATGTGATTATTAATTAACGCATTCATTTAAATTATTTAACCTTAAGTTGTTTTGTATCTGACATTAGTATCTAATTATAATTTTTCTTATAAAAAAATTTTTTTTTTTTGAGTTTGTTTTGTAATCTTGTAAATTATATACATATTATAGGTAATTAATCAGGGTTCATTCTGTCATCTTTATTTGGTAAGATATTTAAATACTCAGTAAATATTCCTTTGTTTTTTAGATGATTTTAACCAGTATACCGCCATTCCATAAAATTCTACCATAAGATTTCAAAATTCTAACACAAGGATGTTGATAATTTTTTGTTTTTTTATCGTTCGCATACATATAATGTATAAGGAAGGTCTTCGGTACTTAGAATGCTGAATTCAGTGTTTTTGGAATGGTTTCTATCTATATCTGTAAGTTCGACTTCATTTTGACCCGATTTTTTTATAAGTCATTTTTACTAATACGAAATTTATTTTGTGGAATTTTTTTTTGTTTTTGTCAATTTTATAATTTTTATGCACAACATATAATGCACATAAATGCATATATAAAATGATAATACAACTTCTTTTGAATATTGTTATTCCTATAGTTGTACATCTACCTAATTATTTGCAACAATGATAATATTTTTAGAACTACGTGCGAGTTTCACTTTTAGCTATCTATCAATACTTCTAAATAATCCTATTAAAAAAAGAAATATTAAGTTTTCTGTCTCTGCGATCGGTTCTGTGGTGGACACTTTATTTTTTCTTTATACACGTTAACCAAACTCTATATAGAAACTGATTCTTTTATACAAAGCTTTTGCCTAGATTTAAGTAATCGGAAGAAAAATTCAAGTGAAATAAGATAATAAGAAGGAGTTAAAAGTAAATTCGAAGCGAACTTGTACATGTTCTTTTCTGAAAAGTTGTAAAATTATCATAGCTTAACACATTGAATGAAAGTATATTCCACATTTTATTCAGATAAATTAGAGATTCATAGTAATAGAATTTTACACAATATGATATTATTAATTATTTTATTACCTTTTTTGCCAAATTATGTTCTTTAGAATACCAATTCGTATATAGGTAAAATGTATAGCCTAAATCATTTAAACAAAAAACTCCTCTCAAACAAAAAACAGAAAATAAATCTAAACAATTTTAAAAAGTTAACAGTATTCAAATCGATTTATGGAAATTGACCTAAAGATATAAAGAATTTAAAGATTCTTTTTAAGGGCGGAAAAAGTTAAGGAAAACATATCAAAAAAATCTTGTTTTTTTTTTTTGAAATAACATAATAATTTTCATTTTATTTTTTTTAATGAATACACAAAAAAAAAAAAATTTAATTCACTGGTACATCCATAGATACTCTTATTATGAAAATAATCTGATTTAAAGCAGAGAAAAATATAAGAAAAAAAAAAAAAGTCCAAAAAACTAACAAAACTTTTTCTTTTGTTCTGAAATATGTCACCCAAAACCAACAAACAACAAAAAAAAAAAAAACATTTTCACACATAATAAATAATTTATTTAAAAATATTCACGGTTTATAATCATAAATTTGGATTTTTTTCTTTAAAAAAAAACAAAACAAAAAAAAATTATGATGACAGATCTGATAAATTTTGATGATAACTTTCTAAATTATAACATTTTGTAAAAAAAAAAAAAAATTGTTTTTTATCATTCAATTTAAATAGATTAAAGTTTTATTTATTTATTTATTTTTTTTTTTTTAAATTGTTAAAAGGTTTTATTAAAATTTTCTGGAGCATAAAATGTAAACTACAGTCAGTAGTACTTACAGTAATATTCCATTCAAAACTGTTATATTCACTTCATTTAGTTTAGAATACTTAAATAAAATTGAAAAGAGATTGTCCTGCCGATCCCAATCTATTTTTAAGCTTTTAAAAGACTTGAATATATTTTTATATTCTTAAAATAAAGCATTAATAATATGCCCATTTATTTGAAATTTTTAAAACTATAATGAAAATGGTGAAAATTTTATTCATCCTGGAAAATATTTTTATAAATACAGTGAGTATGTATTATGTAATAAAATAAAAACAAATTATCAGAATATAAAATTCATCTACCTGATAAATACATACAATCACTATAATACCAAATAAAATCATTTAACAGAATCTATTGTGAATTTAGGTCACAATAAGTTATAGAAAGAAGTGAAAAAAAATAGTGGTTTTTATTAGTGTAATTTTAGGAAAAAAAAAAACTTCAGTAAAAATGATAATAAAATATTTAATCTATGTAATTCTTGAATTAATGACCGTGTCTCCCACAACTTAAAACAAAATAAAAGATTTTTTTTTAATTAAATTGTAGATTTTTTTTGTATTAAATTCTTTTATTAAACAAATTAGAAGCTTTTTAAAATTTTTTTTTTTTTTGTTATGTATTTACACGGTTTTAGCAAAAAATTTCTTTTAATTAAAATGTTTTCCTCTAAAAGCGAAATTAAATATTTTTAATTTTTTGAATTAACATAAATATTTAAAATAATGCTATGATGAAGATTAATGATGGGAACTATCAAATGATTTCGTTAAATTCATACAACAAATATACCATTATATTTGTGACATCTTAAAGGAAGCGAAATAATTTAGCTCGTTGTCAAATTCTGATTCGATTTAGTTTCCATGTACGTCCGGATTTCGGCACGATAACTCATAACTCAAAATAATAGATCAAAGACTTCAAATTTAATCATGTCATTTTTATAAATGTTTCCTAATAAAACAAATGTGATCAACGAGTTCGAGGAGCTGCCATGTAACTTATTTCTTTACATTATATGAACATAAATTCAATTTGTAATTCCGTTAGTGATAATATCTGATTGTTTATTAAAAACAAGTTAAGTTTTATACCAACAACTTCTGCGAAATTTGATCAGTCTAACGCTGTTCAATTTGATTGATTTAGCACAACCGGATTGAATAACTATCTGAAATATAGGAGATAATTAAGTGAGTGTGATATTTTAAATGGTTAAATTTTATGAAAACCGCATGCATATATTATATTCGAGCTGGTATCCTAGAGTTTCCTTTTAAATACTTCGACAAAGTATAGTTTTTCAAAGTACATAAATTATTCATAGAATCTAAACTTACTTTCAAAATTTTCGATTTTTAAAAATGTGTTGCACTAACAATATTGAGGATTAGTGCCATTGAAATGAATTTATTGATGATAGTGCGCTGCGCTGTAATAAATTTATTGGAGATTGTGAAATTTTCTTTTTTTGGTCTTTTTATTTCCAGCTCGGAAGCATATACTTAATAAGAAATAATTAATATTATATCATATAGATGTATTTGATCTTATATCATTTCTTTGCCCGAAACTTTTCTAAAGTAACGGAAGCTCTTAACAAATTTTGTAATCGATATGACGGAATTCTTATCACTAATTTAAACTAATTTTAACTAAAAATTGTTATCAGTAATTTGTTGGTATCTTGTCCTGATCTTCCAAAATAGGCCTAAAAAATATTTTCAACAAATATCGTGCAAATGAGGTGAATTTTTTTTTTATAACTAAAGTTTTTAATTTTAAACTAAACAATTTTTTGAAAAAGATAGGCTTTCATTGTATTGTTTAAACATCATATATTCGGAATTTAAGAGTTAAATTTACTTCTACCAGATTTCTTATATAGGCTTAAGAAAATTTAATATTTGAACACACCCTAAAATTATAAAAATGTATTTTTAAATAGACCCTACAACGTTTTTTTTTTTTTGTTACCTTTGTATTATTCATTTTAATGTTCAAGCAAATTAAAAAGATATAAAATACTATATAATGTACCTAAATTGTATACCTATGTTATACCTATATCCAATAATAAAAATGCTATCTTTCTTTTTATAATAAATCCACTTTAATAATTCTACACATTTTTTGCCTTTATTTTTTTGTCGCTTAATAGTCAGTTGGGCCAAAAAATGAATTTGGGAATTAATTTATAAAAGTTTTTAAACATAATTTTTTTTTTTTTTTTTAAGTAGCGACCACCTTTATACTTAATCTCAAAAAACAAAACAACACGTTATTAAAAAAATTAATAACAAAAGTATAAAACAATTTAATTTAAGAATATAGTGAAGAATACTTGAGGTGATTCACCTTTCTTTTCTTAGATAAAATATATTATGAATCACAATATTGGTATAGCAAGCCGGTAAAATAAAATAAAAATCTTTTAAAAACAAAAAAACAAAAAAACCATTAAAAGGCTCACCTATAAAATAAATTTTCCAGGCTGTTTATAAAAACACAAAAAATCTTTTTAAAATATCTTTCCTCCAGCCGTTCTTATTTTAAATGTTTCTATTTAAAAGAATGTAAGGAAATTTTAAAGTTATTTTTTTTTTTTTTTTTGTTATTTCTTTCAGTTTTGCATTAGTATTAGTTTTAAGTCAAAAGACCTTTTTAGCACTTAAAAACAGATAAATTTTTTCCTAAGGATAAAATCTGTTAATCACAAAAAAAAACAAATAGTTTCGTATATAAATTGTGATCATAAAAAAGCTGATGATTCCTCATTTTCTTTTTAACAAAGTTTCAAATGTGAAAGTGACTCAAAAAATTACATAATACCGTGTTGGACTATATATAACAGTGCCATGAGGTTAATATACGGCAGTTGAGGCAAAAATGTTAATTAATTAAATCAAAGATTTGTTTTCGAGAGTAGATGCGAATAATCGAAGGAGATTAAATAGGAACGGAAAGTATAGGACTATAAATCACTAAACAATATGTCCTTTTTTGACCAAATAATAGATTAAAGGACCTTTAGTTCTATTGCACCGATTGGGCAAAACAATATTCTGTTATGGAGTAAAAATAGATTTATCGTTTAGATTTTAATGTTCTTTTTAAATCTTTGTCGATTGAAAATGTAATCATCCAGAATATAAAAAAAAAAAAATCATATGAAATAGAAGATATTGCCATAATCACGTTATCCGAGTCACAAACGAAATTCCAGACAAAAAATTAAGATTATAGATAAAAGATATTCCTAAAAGGTAAAAGATAACGGATATATTTTTAAGGTGTAAATAACAAAATATTTCTAGCTTCTAAAAATAATTAAAAACTTTTTTTTTATAAAAAATACATTCTCATGCAGAGGATAATGGATATCAAAGGATCTTTAAAGTGTACTTTTTTAAAAAAATTTTATAAATTAAATGTAATTTAACTATTATTTCATTTCCATAAATTATGATAAATTAAAAAAGAAAAAACCAATTATTCTAATTTTTCTTCAGTAATTTAAATTTATTTATTGCAACATCAATCATATTCTCATTTTTTACAATAATTGCACCTTCTCTAGTAATAAAATAAAACTAAAAGTTATCATTTTTTTATCATATTTTTTTTCATAAAAGGTAAAATTGCATCAATACAACATAAATTACAAAATTCAGCACTAAACACTTTAAACCAACCTATTCTTATTATGTATACATGACAATGTAATATCATACATTTACTATTCTATTTACAACACAAAATATATGTTTATAACATAGGTGTATATATATAAGAACAATTTAATCATATTTCAAAGTAACAACTTAACTAGCATTCAATATTTTTTTTTGAATTTGTTTTTTTTTTTTCGTATTCTGAGAACCACATAAATCGGTTGATTCACAAAATATATCAAATTCTAGATAGATGTACAGTGAGATTAAATACAAATGGGTGAAAAATTAGGGTGACCTAACGTTCAAGTTAAGAAAATAACATGCTTATTTTGATTTTCTAATGTGACGTTAGCTAAAATGTGACATAAATGTGACAAGGAAATTACACAGGTGTGTCTTTCATTTTCAGGTGTGTCTGTAAAGGTCGTAAGGGGGAATAATTCTTACGACGTGTGTGGTATTAGAATCCACACTCCTTCAGTGTTTACAGCGTATTTTATACACTGTTACCCACTAGGCCACCGAGGCGCCATATTGATGTTGTGTTTTAACTATAAGAAGCTACATAATATAATTATAAATTAATAAGAAAGATCCTTCTCGGTTTGAAAATATTTTCGAAACTTGTGCTTAGAAACTTGTATGATAAATTAAAAAAAAAACCATAGTATGAAGCTGAATGATTATAGTTAATCATTATCGTACATTAATCGTCAATGGCATATTTTATTTATTAGCCATGACGAGAAGGTATTGTGAAAATAAGGTATTACAAAATAATTAAGAGCAAAGGAGGAGGGACTCTATATTTTGTTATAACAATGCAAACAGCTCATCTTTCCATGTATATATTTAATTTCTTTTATTTAGGTTTCATTCAGGACAATTTCTATATAAAAAAATTTAGTTCTTTGAAATAAAAGAAAAAAAATTTAAATAAAAATTATTGTATCCATTACATACCACAAACCAACATAAACCGAACACCATTTTTTTTTTTGAACACAATTGTTATTTGTGAATGGGAAATTTGAATGCAATTCTCCATACAAAAGGCCATTTACTTATTTGGATATTCTTGGCAAAAAATCCTGCTTCTTTACGTTTTCCTTCTTGATAATGTATACATAACATCTGTATTTTTTTTCTATAGGAAGTATACGTGATAGTTAATGCGCTGGGAAGCATGGAGACGTTATCTATAAAGACTTCCTCGTTCAACTCTTCCCCGTTCATTGTTGTGTTAACAAGATGATAAAAACAAAGTTCTTCGAATTTTAGTAATGTCACTTTTGACGCAATGTTCTCTAATTAGTAATTACAACAAATAGAAAATGGAATTGAAAAAAAAATATAAACAAATATAAAAATGCTATTATCTGGTTAGTCTATTCCCCCGAACAATTATCATAAATGATTTTAAATTATAACAAAAAAAAACAAAATTAGAGACAAAAACAAACAAAAAATTGAATGACAGAAATTGGTATCAAAGAATTTTTACAATTCTTAAAGCTAAAACTATTACGAAAAGAAACAAAAATGCATGCAATACAGTGACCCCCCGTTAATAAGAAATAAAAATTGCTTGAATGAAAAAAAAAATCTCGAATTGAATTAGAATGTAATAATACATTTTTTTAGATGTAAGAAAAAAATAAAATGTTATACATGTTTTAAATTTTTAATCCACCGATGAAAAGCCATTTTAAATTCTTACTTATATATCACAGATAAAAGTTTTAAAATGTAGAAGACTTTGTATTCTATTGACTATATTATGTGATTCTACATTATATGAACTTCTAAAAGTATATATATACAAAATATTCTTATAATAAACAAATTCTGTCGTAAAAAGGAGACACTATATTCTTAGTATAACACTTAAATATTAAAAATTTTTACAACTTTTCTGTTGCACTTTATCAGGAAAAAAAAAAAATTGAATAACATTGAAAGAATTATAATGACAACATAATAATAACAATAATAACAAAAAAAAATATTATAAAAATTTACAATAAATTTAAGATTTAAGGCGGAAAAAAAAGAAACAAACGAATAACACAATAACAAAAAGAATATATAGAACAGACAAAAAGCAACACCTCTAGTGTTAAATATAGGTAGTCTAATTGCATGATATTATTTGTCATTTCAATTTTGAAAAATGAATAAACGAACGAACAACTGTATGAATAAATTAATTTATATATATATGTTGCATATATATATACATGTATAAATCATAGGAGTACCAATCAGTGTTGCCTTCTATATATGCAGAAGTCAAAAAACCAAAGAAAACCAGAAAACCAAAAAACCAAAAAACCAAAGAAGTACCTAGTTATTATTGTACATATACTATTTAATATGCTTGAAGCAATCATAAATAATTGCCTTCAAATGAGACGTAAATTAAAATTCTAGCTGTCACAATTTACGTGAAGATTCAGATAATAATAAAATAAAAAAACCTTTACTTTTGTTTTATTATTGTGGTTTTTTAATGATTTTGTAAGTTGAATAAATAATTTTTTTTTTCCAGAAGATTTTGCTTTGTTTTCAATTTTTTTTTTTTTTTTTTTTGTCTTGACTTTTAAATTGAGATCGTCTCCTTAAGATTTATCAGTCTCTGAATTTTAAATAATATATGATATACGAATATTTTTAAGAAATTTCTTAGAATACATTTTTTTTTTGTTTACGTTTTGTTTTTATTTAATTCGGATCAGTATAATAAAAACTACCTTTTTTTCCTTCTTAGAATTTTCAATCAATCAACTAAAAGTAAACATTAATTTTGGTAACGCCACCAAAAGAAAACAATAAAAGAAATAAACAAAAAATTAAGGATTTGTCCCGGAAGTGATTATAAAATTAACTTGAACAAAATTATTTAAAGATTTTTTAAATCTGTGAGTTTTAAAACCAAAACAAAAAAAAAGACAAGGATATTAGCAAAAAAAATTTGCTTTATCGTAACGCTTTTAGGATTAACAAAATTTAGACTTTCTAATGGGTTAAAAATAAAAAAAGGATTTACCAAAATGTTTTCTTAATTAATATTAAAAAAAAAATTTTATTTTTATTATGTGTAATAAATACAGAGATACTTCCTAATTTTCTTTTAAAATTTATTTTTGTAAGGATATATTTAATTGCAATTAGATTTAAAATTCTCCATAAAGTTTCAATTTCAATTAATAGATTTTAATCAAGGCCATTTTATTTAAAGTATTTATAGTCTAAAAAGAAAGTATAAAGTAGTTGTTTTTAAAAAAAATATTTAAGATTATATTGTAATCAAAGTTTCTTCTTTTGCTGTAAACTTTAGTCCAAAATAATGACAGCGGATCCACTTCAAATTTTTATAGTTTTATTTTTTCAAGTTTAAAGATAAATTAGCATAAAAACAAAGCGAACAAATTAACAATACAGTCGAAATATTGTTTTTATTTATGCCTTTTAAAAAAAAAATAAAAAAAATGTTTGAAAATATACTTAAGATATTTAGGAAAAGATCAGTTCATATTTATTTAACATCTGATTTAATTAGTTAATGGTAATTGGTAAATCTTAATTTATCTGACTCATGGCGTAGTAGTTAAGGCGCCAACCTTTCAATCGGAAGGTCTGGGTTCAAACCCCGGTCAGGTCATATAAATAAATCAGCTACAGTGACAGTAGTTGCTGCCTTCAATAGTTACTTCATGTTATATACGTTCTAACTGTTTTAACGGCAATTGCTATTGTTAGCAAAATAGTAATAATAATAGACGGATTCATTGTTTCCCTGTAGTCTTACTCCTAATCCAATGTTTCCGCATCCTATTGTACTATCCTTTCCTATCCGTATTCCCTAGCCAATATACTGCGTTAGCAGGTAGTTTTTTCATCCCATTATATTATGGTTAAAGGGGAGGTGGGTTTTAGTCAGTAACAATCTGACAATACCAATAAGGAATTTAGTGTCTTTGGAAGATTCCCACCTTCCTTAGAAAAAAAAAAAAAGTGAATTTCTAATTTCTGTTGAGTGTAAAAGGTTCAATTGATAGTTAAATAATTGATTCTTCTAAGTTTCAAATTAATTTTACTTGAAGCCCAAGAAAACGAAATTTAACCTAAGCAGGACTGATAGTCTTTTGTTAACCATTTTTGTTTTTAATTTTGCTTTGATTTATCAAAATTTTCATTTGTCTTTATTTTCTTTGACTGTATTTCATATGACTGGATTTTATCTCTAACCAACTTTAAAATCGCCCCAAATTATTTTTACATACATTCAAAAAATTCACATGAAATACTGGCAAACAATTTTTACACTTATTTTAGACTTTTGTAATGAAAGCAAATCAACTATTGGTTAAATAACCTGAATTCGACTGTTATCCCAAATTCGCGTTTAGTATTATTCTTTTCTTTTCTGTTAAAAGGATGTTTATTAAATTAGGGTTATTTTTGTTAATTTAAAAAGGAGAAAAGATAAAAAAAAAAACTAAATTATCTCCTTTCAATGTTTTTTTTTTTTTTTACAATTATCCTTAAACTGGATGAAAACAAACTGAAAGCTGTGTTTTTCAAGGGATACACAATCATTTTTTTTTTTAACTTTTATTCGTATCCTATTTTTGTTTTTTTCTGTTTTTGATTATATTTTTGAAGAAAAATAATTTTTATGTAAATTTTAAAATATGGTAGTTTTTTTTTGTTCTTTTATTAGTTGTTCTAAGAAAAATGTATGGCGGCAATTTCAAAGAGCGCGTTTTAAACGTCTAAAATTTATAGAATTATAAAAAATAATAAGAAAATAATAAAAAGGAAGTCCGGTAAACTAAACGGAAAAGTTCAAAAAATAAAGGATATATAAAACGAAAAATAACGGGAAAAGTTAAGAGATTCTTTTTTTTTGTTTTTGAAAAACGGAAATTTTTAAAGAAACTTTCAATTTTAAACAAAATTATCCTTTCAAATATTTTAACATTAATTTGGATTCTTTAAACGGAACTTTATTTTAATTTTTAATTGGAAATCTTCAGAAAAGAAAAAATAAATAACTTACATTTTTGTTAATGAAAAATGTTGAAAATTATATACATGGATTTTAGTCTTAAAAGGACTCTTACCTTATCATTTTTGCAATAATAAATTTTTTAAATTAAAATTCTTATCTTGCAAATTTTTAAAATGAATGAAAAATTAAATCCTAAATAATAAGTATCTAATATATATTCTAACAGTTAAAGCCTCGTTAATTAAAAAAAAATCATTGTAATAATCGTTGTAATTATTTTTAAAAGATCACTAAAAACAAGGATAACCATAATTACAATC
Organism: Poecilobothrus nobilitatus; assembly: GCA_947095535.1. NCBI lineage: Eukaryota > Metazoa > Arthropoda > Insecta > Diptera > Dolichopodidae > Poecilobothrus > Poecilobothrus nobilitatus. Next base: position 172,874,006 of record OX352774.1, read on the forward strand.
CTTTTAATAAAAAATTTTTTTTAAAATCCTTTAAAGAATAGACGGAAAATTTAAAATATAAATATCTTTAATCTTTAAATTTGTTACGCTGGATAAAATTTTATTGCCATATTATTTATTTTTCTTATTTACTTTTCCTCTTCTGCATCCATCCTTTTTCCATTAAAACAACAAAAAATCCATATAAAATATTTTGTTATCTATTTTATATAAAAAATAAAAAAATATTTCAAAAGTTTAATTTTCACCTTAACACCTTTAAAATTTAAAAAAGAAAAAAAAAAACCATAAAAATAAAAGTAAAATTTTTGAATCAAAAAAAAATTATATTTCAGTTTAATATGGAAAATGTAACGGTTCCAAAGATTTTATTTTCTATTTGAAAGGGTAATTACCCGAAAAATTTAAATAGACCTAACAATTTGAATAGTGAAAAGAAAGTTATAGAAAAAACAAAGCGAAACAATAAAATGTAACACAACAAAACAAATATTTATAAAAGTTTTAACGGTAAATGGAAGAAAATTTTATGATTAATGTAAAAAATTGGATCAATATTAAAATTCAAAAATTAAGGAGATAAAGGATAATTATAATATATGAAGAAAAAAAAAATGATAATACTTAAATATACGTACCTAAGATATACTTATACGTACTAAAATAAAAATATATTTACTTATAGAATACAAGGTAGAATTTTTAAAAGCGCACATTTTCAAAAGACAATACAAACTGTTTAGAATTGTGACTTGTACAAAAATTTGAAAATTTAAGAACTTTTTTGTAATAAGAAAAAACGTGGAAATAGGACTTTTCTATGGAATTTTGAGAGGCTGTAAGTCCGCAATCCTATATAAATAATAAAAACCGTTAACACATGTAAAAATATATTACTGCAGATTTAATTTTTATGTCTTGCCGAAGAAAAATTTGTACAGGTTCTAAAGTTACAGGTCAAAATTTTAATTTTAGAACCCTAATAGCTCTTAAACAAGGAGGTGGCATAAAACATTTTAAGGAAACTTATAGTAATTCTAAAAGTTCTTTCTTGTCTCAAATTTTTAGGTTCGTATCTAAAGGTGTGCCGGTTTTATGATAGGAACAGTAAATTTAAATACTAAGTTTAAAAAAATTGTATAATTTTGATATTAATTTACAAAGTTAAAAAAATACCTGTCGAATGACGTTTTCGGATTGAAAAAATGTTAAGCAGAACATGAGATATACATTGTAATGGTATTAAGCAGAACATGATAGCTCCGATTGTAATGGGGCTACATGAAAAAGTTGCTCAACAAAATTAATTTTTTTATGAGACCTACCCATGGTTAAATTTGTTTTTTTTTCTCTATCTTTAACGGGGTAGAAGTTTTGTAAACAGACGGGCGGACGGATAGAGTGAAACTAATAAGGACATTTTTTCAAAAATTTTTTGGAAATATGCTAAAAATCTATGAATTTAATAAACTGCGTTGCGTACATAAAAATATAGTCAGTCGTTACTTTATTCATAGAAAAAATGACTACTTTGAACTGGAACCAACGGAAAATAGAAAATATTAGTGTTTATTCAAAAACATAAGTACTTATTACCAAGAACTATGGCAGATCTACTACATTTATTAGAGCGAGTAAAATGAAATACCTATACACTAGCCTTTGCGGACGATATTATAGTCTATTCGGAAAATGACACAGTAAGTAGCATACAATCCAAAGTGCAAAAAATGTTTAACATAATATTGGATTATTGGAAAATCTGGATATTAAAAGTGAACTTTAATAAATGTGAAACCATCCTATTTTGTAATACGGTGGACAAAACAAGTTCAGACATAAAAAAAAATTGGAAAAGTATTACTAGTCACCACATAATTCACCTCTTTCAAAGAAAAAGTTGTTAAATATGTCGGAGTTTTTCTACATCGGAATTTGAACTACTCCGAGCATATAAAATATACAATTTCCAAAGGCAATAAATCATTCATGGCAGCAAAAAAACTCTTTTATAATAAAAATATAAGTAACAGGGTTAAAGTAATCTGCTACCAAACACTAATTAGGCCAACATTTGTGTATGGTGTGCCCGTATGGTACAACATAAGCGCAAGCTTAATGGAGAAACTACGCAAATTTCAAAGAAAGTGCATAAGAGTTTGTATCAATAAAAACCGAAAGCCCGAATCCGACTACAAACATTTCTACTCAAACAAATATTTGTACAAGGAATCAAACATAAATAGAATAGATAGTTTTATGATAAAACTTGTTCGCAAACATTATTAGAGAGCATAAAACACCCCAGAAAATGGTTTTATATCACATATATATTACCACAACGAGGAGTACATAAGAAAAATTTTGCTCACGGGATTTATTGCCCCTGAGCATTTTATATTTCTTGATAAAAATGGTTATATTCAAAACCAAAATCATGTCCCTATACTATTTCATTATAATAGACGGGCCACATGTAAATCAATAGAATATAACCCGAGCAATATTAACGGAGTAAATTTGAAATATGACATGTCTATACCCGATAAAGACAAAAAAATAAAAAGAGATTATTGGTGGTTGGATAACACACATTCATCAGAAGTTAGTACTAGAACTACACATTAGGTTTTAATTTAGGATAAGTAGGGTAAGGCATAGGTTAAGTTGTTTTTATTGTAAAAACCAGATTAAATATTGATTTTTATAACCGAATTTTTGCAATATAAAAAAAGAAGAATAAAATATTATTTTGAAAATTAAATTAAGAATTAGACACATAACTAACATAAAAATTAAAGATTAATTTAAATGTTAATATAAAAAAAACAAGCAAAGATGCCGTTTTTTATAAACTTTTTATAGGCTAAGATATATTTAAGATTGTATTTAAAGGTATAAATAATAGGTTATTAATAAAAAAAAAAATATTACCAAGAACTTAGAAAAAATTATTACCAGTAATGGCTTAGGACAAAAATGAAAAATGCTAAAGGTATAGATAGAACATTCTTTAAAAAAAACTTGTATTACCCATGGAATTATAATTGAATAATAATAAAGAAAAATCTCTTAAATTTCAAAAAAGTTTAATAACGTGATAATTGAATTATACATGACTGACGTCCTAATGCGGCTCAGAATTGGTCATTTAAGATGATAGATTTTAATATATCTATCTTTTTGAAAGCCAATTTGGTAACTCTCTAAGTTGCTACTGCGACCCTAGCATATTCATATAGGCGGCAAGTTCTTAAAAATCGTCCTCAATACAATAACGAAAGCAATGAATTTAACATAGAAGCTCAAAGAGTCCTGGCTAAGCTTACACGATAACTCTTATACTAACATAATAGATGTAACATCTAAGATAGCTTATGGTAGAGGGTAGATATATAATAATAAGTAAAATAATCCTTAATACCTAATATTGTTAATTTAAAAAAAAAATTGTTCACGAATTTTCGAAATCACGAAAAGCACGAATTTTCAAGACGGGCGGACGGTTAGAGTTCTCAAGCCAATTAAATAAATTTTATTCTATTCTATTTTTATTATCATATTTCTCTGCATAGTTTATGTCTTTTTTTCGTTTCTGTCAAAAATTGTTTAGGGAGGGCCGTGACTTCGGCCAACAGAACCAAAATTCAAAACCAAATGCTGACAGAATTAGTGACAGAAGCAAAATTCAGAAAATAGTTTTTAAAATTTGATTCAACAATTTTCCATTAATTTTACTTTACTTATCAAAAAAGCTTTTGACTTATAATTTTTTTTTTATACTTTATTCCAAAATTAAATATAAAGATACAGAATTTTTTAATTTAAAGTAACATTAAAGTAACATTAAATATAAAAAACATAAAAACAAAAAACTTGAATTTAAAGTAAATGTTTTGTCAGATTTTAATTATTTTCCATCCTGATTTACTTTTTCTAATATACTTGTGACTTAGTTCTTTATTATTTTAATTTTTAAATTTAAAGATTGTTTAAAAAAAATCAGTGTTTTGAATCGAAAGAATTTATCTTTCGGTTCATAGCACTGAAAAAAAAACAAAAACAAAACTCAACTCAGGTGGTTTGTAAATCCATAGAATTAAATTGACTGAAAACTTAAAATTAATTTTGTTTTTTTTTTTCAAAGTTGGCCTGTCAAATATGTTTTGACAGCGCAACTTTGAAAAGTATAATAATTGTATTCTTCCGCAATTTTATGAATGTTCGCAATAGGTGGTATTTTTAATATAAAATCTAGAATCACATTATTTTTCTTATGACTTTTGATTTTATTTCTATTTTTTCCTTTTTTTTTTGTATAGTAATGAATTAAATGTTTTAGAAATATTATTAAAAAGGTTATTATATAATTCAAGAATTGAGAAAATTTAATGAAAAAGTTGGATTACAAAAATAAGTACTATGATTCAACTAAAAATAAAGTAAGATATGTTTATGTTCGTTGGGAGCTTCGACATTACTTTGTATTTTAATTTTGAATTTTGAGTCAATAATTTTTGAATTTAGAGTCAATTTGAGAATTAGTGTCATCATTTGACAATTATTTATGAATAAATAAATTTTTGAATCGAATAATTTTTTAACTCGACTATTGTATAAGCTTTGGACCCTTTGCCTAAAACATGTGAGCCATCTATTTTACTCTTATTATACCCTACACCTAAAGTATAGGGTATATTAACTTTGGTATGGAGTTTGTAACCACCAAAAGGAAGCGAGTTAGATAGTTAGATTGGACATGTATATATATTCTGAATCAGGATCACCTCCTGAGTCGATTTAACGACGTCCGTCCGTCTGTCCGTTCGCACGATAACTCAAAAACTAGTAAAGCTATCTTGATAAAATTTATATAGTAGGTTACTAATTACGAAAGGAAGGCTAAGTTCGAATCTGGACAAAATTGGTCCATGGGTTCGGATTCTGAAAGCTACCGAATGATTCCGAAACAAACGAGATTATCTCCAAAATCAACAAAGATAGAACCTTTAAATTTTTTACAATGACGTCCCTTAACGTTTGATTTATGTCTCAGATATTTGAGAGAATTTGGTCCATGGGTTCGGTTTTTGGAAGCTTCTGAACGAGCCCTAGAGCAAACTAGATTATCTCCATAACTAATAAAGATAGAACCTTTATTTTTAGTACAAGGGTGTTCTCCTATGTTTCGTTATCTGTAAAATTGGAAACTGACATTTGAAAGAATTTGAACCATGGGTTCGTATTTTGGAAACTTCCGGACGAGCACAAGGCAAACGAGCATATCTCCAAAACCAACAAAAGTAGAACCTTTAAATTTAGTACAATGGTGTTCTGGCATGTTTTCATTATGTCCGTGAGATGGATTTGATGAATTGGAGTGGCAATTCGGGTACTTGACACACGCCTCCCAAGGACTAACAAGCATATCTTTGAAATTAATAAAGATAGAAACTTGAAATTTTTACAAGGGTGTCAAGCATATCCCAAGAGGATGCCTCTTTTACGTTCATGAAAATCGAGTTGAACAAGACAGAAAAGGGAAGAAGTTCATGCAGCTGCCAAAAAACTTATGGATTTTTAATTTAATTCGAATTATTCAGGTGTAGGGTATTAATAAGTCGGTTGCATCGACTTACTGTTACATTTACTTATTAATTTAAATATTGTTATATTTTTTATTTTATATATTATGTATTTATTTTACATAATACATATATGATTGCAAGGTGTAATATTTATTCAGTAATTTTCTTATATTAAAAACTCTTACAAACTGTGAAGAATTTGAACACGCATGTTCTCGGTCGGTAAGAAATGCGCTTAAGCACATCCACCGAAATCGTATTAAGTAGAAGTATTCAGTGGAAGTAGAAGTAAAAATATTGAAATTTTAATGATAAATTTATGGGCCTATTTAATATTATAGCTTCAGGGTCAATATGATAAATCAGATCTTATATTGTTTTAGAATAGGTATAGGTACTAGGTATACTGTGTATTTATTGTATTTTGCCTCGAATCTTTATAAAAACATTACGTTCCTCAACAAACATTAATATATTACCTCAAAGTTGCCCCGTTTTTACTGAATAATCAATATTGAATAGAAGTACTTTTTTCAGAGCTTTTTCAGAACCTTTTCTACACTGAGTGGAAATACTTCTTCCACTGGTGTAGAAAAGGTTCCAGAACTGGGTACTCATACTTCTGGGTAAAACAACACATTAAAAAATTATTAATTATAATAAAATTAATTCACAGCATTTCAGTGATAAAAAATATGATTAAAATAAATTTAATTTAAATTTCAAGTTGTAACATAACGATTTATATACAAATCTTTTGAAAATTATTAAACAATTTTCATCGCATCTTAAAATTTCATTCCGCTGTGTGCAATGACTACCACACTAAAATTTAAAATTGAGCCTGAATATTCAGTTGTAAAAAGAGAGCGGCAAAGAGAGTTGCCGATTTACAGCCCTACAAAGTTCCAAAAAGCCCTATCTTTAAATTGTTATAAAACAGGTTCTATAAGACATATTTTCAATCTGAAAACGCCAAACGATATCTGATTTATAAACTTCATAAATATAAATAAAATGAATATGTGGCTTTACCATGCATGATTGTAATATACCGTTATCTGAAACTCAATTTTTGCAAAAATTTGGACCCTTCTTATTTTCAAATGGTTTAACCTAGAAGCTTGAAATTTCGAGAGGCTCTTTGAAAAGAAGTATGAGTTATTTCAGTAAATATTTTTGTGTCGCCCCCTATTTAGGAGCTGTAAAGGGTTAAAAACTGAATATTCGCTATTTTTAAACACCTGTAAGTTAGGCACCTGTCCAAATTTCTTTTAAGTAATATACAAAAATTAAAGCTTCCAACATTATTTCTTAAAAAAATTATTAAATTTTAAAATTATTCGCAGACCGCACAATTTTTCTCACAAATGAAATTGCTTTAGAAATATCTCAGTGTGTAGAAAAACAGTGTACATTTTGCTGAACAAATTTGAAAACATGTTCCATCGCTTGTGGGGAAACAACACACAAAATACATATAAAGCAAAGGAGTATTCGTTTAACTATTGTTGTTTCCAAACGGTTATTTTATTCGAAGATCTTTTTGTTCTCGAAAATTTGTCAAGTTTTGACATTGATTTAAAATAGAATTTCTTTTCAAAATAATATTCGGTTAAGAAATAAATAAATTATGTTCTAGTATTTTTGAAAAGTTTAAGAGTTATATATGTATATTTATCTAGCCTATGGTGTAGTGGTTAAGACACCGGTTATTCATACGAAAGGTTTCGGGTTCAAACCCCCGCTGGGTCATATAGATTAATAAATAATAATACAAATTTTTCTTATAATATATATATATATATTACTTGGTATAATATAATTAAATTAAAAATAAATAGATATGTATGTCTTATTAATTACAATAAATATCATATTGTAATAGCTGTATATATAATAAAATAGTAATAAACCATAATTCTTGTACGTAAAATAGATGGCGCAGAAATAAAAGAAAGTCTACTAGTCTTGTGCAATAGCTGCAGCCGACGGCTTTGTGAAATCATTTATTCCTTTTGCTTAAACTTTATTCTTCATATAATTTTAGAAAATACACAATAAAAACAAAAATATTTGAAAAATGTGAAAAAAAACTTAACGTTATTTGTGAACAAAAAAAAAAAAGAAATAATAATAAATGCGTACACATATAATTAATAATACTAAGTGTAATTCCATTTTATTATTTAAGTGTAAGTAAATAAGCCTGAACTTACTGCTCTACCCCAAAAAAAATTTTGCAGATGTTGTTGGCCTGTAATTCGATACCATTTTGCGAAATTTCATATACGTAGCTTCAATAGATACTGAGTTATTTCCATATAAAGAAAGAAGTTGTATGGCAGCTACTCGAACCCGGAGACCTAAAATGCTGGATTTAAATACCGAAACTAAGAATTTTTCAAAAGTGACGTAAAAAAAATGCCAGCCTCCTAGCTCTTTTATTTTTTGAGTTATCATGCGGACGAACGGACGGACGTGCATGGCTTAATAGACTCAGAACTCGATTCTGAACTGATTAATACCTTTGACACTATATCCAGCTCGACGCCTATACCCTTGAACATAGTTCATACAGGTATACAAATATATATTAAGTATGTATGTATAAATTAATGATTCCCAAAACTGAAGCTTAATCAAATATGAATAATAAATGACTTTAGTGGATGCCTTATGCTCCTTATAGGAGTTTTCGGAAAATAATTCAGAAATTCTCTAAGTAAAGTTCAGTTTACACCTACTGAAGAGTTCAATCCAATAAACTAAAACTAGGACGAAACAACTTCTTTTTCTGCTTTTTAGTTTAATTTGATTTGATTTGATTAATTTGAAACTACATATAATTTAAGTTATAAATAAATACAAAACAATGTTCTATTCTATAATTAATTTATATTCATTTGATATCACTTATATCCCCAATATACGAGATTTTAAACAAAATTATTACAATTTAATGATAACAAATACAAATGAAAATTTTCTGTTTTTTAATTCAATTACAACGAGGAAGAGTGCAGTAGAGTAGACTGTGTCAACTCTGGGATACCCGTATGAACGTAATATATCCCGTTTCTATAAAACTTAATCATCTTTTAAAAACAATCAGATGTTTTAGTACGTTTAGTACTACAGAGATATATTTATGTAAATTGTGGAGCTGTATGACAGCTACCCGAATCTATTGCGCGTAGCTTCATTAAGTTCCAAGAAATGCAAGAAGCCTGAACCGGCTGCTTTAGACCAATCAAATTTTACAAAAGTTTTTGGCAAGTAACTCCACATCTTTTCACTAAATTTCAGATAGCTAGCTTCAATAGACAGTGAGTTATTTTCATTTAAAAAGAGAAGTTGTAATGCAGCTTCCCGAACTTGTTGCACCAGCAGAACATAATTTTACAGAAGTTGTTGCCATAAAACTGGATCATCATTTCTAAGACTTCAGACCCCTAGTTTCATTAAGTTCCAAGAGGTGCAAGAAGCCTGAACCGGCTGCTTTAGACGAACCAAATTTTACAAGTTGTTGGCATGTAACTCGACACCGCTTTACTAAATTTCATATTCCTATAGCTTCAGTAGACACTGAGTTATTTTCATTTGAAAAGAAAAGTTGTATGGCAGCTACCCGAACCTGTCATACCATCACAACCAAATTTTACAGAAGTTGTTGCCATAGAACTTGATCATCATTTGCAAAATTTCAGATACCTAACTTGAATAGAGACTGAGTTATTTCCATTTAAAGAAAGAAGTTGTATGGCAGCTACTAGAACCCGGCAGCCGAAAATGCTGGATTTAATATAATAATGCCAAAGATAATGCCAAACTAACAATTTTGCAAAAGTGACGTAAAAAATATTTTAGTGTCCTACCTCGTTTATTTTTTGAGTTATCGTGCGGACGGACGGTCGTACTTGGCTTAATCGACTCAGTATTCGATTCTGAGCCGATCCATAGTTTTGACACCATATCTAGCTCGACTCCTTTAAGGTGTCACAAACGTAATGGTAAATTTATTGTACTCTTGAATATAGTTCATACGGGTATAAAAATACAATCTAAAAATTATAAGTTTAATTAAAAAAAAACAATAATTATTACAAAAACATTCTACATAAGTACATACAATGGAATTTTTATAATATTAAGGATAAAAGAACCAATTTTAACTACAGATTACCAAACAACCAAATAGAAAATATAATTAACATAATTTTATAATTGAAAACTAATATTGGAAAACCACAATTTAAAAATTTTTTATAATCACCACAGTAGGATCAACTCATATCATTTATATTTAATATTATAATCACTTTGTATAATAAAAAAAATATTTTCTTTGAAATCCATGGGACAATGTTATAAATAGTAAATCTGTACTGGTTCAGTTTACTTGTACTATTATAATTACGATTACAATTTGAATTTCTATTCTATAATGATGATTCAATATTAAGGGAAAATAAATAATGAAAAAAGTATGACAGTAAATTGAAGTATATTTCGAAAAACATTTTAGAACCCAAAAAATATATTAAAATTGGGAAAAGATGAAATAAGTGGGTAATAATATTCTTGATTCACTATAAGCAAATCGGATGTTTGATCATAAATTACTCTTAACGCAAACATACTTAAACATACTGGACATCGAATTAAATAAAAAATTGACGTGGTCAAATGACATTTTTGGAATACATGTAGCTAAAAATACAGTTATAAATGTTTGGCCGAAAATGGGGTATAATGCAGTTCATATTTGGTCTAATGCCTCTTAAACAGCTCTGATTGTATAACTCGATAATACGCAAAACAAAGCAGCTATTTAACTTATTAATGATCCCTGCCCTGTTACATCAAAGCAAAGCTCAATCCACTCAGCTATAGTCTTACAGTAATAGTCTTACCTTGCTTAATAGATATCTTGTAGGTGATAAACACATGTTCTAAAGAAATAAAACAATATACCTTCATTCAAAGTTTTCCTATACGAATTAAAAAGAAGTGCAATATATGTCTATTCCTATACTGTAGAACTTTTAAAGAAGACATTACAGCCTATAGGTCCCTATTAAAGTAGAAGGTCCCATTCCTAGAAATTACAGCCTATAGGTCGCATACTAAAGTTTAATTTTAAAGGGGGTGATTTTGGTTAGTTAAGGTCCAACATTTTCTAAAGAAATCACATTCAATTGTGGGTGACTTTAAAAGTTTTCCACCAACCCTCCTAGAAAAACTGGTTAAATTACTTTAGATTTTACATATAGAATTACATTGTCATGACTGGATTATATAGAAATTAATAGTCAAAGTTTTACTATTAATTTGTAACACAATTCATAGCATTTAAAATAATGAATTGATTGAAGGATTGAAACTTGATTTACCGATTTATTCGATCATATTAAAAATATTTTAAACTGTTCTAACAGAACCTCATAAATTATGTTTTGATATATAGTTTATCGCAAATGCCATCGAGTTTAACATTAGATTTACATTGCAAAGACCAATTTGAGCAGATTTTATTATTGTTTATAGTAAAAAACTTAAAGCCAATGTTAATCTAACTGGTAAATAAAGCCTTGAAAACTCTAAAAATCTATAACTTTAAATTTAAATTAAATATAAAACTATTTAAAGACTTTTAATAAATTTTAATTAGCTAAAGGGGTATAATTATGCTTTTTTTTTAACCTTTATTGATAAATGTACAAAAAAAGGACATAAATAATTCAATAATTTACAATTAAATTCAATTTCAGTTGTAATTATATTAATATTATTTGTATATTGAATTTAAAATAAATTTAATTATCCTGTCAGTTTTATATTTTGTAAGTTTTTGTTTTTTTTTTTATGTCATACTAGTTATTTTGAAAACCATATCATAGATATGTAGCTGTTACATATGTATGTACATAATTTTGGACATTAATTTAATTATTTTAATTTAAAAAAAAATAAACAAGAATTTCTTTGAAAAAATTCTGTACATATCAAGGTCTTTAGAAAATCAAAAAAGAAAAGTAAAAATTTGGAAAATTTGCTTATTAATTTCATAACGTTCGTCCATCCATCTGCTTACAAAATTTCTACAAAGTTTAAGATAGAAGAATGAAATTTAAATTATGTAGAATAACTTTTTTATATATCCCGTCACGACCTCACCCATTATATAGGTATCTAGGTCATACAAATTTGAAAAAGCCCTTTATTTTCGAATGTCTATATGTCTGATTTTGTTTAACATATTTCCAATCTAAAAATGCCAAATGATAGGACACTTTTTGAAATTTTAAATTAGCTTTCAATTCTGCAATTTTTTTTTTTTCAAATTTAGTCTTCAAATTTACCGTTAAGTGATTTTCAAGTTTTTATTTTCTTCATAACACCGGCACGTTTTTTAATTAAAATCTTGAAATTTGCTTCGGTTAGTTACTTCGGATAATTGTTTTCCACCTTCCCTTGTTTAACGGTAGTTGGGGATAAAAAATGGTACTATTTTTGAATTCATGTAATTTAAACACATATTTTTCAAAGTAAATCAGAACAATTAAAAATTCGACATTATAATTTTACAAATAGTGTTAACAGCTTTTCTTAATTATATAACTAGAGTTTCCTCAAAATTGGAAAAAGTTTCCTTGAACCTTTAACAAACTTTTTCTTATATATAAAATTCTAAAAAAAAACAACCAAATTTGGAGCAAGTCACAATTTTCAAAACTGTTTTTATTGACGTTTAGAAAATGTACACCATTAAAAACCTTTCATTTTTCAATTTGCGTGGCGTGACTTATCGATATTAAAGCTATTACGAGTATAATTGTTTCTAAATTCTAATGTATAGCATTTGATTTTACTATAGTTTTAATATTATGTTCTAACTTTGGCCATTAATAAGTGAATTTAACTCCAAACTCATTAAATAACATAAAAAGAACAAATTGGCGCATAAATTGAAGATAAGGAAGAAGAGATTCGTATAGTTGAAAAGATTTTCTATTGAAAGTTGATTTTCTAAACTTTTGGTATAAAAAATTTGCGCAAAATCTTTTTAATGATTTTTTTTTTTTTGGTCAATTACCACAAATTTTATAAATAAAAAATTGCTTAGAGAATTGAATTTTTATTAAATTTGTGGTGCACCAGGTGTAAAATATTGTAAAGTATACAAAACAACAAAATTAGGTAAAAAGCCAAACAGTTACATTTATAGCAATTATGTTATGTTATGTTTTACTTCCCTAATGGAAATAAGTAGCTTTGATAAATGCACCAGAAATAACAAATTTATTAAATTTGTAATTTTTTTTTTTATTGGATATTAAACAAGGTAGAATGTAAACCAACAGTTTTTAAAAGCGCACATTTCCAAACTCAATACAAACTTTTTAGAATTGTGACTTACACAAAAATTTGAAAATTTCATGTAATAAGAAAAAATGTGAAAATAGCACATTTTTGAAATTTTGAGGAGCCGTAAGTCCGGAATCCTATATAACTAAGAAAAGCCGTTATCACGCGTAAAAATATATTACTGATCCTTTAATTTTCATGCCTTGCCGAAGAAAAATTTGTACAGGTGCCTAAGTTACAGGTGTCTAAAAATAGCAAACTTTCAATTTTTTAGGCGTAATAACTCTTAAAGCGGGGGTGTTACCAAAAAATTTTCTGAGGAAACTTATACTAATTCTAAAAGTTCTTTCTTGTCTCAAAATTTCAGGTTCCTATCTAAAGGGGTGCCGGAGTTATGAAAAAAGAAATTTCATGCAAAATGTGGTTTTCACATAACGGTAAATTTAAATAGTAAATTACAAAATATTACATAATTTTGATATTGTTTTATATAGATAATAAAATTTTCGATCTTCTGGCAGTTTTAGATTGCAAAATTATTACGCAGAGCCCGAGATATATACATCTGAAAATGGGGCTTTTTCGCAATTTTGAAGAGCTGCAACTTTGGAACCCTTTACAATTAAAATAAACCTTTAACACACGTAAAAATATATTATAGTAGCTTTAATTTTTATATCTTGCAGAAGTAAAATGTGTACAAATTCCTAAGTTACAGGTGTTTAAAAATAGCAAATTTTCAATTTTTAAGCCCTAATAGCTCATAAACAGGGGGTGGTCCGAAAAAATTTTCTGAGCAAACTTATACTAATTCTAAAGGTTCTTTCTTGCCTCAAAATTTCAAGCTTCTATCTAGAAGCGTGCCGGAGTTATGAAAGTAGAAAAATCATGCAAAATTGGGTTTTCACATAACGGTAAATTTAAATACTAAATTTAAAAAAATTGTATAATTTTGATATTAATTTACAAAGATAAAAGAAATACCTGTCGAATGACGTTTTCAGATTGAAAAAATCTTAAGCAGAACATAAGATATATGCATTTAAAAATAGGGCTTTTTCAAAGTTTGAGGGGCTGTAGCTCCGAAATGGGGGGGCTACATGAAAAAGTTGTTCCACAAAATTATTTTTTTTATGAGACCTACCTATGGTTAAAATTTTTTTTCTCTATCTTTAACGATGTAGAAGTTTTGTAAACAGACGGACGGACGGACGGACGGACAGAGTGAAACTAATAAGCACATTTTTTCAAAATTTTTTTGGAAATGTGCAAAAAATTATTATAATTATCAATTTTTTGAACAATACATACATAATATGATAAAGCTCCATGGTCTGGTGTTTTTAGTTTTTTTTTTTTTTGTTTTAAATGTTGTGTTTCATGTCGGACAATAAAAAATTTCGCTTTGTTTGATTTCAAATTTCAAAAAATTCCAATAATTAGTAATAAGTTTAAGAATGAAATTTCACAGGTTGAATAAACCAACCGTGATGCAGGTGGGCGTTTTAAAATATAAATCAACTGATTTTATATCTCAAAATAAAGGAAGATTTTATATTATACTACTACATATTGCAACTATTGATGGTTTCGTCACTGTTAGCAGAATAGTAATAATAATAGGCGGATTAAATGTTCCCTAAAGAGTCCCAAACGCCAATTTCAAAAGTTTTCGTATCCCAGTTCTATACTCTCCAATCCCTACACTCTAGTCAATATATTGCATTAGCAGTAAGGGTCAGTTTCATTCCCTTATATTGGCTAAAGAGGAAGATGGATTTAGTGAGTAAGCTATTATTAACATTTTTAGACAATTTTCACCCCCCTTAGGAAAAATAATACCAATATCAAGCATTGAAATAACTTTCATAAGGTCCATTTTCCCCCCTTATAATAGCCTAGTTTTTTTCGAAGATTCTAGAATGTTATTAATAGAAAAAAGGATAATAAAAAAAAAATAAGGAATGAATTTATTCTTTCTTATATTTTTATTTCTAAATTTTTTTTCTTTGCGCTGAAACTGAAAATAGAATAAAAAAAAATGAATTAATTTCGGAAGGAAAATAATGAAATGAAAAACGATAGAATAATCATGAAATGAAAATCTAATTTAAGGTGATTATCATTATCATCTCATATATAACGATTTTAATTCTGACGACGAAGACAATGACAAAAAGTTAAAAATTTAATTTTAAATTTATTTTGATTTTTTTTTTTTGTTTTAATGAAATCTTTCATTTTATATCTTTTATAAATTATTATTAAATTTTACGTTTATATTTTCATTAATTAAAATTTTTCATTTTCTTTTTAAGTAACAGAAAAAGTTTTAATATTAAGTTAATGTCTGTATTTGGTTTTCCATTGAAAAAAAAAAAAATGTGTTTTCTTCATTTGTGAAAATTTTTTTTGCGGATTTTTCACTTTTTTAACAAGTTTTTATTACATTAAGAAAAAAAAAATTTCCTACATTTTTCTTTTCTTTTTATTTTGTTTCTCTTTTTGTTTGTCAAACAATTAATAAATCTTTTTAACTAATTACGGTATTTGTTATTATTTCAATTAAATAATGAAATTCAGGTGTTACCTACCTTTTAAATTAGTTTTTTATTATATCAAATTTTAATCAAAAAAAGTTTAAAAATTTAAAAGGAAAACTCAACACAAATCTAAGGATAGGAGTAGGATATTCGAGATAAAAAATTATCATTTTGTTATTATTATTTTTTTTTTTTTTTTTGATAGAATTAATATATGGCATTGTGTCATAACCCTACATGTCATAAACTCCACATAGTAAGTTATAAAAATATAATTGCAATTATGGTGCTATAACTCACTATGATGGATAATAAACGCAAAAGAAATTTTGCTGGTATGGCTATTATGATGATGTGACCCAATATTTTATAGCATAATGACTCATTCACTGAGTCAAAAACCACAACGTGTATATGAATTTTATAGAAAGTCATAAACGCATTAAAATTTCTTGTGGTATTCTTATGGTATTTCTGTGTGGTATAACTTACCATTGTGGGACATTACCTAGAAGGCATGTCGACTAGCTTATATGTTAAGTACTAATTTATATTTTAATAATTATTAAAAATTAAGAACTAATTTAAGGTTATTTTGATCTTTATTTAGATGTGTACGAAATTTGATGATGTTTTAATAATCTTATTAGCTTTCCAATGGTGATCTTGCCACTCTTTGTTAGGGATTCTATCAGTAGAACTCTCTCATTAACCCAAAATATTCTCGTTTCGATAAATATATGTTTAGCAGTCAGCATATGGTTGTAAAAGTTGCAAGTTGGAGATAATTTTACGCTGAAGATATGTTTTGGATGCAACTCTATCTACCTCGCGATATATTTATTGCTATATGTCTGTGTTTTCGGTACCCATTAAGGTTTTTTGTATTTGAAAAAAAAATTATTAATATAACCACACATCAAATCATTGTGTTAAAGTAACCAATTAACAAACATTTTCGATTTTCTTTAAACTTTTCAGAAAGGTGTAGTCTATAACATCAAAGTTAATTTTCCAAAGCAGCGCTTTCCGATGACATCATTAAGGTCTAAGGAGATTAAATAGCCTTTCAAAGTTTAATTTGACTATTGACTTTGGGGTAAAGTTAAAAAAAAATCGGAAAATGAAATCTAAATATTAAACAACCACTAAATTAAGCAAATCTTAATTTCTGATCAAAATTATAGTTAAAGGACTGGAATTTACATTGCAATTGTAGAATTCTGATCTTATAATGTTTAAACCTGTACATAATATAATTTATAAAAAATTTAAATCTCAAACTGACTAAATAAATACTAAGAGTGTTTCCGAACCTCTCTTCTTTGACACTAAATACTAAATAATTGCGGTTAATTAATTCCGAGAAACTCCAAAAAATGTTTTGTGCATTCAAAAATATCTGATTAAATTGCACTTGATTATCTATCAAATTTGTAGTATACTCTCGACTACATTGAATATTTTCACTAAAAGGGGAGTATCAATTGTTAGTGTGATACGCCGGAACGCCTAAAGCTACTTTTTATTATTTATCGTTTTACCTATATTCTAAAAAAAAGCAGAGAAATGCATTAAAAAACAAAAAAAAAAACTATATCTGTCAAGGGCTTAACATGATAAGCCTTGTTCCCTTTGGAAAATTCTCAATATTAATTAAAAACACTAATTTTTTAAAAAATGAATATCTAATCTATTTTGTAGATTTATCATTTTAAAGAACTTTACCTTAACGAAAAAAAAAAATAAATTTTATTATAATTAACTAAACTCAATAGGTTTCTTATAGGGAAATTTTTTACCAACCTACGCAATTTTTAATTAATATTAGGTAGTTATTCTTAACCAGTTTATTTACCTGTTTACATACATATTTAATTAATTTTCGTTTCGTTTTGTTTTTCTTTTTTGTATTAATCAAAAAAGTCTAAAGGTAAGTACAACTTATACCTTATACTGAAAAACTAAACTTAATGAACTCTCGATTATGTTAAATGAATAAAAAAAAAAAAACAATTTTGTTTACAATATGTTTTATTTATTTAGTAGCAAATCATTTCACGCTTTTAAAAATTATGTATAAAAACGCTTTAAATTGTTAATTTTTCAATAAGTATTGCATAAGTAATAATAATTTTAAAAATAAATAAGTGCTGATCACGATCTTTTCAATTATACATTCAACAATAATAAAAATAAAAAATAAAAAGTAGGAAACGACCGTCATTTTAATTTTCTCCCTTTTTTGAAATGTTTAGGTATTAATTTCATTTTGTCGTTTGTCTATCTGTTTCAAACAGAATTTCTACATCGAGATAAAGATAAATAAAATGATAAATTTTGAAATTTTAGACACATATTTTAGATGTACATATATAGAGCTCATAAAAAAGTAACAATTAAAGTGTAGAACAACTTTTTTTTATATCGACGCAGTCGTTGCAGTACATCTCCCCAAAGTTTTAAAACGTCCTTTGAGACAGTTGTATCTGACAACGCCCAATAAAAGAAAATTTTTATCGTATACTAGGTTAACAAATGGAGTAGAAACCCAAAAATTTGGGCTGGAACCCCTCACACAACGCTTGATTATCTCGATAATGTGCAAAACACGAATTATTTGCTTTATTTACGATCCCAATATGTTATCTCAAAGCTTACATGCACTCAACAATCGTCGAATATTTCCGTCATTACCACGTACAAGGTCAATTAATCAACCTTCAAGGTCAATAAAACCTTCTTTAAAGAAATAAATCATTTAATATATCCACTCAAACCTTTCCAACTGAAAACAATGAGTGCAATAGATTTCATTCCCTAGATCGTCTCCTATTCTATATTTAAATGGAAGAACCTCACTTCTAAAGCTTCTTTTCGGCATCCTAATCAATAAAACTGTATATTTGTACTGTACATTTGTTTTAAAGATCAAAAATGTACTGAACATTTGTGTTAAGGATGATATTCGTTTGTTTTTATATATGGGGTCGTTTTGGTTGATTAAAATTTAACTCTACTGAGAGAAATAACTTCCTTTCACGACCCACACTTCGCAAAAAAAGAAAAATTGAAGAAAGTCTGTTTTAAAATTTTGTTTAAGGAAAAAATTTACACAAAAATATTTACAATATAGTCACAGTTAGCGACCACTTTATGTTATCTATTTAAAAATTTACCTTTAAAAACAATGTATTTTACATATTGCCTGGTTTTTTTTTTTTGTTAAATGTTCTAAATATTACTTAGTTATATATTTTTATTACCTGATCATACCTGTATTAAACTTACACCATAATTTTATTATTATGACTAATCAAAAAATAAAAAAAAAAACAAAACAAATCATAGTAGATGGGAATAAAAAAAAATTTAAATACAATACAATTGGATTGTGTTAATGGTTTAAAAAAAAAAAAAAAGTACTGAACTAAAATTTTAATAAAATAAAAAAATAATAAAGTGGTATTTTTTATACATTACATAGAAACAAATTATTGTATTATTTGATGAGAAAAATAGACAACTTGTTAATTCCGTACAAAAAAAAAAAAAAAAAAAGAAGATAAATTTATAGATACATTATAATAATTAGTAAACGCTTTAATTTGTATCAATTTTTAAGATATTAATCAATTCAATCAAATTTAAATAAAATAAAATAAATTTGTTAATTATAGTTACTACTAATAATTGTTAAGTGTTATAAGACGATTAAATAACACGATCTAAAAATACATAAAATTGATATAATTACTCCAATTAATCAGATTTAAATAAATATTTATTACTTAATATTTTTTTTTTTAAGTACAGAATTTTTAATATACATTGTAGAGATACTTATTTGATTTCTTTTTAGTTTTGGTATTAAAATTAAATAAATTAAACGCTAAAATCTTTTAAATCGTTGTTGAAATGTGAGATTTACGATATTTTTGTTAACACTTTAACGCTTATACAAAATTTCAAAATTTCCATTTAGAGAATCTCTTATTTCTCGTATTTAATTTACTGCTTAACAAAGATATTATTTTTATTAATAGAGGTATTTTGTTTTTCGATAGTCATCTATCTAACTCTCACTATGCTATATGAGCATAGAGTTTTAATTGTGGCTCTTTCAATCGGAAGGTCTTGGATTTAAATCCCATTCAAATCATATAAAAAAAAAAATATAGTAATTTTATATCGTAATAATATATATCGTAAAATAATCATAATAATAATAACATCAAAATTAATACTAATAGATGTTACAGTGGTGCTTCTTTGGTTAATATACCATCTAGGAAGGTGTTACATACTACTATATGTTGTAACTTACTAATAGTTTCAACACTGTTAAACAAAATAATAATGCTAATGGACGGTGTCATTTTTTTTAAATTATACTCCCCAATTCCATGTTTGCACATTCCAATTCTATCTTTTCCTGTATCTACTCTTAAGCCTACATTATTTTGATTGCCATTATATTAACTAAAGAGTGAAGTGAGTTCAGTCAGTAAAATCTGATACTATACCAAGGGGATTTTCTTGGTATATTTGTATGATTTCTATCTATTTTAGGAAAACACAAAATAAAACTAATAAAGTAATTCGAAATAAACATAAAACGTATTTAAATCTTAACCAAAAATTAAAATTAGTAAAACAAGAAATCAGTTGAAGAATTTTTGAATTTATCTGATAAAAAAATCCTTGCAAAAAATATATAACGATATCAATATGTATAGTCAAAAAAGAATTCTCTAATTAAGAGAAAAACTCTAGGGACAGGACTCATCTATATTTTATATAATACTATAGAATTTTTGTCTGTTATAATCTCACCTCCTCACAGTTTTCAATTTAAAAAATTCTTATTAAAAATTTTTTTAAATTTTACTCAAAAAATCTTAATTTTCTAGACACAATTTTGAGAAAAAATTTTTTAGAAGACTTAAGTGTACATTTTACATTTTATATAAAAAAAAACTTATGTTAAAACAATAAATTTTCAGTTTGGTTTCTTTTTTTTTTTTTGTTTTTTATTGAAAAATCAATTTAAAGATAAGATAAGAAGCTTAACACTTACATATCTTTTAAAACAAAAGAAATTTCCATATCTCTTATCTTGTCCTCAGTATCATAAAAACAAAAACAAATAAATTGAGTTTTTAGAAAAAGATATATATATATATATATATATATCTATATATGTATATAAACAAAAAATATAATTCATTCATTGTGAAAATAATTGATTCATTCATTCACTCATTTTATTCATTCATTTATTTACTCGTTATAATCAATGTTGTCCTTTTTTTTTTTTGCTTTCTTTATCTTACAACATTTTATTTGATTTTATTACATTTTTATTATTTTTGTTTTTTTTTGTTTTTGTTCTTTACAATTTCCGATAAAAATCTTTGAATTTTACTATACGTACATAACCATTATCCTTAAAATAAGCGTAATACATGTCCTGAATTCTAATTTTTATGTAAAATAAGATCCTGTTGATTTTTTACATTTGATTCTTTTTTTTTTTTTGTTTTTATTTTGTTGACTATTTTTGACATTAACAACACTAAATTGGTGAAATTTAACATTAAGTTCAGAGTTCGGAAAATTCAAAATTAAATTCTTTTATAAAAAGAATTAATAATAAAACGACACAAGTAGATAAAATTTTAAAGATAACAAATTCAGATTGGACCTATTGGATCATCTGTGGTTTTTTGTTTTTTTGCAAATTGATCTTCCCAGAAAAAAACCAAAACAAGAAATAATTCTCCAAAAAAAAAAAATGAAATTACACGGCAAAATTTTGTATGGAAAATAACACCGCAAAAAACAAATTACGCTGCAAAAATTAGGACGTTATTTCAATTTTTTTTTTTTTTGGACCTTATTTCATATGGAATAATCCCCCAAAACAAAATAATTTTCCATTTTCATAAAGAGAGCCTAATTCAAAATTTTGCATATGCACATATATATATCAAAAATATTCTGGAAAAAGGAAATATCTTGATTTTGGGTCCGACTCTAAAATTTCTCCTAAGTCATAATCTCGGATAAACATATATGTAAATATTCTGGGATTTCCCTGATTTCGTAATCAGCTTTAAAATTCCTCCTTTTTTCTGGATTTTGTTGTTTGGGAGGATATTTCACTCCATTGCGGGAATACTTAATTTTGTATTTTGTATTTTTGTATTGTATAATCCCAATTTTTTGGATCTTATTTAATTTTTTTTGGGGTATTATTTTTTACAGCATTATTTCAGGCATCCCTTATTTTGTTCTCTAGTCTAGAATATGATATATGTTTTACAATGGAAGTATTTCAATATTAGGAAACTAAAATTTAAGGCAAAACGTTTATAATGTTATTTGAAACAAAACATAATACAAGTAGAATGACTATAGATTAGAAGTTTCATTTTTAAAGTTTTTATTGTCATTTAAGATAAATTTATACAAAATTTACATGGTTTAAGAGAAAACTTCAATCTTAAGTTTATTATCGCATTATTTTGAAGAAAAAAAAAAAAACCAACTTTATTTTTTTTTATTTTTGATTTAATAATGACAAACAAAAAATCGACATTCGATATTCGCTTCTATAGATCAGAGCAAAAAATAACCTAAATAAGAAACAATAAAAGATGAAAAATTGGAAAAAACATAATATACGTATATTACATAGTATAAAATGTACATCAATTTGTTTTTTATAAGGACAAATATCTCTTTTTTCAGACGATTATTTAACGGTTCTTAAACTAATCAATTTCACCCTCAAAATCTCTAGTGTGTTCATTGACATCACTAAAAATCTTTATCTTAAACTCTATTTATCTCTTTAAAAATGAATTGTGTTGGAAACACTCATTGATTCCGAATTTTTCGAACATTTTTTATTTGTTAAGCTGAATTTAAATGAATCGTAGCTTAATTTGAATGATTGGTCGATTCTCGAACAGTATAAAACAAATAAATTATAAAGGTATATACTGAGTATCATACAGAAGAAGAAAATATCCTGTAATTGAACTACAAAGAATTATCTACTATAGAGTAATCAAAAGTGATGTAACCAGTTGGTTACCCACAAAAAAAAAAACACTTACCGGACCATTGCAACAAATACAACTAACTCAAAGAACTTTTTTTATTTTTTAAATATAATTAGTGAAGAAGTTATGTTCCTTTCAATGTTTGTGCAGAATTTTCCTTAAAAATTTAAATGTATTTTAAACTCCAGAATTGAATTTCTACAATTTCAAATTAAAATATAAGACAAAGAAAAAAAAAGAATTCATCAGAGCCATTTCTTAATTTTATTTCTTAAAAATGATTTATATCGTTTTTCAATTATCGAAAATTCAAGACAACGTTCCATTCAATCCCTATTATAATCTTTGATATAAAATATAAAAAAAAAAAAATAAATTTTTACTTTAACGAAAAACAAATCAATTTGTAATTAGATTCAAAACATTTTTGATTTTATGGTTAATACATGATTAAGTGATTCAAACATGAAAACAAAACAACCAAAAAACAAAAAAAAAAAAAAAAAAAAGGGAATAAATTTAATATATTCGAGTATATTGGAGAAAATGGCATTATTAAAAATTAACTGAATTTCTAAAAAATAAAAATACACATTCCAAATCCCAAAATATCGATCATTTCATCATCTAAATATAATTTAAAAAAGATTAATGGTTTTATTTTATTTTTGTGTTTTTTTCGGGTCAATATTAACTTTAATATAATACAATTTTTATTAGAACCCCAGTTCTATATTTCTTTTTCATTCCTTCATCTCTTTTTCTTGTTCTTCTTCTTCGATTTAGTTTTCTTTTTTGATCTGATCCAGAAAGGTCTCAAAGTACACACAAATAAAGGGATGAAAGTGTATGAAATTGAAGCTATTGAAATAAGAAATTGATTTGCATTTGACAAGATTTATTATGGAATTTGATTCTAGAAGTTTTTTTTTTTTTTTTCTTCAAAACCAATAGGGAAAAAAAAACCAAATTTAAACATATAAATAATACCCAATAACCAACAATATGACTTATATGATAATGTGGTAAATGTTTATGCACGAAAATTTCAAATATGGTGTATTTGAAAATTGACCCAAAACAAAGAAAAAAAAATTGGGGGGGGGGGGGGGGGGGATAATAAAAAAAAATATTTGTTTAATTTCTTGTTTATATTTTAATGCCCATACTACTTAAAAGTACAAGTTTATTATAAAAGTTATAATGTAAAGTTTATAATACACATGCTATAAAATCTGTACCGACACAAACACAAAATTAATCATTAGACATTTCTGGAAGTTATTTAATATTATAATATGTATTAGACATTTGATGAATCCAAGCATCAGCTAAATTGATCATCAGTTAAAGTGAGCTATTACAAAAAAACTGAAACGTCATCATTCACAAGGGTTAGTAAGTTAGTAAATAATGTGAGTTATTAGAATAATTATAATTTTTTTAACAACTACTATAGTTTCTAATAGTACTTCTTCTAGTATTACTACTATACGATCCACAAAAGTGATGATAATGAATCACAATGCCAGATTATCTACGGATTTTCTACAACCGCGAACAAGTAATTTACATAATACAAATGTACTGTATTATACTGAAGTTTACCTTAACGAAATTACATTTAAGGAAAAATCAATTTAAAATAACATCTAGAACTAAGAACATTGAAATCGCTCAGTTTCACTTAATTGAATTGCAACAAAACCTCTCAACAACTATATAGACAAATTATCAAAAATTTATCTGACTAAATGGCATAGTGATTCAGTCAACAGCATTTCAAACGGATACTCATGGGTTTAAACTCCGGTCAGGTCATATAAAAAAAATTAATAATAATTTTATATTGTATACATTATAACGTATGATAATTAATAATAATAGCTGCTACAGTAGATCTGGGAGCAGATGGGTTTAGTCAGTAAAAATCTGACTCTACTAAGTGGAAATTCTCGGTGTCTTTGGAAGATTCCAACCTCCTTTAGGAAAAAAAAATATTTATTTCATTTCGAGCTTAAACTGAACTAAATGTACACCTGCAGTCCCTTTCTACCTACCTTCTTATCTATATCTACTGACTTATTTAACTTCTCTTAATTTATTACAATTAAAATATCCTACAATTTGTCAGATCAACAAAATTATTTTTTGCCTCAAGTAACAATCAATTTTATTAAATTTAAAAAAAATTTTTTTTTGTTTTATGGTTTTTTTTATTTCCATTTTACATTTTTTTCGACCAATTTTATATTTTTGAATTTAACATTTGATTCTAACATTTTTAGATTTATGGTCTTTAAATGTTTTTTTTTTTTTAACTTTTATATATTGGAATTAATTTAGCAGAAAATGTAAAAGAACATGATATTTCCAAAAAAAAAAAAAGGGAGAGAACTTTCATAAAAAGTGTCTAAGTATCAGAAGTTTTCTCCATCAACAAATTTCATTCCAAGACTTGAACAGAAGAAGAAGTTTTCGAACTATACTTAATCAAATTAAATCACTTCTGATAACGATACTTTATATTGCTATAATATAATCTACTCAATATAATTACCTAAGCAAATCCATGGATTTCCAAATTTAATCTTATGTTTCCAATCCATTTTCGTCAATTTGAGATCACAAATAGTTATTTTAAAAATTTGATAAAAAAAAATCATTAAACAAAACATTTTTAATACTACTGTTTAATTTGAAAATTGAACTACTGAAACCAATTTAATTAAAAATATTTAACATGCTTTCATTAAATTGTTTTTTTTTTTTATTTTTTTGAATACTGAAATTTCAGCAATTTTAAAAAGTTAAATTTTTGTACGACAACAAAATTAATACTAAAAATACAGTAATATGCAAAATGTAACAAAAAATTTTGTTCCGCAACTAACCTAAGCAACATATTGACATAATTTTGTGAACATTCTCTTTTATTTTTACAATTTTAGAATTTTATTTTTAAGTTAAAAAAAACAAATTTGCTTTTTTTTGTAATAAAAACGAATCTTTTGCTGAGAAAAATCATCAGTTCACTTGTTTCAATTCAAAAGTAAACCAATCTTCAAAACCCATATTACAATGAAATTCTTTGCAGTTTTTGCTTTAATCGCCATCTTTGCTATAACTGTTACAACAGCATTCGAATATGAATCGGAATATGATTCAGAATATGCTGAAGCTGATCCATCTGAATTAACACGTGTCGAAAGATCATATGGTGGACATGCTAAATGTGGAAAAGCTGTTCTTGTTGCATGCGCTCCACAAATCAAAAAAATCAAATGCAAAGGAAAATATTAAGAAAAATTACAACAATGGAATGTTTTTATAATAAAAATTTTTTAAATTATTTGAAAAGAATATGAAATTTTGTTTTATTATTTTTTTGTTTTATAAAATGAAGGTGGAGGCCCAATGTACGCTTTGCTAGCTTCGCTTGCTTTACACGCTTTGACAATTGAAATAGATTGCATTGTATCTTATGTAGTAACGTCCAATGCCAAAGTAAGAAAAGTTCAAAATTGACCAATTTTCAATTAGACGCTTTGCTTTATTACTTTAACGTTTAAAATAATATTTAAAACCTCAGAGAATTTTGTTTTTAAATAAATATTTGAATTATTAAATTCGAAAATATTTGGTAAATTTTGAATTGTACAGAATTTTGTTTTAATTATGCAAATGTACTCTCATAAAGGCCATGTATTTTGCGATCCAAATATATGTGCCGAAACCAAAATTGTCGATAATTCTTTATTTTTTGAAAGACTTTGTAGCTTTCGTACAATAAAAATATGATGTACAAAATATCACAAATATCTTGCAAATCTTTCATTTTAAACAACGAAATAAACAAAATGTCAAATATCAAGCAATTTAAAAGCGTACATTGGGATTTAAAATTACTTTGATTACTGTGCTTCGTTTATTCGCTTTTCAAAACAGAGCAAACGAAGCAAGCAAAGCGTACATTGGATTTTCACCTAAGTTATAAGCAAAGCAACGATGAAAAAAAACCGAATTTATTACTAAAAAACTTTAAATTATGCAAAAATATTAAATTCTGCAATGATTAAAAAAAAATGAGAAATATCTATTTTACATCCATTCAAATATAAAAAAATGTTTAAAACATTTGCCCGTCTACAGACTATTTTATTTGCTATTGCCATTTTGATATTTTTTAAACATAGTTTGCCTTCTTGTAGAAAAGTTTTTAAGATCCAAAAAAGATAAGTCAAAGGCACAAGTAAGCTAAGTGTGTTTATGCTTGGTCAGTTACTTTCCCATTTGTTAATCTAAGCAATTTTGTTAGAACCTCCATATAGATACCGTGTCTGATTTCTTTCTAATTTTACAGACAAATACTTTAACTAATTTGACGAATTTTTCTTTCGAATCCAAATGACATTATAGAGCTCTAAGCTTTTATGATGTTTCAGATCAATGTATTTGTTTAGTTACAAATTTGCGTAAAAAAAAAAAAACTTTCAGAACTATTTTTAACTTCTACAAAACACAAGAAAATTTGAATTTTTGTATTTTTGTATTTATTTTCCCGAAAGCTGGACGAAATTGCTTTTATTATTGCATGCTTTTTAAAAAAATTGCTGATAATATTTTACACAGTTCTTTAAAAAATTTTAAAATTAGGGGCCTCGGTGGCCTAGTAGGTAGACCGTATATAATACGCTATAAACACCGAGGGAGTGTGAGTTCAAACCCCACACACGTCGTAAGAGTTATTCCCCGTTACAACATTTACAGCCACACCTGAACAGGAAAGACTGTGTAATTTCCTGTCCACATTTATGTGGCAGAGAAATTCATTATTTCAAAGCTGTATTTCAAAGTACGACTTATTTATTACCAAAAATTATGGACAAAATTCTCAATAAATGATAAAAGGATATTTGATCCAATACGGATTTAGGATATGATTTGTTATAATTTGTCTTAATTTAATATGGATGCATGAACTTATTAAAGAAAAAAGAAGGGAACTCGATAATATTAATCACAATTTACTTTTAATAAAACTGTCACATCTGGATCTTTCTTCAGCAGCGATTTCCTTAATGAGCTGTTAAGAGATCTGAAGCAGTTTGTAATTTTTAAAAACCTCTAAAGCTATATTAAGAACATTAATATATGTATTACGCTTGGGTCATTATTAGGACCTCTTTTTTTCTAAGCCACCACTCATTTAAATTATGTAGCCTATTTTAATCTTTTGAAATGATATTTTAAGTGAGCAATCATAAATTATGAATGACTTGTTGAATTTAGAAGAATATTTTAAAACAAATAAAATAGCGATAAATGCGTTGATGTAAACTTAATTTTAGATTTCATCAAAGAGATCTGGACCGTATTCGTATTCGTAATTTTAATAATAATTGTTTTGATGAAGTAAATGAAATCAAATCTTGAAAGTGTAATATTTTAGAAATATTTTACTGGGCTTGCACAGAGAATATATAAATACTAAATTACGTGTTTTTAATGGTATTTTGTATAAGTATAAAAATAAAACGGGAGCGTGTCATGTGCTTGTATTTCATTTGTCAGTATTTCGTTTGCCTATATTTCATTTGCCTGTATCTCATTCTAAATTAAGAAAGATTTTAGAGTTGCATTCAAAAACAGAGCTTTATGATTTCTCCAGAATATTTATATTTATATGTATATGTGAAAATATGAAATACAGTCAAATGAAATACAGGCAAATGAAATGAAGTCTCAAAAGGCTTGGATAGTAACCCAAATAAAACATCTCTTAGTATTAAAATTAATATGCACGATGGTTTAATTCTTTCTGTTCTGTATTATTAATACCACAAAATCTGAAATTTCTCAAAATAAAATTTTAATATTATAAATTTACAATTTATTATAATAGTACTAATGATTTATATTATTTTTAACAGAAATATCTCACCAGTCAAGAGACGCTTTACCGATTCCAATTGATGTTTGGGCACATTATATCAAATTCTTAACAACGTATGTTATAGCAATATTACAGTAGTAGGTTGTAAGTTTATACAATTTTAATACTAGGAATAGAAGAAATGATTTACACATTCGTTTCAGTCGTACCTTAGCCTGCTCCCAAAGAATGTTTGTAATAGACTACAATGTACAACCACGAAATACAAAAAACAATATGCAAGAAATTTTGTAAGATTTAAAGATGAATTAGAGATAAATTAAAGATGAATTATCTGCATGACAACCTTAAGTCAAATTATTTGACACAGTTGAATTTAAGTAATGGACATATTGAAAATTTAATTGCCAAATACCATCATTTATAAAAAGAAAAAAGTGTAAATTACTTCAAATGTTATTTTTATTTTATTTTTCCTAAGAGAGGAGGGAGTCTTCCAAAGACACCAAGAATACTCTTTTTGTAGTGTCAGATACTTACTGAATGAACCAGAAGTGGGTTACCACCCATTCTTAATTGCTAACGCATTATATTGGCTAGCCGCTAGGGAATCACATATAGCAAATATTAATTAAAATATTAGAATGAAAATTTTGATAAGGATCGGAGATATCAAATTTTGTGTAGAATATGCCATCCACAATATAATTTGAATTTGCTACAACCAGTCAAAACTTTAAATATAATAATGTATAAAAACTGGTCCAATATAAAAATGTTGCTAAAATCTGGTAAAAGGGAAAGCATATGCATTTTTTAAATAACGATATTTTATTGAATAAAATTTAAATTTCATGAAAAAAAATTAACACAGTTTAAATTATCCTTTACCGATACTTATGCAAAGATAATGGTACTTTTTAGGAAAAAAACAGCAAATAGAGCAAAATAATTGTTTATAAAATAATCACAATTATGATGAAAAAAACCACTGAAATATTTAAAACTATTCAATATAAACACACGAAACAAAAAAAATTATTTTTCAAAATGCAGTTTTATTATTAAAAATTTGTTTTTTTTTTCCTAACATCATTAAAAATTTTTTGATCTATTAATTAAAATTTTGTTATCCTAATATTTTCCTTTGCATTTGACTTTCTTGACAATTGGAGCGCATGCAACCAAAACAGCTTTACCACATTTAGCACCACCATATGATCTTTCAACACGTGTTAATTCAGCTGGTTCAGCTTCAGCAATTTCGGATCCTTCTGCATATTCTGGTTCATATTCATATGGATATGCGGCTGCAACAGCGAAGATAGCAGCTAAAGCAAAAATAGCGAAGAATTTCATGTTGAATGGTTTTTAAGAATTGGTTTACTTTGATTGATACAAGTGAACTGATAATTTTCTTCAAGTAAACGAACGTTTAAATAGAAACTTTTTGATAGGTTACAAAAATTAAATTAAAATTGAAAAAAGATGATTAAAAATTAATATTAGTTCTTATGGTTATAAAGAATACTAAAATTATTACAATTTACTATAATTTTTTGTTTTGAACTATTACGACATATTTACAGCATAAAAAAAAAGTATTTTAGAATAAATTTTAATACAATCAGGTCACAATAAAAAAAAAAAACTACAAACATCGCAATTTATTTCTTTTTTTAAATATTATCAGTTAATTATTAAAAAATTTTTGTAAATAACTTTGCTATTGTTGCATTTTTTATGAAAAAATAATTTTGAATAAAAACCAGAGAAAAAACAAAATATTTTATCAGTTCGCTTGTATCAATCAAAGTAAACCAAAACAACTCAATTCAAAATGAAATTCTTCGCTATTTTCGCTTTAGTTGCCATCTTCGCTGTTGCTGCTACCACAGCATTCGAATATGAATCAGAATATGATTCAGAATATGCTGAAGCTGATCCATCTGAATTAACCCGTGTCGAAAGATCATATGGTGGACATGCTAAATGTGGAAAAGCTGTTCTTGTTGCATGCGCTCCAATTGTACAAAAAGTTAAATGCAAGGGAAAATATTAAGAAATCTGACAAATAAAATTGAATTGACAGAAACGATTTTGGGATAATGAATATATACATATATAAATAAATAAAAAAAAAAATATTTTTAATATAAAAAAATTTTGTGTTTTGCTTTTTGTAAAATTTTCTTTAGCTTTTAGTGAGATAATTAATCAGGATTCTCTGTGATTTCTATCCTTTATTTCAGAATCAATTTTAGTTAAATTCAGTGTTTAGTGTTTATATGTACTTAGGTATCAAGAGAATTGAATGCTGAACAAGTATACTCACTTGATTTCATTTAGCTTTTGGCATGACATCAATTTATTTTAGGTTGATTTTTTATTTCGTTTTCAGGATTTTTTAGTAAAGAGTCTTAGAACAAAACTTATTTTACTAATATGAATCCATAACTATAGAAGTTTTACTATATAATCTTAATCATTGTTATAGCATTCTTTTATTAAATTCAGCGGGAGAATCACTTTATTTTGATAAATAAAATCCCAAACAAAAAGATCTCGAAAACAATATTTGAAACCACAAATCGTGAGTTTAAATTTTGTGCTCCTTAATCCTTAATGTTACAAAAACCCTGAATTTATACTAAAACTCACATACATTCGGCATTTTTTATTTTGCATTTTATTTATTTTTGCATGAAATAATTATAAGTATCAAAATCAATTTTATATTTTCAAAATTGTAAGAAAATTAAATATTATAAACATCCAAAGTAACAAAATACAATCATAATAACTATGTATGGGGGCCTCGGTGACCTAGAGGGTAATTGCGTATAAAATACGAGGTAAAACACCGAGGGAGTGTGGGTTCGAATCCCACACACATCGTAAAGAGTTTTTCCCCCTTACGACATTTACAGCTACGCCTGAACAGGAAAGGCTGTGTAATTTCCTGTCCACATTTATGTGACAGAAAAATTAATTTAAAAAAAATATGTTTGTACTCTTTAAAGAACTATTAAATGATCTTCCATCTTCTTGTTTCATAATGTTTCCATGTTCTCTTCTTTTTTAAACAACTCGCATCGGATATTTTTTCTGCGATTTTTCATCTCATATACATACAAAGTTAAATTTTTGACTTTGACAAGCACATTTTGTATGCGTGTAGGTAGAGTTAGTCTATAAGTGGGATTTAAAGTTTTTTTCAGAATTTAAAAAAATATGTTCTATATAAACAATAAGTTTTTGGTTCTTCTCGTGCGAACTTTTATAATTAATCAAAAACAAAGTATTTTCTTTGGAATTATCTATTTTTAAATTTTTGTATTAGATTTTCCTTCGACATTTTTTCACTCGGAATTTCGTTTTTTTTTTGTTTCAGTAAACAGTCGTAGAACCAAACTCAGAATCTAGAAAATTTATTCTTTCTAGAAGCAAATGGAAACGATATTAATTCACATATATAATTAATTAATAATAGTAATTTAAACTAAACGGTCTAAGTTGAACAGATCTTATTACATTCTTATATTAAATCTGTTATTAAAAAAATAATAGAAAAACTATGTATGTGTATGCTATTGTGTTAAAGATCAAATTTTGGATAATTCTACTGAAGGTAAATTTTATATTTTTAAAAGTTGAAAAAATTCCAATAACACTAATCGTAATATTGTTACTTTTTTTATTTGTAAAAAAAATTTAATCACTACAATCTAAAAAATTTAATTATTCTTATATAGAAAAATAAGACTTGCCAATTATCCCAAATTTTTCTTCTCCAATATTTATCAAAATATAACATACCTACTACATAATAATGAAGCATACAAGATTGTTTAATTTCGAATCCTTTGAATCGTTTATTAAGCCATAATAAAACTCAATTTTTTTTTTTCTCCGCTACATAAATGTGGACAGGAAATGACACAGCCTTTCCTGTTCAGGCGTGGCTGTAAATGTCGTAAGGGAGAATAACTCTTACGACGTGTGTGAGATTCGAACCCACAGTCCCTCCGTATTTTATACGGCCCCCAAACTTATTAGGCCACCGAGGCCCCGAATGAAAATTTTAGTAAAAACTAAATTTTTAAAGCATTTCTTATTTACGGAAAATTTGAGAAATGGAAGCTGATGTACTTTTAAAACACATTTTACATATTTAAAATTTTATTTCATGTATTATCAAAAATTCTGACATACGTCTACTAATGTAATATCAATGTAATAAATATATTCATTGTTATAAAAATTGTCAAGTGTAACTCTGGGTAAATGTTATTTGTTCAAACTTATTGAACTGAAATTTGCGTCTAAATCAAAATTTCAAAAATTGTAAAAATGAAAAACGTTTAAAAAATTAAAATAATGATTTCAGGCCCGTTCCACTATAAAGAACAAACATAACTTCACTAGACACAATTTCGTTTGACTCGGAAAATTCCACTTGATATAATTTCACTAGGGAATAATTCCACTTGCGCAATTCAACTTTTTAGAGTTAAAAATCGCGCATTTGACAAATAAAAATTTGAATTGATTTTACATATATTCAATAAATTATATAATATTTTCAAAAAAACAAAAGAGCTAGTTTATTAATAAGAATTAGAAGAATAGAAACTGCGTGCAATTGTGTCCGAGTGCAATTGTGTCTAGTGAAATTTTGTCTAGTGATTGTCTAGTGAAAAGTTCTAGTGAAATCGACCGGTAACCAAAATAATTACATAAAAGCATTTAAAAATCGTTATTAAAATAATTAAAAAAGAATTCACGTTTAAAGTGTAATGAATATATTAATAATTTTTATTAGGGTTATTAGGTTTAACTTTAAAAATGAAAATATTTGTTGTGTACTCAAAATTTTTATATTTTTTTCTTTTATTCTCAAATTATTTAAAATTATATTCTTTGACCTGATTATATTTTTATGTATGAATAGTATAAAAATATTAAATTCTTGAACTATTTAATTTTTTTTTTTTTACAAAATAAATTCGCTAATTAAACATTTTTCTACACAAAAATAAATTTAAATATAAACGCTAGTTAAATTAATAACAATTATCAGTTCACTTGTATCAATCAAAGTAAACCAATCCTCAAAAACCATTCAACATGAAATTCTTTGCTTTATTTGCTTTAGCTGCTTTCATCGCTGTTGCCGCTGCTTACCCATACAAAAATCAACCACAAATACCAAAACCAAATATGGCACATATGACACAAGCTGCTCCAGCTAAACCAGAATTAACTGAAATCGCCAGACCAGAAAGATCATATGGTGGTGCAAAATGTGGTAAAGCTGTTTTAGTTGCATGTGCACCAATTGTACAAAAAGTTAAATGCAAGGGTAAATATTAAAAGGCAAAGAAGGAATCTAAGGATATAAAGAAATTTAAAGACCATAAATGTATTAATAAACAAAATTAAATTATTTTTATAAAAAAAACAACAAACAAAAAAAATCAAAAAGGAATTTTCATTTAATTTTATAGGATTTCATTTTAGATAAAATAAAAGATAAAAAATAAAATACATATTATTTTTAATGTGTTAAAATTATAGGTATAAACCTATATCTATTTTAACAGTTAAGATTCATAAAACTAAAGGATATTTAGTCGTATTGTGAAAGATTACTTTCTTTTAGGACAATTGAACGATACTTTTTCATATAGTCGCTTGAAGTACAATTTCACTTTTTTTGACTAATTTTCACAGTTTTCTTTTGTGAAAAATGTTAGGAGTAGGAAATTTTCTTGTGAATTCAATGAAAAATATAACAAACAAATACAAATATAAACTTAAATTTTAACTTACAAATATGTGCCTTCAAAATGGGCCTTTAAATATGCTTTTAAAATGTATCACAGTTGTATTTTGTATGTAAGAATTATATACCAACCTAAAAATAAAAAAATTAAAAATTATTAATTATAATTTAAAAAAAAAAAAAATTTAGATAAATCATAAAATCATAAATTTCTTTTATAAGTTGGTGGGCTATTTTCCTTTCGGATGTGAGCCATACTTAAAAAACCTTTTCTATAATATTAAAATACCAATAAAAAAAACATGTAATATTTAAATTTACTTTAATATAACATTTTTATTTAAAAAATTCTTAAGATTTATTTAAATACTTATATCTTAAGATAAAATAATTGTTAGATCTTATCTTAAGATTTATTAAAAGGCATATTGATCTATCTGGTTTTAGTTTCATATTTAAATTTGAATAACACCTCCTCCTACTTCTGGTGAATAACTACTTATATGATATATATATGCACAATGATAAAAGATTGTTTGCCCTAATTTTCTAAAACAACAACAAAATAATATGACAAAGTCAAATCTGAGTGACTTTTCTGAATAAAATCGTTTAGATTGAGACAACTTATTAGCTCAAAGCAAAACTAGTTTAGAGGTACCCGAATCTAGTCTTTATTGGATAACAGTTTCCTTAATTATAAATTCTACTTCCTCTGTTAATTTTAAATTAACCCTTACTGTTAATTTTAAATGAACCCTTACTGTTAATGTTAAATTAACATACTATAAAAAATACTTGATAACGATCGCAATTCGTTAAAAAAAAAAAATAAATAAATTAAACTAAAAAAAGTTGATTCATTCATTTTTATTTTTTTTTTGATTTTTTTGCAAATTAAATAAAAAATTCTTCAATTTCTAAATCAACCGGAACAGCTTTTCAACTGTTAATAAAACAATCAAATTATTAATCAATATTCGTAAGCAATTTATATTATTGCCAAACATATATGCAAAAAAAATTTGCTAACTAAATGTTTTTTAGTGAAATTCGTTTCAATATAAACCGAGGAAATTATCAAGAAAATTATCAGTACTTTTATTTCAATCAAAGTAAAACAATCTAATTTAAATCAAATCAAAATGAAATTCTTCGCTATCTTTGCTTTAGCTGCTTTCTTTGCCATTGCTGCTGCATACCCATATGAATATGCACCAGAATATGCCAATGCTGATGCCGCTTATGAAGAACCAGCTGAATTAGCACGTGTTGAAAGATCATATGGTGGACCCGCAAAATGTGGTAAAGCTGTTTTAGTTTCATGCGCTCCATTAGTACAAAAAGTTAAATGCAACAAAGGATATTAAAGAATTTATTTTGTAGGATGATATATAAATTGGAATTAACTCATAAATTATAAGACAATAATAAAAAAAAAAAATTAAAAGAATTAAAATTTGTTTTTTGTATTTTCTTTTTTAAACACTTTTCAGATCTAATAATAAATTTACAATATTTATAACACATTTGTAAAATAAAGGTTTTTACATGGATTTATAGAGATTTTACAGGAAAAATTTAGTCAAAGGAAAATTGAATTGAATTGAATATTTAAAATAATGTGCGAATATCTTTAAAATAAAAAAATACCTACTCTTTTTGAAAACCAAATACAAAAAAAAAAATATTTGGAGCATTCCTAAGGGTTTAGTTTCCAATGAAATTCGACTGCGAAAATGCACGACTGAATTGAATCAACCTTTTTACATTGTTGTTTGCGCCAACGTAATTCAGTCGTAGTGGTTTGTAATAAATTCAGTTGTAATCAAAATGAACAAATCAACAAAGAAGGACCTTTTTTTTTCTGAAGAAAGAGAGGAAGAGAAGAAGAAATAAACAAAGAAGAACCTTTTTTTTTGAAGGAAGAGAGGAAGAGAAGATGACATAATTTTATTAAATCAAGGCGCAAAACGAAATGTAATAGATGATAAGTTAAAAAGTAGAAAAAATGAAGGCACTTTTGAAATTTTAACTAAACGTTATTTCTCCTTAAAAATAATTGGAAAATTTTCCGTTCAAAAAATTGCGATCAAATTCAACCAAACTAATTACAATACAATATCTTTCAGTCGAACATATTTATGTCGATGTAAATGCGCCTTTGAAACCAACAAAAATCATTCAAATGTTTACAGTCCAACGCAAAATCGTTAATACAATTATACATATAAATATACTAATTTATTGTTTTCAATATTTTACAAACTAAAATACTAAACACTGACTAAATATTTTTCTTTGACAGTAAAAACCTTAGCATTCATTAAAACAAAAATTTATTTATTTGTTTTATTTTTTTTATTTAATTATTTTTACAAAAATCAGGTCAAAATCCATATAATTTTAAAGCAAACTATAGTTTAAGTTAGATTTATACTAAATACTAAAACTAAAATAACGTGAGAGAAGAAGTACATATAAACATATATATATATATATATAATATAAATTTAAAAGAAATTATCTGTGAGTTATAAGCTTAAAACCAAAATTTTTCATAATGAGCTAATCTTCATAGTTCTATAACATGATCTTCAAAATTACTTCTTATTCACTTTTTATTCATATATATTTCTTTTAAGGCTACTGTCTATCTACATTCCAATTATAGAATATATTTATCAATCTACTATAAACTATCTATTTAAGACCAAGGACTAATCGAATTTACCAAGGGGTCAAATAAGTTTTTATTAGATTTAGAAGAAGAATCTACTGATAACGTATTCTTATGAATGCTACTTAAAACAAACATTCATTATTCAAATCTAATTTTAATCTTTTTAGATTTTTTAAAATAAAATTAACATTCAGAATTTTAATATTTAATTACTTAATGGTAGTATTGCTT
Source organism: Poecilobothrus nobilitatus (assembly GCA_947095535.1). NCBI lineage: Eukaryota > Metazoa > Arthropoda > Insecta > Diptera > Dolichopodidae > Poecilobothrus > Poecilobothrus nobilitatus. Next base: position 172,911,179 of record OX352774.1, read on the forward strand.
GTTGAGGTCTAATGTTGATTAGATCTTCAAATTTTTTTCAAATCTTTCGTCTTAAATTGTAAGACAAATTTTTCAGAACTAAAATTAGCATATTTTTAATTAAAACTTTATTTCTTAGTTCAAATACCTTTAATTAATCCTATAGGAAAAATTGAATGCAAAAGAAAAATTAATACTAACTGAAAAAACAACAAATTAAAAAAAAAACAATTACTTTTATTTTTTTATTTATAAATTATTTCTTTATTCATTTTTTTTCAATGTATTCTAAATTATCCAGTCTTTTTCCATGAATTATTATTATTTAGTATTTTCCCTTACATTTTACTTTTTGTACAATTGGTCCACATGATACAAGAACAGCTTTACCACATTTAGCTTTGCCATATGATCTTTCATCACGGATTAATTCGGATGCTTCAGCTTCTAAATCACCATCATATTCTGATTCATATTCGTATGGGAAGGCAGCAACTACTGCAAAGATGGCAGCTAATAAAAAGAATGCAAAGAATTTCATTTTGAATTGAGACTGGTTTACTTTGATTGATACAAGTGAACTGATAATTTTCTTTGATTATGATTGAGTTTATATTGAAAATCTTTTCTTTTTTTTTTTTTTTTTTGAGAATTGTTGCATTAGCCATTTAATTTATAAAAACATAAACTATTTCATTATATTTTTAGTTAATAAAATGTTAAAAGACTTTAATAAGGTCAAATATTAATTTTTATTTTAAAAATATATCCAAAGTTCATTATTTTTTGGGTTAAGTATTCCATTTTTTTTTTTGTAAATTTAATATTTAATTTTTCGATTAAAAAAAAATTTTTTACTTTATTTTAAAGCGTTTAGTTAAGGTTGCTGATTCTTAGCTTATTAAGAATTATAACCATTTTTCGATTACCTTCTGTTGACACCTTATGAGACATTCCCAAATTGTACGAAATCTTAAATTTACAACTTTAATGTATTGGGTCAAATCAGTTTCCCAAAAACGTATCAAAAGCTTCGTAAAAATGTAACAAGCTAATTAATTTTAAAAATTTTCCATGGCATTTTAATGCAATAATGCAATTTAGAGTCACTAGATTTAAAATGATTACCTACCAATTTTACTTTTAAATAATTTTCCACTTCTTAACTATATGGTACATTCAATCAATTTAAACAATTAAAAATTATTAGGTATTTTTAAAACTAAAAAAAAAAATTAAAATTTGGGGTTAGTAAGCTTAATTTTTTAGCTTTTATTTTGTGGAATTTGCAATTTATTGACCCAAAGAAAAAAAAAAAATAAAAAAAATCTTACGCAATTATTATTAAAAATTTCTTAATAATTAAAATTCAATTTTTGTTTTTGTTTTTTATTGATAATTCAGCATTTTTTAACAAATTTATTTTCAATATAAATTCAATCATATTCAAAAAACAGTTATCAGTTCACTTGTATCAATCAAAGTAAACCAATCCAACAACTCAAATTCATCATGAAATTCTTCGCTATCTTTGCTTTAGCTGCTTTCTTTGCTGTTGCTGCTGCATATCCATATGAATATGCACCAGAATATGATTCAGAAATTTCTGAAACTGAACCAGCTGAATTAACACGTGTTGAAAGATCATATGGTGGACACGCAAAATGTGGTAAAGCTGTTTTAGTTGCATGTGCACCAATTGTACAAAAAGTTAAATGCAAGGGTAAATATTAAGGAAATTTCAATGGAATAAGACTGGAAACTAATACTATTTTTTGGACAAGAAGATAATAAATAATTAAGAATAAAAAAAAAAGTAGATTGTGTTTTCAATTTAAAAATTTTAAATTTTAATTTGATATTTTCAGAAAACTGATTTTATTTTATAATAATTTAAGTTTACAGCCCTGATTTATATAAAAACCTACTAAAGATTTTAAAATTTAAGGTCGAATTTTTATAATTATAACTAGCAAAGCAAAAATTAGTTGACATTTAGCGTTTTAAGAGAAAATAAAGTTAAAAAAACAACATGAGAGTAGTTGGTAAATGGAAAGCTATTTTAACATAATCGTATTTACTCTTATTTACTCTTTCTCGAAGGTTGGTGTAGTTAGGAGTAGAAAAGAGTATAGTTTACTCTGTAAGAGGAACGCAAAACATTTTTAAAGATAGCACAACGGATTTACAAAGATAGCACAACAATTAAAAATATCAAAATAATTCAAAACTTTATAAAAAATACGAAAATCATTGATGCAAATAAGTTCTATGCGATCTTTCACCAAATATTTAGAATCATGTGGGCCTCAAGACTGTCTAATATTATACCCCATTCTACAAAATATTTTTATTGCATATACTTAAAAACCACATTAATGTGAAATCTACCCATATGCTGAAGACAAAGATATTTTAATAGCCTCCAGCCCTATTATCGTTATCGTATCCAGGTCTGCACGTATAAGCAATAAAATGGCGCTACGAAATATGTTCGATTAATTAAAAATGAAATAATTTTGATGAAATTCAAAATGTTTTGTTTTTTCGACGTTATTTCATTTTTAATTTGTCGACCTATGAAATAAGTTTGAAAGTTTAAAAATCCAATATGAAAATGGAATAATTTCGAATTTTTCGAATTCTTCGAACTTATTTCATAATAAAGGTCGATAAATTAAAAATTAAATAAATTTGATAAAATAAAAACAATAATAATGAAAATTATAAAAATGATTAGATAAAATTTTAAAGTTGGATACAAAGTCAAGATTTCAATGATATGTTCAAAGGGGATTTTACAGTTACGGTAGGGAATTTTACGGTAGCCCTTACAGTTTAAAGTACTTTGTTGTTAATATGTGTATGTAACAAAAATATTTAAGAGAGACTTTAAACTTGGATACAAAATCAGTGTTATTTGCTGTTCCCAGAATAGGCATATATGTATATAATATATACATATTTCAGATTCTAAACTAGAGGGAATTAAATAATTGCCTTTAATCAAATTCAAAATTTTTAATACAGGTGAAAAATCAAAATAAATTGACGAAACCTAAAGTCATATTTTTCGCAAGAGGATATTAGTATATGTATTAGTTTACGGATTTCCCATTTAAAAATTAACGGCAAGAACAAATATAAATTCTAATTCTAAAAAAAAAAATTTTGAATTGAATTTTTTTCCTAATTATTCTTTTACATACATATTTTTACAACAAAGCACTTGAAATCAGCACTTGTATCTTTAAATTTCAGTTTAACCATTTTGTAATTTAGATTAATAACGCACAATTGCATAATTTTTTTCAATAATCTTAAATCTCAATGTAAAATACTAGATTTTTTCATTCAAGATTTTTTTTTTCAAGATTTTGTCCTAAAAAAATGTTGGTAAGATTTTGTTCATTCAAGATTACATTATTCAATGATTTTTTATTTCTAGTTTATTCCCTTGTCACATAAATGTAACAAGGGAAATTAAACAACCTTTCCTTTCCAGGTGTGACTATACATGTCGTAAAGAGAAATTTTATTTTTAAGACGTGCGTGAAATCCCACGGTGTTTAAAAAACTAAAAAGCTCATTAGTGAATAAACAACAGAAAATAGACATTGGAATATGTCTTTTTATGTCAAGAGCTATGAAAAAATTTATTATATAAAAGCGGTGAACGTTGGCAACAATTTTCTTTATTTTTCATATAGCAAAAACTAATACTGCACATAACAGAAAAAAAAAATAAAAAAAATTGAAAATTTATAGGGTTGGGATAATAATCCGGAAAATCAAAAACCCCAAATTCGAAATCCCGAAAACAAAATCTTGAAAAATAAAAATCACGAAAATCAAAATCCCGAAAATAAAAATCCCGAAAATTTAAATCTCGAAATTACAAAATTCCAAAAATCAAAATCTCCAAATTTCAAAATTTCGTATAGACTTACATATTTGGATATAAATATTCCGGAAAAGGACTCTGATTTTGAATCCAACTATTAATACTTACAGTATGCACACATATATACCAATCTCATTCAAAAAAAAATTAAATTCTCACATTTCCATATGGAAAATAATTCATTTTCAAAACTTCGCATACAAAAGTATTCAATTTTAACAATTCACTTAAAAAATAGTGAATTTTATACGAATTTAGACATTTTTATGAAAAAAAGATTATTTTTGAAGGAGAGTGGTCTGTCGCGCCCAAACCCCCACTACAAAATTTGTCTTTAGTTTTGTTAGTGTTGCTTAAGTTGCTATTTAAATTTATTTTTATTATTATTGTAAAAAGTTAAGTATTCTTACAAATAAAGGGAACATAGCTCTCAAAAAACGTTTTTAAAATAAATAAGAACTATATTAGAACAGAAAGATATTTCTTTTTATTTCATTAAAAAATTAAGTGACAAAAAACCAATATTATTCTAGATTGCTAAAATACCAGTATTATTAACCAATATTAAATTTCTTGATTACAAGACTGGCGTATGCTGGCTAACGCCGGGTTTATCTAGTACTATATATTTCTCTATAATCGAAAAAATCGAAAAATTTTTTAATTAGTTTATCATGTTTTACTTATGGCCACAGTTCTAAATTTCTAGTTATAAACATTTTACACAATACATTATACGCTTATAACATGTTATAGAGCCTAACCTAAATAAAGTACTTACATGATAATCTTAATTTAAGAAAATTTTAATCAATCCGGACAAAACCGGAAGGCGGAAGTTTAGAAAATACAAACACAAACATAATAAAAAATTGAAAATTAATAAATAATTGACATAAACAACTGCAAGAAAAAGGATAAAAGAATAACTAGTGGAATAAATGACAAAAACTAAAATCTATAAAAAAGTGTAACATTAGTCGAAGGAAGAAAAGTTAAAATAGATTTTGACTTTTATCAGATATTTCTATCATAATATATTAATTTTATTTTTGAATTGAGCATATTACAGTTTTCTGAAAGGTTAACCGTCATATTCCATTTTAATTGATTTAATTTAAAAAGTTTAAACACTGAACTTCTTTCATCACATAATCAGAATTAGGATTGAAAAATGATATAGGGGTCTCGGTGACCTACCCCCTATTGGGTAAAAAGCGTATAAAATACTCTGTAAACACTGAGGGGGTGTGGGTTCAAATCTCACAAACGTCGTAATAGTTATTCGCCCCTACGACATTTACAGCCACGCCTGAACAGGAAAGGCTGTATAATTTCCTGTCCACATTTATGTGGCAGAGAAATGTAAAAAAAAAAAATGATTACCTAATAAAAATTAAGTTCTTCTGTGAATCCTTCAATTTTTTAACGCTACAGAATTAATTTTTTTCTAATAAATGTCCTGGATGCAAGGAATGGTACATATAATAAAAACAAAGTTTTTTTTTTATATGAAAATGTTAATTGATTTATTTAAATTTCTAAAATGTAGTCTTATAGTATCTATAGTTGATATTAATACTTTTGGTTTCCGGAAACTGTTTAATATTTGCCCTTACATTTTACTTTTTGTACAATTGGTCCACATGCTACAAGAACAGCTTTACCACATTTAGCTTTGCCATATGATCTTTCTTCACGAATTAATTCGGATGCTTCAGCTTCTAAATCACCATCATATTCTGATTCATATTCATATGGGAAGGCAGCAACTACTGCAAGGATGGCAGCTAATAAAAAGAATGCGAAGATTTTCATTTTGAATTGAGACTGGTTTACTTTGATTGATACAAGTGAACTGATAATTTTCTTTGATTATGATTGAGTTTATATTGAAAATAAATTATACGAAAAATCGCTTACCTAATAAAATAATAATTTTGAAATAAATAATTTTCATAAGTTCAAAAATAAATGGTCTATGTAAATGTTCTAAAAATAGGTCATAAATATATTTTATATAAAATAAATATTTAAAATAACTAAATTACTTACTATGTTGCAATATATTGTTGTAGTTGTGTGTCTTATCAACATTTTGTGTAGATTGATTTTGGTTTTATTGATTATTAGACAAAAATTTCAATGCTATATTTTTATAGTAACTAATTACCAAATAAGCAATCCCATATTTTTAGCATGTTTCCAAAAAAGTTTAAAATAAATGTGCCTAGATATTAGTTTCACTCTCCGAGCGTCTGTTTACAAAAATTTCTACACCGTTAAAGGCAGAGAAAAAAAATTTAAACATGGGTAGCTCTCATAAAAAAATTAATATTGTACAACAACTTTTTCATGTAGGCCCACCAATTACGAAGCTATAGCCCCTCAAATTTCAAGGGCTAAAAACTTGAAAATTTCCTATTTTGAAACACCTGTAAATTAAGGATCTGTACACATTTTTCTTCGACAAGACATTAAAATTAAGGCTTCAGTAATATGTTTTGTGTTAATGGTTTTTCTTAGCTATATAGGGTTTCAGACTTACAGCCCCTCAAAATTGCAAAAACAAAGTCCTATTTTCACATTTTTTCTTATTATATGAAATTTTCAGATGTTGAAACTAGCCACAGTTCTAAACAGTCAGTCTTTTGGAAATTTACGCTTTTAAAAACCGTTGGTTTACATTCTGCCTTGTTTTTAATAGCAATAAACACTATTAAACTTTTGAACTAAATATATTGTGGAAAGTAAGAATTTTTCAGAAAAAATTAATTTTCAATATAAACACAATCATAATCAAAGAAAATTATCAGTTCACTTGTATCAATCAAAGTAAACCAGTCTCAAGTCAAAATGAAATTCTTCGCATTCTTTTTATTAGCTGCCATCCTTGCAGTAGTTGCTGCCTTCCCATATGAATATGAATCAGAATATGATGGTGATTTAGAAGCTGAAGCATCCGAATTAATTCGTGAAGAAAGATCATATGGCAAAGCTAAATGTGGTAAAGCTGTTCTTGTAGCATGTGGACCAATTGTACAAAAAGTAAAATGCAAGGGCAAATATTAAACAGTTTCCGGAAACCAAAAGTATTAATATCAACTATAGATACTATAAGACTACATTTTAGAAATTTAAATAAATCAATTAACATTTTCATATTTAAAAAAAATGATTTGTTTTAATTTTTTACTCTTTTACTTAAATATTCATTTTTTTTCTCAAGAAAAGCAATTGGTAGGTTTTATTTAGCTGAAACAAGGGTAATTTTTTAAGTAAATTAAATTATTTCAGGAAAAAATATTTTAAATACCGAAAGAAATGGGAGGGTGCCGAATTTTTAATTTTTTAATATTATTTTTTCAAATTTAATTTTTTCTTTAATAATCTTATTTTGATCAGCAGGAGCTTGAGGCGGCCTCCTTCACTATTTCAAATATTTTGAAATTTGAAATATACAAATGTGTATAAAAAACCAAATTAGGAGGAATTTTATAGTTACAAAATCAGCACTAAGGCTTTTTCTACTCGTATAATATGTATATTCATGAATATACAGGGTAATGCTCTGTCGAGCTTGAATATTTATACGGTATATTTGAAATACCAAAACAAACAAAACATTATTTTTTAAAGGGAGGTATATTTCCTTCGGTTCTTGATATAATGGGGCGAGGAGCCTACAGTTTTGTTTTTTTTTGTTATTTGCAACTAATTAATAAGTTTGATACACCTTCAGAAAGTTATTAGCATTTAAAAGAAAAAAAAATAAAATAAAAAAAGAGCTAACTTTTAAGTTGTTTTTTATTCGTTTCATATTTTCAAACTAATTAATTAGTTTTATACTTTTAAAGATATATGCAAATTAAACAGAAAAAACACTTTAGACTCTAGTATCTACAAAATCGAGGAAAAAGACCTCCGTCACCGTCTACAGAACAATTTTTATTCGGTTTGTTTCGCCAAATATACCCTATAAATATACAATATTTAAAGAGAATCACCCTGTATATGAATATGGGTAATTTAGGACAAAAATCAAAAATTCAAACAGAATGAAAAATATACAATTAAATAAAATAAGAATTTGAAAGATTATAAGAATTTTTATTAGATGCAAAAACGACATATTGAAAAATATGATTTTCAACAAATAAGATTAAAAATAATAAGATTCCATTCGGTCTACACTTTACACCACTGGTCTATAACAAAAATTAATAACTTTTTAAAAACTTTTAAACGTTTTTAGATAACATTATCTAAAACCCCGTTCTTAATTTTAATTTAATTTTTGTAATCAAAATCTTTTATGAATATTTTATTTCCATCTAATTGAAATCACGTTCATTCAGTCATTACCAACGTCTGTTTTTTTTAAGGTACCTCAGAATTTGTACTATGGTTCACAGTTGCTAAACACCTAATTTTAATTTTTGAAGAATTTAAATTTCAAAAATGGCATAAGTTTTTTAGGTTATTTATTTTACACTTATTGTATGTATTATTAAATTGAAATTCGAATACTAATCGATTAGTTTGTTCCAGAGCCATTTCTATTAGAAGAATATTTGGTTTGGAATTTGAAATTTTGTTTTTATATTTCGAAGCTTCACACATCAATCTATTAATTAAACTAAGTATAATTAATGCTAAGTCAAAAATTATTCTAATGGGCTCTTTTCATCTGTTAAAGAACTGAGCACTCTTTATTATAAAGTCAGATTTAATATGCAGGACAAATAAGTATCATTGGTATCATGGAAGTAGGTCTGTGTGTATTTTGGAGTTTCTATCGAAGCTTGTAAAAATAAAACAAAAGTTATTTGCTTTGTTAAATTAAAGACCCTTAAAAAAGTGGCTACAACTAACAAACTCAAGTAAAGAAGAATGAATTCGTGCAACGTAATAAAAATGAAGGCTTTAATGCCTCTTCCAATGAATATTCATATTTCTGATTAGCTTTATGATTATAAATTTATCGAAATACGGTTTACTTGGCCTTTGAATTATGTTTTTTGCTACTATCAAAACAAAACAATCTCCAACTGTCTAAACATTTTTAGTTAAGTATCTTTTTATAAAAAGCTTAAGTATACTCCAAATTAATTAATTAAGAATTAAACTATGCAGTTTTCATTTATATTTTACCAAATAATAATAGAAAAATTGAAGATATTTCAGGACCTAAAAGCTACAGGAAACTAACATTTTTCACTGAAAAAGAAAGTTAACAAGAAATAAAATAATTATTTTTAATTTTTGTTGCAAAATATTTATTTAATTTTCTTTTTTTTATTAAAATGAAAACTGCTTAATATTTTCCCTTGCACTTAACTTTTTGTACAATTGGAGCGCATGCAACAAGAACAGCTTTTCCACATTTTGCTTTACCGTATGATCTTTCTGGTCTGGCTAATTCAGCTTGTTGTGCTTGTGGTTCGGCTTGTTTAGTTTCAGCTGTTTCATATTCATATTCTGAATCATAATATTGGTATGGGTATGCGGCAGCAACAGCGATGATAGCAGCTAAAGCGAAAAAAGCGAAGAATTTCATGATGAATTGTTTGTTAAGGATTGGTTTACTTTGATTGATTCAAGTGAACTGATAATTTTTGAAGATTTGAATCGTGATTATATAGAAAATGAATTTCCATCAAGTATCTTTTTGCAACTTTGCTAATCATTTTACGATTCATGAATAAAACAAATTTATATGAAATGGTTATGAAAAATTGCCTATCGGAAAAATTGCTGATACAGAATTTCGACAAAAATATTTTACGTAAAAAAATATTCATAACATATTTAAATGTTAATAACCTTCATTTAAACATAACATAATTTTTTGGAGGTGTGTTTATGCTTCTTTTTTTTAAATCGATTTTTTAGCAGAATAATAAATCTGTTTAAGTTAAAGGTAATTTTAACGTTTACTTAAAAACCTGTTAATTACACAATAATTTGAAATTAATAAGTATGCATTAACTATTGCTTAAATTATTTTATATCACATAAGTGCAATTTAGTTTTCTATATAATGCATATCCTAACATTGAAAAATTATCAGTTCATTTGTTACAATCGAAGGAAACGAATCCTAAAAAACAATTCAAAATGAAATTCTTCGCTATTTTTGTGCTAGCTGCTGTCTTCGCTATTGCTGCCGCTTATCCTTACGAATACGAATCAGAATATGATGGTGATTTGGAAGCTGAAGCATCTGAATTAATCCGTGACGAAAGATCATATGGTGGACATCCTAAATGTGGTAAAGCTGTTCTTGTATCATGTGCACCAATTGTACAAAAAATCAAATGCAAAGGCAAATAAACCAGTTCCTATAGTTATCAGAAGTACCAGAAGTAAAAATATCAATTAGATACTTATAGAATAATTAAAAAATAAATAAAATAACTATTTTTTTAACGAAAACAAAACTTATTTTTAATTACTTCATTCTTTGTCCAAAAACAAATTTTTTTTGAAAATCGAGATGCTAATTTTAGTATAATTTGGAAAAAAAAACTAATTTTAAGGCTAATTTGAAATAATTTTGTGACAGAATTTATTTCAAAAGCTTAAAATTTATTTAAATAAAAAAAAATTAAATTTTATAAGAAATAATGGACTAATGATTGTAAGGATATCTTTTAAGTTATCTTTTTGCAAACGTCATATTTTAACTTCTATTTACAACTTCAAATTGAATTCTGAATTTTCAGGGAAAGCTTAAAACTAAAAAAAAAAAAAGTATCTTTTACTTGTTATTTATATATAATTTAACCCTTCTGTCGAACATTTTTCCAAACTTAAAGGAAACACACATTTTATTCGACGTGAAAGAAAGTGCGATAGAAAAATCTTGAAAAAAAACTTGAAAAACAGAAGCTCTAATGTGCAAAACACAAAAAGAATAAAATCTTAAACGTGCCAAGATCATTTTGAATCAAAATATTGAAAAGAAAACTCTTCAATATAAATTCCTTAACATGGAATACATATTATATGCTTGTATAAATATTCTGAACCCTGACATTGAATCCAACTCTAAAGTCCCTCTTAGTTGTTATTTTTGGTTACATTTAAAATAATGATAAACCCATGATAATTAAATTATTGAAACCTTTATTTTGTAGTCAAGTTTAAAATCCTTTTTAATTCAGAATCCAGAATCTCGTATAAATATACATGTAGATAAATATTTTGGATGAAAGGAATTCCCTGATTTTGTAACCAACTATCGAATTTATGTTTTATTTATTTATTGATTTATTTCGTTTATTCATTCTTTATCTCAAAAGTACCGGTTTTGAGACATAAAGAATAGAAAAGTGTGTTTTAACACAGAAAATGTGTTGACACACCTTTTAAAATAACACACTTTTCTATTGTGATTGAAAATAACACAGCGATTGAAAATAACACACTGTTCAAAAACGGTTAGAGATGGAGAAAAAGTTATTATGTACTAATTATAGGGCTTGGAAAACTGTTTTGATATATGCCATAAAAAGTACTCCAAATACAAGGTGTTTCAAAAAAAAATTAAGTTTGAAACATAATTTTTTAATTTTAAATTATTTTGAATCTTCATAACTTTGTAACTGTTAGATATATGGGGATAAATACACACACATTAATAAACACAAATTAAAACTAACAACCTACTCTACAAAATGTATTTATCCCTTTTTCGTGTTTATACCCGTACGATAGGATCGGGTATAATAAAATTACTCCTCCGTTTGTAACACCTCGAAATAAACGAGCTAGATATACCTTTAAAGGTATGGATCGGCTCAGAAAAAAATTCTAAGACGTTTGAGCCATGTCCGTCCGTCCGTCCGTCCGTCAGCATGCTAACTCAAAAACTAAGAAAGCTAAAATCTTGAAATTTACACAAAATATTCTGGGAGTAATTTGTAGGTTCCCTATTTTTTTTCGTTAAGTTTGGACCAAAAGTTAGGGTAGCTCTCGAACACTTAACTTTTAGATCCCCACATTTTTTTTGCAATAGAACTATGAAATTAACTACTGATAGATCTCACAAAAATATTAATTTTATTTTTAATAACTTTTTTTTGTAGCCCCACTCGTTACGGAGCTACAACTCTCCAAAGGTTCAAAAAAGCTCTATATTTAAATTGTTATAGCACAAGTTGTATAAGGTATATCTTCATTTTGAAAACGTCAAACGATTGCTACTTTTATTAGCTTTAAAAGTATATATACAATAAATATATATTTGTGGCATACGGTGTTTTAATTTACCGTTATGCGAAACTAAAAGGATTTTGAAAAATCCTTTAACTCTTCTATCTTCTAAATGGTTTAAGTTGGAAACTTGAAATTTTGACAGAAGTTAGATCTTTGAAAATAAGTATGAGTTATTTCAGAAATTTTTTTGTATCACTCCCCGTTTAGGAGCTGTAAGGGGTCAAAAACTGAAAATTTCCTATTTTTAAACACCTGTAACTTGAACACCTGTTAACATTTTTTTGAAGTAATACACAAAAATTAAAGCTTCAACATTATACTCTTATTTCTGCTAACAACTTTTTTTAATTTTAATAATATAGGGTTACTTTATAATTGACGAAAGTGTTACTTGATTTTTTCAAATTTTCTAACAAATTTCTTTAACGAATTTTTTTCATTTTGTTTTACTCGATAATATGAAATTGTTGAGGATATAATGCGTAGTACAAAAAAATGTAAATAAATAAACAACATAACGGTTGCTTGAAGAATTGTTATTTATATGATATTGATATACATACACACTTATATAATATCATGTTTATTTACATATCGTATATGTCACTGATGAATGAATGATAAGAGTAAAGAGATGTATATTATATAGCGCCGTATTTACATACATACATATATGTATTTTATTGTACTTATAAGAAATTATTCTATGAATGGAAATATTTTTGAAGAAATATTGCAATGTATGGCGATATACTTATAACAATATTAATATACTATGGGCGCATTAATATAATATAATATTTAAAATTGTATTTAGTATTTTGTACTAAGTAAATTTAATATACATTTACCGCTCAGTAATAAATGGTATTATAGAATATTTGAAAAAGTTTTGGATTGATAATCGTTATGTGGAAGGTTAAAATCTGCTTTTGAAGAATGTATAAACATATAGTTTGAATATATGTACAACCCATAGTTCTAGAAATTATAAAATTCACCCAAATTATTTTAAAATAGGTACTAAGATATTAAAAAAATAATACTGTAAGCAGAGTGACAGGCTGTGAACATACTAACGATTCGTACGGGTATCTAAGAGTTGACAAAGGCAACCTTATTCTTCCTCGTTTTATTTTAGTTTTTCTTTTTCTTTTTTTTTGTTTGTATGTTAATCGATGTATGTACATTTATATATATTTCTTCATAACTTTTACGACTTCTTTTAAAAAACAAGCGGTTTTAAATTTCTTTTTTGGCGAAATATTTATGAGCCTTTCCTTTCCCCCTTTTGCAAAAAATTTGGATGAAAACAGCGGTATAATTTTGTATGAAAATTTTCTACCTCGATTAAACCATTAAAGTTTACAGTGTTGTTTTGTATGTGTTATATCATAGAAAAATAAAATATACCTTGCTATAATGTATTCAGTATAGATATAATTTCTAAATATGATTTCATATTTAAAAAAAAAAAAAAACAATTTTTTCTTCTCTTCCACACACTACGCATTATGACATTCGCTTATAGTTTTGAATACAAATACATATATTTTTTAATACGATTTTTCAATTACAAAATGTACATATATAAGCATATATTAAGTATATGTTTTATTTAGTACTATTAACTAATAAGTAACCTATAAAAGTGTAAGCCTAATATTTTTTAATTTTATTAAAAATATAAAAATTCTATTTAATGAAAAAAAATAGATATAGCTAAATACTATAATATATTCTTTGGCTTATTTTTGGTTGTACTAAATAGAAAAAAAATTTAACACACATCTTTTATAACAAAAAACAAATCATTTTAAGGCACCTTTGTGGCCTAGTGGGTAAGAACGTATAAAAAACGCTGTAAACACCGAGGGAGCGTGGTTTCGAATCCCACACATGTCGTAAGGGTTATTCCCCCTTACTCACAGCAACGCCTGAAAAAGAAAATGTGTAATTATATGGCAAGGAAATGCAAACAAAAACTTAAACAGATCATATATAGGAAACTACAAAAGGAAAATATACTTCTGAGATATTATGGAATAAATGAAAATTTCAGTCTCAATATAAGAATGTTACAAAGCCTCAAGTGAGTTCCAACTGGAGAAATTTTTAAGAATTTTAAATAGATTTTGGATGAAAATTATCTTTAAAATAGCAGGAGTATATATGGTTATTCGATGTGGACAACATAAATCAAAATATCCATATAAATTCTAATTGTGAACAGAGAAATTTTTATAGAACGCAAAAAATTATTGAATCATGACTTAGCAAAGAGGAGAGTTAATGAATCTCAAATTGAAATATCTAAGGTAAGGTACCTTCTATTCTTTGAAGGTAAAGAATAAGAACTTTCATTTAGCAAATGGACAAATGAACAGTGAATATTTGGCAAAAAAGGCACTTAACAAAAATACAGCTATCTCCACCACAGCACAGACCGCTATTATACGAAAAGTATAAAGCCAAAATTCATGGATTTTTACGTAATAATTTATATCAAAGCAAAATAACTTCTAATAATTTAACAACATTTTGTTTTATTCAATAACAATAATAAGCAATGAAAATCGTGAAAATATTACATTTCATTCATTCATTCATACATCCATTTACATATGGCGTATAGTGTGACATTTGGCCTTAGAAAAAAAAATTAAATAAAAGTTAAAGTTAGTCGGATCAAAATATTTTCTATGGTAAAGTTGTTCCTATTTACTTGTGTAACAACTTTTACTTAATAATTGTTCTCTTAATATTTTCCTGTTAAGAAATATTTGTTAAAAATTATAAAATGACACTAGCAAACCGCCACTGCCACTGCCACTACGGTTGTCTGATTTGCTCCAAAAGCTTATCAATCGGAGATATTTACATCAAAACCTTAAATATGAAATTTCAAAAAATTCCGCTGTGTCGTTTAGGTTGCATTCCACACGTGCTCAGACACACACACGCATACACGTACACACACACACACAGAGAGACATCATGTTAAAAGAATTTTACAGCCTTCGGCGCACAGGGAGTAGTGCATATTTGCCAAAATCTCGGGTACAAATTTTTAGTATGAAAACAATACCTACCTTTTACATAATTGTATGCGGTCGGTAAAAACATTTAGCAAAACAGAAACTTAACAAAAAATCATTTAGCAAAATGGATGTTTAATAAAAAGACATTTGACAAAATGGATACTTAACATTTGGTCTTTTACTTAACATCCGCTAACTCTTATCGCAATAAAACATACGATGCTAATCAATCTCAAAAGAAAAGGTAAAAATAAGTTTTTCAAAGACATCATAGGAAAAACAAGTCCAAGACTTTTATTGAAGTTCCTAAGAACTGCTAAAATATCACCATTTTACGTTTCATGAACAAAACAAATTTAAAAGTTGGTTACCTGTAATTTTCACTGAAATTGAAAATGTTCTTGCATCAAATTATAAAGAAATTAAATTGTACATATGTAAAATATGCCTATCGAGAAAATCGCTGATACAGAATTTCGACAAAAATATTTTACGTAAAAAAATATTCATAACATATTTAAATGTTAATAACCTTCATTTAAACATAATATAATTTTTTTGCAGGTGTGTTTATGCTTCTTTTTTTTAAATCGATTTTTTAGCAGAATAATAAATCTGTTTAAGTTAAAGGTAATTTTAACGTTCACTTAAAAACCTGTTAATTACACAATAATTTGAAATTAATAAGTATGCATTAACTATTGCTTAAATTATTTTATATCACATAAGTGCAATTTAGTTTTCTATATAATGCATATCCTAACATTGAAAAATTATCAGTTCATTTGTTACAATCGAAGGAAACGAATCCTAAAAAACAATTCAAAATGAAATTCTTCGCTATTTTTGTGCTAGCTGCTGTCTTCGCTATTGCTGCCGCTTATCCTTACGAATACGAATCAGAATATGATGGTGATTTGGAAGCTGAAGCATCTGAATTAATCCGTGACGAAAGATCATATGGTGGACATCCTAAATGTGGTAAAGCTGTTCTTGTATCATGTGCACCAATTGTACAAAAAATCAAATGCAAAGGCAAATAAACCAGTTCCTATAGTTATCAGAAGTACCAGAAGTAAAAATATCAATTAGATACTTATAGAATAATTAAAAAATAAATAAAATAACTATTTTTTTAACGAAAACAAAACTTATTTTTAATTACTTAATTCTTTGTCCAAAAAAAAAATTTTTTTTGAAAATCGAGTTGCTATTTTTAAGTCTAATTTGGAAAAAAAAACTAATTTTAAGCCTAGTTTGAAACAATTTTCGATTGAAAGGTTGGCGACTTATTTCAAAAGCTTAAAATTTATTTAAAAAAAAAAAATTATATAAGAAATAATGGACTAATGATTATAAGGATATCTTTTAGGTTATCTGCAAACGTCATATTTTAGCTTCTATTTACAACTTCAAATTGAATTCTGAATTTTCAGAAAAAGCTTAAAACTGAAAAAGAAAAGTATCTTTTACTTGATATTTATATATTTTTTTTTCCTAAGGGAGGTGGGAATCTTCCAAAGACACCAAGAATTTCCCCTAGTCAGTGTCAGATTCTTACTGACTAAACCCACCTCCCCCTTTAGCCAATATAATAAGATGAAACCCTTACCTACGAAAGCACGATAGTGGCTATGCCATTAGTGGATTACAATGCAGTAGATAGTGGCTATGCCATTAGTGGATTACAATGCAGTAGTATATAACACCTTACTGCATGATATAACCAAAGCTAGCTCCATTGTAGCAGCTATTATTATTACTATTACTATATTACTACTACTATTAATTATTCGATATACATTATTACGATATAAGAGTACTACATATTTTTTATTTATATGACCTGACTGGGGCTTGAACACAAGACCCTTCGATTGAAAGGTTGGCGACTTAATCACTGCCCCTTGAGTCAGATATGTCTCAAACACATTTCTGTCCCTTCTGTCAAACACATGTTTCCGAATTTAGAAGAAACACATTATTCGACTTAAAAAAAGATTGCGGTACAAAAAATCTTTAAAAAAAAAACTTAAAAAACAGAAGCTTGAATGATGTAAAATCTGGGAAAATAAAATGTTCAATGTACCAAGATCAATTTTGAATTTACATGTCATATTATTCTTTTTAGGGGATTTTGTCTTAGTGTCTTGTAGTTATTATTGTGTATTGAATATAAGATCTTTATAGATAAATTCTGTAGTATTGCTACAAATAATGACATTGTTTTTGATCATTAATAAATATTCTTCCGAACTTTAACAAAGCGAGCATTCATAGTTAAACTTTCCCAATGCAACAAATAAAGGATATCCGTTTCACTTTAAACAGATTATATCATATAGAAATCGGGGAGAGGATTTAACTTCCACGGATAAGTTCCACGGATATAAATTTCCGACAAATCTACAAAAGGAAGACGTGTTAGTATTAAAAAGTCCTATTTTCACATTTTTTCTTATTATATGAAACCTTCATATTTTGGTACCAGCCACAATTCTAAACAGTTAACATATATATAGTCTTTTGGAAAGTTGCACTTTTAAAAACCGTTGGTTTACATTCTGCCTTGTTTTTAATATGAATAAACACTATTAAACTTCTGAACTAAATAATATTGTGAAAACTAAGCATTTTTCAAAAAAAATTAATTTTCAATATAAACACAATCAAAATCAAAGAAAATTATCAGTTCACTTGTATCAAAGTAAACCAGTCACAACTAAAAATGAAATACTTTGCATTCGTTTTATTAGCTGCCATCTTTGTAGTAGTTGCTGCCTTCCAATTGAATATGAATCAAAATATGATGGTATTTGTTATGATGTAAAAGTTTTGTTTTTAGCACATTTCCAAAAAAAATTTTAAAAAATGTGCTTATTAGTTTCACTCTTTCCGTCCGTCCGACTGTTTACAAAACTTCTACACCGTTAACTATAGAGAAAAAAAATTTTAACCATGGGTAGGTCTCATAAAAAAAATAATTCTGTGGAACAACTTTTTCATGTAGCCCCATCCATTATGGAGCTACTACCCCTCAAACTTTAAAAAAGCCCGATTCTTAAATGCATGTATCTTATGTTCTGCTTAAGATTTTTTCAATCTGAATACGTCAGGTATCTTATTACTTTGTAAATAAGATACGTCGACAGGTATCTTATTACTTTGTAAATTAATATCAAAATTATGCAATTTTTTATTAATTTAGTCTTTAAATTTACCGTTATGTGAAAACCACATTTTGCATGAAATTTCGTTTTTCATAACTCCGGCACGCCTTTAGATAGAAACCTGAAATTTTGGGACAAGAAACAACTTTTAGAATTCGTATAAGTTTCGTTAGAAAATATTTTTGCCTCCCTCCTGTTTAAGAGGTATTAAGGCTGAAAAATTGAACGTTTGCTATTTTTAGGCACATGTAACTTAAGCACCTGTTCACATTTTTCTTCGGCAAGACATAAAAATTAAAGTTCCAGTACTATATTTTTACGTGTGTTAACGGTTTTTTTTAAGGTATATAGAATTCCGAACTTACAACCCCTCAAAATTCCAGAAAAGTCTTATTTTCACATTATTACAAAAAATTTCTTAAATTTTATTTTTTAAATTTTCAAATTTTTGTGCAAGTCACAATATTCTAAACAGTTTACATTGCGTTTTGGAAATGTGCGACACAACTGGTCTATAGAAATACAAATAACTTTTTAAAAACTTTTAAACGTTTTTAGATAACATTATCTAAAACCCCGTTCTTAATTTTAATTTAATTTTTGTAATCAAAATCTTTTATGAATATTTTATTTCCATCTAATTGAAATCACGTTCATTCAGTCATTACCAACGTCTGTTTTTTTTAAGGTACCTCAGAATTTGTACTATGGTTCACAGTTGCTAAACACCTAATTTTAATTTTTGAAGAATTTAAATTTCAAAAATGGCATAAGTTTTTTAGGTTATTTATTTTACACTTATTGTATGTATTATTAAATTGAAATTCGAATACTAATCGATTAGTTTGTTCCAGAGCCATTTCTATTAGAAGAATATTTGGTTTGGAATTTGAAATTTTGTTTTTATATTTCGAAGCTTCACACATCAATCTATTAATTAAACTAAGTATAATTAATGCTAAGTCAAAAATTATTCTAATGGGCTCTTTTCATCTGTTAAAGAACTGAGCACTCTTTATTATAAAGTCAGATTTAATATGCAGGACAAATAAGTATCATTGGTATCATGGAAGTAGGTCTGTGTGTATTTTGGAGTTTCTATCGAAGCTTGTAAAAATAAAACAAAAGTTATTTGCTTTGTTAAATTAAAGACCCTTAAAAAAGTGGCTACAACTAACAAACTCAAGTAAAGAAGAATGAATTCGTGCAACGTAATAAAAATGAAGGCTTTAATGCCTCTTCCAATGAATATTCATATTTCTGATTAGCTTTATGATTATAAATTTATCGAAATACGGTTTACTTGGCCTTTGAATTATGTTTTTTGCTACTATCAAAACAAAACAATCTCCAACTGTCTAAACATTTTTAGTTAAGTATCTTTTTATAAAAAGCTTAAGTATACTCCAAATTAATTAATTAAGAATTAAACTATGCAGTTTTCATTTATATTTTACCAAATAATAATAGAAAAATTGAAGATATTTCAGGACCTAAAAGCTACAGGAAACTAACATTTTTCACTGAAAAAGAAAGTTAACAAGAAATAAAATAATTATTTTTAATTTTTGTTGCAAAATATTTATTTAATTTTCTTTTTTTTATTAAAATGAAAACTGCTTAATATTTTCCCTTGCACTTAACTTTTTGTACAATTGGAGCGCATGCAACAAGAACAGCTTTTCCACATTTTGCTTTACCGTATGATCTTTCTGGTCTGGCTAATTCAGCTTGTTGTGCTTGTGGTTCGGCTTGTTTAGTTTCAGCTGTTTCATATTCATATTCTGAATCATAATATTGGTATGGGTATGCGGCAGCAACAGCGATGATAGCAGCTAAAGCGAAAAAAGCGAAGAATTTCATGATGAATTGTTTGTTAAGGATTGGTTTACTTTGATTGATTCAAGTGAACTGATAATTTTTGAAGATTTGAATCGTGATTATATAGAAAATGAATTTCCATCAAGTATCTTTTTGCAACTTTGCTAATCATTTTACGATTCATGAATAAAACAAATTTATATGAAATGGTTATGAAAAATTGCCTATCGGAAAAATTGCTGATACAGAATTTCGACAAAAATATTTTACGTAAAAAAATATTCATAACATATTTAAATGTTAATAACCTTCATTTAAACATAACATAATTTTTTGGAGGTGTGTTTATGCTTCTTTTTTTTAAATCGATTTTTTAGCAGAATAATAAATCTGTTTAAGTTAAAGGTAATTTTAACGTTTACTTAAAAACCTGTTAATTACACAATAATTTGAAATTAATAAGTATGCATTAACTATTGCTTAAATTATTTTATATCACATAAGTGCAATTTAGTTTTCTATATAATGCATATCCTAACATTGAAAAATTATCAGTTCATTTGTTACAATCGAAGGAAACGAATCCTAAAAAACAATTCAAAATGAAATTCTTCGCTATTTTTGTGCTAGCTGCTGTCTTCGCTATTGCTGCCGCTTATCCTTACGAATACGAATCAGAATATGATGGTGATTTGGAAGCTGAAGCATCTGAATTAATCCGTGACGAAAGATCATATGGTGGACATCCTAAATGTGGTAAAGCTGTTCTTGTATCATGTGCACCAATTGTACAAAAAATCAAATGCAAAGGCAAATAAACCAGTTCCTATAGTTATCAGAAGTACCAGAAGTAAAAATATCAATTAGATACTTATAGAATAATTAAAAAATAAATAAAATAACTATTTTTTTAACGAAAACAAAACTTATTTTTAATTACTTCATTCTTTGTCCAAAAACAAATTTTTTTTGAAAATCGAGTTGCTATTTTTAAGTCTAATGTGGAAAAAAAAACTAATTTTAAGGCTAATTTGAAATAATTTTGTGACAGAATTTATTTCAAAAGCTTAAAATTTATTTAAATAAAAAAAAAATTAAATTTTATAAGAAATAATGGACTAATGATTGTAAGGATATCTTTTAAGTTATCTTTTTGCAAACGTCATATTTTAACTTCTATTTACAACTTCAAATTGAATTTTGAATTTTCAGGGAAAGCTTAAAACTAAAAAAAAAAAGTATCTTTTACTTGTTATTTATATATAATTTAACCCTTCTGTCGAACATTTTTCCAAACTTAAAGCAAACACACATTTTATTCGAAGTGAAAGAAAGTGCGATAGAAAAATCTTGAAAATAAACTTGAAAAACAGAAGCTCTAATGTGCAAAAATCAAAAAGAATAAAATCTTAAACGTGCCAAGATCATTTTGAATCAAAATATTGAAAAGAAAACTCTTCAATATAAATTCCTTAACATGGAATACATATTATATGCTTGTATAAATATTCTGAATATTCTTGTATAAATATCCAACTCTAAAGTCCCTCTTAGTTGTTATTTTTGGTTACATTTAAAATAATGATAAACCCATGATAATTAAATTATTGAAACCTTTATTTTGTAGTCAAGTTTAAAATCCTTTCTAATTCAGAATCCAGAATCTCGTATTACATATAAATAAATATTTTGGATGAAAGGAATTTTCTGATTTTGTAACCAACTGTAGAATTTATGTTTTATTTATTTATTTTATTTATTCATTCTTTATATCAAAAGTACCGCTTTTGATATATAAAGAATAGAAAAGTGTGTTATAACACAGAAAATGTGTTGACACACCTTTTAAAATAACACACTTTTCTATTGTGATTGAAAATAACACAGCGATTGAAAATAACACACTGTTCAAAAACGGTTAGAGATGGAGAAAAAGTTATTATGTACTAATTATAGGGCTTGGAAAACTGTTTTGATATATGCCATAAAAAGTACTCCAAATACAAGGTGTTTCAAAAAAAAATTAAGTTTGAAACATAATTTTTTAATTTTAAATTATTTTGAATCTTCATAACTTTGTAACTGTTAGGTATATGGGGATAAATACACACATATTTTTACACACAAATTAAAGCTGCAAAATAAATACTCTACAAAATGTATTTATTTTTTATCTCTCTATAGCAAGCCGTTCAAAAGTTATAGATTTTTTTATGAAACATCTTTAACCCCTCATATCTCAAAAATTTTTTGGTTTATAGAATTTTGCTTATATATGTTGTATATTGTATTGTGGTCAGTGCTAGTCCAGTAATAAACTTTTTTTAAACTGTTTAACAGCTTCTCTCATTTGAAAGATTTGGAATTTAAAATATGAAAGATATTGAAAAAGGTTACTATTACATTTTAGTAAGTGTCGTAAAATCGATTTCTTTTTGACTGGATCGAGTGTGAATTTTAAAAATGTTAAAGAATAAGTACATATATGTATTACTGTATTTACTGAATAATAGATAAAATTTTTACTATGTATGTAAATGTGTACATGGGGTGCACATTTGAGAGTTTTAGAATTGAAACATTTTTAAAATAATAGGTCTAATATTAAATGCAAACTATTTTGAATATTTATAACTTTTTAACTGTTAGGTATATGGGAATTGATACACGCACATTAATACACAATTTAATTTTAGTTTTTCTTTTTCAGGGAAAAACATGTTTGGGAATTTTGTTTTATTGCCGATTTAGATATCGAAGATTTGATACGTATACCTGATAAAATTTCGTTTTCGCGCATTATAATATTTAAAACAAATAAATTGTTTTTATATCAAACAACAAATCATTTTAAGGGGCTTTGGTGGCCTAGTGGGTAAGAGTGTATAAAATACACCGTAGACGCCGACGGAGTGTGGGTTCGAATCCCACAGATATCGTAAGAGTTATTCCCTCTTACGACATGTACTGCCACGCCTGAAAGAGGAAAGGCTCTGTATATTGGCAAGGAAATGACAAAAACAAAAACTTTTAACAGATCATATATAGGAAACTTCAAAAGAAAAATATACTTCTGAGATATTATGGAATAAATGAAAAATTCAGTCTCAATATAAGAATGTTAAAGGGCTTCAAGTTAGTGCCAACTGGAGTAATTCGTAAGAAATTTAAATGGATTTTAGGTGAAAGTGGTCTTTAAAATAGCAGGAGTAATATATGGTTATTCGATGTGGACAACATAAATCAAAATATCCATATAAATTTTAATCGTGAACAGATAAATTTTTATAGAACGCAAAAAATTATTGAATCATGACTTAGCAAAGAGGAGAGTTAATGAATCTCAAATTGAAATATCTAAGGTAAGGTACCTTCTATTCTTTGAAGGTAAAGAATAAGAACTTTCATTTAGCAAATGGACAAATGAACAGTGAATATTTGGCAAAAAAGGCACTTAACAAAAATACAGCTATCTCCACCACAGCACAGACCGCTATTATACGAAAAGTATAAAGCCAAAATTCATAGATTTTTACGTAATAATTTATATCAAAGCAAAATAACTTCTTATAATTTAACAACATTTTGTTTTATTCAATAACAATAATAAGCAATGAAAATCGTGAAAATATTACATTTCATTCATTCATTCATACATCCATTTACATATGGCGTATAGTGTGACATTTGGACTTAGAAAATAAAATTAAATAAAAGTTAAAGTTAGTCGGACCAAAAAATGTTCTATGGTAAAGTTGTTCCTATTTAGTTGTGTAACAACTTTTACTTAATAATTTTTCTTTTAATATTTTAATATTGTTAGGAAATATTCGTAAAAAACTAAAAAATTACACTAGTAAACTGCCACTTACGGTTGTCCGATTTACTCTAAAAGCTTATCAATCCGAGATATTTACTTCAAACCCTTAAATATGAAATTTCAAAAAATTCCGCTGAGTCGTTCAGGCTGTACAGTTCCCCACAGCGCACACACACACAGGCATCACGCTTAAAAAAATTGTTCAGCCGTCTGCGCACCGGAGTACTTCATATTTGCCAAAACCTCGGGTACAAATTTTTAGTATGAGCTTTACGTTTTCGGTAATAATTATTTTGACACAGATTAATGCAGCTATTGAAAGCTATAATTAAATTATAGAGTTGAAAATTAAGTTGTCGATTAGTAAAAGCTCCGAAATGTTCACTTGTAATCCGGTAACAAGTGAACTTCAGATCCGCTAACACTTATCGCAATAAAACATACAATGCTAATCAATCTTAAAAGAAAAGGTAAAAATAAGTTTTTCAAAGACATCATAGGTAAAACACGTCCAAGACTTTTATTGAAGTTCCTAAGAACTGCTAAAATATATTTACACAAAGTTAGATAAAAGAAAGCTTATATTGATTAATTTATGTATTGATTAAGTAAAGGGTGTTCAAAATTGAGGTATCATTTTAATTTTAATAAAAAAAGACTTTTTTTTTGAAATATTAAATATATTTTTATTTTAATTTATTACAAATAGGTTCCGGTTAATAATGAAAAATTATGTCGGCCAAGTGGCCCCCTCTACTACTTCCGAAGGCTTCCAATCTTTTACCAAAATTCTGAATCACGTTGTTCAATAAACTGTTCTCAATGGTTGAAATCTGCTCGATAATGTTGTTTTTGAGCTCTTCAATTGTTGTGGGATTATAGCTGTACACTTTCGATTTCACAAAACCCCACAAAAAAAAATCCAACGGTGTCAAATCGCACGGTCTTGGTGGCCACATCACTCCTTCTGTACGAGAAATAATGCGATCTTCGTACTTTTCCTTCAAAAGATCCATTGTTTCTCTTGCTGTGTAGCAAGTGGCACCGTCCTGTTGAAACCACATATTCTCTACGTCCAAATCATCAATTTCCCGCCACAAAAAGCTTCGGATCATCTCCCTGTAACGATTTCCATTGACCGTAATCGCATTTCCATTTGCGTTTTCAAAAAATATGGTCCGATGATTCCTCCTGACCACAAACCACACCAAACCGTAATTTTTTGTGGATGTACTGGTTGCTCTAAGATAACCCTTGGATTCTCTTCACCCCAAATGCGACAATTCTGTTTATTGACGTAGCCATTGAGCTTTCTTCTTGTTTTTCGATTGCCCAAGAAACGAATTGCCGACGTAATGCATGGTCAGTTGGTTTTAGTTCTTGCGTCAGCTGGATCTTATAAGCCTTTAAATGGAGATCACGATGCAAAATTTTGAATAATGTGGATGGTTTGATGTTTAATTGCTGCGAACGATGACGAATGGAAGTTTTTGGATCTGCTTCAACACTCCTGCTTACAGCTGCTACATTCTCGGCCACTACGTTGATAAATGTTGCCTCTGTTATCAAGAACAGATCCAGTTTCTAGAAATTTATCAACCATCAGCTTGATGGTACGATTTGTTGGAGCATTTTCTCTACCAAATTTTGTTCTAAATTTCCTAATTACATCTTGAAAACTTTTACCATTTTCAAAAAATGTTCTAATAACAAAAACACGTTGTTCCTTTGTGTAACGTTCCATATTAACTAACCGGAATGTATTTAGAATAAACCTAAAGAAACCTCGTATAAAAATTCCAGGTACAAAAAAAATGGCGGCAAAATCAAAATGATACCTCAATTTTAAACACCCATATTTTTATTTTTACCTATAATTTCAATATTTTTCTAGTTATATCTTTAAATCTGCTTAATGTTTTCTCTTGACGCATTTGACTTTGTTGACAATTGGAGCGCTTTTTCACATTTTGCATATCCACAATATGATCCTTCTGGTCTGGCTAATTCAGCTTGTTGTGGTTCAGCAGAGCTTGTTTACTTTCAGCTGTTTCGTAATTATATTCTGATTCATATTCGTATGGGTATGAATCGGCAGCGGCAAAAGCTAAGATGGCAGCAAAAGCAAAATGCGAAGAATTTCATGATGCATTTTTTTTAAGGATTGGTTTACTTTGATTAACACAAATGAACTGAATAATATTATACCGTTTGCGAACCTCTTTATATTGAAAATTATTTATCCAAAATACTGACAGCTTTTCAGTCTTTCATGTTATGAAGAATGCAAGAAATGAATCCGCCCCAATAAACTACACAAGACAATAATGCTTTCTAATGCATAAGGTAAAAATCATGTGGGTCCCTAGTCACAAAAGTATATCTGGCAATGCGTATGGCGATTTAGCTGCAAAATCCGCAAACGAATTCCTACTTTCCACATTTATGCCATGTATTCTAAAAAATCTATAAATACAAAATCATCCACAATATTTCTAAAAACGATGAAAACTCTATACTCGTTCTGCTATTCAACTTCCCACAACAACTTCAATCAAAATGAACCGATGCTTTGTCAGAATAATCTAGGAAACACAGGTTTAACTCATTCACACATACTTAAAAAAGAAACCCAACCAAAATATCTCATCCCAACTGAATGCATAACCATTTAACAATTCCGCCACTCCATATTTAAAGCAACAACTCTTCAGATCTCCTATGTTTTCCTACAGATACTAATATTAAAAAGTTATATAACTTCTTTAATAAAATTAAAATTAGCGAATTAATATAAAGAAAAAAAGTAAAGAGTAATAATTATATTAAAATTAAATTAACTAAAAACAAGGTAGAATGTAAACCAACGGTTTTTAAAAGCGCACATTTCCAAAACTCAATACAAACTGTTTAGAAGTGTGACTTACACAAAAATTTGAAAATTTCATAAGAAAAAATGTGAAAATAGGACATTTTTGAAATTTTGCGAGGCCGTAATTCCGGAATCCTATATAACTAAGAAAAGCCGTTAACACACGAAAAAAAAATTATTGAATCTTTAATTTTCATGCCTTGCCGAAGAAAAATTTGTACAGGTGCCTAAGTTACAGGTGTCTAAAAACACTAAATTTTCAATTTTTGAGACGTAATAACTCTTAAAAAGGAGGTGCTACCGAAAAATTTTCTGAGGAAACTTATACTAATTCTAAAAGTTCTTTCTTGTCTAAAAATTTCAGGTTCCTATCTAAAGGGGTGCCGGAATTATGAAAAAAGAAATTTCATGCAAAATGTGGTTTTCACATAACGGTAAATTTGAATAGTAAATTACAAAATATTACGTAATTTTGATATTGTTTTATATAGATAATACAATTTTCGATCTTGTGGCGGTTTTAGATTGCAAAATTATTACGCAGAGCCCGAGATATATACATCTGAAAATGGGGCTTTTTCGCAATTTTGAAGAGCTGCAACTTTGGAACCCTTTACAACTAAAATAAACCTTTAACACACGTTAAAATATATTACCGTAGCTTTAATTTTTATATCTTGCAGAAGTGAAATGTGTACAGGTTCATAAATTACAGGTGTTTAAAAATAGCAAATTTTCAATTTTTAAGCCCTAATATCTCATAAACAGGGGGTGCTCCAAACAAATTTTCGGAGCAAACTTATACTAATTCTAAAAGTTCTTTCTTGCCTCAAAATTTCAAGACTCTATCTAAAAGCGTGCCGGAGTTATGAAAGTAGAAAAATCAAGCAAAATTTGGTTTTCACATAACGGTAAATTTAAATGCTAAATTTAAAAAAATTGTATAATTTTCAAATTAATTTACAAAGTTAAAAAAAATACTGTCGAATGACGTTTTCAGATTGAAAAAATCTTAACCAGAACATAAGCTATATCCATTTAAAAGTAGGGCTTTTTCAAAGTTTGAAGGGCTGTAGCTCCGTAATGGAGGGGCCTACATGAAAAAGTTGTTCCACAAAATTATTTTTTTGTGAGACCTACCCATGGTTAAAATTTTTTTTCTCTATCTTTAACGGTGTAGAAGTTTTGTAAACAGACGGACGGACGGACGGACACAGTGAAACTAATAAGCACATTTTTTCAAATTTTTTTTGGAAATGTGCTAAAAATAATAATAATAATTTTAATAACTATTTTTTTTCCAACTTTTCTCACCATTTTACGTTTCATGAACAAAACAAGTTTAAAAGTTGGTTACCTGTAATTTTCACTGAAATTGAAAATGTTCTTGCATCAAATTATAAAGAAATTAAATTGTACATATGTAAAATATGCCTATCGAGAAAATCGCTGATACAGAATTTCGACAAAAATATTTTACGTAAAAAAATATTCATAACATATTTAAATGTTAATAACCTTCATTTAAACATAACATAATTTTTTTGGAGGTGTGTTTATGCTTCTTTTTTTTTAAAGCGATTTTTTAGCAGAATAATAAATCTGTTTAAGTTAAAGGTAATTTTAACGTTTACTTAAAAACCTGTTAATTACACAATAATTTGAAATTAATAAGTATGCAGTAACTATTGCTTAAATTATTTTATATCACATAAGTGCAATTTAGTTTTCTATATAATGCATATCCTAACATTGAAAAATTATCAGTTCATTTGTTGCAATCGAAGGAAACGAATCCTAAAAAACAATTCAAAATGAAATTCTTCGCAATTTTTGTGCTAGCTGCTGTCTTCGCTATTGCTGCCGCTTATCCTTACGAGTACGAATCAGAATATTATGGTGATTTGGAAGCTGAAGCATCTGAATTAATCCGTGACGAAAGATCGTATGGTGCACATCCTAAATGTGGTAAAGCTGTACTTGTATCATGTGCACCAATTGTACAAAAAATCAAATGCAAAGGCAAATAAACCAGTTCCTAGTGATCAAAAGTACCAGAAGTAAAAATATCAATTAGATACTTATAGAATAATTAAGAAATAAATAAAACTATTTTTTAACCTAAAAAACACGTATTTTTAATTAATTTTCTGAGCCAAAAATAAAATCGTCTTGGTATTTTTAGATTAAATTGAAATAATTTAAGATTAACCAATTTATTTAAAAACAAATACAAGCAAAAATAATATAAGAAATAATTGATAGAGATTTCTTTTAAGTTAAAACTTTGCATATTTTTTCCCGCAAAAATATTTTATTCAAAGCGATAGTTAAACCTTAGAGGAGAGAAATTGAGAATGGTTAAAATTAGCTCAAAGTCATTAAATCTGTGGACCGTGCAACAAAAACTGGAACTCAATTCTAGGTTCTAAAAATTTTCTAACTTTTTGTTTATTAAGATTTTGTAGCAATAAAATTTCGGGACCAAAATAATTAAAATAAATTTCAATTTAAATTATTTCTTTTAAAATCTTAAAACATCACCAAATTTTTATGTTTCCAAAGAAAATTAATTTTAATTTAAAACATTTGACATGAAATATTCACAGGAAAATCTTTCAAAAACAAAATATTGATATTAATAATCAAATATAATTACTAATAATTGTAATGACTATAAGATCTTTATAAATTCCACTGCAGAGGAATTATGTTTGTTTTGATCCTAAATAGATTACCTCCAGGGGGCCTCTGTGGCCTTGTTCGCAAGAGTGTATAAAATATACCCTGTAAACACCTGGGAGTGTGGGTTCGAATTCATTTAGAGCCAAACTTGGGAAGGAAATGTTTTGTGATTCCCTTGTCACATTTATATGGCTATTCACCTGCCTAAAACTTAAGTATTCATAAGAAAATATTGGGTGTAACTATAGTTATTAACCAGCAGCAGTGGCACTGGTTACGTACAATACAAGGTTAAAAAAACTTTATTGGATTTGAATCATGACATAAGACTAAAGTTAATAAATCTCATATTGGAATATATAAATTAATTTTAACTTTTTATCAATTTTGTCCGAAGATGAAATAAGAGTTCCTACGAATGAAAAAATTTGGTATAAATTTTTTAAAAAGAAAACAACTTGAAAATCAAAAGAGAAGGCAAATAGAAGGGATCGGTTAGTAGTTTTTTGAAAAATATTTCGTACCAGGAAAATTAGTATCTATTAGCTTTCATGTCTTTTATTTTGTTGATTAAAGTGGAGAACAATTACAGATTATATAATATTATAAGTTTTGTTAGGCGAATTTAAATGCTTAAAAGAAGAAAAACATTTTTTCAATGTCGAGTCCTACTATCACTTAACACACCAAAACATACACTGCCAATCAATGCCAAACAAGATAAAAATAACTTTTTAAAACAATCTGTATATCTTACCTATAATAATATCTAACAATGCAGGAAGTTAATGAAATCGACCTATTTTACATTCCCTAAAGATTTATCACCTTCAGTATTGAATTATATTTAGTTAGACAATATGTTAATCAACTATAACCAACACAGGAAAAACGTGTCTTTATGACTTTAACTGAAGAATTATTAAATAATGCTAAAATATTTATTCAAAGTTTAAGAAAAAACTATTTTTTTTTTTTGCTTATATTAATTAATTTATTTATCAATTATATTTTTATTTTGACCTATAATTTTATATTTTTCTAGTTATATCCATAAATCTGTTTAATATTTGCCCTTGCATTTGACTTTCTTGACAACTGGAGCACAAGCAACTAAAACAGCTTTTCCACATTTAGCATGTCCACCATATGATCTTTCGACACGGGTTAATTCAGATGGATCAGCTTCAGCATATTCTGAATCATATTCTGATTCATATTCGAATGCTGTGGTAGCAGCAACAGCGAAGATGGCAATTAAAGCAAAAATTGCGAAGAATTTCATTTTGATTGTTTTTGGAGATTTGTTTACTTTGATTGATACAAGTGAACTGATAATTTCCCACTATTTGGATTCTCTTTATATTGAAAATTTACACTACAAATAAAAGTCTGTTGTTAACAATTAAAAATAATGTTATATGGGTAAAGAATTGCAACGTTTCAAATTATTTTTAAGAATTAAATGAGTTCATAAAAATAATTTTGAATACAAAAAAAAAATGCCCCTCTAATCAAAATAATAAAAAATTATGGATATATACAAAAAAAAATCGTAATAAAGATTTTTTACTTAAATATTTGACCCAAAAATATTTGTAACAAATTTTTAAATTAATGAACTTTGAATATACTTAACTTTTATTTATTAAATTTTTAAACTTACCAAATAATGAACCAACGTGACCTAAATTAAGCGTAAGGCAAATATTATAAATGATAACTAAACTGCAATCTGTTAATTGCTAATAATTTTAATAATTTTTCAATTTATTTAATATTAACAAGAAATTCATTTTCTATATAATCTCGATTCCAACCTTCAAAAATTATCAGTTCACTTGAATCAATCAAAGTAAACCAATCCTGAAAAACTATTCATCATGAAATTCTTCGCTATTTTCGCTTTAGCTGCTATCATCGCTGTTGCTGCCGCATATCCATACCAATATTATGATTCAGAATATGAATATGAAACAGCTGAAACTAAACAAGCCGAACCACAAGCACAACAAGCTGAATTAGCCAGACCAGAAAGATCATATGGTAAAGCAAAATGTGGAAAAGCTGTTTTAGTTGCATGCGCTCCAATTGTACAAAAAGTAAAATGCAAGGGAAAATATTAAACAATTGTAAAGCAAAAGACTGAATATTTTTAAAATTATGTTTAAAATGAAATAAAAATTCTTTTTTAAAAAATAATATTTAGATTATATGTTTTTTTTTTTTGTTCTGTTTTATTCAAATTTTGGTTTTAGGATTTATGGATCCAGTACAAAGTGTTGTTATTGTTTTTTAAATATAATTTTTTTAAATTTCAGTTTATCCTAAATCCTATTTTTGAAAATCTTATCCTTTCCCAATTTTATCTTTTAGTCGTTTTTCATCACAATCTTTTTTCTTTTCATTTTGTTTTATTTTTTAAATTTTTCACAAAACAGGATATACAAAAAAAGACTTTAATCGTAATCATATTTATGTGATAAATTAAATTGAAAGTCCTAATGTCAAATTCAAGATAGTGTTGCCATAAAACAAAATTGAAGCATATTTTGATGAAGTTGAAAATAGCAAGTGGCATGAAATATTAATTCATTTTAGTGGTTTAACAATTTTTGTTAAGACACTAAGAATTAGTAATGTCAGATATATTGTAAATAAAACACATACCATGATACATACATATTTATCAGAGGATTTAATTTTCCTAAGGAAGGTTGGAATCTTTAAAAGACACCCAAGATATACTCTATTTGTAGCCTAATATTTTTACTTACTAAACCCATTTCGCCATGTAGCTCATATAATGGTATGATATCTTAACAGATTTAGCAGTAAAATAGCTAGAGTATACAGATGGGATAGGATATTAGAATAGGTAACGATGTAGAAATTTTCTTAAATTTAAATTATATGATATTATAATAGGAAATTGTTGAACCTTACCTTGATTTATTTTAGGTAATATAAATCGGAAAATATAAATGATGTTAGTTTGCTATGCAATTTCAATTTTGGTGTTATGTAGGAGTTTCTTTATTTCAGGGGTATAGTTTGAATAAGCTCGACCATAAATTTATCATATTAAGCTACTCTACGAGTATTAAGCTGAAAATGTTGAATTTCAAGGGAAACGTCACCTAAAAGATATTTATAGAAAAGACATGCAGCTGCTAAATTTGAACAATGACTTGAAGGCATTAAGTCTTTCTAACTTGAAGATTAATTATGATTTTAATAGTTTCATTCTTATTTAGTTATTGGAGGATAGCGTATTAGCGATAATATCTGAATAAGATTCAACTCGTTATGGAATGCAGGTTTCCTATAGATTGGGAAAATATTTGAAAATAAATTAAAAAGTGTGGCATTCCACCGTATTTTTTCCGATCGAAAATATAAAATCGCTCCACAATAGTTTGTCATTTCTTATAATACCGAGAATTTTTAAATTGCCATAGTGTTTATACAATAAAACATATTTACATGTAGGGTATGTCGGCTTGATAACATGCAACTTTGGGTTTTTGTATCATTGAAACTTACCTTTACGAGAAAGAAATTTACGTAATAGGCAGCGATATTCGTAAAATTTTTCAAAAAAAAAATAAAATTTTATATTGTTTGCTTTCCATTTACAGACTAATACTAATTCTACTTCCAACTACAGCACCCTTTGAGAATAGATGATGGGAGTAAATACGCAAAAATTTTGCATGCAGATGTTTGCATGTTGATTTTTAATTAAAAGTTAGAGTTTCATTTATCAACTACTCTCAACTATTCTTTTCGTGTAAAAGGAACTTAATCAAACAAATGATTTTCCGTTCATTTTACGCTTGTGATTTCATTTCTCATTAAAAGCATAGAATCGGCCTTGTTACCTTTGTTCCAAATAAATAAATATTTTAAATATATGCACAAAAATATTAGAAGTTATTTGATTTTAAGTGGACGTCATTTGGTCAAAGTGACGGTCAAAGTCATTTCCTTTAATGAAAGTAGCCATACGCCTTTAATTAATTTAGAACACTAAGCCTCATGTTGTCTACAAATTAAAATGTAACTAAATAGATATATGTACTTAAATTTTAATGAACTCATTTTTGCTTTCCTTTGATAAAAGGAACTGAAATTTTCTTAGTTTTGTCTTTTTGTTTTAACCTTTTTCAAATATCTGTCTAAAATTAAAAATTAATTAAAAGAAAACAAAAATAATTTTTTTTTTAATAATCAGGTATTTTATTTAATTTTTTAGGCAGTTTAATTTAATATCCAGTTTAATTCAATAAAGTTGTTTAATATTTTCCTTTGCATTTTACTTTTTGTACAATTGGAGCGCATGCAACTAAAACAGCTTTGCCACATTTTGCATGTCCACCATATGATCTTTCAACACGAGTTAATTCAGCTGGTTCAGCTTCAGCAATTTCTGAACCTTCTGCATATTCTGGTTCATATTCGTATGGGTATGCAGCTGCAACAGCGAAGATAGCGGCTAAAGCAAAAATTGCGAAGAATTTCATATTGAATGATTTTTGAGGATTGGTTTACTTTGGTTGATTCAAGTGAACTGATAACTTTTACAGTTTAGGTTCTGTTTATATTAAAAATTTTATTTTCAATGAAGTTTTAAAAATTTACTTTTTACGTTTTTTTATTTTTATTTAAATCGTAAAAAATTGCAATGTTGCTAATTATTTATATTTTAAAAAATTCTGATTCAATTTTAAATTGCTTTATAAACAAATAAATTAAAAGTGTGACGCCATATTGAAAAATTGCTGATAAAAAATGTTTGTAAATATCTGACCTCAAAATATTCAAAATGATATATTTTAAAATAAATAAACTTCACTTATATTACAATTAACACGATTTTGGTGGGACATTATTTGTACATAGAAAAAAAAATGTTCACAAATTACAGTAAATTGTGACAAAATGCAGATTTAAAAAGAGAATGTTATAACTTACATTTTTTGGCAATTGTATGATGATTATGTTCCACTCAAAAATGAATATTTTTATTCTTATGTATAATAATCACTGGCCTTAATTTAAAAATATGTCTAGTTCACTTGTATTAATTAAAGTAAACCAATATTTTACTGCCATTTTAGCTTTTGCCACTGTCGGTTCGTACCCATACGAATAAGAATCAGAATATGATTATGAAACAGCAGAAAAAAAAAGAAGTTGAACCAGAAGTTAGTATTGTAACATCTAGTATATATTTAAATTTATTAAAACTTATTTTTGAAAGGTCTAGTTTCATTTCTTATTTAAATCTTTATTTTTTTGATATTATCATTCTAACTCTCACTGTACCATTAAGAAATATTTAGTTTTAAAAACAGTATAAAATAATTTTGTTTAGTAGAGGTTGTGAATTTATATATTTTGTAAAATAAAATTATATTTTTCAGCACCAAGATGATTCATTTTGGCTATACTTTTCTTTAGATCCCATGTCGGATCGATTCTAAACTTTTATACAATTAACATGCTTAGACATAATTAAACACGTATGGCAGGGATTTGGTTGAGTGTTGACATCATTAAGAGGATCAAATAGCCCTTCAAAATTCAAATTTACCCTTCATATTTTTTATTATATCTTTCTAACTAATTTACTTATTTATAACATTTGAAAGGTCTAAAGATGAGCTTTCTTAAATATGTATTTGGTTGAAGGATATTTTATAGTTATGGGACCTCAAAAAAGCTAAAAATTTATTTTTTCCATTCTATTTATTTTCCCGTTACTGCCAAAAATCGCCTACATAACGGTGTTTTTTCTAGGGCGAAAAATAACTATTCTTTTATTCTTTTTTAAAATGGATCCAACTAATTTTCTAGCTGCGTGGATTTCTTAGTTAGAAAAAAAAAGCTGAAATGGACCTCAAAAATATAAAAATTTCATATGAATTAAAAAATACATAAGTAGCCATATTTTATTATAAATTTGATATTATAATATGTTGAATAACAATGTACAATGATTAAAGTGTATGTAAATATGTACAAATATGTGTGTAACTATGTACGTGTGCAATTTTTACATAAGTATGTTTTTATAAAAGTTTGGAAGCGATCCGACACTAAAGTTTAGCCTTCATTTTCATATATAATGGAATTAAAAAATTGTTTTCTTAGATTTAAAAATACAGTCACACTCGTAAGGGAAGACTAGTAAAGTTTCACTGTCACATTAGTATATATAGCAGGTAAGCAATTATAAATACATAAATAAATAAATAAAATTGTTTTATACTTTATTTTTATTGTATTTTAATTCTATACTTTTTAGACTTAATTTAAAATTAATACAATTTAAATAACAGTAAAAATTACTCGTTAAAATGATGACAAGTTATTTTTGTGATAAAATTCCAGGACAAACACTAGCTAAATAAAATCATTAAAATAAATATTTTCTGCTGAAAATTAGTAGTTATAATTTGAAAATTTTTATTTTTCCTTTAACACCTTTTTTTCCACAAAACCAGCGCATATTTTCCAATACTCGTAGATATTATAAAAAAAAAGTTTAGAATATCTAATTTGCCCCAAAATTTGTAATTTAATTCTAAGAATAATTAAGAAAACTCATAAATACATTAACACATTAACGCGTCTCATTTAAAAAAAAAAACGTTTGTACAGATGCCGAAATTACAGGTGTCTGGTAATGACAAAATATCAATTTGTGAGCTGTAATCGCTCTAATAGAACGAGATACAAAAAAAAATAAGATACCTTATGTTAAATCTGAAAAATATTTCTTTTCTCAAAATTTCAAGGTTCTAACTAAAAGCATGCCAGATTTATAAAGGAAGCAAAATCTTGCGAAATTTTATTTTCATATAACGGTAAATTTAGAGAATAATAGATATAATTTATATCCCTTAAATAACAACGGTAAATTTAAATACTAAATTTAAAAAAAAAAATTGAATAATTTTGATACTGATTTATAAAGGTAATAAAAATATTGTTGTTTGACGTTTCTTTTTTTAAATTTGAGTGACTGTAGCTCCGTTGGGGCTACATAAAAAAGTTGTGCCAAAACATTAATTTTTTTTTTAACAGACCTATGTATGTACTGTTAATTTTATTGTTCTATTTTAAACGATGTAGAAGTTTTGTAAGCAAACGGATGGATGATAAAGTTTTTCAATTTTTTTTTTTAATTACCTAAAAATACTGCATAGAGTTCAGTTGGTGAAGGTTAGGTGAAAAATTGCTTCATACTGCATGGTGCTTTTACTACGTGACTTTTTCTTGAAAAACATTCCGGAGTTTTTACCCAGTTAAATTCATATTGCAAAATTTTACAAATTTAAAAAGTAGGCATAAAATAAATTTTAATAAAATCTAAAAATAGTAATCGTAAGATTTTTCGATTTTCAAAATGTGAAGAAAAGTAATGTTTCAAGCGTTATGTTACTACATTTACTATGTATTCAAAGGAAGCAGAGTATTCAAAGCAATTGAAAAAAAGATAATTATTTAGGACGGATATTGCAGTTGGCTACAAAATATGGATGATACACTTTTTCATATTATTTAAATAATATGGACGAAGGATGGGTTTGGCAAATATTTTTTGCAAAGTGTCATTTTATGCTAAATAAAAAGATGCAAAATGTTCCTTTCGCCATAAGATATTAGGTAAAATGGCGTTTTAACTGTACATTAATTATATTGTTATTATTATCTTAACTCATATTTATAATTCAATTTATAACATTAACAGTCAAAGTATTCAAAGGTATCATCAAAATAAAAATTGGTTAAATGGATCCATCAATCGATCCTTTACTTCCTTTACTTAACCTCAAGTACGTTTTGCATTGAAATTAATGTAAAAATTGTAATTTAACTGTCAAAGTACATAAAAAAAGTAAAAGAGTCAAAGTAAGGACCATCATCTTTTTGAGGTCATGACTGCCAATTGGCAATATTGGCTTGTTTTATGAAATAGCACTTTTATTAAAGATAATAAAACTTTATTTTAAACAATTCATTTTTAAATATGACACTAAAAACATTTAAAGAAAATATATAAAATATTTGCGCAACATCTACAGTCTCATGATCTAATAAAGATATTTTTACAAGAAATTTTTAATCCTTCTAAAACATACAATTAAAACTAATCTTTTGTTTAAAAACTAAACTACTTATGTATATGCATTAAACTGCGTATCCTTGTGTTTTTGATTTGATTTTGATTCTTAGAAGTGATACTATTTTAATCCTTTTAATAGTAGGAATGCAGACCACTAATAGGTGATTAATGATAAATTGTAGTCTTTTTTGCTTCTTTTGTCAACATTTAATTTCTTTTATGAAAAATACTAGCAGTCTCCAAATTGATGTTGTTTTAAATCAATCCTAACAAAATTTGAACAGTTTTTTTTATGGAAATCAACAAAAATATTAAAAATCACTTATAAAAGTATAATATATAATAAAAAAGGATGAATAGAAAGGTAAACAATTAATAAATAAAATCTTATTTTAACTACAACGGGATTTAGCCTTTTGATTAGTATGTAAATGTAATTCAACGTTATTCAAAGAAAATTTTACCTTTTTGTAAGTATCTACTAGTAAATTTAACTAAAAAAGTGGATCTCGAGGTAACTAGGTATATGGTACAGATGGATCTGGTTTTATTATTTATTTATTTAAAATGTTTTGTTTTTTGGGATTTTAAAACTGAATTGTATAGGGTTTTCCTCCGGTTTCATATTATTTTGAATCCTTTTAATAATCAAAAATTTTCAATAACTTATATTAAGCCCTTCTCACACATTATGGATAGTTTATATATTATAGTTATGTTATTATCTTAAGGAATTAAAAATTTCAGGATTAAGTCTATTGTTTTTAAGAATAATTCGAGTTCTTAAAATGACAATTTTTTATAACATTGAAATGAAAACAACAAATTTTTTATATATATTTTTTTTTTAATTTATTTTTAATAATTTTTTATCTTCCAAGTCCTATTTTATAAAATTTTTTAATATTTTCCCTTGCATTTTACTTTTTGTACAATTGGAGCGCATGCAACTAAAACAGCTTTTCCACATTTTGCTTTACCATATGATCTTTCTGGTCTGGCTAATTCAGCTTGTTGTGCTTGTGGTTCAGCTTGTTTAGTTTCAGCTGTTTCATATTCATATTCTGAATCATAATATTGGTATGGATATGCGGCAGCAACAGCGATGGTAGCAGCTAAAGCGAAAATAGCGAAGAATTTCATGATGAATAGTTTTTCAGGATTGGTTTACTTTGATTGATTCAAGTGAACTGATAATTTTTGAAGGTTGAAATCGAGATTATATAGAAAATGAATTTCTTGTTAATATTAAATAAATTGAAAAATTATTAAAATTATTAGCAATTAACAGATTGCAGTTTAGTTATCATTTATAATAATTAGCTTACACTTACTTTAGGTCACGTTGGTTCATTATTTGATAAGTTTAAAAATTTAATAAATAAAAGTTAAGTATATTCAAAGTTCATTACCTTAAAAATGTGTTACAAATATTTTTAGGTCAAATATTTACGTAAAAAATCTTTATTACGATTTTTTTTTTGTATATAACCATAATTTTTTATTATTTTGATTAGAGGGCATTTTTTTTTTGTACTCAAAATTATTTTTATGAACTCATTTAAATCTTAAAAATAATTTGAAACGTTGCAATTCTTTACCAATATAACATTATTTTTAATTGTTAACAACAGACTTTTATTTGTAGAGTGAATTTTCAATATAAAGAGAATCCAAATAGTGGGAAATTATCAGTTCACTTGTATCAATCAAAGTAAACAAATCTCCAAAAACTATCAAAATGAAATTCTTCGCTATTTTTGCTTTAGCCGCTATCTTCGCTGTTGCTGCTGCATACCCATACGAATATGAACCAGAATATGCAGAAGGTTCAGAAATTGCTGAAGCTGAACCAGCTGAATTAACTCGTGTTGAAAGATCATATGGTGGACATGCAAAATGTGGCAAAGCTGTTTTAGTTGCATGCGCTCCAATTGTACAAAAAGTAAAATGCAAAGGAAAATATTAAACAACTTTATTGAATTAAACTGGATATTTATTAAACAGCCTAAAATAAAATGAAATAACATAATTATTTAAAAAAAAAGATTTTTGTTTTCTTTAAATTTTATTTTTTTTTATTTAACACAGTTATATTTGTAAATGAAAATCTAAAAGATAAAAAAGTTTTACTTAAATTTTTTAACATAAATTTATTGGGAATTTTACAAAAAGATTGGGTTAGAAATAGATCTAAAATTTAGAAGTAAACTTCGTCTAGAGTACAAGGAAAAAATATTTGCATAATAGAATGGACATTTTGTTTTAATAAAGAAATTATTGTTTTTTAAACATATTGTAAGACATACTTTAAGATATTATATAAAATATTTGTAGTTGATGTTATACCTGACAAAAAAAAATGGATACTTGAAAATTAAAAACTACTTATTTTTTTAGAAAATGGAAATTTTACGTCATCTTTACAAATTCCAAATTAAAAAAATAATAAGAAAAACAAAAGTTGTTAGTGGCAGATTTTAAAATGAAAAATTCTAGAATTAGGTTTGTAACTATATACACAAAAAGCCTCGTAAAATTTTAATGAATTTGTTCCATTGAACATATTTTAATCCGTTCCCCGTTCAGAATAGTTGGTTTTATAACTTTTTACGAATTTTTAATTGGTTTTATTAATATCAACGTATTCAATTCGTAACTTTCGTGTTAAAGACTTTCATTTTTAGACTTCATATTTCGCTAACATCTCCCGTTGATATAAATGTGAAATTTTGTACCATATTTCAAAAGTATGAGCACATTAAATTTATTATTTCAATCAGTTCATATTACATAATACATAATATACATGTATATAGATAATATAGCAAAAATTCTTCCCAACACCAAAGTCCAATCTATTTATTTCTATTGTAACTTAAAATCGGAGTTATCGAAATTGTATAACTATACATATTTCAGCGATTTTTTAAAGTTTAAAATCTAACCTTTTTTCGTCCGTTCGTGCCTTTTTAATTTTTAAAATTTAGTGAATAGTTTTTCTTTTTTTGAATCGAAAAATTTATAAATAAATTCTACGTATTTGTACGTTAATGTAATGGCGTTGATTGACGGACATTTTTTCCTTAGCAAGCTTATTGTAAAATTATAAAGAGTAGTTAAGTACGTTATTAAGCTATACATAAATTTCAATGGATACATTAACACTTTAACAACAGGAAACTCCTTTAGATAAAATAGTACACAAATTTTTCCGTTATATTAGCGTACTTTTACTTAAATTTTACAGACTTCTTTTTTTATAACAGATTAAATTAACGAATCGCGGACAGTTTTAACGGAAAACTCCTTTAGATCACAATCTAAGAATTTTTCCATTAAAATAACTTAATTAATTAATTAATTTAATGGTAAATTAAATTTGTATATTCTTTTTTTTTAATTTATTTTATAAGGTAAGATAAAGAAAGGTAAGGATTAGAAATATCAAAATCAAGAGTAAGTTTTTATACTTTTAAGAAAATCATATGCAATTACGGAAAAGCGTTGCAAAATAATATTTATCTCTATATTTTTGCTTTTAATCTTTGAGAAAGTTGCTAAAGCACCTATAGTTTTACAAATCTTAAACGGAAGAAAAACAAAACATTTGTTTGAGGAAACTAATAATTGCTTTCAAGGACGTTTTTTCACTGTCCTTTCAAAAACATAAGGCGGGCTAAAAATTTCTTGAATATTTTAACAGTAAATTTAAAAATTGAATAGCAAAAAATTATATTACTTGGTCGATCTTTACCATTTTTTTTAGCGTTTTCATTTGCTTGGCGTTTTCAGATGGAATAAATAGCATATACAATATATTTGTAAATTATAACCTTTTAAAATAAGGACTTTTGTGAACGTATGTTGTACGAGTGCATGACACTTTGCTAAAAAAATAAATTCTGAACGAAAAAATTCCGAAAAAAAAATCTCGATTTTGAATTTGGTAGAAAAAATCCCGAAAAAAAATCCGGAAAACCAAAAATACCGAAATCAAGGAATTTCTGTTCAAATAAGTACATATATGTAAAAAAAAAATATAAACAAGGTAGAATGTAAACCAACGGTTTTTAAGAGCGCACATTTCCATAAGACAATACAAACTGTTAAGAATTGTGACTTGCATAAAAATTTCAAAATTTAAAAAATAAAATTTAAGAAATTTTTTGTAATAAGAAAATATGTGAAAATAGGACTTTTCTGAAATTTTGAGGAGCTGTAAGTGCGGAACTCTATATAACTAAGACAAATCGTTAACACATGTAAAAACATATTATTGAACCTTTAATTTTCATGTCCTTCCGAAGAAAAATGTTTACAGCTGCCTAAGTTACAGCTGTCTAAAAATAGCAAATTTTCAATTGAGGCGTAATAACTCTTAAACAGGGGGTGCTACCAAAAAATTTTCGGACCAAAAAAATGTGCTACTAATTCTAAAAGTTCTTTCTTGTCTCAAAATTTCAGGTTCCTATCTCAAAGCGTACCGGAGTTATAAAAAAAGAAATATCATGCAAAATTTGGTTTTAACATAATGGTTACGGAACCAGAAATATACGATTTTAAAAATAGGGTTTTTTCAAAGTTTGAGGGGCTGTAGTTCCCTGATGGATGGGGCTACATGAAAAAGTTGTTCCACAAAATTAATTTTTTTATAAGACCTACTCATGGTTAAAATTTTTTTTTCTCCATCTTTAACGGTGTAGAAGTTTTGTAAACAGACGGATGAACGGACGGAGGGACAGAACTAAAAGGCACATTTTTCCAAATTTTTTTTGGAAATGTGCTAAAAAGGATTTTAGAGTAGAAGATACAAAACTAGATCATACGCTTTTTCCAAAATATATACATAGATATATAATATGTATATGAGAGATTCTGAATTAGGAGGGATTTTAAAGTTGGACTCAAAATCAGAGTTATACACCTTTTACTGAATATTTATATACATATGAATATGTGACATTCTGATTAGAGGATTTTAGAGTTGGATTCGAACTTTTTTCCATATTTAAGTAAGTAAGTAACTATCCTGAACTTATATCCAACTCTATAAAATCCATCCCAATCATTTTTAGCATGTTATGTATTTATATATTTGAACAGATATTTCCTTGGTCAATATCCAAAGTATATTCAAGTTCATAAATATATTACAAATATGTAAAAATAGTTTAATATTATTTGAATTAGTTATAATTTCTTTTATCTCCATTTTATTTTATAACAATTAATTAATAGCAGATTTGAAAAAACAAACATAAAAATTTTTCGGGATTTTTTTTTCGAGATATTATATTATTCGGCATTTTGGTATTTTCGGGATTTTTTTTTCAAGATTTTAAATCATTCGGAATTTTTTTTTTGGGTATTATATTTTTGGGATTTTTTCGTTCGGAATTTTTCAGTAAAGTGTCATAGACCCATGTTGTACATTTCCCGAATAGAGCTACATAAAAAGGTTGTTTGTTAAAGTTATATTGCTTTACTTCAAAAAAATTTTTTAAAAAAACGAACACACGAACGGTCGCAAAGGCAGAAGGGTACAGTGACATTAATAAACAAATTTTTCAAAGAATATTTTTCAGTACCTATGTACTAATTTAAAACGGCATTCGTATTATAAGAGTACTGTAGCGAAAAAATACTTACTTAGTCGTCAATTGTTACCATTATATCTGAAATAATGTGAGTAAGAATTAGGCTGAATTCCGATAAAACAAGTTAAGTTTCATCAGATCTTTTCAATATTTATAAAATATACATTCCGCCGAAACGTAATGCGTAGTTTTGGGCTTTTAATTTTATTAATTGGGTCAATGGTTTTTTTTTTTAAGATTTCTTGTAGAGAGCAAACATCTGGTTCTAAAGAAATAAAGCAGTTACTGCATCCACTCAAAGGTTTCCTAAGCTTCCATAAATCAAACTACATGTTTGTATTAAAAGTCCTATCCTAAAGTATGGTAAAAGGAGATGGTTCGGTTGGTTAAAGTCTAGGACTGTCCAGAAGAATCACATGCAATTTCTCTGGATCACTTTTTAAATTTTTAGAAAACCCAAGTAAAAAAAATCTAATGGTGATTAAAATATACTACCTATATAACTATATTATATTTCTGCTTAGACTCCAATTCCTGATCTTATTTTTTTAAATGTACCTTCTTATAATAAAGTAAATTCATAAAATCGATTTTAAAACAATATATACAAGTATAAATTAAGAATAAAAACAAATTCTTTTTTTCTTTTTTATAAAATTAATTTTATTTCATTACAGTTTTAAAAATGTTCAGTCTTTTCCTTTACTGTCTATTGTTTAATATTTTCCCTTGCATTTGACTTTCTTAACAACTGGGGCGCATGCTACTAAAACAGCTTTTCCACATTTTGCATGTCCATATGATCTTTCTGGTCTAGTTAATTCAGCTGGTTGCGCTTGTGGTTCAGCTTGTTTAGTTTCAGCTGTTTCATATTCATATTCTGAATCATAATATTGGTATGGATATGCGGCAGCAACAGCAATGATAGCAGCTAAAGCGAAAATAGCGAAGAATTTCATGTTGAATTGTTTGTTAAGAATTGGTTTACTTTGATTAATACAAGTGAACTGATAAATTTTGAAGATTTGAATCGTGATTATATAGAAAATTAATTTCTGTTAAAT
The DNA here is from genome assembly GCA_947095535.1 of Poecilobothrus nobilitatus. Classification (NCBI taxonomy): domain Eukaryota; kingdom Metazoa; phylum Arthropoda; class Insecta; order Diptera; family Dolichopodidae; genus Poecilobothrus; species Poecilobothrus nobilitatus. The sequence continues at coordinate 172,955,495 of OX352774.1, forward strand.
TTTAAATGAAAACTTATTGAAAAATAATAATTGCGAGATTGCTAATTGTTTAAAATTATGAAATCTACAAGTATTTAGGTGTACGTTATATGTACTTAGCAATAATTTTCCAGACAAAAAAAAATTTAAGTAAATTTTAAAATACATTTTTTTTCACTTTTACAAAAAAAAATTCTTAATCAGCAATTTTTCGATAGGCGGTTCGTTCCAAATATTAATTAGATAATAATTTGATATTGAACAAATTGCTTATACTGTTTAGTGTTCATGATCTGCATTTTAATTAATTTCATGAATTTAAATAATCATTAATCAGTGACCTTGCAATTCTTTAATCATCTGTAAAAGGAATCTACAGTAGGTATTACAGGATTAATTTGATTTAAAAATTAACAGATAACAGTCGCTAATTGTGTATATGAACCAAAATTGAATTCAAAATTTTGAAACAACCGAAAGCAAATAAGTTTCGATAGTTAAATTAGCCAGTCCTCAAAGATAATAATGGGCAACATGCTAATTATAGTTTGTCGAAAAGTGGTTCTTGTTGAATGCGCTACATTTCTGAGAAAAGCCAAATGCAAGAGAAAATATTAAAAAGTTTGGAGGAATTGTTTTATGGAAATTTAAAGTTTATGCAAGGATGAATAAAATATTGTCTTTTTAAAAAAAAATATTTTAAAAATTTGCTTTTGACTCTCACTCTGTCCGTCTGTCTCTATGTTTAAAAAACTTCTGCACATGTTTAACACTGTGTTAAAAACAATAGAACAATGCAATTTTAATCATGAATAGACTTTAAAAAAAAAATAATGTTGTAGAACAACTTTTTTATGTACCTTCGCCTATTACGAAACTGCAGCTACTCAAAGTTTAAGAAAGCCTTTCTCAAATGTCTACAATTCGGGTTCTGCATAATATTTTTTCAATCTTAAAACGTCGAACGACAAAATTTTTTGTTTTTGTTTAATAACGTAATTTCAAAATTCTACAATATTTTGCAAGAGTATCTATTTAAATTTTCCGTTATGCGAAAATAAGATTTTAGACTTTTAGATAGAATTTTTGAAATTTTGAGAAAACGCAGATCTTTTGAAATTAGCATAAAATACCCCAAAATATATTTTATATATTTTTTATATATTCGCTTATTTAAGAGCTATTAGGAGTGAAAAATTTAACACATATTATTTTTAGACACCTGTAACCGGTTTAAATTATTTTTTACATGTGTGTTACTTACTTTTATTTTTTCATATGTTAACAACTTTTCTTAATACAAACTTTTTTAAAATAAGGGAAATATCTATTGATTTAACCCATTTTTTTTTTACATATAAAATTCTAAAAATTACGTTTTACGTTTGTGGCACCTTACAGAGAAGAGATAAATATAAAAAAGTATATATGGAACAGGAACAAATTCTGACTCTGACTGATTAAGCCATATACTTTCGGAGCTAGGATTTTGAAATTTTGACCATTTCATCATTAGTTTATTAGTTTCATCAAAATCATTAGTTTTGCCATTGCAATTTAATAAGTTCTACTGAAAGGTTCGAGTAACTGCCACAGAACTTCTTTTTTATATAAAAACAACTCAGTGTCTGTTCAAGTTAGGTTTTTGAATTTTTCGAAATTTGGTTAGTCTAGAGTACCAACTTCAACTTGCTGTTATACAACTCCAAAATTTACATAAATATAGGTAGGTAAAAAACAAAAAATGAATTCAAATGAAAGTGGTAATTTTGGTAATGTTGAAGAAGAAAAGTTTGAATACGTGACTGGCTTAAGAGTAAATAGTCATTTAATATATATTCCATCTGAAAAGTAATTGTATTCTTTTAAATATAATTACAAAACAAATAAAAGATACAACTGCTATTTTAAAAATTGTAAACAACATTATTGTATTCTTCAGCAAACAAAATAACAAAAAAAAATGAAATACTACATTCACATAATGACCAAAGTGAAATTTTGTTAAAATTAAATTTACTGGTTCGATAAAAAATGAATTCGATTGAAAAAGTAAAGATTAGAAAATAAGACGGAATCTAATTTATTTCCTTATTCAAGCATAAAATGATCTATTAATAGAATTAAAGCCAAAAGTATACCTAAATCACCTAACAACCCTGCAGAGGTCAAACGTATATTTCAAGATGAACAAATTTGTTTTGAAATTTGGTGAAATTTGTTTCGTAAAACCATCCAATCATTGAAAATGTGCTTCATTTGCTTTGAAGCCTTAAAGGAAAAATCACAAAAAATTCATTCTGATGTTTTATGCCCATTTTGCAAAAGTTTCATAACGAGCTCTTTAAATGCTGTTTGCTAGAAAACTGTATTTTTTTTTTTAAATGCATTTCTCTGCCACATAATCCTGTACAGGCGTGGCTGTAAGTGTCATAAGGGGAAATAACTCTTACGACGTGTGTGGGATTCGAACCCACACTCCCTCGGTGTTTACAGCGTATTTTATACGATCTTACCCACTTGGCCACCGAGGCCCCATACTGTATATTTAATTTTTTTTATACTATGATAATTAAAAATTTATTAAAATAAAAATATAACGAAAAATATTTTATTTTAGGTTTTTTTAAGTCGGTCATAATGCCATCAAAATAACGTGCGCTGATAAGACACAGCATCATACGAAAATTATGGTGTTATGACCCACTATAATGAGTCATAAATCCACAAATTTTGAAAAATATTATGGGATTATGACTCAAAAATTTATGGGCTTATGCTTTGGGCTAAAGCTTTAATTGAATTATGTCCCACCATATTGAGGTTCTGGCCTGTGGGAGTATGACATGTCACTGCAATTTTCCTGGTATTTTGAACTGTAATTGAACGAAAAAGAAATTTAAAGTTTTTTAAAGTTCTAATTCTATAAGGTTGATTAGTTATGGCTTTTCCAAATTATAAAAATTCTCTCTATTAATCAACCACAAGAACTCAACCAAAACTACTAAAATTTAAAAATTAAAGATTTTAAGAAGACTAAAAACAAAAATTATTTTAAATCAGTATTGTAAAAAAAAAACCTTGATTAAACAATTAATTAAATTTCATTAGAGTTTTTTATTTTTTTAAAGAAGAAAATTATGAAAAGGCAGTATGAAAAACTATAGATTTTGAAAGATGCTAATATTAAAGTTATTAAATAATATTAAATTTATGAAAATAAAATTAGTTTAGTTTTAAAAGGGCTACTTTGGGCGAAAACTTTATTTTTTTTAATTCCAATTTAAAATTTGTAAGAAAAATTTGTGCAAAATCGAGAGACACTTTCTTCATTTTTAATCAAAGCCTATTATTTAATTTTCGTGTTATATTTTAAACAAATGAGCAGAGGTGTCTAAGTTACAGATTTCTAATTAGCAAATCTTTAATTTTTCACCTCTAATAGCTCTTAAACAAAAGGAAGTAAGGAAATAGATTGAAAAAGTCTTCTACAGATCTTGAAATATAAACATTTGAAAACGAGATTTTACCAACTTTAACAGGTCGTAATGGGTAAAACTATACATAAAAAAGTTTTTCAACAAAATTAATTTTTAATTGAGACTTGTCCATAGTTAAAATTGCATTATTTCATGCTAAATGAGACGTATGGACAAAGTCAAAGTAATAAGCAAATTTTTCAAAAAATATTAAAAAATGTAAAATATCCAGTGTCAGAACATTTCTAATATTTTAGAAATGCCATTTTAACTATGGGCACATCACAAAATTTTTATGTAGATTAGGTGCAATATTTTCAAATGTACATGGAATCAATACTTGGTACTTATATTAGAAACGCCAATCTTTCAGTTAAAGCTAATCAATTGCGATCAACTACATAAAATGTGGAGTAAATTAAGTGAGACTAGCTAATATTTTAATAGGAAGTGCGACAGATTGCCAAAAGTATTTAAATGTTTCATCCGTAAGGAAATACAAATATATCTGCAAATTTATTACCATTAAATATTTATAAGTCTTGTTTCTGATTTTTAATTTTTTTAATTTTTTAAAACTGTAGTATTTGCAATAGGTACATATTTTTTTTCACATTTACAATAACACAAAATTAATCCTTACAAAAATTTTATTTTTAAATTTGCTTTTATCATTATGCTTTCATGTTAAAGATTCAAAACATCTAAAACGAAACCTAATTATGGATTTCCCTAATAATAAAAATGAAGTTCAACTTACGCTACAAAACTGTAACATTTTGTTTCAGAAACTCTAAAATATTTTTCGCTGATTTTCTATTACAGACACATATCCTTAACTTGTGATTTAGACTTTTTCTTACATAGCAAAAATTTTCCAAAAAAAAAAAAAAATGCAAGAAAAATATAAGATAGGAATAGGGATGACTTATAAAATGCAACGTCTCTAAGCAATGTCTATTTTCCTGTTAATGAAGAAATTCTCAAAACAAAAAAAAATATGTTTTTTTTTTCTATAAAAAATTTATTTTAAATAATTTGTCTTAAAACTTTTATTACAAAATCCGTTGAATAAATTACTTAATAACCACCCTTGCATTTGACTTTTTTAACAATTGGTCCACATGCAACAAGAACAGCTTTTCCACATTTTGCTTTTCCATATGATCTTTCTGGTCTGGCTAATTCAGCTTGTTGTGCTTGTGGTTCGGCTTGTTTAGTTTCAGCTGTTTCATATTCATATTCTGAATCATAATATTGGTATGGATATGCGGCAGCAACAGCGATGATAGCAGCTAAAGCAAAAAAGGCGAAAAATTTCATGATGAATATGTTTTTAAGGATTGGTTAACTATGTGTGATTGATACAAGTGAACTGATAATATTTTACATTTATAATTGCCTTTATATACGAAATTAATTCTAATTAAGTTTTACTTAATATAAAATATAAAACATGAGCTGAGATTAGCTACCTTTGCATATTCTTTTTTATTTAAAACAATTATTATTAAATCAATTAGTTAATAAATCCAACATTAATAACATTGAACCATAATCAGGTTAATTATATGCATATTAAAATTCTTGTATATTACATATTTATTTACGAAATACACACATTAAGAGAATGTTTATTTTTTAGATCAAAATTTTTAAATCAACTAAAATCTTTTATTGAACATAAAATTTATTGAACATAATTTCAAAAAATACCTTTCAAAATATAAATTGAACTTTAACACAAAATTGCAACTAGTTTTTTTTTTACTTATAAATTTATGCTTAATTTGCTTTTCTTTAATGTGTTAAAAAATTTTCTATTTTCAATATAAACACAATGCAACCTATAGAAAATTATCAGTTCACTTGTATCAATCAAAGTAAACCAATCTTCAAAAAAATCTATTCAAAATGAAATTCTTCGCTATTTTTGCATTAGCTGCTATCATCGCTGTTGCTGCCGCATACCCATATGAATATTATGATTCAGAATATGAATATGAAGCAGCTGAAACTCAACAAGCCGAACCACAAGCAGAACAAGCTGAATTAGCCAGACCAGAAAGATCATATGGAAAAGCAAAATGTGGGAAAGCTGTTCTTGTTGCATGTGGACCAATTGTCAAGAAAGTCAAATGCGGTTATTAAATAATTGATTGAAAAAATTCAAAAAAAAAAATAAAATAAAACAAATAATTTAAAAGAAAAAAAATTTTTTAATTAATTAGTTTTGCTACTAAATTGTCTAGTGTCTTATGTAAAAGTCTCCCTTTAAAACTCATATTTTAGTTTTTCTTTAAAGGAAAACCTTTAAATGCCTAAAAAACTTGTCTCAATTCCTACTAAATACTAGCTAATAGCTCTTTATAATTTACTAAAATTTTTATTTAGTTGATAGCACTTGATATAAGTTTTTTAGCTTCTAGTCTAAACGATCCTACCAACTAAAAATTTGTTGTTTCAACTTTCTTTTAAATCTCCAATGTCCTTAACATAAGAGAGCTTAAAAATAGAAATCTGTTCGCCAAAAGGTTTTTAATTTAATTCCGGAAAAAACCAGAGTATATTTCTAAATGTTTAGGCACTATAAAATACAAAATTTCTCTTATAAGGCAATAATATAGAAATCCACGCTCAACCTACTAACATCTTATATAGCCAAAATTTATAATTAATAATATGTTCGTCAGATTTTTTTACCCATATTCTTATTTCCATCAAAAAAATTTTGCACATTTTATTTCAAAAAATTTTCCAACCAATTTCAAAAGGGTAAAAAATAGGAATAAAAAAAGCAAAATAAGAAGTTTTAAAACTATTAAGTACAACTCATATCAATATATTTTTTTAACCCGTCATAACTTTTTTCTATACGATATTTTTATTCCATGCATTTGAAATCTGGAGCTATTTGCTATAACGTTACTTTAATTATATTTTCTTAATCTTTATGTAAAATTTGACTAAAGAAAATAAAAAATAAAAATTAATACAATTCAAAATAATTAAGCATATTTTAGTCAAAGATTTCTTTCACGCGATGAAGTCTCCGCCATTTTGCTCAAAACGTTTTTCTAATATTTTACTAAACGCTACGTCAAATTTTTCTTACATTTCATAAAAATATTTCTCCGCAATAGGTGAGCTGCGGTACAAATAAAATTGAAACATTTCTTAAATTCCAAAACTATCCAGATTTATTTTTATTAATTAATTTTTATTTAATCGAAACTGGGGCATTTTCTTTACAAAGTTCAATTACTGTCAATGACAGTTTATAAAATATTAAAATCAGCTGGTTGTAGCTCAGTTAGGTCAGTTCAGCGCGGAGCAAAACACTTCACTCACGAATAACTGAATATAAATGTTTCCCCACAACTACGTGGCGAATACGCAGGAATAGTGGAATAGACATGATTTTATGGCGTGAACCAAACAAAATAGAATAAAATTTTGGCTAAAAAAATGCACCATTATTTGGATATTGTCATTTCTTTTTTAAATTAATAAAAACCACACAAAAAAATATTTATATTTCTTTCTTAAACACCAGGGTTGTAAAAAGTTCAAATTTCGTCTCAACTCATGGCTCAACTTGGTTGAGGTTGAGTGGACTCATCGGAAGAGTATTATATTGCTCAACATTTGAGTCTCAACAAATTGAATTACTGTAAGCGCATGTGTATCTATCGCTCACCAGACCTAAATTTAATGTAACCAGACCTAAATTTTATCTGAGCATTTCATTGAGTATGAAGTTTGGGTCCGCTAATTTACAACCCTGTTAAACAGCCAGTATCTAAACTGTTGAATTTTATACACACCTGAGGATAGAAAACTTTTTGGTTTAATCTTTTAAAAACACTAATAATTCTAGCTTAGGAAAAATTTTGAATCAAATGAATCCACCTACAAAATTTTCAAAGTAATGTAATTACCTTTTAATGACGTTATTGCGACCCTTTGTGAAAATTAGTATGATATCATAGGCTAACCTTTTGGAAAGTTTGAGTTTAACCGAAGGTGGGAGTGAATCAGAACTTTAATCCATTAAATATACATTTTAAAGAAAATTAAATTATTTTTTAGTCAAATTTATTTTTATTAAAATTTTTTATTTTAAATAAGTTTTTAACTTTTTAATTTGCAGTTTTAGTTTTTAACTTTTTAACTATTCAATTTTTGCATTTGATTTTCTTAACAGTTGGTCCGCATACAACTTGAACAGCTTTACCACATTTTGCTCCATTATATGATCTTGATAATCGATTCTTAATAACTTTAAGTTCTTTATAAAAAAAAAAAAATAAATAAAAAAAGTGGAATAATTTTTATCTAATAAAAAATTTAAGAGCATCGTCATTTTGAATAAAAGGAATAATCATTTTTGTGCATCATTAAAAGTAAAAATTATGTAATAACAAAAAAAAAACAAAAAAAATCTTATTTTGTTTTTTTAATTATATTTTTTTATTATTCATTAAAAAATTTTTGTTTTTATTAAAAAATATTTTTAATATCCACCCTTGCATTTGACTTTCTTCACAATTGGTCCACATGCAACAAGTACAGCTTTTCCACATTTTGCTTTTCCATATGATCTTTCTGGTCTGGCTAATTCAGCTTGTTGTGCTTGTGGTTCGGCTTGTTGAGTTTCAGCTGCTTCATATTCATATTCTGAATCATAATATTCATATGGATATGCGGCAGCAACAGCGATGATAGCAGCTAAAGCGAAAAAAGTGAAGAATTTCATTTTGAATAGATTTTTTTGAAGATTGGTTTACTTTGATTGATACAAGTGAACTGATCATTTTCTACAGTTTTGTATTGCATTTATAAAATAGAAAATTTGATAACACATTAAAGAAAAGCAAATTAAGCTAAAAAAAAAAAAAGTTAAATGTTATGAAATCATTTAACTTGTAATTAATACTATTTTTAAAATTATAGCTAATTTATACATCTACATATATTTAAATACGGAACGTAAGCGTTAAAGTAAACTACTTTTGAAATAAAAATACCAGTTAAAATTTTTAGCGTTAGCATTTTTTTGACCGATTTCTATTTTATAGGTTGCATAGGTAATTTTTTTTTACGTTTTTTTTATAACATTTATTAAACAAAAATTAATTTCCTAGGCTAAAATTTTGTTAGTTAAAGTTAAGTTAAGTGTTACAAAAGCTCAATTAATTTCGATATATAAATTCCACTTCATTTAAAAAAAACCATCAGTTCACTTGTGTTAATCAAAGTAAACCAATCTTGAAAAAAATCAAAATGAAATTCTTCGCCATTTTTACTTTAGCTGCCATTTTCGCTGTCGCTGCTGCCATTCCATACGAATATGATTCAGAATATGAATATCAAGGTGCTGATCTTGAAGCTGAAGCATCTGAACAATTAATCCGTGAAGAAAGATCATATGGAGGAGCTAAATGTGGTAAAGCTGTTTTAGTTGCATGCGGACCTGTCATCAAGAAAGTCAAATGCAAGGGTGGATATTAGAAAAAAACCATAAACAAAATTAATTAAATAATTAAAAATACGTACTGAAATTTTTAATCAATGCAATAAATAAATAAAAGAAAAATAATAATTAAAATAAATTGTATTTTCAATTAACTTGCCTTAACTCTTCTCAAGCTTTGTTTTTTTTGAGAGGGGCAGTATGGAAAAAATCGAAAGTCACTGAAAGGAACTGCACCAGGTTTCTCTGAGTAGTGTTGGGCTTTAATCAACCAAAATCTCTCCCTTTAAAATAAAACTTTAAGATGGGAACTTTAATACATAACATACGTATTGTACAGTTTGGTTTTGGGGAAAAGGATCTGAAAAGTATTACTTGAGAAATTGGTCTTGGGATAATTACGATTATGGAGGATGAAAGGGAAAATTTGTAGATTTTTGAAGAAAAATGTTAATGTTCTTCTTAAATTTCTTTATATCGTACACATATGCAATACCAACTTTTGAGAACACATGTGCTGGCATAAGGTTTCATAAATACAACGTGCGCATGTCAAACGCATTTCTGAATTCAGTGTTACGCCATCTTCACTGTTCGAAAGTATAGAGTTAGACATTTGTCGTACACCTTGTTTTTCGTTGGATAACTTTGAGTTGAGGCATTCACAATAAATCATGATTTAATTAAATTTAGGGCACAATAAACCTTTCAACTTCATATGAAATTTCCAAAATTTAGATATTAATTTTCGGGATAAAATACAGACTATTGTTATAGCGACACGTAGACTTGTATGTTAAATCTTAATACAAGTTCCTATGATATATTTTTAAAATTATAATATAAGGCTTCCAATTATAAGTTTATATTTAAAATTTTCATGAACATGGAAACTGTGAAATGAAAAATACTCCATTGAAGTTATATAAATGTTATTTAGAAACATAAACGGAAATATTTTTTTAAGGTAAAATAAATCAAACTAAACTTTAGATTTCTGTGAGGTACATAAATTATAAAACCTTTTTATACCCGTACCATAAGTATCGGGTATAATAAAATTACTCCTCCATTTGTAATACCTTGAAAAAAGTTAGCTAGATATTCCTTCAAAGGTATGGATGGGATCCGAATCAAATTCTGAGTCGATTAAGCTTTGTCCGTCCGTCCGTCCGTCCGCTAACTCAAAAACTAGAAAAGCTAGAGTCTTGCAATTAACACAAAATATTCTGAGATCAATAGTTCTCGAACAACTAACTTTTTGATCTTCAAATTTTTCCATACAAATTTTTCAAAAGCTTTCACATAGTTTGAAGTAGAGCCATAAAATTTGAAATACGAATAGATATCCTAAAAAAATTAATTTTATGGAACAACTTTTTTCTGTAGCCCCACGCGTTGCGGAGCTACAGCCCTTCAAAGTTCAAAAGAGCTCTATATTTAAATTTTTATAACAGAAGCTTTATAACACAATTGGTATATCTTCAATTTGAAATTGCCAAGCCAAGCTTTACAAAAACTTATAATAAATATATACTTGTGACATACGATGTCTTAATTTACCGTTATGCGAAACTGAATTATTGCGAAATTCTTTAACCATCTATCTTCTAAATAGTTTAAGTTAGAAACTTGAAATTTTGAGAGATCTTTGAAAATAAGTATGAGTCACTTCAGAAAATATTATATAGTCTCCCGTTTAGGAGTTGTAAGGGGTTAAAAACTGAAAATTCCTATTTATAAACACCTGTAATTTGAACATCTGTTCAAATTTTTTTTAAATAATACATACAAATTAAAGCTGCAACATTATACTTTTATTTCTGTTAGCAACTTTTCTTAATAACATAGCGTTACCTTTAAAATTGACGAAACTTTGACTTGATTTTTTTAAAATTTTCTAACAAATTTCTTTAACGATTTTTTTGAATTTTTTTTTTACTCGATAATTTGAAATTGTTGAGGATGATGGGTAGTAGAAAAAAAATTAAATAAATAAAAAATATAACGGTTGCTTGAAGAATTTTTATTTATATGATATTGGTATACATACTTATAATATAATATCATGTTTATTTACATATGGTATATGTCACTGATGAATGAATGATATATAATAACAATATTGACATATGAATATGGCGGCGTATATACGTATTTTGTTGCATTTATAAGAAATTATTCTATGAATGAAATATTTTTAAAGAAATATTGCAATGTATGGCGATTTATAAAAATATAATATGTTTATATATGAATGAATGCATATGCATATTAAATATATTTGGTATTTTGTAGTAAGTTTAGTATAAATTAATATACATATGTACATTTGCCGCTTAGTAACAAATGGTAATAGCATATTTGGAAAAGTTTTGATTTTATAATCGTTAGATGGAAGGTTAGAATCTTTTGAAGAATGTTTAAACATATAGGTAGTTTGAATATACATACATATGTACAAACCATAGTTCTAGAAATTATAAACTTCACCCAAATTATTTTAAAATACCGAAAAATTAAAAATATAATATTATAAGCAGAGTGACAGACTATGAACATACTAACGGGTTTGTACGGGTTGACAAAGGCAACTGTTTTCTTCCTCGTTTTTATAACGTTTTAAAAGAATTTTTTTTTGAAGAAAATTTGACTTTAAAGTCTGATACAATTTTATTCTTTTTTAAATGAAGAATTGAGAAACTCTTTTGAACTTGTAATCCTGAAAATTGGTTAAATAATGTCAAAAACTACTAATTTTTGACAGACATACGCAATCAAAATGAAATTTCTTTTCTTCGGAAATCAACAGAACGAATTCCTAAAATAAATAATAATTTTTGCTTGAGATGGGTTTAAAATTTGACATTAAATTGAACAAAAATATTCCAAGTCTAAAATATTTGAAAAATTTGTAAAAAATGAATTTTACATTTTTTTAAATTTTCGAAGTTTATTAAATTTACCAAAGAATGAAAGTTATAAGAATTGTCAAAATTGTCAATTTAAAGTTAAAATAATTTTTCTAAGTTTTGCAAAATTTTAGAAAAAAGTTTTAAGAATTTTTTACAATATTAACTTTGAGAACATTCAAGAATGTTATTTTCTTATAAATATTCGACTCAAAATTAAATAAAAATATTTTATAGCATTTCTAAATTTAGCAGAATTGGACAAGAGAAAAAAATTTTGAAATTTTTGGTTGAAAATCTCCCAAATACAATTACTGAAATTTATATTTTGAGATGAGTCAGAAAATTCAGAATTTTCTTTGAGAAAAGTTCGATCCCTAAATAGAAAAGTTTAGAAGATCCCTAAATAGAAAGTTTAGAAAAGAAAAATTTATATTTTAAAAATATAGGTATGCGGTTTAAAAATTTTTCAAAAATTTGATTATTAAAATAGGTCAGGGATTTAATTTTCTAACAATATTTGTACTCAAACTAAACTAAAATGTTCTATATAACAATTAAAATTTTCGGAATTTTTAAAAATAAAAAAATTAATGTTATCAGAATTATAGACTTTTCTACAGATAACATCAGGACTCCTCAAAATCAATGTATGTCAACAGTACTTCGGAACGTCACCTTTTCAAAAATTTGTTCTCCACTCGTCATCTCATTTTATTTTTAAGGAAAAATTAAAAATAAATTTTTTTTTTGTCAACATTTTTCACTTTCAACTCTTATATCTCCACAACGGCAACACCTTTCTTTACTAAACAAACGTTCAAATAATTGTTAGAACATTATCTTACTTAATTAAAATTAAATATATACATATATATATACATATTCAATATACTTTAATATATAACGGTTTATATAAAAAATAATGAAATGGACCAGCATATCATTTATAGTCCTTTTCGTTCTTAAAGAATAAAATGCGGGGAGAGTCATATATGTTTTTGAATAATTTACCCTAAGCGGAGTCCCGTTATCTTCAGAATCTTCGAATTATATATTATAAGAACAGAAAACTATAGAATTTAGTTTATACATTGCTTTTTAATATAAAAAAAAAAATATAACAAATTAATTTTTAAATTAGGTAACACAAAAAAGAAAATGAAATACGCGAAATTGGCTTTTTTTTTGTTTACAACATTTTAAAAAATTTTAATATTTTTATTTGCTATATAAACTTGTACAAAAATGAAAATTATTATCAGTTCACTTATTTCATTGCAAAAGTAAACCAATCGTCAAAAACCATTCAAAATGAAATTCTTCGCAGTTTTTGCTTTAGTCGCCATCTTCGCTGTTGCTGCTACCACAGCTTTTGAATATGAATCAGAATATGATTCAGAATATGCCGAAGCTGACCCATCTGAATTAACCCGTGTCGAAAGATCATATGGTGGACATGCTAAATGTGGAAAAGCTGTTTTAGTTGCTTGCGCTCCAGTTGTCAAGAAAATCAAATGCAAGGGCAAATATTAAAAAAAGAATTTCTATATTATGATCCGATCTGAAGAAAATTAAGAGATAATTAAAGTATGGAATAAATAGTAAATAAAATACATATACATACATATATGTTTTTTTTATAAAAAAGAAAATCGTTTTTGGTTTTTATTTTTGTTTTTCTTTATTAGGTGTTTTTGATTTCAGAATTTGAATGTTATATTTAAGGTTTTCTTAAATTGCAAAAGACAAAGAAAAAAAAACCTCTTATAAAGGAGCAAATGTGTATTAAGGATTCGATTTAAGTTTGTTAATAAGTAAGAGGAACTTATAGACTTGACATAATATTTTTATGAGCTGTTAACTTATGAAATAATTCCTATCCTTTCCTAACCCTACTCCCTAGCCAATATACTGTGTTCGCAGGTAAGGCAGGTATTATATTGGCTAAAGGTGGAGGTGGATTTAGTCAGTAAGAATCATGACACTACCAAGGAGGTGTTTTGATGTCTTTGGAAGATTAACACCTTCCTTTGGAAAAAAAATTAAGCATGTTGATGTAACCATAATCAAAGCCTTAGCCGGTGTTTTATTTCCAGTTCCACTAAATTTTAAAAATTCTCGAAACACTTTAGAAGAAATAATTTCAAGTTTATAGGCTGGTAGGAATTTGCCTTTTTATAGCATATCTTGTTAGGTTTGTGGAGAAAGATCACTTTGGAATCCCTGCATAATTTTCGTATATATGCTTATCTTAGACGAGCCTTATATATTGTTTTGATCTTACTTTTCAGTATTCTGAACCCTTCTTGTAACTGTGTTAGGTATATATTGTCTCAAAAGAATTTATTACCCAGGATATCTTTTTGTTGGTAATGGTTTGTGGCCTTTATATTCGTCTGTTTTTTCCCTTGTAAAGCCTATTTTACTGGTACACTGTCGAGAAAATATTTCATCATTAATATGTCTAGCGATTCGTTTATGTTCGTATATATGGTACCACAACCTCGGTACTATTATACATGGTACCATTCGAGGAAATCTTGTGACTAGTAATCATTTTCATGATTATTAATTTCATAATTTTGATAAGCTTTTCCTTATGAATGTGTAGATTTCCATTTAATATATAATTTATATAATATATAATTTATTATAATGGAAATAACTACTAAATAGTCTAAATATATTTTGCAATTTAGAATATATATTGCAAGTTTTTTAATTTGGATAATTTAAAAATTAATTTTTAGCTTTTCTTTTCTTTTAATTTAAAACATTCTTCCAATTTCAATTTCATTTACACTTTGAAATTCTCCAACAATAAATTTTGTGTTTAATATCAAAAGGACTGACAACATAATGTGTTTAGGAAATTGTGTTCTTTTAGTTTCTTTGTTCAGGAAACGATTAATGGTTTGTTAAAACCAAATATTTAAAGTTTTTTTGTACTTTTATTTATTTATTTTTTTATTATTATTTATTACTACAATAGAAGTTTCAATTGAGAAACAGTACTAGGAAAATACATAACTAGTTTAAAATTAGAATTCGAAAACATGAAACCAAATATCTTTCCCAAAAGGGAATTGGAATTGTATATCCGAATTATTCCAAAAAATAGTGAAACTTAATAAATTCCTAAGCTGCTCTCTTTTTAATACAGAATTGTTTTTTTATTTTTAATGCATTTCTCTGCCACATAAATGAGGACAGGAAATTACACAGCCTTTCCTGTTCAGGCGTGGCTGTAAATGTCGCACTTTTTCGGTGTTTACAGCGTATTTTATACGTTCTTACCCACTAGGGCACCGAGGCCCCTTACAGAATTATTTACAGAAATTTGTACATTAGTTTTTCTTATAATCTTCTTCCCAATGTACCTCTCCACAATTGTACTTTCTTCCAGATGATTATATCATATAATATTAACCGTTTTTATCACACTAATTGAGTCACTCAATTTAAAATCATAAGAGATGTAGACTAAAGGGCGCTAGAGGTAACGGAAATATACGATAATCCTAATAATTAAAATTACTAAAGAAAAAATACTTATTTAGACAAAAATACTTCAAATAATTTCAAGACAAAAAAATTGATAAACTAAAAATTGAAATTAGGAAATCACTTATTCAACTTCAATTTAGTTTATTATAAAAATCAGTCAACAAGTAGGTCTACGCACTCAATTTTTTGTGTAAATAAATTTGTTTAGGAGACCAAAATTTTTGTATTTTTAGCAAATTTTTTAAAAAACTTTTGAAAAATTTGCTTATAAGATTTATTGCGTCCGTCCGTCCTTCTGTCTGTTGTCAAAAACTCCACACTGTATATGACAGAAGAATTAAATTTTAACTTTGGGTAAGTCATTTAAAAATTTTTATGTTGTGGGACTCCACACCCATTAGAAAGTTATAGTCATGCTAATTTTGAAAAGACCCTCTTTTAAAATGTGTATATCAGATCTCCTGCTTAATAATTTTTCAATCTAAAAACTCCAAACTAGTGAACAGTTTTTTTTAACTTTAAAAATCTATAAAAAAATATGTAATTAATTCGCCATAACACAGGAATACTTTTAGTTACAATCTTGAAATTTTAAAAGAAGATCCTTTAAAATTAGCATAAGTTGTTCATTCCCCTTTTTAAGAGGTTTTGGAGGCAAAGGAGAACTATGCAAATTTTTTAAAAATAAACGGCAAAAAGTAAAATATCATCATTATATTTTTACATGTGTTAAGAACTTCTTTAAATTAAACAGGATTTTCTGAAAAATTGAAGAAAGTTTCTCCTAATTTTTCATAATTTTTTCTTGCTTTTAAAATCTTATATTTTTATATACTGCCTGGTTTTTAACTGAAAAAATGATTACAATGCAAAAATATATGAAATTGAAAATTACTAAAATATATAATCGTAAAAATAATTTGGTTTTTCGACCAAATGACATAATAAACAATGAAATATGCAAATTAAGCATTTTTTTCTTAAGTGTTTTTTTAAAGGAACTCCTTTTTAGTATTTTATATAAAATGCGACGATACTGAACAAGAGTATCAGTTAACTTGTTTTAATCAAAGTAAACAAATCGTCAAAAATAAACAAAATGAAATTCTTCGCAGTTTTTGCTTTAATTGCTATCTTCGCTGTTGCTGCTACTACAGCTTTCGAATATGAATCAGAATATGATTCAGAATATGCTGAAGCTGATCCAGCTGAATTAACCCGTGTCGAAAGATCATATGGTGGACATGCAAAATGTGGTAAAGCTGTTTTAGTTGCTTGCGCTCCAGTTGTCAAGAAAACCAAATGTAAATATTAAGGAATTTTAATTTAATGAAGTCGTGCATTTTTTTACTGTTGGAATGAAAAATAAATTAAAAATTTGATTTACCTATAGAAAATTTTTTTATTTGTTTTATTTATAATTATATAGTTTTTTATTAGGTTTGTAGCTTTTACTGAATCGACATTTTAGTCCTTATTTCGACATTAATCGTAAAATAAAAGTTTTCGAAATCCTTCAACTTTAAATTATCATATTAAGATATAATAAATATATTTTAAGGTTATGCAACATCAGTGGTCTGCAGAAGAAAAATAAATTTTAAATCAACCATTATCGGTATTAAATAACCTCAATCCTAATTTCGCTCTAAAGTTTTTAAAATAAATTTAACTCAATAATAAAAAATTTTAATATTAGCACATACTTTACTCAAAAAAAAAAATAAAAACCCAGTTGAATTGGTTTTAATATTCAGTTTCATAAAAATAGATTTAGACTAATTTAGATGTCTATAATTAAATTGAAAAAGGTCTATATAATGGTCTATATAAGTGCTTTTATTCCTATATTATTAGACACAAATGCTTCACAATTTATGAATAAAATGAAAGTTTTCGCTTCATACTTAGAAGTATGAGCATCATTTTATTTGACATTGAATGATATTCAATATTGTAACACATACTTCGTTCCATATAAATAAAATTACGATAAAATTTTAAACTTCTGATATTGAGCAGATTACACTTCCGTTTATGTTTGAATTTTACATAGAGTTTTATGGCAGCGTAAAAAATTATACAAAATCCGTCATGTAGGTAAATGGTCACTTTCTTAGTGAAAGTGTGTACGTACGAGATGTACTTCATTGCACTTATATGCATATAACAAAGCCAAAAAATCATGAAGATGAGTACAGACATCAATCGAATTATTCTACTTTTAAAGTACAAGGCACTTTGGATGCTGATGAGATGTTTAATAGTGTTGGCAACAGTTAACGATGATCCATCCAGAATATGGAGAGACTCCAAAATAAATGCAATTAAGAAAAATAATTCTAGACATTAGCTTTTACTTATTACAGATGCTCCTTCTATTCCCTAGCTTTAAGTTATCGAGGCAAATTTTTAGTTTTTATTCATATTACTCAATATAACTCACAATTATGTCATTTGATGGAAATTAAAGGATTACTTTTGTATTATATTATCATATAATATGTATACGTACAAAACTTACCCCTAAATCATTTTTTCAAATTCTAAGGATACTTAAAATAATTGCGAAATTTTTTTAAGATAATTTCATTAATTTTTAATCGCAGAACTGTAAAAAAGTGCTAGTTCACCCTTATTTTATTATAATTCTTTAAGTATTTTCAGGTATTCAGATATTTAAAATTATTGTATATTATTCAGTTTTAGCAACTAAAGAATTTTATCCATAGATATCTAATCGTAGTATAAAACCCTTAACCACTTATATATAAATTAATTATTTTCTGTAGATAGATTTTGTAGATATTTAAGTTTTACAATATCTACAAAGTAAACCCTTTACTGATAACTAATAATTTAATAACAGAATGTTATCAATAAAAACAAGTTATTCTTAAGAATCTAACAGGAACTTTGTAACTTTCAAGTCTAAATGATAGGTAAAAATTCCAATTACAAAAATTATTAAATCTAAAAATCAATAATCTCATCTCAAATAATAAATACCAACTCTTTATCAGTGCTTATACAAATTGTGCAGAGCATCTTAATTTAACAAAACAGATTTGCAAACTATAAGTGTCCATTTTAAAAATTTAAACTAATGATGCTTAAAACAAATTATGATCTTACCAAACTCTATTCTCCTTATAGCAGTGGAATCGGAAGGGGAAAAAAACAAATAATGATTATGTAAAGCAGTATTTACTTTGGAAAATTGACTTTCGTTAAACACGGATTAGATAAGATCATAACCATAACCTTTAAGATCGTAATCTTTAAAGTAACATCCATTGAGACGATGAAATTGCATGATTTAGGTGTAAATGCTCAAGATTTAACGTTAAGATTCTCTTTTTAAGCCACTTTTAGATATAATACTTTATCTTATATCTAAAGGTGGCTTAAAAACTGATACGTTAGAAAATGCATGATCAGTAACTAAGAGGTTATTCTGAAAAACTTTACTATTCACAACCATAAATTAATTTTAAGCGGAAAAAAAAAATTAATTAATCAGAACAACTTTTTTTTAAAAACTTTAAATTATTTCAACATTATTTACAAAAAAAAAAAAATTTAATCATCAACATACAATTATTTAACCTGGTTAAGATGCACTCAACTTATGTGACATTAAAAAAAAATAATGTTAAAATTAATTTAAAAAAAAAAATAAAATATTCAATTGTAAAATTTTACAAATTTAGCAAAATCCAAATAAAATTTTATTCTATATAAACGTAATTAAAATCAAATTAAATTATCAGTTCATTTTTTACAATCAAAGTAAACAAAACATCAAATTTAATTCAAAATGAAATTCTTCGCTATTTTTGTGTTAGCTGCTGTCATTGCAATTGCTGCCGCAATCCCATACGAATATGATACCGAATATGAAACAGGATATGAAGGTGGTGATCTTGAAGCTGAAGCATCTGAACAATTAATCCGTGAAGAAAGATCATATGGAAAAGCAAAATGTGGTAAAGCTGTTTTAGTTGCATGTGGTCCAATTGTAAAGAAAGTCAAATGCAAGGGTGGATATTAAGTAATGGATCAGATATAATGATAATACAGAGATGTGATTAAAAAATTTAATAAAAATATTTATTAAAAAAAATTTCTTTATTGCAACTTATTTAATAAATTTCAAATTATTTTATATAAAAAGTGTACTTTTAATCCTGATTAAGTTAGGAAAAACTTTTAAGAAATTTCGCAATGTTTATTTACCTGAAAAAAAAAGAAAATTTATTTTAATACCTTTTATTAAATATTAAATCAATTAAATTATTATTAAAACAAAAAAATTAATAATTAAATCAATTTTTCTAAATTTTGTATCAAATACTTACAACACAAAAAAAAAAATGAATATTATCCAAGACTCAAACCTGTTTGAATACTTAGTTTTTCTGACAACTTTCAAACCTGAAGATAACACTTAGTTTTTGTTTCAATTAAATCTTTAACAATTTAATTAAAGTATAATTTTGCAAATGTTCCAGTGAATATTTTTTTAACCTTCATTAGAATTTAAATTTTTAATTTTATATTTGTGTTAAAATTCAAGTAATGAAAATAAATTTAATTTTTTTTCTTTTGTTCTAAATCGAACTTTTTGCAAAGAACAAAAAATTTAAAAAAAAAAAATTTTTATAGTTGCAAAAAAGTATATAATATATTCATACGTTTTACGCATCTTAAGAATCATATAGTTTTGCAAATATTAAAATATTTTAAAAGTGTATACAAAGTCATAAGAATATATTTCTTTTAGAAAAGAAGATCACGTTTTAAATTGAGAACAATTGGTAACAATATTTTAACTGAAAAAAGAAAAATAAAAAATGCATATGTACATCAATTTCTATTCTATTCCTTTTTTTTTTTTTTTTTTTTTTGTGTTTCTATTCTAAATTCTTATGATTTTGGATTTTTTTTTTCTACATTTTTCTACTTTTATATGCCACGCTATTTTTTATGATTTTTGATTGAAAATTTGCTACAATTACACTGCAATTTTAACTTTTTTTTTCAAAACGAAGTTAAAATGAAGTTTTAATCCTCAAATGGAATTCGTTTTTAGTATTTTAAAACCACTCCAAAAAGAACGTTTCTCAACTTGACAATGAATAATTGCGTTTTTTTTTTTTTTTTTGTTTTATAAAGAGATGATATTTTTCTTTTCCACATTAACCCATTCAATCCCATACATTTTTATTTGATTTAACATTTGAAAATTTTCTTCAGATTTATTGAAAGAAAATTGTGACAATTTGAAAGAAATGAAGAAAATGTTGAAATTGAAATATATTATGTAAGTTCGGAAATTTTTTATCTTGGAATAGATGATTTGTTTTAGGTACTTAGAAATAATGTCGTAAGAAATAAATATTAATCGACTTTATTTCCTTTTCGGCAAAGAAATATTCAATTTGTGAAAAATGTCAAAGAAACTTTTTGGAATAAGCAGATACAAAACAAGAAAAATTGATTTCACGAATATTTTTACTTTATTATGGCTTTAAAAAGGAAATAAAGCCGATTCGGTCGACATTTTTGGAATATTATTTCAGGGCACTAATGACAGGCTGTTATGACACAAATTTTAAGGGGGGCCTCGGTGGCCTAGTAGGTAAGAGCGTATAAAATACGCTGTAAACATCGAGGGAGTGTTGGTTCGAATCCTACACACGTCCTAAGAATTATTGCCCCTTACGACATTTACAGCCACGCCTGAACAGGAAAAGCTGTGTAATTTTCTGTCCACATTTATGTGGCAGAGAAATGCATTGAAAAAAAAATGTTGAGGTTGATTTGATTTCAAGTGCTTGATAAATAATATATACTCGTAATTTCGGATCAGTTAGAAACTATCCAACTATCCATATCCCAAACCATTTAATCTTTTAGGATAGAAAAGGATAAAATTTGAAATCATTATTATTTATTACTGCTTATTAAACCATATTTTATCTATAGTTCGATACGAGTAGTAAACTGCGAATCTATTAATTTGTATGATGACTGAATGGTGAAATTAGCAACTAAAGTCTTTCACTAAAATATTCTGTACTGCTCTAAGGTAGAATAATATCCATAAAAAACGCGGAGTCTTTTTAATGCATGCATACTACGCTTATAAAGAAAATCATTTAAAATTTTTTAAGAAAAATATAATCAAATGAAAAATAAAATAAATATCACCTCATTTTGAATAGTGTATTAAGAACTGTACAATAGCGAATGGGATAATAAAATTACAAAAAAAAATCTATCACTACTTGTGATTTAAAACAAAGCCGAATACAGAATTTATCATAAAAGAAGAAAAAAAAATGGACACAATTATTTGCAACATTCTTGTAAAACTAATATAAAAGACTAAAAATTACAAAATAAATATTAGAAAATGATGTATGAATATAGAATTGAAAATTTTGTTTACAGAACCAATGAGGAATGAATTTCTTATCATTCAAAATATTTATATATAGGTATCTCATATATTACATACATACATACAAATCATTATTTATATTTTTAACCAATTCTTGATTATGTCAAAAAGTAAGAGCAAAAGTTCAAGATCCCCTTTTTGCATACTATATATATAATATTATATATATATATATATATATATATACATATTTATATTATATGTATATATATATACGATATTCAAAGAGTTGATGAGAAAAAATAAATTTTCCATAATTTTTTTTTTACTTTCTTTCTTTCTTTAGTTGCCACTTTAATTTGTTCTACTTTCTCATCAACATAATTTCGTATGATACTTCCGGTGATATTGCAAATGATAGCAATCAAAAAAAAAAAAAATTCTAAAAGAACTTATATATATGAATGAAAATTTATGAACTTCAAGATATATATATATATATATATATGTACCACTTTATTTCAATGTCAAATGAATAGTGAATTGAAAAATGTTTATGATGTTGATGTTAATGATGATGAATGAAAGATAAAAGAGATCTGGGCATCCATAATTGACACGTGAATAATGAATAAATTATGGTTTTTAAGGTAACTATGTATACATATGTGTGTATATATAATCTAAGAAAGTAAAATAATTGGATTGTATATATGTACATAACATATACTCGTTTATGTAAAAAAAATCAAGATTCTCTATAACATTTTTAAACTTCAGTAAATATTCTTCAAAGATCGTCTTTTTGTTCGTCAATAGAAATAGAAAATGTTTATTAAATTTTAATAAATTCATAAATGCATCATCTGCCCAAGAAAGAAGTTTCTCTATTTCAAAATAACCATCAATTTAATGCATTTTAAATGTTTAATTTTCTTTTTAGATTGATTAATTCCGACATTATCAAATCCTTGAATATTTAAGTCAAGCATATTATGGTTTCGCTGTCATTAAAAAGAAATTTCATGTATTTAATCAGTTCAAAGAAAAATTTCAGAGTTTCACTTTGGTTGATCCGACACATCTTCCGCTGCATGAGGCGATCCTTTCTTTGATTAACTTGCATTTCGTTTAGTCACGTTGACTGACATCACATCTATTCAGGATTCAGGAAGTAATTCATGGTGATACACTTTTATTCACGAACAAATCAGGAATAAAGAATATTCAAATAATTTGAGAAAGGTCGATAGGTTCAAAATATCACACAATTTTATACAGACTACTCCAAATTTTAGCCTATCTCGCGTATATTAAGAGAAATCAACACAGGTTTTGAGCTCTTTGATACCAACGTTAACAAACTAATACTAAGAATCAGACATCATGCCACTATGATAAACCCATTAATCATGATTTAATCATCTAGTACGATTTACATCCGTAGTCTGCAATATAACTCGCATGCCTTACTTAGCAAAATACAGATTCCCTTTTCTCTATCAGATTTTTAGTTTCTAACTATCATATTTAACTTCACGAACAGTAATTAAGTAGCTTAATAAGCAGTTTATAGTCTTTATTTAATAACAAACTGCAGCAAAGTAAATGATGGCTAAATCAGTTAATGATAGTTCTCAAAATGATGAATTAATGCTCAATTCACCGTTTCAGATATTTTAGCCGCACTCTTGTGCGAGCATGTTTTTTATATGAAAATTTGAATTCTACCATTTTTCAAATTAAGTTCGGAAGTTTGTTTTCTTTTCGGAAAAAAAAATTGATTTAATTTTAACTTTTTCCTCTCATCAAATAAACAAAAATTTAAAATAATTTAAATGTTATTTTCAAATTTTACATGTTTAGATTTTTTTCTTCTGCAGAAAAATTGTTCTGAAGCGGTGAACCGTTGTTGAGAGAATTTTCTTTTTTTTTCAAATAGTTCAGAAGAAATATGCCGAAGTGATGAACTAAACATAACTGATGCTTATTTACTAAAATAATATGCCTGAGCTAATAATTAAAATAGAGTAGATATCATTTTTTACTTTTAATTTAAATTAAGATATGAATCCTATGTGTTTTAAAAAATATATATATAAGAAAAACTTTACATAACGAGGAAGAGTGCAGTAGAGTAGACTGTGTCAACTCTGGGATACCCGTATGAACGTAATATATCCTGTTTCTATAAAACTTGATCATCTTTTAAAAACATTCAGAGTTTTAGTACCGAACTACAGAGATATATTTATGTAAATTGTGGAGTTGTATGATAGCTACCCGAATCTATTGCGCCTAGCTTCATTAAGTTCCAAGAAATGCAAAAAGCCTGAACCGGCTGCTTTAGACCATTCAAATTTTACAAAAATTTTTGGCATGCAACTCGACACTTTTTCACTAAATTTCAGATACCTAGCTTCAATAGACACTGAGTTATTTTCATTTAAAAAGAGAAGTTGTATGGCAACTATCCGAACCTGTCATATCATCACACTAAAATTTTACAGAAGTTGTTGCATTAAAACTCGATCATCATTTGCAAAATTTCAGATACCTAGATTGAATAGACACTGGGTTATTTCCATTTAAAGAAAGAAGTTGTATGGCAGCTACTCGAACCCGGCGGCCGAAAATGCTGGAGTTAAATAGCAAAACTAACAATTTTGCAAGAGTGACGTAAAAAAAATTTCAGCCTCCTAGCTCCTTTATTTTTTGAGTTATCGTGCGGACGGACACTGAGTTCTTTTCATTTAAAAAGAGATTTTGTATGGCAGCTACCCGAACCCGTCGCACCAGCACAACCAAATTTTGTAGAAGTTGTTGCCATAAAACTTGATCATCATTTGCAAAATTTCAGATACCTAGATTGAACAGACACTGGGTTATTTCTATTTAAAGAAAGAAGTTGTATGGCAGCTACTCGAACCCGGCGGCCGAAAATGCTGGAGTTAAATAGCAAAACTAACAATTTTGCAAGAGTGACGTAAAAAAAATTTCAGCCTCCTAGCTCCTTTATTTTTTGAGTTATCGTGCGGACGGACACTGAGTTCTTTCATTTAAAAAGAGATTTTGTATGGCAGCTACCCGAACCCGTCACACCACCACAACCAAATTTTGCAGAAGTTGTTGCCATAAAACTTGATCATCATTCGCAAAATTTCAGATACCTAGATTGAACAGACACTGGGTTATTTCTATTTAAAGAAAGAAGTTGTATGGCAGCTACCCGAACCCGGGGACAGAAAATGCTGGAGTTAAATAGCAAAACTAACAATTTTACAAAAGTGACGTAAAAAAATTTTCAGCCTCCTAGCTCCTCTATTTTTTGAGTTATCGTGCGGACGGACACTGAGTTCTTTTCATTTAAAAAGAGATTTTGTATGGCAGCTACCCGAACCCGTCGCACCAGCACAACCAAATTTTGTAGAAGTTGTTGCCATAAAACTTGATCATCATTTGCAAAATTTCAGACGCCTAGCTTCATTAGGTTCCAAGAGGTGCAAGAAGTCTGAACCGGCTGCTCTAGACCAAACAAATTTTACAAAAGTTGTTGGCATATAACTCGACACTTCTTTACTAAATTTCAGATTCCTAGCTTCAATAAACACTGAGTTATTCTCATTTAACCGGATAAGTTGTATGGCAGCTACCCGAACCCGCCGCACCACCACAACCAAATTTTACAAAAGTTGTTGCCATAAAACTTGATCATCATTTGCAAAATTTCAGACGCCTAGCTTCATTAGGTTCCAAGAGGTGCAAGAAGTCTGAACCGGCTGCTCTAGACCAACCAAATTTTACAAAAGTTGTTGGCATGTAACTCGACACCTCTTTACTAAATTTCAGATTCCTAGCTTCAATAAACACTAAGTTATTCTCATTTAAACGGAGAAGTTGTATGGCAGCTACCCGAACCCGCTGCACCAGCACAACCAAATTTTACAGAAGTTGTTGCCATAAAACTTGATCATCATTTGCAAAATTTCAGAAACCTAGCTTGAATAGATACTGAGTTATTTCTATATAAAGATAGAAGTTGTATGGCAGCTACTCGAACCCGCCGACCGAAAATGTTGGATTTAAATAGCAAAACTAACAATTTTGCAAAAGTGACGTAAAAAAAATTTCAGCCCCCTAGCTCCTTTATTTTTTGAGTTATCGTGCGGACGGACGGACGGACGGACGTACATGGCTTAATCGACTCAGAATTCGATTCTGAGCCGATCCATACCTTTGACACTATATCTAGCTCGACTCCTTTAAGGTGTCACAAACGTAATGGCAAATTTATTATACCCTTGAACATAGTTCATACGGGTATAAAAAGTAAGTAAGGACATTGAAAGTAAGGAATTCTGAACAGCAATAAATTAAAACTCCATTAGGCAACTGATAGGTTTTTAATGATTTAAATCGGATTGCGTAATTTACGAAATAACGTAAACTTCAATGTTTAATAAAAAGACATAATATTTCTAGTAAAAGGTAACTAATGGCCAAAAATGTACCGCAATCATACGCAAATACTACTCCTGCCACCAATTAATTTGCTTTTTTTTTTTCAGTTTTTTATTAAATAACTCGAATTTATCACAAGTCAACTTTTAACATAAATAAATCAATTTCAATTCAGATAATAAAAAATTTAAAAATATCAGTTAAAAAATAAGCAAATGTAACAATTTAAAAGGATATTAACCAATTTATTGCATTAACTGTAACCAAAAGATACTTTTTTAAATTAAATATTGACCACAAATGTTTTATAGATACAAAAACTTAAATAAGGGATTTGGTTTTTTTTTTTTTGCGCGGGAATATGCCTTTTTATACATTTTACTTTTTTATACAGTTTACCTGTGCAGCATTTTTTTTTTTTAATTGAATTGTTAATTAGATTTAAAATAAAAAAAAATTGTGTTATCCAATAAAATGACATTTTAAAATAATTAAATTATCCATTTATACTGCTTTTTTTTATAGTACAAAAAGTAAAAAATTAAATTACCATATTAAATTATTTTTTTTATTTATTCAAAGTCAGTTTAAACTACAAAATGTTACGAAAAAAATAACATTTAAGTTGTAATAAAAAAGTTTTATTTAACTATAAATTGCTATTGTAATTAAACGTGTTCGTGTTGGTGAAATTTAAGAGAAGCAAATTTTAATTTTCAAAAAAATTATTATAAAGCTTAGACGATCATTTGTCTCATATGACAAACAGCACGTTGCAGATTCTGATTCCGGGATATTCAATTCAATTTTAATTTTTGAAATTGCTACTACATATATATACGCTAAGTCAGTAATCACTAAACTCTAGGTTGAAACCTCAATTTCAAACTTAAGGACAACATGCCAAAAAAAATTTGGTATTAAGTTTCTTTAGATTTATGACGGAAAAGGTTTTTAAAGCTTCTTAAATCTACATCTGAAAATTTACTTAAATCATGAAAAAATAAACTACCAAGTTTTTTTTGTATTTTTTCTTGACGGACTAGGACAGATGAAGAAATAGTATTCCACTCTCTTTATAGCACCAATTTCTTAACAAAATCCAATATAGCCCATAAATATTAGACTATATATACCAAGAATAACAGACTATATTATTGCCCACAAATAGGAGCATGTCATTCGGATGTAGTGTCATTTGACTGTAATTTTGCAAATTGACTGTATCATCATTTAACTCTGTTTCATTGTCTGATATCATTTGACTGTATTTCATTTGACTCTATGTAAAACGTAAAATTTAAAATTGGTTACAAAATCAAAGTTTCAATAATTTGTCGAGCAGGAGTTTGTAAGTAGCAGCCCCCACTCTTTTAAATGTTTTATTGTTGAAATATGTGTGTAAAACTTATAACTAGGGATTGAGACTATTTTAGGGTTGGTTACAAATGAAGTGCAGTCAAATGAAATAGAGACAAATGAAAATATAGACAAGTGACATACAGTCAAATTTCATTCACTCTTTAATAGTAAACCCCCCAGGAATATTTGCATTGATGTAATATTAATCTTAAAAATAAATGTTGGGACTTATCATTGCCCAGTTAAGGTGTCCCGTTGTAAATTGTAAAATATTATTAATTAATGAATAGCCAATTACGCGAAAGTTAAATTTTATTAGTTTACTTTGCTTAAACCAAACCTACCCGATTTTTAAATCATTGGATAATAACTAAATATTTTTTTGTTTTCATTTTTAAAAAATTTACAAAGGTGCAAAAGGTGTCAAAAAAAAAAATGAACAATTTTATAAATTATATATAAAATCCTCAACAATAAAAAATTTTTTTTTTAATTAAATAATTTCCTAAAATATTTTTTAATATTTATTTTGTACAAAAGACTTTACGAACAATATTATATTTAAAAACAAAAAAAAACTATGTTTCTCCCGAGACATTGCTTCATTACTGTCACATTAACTTAAACAATATAAAAGAAAAAAATTCTTAATTCTTATCTTAAGATTTCGTCTTGAAAAAATCTTTAGAGAATTTTTTAAGGAACTTAATAAATTTAGGGTTCCTTAGATTAATAATTTTTTGTTTAGCTCTTTAAGTACTATTTTTGTTTTGTTTTGCTTTGTTTGTTTTTTTTCAACGCAAAAATGAAGATATTTAAAAAATCCTTTATTTTGTCTTTTTTTCTCCTTTGTAAAAATATGTTCCTTTTAAGAACATTTTTCAAAAAAACAATTAAAAAAATTGGCTATTTACTTTTTCAGCCTGTACGACCGTCCTTTTACTGTTTACAAAATTTCTAAAACTAGGCATTCAATTTTAACCTGCATGTATAAGTTTTATAAAAAATTAATGATAGGGAACAACTTATTAATGTAACCTCTCTCATTATAATCTAAAAACAACTTTTTTAAAACTTTTTTCAATCTAAAAACGGCGATAAAACATTTTTCTAGCTTTATCTAGTATTTAAGTTGACCGTTATGTGAAAACAAGATAATGTAATATTTTGCTTCCGTCATAATTCCGGCACACTTTCATTTAGAATCTTGAAATTTTTAGAGAAGAAAAACTTTTTAATTAGCATAAATTACTTAGGAAATTTTTTGTACCATCCTCTGTTTAAAAGCTATTACGGACCAAATATTTAATATTTACAATTTTTAGACACCTGCAACTGAGCCGTCTATACAATTTTTTTTAAAATAAAATGTTGTAAAATTAAAGCTTCAACATTATATTTGTCTGTCACAATGTTTTCTTATAGGTATATAAAATTCGAACAAAAGTTACAGATTTTGGTGCAAGTCACAATATTTTGAAACTGTTTTTATTATCTTTTGGAAAATATGAGCCTTTAAAAATCTTTTATTTTACATTCTTCCTTGTTTAAAATTCTTTAATATTTTAAAAGTATAACTTTGTTAATTGAATGTTGTTTGTACATCTTAATAAGTACTCTTTATACATCCTGGTAAGAAGTACCTTCATCTTTATTTCTGCAAGAATTAATATTTTATCCAAAAACATTTCAGTTTTACACATAAATAATTAGAATTTAATTAGGGTAAGTATAATTTTAAAAATATCTAATAAGAATCTAGCGACTATAGACAAAATGAGAATACTATTTTAATCCTTCTATCTTTTATCATATTTATGACTGCTTTGTGTCTTGCGTTACCAAATCTCAATCTAGTTTTCAATTTGAAAAATCATTACGTTG
The DNA here is from genome assembly GCA_947095535.1 of Poecilobothrus nobilitatus. NCBI lineage: Eukaryota > Metazoa > Arthropoda > Insecta > Diptera > Dolichopodidae > Poecilobothrus > Poecilobothrus nobilitatus. Next base: position 172,984,967 of record OX352774.1, read on the forward strand.
AAAAAAGGAATAAACTATCCTATAATTAGCAAGATATATTAAAATTAATTCATTATTCTTTTAATATATACATATATATATGCATATATATCTTATGCGTATGAATGTTTTCCATTATTTTGATGATCTTTAATAACAATTTAAGTTGTCGAAAAGTTTGAAAAATAAGATTTTTCATTTTATACAATGAAATTTTCTTTTTTATGTTTTTTTATTGGCATTTTTTTCTCAAAAATTTTCTTGTTCACTTACTCTTATGTGAAAAAAAATATATATTATTTTTGTTTTTATTTTTTTTAATGAATAAGAGTTTCAGCATAATGGTTCTGTACTTCATATTGATAAAACGATTTAGATAATAAGGATACCTTTTTTTCTTTTCTTTTTTATTGTATACCTTTTTTTTTCCTATAATACTTATCTGTAGGGGTTATGGGTTATTAATACCCATTCTTTAATGATCACCGTATACCAAACAACCGCCCATCAAATACCCTAGCCTTTTTCAAGTTTTTCCATTGTTCGAGTGCTTCTTTGTGTATTTTTTTTTTAACAGTAACGAACTCATAGATAAGGATATTAAAAAAAAAATAAATGAAAAATGTACAGTTTATATACTTATGTACATAACAGCAGTTGCTGTTATGTAGTTGTATTGTTGTTGATTTTTTCTATAATTCTCTTAAATATTATTTTTTTATTTTCACATAAATATACGATACTCTTATACAAGTAAAATCATTGCACATATAAGATTAAGGATTAAGGATATCCGATTAACATGAACTCCAAATAATAACAATAGACATTTCAGAAAAAAAAAAAACAAAAAAACAAAAAACGATAAAAGAATTTTCATTATAATCAAGATAGATGAATGATGTTAAAATTGACTATATTTAAAGAAATACCGACACAGAAAGAAGAGAGAGAAGGAGAAAAGAGAAGTAAAAGAATGAGGATTCATTAAATAAAAAGGACATATTAGTTCAAAACAAAAAGGAAAGAAAAAACCAAAACAGAAGTTAAAAAAAGCTAAAAAGACAAAAATATAAAAATGAGAAGTTATGTAAGGACTTCAATTAAAAGAGTATTTTCGAATCGATAATTTGTAAAAAGGACATTTCCTAAGATTTTTTTGTTTTCATTACAAACTTGTATTCATATTTCTTCATGCTGCATTCACTGCTTCAGAAAATTGTTCTGAACGCATACGCGTGCATGTTTTTTATAGGGAAATTTAAACTCTTTCAATTTTTAAAAAAGTTCAGAATTTTTTTTTTTCTTTCGAAAAAAGTTTACTTAACTTTAACATTTTTAATTCAGAACTTCAGAACTATTTTTTTTTTTTTGTTGCTCTTATTTTCACTTTTTTTGACATTTCCCACATTTTAAAAAAAATTTTATTAGAAAATAGAAAGAGCGCAGTAATATTTTTTTCTGTCAAAAATTTTTTTTTTTTTTTGATAGGAAAATGTTCTAAAGCAAAAAATCGTTAAAGTTAGAATTCTGTTTTAAAAAAATTGTTCGGTACTAAATGTGTTGAGCCAGTGCAGAAGAAGTATCCTTTCTTCAATTTTTTCATTATTCTAAATTTAAAAAATCGCTTAATAAAATAAGATGATTAGTATAGTCTAAGATGAAAACATGAATGAAATGGTGTATGGAATGAAATGTAAAACAAAGTTTCAGCCAATATGCTTTAAAAGAAGTTCAAGATTGATTGATACATATTTAAATGGTGTTCTTCAAATTCTCTTAATATTTATTTAAATGGTTTTTGGTCTATATATAAAATAAGGATCTTAAATATGAACCCAAATTCATAAAAATCAAATAAATAATTATCTAATACCTGTCTATTTATTAAAAAAAATTGTATTGGACCTATAACGTACTTAAATTTTATTCTTTTTAAATTGACATATCATCTAAAAGTTTTGTTCAAGATCTTCCTTAAACTAGAACAATTTTATAAGACTTTAAATATTTTTCGACAAAAATAAAAAATAAGTTAAAAGTGATTATTTAACAAACAGTTAAATCGTCAGATAAATTTTTATTTTCTATGCCAGAGTAAATTAAAAAAAAATGAAGAACAACAAAATATATGGGTGTAAATTATGAAAGGTCTGTTTAAGTTTTCTTTTTGGGATTTGTTTTTTTTTTATTTATTTTTTGTTAAATCTCAGCCAAAAAACAAACAAACAAAAGAATGAGTTGCATTTTAGATTTCTTTTTTTTTTTTTTTTTGTGTTTATAAATTTTCTTAAATATCAATCTTTAAAATGTTATAGTAGTCCTTTTCTGTTCATTACTCTATTTATTTAATTTTTATTTATTTTTAAAAATTTTCAAATTAATTATAAATAGACCTTTAAACTAAAAATAAAAAATATATATATATATATTTGTTGTTTTTCTTTATTTTTTTGGACATTTGTAATAAAAAACATTATCCTGTTATCTAATAACAAGAAAAAAATGAAAAAACAAAAAAAAGGAAAATAATTTTCATGCTTTTGAAATATTTTTCAATTTAATTTAAGTTATTTTGTTTTTTCTTCGTAGGTATATTGAAGGATATCTCAAACCTAAAATTTTTTCTCTATATAAATATATATATATACTACATAAGTAATTTTTATCATCATTATTTTAAACACCAGCAGGACTCAATTATTATTTATAAAAAAGGCTGGACACTTTTCGTCTGTTTTTGATTACCTAAAAAAACATGTCTCTTTTTAAAATTAAAATTGAAAAAAGAAACAAACAAAAATGATGTCCTTTTTTTTTTTTTGATATAATATTTTGTTTTTTTTTTTAAAAGGATAAAATAAATATTAATTATAAAACAAGTGATGAAAAATTAATTATTTATCTGAAGATAATGATTATAAGATAAATCTTAATATTATAAAAAAAAGTTGATATATATATATTTTATATATAATGAAAATAAAATATAAGAAATTATCCTTTATTTTCAAAAAAAAAAAAAAACAAAACGAATTTATTAATTATTAATTAAACAAAAATTGGTATATTAGGGTATATACAACTTTTTTGTGTTTATTTTTTTTTTTTTGTTTTTTTTTGCTGCTCCGGCTACTGGTCATCATTCATCATAAAGTAAATGTCGGTCAAAATAACAAATTAAATAGTTGCTAAATTTATTTAAATAATGAAAATTTACCTTTTAAAAACTAAAACTCTTTAATTTTTCTATTTTTAATAAAAGGTGTGTGTCTTTGATAAAAAAATTTCCGAAATTTATTTGTAGATATATTATTTTATTATTATTAATTATTAAATAGATATATCTACAAAAATATCATCATTGCCAGAATAATTTATATGAAAAATGTGTAGTTTATTTATTATAAAAATAAGATTCTTTTTTTTATACGTTGGAAAAGTCTTACCAAGATCCCGTATATTTTAGTAGAACACATATTATACTATACTATACGTTCACATATTATACTATACCTAAGTATCTATTCATTTAACAAATCATTTTTTTCTTTTTTTACATACTATCCAAACACTAAAGACGGATTCCTCTTAAATTATTGTAGGTTCGGATAAAGGGGAAACGTTTTGGAGGGAAATGGAAATAGGATGTAAAGGGAGAATTGGAAGATAAATTAAAGACTAATCTGAACAGGTTCTTTTTGGAAAGATGTAAATTGTAAAATAGCGTATTTCCATCAGAGGGGAACATATTGGATGGAAGCATGTTCCACATTTTAGCAGTTCTCACAATAAATGTATTTTGATAACGAGTTTTAAACCGTCTAAGGATTTCCACAGTATATAAATGAGCATTCAATTTAGAATATTAATCTATTTATTTATTTAAAAATGATAAAACCATAAGATAGAATTGATTTCATTTTATAAATAAAAAATTTTATATAAAAATTTTTTTTCTATATTTTTCTTAAAACACCAAAAAATGATTTTAATTATGTAAATAACATTTAGTTCTCTATTCTTGTTATTATTGTGCATATATATTATAATTTTTTTAGATAACCTAATAAATCCAACATACATACATTATGTATATTATATATATATACTTAATATGTAAAATTCCAATTACTCCAGATTAATATTTTATTAGTCCTCCTTTTCATACCTAGAAAGAATTGTAAAGATAGTATACAATTAACATGCATTAAAAATAATAACAAACATCATTGATCTATAATCTATATTCATCTATTCTTTTTAAATAATTTATTTAAGGCTCTCTCTACGATTCTGTGTATCTTTCATAGTTCTTTTGTGAATTTATAATAAAAAAAAAAAAAATTTTACATCCACGAAATTCATTTGGGATTTTTTTTTTTTTCGCAATTAAATCTGTGTTTTATTTTTTTACTTCTGAATCTCTTGATATATCAATAATAATTAACCTCAATTCGAACAAATTTTACAATATTGATTATATATACTTAAAACATACATATATTATGTACACCAAGAAATTGTTAGATATATCATTATACAATAGTTATAGTCTTGCGTAATTAAATTTCAAAAAATTGATTGCAATTTGATTGACTTCTTCAAATCTAACATCAATGTTTTACTCTTGTGTATACTCTTATATGTATATAATTAGATAAAAGAAACGTAACTATAGTAGCTTAGTTTGATTAATCTTTAAGTCATTGAAAATTAAATTAAATTTTTGTTTTGTTTTTTGTTTGTTAGATACGAATTTGAATTAATCCACATTTCTATATAAAAAAAAAAAATATGATGATGATCAAATTGTAAATGTGGAAATAATATGGTAAAATTTCAAAAAACCTTAATTAATTTTGGTTTTCCTTTTATCAAAGCTCTTGCATAATTTTCATTTCTACTATTCTTATAATAATGAAATAGTTAAATTGATATGCAATGGAAAGTATTATTGGATTGGTAATTATTTTTTAGGGAAAAACAAAAGATGAACACACTTTCATTTTACAGATTGCATATTTTCAGGTAATTAATTAAAATTAAATAAGAATGTATTTTGTTTTTGTTTAATTTTAATTTAATTTGTAATATTTGGTTCAAATAAGAAAGGAAAAGAAAATTTTTTGAATAGTTATAATTATTAAGGATAACTAAAAAAGTTCTTTCTTTTACGAATAGATTCTTTTGAGCTTGTTGGATGTGCTCTAAATGGGATGTGCAGGTTTGACCAGTAATATAATGTGGGGTTGAGAAATTGAACTAATGTGGGAATTTCAACTTCAACAGTTCAGCTGTTATATCACCAATAAGTGCAGTTTTTTTCAAATATTTAATTGCGTCTTTTAATTTTGCTGATATCAGGTAGTTTTATAGAGATTCTTAAGTTTCTCTTTCCTTTCTGTTACAGAGGTATGAAAAGTCTGTTACGGTATAAAGTCGTACTAGTACACTCCAATCGGTATACCCTCAGCAACTTCATCTGACACACATATATATCAACACATACATTAGCATTCAAGTGGAAACTACCAATCCAAGTGAGGTAGGGGGCAAATAGAAGTTTATAGTATTTTTAAGCGTATTCTATAATTCAGTTCATGATGTATTTATGCACTTTCTTATAATAATTTTCTAAAACTTTTATTAAGTCTATATATTGTCTGCAAAAGCTTGTCTGTTTAATTTCTACTTTTACATTAATTTTCCAAACTTTTCGTTGCTTCGCCTTTCATATTTTTTTTTACATTTTACTGCAATCACTTTTTATTTAAGCAAAACAAAAATTTGAAATGGGGCCTCGGTAGCCTAGTAGGTAAGAGCTTATGAAATACGTTGTAAACACCGAGGAAGTGTGAGTTAGAATTCCCACACACTCCGTAAGTATAATTCCTCCTTACGACATTTACAGCCACGTCTGAAATGAAAAGGCTGTGTAATTTCCTTATCACATTTATGTGGCAGGGGAATATACTAAAAAAAAAAAATTGTAATTCAAAATATTAAAACTTATGTCCTTGATTGACTACATCAATCCTCTATAGTTTACATAATCTTATTTAGTTATTTAAAATTACCTTTCAACCTTTAAAAAAAAAATTAATTATCCTAAAAATTCAATTTACAATTTGATATTCGCTATTATTTTTAAAATAAATACTTGCCAAAATATTTTTTACGTTTTTTTTTTTCAAAATTTCTTTTTTTACTTTTTAAAAATGTAGTAATTTATCTTATTTCAGTTTTTTAGTAAACAATGAAGGGAGACACAAATATTGAAATAAAAAATTTATAAAATTACATTTTTGTAGCCTTGAAATACAATTTTCTTAATAATTCTGTCGCCATTTTCTAAAAAAAGGACAAAATGAAATATACAAAAAAGCCTAAATTTATGATATTTATAATAAAAAGCAAGAAAAAAAAAAAAACAATGAAGTAAAAAATTAAGAAAATGCATTTAATTTTATTGATTACGAATTGAAAAAAAGAAAATATCGAAGAAAGAACAACTTTACTAAAATTTTTTTGTTATTTCATTTAAAAGGTTCAAACAAAAAGTTTATAAAATTTTTAAACAAATCATGAAATTGAAAAATATAAAAAACTGTTTTTAAAAATGGCCATTTATTTTTTTCTACGAAAATAACTTAAAAAGAAAAAAAACAAATTCTCAGAATTAAAAATGTCACAAAAATATGCTTAAAAACATCATCAATGCGGACTTTAAGTGACTTCCATTTAAAAAAGTTTTTTATTTTTTGTCATTCTATTCCATATTTGTTTTACTTTTTTTTTTTTTCTGAAAAGCCTCTTGAAAACATCTGAAGGTCTTACATTTAACAAAAAAAAAAATTATATAGGTTTTTTAAAGGTACATACAATGGGTATGCAATGAAATCCGGACATTTTGAATTTCTATTTTAAACTTTTCTCCTAAAGATAGGATTTATGACTCCTCGATCGACTCCTTTTTTTAATTCAATTCCTTAGCTTAGGTAATTAAATTTAGAAACTAAAATTTTAATTTCTAAGAAATGAATAGTAAGATGTTTCTACACGTTATATATGGTTGAGATTACCCAAAAAGAAAATTTTAATGTACCAGAGCTATAAAGCGCTCTGAGGAATCTAAAAGACAATAAAAACTTGCGATAATTTGAAAAAAACTTTCTCATATTTCATAGTGAGTGGAGCTAATTTAGAGCATCTACCAAACTACAAATCAGATATCGTCAGAATGAGATATAATTTCTACATCAAATGTTAGAAGAAGTTTATTAGAAGCAAAATTTTAAAAACTTCACTCGGTATTCAAAAATTGCTCAACATCAGTGAGGTTAGAAACACTTAAATTAGCTTAATAAATGCTTATGGAATGTTAAGTTCAAAAGGTCTTTTCTGATCAAATTTAAGTTGAATGGCCTACAACTTGTTGAATTAGTTTATCTAAATCGAACAATATAATCGAAACTAACTGTATATGGCTTCCTCAAGTTTTTGTATAGTTATATACTTTTATAAGGGAACAAAACATAACATTCATATTTAACAGCTGTCCGAATATAATTGCAAAGAACTGTACATATATATGAAAATTTAAACAAACTTTATATGTACGGTACATAGATTTTTATATAAAAGTATATATACATACATATATTAAATTTTTAAAAGTACCCCAGGAAAATAGAGAAGAAAAAACTATAATGACAAAACCTAAAAACATAATCAACCTATTTTAAAACTACCGTTATTTACCATCGCTTAGAGTACCATCTGACGTTTATATAACAAACATACCAAAAGAACTTTTGTTTTCATTTTTCAGAACAGTAGAATCACGATAGTTGTATATTGAAATACGTTTTTTTTAAATCTTGATTCAAAATCAATTATAAAATAATAAAGAGAGAACGAATTTACAAAATAACTCAAATAGAAAAACAAAAGTGAATGCTTGGGTAAGGAAAATAAATTAAGAGAATGAATTATTTTTGCAAAAACCGCAGTTATGTTTACATTATTTACATATATAAAGTTTTACAGAAAGACACGAGAATTTTATAAAACTGTTATTTAATTTACTAATTTAAAACAGGCCCCACACTTATCTATGAATTTTACTGTACTGTGTTTTACATATACTTTATACATATATATACAGACATAGCATATATGTATATCTGAAAATGTGTAATAATTAAATGTAAGAATGTAAGTTAATGTACTTGTTGTTGTGTGTTTAAATGCTGCACTTGGCTAAATTTTTTTTCTCCCTCTGTACTTTTCTCTTTCACACTTATAGATTATTCTATTCAATTTAAATTTTTTTTTTTCATACACTTGTCTGCCTCCTGATGCTGTTTTTTTCAAAATTATTCATCAAGAAAAATATGCCATCATGTTCCTGATCATCTAAAAACAATTGTTCTGTTCCAACAATGACAATTTTTACAGCAATAACAAAAATAAAACTATAAAAAAAAACAAATATTATAAAATATAGATAAAACGGTTTTATTTCTTTTTTTTTGTTTCTATGTATATGATTGTGCCATGTGTCATTTTTTCCACTTCAATTATATACACACCGACAGACTGAAACTTTTATGATAATCAACAATAAATATACATTTATTTAAGAAAAGGCTCCAACAGGACAAAAAAAGATGAATTTCATTATAAAAATAATAAAATTAAGCATAAAATTAAAAAAAAAAAATGTTAGAAAAAAGATCCTAAAAGATAGAGAGAATAATACATAAGTATATATGTATACCCTTTAATTGTATGTGCATGTTTGAGTATTTAAATAAAAAAAAATATTTAACAAAGTGATAACTGCCTTGACCGACATTTTTTTTAGATCTAGTAAAAATTTAAATAATAGTGGCAATTTTGAATTTATGCTTTTCAGAAAAAAAAACATACATTTCTTTTATTTTTTACAAGTTTTCCACTCGATAAAAATTTTTACCGTTAAATTAAATAAAAATAAAAAGTTTTACAGTTTTTAATGGAAAACAGACCGACATTTTGCGAAATTTAATTAGAAATTCAACAGATCCATTAACTGAGGTGGTCTACAAAATAAAATGAAAACTAAAAAAAAAACAAGGGAGAATGTAAACCAACGGTTTTTAAAGGCGCACATTGCCAAAAGACAATATAAACTGTTTAAAATATTGTGGCTTGCATCAAAATTTGAAAATTTTCTTTGAATTTCATATAATAAGAAAAAATGTGAAAAATAAAGAGACACTTTCATCAATTTTATAAGAACTCTACATAACTCTACGTAAGGAAGCGTAAAATGTTTAAAATAAGCAAACGGAAGGTGAAATTTGGTTCGGAATTTTTTATTTAGATTTTTTTTATTATTAAACATGATGCAAATATTGCCAAAAGTAATATTATGAGTGAAAAAATTCAATGGAAATGTATTTAGGGAAGTAAAGGTTTTAAAATTAGAAAAAATTGTCATTTTTTAGCTGATGAGTTAAAAACTTTATATATTTTCTTCAGGTTTTATTTACGTATTCGTAGCAAATTTTATATTTTTTATAAATTATATAATATTTTTAGCATTTTTCTGTCCAAAAGTATACTTTTTATACCCGTACGATAAGTATCGGGTATAATAAAATTTCTCCTTCGTTCGTAACACCTCGAAATGTGCGACCTAGATATACCTTAAAAGGTATGGTATCGGATCAGAATCAAATTTTAAGTCGATTAAGCCATTGACACCAAATCGATTGAAATTGACACCAAATATTCTGGGAGCAATTTTCCCTGGGGTTCCCTATTTTTTTTGGTTGAGTTCCGAGTTCCATTCTGGAGCTACCCGAACTCCCGAACAACTAACTTTTAGATCTCCACAATTTTTTTGAAATAGAGCCATGAAGTTTTAACTGCTGATAGATATCATAAAAATATTAATTTTATGTTAATATTAATTTTTCTATAGCCCCACCCGTTAAGGAGCCACAGCCCCCCAAAGCTCCCAAAATCTCTATATTTAAATTGTTATAACACAAGTTCTATAAGGTATATCTTCAATCTGACAATTCTAAACAATAGGTGCTATTATGAGCTTTACAAACATGTATATAATAAATATATACTTGTCCTATACGGTGTCTTAATTTACCGTTATGCGAAACTGAATTATTGCAAAATCCTTTAACCTTTCTATCTTATAAACGGTTTAAGTTGGAAACTTGAAATTTTGACAGAAGTTAGATCTTTGAAAATAAGTATCAGTCATTTCAGAAATTTTTTTGTATAACCCGCCGCTTAGGAGCTGTAAGGGGTCAAAAACTGAAAATTTCCTATTTTTAAACACCTGTAAATTGAACACCTGTTAACATTTTTTGAAGTAATACATAAAAATTAAAGCTTCAATATTATATTATATATGTTAACTACTTTTTTTAATAATATAAGGTTACTTTTTAATTGACGAAAGTGCTACTTGATTTTTCCAAATTTTTTAACAAATTTCTTTAACGAATTTTTTTGCATTTTGTTTTACTCGATAGTTCGAAATTGTTGAGGATATAATGCATAGTACAAAAAAATGTAAATAAATAAACAACATAACGGTTGGTTGAAGAATTTTTATTTATATGATATTGATTGATACATACATACTTATATAATATCATGTTATGATATCACTGATATAAACATATAGTTTGAATATATGTACAACCCATAGTTCTAGAAATTATAAAATTCTCCCAAAATTTTTTAAAATACTAAAATATTAAAAAAATAATATTGTAAGCAGAGTTACAGGCTGTGAACATACTAACGGTTCGTACGGGTTCGTAACGGTACGGGTAAATTGTCAAAGAAATTATATAACCTAGTCTAGGAAGGATTAAAATTTCAAGTTAGCAAGTTTCATTTATCCAAAATTTTTTGAAGACAATTTATTAGAAAACAATTTTATATACATAGGAAGTTATATCCATAATATATTCTCAATTACTTGAATCCACTATATCTCCATTTTTATAGCATATACCCCTCTTATTTCAACACGTATATCTGTTATGGAGACCGATTTTTCAGTCTAACTCTTGAACAATTAACAAGCAAAAAAAAATGGTTTTTTTACGATTGTAATGCTTTCTATACACTGAGAAAATTGCAAAACTTCAAAATTATACTATAGATATAGTATTTATAATCTGATTTTAAAAGTCAACCGGGTATCTAGTAAAAATTGGTTGTAATATATTATGTAATCTTCATCAGTTTAGTTTTTAATTCAAAACTATTATAAAATGAAGGACATTAGCAAAGCATTCGTTTCTGTAAATACACAAGCAACCAACGATACATTAAATATTTTACTAGTGTATATCTCACATGGAAGTATATTTTACTAGTGTATATCTGCGGAAGTATACTTGACAAAAGTTTTTTATATTTTATTGATGAAGGCTGATGTAATGCTTTGGTCAGAACTGCGCCCTAAATTCGTAGTGCAGCTTTAAACGTGAAATTCATAGTACAGCAAACGTAGAAAGACCTATTCAAAAAAGTTAGTGTTAAGTTTCTTTAGATTCATGCCACGACATTATTGCTGTGGCAAACGAAGTTTTAAAATTTTCCTAAAATTAAAATTTTAAAAAAATTAAAATTTCCTAAAATTAAAATTAATTTCCTAAAATTAAAATTTTAAAAAAGCATCTACCGAAATAATTTCACTTTTTCTTGGCACCCTCGGACAGGAACAATAAAAATTTTGTTAATCTGTATTACAGAACGGTAAATTGCAAAATAAAAGTATTAAAAATCAAAATTTTACTTAATTATCACTTAATTAATTTTCAATGTCCTTCACCTATTTAATAAAATTATCATATTCTAATTTATAATATCCTTTCAAATAGAATTTATAATTTTTTGAATGAAATCTTAATCCTTTACTGTTTTGACAATTTATAAAAAATTTACAAATATAATGTACATAATATAGAAAACCCTCCTTTTCATTGTTTTTTGTTTTTATATTTTTTTATTGTGTATTTGCTATTCTATCTTCTGTTAACAAAAAAAAAATATATTTAAAAGATAAATAAACATTAAACAAATATTTTTTTTATTTCGGAAATAGCCATCAACATATTTAATCCCAAATTTAAATATCCCACGCCCAAAATAAAATGAATAAACTCTCATCAAGTTTCTATTAAATAAATAATAACGTATTTTATTATGCAAATAATTAGATTAAAACTAAAGGTAAATATAGTATTTATAATAATATTGGGTTTAATACATTTTCTACGTTTCATATTATATTAATTAAAAACCAGGTATATAGCTATAATATATAATCAACAATCCAACAATTAATCTAAATAGTACCTACTATGAATAAAATAATTTTCTATATAAATGAGATGTGCTTTGAATGTATAGGTAAGTATACACATTATGAAATCAGAGTATCAAAAAGATGTTAAATGGAAGAACTTGTAACAAGTTAGAGGAATGTTTTAAAATAATATTTTAGATATAATAAGGTGCCCAATAGCTAATAATCTTTTTTGAAGCCCTGGAGAGTTTAGCAAACACCATTTCCATCGTAAGCTCAAAAAAGGAAAATCTCAATACACATTTTCTCGTCGTAGAGAACGAACAACGCTGGGAAACGTGTATGAGGATCGAAAGCTCATACACGAAAAAGAAACCAAAGCAGCAACGCTGGAAGTAACTATCTCTTGTCCCGAGCACGATAAATCGTCTCCACAAGCTGGTGAACTGTCCAGATATAGCCAACAGCATGGGATTAGACAAGCAATATAAGATCATTATAACAACGAATAATACAAAAATAAAGATAATGTTACAACGTCCTGAATTAGGTAATGAAAGAAGAAGAAGAATAGTTTAACAATTACTGCAAACGTTTTTTTTCGTTTAAATCTCTTTTCTAGTAAATTGTGCGTAATAGTAAATAGAACGGAATATTATTACAAGTCATATGTGAGAAAACCTATAAATTACTACAAGTATGTTATTAATATTTTGACTTTTCAAGACTTTTCAAAAAAAGGATTGCCTAGAATATTTTCACCAAAATTATTTAAAAGAATACAAAAATGGGTTTGAAGGCTCACGAAATCATCTATATTCGTTGGGGTGGTTCAAACAGAAAATGAAATTTTCACTTAAAAAAAAGTATTTAATCGTTTTTAAGTTAATCGTGCTTTCAACCTTCATATTACATGGGGGAACTACTTGTGGCAATCGGTTACTTGTTTTAGATTTGAAAACCATCGAAGAAAATCTGCCTCGCCAAATTTTATTCATTCCGTTAAGAAATATAAGTATATAATATGTTACGATATGTTGAACCAACTCAAAATTTGTGGATTCTTTCCAATATCACTTTTCTGGTATCATTGCGCTCTAAAAACCTCGAAAAGGACTTTATCTCAGTATTGATTTTTTTACACTTTTGTCTCTACATAATTATGGCGTAAAATAATGTTTAAGATATTTATTTTCCTTCTCATACTGGTAATATTTATAGTCCTTTTTCTTATTTGACTATACCATTATTAGAACATATAATTAACATTCTTATTTAAATCTCTCCACAAAAAAAAAATTAATACACTTCAAAACTCATTCAAAAGGAAAATAAAACTTGTATATATACTCAAAATTAGTAGTACATGACACCCTTTAATAATTCATGGAAATACCAAAAAAAAACAAAAAACAAAATTAAATAAACAGAAGAACCCATCATAAATATTTAAAAAAGAAAAACATAAAACTAACTAAAATAAATTTTTATGTCAACAAAACTTTAATATATAAAACACGATATTCATATATCATTTAAAGAAAAAAAGTCATTATGTCACGTCACTTTCACTTTTTCTTTTTAGTATAAACAAATACATATGACCCAATGACTTGTCACAAAATTATACATTAACTTAAATTACGTGCCCAAATTTGACTAAAGCAAAAAAAAAACAAAAAATAATTTTAACTATTAATTTACTTTTGAGTTGACCTCTTGTATTCTCCCGGCACATTTTTTCTCAGACTCTTTAAAATTAGAATTGAGAAAAGCACAATATTAGTTAATTTTCATAGAATTATCTAAGGAATATTAATGTTATCATAAAAATATTTCAGACTTCAGACTTTTAATATTTTATCAAACAGAAAATTCTAATATGGTAATTTGCAATAATATGCTCTATTCATAGATCCTCTTCTTTTAATTTCATTGTATTCCATTAACCATTACTTTTCCATTAACTAAAAATTCAAAAAGTCTTTTACAGAGAACAGAATTTCTTATACTTTATTTATTTAACGGTATTTCCCCATTAGAAATGAAATAAGAGAAAATTTTATCTTTGAAGTAAACCACTGAGGCAACATAAAAGGCGACCTAAGATATCAAAATGTTGTGAATAGAGGAAAACGCTTAAAAAACTAGAAATTTTCAGATAAACCGCAAGAAAAAACCTTATAGACATTTTCAGACTAACAAATCGCTCTCGGAAGAGATTTTAAATATTACAGTGGACCGTAGTTCCGATTCAGAATATTAAATGAGCATTGCTTGTAATTAATTTAATTTTTTTTCCTTCTATTTTGAAAAAAAAAAAAAACAAAATAATCCGTTTTTGTGTTAATTCAAAGCTATACTCATACAAAATTTCTTTGTAATACCGAATAAAACACCAAACACCAGCAAATTTGAACGGTAATGACACACATAAAAATTAAAACAAAAGGAAAATTAAGAATACTACTACAGAATATATAAAATAAATATTTGTTACAAAAAACAAAATAGAATGAAAATATCATAAAAAAAAAGAAAACACCTTTAAAATCTCCCTTCAGGGAATATTTTAGTTATTTTAACATAGAATTACAGGTAAAAGATACCCATAGGAACTCTGAAGAACATAATAATAATTATAAATAATATAAAATAATTTTAAATAAAATAAAAAATTCATTAAACTTTTCTGTTTCTAAAAGTTCATATTTTCAACCTCATAAAATATACCAAAATTATTCTAGAACTCTAGAATTCGAACAAAAAAATCGGTTCTTCAATTTATTAAAAAAAGCAAAAAAAAAAAAAAGAAAAGAAAGTTAAAACAGAGATAATATAAAAAAAAAATTTTAATAATGAAGTAACGTTTAGAATACTAAATAAAATCTTAAATAAGTATTCAGGTAACGAAATCAATTTAGTTTTTCGGCCTTTTAACTTAAATATCTTTTAGATGCCTGTAAGATATTTTAAAAAACAGAAGAGGATAATTTAAAAATCAATTTGTCATTTTTGTGAGGGATTAAAAAAATTACGTTCATTTTTAAACATTATAAAAAAAAATTGTATAGAACTGAAATTTTAATAAAAGGAAAAAGGATCATTTAAGTAAAATTTTTCTTTTTTAAGATTTGACAGCCTATTTAAAGACAAGCACTCTAAAATTTCTTAAGTAATAAAACTTGAATTTTCTTATATGAAGTACATTAAACTGTTGATAAATGGCTACAAAAAATATTTTTTTTAGGTTTAGATATTATTTAATAGTAAGTCTAAACTGAATAGTAATTGTGGAAAGCGAAAATTTAACTTTGAATAAGAATTTAATCGAGTTTTTTATTGGAACATTATAAAATATGCTTCAAGTAAATAATCAGTGAGAGGCGAAAGATATTAACTGTACTTACTATAAAATGATTTATTACTTTTGATACGATTTTTAAATTAAATTAAAATCAAATTATAAATTATGACGTAGTCACTGTACAAAATGTATTAAATTGTTTAATATATTTCAAAGATATCTATGACAAATTAACCATCAAAACTATAGCAAAACCTAGAATAGATTATGACCTTAAGATAAATAAAAAACGAATTAATTTAATTAAATTTAAAAGAATTCAATATTCATTATCTGATTCAAAAATTTTTCATGAGTGATCCATAAATAAAGTTCAATGTTAATATAAAATCTCACTTTTTCAATTTTTTTTTTTGTATAAATTTATCATTTTATAATTTTTTTATTATGTAATAAATACATTAAAAAACAAAAACATTAATTTTCATTTCTTTTTTTAACATTTACAGAATTTTAATTAGCATTCAATGAAAAGAAAAAAAAAAAAATTAAATGAAATTAATTGTGTTCAAAAGTTATCAGTTATGAATAATTTGTTTAAATTAAAAATAAAAGTGTTAAGTCGTTCAATTCAATGTTCTTGTTATTGTGTGATATTTGGGGAAATAGACAATTATCTCTACTCCTAGGCCTGCAACCCATTTTACAGCCCAACCCCATGAAACGTTCGTTTATCACTGCGACTCGTACAGCCTAGCATAAAGCCTGTCTCTAAGCAATAGAACGATGGTACTCTTGCCAAGCGCCGTCATTTCAGAGGGATCTTCTCAGTAGCCCTTTTGCAAGGTTCTTTTTTCTTGGGCAGCATCGGACATTGGATTAATCTTCTCCATTACAGTGATAGGCATTAGATCAGATGACCTGTGCAGATTCCAGTATAAAGTAGAGTGATGTTTCATGTCGTTCTATACAATAAAAATGACTTGAAAATCTAAATTTGATACTAAAGAAAATGATACACCAGATGCATTATATTATATTGTTAAAACTGACTTTAGCCATGCTAAACTTTGATAAAATACTATTATGAACTCATCACATTTAAATTGAAATGGGTGCGTACTTTTTAAAATAAAAGAAAATAATTAAATATTTCTACTCTAATTTTAACCGAACCGAAAGCTTTTACGGTTGAAAGCTCAACCAGGTTTAACCGAATGAAAGCTTTTAGTGATAATACTTTACATTATTTTGATTTTTATTGATGAAGTCTGAATTAAAGCGTCACTAATCACTAGACTCTAGGTTCGTAGTACAGTACAAGATGTAGAAGAACCTATTTGATAAGAGTTGATGTTAAGTTTTCCTAAATTTTTGTCCGGATGATACTACTATGACAAAAGAAACATTGAAAGCTTGCCAGATCCAGTTCACCTAAGTAAATCTAATAATCAACCCTGAGAAGTTATATTTCAATTTTTCAAGATACTTTCATCTAAAATGGAACATACTTATTAATCTCTTCTTTTTATACCCTACACTTTAAGTATAGGGTATATTAACTTTGGTATGTTATTTGTAACCACCAAAACGGAGCGAGTTAGGTATAGACATGTATATATATTCTGAATCAGGATCAACGCCTGAGTCGATTTTGCGATGTCCGTCCGTCCGTACGCACGATAACTCAAAAAATAATGATGCTATCTTGATGAAATTTATACTGTAGGTTAACAATGACAAAGATAAGGCTGGGATTGTAAATGGGCGAAATCGGACCATGCGTTCGGGTACCTCCCATACAACTCCCAAAACTGAATACGCATAAATTCGAAATTAATAAAAATAGAAAAAAATTGTACGAGGGTGTGTTTTCCTGAATCCCTGATATTCCTAAAATTTGAGATGAATTAGAGTGGTTCTTCAGGTACCTCCCATACAAATCCCAAAACCGAACAAGCATATATTGGAAATTAATAAAGATAGAAACTTTAAGTTTGGTACTAGGGTGTTGTTTCCTGAATCCCTTATTTTTCCAAAATTTGAGATGAATTGGAGGAGCTGTTCGGGTACCTCCCATACAACTCCCAAAACCGAACAAGCATATCTTCGAAATTTATAAAGATAAAAACTTGAAATTTGATATAAGAGTATTCTACCCCGTTTTGATGATGTCTCTAAAATTTGCGAGATGAATTGGGATTGTGGTCCGGGTGCCTTCACACACTTCCCAAGACCTAACAAGCATATCTTCGAATTTAATAAAGATAGAAACCTGAAAATTTGTACAAAGGTTGTAAAAGCATTTATTTTTTTAAGCTTATATTAAATACTTAACTAAAATAACTTATGGATTTTTAATTTAATTTGAATTTTTTAGGTGTAGGGTATAAATAAGTCGGTTGCATCGACTTACTGTTACATTTACTTGTTTATTAATAACTTTGAAATATTATGTAATACTTGAAAAGAAAAAAAAACTTTCGGAAATTCAAAAAAGAATAAAATTTAATTTTATACAAGGATATTGCAATCAGTTTAATGAAACCTGTCAAAATTTAGAGAAAGTTTTTTCATATCCATTGTGAATGAAAAAAATCAGTTTTTTTTTTTTAATTTTATTTCTAGAAAGGTCTAATATGTATGACATATTTATTTTTGAAGTAACCCATTTGATTTAATCAAATATTAACAAATATATAGCTAAAATTCATTTCAAACTTAATATACTAATGATTGGATATTTAGTAATTTTTTTATTATCTATTACTTCTGTAATTATTTTATTTAATTTATTTTTTAATTTATTTTTTCTTTAATATTATATTGTTAACCAACTTATAATTAACCTAAATTTAAAAATAAAAATTCTGTTAAAGTCACGTACAATATTATGACCTAATAAATATATGAATTCCATATGACAATGATAATATAATAAATAATTTTATTACAACAGTATCAGTATTTATATTTTTTTTTTGTAACTGAGTATCTATTCATTATTTTATTTAATACAAGTCAATTTCTATTTTTCTTTTTGGTTTTTTTGTTTTTTTTTTTTTGAATTTTTGATTTCTTAACATTTTAACCTTTATTGTTTAATACTATTATACTTATTCACAATTCATTTTTTTTTTTTATATAACATTAACATTTATTATTTCTTAAAAAGTTGGTAGCTTGAATACTTAAAATTTAAAAAATAACCTGAAGTCATATTACTGGATTACTTTATATTTTTTGTCAGATTTTTCATTATTTTGTTGTTGTTGTTCTTGTTATTGCTATTATTGCAGTTATTCGTGTACCAACAGAAATACAAAACTAAAAATTTTTATTGTGAATATATTAAAATATTTATTGTGAATATACTTAACGTGATCTGAATAATATTTATTTAAAGCAGATATTTAACCTAATATTGAGTGCAATTTTTAGATTTAAGTGTCCCTCAAATTTTAATTAGAGGTATCTAGTAGACAAAGTTCAAAATAGCCCCTTACGCTTAATTAAAGACCCCATCATTTAGGTCAATTTTACTCCTTTTATCACACATTGGAATATAAGAGCATTATATCTCTTTTATAGATAATCTTGAAGGTAATTTTACTTGTTCTAATCAACTAAAATCAACAATTTTAATATAATATTAAAAAAGCTTCAAGTGTCTATTTTGATACCGTGGAAATTGTTAGATGGTGCAAAACTGGTGTTTCAAATTTATTTACTCTTAGAAATGCTAAAATGTGAATCGATTGTGTTCGCCTCTAACGATAATTCTCTATTTTACGATTTATAATTTTTCAAGAAGAACATGTCAAGATTCGTCTCTAATGTACCTTTTAACTCAAATTACCCTACTTCCCTGGTAATTTCTTCCTTCTTTTTCAAAATCTAAAATAATTCTGCATTAAGCAATCCAATCCTAAAATAAGTATATAGTTTAGGTACCGTAAGATTCTTTTCCATTGGTCTTAATTGAATGTTCGCCATTTTTTTTTTTTTATTTAGATAAATTATCAAAATTTATTTTCTAATATTATCTATATATTTGTTTAAACTCTTTAATCATGTGTTGATCTAATTTTGTTTATTATTTACTAGAACTCATTCTAGAATCAACTCATTCTAAAATCATTCTAGAATCAGAACTCATTTTAGACTATTATTTTTATTATTTTATTTTTTCGAATTATAAATAAGTAACTGTACAAAAATTCAAAATCTGCTCTGCCATACAATAGACTACTGTTAGTTTGAGATTTTAGTTAGTAACCTTTAAAAACTGTTTAACCGTTAAAAAAATTCACTAATGAAGATTAGAAAAATATTATCTAAAATTAAAATAAAATTTAATAATAAGACCTAGTCTAAAAATTCTCTAATGGATATGAAATCAGAAAATTTTCAATTCAATTATTTTACAATTATATCAGTTTGTTTTCTAACTACCCTGTATTAAGTGTCAACTTTTGAACATATATGTTATTTTAGTTTATTTTAATTTAATGAGAATCTTTTAACATTATCCAAACTAACAAAATTTCAAAATACGAATAAATAAAATAAAAAATGTAACCAATTTACACAAATTCAATTTTTATTATTAATTAGAATTTGTTTATTAATTTATTTACTCTCTGTCATTAAAATTTAATTAAAAAAAATAAAATAAAATTTTTTAATTAAAAAATTTTTGATTTGAAATTCATTTAAAATGAAATGATGTAACAAAAATATTATGTTGCGCTGTAAAAATTAAATATAAACATTTGATACACTCATTTTAATTGTTTATATTTTAACATATGTATGTATACATATGTCAATGTGTCTATATTACATAATATGATGATTATAAAATAATTCACCTAGAGGGCTTTATTTAGTTCCACACCTTTGGAGAATATTTAAACAATAATATTTATATTAAATATTATATTGGGATATTAAGTGGCGTCACTCAAATTACTGTGCTAGTGTTTTATTTTTATTTGATAATAAAGTCAATAAATATTATGTTAAAATTTATTTTTATTATACGGATATATAGAAAAATTGCAATTTAATTAAAACACACCTAAACAATATCCAATAACCATCATCCATGGTAACGAATAAATTAATATAAAATTTACATATATTAAGTAAATACATATATGTATGTATATAGTACATATGTATTTCCTAATTGTGAGAAAAGAAAAAAAAAAACAAAAAATTAAAAAAGGATTGTTTTCAATCCTGATGAGTCGTATTCTCTTTTTTAATATTAAATATATTTTCAGAGTAATTTATATGAAATTATCATGGGCATTTAATGGAATCATCATATTACAATTTACAAAATTACAAAATAAGTTGAAGTTTGACGTAAGATTAAGGAAAAAAGATACGATTGACGTAAATTTAAACTAAAATATTTCAAAATTAAAGATATTACAATTAAAAGTTTTTTTTTACACAAAACAGAACTTCATAAAATAACCACTATAATAATTGAAAATAATAGTAGAGACATAAACCAATGATATAAAATTTCATGAATTTAAATCAGTAGATCTTAAGTTAGTCTGATCCCCGAATTTGTTTTGTCCCCTAACCATCAGCATTCTTTGGATCAACAGATTTTCTTCTTTTTTTTTCTTGGATATTGCATGTAATTAAATTTCTATCATTAGAATCTGCAAAAATATATATAAACTCAATTTCCTAACTCTTCTTTCAATGAAAAAAAAAAGACTCTTTTCGTCAAAAGATAGATTTGGCCAGACCTTTCATACATATTGTATGAAATTTTACCTAAATTTCAAACAAAAGAGTTTTCATCAAATTTTATATATATTTATAATTTTATTTTCTCCTTCTTCATTGAATAGATTTTTCTTGGGTTATAAACAAACTAGATCTTTATATGTAGTGTACAAAAATTTGGGAATCAAATTTTAAATAGACCGCGTCCAAGGAAATCTTCGATTCCTATTTTACGTATGGAAATTTATTACAACTTTATCAACTTACTCATCAAACCCAGTCTATATTTATGTTTAAATGTAGAACATATTCATTCTGCTTTCTTGAGTTGACCAACAATTTCATCACAATGAATAGAAGTTAATAATAAATCAGACTTATTTTTTTTTTTTGCAACATTTTCTTGAAAACAACCTTTTGATGATAATATTCAAAGGTTACGATTTAGTCTTTTATTAAGTCTTTTATTAAATTGTCATATCATTTGAATAAAAATTATGCGGAGCTTTGACGGAATGTCACTGTATGTTATTTAAAAAAAATAATTAATTAAACATAAGGAAACTAAAAGTTAAAAAAATATACACCGAATAACAAAACAAAAGGTTTATTTTTCAATAATGCTCACATATTATAGGTCTGGCGGGTCAGCGGGACACACAAATTTCGTATACATCACACATAATAATTTATTTATGATGTCTTAAAATTTCCAAAACATCTCTTAAGTATTTCTATAAAACTGTTCAAAAAGCGAAAAGTTCAGTCTGATTTTCCATTGACAGAAGGGTTGAAGATATTTGTAATAAAATATATATAAAATATATACTAATACCTTAAACAACTTATTTTACAAAAATAAATTAAATTTTAGCAACTTCAAAGCTTACATTTTCAAAATATGTTTTTTAAAATCTCACATGTATTTTAATTTTTAAATTTCCCGACTGAAAACAAATAAAATCATTCATTAAATTTTGAATTAAAAATATGGTAACGCACAATATTATCAAAAAATGATAGCGTGTCTTTCATATTAGTCTTTATATTAGTCAATCTCTTTAGAAACGTAAAAAAAACACATACACAAACATAAACAGGTAGTACCTAAGTATAATATTATGTAATAGGATTGTGTTTCCATAAATTTTTAAAAAAATGTTCTTCCATATAACATATTAGAGATTCTTTGCAGAATTTTTAACCTATATACATATACATACATACCTATTTATATCATTGTATCCTGTGTATTATAATCATGTTACCAGAAACTTTTGTTACCATAATAACAATCATTTTTTAATACAAAAAATAAAAATACTTTCTACAAATTATGGTATATACCAGTTTCTTTTTTCAAGTAAAATAACAAAAGATTGAGAAAAAGAAATAAAAAGAATGGAGTAAAGGATGTATATATACAGAAATATTCATTCACAAACACCATTCTCCACTTGATCCTTTCCATATTTGGATCAAAAATTAAAATGAACACTTTCCAGTGTTTTCTTATACTAAAACTATTATAACATTTCACCTACAATGTGCAATTTTATATCCTTGTTTTTTAATATCCTGCAGGTATTTGATTTTTTTTTTGCCTTTTAAAAAAAAAAAATATAACAACTCCTTGTTTTTAGTTTTTTTTTTTTTTTTCATTTTCTTTTTTCTAAACTAAAGTTTTCTTTAGTTTTACTACTCTAATAACCTAGTAACTTAAAATTTGTACACGTTTCTATAAGGTTTCATTTACACAATTTAAAAAAAAAGAAAAAAATTAAATTCTACTTTGCATTTTATAATGAAAATAAAAAATCCCAGATTTTATTATACAGAAAGAAAATAACAATTTATAGCTCCTTATAGTGTAGATGAGTGTAGATGTATTCAAACTATAACCCGTATAATATATAGGTTCTACATTAGTAGTAGTAGTAGTAGTAGTAGTAGCGGTAACAATAATGCAGTCTATTTTCTTTCTCATGTTAATTTACCAAATATAAATTTATCATGATACATTAACACAGTAGAGACTCAATAAAATTAACTAAATGAAATTATAAAAGAAATTTAAATTGGAAGGATGTAAAATATCACAAAAAAGATCATATTAGGTTTGAGGAAAAATTAATTTTTTAAATACAATTTGGATTTAAGACTTTTTGCGTGTATCAGCGCAGGACATCTGATGCTAAAAGGAGACGCCGAGAAAATAAATAAAGCAAAGACTAATTTGTGGAAAGGATTATGGGGCAGAAAACAGAGACAGTACTTCACGTTCTGTGCCAATACCACTAATAATAATAATATTGATTAAGTTGATGAGACTGTAATTGATGAGCAGACCATCGCGCAAGGAGACCAACGGGCAGCGGGATTTATGTATAAGTAGATGAGGTACAAGCTTCCCTTTGAAATAACAACGACAGTACAATTGAGAGTAGAAAAGTTGGTTGATACTAGAAAATGAATTCCAAAGATTTTCAAGAATTCTAATTCTAAAAAAAACTAATCAAATGGCTTGACAATAAAGAAAGTTGGTTAAATTTTTACAGGTAAGTATGTTAATGTTGTACTCCATTCAAACTTTAAATCACCGATATATATATATATATTAATTAATACTAGTTACTCTAAAAAGTTTATATTACTCTAAATTTTATACTTAGATCTGAACTTTTTTAAGAATTACTTAAAAATATGGTTTCATGTTTAATTTTTCTATAGTCGTTTCTTCATCAGAGCAATGCATATTTATATCTTTTCTGCTCGTGAAAATATTTGTTAAAAAATTTATTTTTCAGATCACTATAACAGACTAAATTCTAGCTAATAAGAATTTCTGAGCTTCAACTGTGTTATTTTCAAGATTTAAATGTATTATAAACTAATAATAAAATATATTATGTATATATAATGAAAATTTTTATTTTTTATTATAATCTAAAATTGTTTTTTTTTTATTTTTCTTCTTAGTTCTTAGTTAACCTAAAGACATTTTTTTTTACTTCCTTGTTTATTTTCAAAGAAAATTATTTTTTATTTTTTTTTTTCGTTTCATCATAAATCTCTCATGCTACCGAAAAATTTTCAATAAAAAAAAAATATATCGCATGCAATAATTTTTAATAAATTCATAAAAAAAAAAAACAAAAAACAGAATTACAATATTTTAAAGGAAAATCGATAGTTTTTCTTTTTTTTTTTTGTTTTCTTATTGTATTTTAGAAATTTATTTTATTACAGTTATTTTTGCAATTTTTCTTTACTGTTATTTTTCGAGATATTTAAAATGCATTTAGCATTGTGCCAAAGAAAAAACTAAAAAAACAATATTAAATTTTTGTCGGCACAATACACTAAAGTGCCTACAATTCAGTAGGTTGAAGTTTTTTTTTTATCAGTTAGATACAAAAGCCTAAAGGGAATCAATACAAATAAACTGTTTCGCTCTTGTTTCTCTGCTTTGCCCCGTTTTCTTTTCCAAAAAACAAAAACACAACTTGAATATAACCTTAAATATTAAAAAGTTTTCGTTAAAAGTTTTTTACGAATTTTTCCTGACTTTTCCGGATATGTTCTTACAAATACACTGTTAAAAAAATGGAAATTTTAGAATACAAAAAAAAAACTTAGAAACAAAAAAAAAAACAGTTCATTTTGATTTTTTTTTTTTTGTTGGCATTGCACCAATATACACAATGGAACATAAAAGTTCAAAGAAAAATCAATAATTCAATTTATACTAACACTAACACTAACACATTATTTAAATTTAAAAAAAAAAATTTATTACCAAAAGTTTTAAAATGAAAAGTAAGTTTTATTATATACATCTATATAATATGTTTACTTTAATACAATATAGTTTTAATAGGGGGATCGCAGCTTAGCATGAATATGAAAAGAAACTAGGAAGAAATAATTTTATTTTCTGAAAGAGACTGTACTGTAACATTATATAGTATGAACGTAATCCGAGGAAGCTTATAAATTTTATAAATCCTATTTTAAATATTTTCAGGAAAAAATTATTTTAAATTGAAAATACTAAAAAAGAAAATTTTATTATGAAACCATTTAAAGCAATTTTAGAACAGTTTTAGGTACTTATGTGAAATATTAAAAGAAATAAATTTATATTTAAAGTGTTTGTTCATATATCAGCAATAAAAATAACATATTAATAGGAATTAAGGTTCAAATATAAGCTAAGTAATTTTTTTAATTTTTATGTTTCAAAGTTTTTATAATACATTGTTATCCCTTAACCCTTTATAGCGCAGTGAAAATACTAATTTATTTAACATCAAAAATTCATTCATGCAGATAGTTGCATTAGAACATTCAAAATAAAGAATGTCATATCTTATCATAAAATTTAAAAAAATATTTTCTGAAAAACTCCTGAAATTGATGCATTTTGGATCTGTAATACTTATATTTATAATGATTGTTACGTAAAAACGAATAAAAGTTTCATATACCTTTTATTATTGAAAACTTTTAATTGGTTAATAAAATGTAAATACATACATTAAGAATAGGAATTTGGAATAGCCGAAAACAAAATGAACTTTACATTTTTTATGGTATAATGCAATGCGAAAGTTGTTGTCCAGTATATAGGACAATGGCTAAATAATATATCAAACAGTATAAAGTACGCAAAGTCAAATCTTTGAAAAAAATGATGTATATATATACCTCTTTGCAACAATGTATAGTATTTGAAATAGCGATTATTTTCAAATGCTATATATTGTTAAGGAGCATCACAATTTAAAACATAATTTCGTAGTAAGCCCATAAGATTTAAATACAAATACGTTCTGTGAAAACGATACTTTCCATTACCATTTACCATTTTATACTGGAGAAGTATCAAAGGAAATTAATGTCAAAATTTGAGTTTAGGTTCAAGAGTAGGGGTGCAAATACTAATGTGTTTCAAAAATCCTGCAGGCAGTGTTTTTTAAATAAATTTTTTCATTTTGAAAGTACTTGTGAATCCGTCCAATAGGTACAGTAAGAGAAAACAGGACTGAAAAATGTCTTTGGACATCTGTAAAAATTCTACAAAAAGAATTTAGGGTATCTTACGATTTTCAGTTTGATTCTCAAAGCGAAGTTCTTTTTGTTCGCTGATACAATAATAACTATGTTATACCCTTTCCACGATTATATAGAACCGACCGCAAAAGATTTACAACGGAACACGCTAGAAAAAAAAAAGATATTGCTGTACAGGCCAAAGTATAATATAGTCCTATAATAGAACATATGAGAATAGTCGACTATCATGATTAATTAACAAGGATTTAACGAACCAGCGAAAAAAATTGGTACTAGATACTTTTTACCTGTATTTTATATATGGCAATTAACAATATCTAAATTTTTCATAAACAAATCCATGAAAATAAATGCATTTTCATCTTTTAACTATAGCGGTTTGTTATTTGAAACAAAATCTGAAATTTGCTCAAAGAAAATTCAAAATAATAATAACTTTTACCGAAGTACGATATGATAGAAAATATCATTTGAAAGCCGAGGCGTTGTTAACAAACAAAAGCACGATTAAACCGCTTACATATTTTATGTAATATTATGATTATTACTTTTTTTTTAATAATATAAATAGTATATCCACCATAATGAATGACTTTGTTACATTTTTATTTTATTTTGTAATAACAAAAATAATTTTTACTTATTTTGATCTCCCCTATCACCACCTACGACTTTTATATGACATGCAATTACTATGCTGTCTCAAAACTTTTAAAAATTTTGTCATATAAATTTTTCTTATTCTAGGGCTTTTGTAATAATATTTCATAATACAAATATGTACTTACTTTCAATTTCTTTCGTGTTTTGAGTTCTAAAGATTTAAGAGCCGAAATAATTGGAAAAAAACATATTTATGGTAAAGTTATTCTAGATGTTATAACACCATTAAGTATATCCAATTCATAACTAATTCTGAATTATTTTTAAAGCTTTATTAAAACAAAAAAATCTTTAATACAGAATCACAATGACAATTAATGAAGCTGATATGTTACGGAAGCAGAAAAAAGTTAACGCAAAGTGTAAAAATTAGAAGAATATTACAATAACATATACAAGACAAATATTAGGGAAAATTTAATTCCATTGACGTGAAAAATATAATGTATAAATTAATGAAAAATTCCATAGTCGTGAAAAATAAAATGTATACTAATTTCAATTGACATTTTAAAATAATAAAGGATCAAAATTTTCAATTATATATCCACTTAATATATATATATGTATTTTCTATAATTAATTTAAAGAGCTTTTAATTTTTTTTTTTTTTAATGCATTTCTATGTCAAATAAATGGACAGGAAATTACACAGCCTTTCCTGTTTAGGCGTGGCTGTAAATTTCGTAAAGGGGAATAAGTCTTACGACGTGTGGGGATTCGAACCCACACTTCCTCGGTGTTTACAAGAGCTTATATTCAAACAGATGTTGAAAAATATAAAAATTAAACAAAGAGAATCAATTTACATTACATCTGATTCTTTCATAAAAATATTAAATATTTAATTTTTTCAAATAAATAAAAGAAATTGCAACGTTTTCATATGTTTTTTTTTTTCTTCTTATTCAACTTACACATAAATTTTATATATTACGTACTTTAAATATATAAATATATTGTGACCAAGTTCAATGGTTTTTCATTTCAATATTATCCTTTTTTATCCTAAAAAAAAAAAAAAATAAATAAAAAACTTTTTATCATCACATTTTCAACTCTTTAATAATGATTTTTCTCAACTTAATGTACAAATATAAAACTTTAAATCTCTAATAATAATTCAATATTAGTATAATAGATACAAAACAAAAAAAAGAAAAGAATATATTTAGTACCTCTGCTGACAATGTTAAAAATTTTCCTTTCATCATTTTATAGTTTAGTTTCTATCTTTCTTTTTCGTTTTTCACAAAAAAAAAAAAAAAAAATTAAAAATAAAAATGAAAATTTTCTTTTTATCATATTGCGGGTATCCTTTAAAGAAATATCAATTTAAAACTCACTTTTAATAACAATAAAAAAGTTTATTTCTACCAAAAAGAAAAAGAAATATATATCCGGACAATATAGACAAATTATAACCGATATATAACTACTTAGATAATATTACATATGCAAGGACATCTACATGAAAACATCCAGGATATTTTAATATAAAAGAATTTAGGTTCTATTTTTTTCATTTTTTCTTCTTTAAAATTTAGCTACCAGTAGCACAATTTTCTTTGCCTTTATATTGATATTCATTTCACAAGAATTATAATATATTATGTATACAAAATAGTTATAGTTATCAACTAACATTTATACATAACATACTTAAAAACGAAAAAAAAAAAAAAAATGTCCTGGTCATGTAATTCTATTAAATAAAAGTAGTAAAGCAAATGTAAACATTGTTTGGAACAGAAAAAAAAAAAAAAAACTATTAGGGAAATATTTTTTTGGAAACCAATTATTTAAGAATTATTGTTATAATGTATTTATATACAAATAATATACTTATGTATTATGTATGTATATTTAATCATATGAACTTTTTTATTATGATATAACAAAAATTAAAATGTTCTAAATGATGAAAATTTAAATTTTCAATAATAAAATCTAAAATTACTTTAGTTTTCAATCAAATTGATCCTTTTATCCTTTTTAAATCCTTTTTCAGTTTTTGTATTTTTTTACGTTAGATCCATTATCTAATGAAAAAGCACCATATTTTTTATTTAAAATCTGAATAAGGCTTCAAACTTCAATTAATTCTTTAATATCTATAAGATCGGCCTCCTCGTATCTTTATTAGTTAACTATAATAAATATCTTCTTTGGAAAGGCCTTTGCCTCTTTTTTAAATATTTTTCCTTTATATTACGCTTTGTTTCGTCGTTTTGGTATCATATTCCTGTAATTATTGTTTCGAAAAAGCGCTTTAAAAAATTTTTTTTATCATTTTTCTTAAAAATTGATAAAATTGTATATACGCGATATTCATTTACAATAAACTTTTTCAAAAAGTTAAATAATCTGAAATTTATAGTAATTTGTTTTATGCTTAGTATATTTGAAAAAAGGAGGAGAAAACACTTTAAATTGATAGTGGTTATCATTTGCTGATATTGCTAAAGTTCCATTTCCATCATTAAAATAATATTATTCTAAAGATAAAAAGGACATATGTAGCTTGTTTTTATGTTTTTCGTTTTGAAAATTTACGGTTACTCTCAAGGATAACATTAAAACTACTATAAAAAAAAAAAAAATAAAGAAAAAACAATATGACTTGATAACTTATATAAAGTTAACTACACTTAGAACAGCGATTATTTATATAAATATAAATGAAATTTATCTATAGATTTGTGATTAATAATGAGGATTTCAGGACTTCATTTATGGTATAACATTACTATTGGTGATTAGTGGTTAAAGATAAAATTTAATAAAATAATATATACGTATATATATATAATACATATATACTTATTCAATGTAATTCAATAAAATTTTTCTTTTATAATTTTATGTAATACTTATTTATATAGTATGAAATATAAAACATATTGGGGATGATGTTTAATAATTTATTAAATAAAATAAGAAAAGTTTTTGAATAAATACAAAAAAAAAAAATTAATTTTCTTGATTGTTATTAATTTGAAAATTTTCATAAAGGTCAAAAAGTTAGTGTTTTCATTTTTATTTATTTTTTTTTTTTTTTATCTGATTTATCTAATTTTAGTTTCTTTAATCCTCTTCATCTTTCTTAACAGGAGATCGACATACAAAATGACGTAAAAAAGTAAGCAGAAAAATATAAGCCGAAAAAATATAAAAAGTAACAGAAACATATAAGAAATAATATATAGGTATAATAAAAATATTACCTTGAAGTAATGAAAATAGAAGACGCAGAAATAGAAGACCTTATGAAAATAGCAGACGCGGGCGTTCAAACAATACATGGAGTCGAACTAAACCAAAGCAACTTTACATGGAAGAATGCAAAACCAAGAGCAGAAAACTATGTATGATAAAAAAAACAGTCGCAGAAAACTATGTAAGATGAACATATCAAATTAAACCCTAACCCTGTTGCCTCAAGAAGTGAAAATAGACAAAAATCTTATGATTAAATGAAAAAAATCATCATGTTTAATAAATAAATATTTAAATTGATTTATTGTTGACATTCAAAAACCTCAATTATTTTTAGTACCTTATACTTTTAATATATTTCAGTTCTAAAAATGTTAATTTCAGCTCTCTGGCAATGGAGTTTGAGTATATTAAAACTTTTCATTACAACTGCTTTAGGTCGATAACTTATAATAATCACCATTTGATTGATGAATGCAGACAGTCGTAAATCTCAAATTTTACAAAAAAAAAATTGTATACGTATAAAAATTCAAATGTTGAAAGACAGCATAACTTTTGATTTTTCATCAATCAATCATTCATATATGAATAAAAAAAAACGAAATAAAAGTTGAAAAGACATCATGTTATCGATATAGCAACCAAAATAATAAATAACAAGGCAGAATGAAAACCAAAGGTTTTTTAAGGACGCACATTTTCCAAAATACAAACTATTTAGAATACGGTGCACCAAAATGTAATTTCTCTTAGAATTATATAAATAAAGATAAAAGATACATTAATATTTTATAAAATAATGAAAAATAAAGAAGCACTTTCTTCTATTTTAAGGAAACCATAAATAATTAAGAAAAACTACTAACACATGTAAAAAATATTTCAGCTTTAATTTTTGTGGTTTTTTCTTTTTTTAATTGTACAGCACCTAAGTTACAAGTATCTAAAAATATCAAAATTTAAATTTTTCACCCCTAACACCTCCCCCTAATACCATGGATCTAATAAAAAGATAAAATATATATGCGAAGAATGCATAATGTATATTCATAATGTGAATGATGTACTTAAAGATATACAGGAAAGTACAACTAAGAATAGCCAATACCTAAAAGAATACAAAGAAAAGTTTTAGAATGCACTAAAAAAAATGAAAACGAGATTAAACTATTACTTGTAGCGATAGAAAACAAATACTTGAAAAGAATAAGGGAAGTTAAAAAGGCACAAGAAGAAGAATTCAAAAACCTTTATGAATGCGTTAAAGAATTTAAATTGTAAATCTTGAAAATCGGTAAAGAAACAATAGTGACGATAACTTGAGAGTAAATGAAGAAACTAAAATAGTGGGTGAAGAATTAAAAAAGATTGGCTTGCCTGAAAGTGTACAAGCAACTGGCAGTGATGGCAACTCCTCCAGTACTGCTAAAACCTAAGAAAAATCAAGTTTGAACACTGACCATGGAGGATTTGGAAAAGAACATTGAGCTGTTAAGCACAAGCATAATGGTGCTATTGAAGGTGAAAACTATGAGGAAGCACAAAAAATAAAGATATTATTAGAAGAAAAAATGAAAGAAGATTATTAAGTAGAGATACCGAAGCTAAAAAACCCTAGAATAGCTGTTTTTAATGTTAAAAAGAAATATGATAGGTTGGAATTACTTGATAAAATAAGAATTCAAAATGATGGGTTGGAGAATTCTGAATTAAAAATAATAATATCATATAGGAAAAATCAAAAAAACTTATTCAACTTAGTCTTGGAACTGGATTTTGGTGGATGGAAAAAAATTATGGAAAAAGGTAAAATAAACATTGGATGGCACCTATCGTTACACAGTTTTTGATGGGCACATGTAAAAAGATGTTTTAAATGTAAAGGGTTTAATCATAATTGACTGTACGGAAAAGGAGGTGTGTGCTAAATGCTTAGGAGAGCATAAAAGTAATGACTGTAATATAAGTCCAGTCTAAAAGGCTAATTTTAAAGTTCTAATTAAAAGCTTGAAGAAATGCAAAAGTAAAATCTTGCAAAATTTTGTTGCAAAGTTTAAATATCAAATGGCAAAAAATTGTATAATTTTGATATTAATTTATAAATCAAAAATAATGTTATGTGGTTGCATCTTAGATTAACAAAAATTTATGTCAGAGCCGAGATATATGCATTGTTGAAAATAGGACTCTTTTAAACTTCCAGAGGATATGCACTGTTGAAAATAGGACTTTTTTAAACTTCGAGAGGTTGTAGCTCTGTAATAAAAGTGTGGGGCTAAAAAAAAAAAAAACTATTCTACAACATTAATTACATATCACCGTACATTATAAAAATATTTAATTTATTGAATTTATGAATACCTTCGCCAAATAGATAGGTGCAATATATGAACCTATATAATAGCACCTATCTATTTTGCCTATATAAATAATAGCTAATATAATAGCTATACTTTTGTTATACATATATCATATACATACTATAGTTATGACCAAATACACAATATTATACCAAATCATATAAATAAGTTCCTTATGTAACTGTTACATTTTTTATTTATTCCAATATTTTTGTTTTACTAATCTTGTTCAACTCAATATAAGTAATATTATTAGCCACATGCACAAAAAATAAAAACAAAAACTAAAAAACTTCCTTGTTGCACGGGAAAATATAGTTATTGTAAAGAAACCCGAAGTTTTAGTCAGATCTCATCCAAAAACAAGAAAGAAACCTACAAAGTGATCCAAAAATATTTTGTATTAATTACATATGTTTCATAGTTTTTTGAATTATCATTATAACGGGCAGATGAACAGAGCTTAATCGTAATCGTAATTGACTAAATTTTTGATTCTAATCGGATCCATACACTTGAGTCTACAAGTATCTATTATACTTATTTCGAGGTTTGGTAACACCAAAGTAGCAATTTTAATATACCAGAAACTATCGTACGTGCATATTATAAAAATTCAGATGATTGCAAGCTTTAACTATACTTTTATTTTATTTTAGTGTAGTACACACTTTTTTTCCAACTTATTTCCGAATTAAAAGTGGACATTTACTTATTTATTAATATATATATGTATGTAGGTAATCTTAATTTGAATTAACACTTACTTACCTTTAAAAGCGATACTAAAATAATCTTCCCCTTCAAAATATTTTTTCTTTTCTTCTTTATTTCTTTTAAAATTTAAAAAATTCAATAAAATTTTAACACAACATTTTAACATTTTATATGAAAATTGATAATAAGTCTATAAGATAAATACATACATACATATGTATAACATTTTACATTATTTTCACTGTGATAAACGAACAACAATATTCAATTAGATTATTATACCCCATTCCCAAAGATTAAAAGATAAAAATGAAAAAACAATCCACCACCAAATCATGGTGGTTAATAAGTAATAACAATTTAAATTAATCAGAACAGAATAATGAATTTCATGGTTTTTTAAAAAATTTTCTAATAATGGTAAAAAAAAAAAAATGAATTAAAAGGAATGAATTTAAAAGGATGAATTAAAAAAAAAAATGAAAAAAATAACATATTAAATTTACATATGATATTGTAAAATGTTAAGAGATCTTCAGTGAGAATATAAAGAATAAAAATGATATAATAAAAATAAAAAATCGTAGTTTTATGAAAATTTTATAAACGAATACCTATTTGAAAAAAAATTTACAGCTATTCTCTTTTTTTTTTTTCTTAAATAAAATCTTTATTCATACATAATTAAATCACATATGTATGTATGCTTCTCTTAATAAATCGATTCAATGCAAATCATTATTTTGTAATTTGTAAAATAATATTTTAAACACATACATATATACATAGAGAAAAACACTTCAATAGTTCAATGACAATTTAAAAAAAAAAATTTTTTTTATACACATACACACGTCACACACACATAATAATATGAAGGTATATCTCTTTAAAACTTAGCGTCTTCTTAATAACGGGACTGTTTCTTTTTTTTTTTTTTTGTAATTGAAATTTACATTAAAAATTATTAAATATTTTTTTTAAAAGAACTTTAAATTAATAAAAAATAAACTATTATAAAAGTGTTAAAAAATTTATAAAAGACAATAAACTTTATGTTAAAATTACAATTTTATTTTTTTTATATACAAATGTATGTATAAAGGTATTTTGTAAATAACAATTTTAAATTATAACAATTTTGCTTTCATACACACCACAACTGAGTTCAAATAAAAACTGACTGAAAAATGGAAAGCAAAATTAAATAAGCCAACAATGTATAAACATATAAGCGATACATATTGGCTTCCATATATTATACATATGTATAAGTATGTATAACATTATTATTTATTACATATTTCATTTATATTCAATTAATTATAATTTATATTAAATTTTCTCTTTTATTTCTCTTCAATTTTGACCTTCAATCATATCTAAATTCTAAGAGTAGAAAAAAAATTAAATGAAGATGAGGTGAATGCTGATAGATTAATTTAACGATATTTTGAATGTTTGATTTGAAATTTGAATGTTTGATTTGTTCTTTCATAATATTATAAAATACATTATAAATACAATAATACATATATACATATAAATATACATTAGTTTAACATATTATTTAAAGAGATTTAAATATAGAAAATTTATAGAAAAGGCAATTAGAATATTAGAAAAGTTAAAAGAATATTAAGTAATATTTGGTAGTCTTTGACGAAAACTTTTAAATTAAAAATATTGAATACAAATAAAATCATAGACGAAAAATAAAATGTATGTAAACAAGGAAGAATACAATTGTTCTTATTTTATATTAAAATTAAATTTGTTAAAAATCAAAAGATACTTTCTGCAATTCTATATAGTTAAGAAAAGCTGTTAATACATGTAAAACAAAACTCTTGCACAATTGTATTCGTCTCTTGCACAATTGTATTCCACAATTTAGGCTTTACTTTGCTTTTATACGTATCTAAAAATTGCAAAAAGAATTTCTCAGGTAACTTGATCTTTCTCAGGTAAACTACAAAAAGAATTTCTCAGGTAAAGATCTTTCTTCTCTCAAAAACCTCAATCTAATAGTGATTAGCGTTGCGAAAGAATGTAAAATCTCATATAACGGTACAATTAAATACTAAATTTCAAAAAAATTATATAAATTTGATATTGTTTAATAATAACTTTGATGTGAAGGTTAAAAAAAACATCCTGACGTTTCGTTTTTTAAATTGAAAAAATATTAAGCATAACCTGACATATTATACATATACATATATATACATTTGAAAATTTAAGCATATTTTGAACTTTGTGGAGCGTTCCGTAACGGGTAGGTTTACATAAAAAACATCATTCTACAATAATAATTATTTTAAGAGACCTATGGTCCAACATATCTATGGTTAAATTTTCATTGTTCCATCCAATGTAGAAGTTTTGTAAACAGACACACAGATAGTGAAACTTATAAGCAAATTTTTCAAAACATTTTTGAAATATATGCTAAAGTCTGCATTTTAAGAATTTGAAGTAACTATAGTTAAAGTTAATTTTGTCATTAATCCTGTTAAAGGATAAGTTGCCTTTGATTTGAATGACTATACATCAAAAGATGGATTACAAAAATGAAAAAAAAAAAATATATTTGATATATTTTTTATACAAAAATGCTTAAAAATAAAAAAAAAAAAAATTAAAAGAAAAATAAAAAAAAAAAAAAAAAAAAAAAGAAAAATATAAATACACAAAAAACAGCTGACAATAACATTTATAAATATTTAACAAAAAACACACAGGGAACTGCTGATACATACAAAATAAAAAATGAAATTTTCAATTCTTTTACAATTTTCCAGCAATTCCTGGAAGAATTACAATAACATTAAAAGTTTTTTTTTTTACAATCACAATTGAAATTAATTTTTTTTTTTTTTTTACAGTTACAGTTACAGAATATGAAAAAGTAAAGAAAGATGTCTTGCATCCAGTTTTTTAGAAAAGAAAATTTAATTTTATAGAATCAAGTATAATAAATATGGTCTACAAAATTTAGCAAAGCAAATATTTTCTCAAACTGACAGCTGATTCCTCGAGTAGTTTGCAATAATTGGTTGAAATTTAATCAATCGCGATTTTTTCAATTAGTACTCGCTTTCATGACTTTGTTAGAAAATCGCAATACTTTTTCAGCAATAATTGAATGTCAATAAACGTTAAAAATGTCTGCCTTTTCCTTCTTAAGTAAAAATTATTTGAACCATTGAAAAACAGTAATTTACCTAATAAAGGATCTCAATGTCACCTTAACGTCCTATATAATTGACGTACGCCACTTAACAGGAACACTTTATACTTGTTCTGACGAAATAAAAAGTTTGATACCTGCATTCAAAATATTCCAAAGAGAAGCAAGGTATGTCCATTCTCCTGCTCATCCCAAAATAGTTCAAAACAAAACAAAACCTGTTATCTTTACTTTTATTTTAATCTTTCTTAATTTCAATATAATGGTAAGAACTGGTTAAATGGAGATATACCAAATAATAACTAAACACAGACTATCATGTAAATATGCTTGGGAGCCGCTACAACTCAGTATACTTGATAGTTATTATGAAAACAGGCCCAAATAAAGAACACAGTAGCATACATAGAGAACACCAATTTACTACCTGAAAAACAATTAATCTTTATAGCGAAAACGGTAAATGGTAAAACAGTCCAACTAACGGCTTTAAAGTATCTGAAAGTGAAATATTTTTAAAACTTAAATAATGAACTTTAAATTTAGTTTTCACTGTTACAAGGTCCATAGATCTCTCTAGAGAGAAAAGAAAACAATTAAAATCATTTTACACAAGGTCTCTTTTTTTATAAATTTCAAAGTAGAAAAAAGAAATGCAATAAAAAATTACATTAAAGTATAATTTTCAATTACTATAAAGATTTCTTTTAAGATACGTAAAGTAAACATAAAAAAAAAACTTTATTGATTTTTTTCTTATTTCAAATTTATTTTTATTAATTTTTTTAAATGGAATATAATGGAAATGATAAAAAAAATATCTTGCAAATATTTAAAGTGAATGCTTTTACACAAAAAATAGTATACATACAAAAACAATTTCGTGTCTTTAAACCTTATCAGTTTTTCTATAAACTTATTTTAAGCAATTAAAATAGATCTAATTGCCCTCTAAAACCAGAAGCAATATACATCACCTAGGTGTTAAAATTAATAAAGCCAATTGACCTAGATAAACGTAAGAAAACAATAAATAGATAGGTATACTGTTTACCGATTCAGTTGAGATGAGGAAATACCGTTAATTTAATTTTAGAAAAATTAAAAGTTTGTTTTTGGTTCTGTTTGGTCCTATGGAATTTTTCTTTAAGCTTTTAATTTTCTTGTTTTTTTTTTCGAAAAATATCCGAAACTTCGTCTATGAAAAATACAATGGCTCAAACAAAAATCTTTAACTTAAAACAAGTTTCTGATTTCAATTTATATTAATGATATATATATACCACAAATTTAAAAAAAAAAAATTTCTATTTACCCGTCGAAAAAAAATTTCTGGAAAAATTCCTTTTTACCGATAAAGTAAATAAAATGTATTTTATATTTTTTCTAATTCCTTTTTTCCTCAGAAACATTTTCAACTCTTTTATCATGTCCTTGGCCTGTTTTTTTCTTTTTTTGTATAAACAAAACAATAGTCAACATTGCCATCTATTGGAAATGTATGTTTAATTTTTTCTCTGTTATCGTTTCCTTGTTTTTTTTTTTCTGTAATATTTGATTCATTGATGTGAAAATTTTACGTTACTGAGAAAGATAAACTAAAAAACTATAAAACAAAACAAAAATGTACATGGCATATATACAAGTAAAACAAATTTATGTCATACTACAAAATTGTAAAACAAAAAAAAAAAAACAGGACAACTGTACAGTTAACTGTGTTACCTCTAAGATACTCGTACTATTATAATACATATATGCTGTTTTGATACAATTTAATTTTCTTTTACAAAATTTATCTGAATTAATTAAATATCGTACCGGGTACTAAGATATATTTGAGTAATTTTAGTAGTTGTATAACAGTCACCCGAACCTATTGCCAAATCAACCAAATTTTGCATTCATTTCTTCTGTCAGATACTCCTCTTAAATAGACAGTGAATTATGCTCATGTAAAAAACTAAGTTGTATGGTAGCTACTGGAATACTGAAGTCAGTCGAACTTGTGTAATTTCAATAGCACAGAGGGCATTTACATAAAATGAAAATTAAAAAATTTCAGTATCTTGAATGAATCCATTTTTTTTCAGTTATTGTTGCAATCGAACGGATGCAGATAACTAAAACAATTCGAAATTCAATCGTGATCAAGAATGAATACATACATTTTTGTATGTCTATTTCGACTCTTTTATAACGTCATAAACGTTAAGGGAAATTTATTATACCCTTAGAACTATTTTCATACTGATGTAAAAAGTTTACGAATTTCCCATTATGATAGTGGAAAATCCTTAGAAAAAGTTCAACATTATTTTTAATTGAATTTCCTGTATTTGAGTAGTTCTAGTTAAAGTTATTGTGGAAAACCAGACTAACACAAATGAATGGTTACTTGATCTGAAGTCAAAACGACAGCACAGTAATTAAAATTGCATAAGTTGGTTGGAACTGGTTTTTTAAGTCTTTTTTTATATTCTCCTTGTTATAATGAATGGTTATTATACAGTCAATAATTAATATTAGAACTAAAAATTATTTAAAAAATATTTGACTTTCTATTAAAAATATTCGATTGTCCATTTAAAGGCTTTTAACACAAAATAAAAACCCCAGTCAGTATATAGGCCACGAATAAAAAAAAATAAAAATTCAATGAATTTTTATGTTTTATTATAAATAATATGTTTATGTTTTTTATGGGTGTATTCTACGAAATAACATAATCCAACGTTAAAAGATCGAAAAAAAAAAATAAAATTATTCTTAATACAAATGACAAAAAGTATATGAGTACACGTATAGCATTGCAGGAAATCGATAACATCAATATTACAATTATTGACAATAAAAAGAAAATTAAAATAGAATTAAAGATGATGATTGAATTTGATAATAATGATGAAAAGTTATGATAGATATCCTGTAAATAATTTAATTTCCCGAAAATTTAGGAAAATTTTTCCTGTTAGTTTCTTTTTATATATATATGTTATAAGTAGAAATAGAAAATTAAAGAAAGTGATTTTATTGTTTATTAAAATTAATAATTTCAAATTGCTTTTTCCAGTTTTTTTAGTTAGTTTATTATTAGATTATCAATTTCACTACATCTGTTCGTTTGTCCTTCCGTGCGTCCGTCTATTTATAAAACGTCTAAACCGTTTAAAACAGAATAATGAAATTTTAGCCATGGATAGGTCTGAATTAATTAACAACTTTTTCTATGTAGCCCCACCCATTGCGCACCTACATGCCTTCAAAGTTTGCTGTTAACTTTTGTCTGTTTAAGTTTTGTCTGTCTGTCCAACCGGTGATCTCATGACTTACCTTTGTCAGAAGCTAAGCATCAGCCTTCATCATTCTGGTGATTCTGATGTTGTGGCTCTTGATATTTCTAAGGCTTTCGATCGAGTTTGGCACGATGCTCTATTGGCAAAATGCAAAGCATTAGGTCTAGGTAGAGTCTTTCTAAAATAGATCGGAGATTTCTCTTCGAATCTTACGATTCGTGTTCTGTTCGATGGATACTCATCTCACAAATACAAAATAAATGCTGGTATCCCTCAAGGATCAGTTTTATCCCCCACTCTCTTTTTAATATTTATCAATGACCTACTTTCATTAACCTCCAATCCGATTCATAGTTTCACAGACGACAGCATCCTTGTAGCTTCCTATGAGTTTCATAGCCGCTGTAACATTAATCAACAGATTAATACAACAGCAAAAAAATTTACTATTAGGGAGCTAAATAACGATTTAGCAAAAATTCAAAAATGGGGTGTAGTCAACAGTGTTGATTTCAACACCAAAAAAACACAATGTTGTCTGATCTCGCCAAAAATTTGCACTACTGTTCCCAATCTACTATTTCAGTGAGAAGATTTGCAGCATTAAACAGATTTAGAAGTTTTGCAGCATTCAACAGATTTTAAATGTTAAAATATATTTGTAACTAAATGCTCCTTGTTGACATCGAATTGCTTGACTTACCTGAAATTAAAATAAAAGAGTAAACATTAATAAAATATTAATATTTAAACGCATTTTTTTAATAAATTAGAGTTATTTTATATATTCGAGAAAGTGCAACATAAAACATTTAGAATTTGAAATATTTTTATTAAAATAAATTTCATTATATTTTCAATTACATTTTTTATTAAATACATAAATTTCCAGGTAATATCGTACATAGGAGTCACAGCTAACTACATCAATCAATGGGTTACAAAAGTCGAGCAATGATTATTTAAAAATAAAAACCAGGTTTGATGCTTCAATTAAGGTGATAATATCCCGCTTCCAAAAAGAAATTTGAAATCAACAACTGATAGAGAAGGGGAACGTCAATGAAACATGCTGCTAAATACTAATTTTGTTAAAAACAATCATAGCAGTGTGTAAAGAAAATACTGTACGTGTCAACGGAAAATAAACGTAGTCTACGTGTAATTAAAACTACATTAACAACTATGTATGTATACTTCTAGTGAAACCTAAGCAACAGTAGTTAAATTAAATTAAGATAATTAGCATAAGTAATATAACTAATGTATTTAATATCATTTATTAATATACCAACACTTGATATGTTGATTTAATCAGTTAATGATTTTAGATCACTAAATACACATCATAACTGATGTTTATATCATGCCCGTATCCTTAACTTTACAAACAAAATGCTATGTAGAAGAGATTTAAGCTCACATAAGAAATTCTATATTTAAATTATATAACTAACGTAGGGATGATTATAACTAGACGGCCGAATTATTCAGCACATAATGGATTGTTAATTAAAGGAATGCTGATTTAAATCCTGCACAGGTATAGTTGGTTAATTTTTAATTGAAAAACTCCCTTGCTACACCTATGCAGCATTCAAGCTACATATTTACCGACCGATGTTTTAATAATATTGAATTATCCTATATCTGATTTGTAATCTTAATATAAATATTACAATGGTGCAACATATATTTCGTATACATATATATATTTGATTTAATATTATTATAAAAATATATTCAAGCTTTAAAATATCAAAAATCAACTTACAGATTTCTTTTTTTTTATCTAAAGATAAAATATAATAAATACACATATTCATATAAAAACTGAACATAAACAATAAAAAGGTAAAACTACATGGATTTTTTGTTCTATCAGAGCATAAAAATAAAAATTACATTTTAATGTTGACTCCCACAATTTTTATTAAAATAATTTAAAACCCAATGACTTTTTAATTAGATTTTTTCATTTTTTATTTTTAGTTTTGTTTTTGTAATTTTCAGATTTTTAAATAACAAAGGAATTTTCATCAGGAGCAGTAATAACAAGAATCCATTACTGGTTTTATTATTTTTCCTTTTTGTAAACAAAAAAACAAAGTATAAAAAAAAGTAGACAGCTTTTTTTTACGGTACGTTAATTCATAAAAAAAAAAAAACCATTGTTTTTTTATTTTTGCATTTTAAAATTGAATAGAATAAAAAAACAAAAGCGAATCTTTTATGACATTTAATTTTATATTTTGTGTTTACAATGCAAACAAATACAAAAACAAAAAAGTACCGAATACAGAACAATGCACACATACTTATATTTTGATACATACATAATACATACATACATACATATATATTAAATATTATGTGCCCGATGTAATTACATACAACAAAGAATTATTGTTTTTTTTTTTCATATTCAAAAAATGTCTGAGCTCGTAATCTGCATTATCATCAATTTATTGTAATATTTTAATTTTTTTTTTTTTTTTTATTTAAAAAGGATATATAATAAATGTAATAATGCGTCTGTTACACGTATATGTAAACGTTTATAAAAATCATTGTTTAAGCATACAAACAAACGTAAATCATAATTTTATTTAAAAAACCAAAAAAAAAAAAAAAACCAAAGAAAAAAACAAAAAGTCAGTCATTCAATTAACAGTCATATCACAATATCACATATCATAATGCATTACGCTCTATAAAATTTTGACAAATGGTTTTTTGTTGTTTTCATTTTTGTTTTCTTTATTTTGTCATATTTTGTTAAATTATTATAAACCAAAAAGAAAGAGACAGCATTATAAAAAGAAAATAATAAATTAAAGAAAAATTTTCAAAAAATTATGTAAAAGTTGTAAATAACGTTTTGTAATAAAAATAATATGGAGTCATTTTTTAATCACAGTTCTATCAGGATCCTTTAAGAGAAAATTTTATTTTTGTTTTGCTGCAATCTTTGTATTGTAGTCAATTGATATTTGATGGCATCTTTTTAGAATATGAATTATGGTATTGTTGAGTGGTAAATTGGATTACACTTTATATTTTTGTCATACTTAACGTAATGTAGAAATAATTGTAAAACATCTAATGCATAAATTTTAAGGCTCTTCTGCAACAGTTTTTAACATTGAACATTGAACGCTTTGAATTTTTTTAAAACCGTATGCGCTATGCAAGAATTTCTAACACAATAACAAACTATAGGTTTTGGCGGATCAATAAATGATAGAAGATTACATAATACACCTTTCTGACTTTATCTGAAGACATTTTTAGTTTTAGTGAAGACATTTTTACTTTAAGTGAAGCTTTTTTATTGAAATGAAACAAATTTTTACTTTAAATGACAATTTTTTACTTCAAGTGAAGACATTTGTAATAAAGATTAAAGTAAATAAAATACATATATAAAAATATATGTACATATGTAAATATCAAAAACATTGATATTAAATACAAATATCTACGTATTACATAAATTAAATATATATATATATGGGTATATAGATTCTTCAT
This sequence comes from Poecilobothrus nobilitatus, assembly GCA_947095535.1. NCBI lineage: Eukaryota > Metazoa > Arthropoda > Insecta > Diptera > Dolichopodidae > Poecilobothrus > Poecilobothrus nobilitatus. The sequence goes on from OX352774.1 coordinate 173,028,417, forward strand.
TTAAAATAAAAATGTCCTCACTTAAAGTAAAAAATATTCATTTAAAATAAAAATGTTCTTTATTTAAAGTGAAAATTATTCACATTTAAGTAAAAAAGTCTTCAGTAAAAATAAAAAAGGTATAAAAGAAAATGGAAGTAGATATTATGGCATACAATTTGAAAAAAAATTGCTCTCTCAGCTCTGTAAATTCCTCTCTGAGAATTGTAAAATTTTTCAAATTACATAAAAATAATCTGAAGTAGGGGAAAATGAGAAAAAAAGAACTGATCCATCCTAGATTTATTTAGAATAAAGTAGAACAAACAGAACATTATTATTTAAATTGTAAGAAAGAAGTTAGTTATATGTTCCAAAGAGTTAAAGGTGTAAATATTGAAGGAAGATCATAATATATCTTATTATAATCTGTAACAAACCTTTTTAACTAAACTTTATACAACACATGGAAAAATTTGTTTTTTTTTTTGCCTTATTATACTTAAAATTTAGGGCTTATTTTCATATATTTTATTTGAAAATTGAAATAATAAGCGGTTTTTATCATTTTATTTATGCTTAACAAGCTCTTTTGAAATAAAAAATCATATATATATATATGTATGTCTTTTTTTTTTTAATTTTTTATTATTTCTGAATATTTTTAATATTTTTATTTCACTTTCAGAAAGAGAGGTGAAAAGCATAAATGATATGTAGTTTAATTTATTTTTGTTAATGACTTTTCAGAATTATTTTTTATATATATACATAAGTAGGTACATATTATATGCTTAGTAAAAAGTTCATAAATATCAAAATTCTGTAACTAGGGATGGAAAAGTTGTTGTATAAAATTGTAACACGTGGGGTAACAATTGTTCTTTTTTAGAAATATAAATTTCGAAGTATTTTGAAATCTTTATATTTAAAATTTTTTTTTTTAAACCTATTAAATTGTTCTTAATTCACATTTAACATACACAATATCACTTACTTATATTTAAAGTCTTGCTAAAAGTCAGAGATTTATTGAGATGCTTAAAAAAGTATTTAATGTACATAAAGTGATTTCAAACTATTTACTTCACATTTAACCGGTAAACGGTTTATTCTGTCAAAAGACAGCTATAAAAGCTATTAGCAGTAAAGTTACGTCAAGGCAATAAAATTCGCTCACCTTTATTGCTACCTAATTGTAAAATAATTGCAATAGGCCCTATGTTTACAAATCTTGCTGTCAAAGCTGCTTAAAAGCTTTTAGCGTTTACAGTATGTTGTCAGTTGGAACATTATATGTGTGCGTTAATATTATCACTTATTTAGTTATTTTTTTTGACCTATTCAAATTTTTTATTGCTGTTTTACATATATTGATGAGATGCCACTGGTAAAACAGCTACATTTTGGTTAACACAACTGTTAACAATCTTGTCCGGTGATAACCACGTTTTCGTCGTTTTTTTTTTGTTTTTGTTTTAAAGTTCTTTTGTGGGCGAAGTGAGGAAGTGTAAAAGAAAAATAAGTTGCAACAAATGTTTGCAACACAGTATGAACAGAGGGATACAAATACTTATCGAAAATAAATATCGAACCCTTCCGTGTATACATATAATATAATAGTCCTACATATTATATTATCTTTTATATTCAGGCATTCATTGCATTCAAAAATATTTTAAAATTGTGCCATCCCTAAATATATTATATAGATACCTATGTACATATGACATAATAAAGAAAAAGTTAAAAAAACAGAAAAACAAAAAAAAAACCCTAACAGCTGACAACATAAAATTTATTCACATTTTTATGTTTTTTTTTTTTACTCAGTGAAACAAAAAAAAAAACCCAAAACTGGCAAAAAAAAAAATACCATTACATATGGTTTCATGTAATTTTTTTTATGCTAATTAAAAAATCGTAGAATTTGAATTTATGTTCAAAATTTCAAATTAAAAATTTTAAAAAACTTTTTCATTAATAGATTAATATGAGACCCGAATGGATTAATCCCTATCCATAAAATCTCAAAATAAAAAAAAAAAACATTAAGTAATTTGAAAACGTGTGACAAAATAAAATAAACCATTTTCCCTTTCAAACCGTAACTATTCATCTTCTACCAAAAGGAATTTCATAAAACAAGATCTTTGTAGAATTTGTTGGTGAGGGATCATAAAGCTATTGGTCATAAAGGTTTATTTCATGACAATACTCCTTAATGACTCATTTGAATGGGTCAAACCTATATTTTTATAAAAATTTCGTGTCATAAAGTCATAATTAAATTTTTAGACCGGGCAAAACCAGGATTTCAATAGTTTGTTTGGGTTTTAATTGTTTATTGTTGAAATATGCATTTAAAAAAATAATTAGGAGGGATTTTATAATTGGTTACAAAAATAGGGTATTTTCTTTTCCCAGAATGATTACATATTATGTATATAAGAGATTCTGAATTATTAGGGATTTTAGAGTTGAATTCTAGAGTTGAATAGTTTTTCTTTAAAGTAGTTTTAATCGAATAAGACATAACGCCATATGGCTATATGACCCATTCAAACCCATATTCATGAATTATAAGCCTTATGAGCCATGCCTTTATGTGAGAAAGCGACAACTATCATTTCATCTCTGCTATATTTTACATTATAAGAAATTTTAAGTTTTCTTTAAAAATTATTGTAAGCTTTAAAAAAAAAATCAAATTAGAAACATTTTATTGTTCTTTAAAAGGAAACTTTAAAGATATTCTCTTTTAAAATACTATTTTCATTTTAATACAATTCTGACCAATAAAAAATAAATTAACTTTAATGCAGTCATAAATCCATTTCAATTCAAAAATGAACTGAATAATTTCATCCGAGATTGAGTTCGGTATTTGCCTTAGGGATGATAACAAATAAATGAAGAAAAGAAGGAAATAAGGATGAAATGCTATATAGAAAGAATTAAATTTTAAACATCTCTTTATTAATTCATTCTTTCATTCATTCCTTCATTTTATTTTTGTTATATTTAAATATGTTAAACTTTCACTAAACTAACTTTGCTTCCGTTTTTGTTTTTGTTTTTTGCTTTAAGAATAATTATTCTTTGTTTTATATAATTTAATACTAAACTTGTATATGCCAAAACTTATACACAAAGTTAAAAAACAAAAGAAACAATAAAGAGTAACATAATTATTATCATGAGAAACTACAGTCTACAACAGATGGTCAACAGTGTCTCACTAATGAATGCAATTTTTTATTTATATACCAACTCTTTCTGTAAATGAGGAAAGACAAGCAACAAAAAAAAAAAAACACAAAAACAGACTTATTTTTTTGAAACTTTTGGGTATACGGTTGACTTGTTAGCTCCCATCTAAAAAACAAAAAAAAAAAAAAAAAAACAAGCAAAACCTAACAGCGCCAAAAAAAAATCAACAACAACTTGATAAAATATTCCACAACTGAATAAATAAAAAATCAACCTACAGTTGAAAAACTTGTACATCATTTTTTCCATTTATTTGTGTTTTTCTTTGTTTTCTTGATTTAATTAGGATCCTGTACCACTAGGTTTCTATAATGAATACATCCTCTATATTTCAATTTATTTTTTGTTGTGCATGTATGTTTGTTTTTTGTTTTTTTTTTGTATGCAACATAAAAAACAACAAATAGATACAATAGAATTTACAGTTTTATTGAATGAATTGAAAATAGTTTTGAGATTTTCATTAAAAATATATTGAAAAATTTTCATATTAGATAGGATCATCATTTTGTTCAAAAATCAAAAATAAGATTTATTTAGTCATCAAAAAAATTGAAAGGAATCAAAAAAATAATTCAGTTATCCCAAATTAATTAAAAATTGATATTTCTTAATGAAAAGTACTGGAAAAGTGTTTTTGTTGAAAAAATCTAGTGAAAAATGTTGCTTGAAAATGTTGCTAAACAGATTGCTAAATTTTAATTGGATAGAAAATGAATCACAGTGATCTTTGCTGAAAAATACTTTAAACGAAAATGAGATAATGTTAAGATATTTTTGAATGACCTTCAAAAAATCTTCAAGGGCTTCAAATAATCCTTTAAACATTTTGGGGGGTATTTTACTTAAAAAAGTGTAGCATTTTCATTTATAAAGTTATGGAAATTTGACAGGGGTTAAATGAAATCAAAAATGTGTTTAATTAAGGATTTAAGTAAGTTTGTAGCAGCAGAATAATTAGTGATTTTATTGGGATTTCTAATATTGTTAATGATAAATGGAGCCGTTACAGAGATTTATCACCTATGATTCTAAGGTATCTTTCAGCAAATTTGAAAATTATTTAGAAAAAAATTTGGCATGATCCTTTTGTCGGAACTTAACCTGTAACTTATATGTATTTCTTTTTGATTTTAAAGCAGTAAACTCCATATGACTTTTTGGCAAAAAAAAAAAACAATTATTCAGATTGAAAAAGATATTAAAATCAAATATAAGTTTTTTCACAAAAGAAAAGAATTGATTGAACCGCATGAAAAAAATTTAATTTAAAAATTGAGCAGTTAATTTCAAAATTAATCAATCAATAGACCATAGAATTAAAGATAAATATTAAGAGACATGATCCATTCATTATACATAGGACGTGCCAAAGAAAATTTAATTGAATTAACTGAGCATTAAATGTTGGAAAAAAAAACTTAAATAAGACAGGACAGAAAATACGAAAATCAATTTTAATATAAAGGAAGGGCTTATGATAAAAGTTTCTATGTAATATAAAAAATATTTTAAAAAATTTCGCTCATATTGTAATACAGAATTTTTTTTAATAGTTTTCTTTTAAATAATTCTGAAACAAAATGATTGTGAACCGCGGTATAAAAAAAGATTGTATAAAGTTTTTTTTACCATGACCCTCTATACATACTGTGTAACTTTTCAAATGTCTGATGTTTATAAATGAACATTACTCATGTTCAAAAATGGTATAAAAGTGTACTGATGTTCTAAAATGGTAGATATATGAACATTAGTTATGTTCTAAAATGGTTTGTAGCCTTGCTACTGAACAAGGCCATATAAAATAAGTTGTTTTGACGTAAATTGGTAAGAACAGAACAGAATTGAGGGTATTTTGAGTTCGGAAACTAAAATTTTTCTTAAAATAAAATAAATTTTTAAAAGTTTGTTTATTTTCATTTAACAGGAAACTGCTTTCTAAGGTAAACTATTGCATATTATAATTTACCATATTGCATATAAGATTATGACTAAGATTATATCAAACAAACAATAGAAATATGCAATATATAAAACACCAAATATGTTTTAATTGACCGACATAAATATAATTAATTTTTCTTTATTTTAATTACTTCCTATGACCTATATGTTATATCTCGAAACTTCAGCAAAATATTAACTACTGCAGTAACATTTTTAGTGCCTACTTTAAAATATATGTTATAATTTTTGCAATTAAAAGTAATAAACGGGCAATTTTTTATATGTTTAAACAAAAAAAAAAATTTTTGTTACTAAAGGTAACAAAATTATTATTTTTTTTTTTTCAATTTTTAACCTAAAAACCTACAATTTTCAAGTGAATATTGCAAACAACACTATTTTTATTTAGAACTAAGCAAATTTCTCCAAGATTTTTTTTGTAATAAAAACGAATGAAAATTTAAAAATTTATCAGTTCATTTTTTAAAACGAAAATTAAACCAAACTTATAATAAATCATAATTAAAATTCTTGTCATTCTTAACGTTTAATTAAGAAAAGTTTTTTTCTGTAGTTGTTACTTAAGAATTCGAAATTCAGAATATACTAAAATTAATGCATCTGAATTAGCTCATGAGAAGATTTTTTTAGTGGTAGTACTTCAAAGGATGTGAAATTGTACTAGGAGCAAGCATTCCATTTATCAAGAATGTAATCAAATGCAATATTGGACACTGGATATTTAAAAGAAAAACGGGACATTTAGTGAATTTTTCAAAATCTGTTTTATTTTGCAGTTGATTTACGTTTTTGTTTCGAAACTTTTTAAATCTGATCTAAGTGATAAAATTTTTCTCTTAATGTTTACTCTTATTTTTGAAATATCCTTCGAAAATACCTATTTATTATTTTAAATTATCGGTATTCAACAATAAATTAAGGAATTTTTAGAAATTTCTTACTTATATATAGTTGTCATATTTAAATCAACATTTTTATAGGATTTAAATGTGTAAAAAGGAATGTAAATTTTTACAGATTGAACTACTCTTTCTTCTGCCATAATTAAATCAGCCTTTAAGAAAGAATAAATATGCAAGATTTATTTTTCAACAAAAAAATAGGGTTTCATTTACTATAATCTATCAATTTGCATTTTAGGTAAACCTTTAAAGAAAAAGTGAATCATAAGTTTTTAGTAAGTTGATTATTAGATTATTTTGGAGAAAATATTAAACTGGCATATATATACGCATATTCTGTAAAAGGCGTACAGTCCTGATTTTGTAAACTACTATAAAATTCCTCTTAATTATTTTTGCTACAAGTATATTTCAATAATAAAGTGATCAAAATAGTGGAGGCTATCAATTCCTGCTAAACATTGCAACACAACTGATATTATATTGAAATAATAATTTTGTAACCAATATTGTAACAACCCGCCAACAAATTCAACTGTTCTAAATTCTATTAATGTATCTAAACAAAAAAGTGCTGCATTTTGATGCAAGTATTTTGATTTTGAAAATTAGGCTTTTGATGCATTTAGATTTTGTAAAGTTCACTTTTGATGCCAAATTTAGATTTGGATTTTGGAAATGTAGCTTTTGAAAAAGTTTGGATTTTGATACATTTAGATTTCTTATTCTTGTTTTTAAATGTGAACCTTCGGATTTCCGTATTTTTGCCAAATAAAAATTCTTTTTTTTGGAATTGTTGAAAAAGCAAAAAAACAAATAAAAATACGAAAAACTCTTGTGATATAATTTTCTATCTTATTAAAATCAATTCTTACAAAGTTGTTTTGAACAATATTTAAAAGACACTGCATTTTTAATTAATAATAATTTAAAATTCATTATACACTTTATTTATCTTTTATTTGAAGATTAAGATAACATAAAATATCTACAAATGGTTTGTAGCTTTGAAGTCTGAATATAGACCATTAAAAAAAAAAAAAAAACCCCTTTAATTATTCCTCCTTATTTAAGAGAAAAAAAAAATTTTTTTTTATTAACATTTTAACAAATTTCATAGATTACTTTTGTAATTAATCTTTAAATTACATCATATTTATTTCATTTTAATTTTTCCTTCATTTATTCTATTAATGCACACCATTCTATAATTTTTATCCGATTTATATTTTCGAAATATATATATATATGTCTATATATAGGTACAGCTCTTTTCTTTATTTCATCTTCACTTAATATATGATTCATAGATTAGGAAATGAGGAGTGCATCACGTTCGCATCATGATTGCTGTGAATTAAAAAGAAAAAAGAACACAAAAAAGCAGAAAAAAAGAAAATTGCTTAATCATTTCAACGATATTATAATGACTACATTAGTTGGATAAAAACCACATTTCATTCTTTGTCTTCCATCGGATAAGAAAACTACTCTTAATTTAAACCGAAAAGTAATCTTAAGCGCAAAAAAAAAAAATTACAACATATACACAAACATAGAGAAAAATCAACAAACTATTGATAAAAAAAAAAAAATTAAACATTCTAAAATGAAATTCATAGAATTTTTTTTTTTTTTTGCAATTTACTTATAATAGGAAGAAAAAAAAATTGGCCGTGTTACCATAATAACAGTAGATAACTTTAATCATCGGAGGCATAAAATTCTAAATACAAGCAGTAGTAAAAACTAGAAGACAGGAATATTTTCAAAACTTTTTCAGGCATATCTGAAGAAGTATTTAATTCTGGAAGATATCCTTGAAGCCGAAATTGAAGAAAGATGAAGTCCGGGCATAAGAAAAATATCTTATCTTAAAAATGTACGCCAATAGTCAAATAGAGAATCAGATCACTGTTTAGATCAGCAATAGACAAGATCAAAATGGTAAGATGACATATGGTCTAAAGTCTAAAGTTGACTGTTTAGAAATTAAAGGTCCAGGACTTTCATACGTATTTAAAAGAACATTTCTTTTTTAAATGCATTTCTCTGCCACATAATTTTGGACAGGAAATTGCACAGTCTTTCCTGTTCAGGCGTGGCTGCAAATGTCGTAACGGGGAATAACTTTTTCGACGTGTGTGGGATTAGAACCCACACTCCCTCGGTGTTTACAGCGTATTTTGTACGCTTTTACCCACTAGGCCACCGAGGCCCCTTTAAAAGAATAATAAAGTCTAAAACAGAAAAAAAATTAAAGTCCATAGTTATACATACTCTTTCAACACGACCGTATTTAAAGTTACTTAAAACGAAAGGAAAAAAGTAGAAAACACTTTTAAATTTTTGTAACATAAAATATGAATTTTATATACCATTTGAATATTCACTTTTTATTTTAAATTTTTTTAATGTATACGACTTACGACTTTAATGTATACATATATCTGTACATCGTTTTCCAGAAAATTTACAGGTGTCAAAATATTTGTAAATCTTTTGAAAAAAGCGAATATTTCCAGGATATTTATATATATATGTGTTTGCGAGAATATTACTTAGAAGGGATTTTATAGATGGATTCAAGATCAGGATATTCTCCTTTTGCACAATATTTATATGTAAGCTAGGTTTGAATCATAATTAGGAAGGATTTTAAAAATGGATTCAAGATTACGATATTCCATTTTTCAAGAATTTTTGATAGATTTTCATTCTTTAGATCTCATATCACCCCACCGATCACAATTGCCATCATGTTGTCCAAAGTCCGAAACAGTAATCTAATGTTTTATATTTGCAAACAAAGTTTTTGTTATTCTTACTTTTCTTTTTGTCGGATAAATACCATAATTGATTACCTTTACCATACTCTGAAATATTGAAATTTTTATTTTTTTACTGGTATAAATATACATATTGGAAACGTTTGTGATATTTTCTGAAAAAACCAAAAAAAATTTTATTGACCTTATAGGAATAGTCATTTAATTACAGCACCATCTTCATCGTACTAATTATTATTTACCACAGTTCAGGATTCAATACTAGAATTTTTCTCAAAACTATTTCCCATTCCTTTTATCATCAATTATTCGCTGTCCCGTGTTTCCCCGTTCTTTTATCATCTAAATGATCTAAAATCTAAATAAATTAAAAAATACACCCATAGTATTCTACAAAGTTTGTAAATAAATCTTTAAAAACTTCAGCAACAGACAAACAGTCAATATTTATAAATAAAATGTATACAAATAAATAGAGACCAAAAAAATTTATAATCATAAAAATTTAAAATTTTTAATAAAGCCTTTCTATAGTTGAAAAGATTTAACAGTGGTCTCCGCTTGAGATAATCAACAACATCAGATATTTTTTTTTTATCAATAGTCTAAACTAAATATTTGCAATAGGCATTCAATATATATACGCGCATTTATAAAATCAACGACAAAATACATTGCAAAAATAATAAAAAATAAAAAAAGAACAGAAAAGAAAGAGAAGGAATATTAAAGTCAAAAGGGCAAATATTTACTAACTTTGGTCAAACATTTATCAACAAAAAAAAAAAACAATAACAACAACAAAAATAATCATTAAAAGAATTTTCATTTTGCTAATATAAGTTGATTGCCTTTCTTATATCTACCCTTCTCTTTCCCTCCACATTTATCTATAGATAAAGAAAATATAAGTATAAACTTGCATTCGCGAATTATGTAATGTATGCATACACATATATGTATATATACATTGTAAATTAAAATAAAGTAATTTTTGTTAACAAGTACTATAGACTTTTTAAATAACCTTCAATTAAAAAAAAAAAAAAAACAAAAAAAATATTTTGGTTTGATTATTGGATAAAATCGTACATTTTGGACTCACATTTCATTACTTATAGTGTGTGTACTTGTTTTTTATTATGTAAAAACATAAATTACCATCATCATGTTAACTATTGACATTGGTCACGAATTAAAGTTTAGATATATACAAAAAACAAAAAGACATAAATACCAAATAAACAACGACTACCTATTAACTACCATTATAGGTAGATGGATTCCATATTCATTACAAGAAATATATAATTGTCCACTGCTCATCCGGCATTTCATAATTATTGTATAAAATAGATTTTGTTACCTAAAATTCTTTAAACTTAACTAAGATTTTTAATTTTTTTCCAAAATTCTTAAAATAAAAAAGCATAATGTTTAAGTATACCCATATGCTTAATACCTAGATTATATGGTTTACCATGAACAAGAGACAAGCAACATATTGATATTATTACCATATTAAATTTCAGTACAAATTAAATTTTATTTAATCGTCTTGGGTGATTATCTACAAAATAGATTAAATAATTAGACCAATCAGTACCTTAAGACATAATATAATCTATTGTTTTGTCATAAAAAGAAGATAGTGTTTAAAAGGTTAATGCCTCACACACTCATAGAGGGCTCGTGTTCGTTCCATTCCTCTATAGTGTCTTTTGACAATTCGCACCTACCTTCCATGTAATTTTAAGATAATCCAGGATTTGCTTTACAGGATTGAAAACTACTTACCTATACACATAAATGTAGATCTAAAATGGAATTATGTATTATGTCAATTTCCTAATAAGAATTCAATAATAAATGCTGCAGATTGATCTAATTACAAAAAAAAAAAAAAAAAAATTTGCAACGTCAATTGAAATTTGAACGTTTTTTAACATTCCTATAAGTATTTTTGTTTTTGTTAAATATTTAAGTTCTTACACGAGAAAGTCATAAAATTCAAATACAAAACATTAAACTTTTATTCTTAAAATATACTTCAGATTTAAATTTACCTCAAAAAAAAAAAAAAAATCGCGATTTTATTTTTTTAACAAATGATTTTATTACAAAAAACAAAAAAAAAACCGTTCCGTTTTATGTTCCATTAATGCTTGTTATGTTGCGAATTTTTTTTTTTTTTTATACTTTTCTTTAATATTTTTCTCATATTCTGGTTCGAAATATTTTTTTTTAAATAAAAGCATAAAATTAAGAATATAATTTTTTAAAGTCAAAGTTTTTTTTTTTTTTTTGTTAAGTAATTAGAAAGCTTCAAAGTTGATTAAACTCTTAAGTTTTGTTTTTTAAATGACGTGTTTGACACTTTAAAATGTCATTACTTTTTTTTTATGTAATTCTTTTCATTTTTTTTTTGTTATTTTATTTTACTATATATTATATACGTACGTATAACATACAGGTTGTGGACAACATACGTTCGTATATAGAACGTAATTTGAATGTTAATTGGTGTAAAAAAACAAAAAAAAAAAAAAAAAAACTACTCGTTTACTTAAAAAGAATCTTTAAATTTTTTTTTATTTTCTCTTTTATAAATTCGCTTTTGCTCGCTTATTTCTATAGTAAGAATTCTAAAGCTTTTTTTCTTTCAGGTTTTGTTTTTAGCTACATTCTTAAGAATCTTTATTTTTTAAAAAAGCAAAACGAATCTTGAGATATACAATAGAATTGAGAATTTGTTAAGAACTTTCAAAAAGGAAAAACTAATTCAGAATTGAATAAAAGCAATTTTCAAAAAGTCGAAATTCTTTTTTGTTTTTATTTTAATAGAAAACAATGATAGTTGTTGAGATTATATAAAAAGTATAAAAATTGGAGGTTTCTAAATAAAATGAAAATATTTTTATATCCATATAAGGTACTCGTACTTTATTTATAAATTTTCGAATGGGAAAATATCTCTCTCGTAGACGCATTCTTGCAGGCAAAGTTTAATTTTGATAATTTCTGTAATACATTTCACCAATTATTTCATATTTTATTTTACCTAAAGTTCGATTTTTATACTGAAATGCAGAAGTTCGAATTTTATACTGAATTTGCAGATCTTAATAAGGTTCCAACGTTTATAATCTAAAGGTTATCGGATAAAAAGGTAATCTAATAAGAATAATATTTGAGAAATATAATCTTTATTTATTGAATTCTTTCCTTCAAAGAGCCTGAGGTTGAAACTCCGTCTAGATCATATAGATAAACAAAAAAGTAATATAGATTTTTCTTTCATAGAAGTAAATAAAAATATATATATATATATATATATATATATGACATATAATTAAAATCAAACTAGCATGTACCACTCCAATACCTCTAAAATGATACGATATAATAAAACAGTAGTAATCATCTCAAGAATAAGAGAATCTTAACATAACGTCTTCTCTACATCGAAGCGTAAGGTACAAACTTACCTTTCTACTGTGTAGGCCAATCCCTTGATTATAGAAACCCATCAAATAAAAAAAGATTAACACTGAAATTTAACAAAGCATCGAATATAAGTGCAAAAACAAACAACACCTAACAGAGTTCGATGGAAATAAATAATTGAGGCCCTATACTTCCAAAAGAAATAACGAGAAAAAAAGCAATTCTAAAAATAAAGGAATCATTAGAAGAACATCAAAATGATTAGGTCTTTGGAAGGATAATTAAATCAAATTGAGTCATAAAATTTTATTGTTGGCCATAATCATCAAAATTCCATTGACAATTATTGAATCCAAACAAAAAAATTTCAAATATATAAAAATTTTTTCTATACATCTGAATTTCTAAAATAAAAAAAAAAACTCTAAAGTTCTTTAACGTTTCCTTTAATTAAAGCGAGGTCAGCTCGTAAAATAAATTTTCTACGTATGTACTTATGTATGTATATATTTTATACAAAAATTTTCAAGTGCTAAAATTTATTTTATGGTTTTTTTTTTTCTGGTATGCTTCTTTTTTTGTTTACTTATTCATTTTTAGCTTTGACCTTCTTATATTCTTGGCTTCTTTTGTTTTAACAAAAAAAAAAACAACAAAAAAAAAAACCTTATAATATCATTTGTGAATATTTTTTGCGAATATAAGTTTTTTTTTTTTTTTTGTTCTTAAAAAAACAATTTTGTATCTTGTAAAATTCTTTTATTCTTTTAGACAATTCTTAACTTTTCAAAAGTAAAAAATCACTCAGTATTTTGTTTTTTGTTTTCTTGTTTTTTTTTTTTTTTTTTTTGCAAAAATGAACTTATCTTTAGTTATTTTTTAATACTTCTACATACAGCGATATAGTTAACATTTATAACAAGAATAAATTTACCTAATAATTTTATGCTTTTCTATCTTACGATTAAAAAAGAAAATAAAAATAAGCAATTAAATTTCAAAAAAATTTAAGAATATGATCTTAGATTACTAATTTTTCGTTTCGTTTGCAAAAATTTAAATCTTATAGAATAGACGCAAAATACAAACTTTTTGCACTTTATTTAGATGGAATGCATGTCATTCAATTCAATTTAGTGGGCCTCGGTAGACTATAGTGGTTAAGAGTGTATAAAATATGTAGGGAACAGAGAGTGTATAAAATATGTAGGGAACAGAGAGTTCACACCGAGAAAGTGTGAATTCGAATACAACACAGTACGTCGTAAGAAGAATTCTACCTTACAACATTTACAGCCATGCCTGAAAAGGAAAGGCTGTGTACTTTCTTTATCACATTTATGTGGGGCAGGGAAATAAATTAAAAAGAAGAAAAAATTACATTTACCCAATCGGTCGCTTCTAATGTATAATGAATGAATAACCCTAGTAAAAATTATAAAATTACTCTGAAAATATATAATATAGGCATCTCATTATACATGCTGATATAAGAATCGTTATGGAATACTTCTAAAGTCATCCAAAAAAATTGCATATAGACATGGTTTCTTTTTCTTCAGATATTGTTGAAATTTAACCAACCAAAACTATACCGCTCTATAAAACCAGACTTTTAATACAAATATGTAGTTTTGTTTTAGAGATAATGAGTATGGGGTAAATTGTTGGGAAAATGGAGTTTAGGAAATTTAGAATTGTCAGTAGGATGGGTAGTAAAATTTAAAAGAAAATTTTAGAAAAAAAATGTTTACTGTATTTCCTAAATTTTATTTTAAACTTTAATTCTCTAACATAAAAAAAAAAAAATTAAATTTCCACTTCCTTTAAAAAAAAAAAATTCTAAATTTAATTAACATGAAAATTTTAAAACTAAATTTAATAAAGTACAAAATATGACAAAAATACAAAATATGACAATTTTAATACAGACCACAACATTTTTTTTATTTTTTTATTTTAATAAAATTCATTTCTATAATTTATTTCAATAATAATTTTAATGTTGAATTCAGAGATTTATAAAAAATAAAGAAAATAACAAAAAAAAAAAAAAAATTAAAAACACGGAAAACCCACAAACTCACCTTGAAAAACACACCTTTCAAAAAGGGCTTTTTCATTTTGTATTTTTATTATTTTAAGTAAACACATTTTTTTTTTACATGTTAATTAAAACCTAAAATTATTATTAAATTTTTTTTTTGCTTTAAAAATAAGAATAATACAATAAATTTTCCTTTCAAAAACAATTTATCACAAGTCATAATTATTCACAAAAACAACCAAAAAGAAAAAAAAGAAAATAAAAAGAAAATAAAAAGAAAAACCACAAAAACATAAGGAAAATAAATAAAATCAGATAATTGAAAATATTTTTCCTTTGTTAAAAGCAAATTATGTGGTCTGCTTTTGTTTTTTTTTTTTTTTTCATTTTAATTTATTTATTTTTCCACTGGTATTTTTTAAATACAAAATAGTTATTTTATGTTAATAATAAAAAAGTGATTTTTTTTTTTTTTAAATAATTACTTTAAGTTTTAATAAAATGGCTCTTCATTTTTATTAAAAATTCATTGAAAGAATAAATCATTAAAAAAAAAAAAAAAATTAACAATCAATCGAAAAGGGTAAAGGTTTTGACACCCAAAAAGTAAAAAGGATATCCTCCTCGAAACAATTCATCAATTTATTTATTTTTTTTTGTTTTGCTTTGGTTTTTTTATTGTTTTTTTATTTTGCTGTCAAGTGCTTTTAAGTGACGTTTAATTTAATTACAGAAAAGTAAAAAAAAAAAATTTCAAAACTTAAAATGATTGCAAAGTTAACGTTCCTTATAATAACGATAAGCTTTATAAGTAAGCAGTTTTTGTGACGTAACAACAGTATTAATGGGAAAATTAATTGATGTCAATATATATATATATATATATATATAGGTAATTTATATATATTTATATATATATATATAATAGGTATATAGGTAATTTAAATCTGCTAACCTTTATTCAGATCAGATGTTATAAAATGTGTATCATATACTATTTAATGAGAAGTCCCCTTTATTGTACCTTTTGACCGAATTTCGTAACTGTTTATATTAAATTTATAACTACAAAAGTTGCTACAGTTACATTTTCTACTTCAGGTAGATTACTTGAACAAAGCAAGTATAGTATAGCAGCTAGAATACTACCTAGAGCCAGACCTGCTTTTATTTCTCTTAGTATAGAATACTCTTCTTCTTGTTTAATTCTATAAATGATCTGTCAGATAAATTCGTTTCGAGTATTTGAACATATTGTAAAGGTATCAACCTTCTTAATTTAATTTATTAAACCTTCGGCACGAAAGCTTGAGCTACGCCTAGAAATATTGTAGAGCATATTTGATTATCTTCTGACGTTTTTTCTACAGTATTTGTTATTCTATGTACTTGGTCAATTATTACATATGCTTGGCTCTAAATCCAAATTGGTGATTTGGAATTAAGTTTCTATTTTCTATAATTAGCTTCAGATTTTTCCACAATAATTTTTTATAAAGTTTTAATGGCTTCCGTAGTTTTACTATCATAATAACTTCTGCCACTTCCGAAGCCTTAGGAAAATATTTCAAATTTATTATTGCATTTATGATTTTTGTTAAAATTATTAACATTTTTTTTGAAGAATAATAAGATGGAGCTTTTCTTTTAACATTAGTGTACTTATTTCTTCACTAATTTCCTCTTGAGTAAATGAGGCTATAGTGTTTTTTTTCGGGTTACTACCACAAACCTGTATTTCTTTTAACTGCATTTCAATTACCTGTATTTCATATTATACAAAAATATATTAAGTATATAAATATTCTGTAAAAGTCGTGAATTCACTAAAGTCCCTCCTAATTCAGATTCCCACATATATACATAAATATAAATTTTCTGTCAAAAGCGTAATACCTTGCTTTCGAATGCAATTCTAAAATCTCTCCTAATTTAGAATGAAACACAGGCAAATGAAATACAGGCAAATGAAATACAGACAAATAAAATGGTTAAAACTCCAACTGTCGGTCTTAACGAGTGTACAATAGTGTTTCGTAAAGAGACGAAAGGATAATCAAACGGACAACAGGGTAAATAGAATGAAACTAAAAAGCCAATTGTATTACTAATAAAATTATTATATTTAACTAATGCGTAAAATTTAAAATTATTGGCACTGGAAATGTTTAATTAAGATATGAAAATGTAGTCTTAAATATCTGAGCGCCGATTCAAATAACTACGAGAATAAGATTTTTTAAATTTATATAATTAAGATTTGTATTTTTAAAAACTAAAATTGTAATATTATATTTATACCTAAAAGTTTTTAAGAAACAAAAACGCTGACAATTAAAATGGCACTCAGTCTTTTTCAAAATTTATTCAGCATTTAAATTTGAACTAACATTTATAGAATTGAAATCATAATTCAAATAGAAAATGTCGGTGGAATGGAAATATAAAAATTTTTGCATTATAAAACAAAAATTACAATAAAACATTCTCAAACTTCAATTAAAAGTCTTAATTTTAATTTATAATTCCGTTTCACCTGATAATTTCTTAAGTAGTTGTGCTAGTGGTGCCAGGTCATAAAGTCATAGATCATAAAATCATATTTTATACAATTTTAAATATGAGCCATAAAGTCATATTGTAATGACCGAATATGGCTTTATGACTCATTTTATGGCTTTATATCCCATTCAAATGAGTCGTATAGCAATATTCGTCAAAATGGCAACACCGCAACTACTCTAGTAGTCCAAATTGTACTAAGAAAAAAATCAGTACTGCTTTTCGGCTAAAAAAATGACATGCACAAATATTCTAATACACCTATGTATATATATATTTATATATATATATATATATATATATGTGTATATTGAAAATTCATACTAATTTCGACTGAATCAAGATAACTTAGATTTATAATTAGCAATATGCCGTTCAGGTTCAACTAGTTATAATAAGTGACCAAACCGTAAATTAGTTATAAAAATGATGAAAATTATGAACAGATAAACAAAAAAAAAGGATTAACAAAAATTTTCACGGAAAAATAAAGTAAAATTTAATTTGTAAGAAATTAAATAGATACAATTCAGAATTTAATATTTACTTTTATTTTTTTTTTGTTGTTGTGGTTGGATTTGGAAAATGAACAAATAAATTTTTTAAAATTCTATTTTAGAATTTATGGTATATATATATATATATATATTAATCCACATTATTTAAATGTAACATACCACAATTACCACATTTCATATCTAATGCACTAATGTTATTTTATTTATGATAGTGCTGCTTTTGATATTCATTATCATTTATATTCTAAAGATTGGAAAATTCCGTAATGGTATAACGTAAAATTAGCGGAATTCATTTTAATGATGGTAGTATAATGGTAAAGATGATAACGTCAATGGTAACAAATTATTGTGGTTATAATACAGTGGTAAAAATACAAATTGAATTGCAAATAGATTCCGACAAATAAAACAAAGAATACAAAAAAAAAAATTGAAGAGGTGAAAGGTGGTTATATTGGATCATAACAAATAAGAAATAAGATAGGTAAGATAAATAATAAATTTTTCACTATATACTTTATTTTTATATCCGTTCGAATATAGTTCAAGTGTATAATAAATATCCCACTACGTTTATGACACCTTAAAGAAGACGGGAAAGTGCGTTAAGTGCGTCTGTGTCTATCCCTCCGTCTGTGCGATAAGTCAATAGTATTGACTCAATACTAATGGCGTATAGAATTTTAAATTTTGTGCATTTTTAAGTAAATGACATGTTTCGCTGAATGAAGTCCAACCGACGGGTTGCTAGTAGCTGCTATATAACCACTTTTTTTTTATAAGAAAAAACTCATAAGTCAGCGTACTAATTAAGCTGCACATATATTCGAAATTTTGTTAAAAGAAGTTAAGTTTTATTTCAACAATCTATGCAAAATTTCGGTCTACGGTAAAAAACTTTGGTAGCTGTAAAATTTCTATACTTATTATCTACATTGTTTTTTTAAACTAGAAATTTGAAATTGTGTAAAAGATGCGACCAAGTGAAAAAAAAACTTTGTAAAACTTCGGTAAAATAGGGTTGATTTGAGACAACGGAGTCCAGTAACTGTTATACAACTACGAAAAATTAACATAAATGTGTACTTAATAAAAATTTAGATATCTTAAATTTAGTAAAATATGGTTAATTTTTATTGAAACATCACACATATTATGTTCGTGGTGGATATACTTAGAGTTTGTACAGTCAACTTTACATATTTTCTCGTTCCCGTGCTTTTTTTCTTGGAAAATTGCTCAATTTTTATTCAATTTTTTCATTCTTTCGTTTTTTTTTTTTTTTTTTTTTTTTGTGATTAATAATTACACAGCTACAAATTTTTACACATCCTTTATTTTATATACGATAATAATGTACATTTGTATGTGTGTGTATTATTGTCGTTCTTAATTCTAGAAAATACAAGAACAAATAGGTGATGGGATGAGATGAAGAAATAAATAGAAGAGTATGTAATAGTGTAAAACAAAATACATTAATTATGAAAATAAAATTATATACTTACATACATATATATATACACCACACACATATTAAATATTATTAGAAAAATTGGGTATTTTTGGGATTAAAAATAAAATAGGAAAATAATCATATGGCAAAAAAAAATGGAAAGGTAAACTTTTTTAATAAATGGTAGAAATTTGAATTGCAAATAAAGTTGCAATTTAAACAAAAATTGAATACGGAAAATAATAGAACTTCAAAAAAGGGACACTTAAATTAGTAAAGAAGGTAAGTTTATATTGAAATAGCTTTAAGGCAACAAAGAATAATAATTACACAATAAAGGACTCGTTCACATGGTTTAATTTTTATTTTGGTATTTATAACAACTTTGAGCAGTAAAACTTAAAAGTTACTTTGGGTATTTTCGAAAATTCCTTTAAAATTTTTAACCAAAATTAATATTTTCCTTATTAAAAGACCTAGATATTATTAGCCTAAACCTACACCATTGAGTCATGTCAAATTTTTAATTTGTTAAATTGTTCTTTCTAATTCCCCATAATAAAAATAAACAGACCGCCTATCTGTTTATACCGACATTTTTATAAAATTCCTCCATCCATTTTTTCAAAATAAAATAGAATCGACTCAAAAAAGGTAGATTAAATTGATTTGAAATGATATTCTGTTAGGTTATAATTTCTATTTTATTCCAAAAATTGTAATTGATTACGGTTTAATATTACATTTCAATAATTTAGATCCTTTTTACATTTTGGCAAGGATATTTTTATTAATCTGGTTCTCTTTTCGATTCTTAATATTATTTTGTTGTTATTTTTACTTTGTATGCATTTTAATTAATATTAAAAAATATATGTATGTATGTATGTATGTATATAGAAAAGGTTTTAAGATTTTTCCTATACATAAAACATTCAGTAATAAATTCTAAAATATCTGAATATTAAAATTAATAAAATTAATTTGTAATTTTTTATTTATGAATATAAAATGTTGTAATCAGAATTTTGGGTTTTTGTACAAAATACAAAATGTCTGTATTGATTCTGGGGAATCATCAAAATTAATAATAAAAAAAAAATGTAATTTATAAATGATTGATTATTAAGGAGAAATTTTTTTTTTTTGGAAAAAATAAAAAAATAAAATTTTATTAGAAATTAAGCTATCATACTATAGTTAAAAAGAATGAAAAGTTGTTAGTTGGATAAATTTTATAATCCTTTCATAAAAAACAGGTTCTTTAAACATGGTTTATTTTGGACAACAAAAAAGGATTAGTATAGGTAGTTATATAGCAAACCCATATTTTTTTTTAAAGTCCGCTAAATTAGTTTTGTGCTAAATGTATAATAATAAAAGTACAAATTCATTTTGAGATTGTTTTATACAATTAAAATAAATTCCAGTCGTTTGACATCTTTAGATTAAAAAACCTATGAGATAACATTTAGATAACATTTGAGATAACATTTAGAAGACTTGAGATTATATACATTTAAAAATAACCAGAGAATATATACATTTAACCTGACTTTAGAACTTGATATATACATTTAAAAATATGGCTTCATCAAATTTTAAGGGGTTGTAGCTCCTAAACAAGTGGGGCTACTTAAAAAAGTTCTACAACATTAATTTTTTAAGAGATATACCCATGTTTAAAATTTCATTGTTTTGACTTAACTCGTTGAGTTTCAACTGATGAATTCTGTTGAATATTATTGAAATGATTCAAAATTTCAGGTCCATCGGTAAACAAATATAAACAAAACAAAAATAAACTTGCATTAAGTCTCACGTGCATCACTGGGAAACTTAGATATACTTTTAGTTTTTCGATTATTTATTTTGTATTTTTTCAGTAGCTTATCTCTTTTTACGGTTCAGAAGAGCAACAGAGTCAAGTTCTTTGAAAATTCAAATAATAGATACATTAAGGCGAGGTAAAATGAACAACGGCAATATTGTTATAGAAAATGTTCAACAGAATTTTGCTTCAAACTTTGTTTGTGCGTTTGACGAATGTTTTACACATGCCTATTTCGTTTTCTTCACGTACCTTCAAAACATTTATTTCGAACTCGATAGATAAATAGATATAATAGTCATGACTCACAATACCAAATAACCTAAATATACATACACCATCCTCAGACTCCTTATACAACTTAATTTCAGTTACTGTTAAGACAAATTTGGTTTTGTTTTTATATTTTTTACGGATTGTCCTTTTTTCATTAATTGTGTTTGCCTAAACTGTAGCTGTTGTATGAATTTGAATGCAATATAGGATATATAGGATAGGAATGCAATATAGGATTAAGGAATAGGATTATAGGAATGATATATAGGAATGCAATATAGGTTTAATAACACATTAGCAGGGACCCCTAGTTATACAAAATTATGAAACACAAATGTTGTTTTTTTGGGCACTTTTTTGAAAAATTGTCATAATTTTTGTTCTTAATGTCCAAAAATGGTCACAGTAATATAATTTAATACACTCCAATATTTACTTTAACTCAGTACTCTTTTATTCAAAGTCGAATTTCTATTAACAAAAAAGATAAAAACTCAAAGACACTAAAATATTTATCATTGGTAGTTGGTACCTGTTTATTCCTTGAAAATTAAAAACTCTACGAAAGAATATAGTAGAATATTGGACGGAGATTAATAAATAATTTAAGGCAGTAGAATAAAAACCATTTTTATTTTATTTTACGCAATGCATTGTATACGAATATTTGAATATCATCAACAAACGATCAATTATATTGCACAATATTTTTACTATATTTGAGATATATTGGGTCGCTTTAAATTGATTTCTTTTTGTTTTAATTAATTTCCAAAAAAAACATCATTGTAAACAAATAATATTCAGCAAAAAACTTAAAATAAAATTTTTAAGACTTTAAAAGGTTTCTAGCATTTTTTTGCATTCTTTAAGTATTTCTTTATTTTTGATCTTTGGAAGAATTTTATTTGATTTCTTTTGTGTTTCTAAAGTTTTACTTATTATTTGGACTGAAAGAAAAATGTTTTTCTTTTCTTTAGAAAACAAAAATTCATCTGATTCTCGTTTATAATTAAGTGTTTTCTACTTTCTATAATGAAATACTACAACAAACTCAGAAAACATTTTTTTTTATTTAGCAAATTTCATTATACAAATTATTAAAATTTGAAATTTTTCAGCATCCATAAATTATTATATTTAAAATTTAATCAATCAAGGCAGGTTTATTGTTTTATTCATCAGAAGAAAACTTTTTTTTAGTACAACAACTTGTAATACATTGATATAATGCGAATAAATCTGTTATTCAACAGATGACAAACAAAATATCTTTCATATATTATTATTTCAAAGTCTACCAATTGAATACCCCACTTAAAATAAAACAACAAAATATAAATACTTAAAAAATTCAAACCACCCCTAAAATATATTTTATTAACTAATATTAATTTTAATTTACTTCTTTTAATATTGATAAATGCTCTTACATTTTTAATTTATCAAATATTCATAATAAATTTTCATTTAAATTTTGTTTTTTGTTTTTCATTTTATATAGAAAACCTCAAATTTTAATAATTAATCAAAAATTTCTATAGAATATAATTGAACCATTGTTCAAGTTTTTATTTGCATACTTTCAGGGGGAGTTCAAAAAATCATAAAAATAAAGGACGAGGTGTGGACCTAAGAATGACAAAACATTGATTTTTGCGAGAAATTTTTGTTTAATGAAATATAAGAGAAAACATAAAAAAAAGGAAAAATTTGAAAACTCTGATTTTGAACTTCAAATTAAAAAAAAGTAGAAAGAAGACGTGCCAAATTTTAATACTGAAGCATTGAAGCAAAATAATCAACTGTCAACAACGTAATAAAATTTTATTTTAAGGAGGAGAAAAAATCACCAAAGAAAAAGGAAATAATAAATCGTAAGATTTCTTTTGATTTGAATTTCAATTATAAGACTTTTTGGAAACTGTAAAGTGGGTGAAAAAACCTAGGATGATAATATGAATTAGAAAAAAAAAATTTATAAATTGAAACAAAAATGAGAATAAATAAAAATAAAAAAAGAACTTCCTACAAAATAAAAATGATTTAAATTTGATTTTATTGAAAATTAAGGTTGCTTTAGAAATAAAATTAGAATTTTTTAACTGAAATTCTTAGCAAATATCAATTTGCTTCTTCAACAGTCTTTGGTAGTTTTTAATCTCGCATAACAAAACAAACTCTTTTTTTAAGGAAAAAAAACTGTTAAAGCTAAGCAATAGTTCGTATAAACGTTTTAACTTTAAACGCAAGTTTAATTATACTCGAGTAAATAAAATTTAGAAAAATAACGGTAGGAAAATTTTTATTCTTAGATTTGAGACCGACAGAGTATCGTAAAAATAAAAAAAAAAACTCGTATTGTTTAGCGTCAAAAAGTTAATAAAAAATTTAAAACTCAAGACTGAAAATAACAAAAATATGAAAAATAAATAAACAAGAAGTAATAAAATGTAAATAAGAAAAATGATAACGAAAAAATATTATTCATAAATTTTTTGAAAAACAATAAATAACAACCGATTTTAGTATGTATATATTTTTATATAGGGTTTGAATATTTAAATACATATTTTATTTTTAAAAGTACAATTTTTTTTTTTATTTGATAAAATTGCAAAACATTTAATTTATAATCAAATTATCTGTTTGTAGATAGATTTCAAGAATTGTTGCTTAAATTCATTTCAAAAAATATTTAAGAAATTCAATTTAAAAATATTAAATAAAACAAAAAAAAAATTATAACACGTATATAAAATAAATTTTGATTTACGTATCTATAGATACATATTTCTTAAGAAATTCAATAAAATGCTTATGAATTTTTTTTTTTAAATTTACAGAGATGCAACTTAGGTAAATTTTTTCCTGAAATCGT
The DNA here is from genome assembly GCA_947095535.1 of Poecilobothrus nobilitatus. NCBI lineage: Eukaryota > Metazoa > Arthropoda > Insecta > Diptera > Dolichopodidae > Poecilobothrus > Poecilobothrus nobilitatus. Next base: position 173,052,352 of record OX352774.1, read on the forward strand.
AAAAAAAAAACAAATTCGAGAACGTAGAGTAAATCACTTCAAATTTCAAGCTATATACTAAATTGATAACTGTAGGAGAAAAATATTAGAATAACGGTTTAATTAGACCGTGTTTCTCAATTAAAATTTAATAAGAATTTATTTAAAATAGATATATTTTATGAAAAAAAAATATTTTTAGCACATTTTTCAAAAAATACAAATTTTCCAAATTTACTATTTAAATTTACCGTTATGTGGATAGAAGATTTTACAAGATTTTACTTTCTTCATATCTCAACAGACAGGCTTTCATTTACAATCTTGAAATTTTAAGAGTAGAAAAATATTTTAGAATTAGCATAAAATTACCTCAAAATTTGTTTTGAACCTCTCCCTAATTAAAATCTATTAGGGATAAAAAATTTAAAATTTAATATTTACACGTTAGCACTTGTAACTTATGCACCTGCACAAATTTTTTCAAACTAAAACGTAAATATTAACATTATGGTTTCCAACATTATGGTTTTACATGTATTAACTGCTTTTCTGAATTATTTAAAGGTTTTTCTTTTTCAATATTATGGTTTTACATTGTGTCAACAGCTTTTCTCAATTAGAAAGCGTTTCCTTAAACCTGAAGAAAATATATCTTGATTTTTCAAATTTTTTTATACATATATAAAATTCGAAGAAAACATAGAAACTTTGCAGCATATCAAAATTTTAAACTGTTTTTTTTTGGTTTATATTTTGCCTTGTTTAAATTAAATCTAGATTTTACCATTGTTAAAAAAAAGTAACTATATATTAAAAAACTATTTCAAATGTATAGTAATTTCTTTTAAGAATATCCCATACAGCATCTTTAGTACAGCTCTGTATACAAAAATTCATATTAAATTAAATATAAAGAAACATTCTTTACAAATATTTACTTTTATTTTTTGTTTTTATTATTTTCCTTGCAAGCTTTTTATCTTCTGGGTATCACATACACTTTTTTTGTTTTTTTATTTTACATTATTTTCATTTAACTTTAAATCATGTTCTTATAATGTTAATCGTGCTCCCTGCCATCCAATCAAGGACTTGGAACACAATAAAAAACAAACAAAAAAAACAAAACAATACCTGACATTAATAATATCGGATGGTATATACATATATATATGTATATATATATATAGATTAAAAACAGATGAGAATCTTAAATTTTAAAACCGTTAGTAAATGGAAAACGAAAAATGTTTACGGTGAATAGTAAGTTTTAAGAATATATATATATATATATATATATATATATATATTGTATATATGTAAATATGTACGTAATGCAAAAATAAAATTATTACGTCAAGGTGAATTACATAAGTAAAATTTCAAATCAAAAATATATATATGTATATATATGAATTACATTATTATTGACTTGACATTCTAATTGATTGAATGACATTTTAAATATATTTTGAAATTTCTTTTTCGTTTTTTTGACATTTAACATTTTAAATTTTTTTTTGTTTTATTTTAATAAAAACAAGTGTTTTTAAGTTTTTCTGCTTTTAATATTTTATTTTATATATTTTTAAGATTTTTCATTAATCGATTGGTAAAATGAGTTTTGAAAAATTCAAAAATGAAAATGTCATTTAAAAGTTTTCAAAACATACTTGAAAAGAATAACCATATTTGTATAAATGTTAGTTGAAAATCATAAACAATTTCAAAATATTACTTACGCTTTAAACTGAAAATGTCGATTGTGTTTTAAATTTTCAAAATTAACAATAAATTTACTTTTTAGGATCTAAAACATTATTAAAATCACAATTTAAGTTGTCTAAAATTAAAATGGAAATACTCTGCAAAATTCAAAAAAAATTTTTGGAAAATTTTTGGATATTGTTAAATTTGATTATCCTGCAAAAGATTAAAATTAAAATTTTAAGACATCTAATATTCATCAATTCATCTTATCTAAATGTCGAGCTTTCTATGATTGTTCGTCCGAAAACTAAATAAAAAGTTAGATTAACTTACATTATTTAAAGAGTATAAATTAGGCTGCGACCTTTTGATGTATATCAATTATGCTTCCCTTATTACTACGTATTATGAATTTTGCCACCACTTTTAATATTTCTGTCAACCCCAACTGCGTTAAAAGAACTAAAGATCTATAAAGAGTTTATTTCTGCTAGTTGATCTTTAGTAAAACAATATGCTCCTATAGATGCACAAATTAAAACGCTGCAGTTTTTTAGTATATGTCCTAAAGATTTTTCTTTTTCTTGGCAAGATCTGCTTGTTCCGTTATTCTCCATTTCAACTTTGTAAATGCCAATTTAGATGGCAGCGTCCCGATAACAAGCCTGTTAGAATTCTCAGTTTATTTTGACTGGATCCTATATGATTTTTTCATATCTTTTTCGGTTATACTTTGTCAATAGTAAAAAAAAAAATTTCTTAAATTGTATGAACCTGCAATTTTCATTCCCATTCCATATAGTTTGCTGCTCCACCATGAACAATTTATTGAATCTAAACTTTTTATTGTATGAAATAAATTTTAATTTTCTGGGTTTAAATAAACAAAAACCAATTAAAAGATAATATTTTATTTCCCCATTTACTTATATAAGGAAATTTTGAATAAATCCATTTTAAGATTATTGTAATAAAATTCAATACCATCCATTTTTTTTTTTTTTTTTTTTGCTACACAACACAACATTTTAAACAACGTAACTTTTAAATTTTAATTTTCGAATTTTAAGTTTCGCCTTAAGAGACCAGATTCTTTTAATGTAGTTATTACTTAATAAATACATATTCAAATAAATGAATTTCTTAAATTGATTACATTAGTTAGAATTTTATTTTTTAGTACTCCATTAAATATTTTACATTTAAAAAGGAAAAAAAAACCACAATATAATGTTTATAAATTGTATTAAGCCCATAGATATTATTTAACATTTTAATTAGTTAGAATGTTACTAAAGTATTTCCTTTATTATATTGACCGTAATATATATCTATATTTATACAAGTATATATGTATATGTACATATAATAACTTATATTTAAGTTTTATTTATATTCATATATGTAGAAAATCTTAAATTATGACTTTCTTATTTTACTTTATGTTTTCTTATAACCATTAAAGTATCTTTAATATATATTAGACTTATTTTTTATTACTCTACATTACATTCCTTCTACTAACCATTAAATTTCCTCTAAACTTTCAACTTATTGTACCTTCTCTTTTAATTTAACAACTATAAGTTTTTCTTTTTACCTGATATTTTATGCCGTTGTCTTTTTTTTTTGCATATTATAGAAAAAGATTCTAATACAAAGCAAAAAAAAAATCAAAAAACATCTCATAAGTATCTTTAGATTATTGTACATTCATAAATTATAACATGGTGGACATATTTAACTATTCTTTTTTGTTCCCTAATATCTATAAAAAATAAATAAATACTACTATTGAAAAATAATATTACGAGTAATAGATAAAAAAAAAAAATAAAAAAAATACTAACTATAATCTGTAAGATGAAATATATCTTTATAATTTTTACCACCTTTTCTTCATATACTCAAAAAAAAATTTTTGTTTTTTTAAAGCATTTATGAGTTACTATCTTCATTAAATTTTATTGAATTTCTTGTTATTGGTTATATTTTTCCACATTTACATGGAAACATTTACATAATCCACTAAAATTGCGTTTCCCTAGAACAAGACCCATAAAATCCATAGAGTATTTGAAGTACGCGATGTAGAAAATAATTATACTTTAATCTTAAATACCTATTAAATACTATGTTTATTGATGTACCATTTATCAAATACATAATAATAATAATAATAATATATAATGTGTTTATGCATTTTTGTTTTTTTTTTTTGTTTTTCAAATTTACAGTAAAGAAAATTAATATGTTATCATTTAACTTAAATAAAAATTACGCTATGCAAATACAAATGATCAAAGTTCGAACGTCGGAATATATAAATGAAAAATTAAAAGATTTATAGATTTTATTCTCATTAAAAGTTAAACAAGGCAGAATTTAAAACCAAAGATTTTTTTAAAACCGCACATTTTCCAAAAAAAAAAACAAAAAAAACGCTTTAGAATATTTTGTAAATTTTTAATTTTTTAGAATATTTATTCAAGAATCAAGAGACAGTTTTTTCAAATTTAAGAGAATCCTATATAATTAAGAAAAGCTTAATTAAAAATTTGTATAGGGAACTAAAGTGCTTCAAAATAGCAAATGTTCAATTTTGAAACCCTAAAAGCTTTTAAACAGGGCGAGATATTAAAAACTTTTCTGAGATAACTTATGCTGAAGACCTGAAAAATCTTTCTTATATGAAAATTCCAAGGTTTTATAGCATTCCGAAAATTTAAAAAATAAGACTTTTATCAACTATTAAGGACTCTAGCTGGATCCGATTAGCTGAAGTAATTCGATAACATTTATTTGTTAATTACACCCATCAATGGTTAAAACCTACATTCATTACCTTAGTTTTAACAGTGTAAAAGTTTTGTAAACAGACAGACAGACGAACGGACACACACAAAATAAAACTAGTAAACAAATTCTTTAAATTCTTTTTTGAAAACTGTGAAAGAATTTTTTTTCCCCCTTTTCTATTCCCTTGGGGAACATAAATCTTGCACAAAGTCTCTATATCTAATCTCTTTTGTTTTAACGTCTTAATTTGTGTCCAGGTTTTTCCTATTTATTTCATTTCTTTTGTTATTGTTCTTCTTCATGTAGTTTTAGGCCTTCCCAATTTTCAATCAAGGACTTCCTTGCCGAACGTATTGTTTTTTCGTAGCGCGTACCCTTATTCAGTTACATTTTTTTTCCTGATGACTATAGCTCTATGGATTGTTGCTTTGTTATATTCTACAGATCTTGGTTAAAATATTCTCCTTGGCCAGAATATTCTAAATAATAATGGACAGACAAATATTCAAGAATAATTGTAACTTCTGGATAATTTTTTCTGTGAATAACCATGTTTCGCTGCCATACATTAAGATTGATTTAACGCGCATTCTTCATAGATCCTAAGTTTTAAAAAGAATATGTAACAATATCAAGATATTAAAGAACAAATTTTATAAGAATTAACAATATTTGAAATTAATAAAGAAAAATATTGCCAACAATTCTTTTTTTTTGCCACTACAATGAATTTAAACAGAAATCGGCGGAATTCATTAAAAAAATTTACGTTATTAAAAACATAACCTCAATTTAAAATTTTTAGAAAATTATATTACACACTTTTAGTACATATATTTAATTTAAAATACATATATGTAAATTGCATAAAAAAAAAAAAAAAAATTTTTTTAAATAATTATACACTCATACACTGTCTGCACATTTTTAAAATTTAAGAATTTTAATTAAAAAAATTTTTCTATGAAAATTTTCTTTTAAGAAAAATTACAATAAATTCAAAATAAATTAATAGAATATTTAAGTATATATTTATTATAAAATATACATATACATACATACCCGTATCTACATACAATTTTTTTTTTATATAAATTTAATTCTTTCTATTCAATTTTTTAATTTTAAAATTCTTGATCCTTCAAGGAAAATTTATTACTGATTAAATGAAAATGCCATAAATTTTAATTAAAAATATTTTTTTATGATTTGTACTTATATAAGTGCAAATTTAAAGGTAGATATGTATTAAGAAACAAAAAAAAAAAATTAAACCATTAAATTAAAAAAAAAATAGGTCACACTTACATAACATAAAAAAATTATTATAGGCAGTTGAGTGACCATTTAATAGTCAAGATTGAAGAGTCAATATATAAAAGTTTATAAGAAAGTTTTGAAATTAAAAAAATGTTATATGACTATTTATATCCGTATGAACTATGTTCAAGGGTATAATAAATTTACCATTACGTTTGTGACACCTTAAAGGAGTCGAACTAGATATAGGATCAAAGGTATGGATCAACTCAGAATCGAATGTACGTCCGTCCGTCCGTCCGCACGATAACTCAAAAAATAAAGGAGCTAGGAGGCTAAAATTTTTTTTACATCACTTTTGCAAAATTGTTAGTTTTGCTATTTAAATCTAACATTTTCGGTCGGCGGGTTCGAGTAGCTGCCATACAACTTCTTTCTTTATATAGAAATAACTCAGTATCTATTCAAGCTAGGTTTCCAAAATTTTGCAAATGATGATCAAGTTTTATGGCAACAACTTCTGTAAAATTAGGTTGTGGTAGTGCGACGGGTTCGGGCAGCTGCCATACAACTTCTCTTTTTAAATGAAAATAACTCAGTGTCTATTGAAGCTATCTGAAATTTAGTAAAAAAGTGTCGAGTTACATGGCAAAAACTTTTGTAAAATTTGATTGGTCTAAAGCAGCCGGTTCAGGCTTCTTGCATTTCTTGAAACTTAATGACGCTAAGCTCAATAGATTCGGGTAGCTGTCATACAACTACACAATTAACATAAATATATCTCTGTAGTTCGGTACTAAAACATCTGAATGTTTTTAAAAGATTTATAAAAACAGGATATATTACGTTCATACGAGAATCCCAGAGTTGACAGAGTCTACTCTACTGCACTCTTCCTCTTTTTTTTTTTTTTGATTTTAAGACTTTTAATTCAATTCAGTTTGTTAATAGGTCTAAATAAAATTAAACATATTGGTAAATGATAAGTCTAAGTAAAATTTCAATTTGAGAGTAAAATAAAAAATGACATTTCATGAGGTAATGAACCGTTATACCCTTGAATGTTATGTCGCAGCAGCGGTGGGACATAATACACAAATTTGAGACAGAAGTCAGAATACCTTTTAATTGATGGGACATAAGCCCATAATAATTTTTTATTGTTTTTTGATGCTATGAACCATCAAAATGGGGCAAATACTTGAATTTAGAATATGATCCACCTAAAAAATATTTTGAACAAGAAAAAACTAAGTATCAAAAATAATTCAATAATAAAAATAAACAACTTAAATTTATTAATTATATTTCAGGTTATAAAATTTTATATTGACAAAAAGTCTCTCAATACAATGTATATTATAACACATTTATATTCTTCTCAAAAAGATACTAAAACGCCTTTTTCAGTCCCACTATTTCAAAAGTTTTATGTTTAAAATATTTAACTATATATAAGAAATAATTAGTAGAGATTTTAGAATTGGTTTCAGGGTTTCAATAACTTGGCGAGGATTTTAAATTAATAGGGAATTTGTAGTTGGTTACAAAATCACGACATATTCTGAAAAAATCGTATAATCGTGATTTTGTAACCGACTATAAAATCCCTCCTAATATCCTCTTTTTATACCCTATACTTAAAGTATAGGGTATATTAACTTTGGTATGGTGTTTGTAACCACCAAAAGGAAGTGAGTTAGATATGAACATTCATATATATTCTGAATAAGGATCATCTTAGTCGATTTAGCGATGTCCGTCCGTCCGTCCGTACGCACGATAACTCAAAAAATAATGATGCTATCTTGATGAAATTTTTACTGTAGATTAACAATGACTAAAGTAAGGCGGGGATTGCAAATGGGCGAAATCGGATCATGGGCTCGGGTACCTCCAATACAACTCCCAAAACCGAACAAGCATATATTCGAAATTAATAAAGATAGAAACTTCAAATTTGGTACTAGGGTGTTGTTTCCTGAATCCCTGATTTGTCCAAAATTTAAGATGAATTAGAATGGTTGTTCGGGTATCTGCCACACAACTCCTAAGACCAAACAAGCATATCTTCGAAATTAATAAATATAAAAACTTGAAATTTGATATAAGAGTGTTCTACCCTGTTCTGATGATGTCTCTAAGATTTGAGATGAATTGGGGTGGAGATCCGCGTGCCTTCACACACTGCCCAAGATCTAACAAGCATATCTTCGAATTTAATAAAGATAGAAAACTGAAATTTTGTACAAAGGTTGTAAAAGCATTTATTTTTTTAGCTTATATTAAATACCTAACTAAAATAACTTATGGATTTTTAATTTAATTTTTAATTTTAATTTGAATTTTTTAGGTGTAGGGTATAAATAAGTCGGTTGCATCGACTTACTGTTACTTTTACTTGTTTATTGTGCGTTTATGACACTATACCAAATTTTTAATTTAAAAACATTATTATAACTATATTGAATCTTAGGGCATTAACTTTAATTTCCGATATTAATTAAGAAAAAAATCAACATTTAGTGGGAATAAAGAACCTATTGAACTCATTTAAGATAATAAATCGATAATAATATAATAATAAGTTAAGACCAATAAGATCCTAAAGTTTTTTGTGGCGTTGTATTTTATAGGTGGTGGAATATATTTCCCCTCAATTTTATGTGAGTAATAATGCCCAAATTTGTTTGGGGTATCTTGTCTCAGCCCTTGTGGAACATACTCGCCTAACAATATTTGGATAATATTATCCCACCCGTTGGTGAATCCGTTGGTGGGTCATAACATTCAAGCGTATAATGGCGCGGGACCTCATGACATGTCGTCAAATATAAAATCAAGATTATTACAAGCGCTAAAATCACATATGAAACTTATGAGTAAAGTGTGGCTTAAAAATTTGTGGAAAATATCTGTTTTCATTTATTTTGGTGTTAAATTAGAATATGTTCTATTAAATGATAATAAAATATAATTTATTTTATTTTTATATTACCACATTTAAACAAAAAAAAAATTAAATAAACTTTGAAGTAGAAAACAGTCAATTTAAACATAATATTTATACACCTGCAATACCAAATATATACATATAACATCAATTGAAAACAGAAAATAATCTAGAAATAAAAAAGAAAATTATATATTTACCTTAGTCTGACCTTTTACAGATTTTAGGATATACAGGATATTGCCTGGCATATGTAAAAAGAATTTTATAAATTGATTAAATTATAAAACGTATACGTTTAGAAATTTTGTAAGTAAACCATATTTTTCTTTTATACATCCAGACCTTTCTTGAATTTTCACATTTCATATATTAAAAAATCTTCTTAAAAAAGAGACATTCCATCTCGAAATTCGAAATTAAAATATGGTAAGTATGTGCGTGACCAACATATTATATTATATATATTATATAACTTATAAAAATGAAAAAGAAAATAACCTAAATACGAGTGTTTTCTTATCTTTGGAAAACATTGAAAAAAAGTTGAAACAGATTTTCAATATTTAAAAATATTAAATAATAAACAAAAATAAAAAAAAAAAAACAATACTCTTAATTTGGTGCTCTGAAATAATGTCCCAAGAAATAAGGACGAATCACCTTTATTTCTTTTTGATGTTGTTTGTTATAAAAAGAAAGTTTGCCGTGTTTTGTAGGTTGTTAAGAGTACATGTCTAGTTTTGAGTTGATTATAAGTAGAGAAAATTCCTTTTTTCACAATTGTTAAATAAAACAAATTGTAGAGTAAATCCAAGGCATTTTTCAGTAAACTTTCTGAAAAAAAAAGTGATATTTGTATCTGTTTTCCAAAACGCCTTAAAGTAAGTATAGAAGAAATAATTATAAATACCCTGATGCTCAAATATGTAAGATGAAGAATAATTTGGAAACATTTTATAATTGGTTACAAAATCAGAATTAGATATATGTTTTTTTCCAGAATAGTTATAATTAATTTATGAAAGATTCTGAAGTAGCATAAATTTTATAGTTGCACTATAAAATCAAGCTATTAATAAATTGTTTTGCAGAAAATTGTATAGCCACTCGTCCCCTACAATTTTAAGAATATATTTTTATTAAAATGACCAGTTTTAATACTTTTAATATTTCGGAGTTTTAAAATAATTTTTTTTTGGACATGTTGAATTAATAACAAAAATTTTTTTTTATAATTAAAATAAAGTTCGACTTTATTTTCATTTCGATTGGGCCATTATTTCTTGCGTTGCAAAATATCGAATTTAATAAAAACTCTGATAAACTAAAGAAACCGAATTTGTAAAAGTTACGATTTCAGCTTTATTTATTTGGCGAAAAAAAAATAAAACTGATTCGACTTTATAACTTTCGGCGTTCTTTCTGTGCACATATGTATATATTCTTCAAATTTTATCATTTTTATACTAAGAGATTCACATAATAAATGGCCTTCTAATATCCTTGCCAGCAAATTTTCGTATTAAATATATATATATATATATATATACATATAATTTCCACTCTTTTTTTTTTGTGTAAAAGACGCTAATATTTGTTATGAACATTTCTCACGTGTAACCGCATTGATTTTTAATTCATACTTTTTATTATTTTCTTATACCCATATTCGTGTTGTTTGCTTTTTTTACTTAGAACGTTTTTTCTTTCTTCTTCCTTTTATTTCCTTTTTTTTTTCATTTTTTATCAAATCCCAAAATATTTTAAGATAAATTTGCAGGCCTTTGTTTTAAACTAACTTTTTTACCATTTTAATTTGTATAATTGTATGTTTGTCTATATATATATATACTATTTAACAACCAGATGATGTTATATAATATTCTGGTCTAAGTTTTATTTTATTGTTTTTATTTTTTTTTTTTTTTTTGGTTATCGCACAATATTACTTTTTTGTTAATTTCTTTATCATAAACTTGTTCTGAATATAAAATTAGTGCGTTGTTATTATTATTACGTAGGCATATACATACATATATCCGATCCGATATGAATTGAAGAAAACTTTTCCATAGTTCGAAACAAAAAAAAAAAAAAAATTAAAAATAATTACATATTTTAGTTCAAGATTATAACTTTCATATAAGTAAGTATGTCTTAAAAATTTAGAAGTTAATGTTTATAACAATATTGTGAATAAATTTGATACTCAATTTCTGATACAATTTCATTAAGACATTTTATAAGAGTACATGCGGTCCTTTTTATGATTCTCCAATACATCGAATATGAAACAGGAAATAAAACCTATTCATATCATTATATACCAGAAACGAAAATTTAAAATAAAATCTTTTTTATATACATAAATAGTGAATTAATGAATGTCAAACTTTCTGTGACCAGATCAAGTTCAAAAAAAGCTTCATATATATTATCAAAATATAGAGGAAGACTTTTCTTAAAATTGATGAGATGAAAAGAAAAACTTAAATGATATCAACACACTCGAAAGGAAAAGGCAGCCATCATTTTGCTGCTACATTGCATGTGACATCAGGAAAATTTTCTTAAATAAATAAATAAAACATATCAATCAAATGTCACGTTTATACCGTATGTAATTTAACTAGAGCCACTAGCGTCAAAACGAGTTTGACAATTGTAGTAACTGTTCATAGCCCCAAATGTCAAAATAGTAATTTGATAAAATAATAAATTTTTAGATTTTGTATTACATATGTACATACATATTTTTTTAAATAATAGAAAATAATTTAAAAATTTCAGGTATATATACAAGATTAGAAGAAGTGCAAGTTTAAAACAAAGAAGATTCCGAAATCAGAAAAGGAGAAGGTAGTACAATTTTGTTTTAATATGTTGTTAAAATGATGAATAATTTTTATTTTTCAGATTCAGATTATAAAACTATGAAGGGAAAAAGTTGTAACACTGGCTTAATCCTATACTCGAATTCTTGAAATTTATGTTCCATGCACAAGATTATTAGGAAGGGTATTATCGGACTTCAGAAGTAGGAAATTATTTCATTTCTTGTCCAATTAGTCGCCTTATTTTTTGTAATCTTCCCATTATAATTATTATTTAACAAATAAATTATTTTTAAAAAACTTATTTCAACTTTTGGTTTCTAACAATAAACAAATTTTAATTCGAACAAATTCAATATGGAAGCAAATTTAAAAAATGACGTATGTAGCAAGAATTATAACATTTGTAGTAATAATGTGGTGTTTATACTGTTGCTACGCAACTCTACCTATATTTAGAATCTTCAGCTAAACCTTCAGCTAATTTAGCTAGCTAAAGCTAAAAAAATGTTGTGTTTATACCGTTGCTACAAACGTCAAACCATTTAGCTCTAGTTAAATTAGCTACAGTATAAACGCGGCAAATGAATCACAAACCAAGCAATATGTTGTTTGGCTTCATTAACTAATTACCACACGAATTAAATAAGGCCCGCAAACAAAAATGAACATAAAGTCTATTTTTTTTTTTTTTAAATGAACAGAAAATCTAAACCAATGCGTTCAAATTTATGGGTGTTAGTTTATAAAATTTCTGAGCCCGAAGTCTAATTTTAATCTAGGAAAATCTATTTTTTGGGTTAAATAATTCTGTTTAATTGTTTAATTCAACATGGACAGGAACTTTTTTTTATATGATAGGCGTTAGTTAATTACTGTTTGTCAACGTTGTCGGTTCGTGTATGATTGATTTGTAGCTTTATCTGATATAAATTCACTCACAATATGACTGGAAACTCAATTCCAATTCCAATTAATAGCAAACCCTAAGTTTATTACTTCTAACTCTTTTACTTATGCACTTAAGGCATACAAAGTACTCAGTTAACACCATTGCTATTATTTGTCTTCCATTTTATAAAAATTAAAAAAACTAAAATAAAAGTAAAAAAGTTAAAAAATCATTATCTTAATTCTATGCTTATTTTTTGTAATGTTCCAAGTTTTTTTTCCTTTTTTTTTTTGTTTTTCTTTAAAAACAGCAGATTCAAATCGCCTTTGAATTTGAAATTGAAAAACAGAACAGAAATGTGAACACAAAAAAAAAAAAAAAAATTAAAATTTTTCATTTGTACATTTTTATATATTTTGTATTAAATGACCGGAAATAGAGTCTACAACGGCGAGAATGAAAGCAAAAAACCAAAAAAAAAAAACAATTCCAAGTCGCAGACGAAATGCTACCCTATACTTAGAATCTTATGTATTATTTCATAAACAATGAGATGCTTTTTTTTTTTGTTTTTATATTTTTTTTGTTCTGAGACAATTTTGATTGCGGAAGTTCTCCATATTCCATTCAATGTGTAGTTTATAATGTGTCTGATGGTAATAATTCATCTGTAATTGCAATATCATAATACATATATGAAAAGTGTATACATATTGTGGTTAATATAATCTGATTGTTGCAATCTTTGGTTAATGGACTATTGATTTGTTTGTTGTTCAAATGAAAATTGAGTAGTCAAATCTGGTTGTCAGTTTTTGTTTTAAGTAGTTAAATAATGCATTTTTTTTTTAAGTACATAGAGTGTGGATTCGAATCCCACCCACATCGTAAGAGTTATCCCCCCTTACGACAGTTACATGGCTGAAAAGGAAAGGCTGTCTAATTATGCTCATTTAGTGCACATTCAAATGCACTAAAAAAAATAGACTAAAACTATCTTTTGGTTTAAAGATTGATTGATTACTGGTTTGTCTACATATTATGTTTACGTAATAAACATATTATGATCATATTATAGCAACATTATCTCATAATATTAAGTAGTAATTAGATAATGTTGCTGACATAAGATCATGAATTATGACCTAGCATCAACAACTTTATTTAATATCATATTATACGAAATGGAGTGCCAGTAGAAATGAACATATGATTTTGTTCTTTTATTATTTTTATGTCCATTATACATACATACATGTTCAATGTATAGAAAAAATCATCTGTCAAAAATAAAATTTTATTCAACAGACTTTATGCTGAGTCTACAATTAATATTCTCGTTTCTTTAGCAACAATTAGATTAGAGTTTGACAGAAAAAATTAAGTAAAATATAATTTTAATTTTACTAAATGTTGGCTTCTTCTCTATTTTAACTCATATGTAATGCAATATTTTGTTTCTTGAATATTTAAAATTTTTTTTTTTTATATATATTTCCCTGCCATAAAAATGTGACAAGAAAATTACATAGCCTTTCCTTTCCAGATGTGGCTGTATATGTCAGAGGGACAAATTATTCTTACAATCGAATACAATTGGGATTCGATCCCACACTCTCTTAATGTTTACAGCGTATATTTTAAATTGAATTCGAAATTATTTTAGAAATATTGCAAAAAAATGCACCTATTAAATAAAATGATTTCTTTTTATTTTTTAATTTGATATACTATTCAATTATTTGACACTTTAATTCATATATAAATCGGAAAAAAGTTAAAAGTTAAAATTGTTTCCACGACTACAAAACTACTGCGTTTATTGTAAACACTTTCATACACTTTAAAACATTTCAACTTTTCTTGAAGAGTTGTCTGCGAATAGGGAACGAACAAGAACGTTCAATGTAGATGCAGCTTTACTTGTATAGTATAATTAATACAAATAATGCCGAACCCTTTTCTTTCGAATATGAACCATATGATGAAATCTAACCTAAAATTTACATTTACTATTTTAATTTTCTTTGTTACAACGTATTAGTATTTAATTTTACCGTTTCAAATTTTCCAAATTTCTATAATCGTTTCATCGTAAAAAATAATTTTATATAATGTTTCTGTTTTTATGTAACTATACATTTCACAAATCACTGTAACTACTATCTTACCTAGAGCTCAGACGAGATAGTAGTATCAAGATAGTGCACAAATGCATACACATTTTTGACAATACTATTACATTTTTTCAACTATCTTCTTCACTGTCTTAACATTTTTCTAGCTAGTAATTGAGATAGTAATTTGACACTTCGAACAATTAAAAATGACAAATGAAAAACAACATTCATGTCAAATAAATTTGTTGCCGTTGTTTTATTTTTAATTTGATATTTTGTTTGTATCTATTTTAAAAATTAAATATTTTGAAAAAATATAAAATAAATTTGAAAAATTTTGATAATAAATGAAACGTCTTGATAGTAAAAATGTCACAAACGTCAAACAGACATTAATTTGATATTTCGTATTACACACTCGCAAGATAGTATAACTGTCTTGTCTAGCTGCCGGACGCCAAACTTTTTGATTGCAGAAAAACAAATTAATTATCTGTTGGCAGTTATTTTTTGTTTTTTTTTTTTCAATTACAAATTTTTTTTTTTTCGAATGTAACACCATTTTTTAGTACATAATTTTTTTTTTATTTAAATTTTTTTGTTTACTTTACGAAACGGAAGACTTAAAACTTATGTTTAATTTTTTTTTTTTTTTTAAGAATACTTTAAAGTGGTTATTTTGTATGTAAGTACATATATTTAAATTTATGTATAAATTATAATAATTTTTTTACTTTAATGTAAAAAATGCAAACAAGTGAGAATTAATAACGCTTAAAAAATAATAAAAAAAAAAAAAACGAACAATTACTATCATACTGTTTTATTATTAGTTTTTTTGTTTTTTTTGCAAATTTGTACGTAATGTACTTAAAAAGTGGAAATTGAAATTATTAAAACCACTTAGACACAAAATATTTAAAATAAAAAACCCATAAAATAAACTAAGCGTTAAGAGAAGAAATAAGATTTAAAATAAATAAATAAAAAAAAAAAAAAACGAAATTTGAAGGTCATAAAATTAAGATACTTAATTTACACTTTATAATTAAAATTTTAATTTAATTTTAGTAGTTTAAAAGTGAAAAAACAATTTCCAGATGAAAAATAAAAATCTTGAAAGAAAAGTGAAGAAAAGTTGAAATTACAAAATTTAGAAAAGTCATAAACATATTGAATTGTTCAATCAAACATTTTAAGTAAATGTGAACAAGTAAGTGAACATTATCAACTTTGAACATCAAGAACGCACGCAAGAAGTCACCATTCTCTTATTATTATATTTTTGCCTAGATACTATTTTTGAACGAAGAACAGCAACAAAAGCAAACACGAGACCGGATGATTACCATGACAGAGGGTTATTAGTTAGTGGGAATGCTTAGGAAAAGCATTAGTAAAAAAAAACTAACTAATAGTAAACTAAAAAACTAAAATAAATAACTAAATGAAAATAAGTATGTATATTTACGCATTTTATTACATGCCATTTAAAAATTAATAAAATAATTCTTTAACATACCTTGAACAAGTCATGGTTAATGTAAAAAAATTCGTCAAACAAGATTAGCGAAACTTTAACCGATATTCATAAGAATATAGAATGAAGGTGAAGTTTTAGTAACAAAAATTATGGCGCGATTACATACTTATGAAATTACAATATGACACGAAACATACTAAGAGTATACTAAAAATATGTTAGTAATTGTCAATTTGTGAATTATTAACAAACAAAACTAGAGTATATTATTAAACAGTAATTATTGAGAGAAATATAATATACTTTTAAACTAATAAATATACCTACTAATGTGATTATAGTAATTGTGTTATATAGCAACACTTAGCTAAAACAATATTTCAATTTATGTTTTAATTTATTATCAGAAACTACGAACCAGGAAAAGTAAGTATTAACCGCACACAAGCAACTTGTAAGAGATACAAACATACCATAATCAGTGGAGTGAAAATAGTATAGTAAAGATATCATCAAACCTCAAATCCTGTCCATTATTACGAATTACGATAAACAAATTGTTAAAAAAAACCCTCAAACTGAACATTTTACCGAAAATAATTTGGTGAATAAAAAGAATGTTAGCCGTAACTCTACGACTATCAAGAGAGCTGAGTCCTACCTGCAGATTTAATCTATTCTCATAACTAAGTAAACCGAACGGATCAGGCCAAAGGTAGTGACTTAAAACAAAGCGTAAATTTCACCTTTGAAAAGACTCAATTAAAAATCAATTTTCAAAATTTGTAATCACTTTTCATTTCCTAACTCAAGTTCGCTTCTTTGACCAGGCAGTCAGTCTTTGATTAGTACATGATTACTAAAGGTCTTTTTACTTATTGTTTGATCACCTCCTTTGGTCGTGTTTAGTGGGTTAAATTCATACATACTTATAGCGGACTCGTCCTTGTTTCACCCCTTTTGGTAGTTCCTACCTATCCTCGAGAAAAAAAAAATTCAATCTACTCAAATAACTTTTAAAATACTCTTTTTTTTTTTAAATATTTTTGTGTCTTCAAATTTCATAATTTAGATTTCTTTTGATGGTTACTGTTTTTTTTCTTGCAGAACTTGCAAAACTTTTTAAAAGGTTTTTTTTTTTTTTTTGTAAAAAATAATGATAGTGTGACTAATATAATTTTTTTTACAAAATAATCAAAATTTTATATTGTAAAGTTTTCTTTTGTCCAAATAATCCAAATTATTACCAATATAAATAAATTCGTTCCAGATCGATCACTTAAATACTTAAAATTTTAAATTTAAAAAAGAGATTAAATTATGGAATAAATGAAGCAAATTTTTTTTTTTTCTAAATTGATCACAAAAAAACACAAAATTACACAATCATATTTAATGACTAATTAAAATGGTTAAATGCGTTTATAATCCATTAAAACAAAAAACAATTAAATTTAACTTTAAAGTAAAGTTAAATAACCCATCTTATAATAAATTAAATGAAGTATGATATATTTATTTTATAACTACATTTTCAATCGATTCCTCAGCCGAATCTATTAACTCTATTAAAAAAAAATCTCTTTATTTCACAATTTTACAATTTTTTCGTTATTCAGTTTACCACAAAATCGATTCTTCTGGATTCTTCTATCTATTAAATTAAGAGTTTTATGATATTTGCCGAAGATGTCGTATGTTATAATTTACACTATAAAATGTTGTGTTAAATTCAAGTATATTAAGTTTAAAGTAGTTGCCATAACCTTAATTTAAATTAAAATCTTATAATATGTATATACATATATATATATTTATTTTTGAAAATGTGTTTCATTATTTTACTCCTGAAGTCAGAAATAATATTTACTTCTTTCAGATTGTCATACTTAGGTTTTTAACTGATTAAATATCTTTAAGAAAGTTTATAATTGTCAAATAAAAATTTGATTAATTGTTTCTTGTGTAGTTGTGACAGTAAATATTTTTAATTCTTTAAGGACGAAATTATATGTTTTACTTATAACTTATCATTGAGAACTCACACTATTTTATAGATATTTTGTTGATATAGGAATCTGTTCAGAAAAAAACCGTTAATGCCTCCTCTGAAAACCAAGATACAAAAAGGGGTGCACAGACTAACGTATATACCTTAAAGAGCCGCAGATGAAACAGCTCCGCCCATGGAAAATTATTTGTCATATGTACAGCACGAATATGGAAAAGTTTGCCGCTGGAAGTATTCGCTTTAATTGATTGGCAACTATAACGTGTATATTATCGGAAAGAAGACCGTCAAACATCTTTGTTCTAAACAGTTCTCCCGACATCCAGTAACTTTCCATATTCCCCAATTTCCTTTATTCCATTTATCCCGATCCCTAAATCAAACAGTACATTATTCCATATAGATTCTAACCTAACGTTCGATTTAAAACAGAGGTGGGATTTGGTTGGTTAAAGTCCAACACTACCAAAAACAATTCGCGCGTTGATCTCATTGGAGTCTTTCATGATCTTCACATACCATCGCAAAAAAAAAAAATCAAATTATTTAGGTACTATTTAAAATACTGTTTATAAATATAAATAATTCTTTTCAAGAGCAACTAGTGACTTCATTATTTCGAAATCACTTTCTCTCGCCAACCACTCCTCCATTATGTCTAAATCACTTTGATTGGCATGCCAAAGTTTATTTTCACTACTTCTTTCAGGGCTGCATCATCGGTATATAATATTGTATATAATCCCTCAAATTTAATTCAAATAAATGAATAACTCTTTCCATTATTAGGTTATTCAACTAAAGGTTATCCATTATTCAACTAATGTTTTTTTTTTTTAACTAAATAATAAATACTAATGGGACTTTTAGCTAAATTATACTAATGGGACACCCTTATTAAAAATAATTAAAATTAAACAATTTACACAAAAAAAAAAGGTACACTTCAAGCTTTAGGCTAGATTATTTACAAAAAATTTTTATTACAAAATTTATAATTATTTACAAAAAAAAATCCATTTAACCACTTACATAAATATTTAATTCAACATAATTAGGGAAATTCAAAAAATTTTCTTATTTATTAAATAATAAAAAAAAAAAAAAAAAATTACTTTCAATAAAGTTTTATAGTTTTTCTCTACAAATTTCACTATTTATTTCACATAAAAAAAAGCAACTTTGACTTTTTCTTAAATTATTTTAAAAAAAAAGCCTTCACAAAAACAAAAAAAAAAAAAACATTCAAGTGTTTGGAATTTGGTTTCATTTCACATTTTCATCTCAACCACATCCTAAAAAACATTTTCTTTTTTTATTTTCCAACAAATTTCATTGAAAACACCATGACAATATAAAACATAATATCTATGTATGTAAATATTACCAACATATCTTAAAATTATATTGTGAAAACAATATAACAGATCATAAAACATTAAACATAAAAAATTGTAATCTAAATATATCATCATATATGTATATATGTAAATTTATTATATGAATTCTTAGATTTGTTTTTTTTTTTTTATTAATTTATCCACAAAAATACGCGACTTTGACAAATTTTCAAATATGACTATAGAAATCCTTTTATTTCTCTACTTCCCGCTTCATCATTTTAAAAGATATATTTATGGATTATAAAGAAAAATGTTCATACTTTAATATCATATTTTTTAACACAAATCTTTCCCAGCCTCACTAACATTACAAAAAAAAAAAAAAATCAAAAGACAAATCCTTTCGTTTTGTTTACAACTGTTGTATACCAAAAATAAAACACAAAAATATTGTTTTGATTTATAATGGGCAGCAAAGATTTATTACAAAAATACAAGAAAAAAAAAATTTATATATAAAAATATTGGAGACGAAATGAGCAACCGTATAGTAATATGTTATAGGCCTGAATCCCTTTATATAAGTAGTATAACAATTTTCCGATATTCGTATATAGTTTTCTTTCCAGAAATATTTAATCTGAATAAAAATAAATTCTGAAGATTATATAAAAACATGTATAATTTTAAACATCCTTCGATCTAAACCAAAATTCCGTAGCAGAATTATCAAGAAAATTGTTCTTAAAGTTTTACCTTTACAAATTTAAATTTTCTTATGACCAATTTCAACCCAACTGTCTGATCATTTTGTAAAAATTTGATTTCTTCTGCTTTTGTTTCAATAAGCGCGAACTTCTGAGCATATAAATTAAAGATAAATTATTCTCAAAATGTTTTCAAATAATTAAAAAGTCCTAAAAATATCCATTGATATCACATTTGGGTTCGCGCACCCCAAACTTCATCGACAAAATCCAAAATCACGGCATACGCCTAATTGGCGATCTTTTCGAGCAAATATCCACTCATTCCTTTTAACACTCATCAAAATATTGGAGAACTTTTTCTATTTTATAGATATCGTGTAGGTAGTGATATTTGCTCGATTGAATTTAAGTCAATTATGCCGCCTCTCAAACAATTCCAATGTAACACCAAAGAGGCTTACACTGCTCATTTCTGCACAGTGGAAATCGCCGGTTTTTGCAAATTGTGGAAATGATTTAAAACTCGGTACGGAAACTTTGTGAGAGCTCCTAAAATGAATATACTTCCTTCAAATGTTTTCCCCTCTGTAAACAACGTTTCATTTCACAATTTGCAAAAATTCAAAAAGAACCTTTGAATAACCTCCCCTTTAATATTTGTCAATTAACCAAACCCTTAACGGAAACACATTTAACTAAACCTACATATTATGTACAAAGTAACCAATTTCTAGCGTTCAGTTAGGTAACAAAAAAAAATAAATTGATTATGGTCAGAATCTGTTCTTCGCACATTTATGAAATTTCGCAATATGACTATTTTAATATTATATTTTTATTTAGAATTCTATTCAGATTATAGGGTTTTACTTACCTGATTTTATTTTTATCTATAAGTATTCTTTACATTAATTTTGTTTCCCCAATACAATACATATATAAAAAGGACATATCGTTTTTTTCATCCTTTCTAGGATAAATAGGACAAAAATACAAAAAAAGTTCGGAAAAATTCGGAAAAAGGAAAAAAAGTTTTATTATTTACAAATATACCTATGTATATAATAAGTGTCTATTTTATTTTATATTTCTAAGTTTCAAAATACAAAGTTGTTTTTGCAACTTTCCAATTCCCATCCTATCAATTCTTCTTTTGTTCACATAAAACGTTTTATAGATTAAAATGTTATTTCTATAATATTTTTTACAAAAAATTTCTTTGATTATCAAAAATAAATTTTTTTTTTTTGTTTTTATTATATTTTCGTGTCCATTTAAAGTGTTTTTATTATTTTCAGGATAACTTCTGGTTTGGAATTTTATTATGTTCATAAATAAATGATTGTGAAATATTTTGATTTCATCATATTTTGATTATTATTCTGATTTTATGTTCCGATTCATTAAAGGGGACTTAAAATTAACCGCTCAGTAAATATTTTCAAAATATCATTTAAAATGTTACCAAAAGAATTTTCGAAATTGTGTGGCTTTCTTATTCTGAAGTACATTGAAGTTGATTTTTTTTTTTGGAACGAAAATAAATGTTTTAGAGATTAGAATTAAAAATAATTTTTCCTGAGTAAAACGATTGCCCCTTTAAATATGCAATTTTTTTTTGTTAAAAAAAAATAAAAAATCGTTGTGACAGTAAGGAAAATGTTTATTTAGTGAAACTTTTAAGAAAAAAATTTAAAAATCTAAATGTACATTTAATTTCATTTTTCTACTCTTTTTGGAAAAAGTTAGTATTAAAAAAGAAAAATATATTATTAATATAAAATATTGAATGAATTAAAGAAGGTCTTATTAATGACAGTAAAAGCGGATGCAATTTTCTTACGTGAAAAATTTCAAGATATCAAAAAATTGGAAAAGCATGACAGTTGATCTTTGACTATGATAAGAAAGAGACAAATATATTTTGTTGCACTATCTTTCAATAAATTTCTTCTCCTGTTTTCAATCTTCAGTTTATTATAAATACAACACCATATTTTAAAAAAGATAATAAAAAGGATTCTAGGATTGTGACTACATTTTAGAATTTTTTTGCATTTTAACTAGTATTTTTAAAATTAATCGTTCTACTTTAATTAATTCAAAAATAACAGTAGGTACAACTGTTATTTGAAACTAATAAAAAGAAAAGCTTATTATAAAAGAGCCGATTATAATTTATAATCATAAGGCATGAGGACAATAAATCTATATTAAAAATATCAGGATTATATTTTACTGTACATAACTCCACATGAAATATTGATAGGCATACAATTTAAATGAATTTCGTGAAAAATAACCGTTGCAAAAATTTTATACATCATCCATTTCAAATGAAAATTAATAATTTCCATGAAAAACGTTGTTACAGTAAGCAGGATTTAAATTCTAAAAATAAAAATTCATCAATGCGGTATTATAATATATACAATACCAAACTAAGTTAAATAATCGCGTTATTTTCTATTAATCATTAATGAAATAATCATGAACATTTTCATATTTTTAATTGACAATTTTAATGATTAGTTAATGAATGACAACGAGAGGATATTGTCATTTATCCTGCAGAGATTTTAAAATAATCCATCAAAATAGAAAATAATCAACACATTTTAAACATAAAAAATACATATCAAAATCAAAATTTCAGGAAAAACTCATAAGAAAAATCCTTTAAATAAAAATGTTTTTTTTATGTGTAGGTACTATATTTGAAATAAAGCAATTTTTACTTTTTGATACAGAATTGGTTAAATTTATTCTTGTGGTATACTTAAATAAATATACCGATACTATATTGTCTTTTAAAAAATAAATTTAGAGGACCCAAAGATATTTTTTTCTTTAAAAAAAAGGAAGCGGTTCGATATCACTGTCCTATTCAATTTCTTTTTAATAGAAACATAGACTTAAATATAGAAAAGAAATGATTTAAATAATTTTTTTTTAACTTATTAAATTATTCTAAGCAAGATTTTAGTTTTCTTTTTTAACCCACACTAATCAATATAGAAGTCTTTTCTTTAATTAAATTTTAAATAAATTTTAACAACATATTGATGTATCGATCGTCTTTTGTTAACGTTTTAAAATTTCCAGTTTTTAAAATTAAAATTAATTTAACACTTAAATTAAATTACAAATACATACTCTAGGTAAAAATAACTTCTTAAAAAATAAATTACAAGGTCTTCAAGTCTTCAAACACACACTTAAGAATGATATGACTAATATTCTGGCCAAACAGAATAAGGAATACGGATTTATGGGTCTTAACAAATGAAGAATCTATAATGAAGTAAATCATCCGAAGAAAATGGTTGAGTTGATCGGCCATACACTAAGACAAAATGAAGATTGCATCATTAAGATGTCGCTAAACTGTAACCATCAAATTGGGTCCAGAAAAATAAGAAGACGCTGGAGAATGACATGGAGAAGAACAGTACTGAATGAATTAAGTAGATGTGAAATGTCCTGGAATGTAATAATATAAACAGCAACAAATAGTGAAGAATGGAAACGTTTAATAGAAATCCTATTATCCCAACTAGTATAAAAAGAAAAGAAAAAAATTTAATATACGCAAAGGAAAACCCCTTTTCAAATTATGGAAACATTAACATACTTTTCAACAGAATCAAAATTATGACAAAAATAAATTTTTTATTATCTATATACATACATATATTAAAAAACAAAATCTAAATAGTTTTTATTTAATTAAATAGGTGCCCCAGTAAGCAAACATACAAAATGAATTGGTCTCTTTACTTGTATCTTATATATATTTTTTTACTACTTGAGTTAAGTGAAATTCACAGGTTTTTCAAATAAATCCTTGAATTATGATGATAAAATTCATAAAATTAAAGCTGATCTAAATTCATATATGTGTAAATGAATATATTATTAATGGTATCTATGGTATCTACAGATATGTGCAAGTACAATAAACTATTATTCATGATCCTAAAAATAAAGTGACAAAATAATGTTATTCACTGTTATTTTTAAATAGCATCACTGTTATTTTTAAAATAATTTTTTTTTTTTCACACCTTCCTTTGTTCCTTGTATAATTTCCTTAATCCATTTCCTTCATCGCATATTCATCTCGACAAAAAATTTTTTTTTTTTGAAACTCTCTGCCTTCAAATGTAAATAAATTTAAAAATAAAATGAATGACCCAGTTTCATAGTAAAGACAAATCATCCTAAATTTAATTCTTCTTAAAAAGTACCCGCATTTTATTCAAAAATCCAGACAAATATAAAAAGAAAAGTGTGGTATGTTTGGTATATGATAAGAATATCTAATTGTTGAATATATTAAAAAAATTTTTTTCTAAAATTTTTAAATAAAATTTTAATACAAAAGATAAACTAGAATATTATATAAAATTCTTAAATTTTATCGAAACTTTTTTTTTTTTTATATTTTGTGTTCTTGTTCCTTGTTTTAAATTTTTTTTTTTTTTTCTATACATTGTTTTCTTTTTTGCTCTTAGATAAATATTATATACATTCATTTCATAGTGTATATAAATACTTATTTTAATATCCTGAAATATTCACATAAACACCTCATCTTAATCATCACTATCATTAGACTGATTATACCAACCTAAAACTTATCTTTTACTTATTCTGTATAGGTATATATATATATATGTATTTTTACCTACCACATAACAATCTTACTATGAGACGTACAATCCTGTCTGCTTATGTTTTCCTGTAAAATATATCTCATACAATAATTTTTTCTTTGTTTTTTTAGTGTTGCATGCAATAAAAACAACAAAAAAAAAGAAAAAAAAAAAACGCATGAGAGAAAAATAAAAAGTGAAGAAAATTCTTTGGAAATACTTTTTTTCACTTTTTCTTTTTGTTTTTTTGTTTTTTTGTTGAAGCGCCACACTAACTTTTCCCATTGTTTGCGCGTTTCATTTAACGATATTTGAAGGTGTGAGAGAGATAAAAATAAAAGAAAAAATATCTATGAAAGGAAAAAAATAATAAAAGTTTAAAAAGTGGAAAAAGTGAGAAAAAAAATGTAAGGTTTAATCTTAGAACTATAGAAAAAAAAAAAAAATGTTCTTTTTAATTCAAGAAAAAAGCGTAAAATTTTTTTTTTTCTTTTGTTATCCAACTCTTGTTAATTTGCAATATAAAAATATATTTAGAAAAAAATCTTTTAAATAATTTACAGATCTAGACAGGAGTGTTTTCCATTCGTGAATTAATAAAGATAAAACGAGACCATGCAAATAGTTTAGTTCAAATTTTGAAAATATAGTGGCGCTCTTTTGGTTTTTTATGAACGAAACTATATTCAAAGTGAATTGCTTTTAACTTTAACTTGACTTTTTAAGTTGAAACCAGAATTATGTAAAAATATCGAGGCGTTTGACGATTTTGTTCAATGAACGAAAATAATAGCGGCAATGGCTGACGAATACAAATTAGAAGAAGAAATAATAACTATATAAGAAAATCCAAACTAAAATCAAATAACAAAATTAAAAATGAAGAGATACTCCTCTTTTACTATCTTAACTGTTTGAGATAGTATAATGGATTTAACTTTCCAATTTTCGTGCTTTTTTTATAAATTATCTATTTTACTATTAACTACAGATCCTAGCTGTATAATTATCGCACGGAAAATGTAGCCAAGGCTTCGACGAAAATATAAAAAAAAACTTTTGTATTTGTAGGTTGAGCCGTTCTGAAAATACAGCTTTCCAAAAATTTGTTGATGAACCTGTTAGTCTGTGAGTCTAGATGTTTCTCACATGCGCGCGCTAGCGGTTAAACGACGGCTTGACCTATAAGGAAGCTGGAATTTTGAAAGAGACTGTTTTTCCGTACTATATATTTTGGGCCGGATTGGATCAAGGGGTCGGGTAATCAATACATTTCAATACACAAGAGTCGAAAAAAATTATTTTTTTTTAAATTTTCTCTAAATTTTCTATTCTGAGAAAACCGCTATGCCAATTTGCATGGTTCTGGATACACAAGGATAATATGATTGAAGAGCATCTATCAAACTGCAAACATCTAACATTGGAATTGTGCGGGTCCCGTTTTTTTAGCCCTTTAAAGGTCGTTAGGAGGTATCTTTATTTATTTGCCCTATATATGTTTTTTAGTCTTACCTTAATATATAATTGGCTTAGGTATATGAAATTTAATAAAAAAAATCATTTTATACGTACAAACTACATAACTTCTACTGCCCGTTGAATTTCAACACTCAACTGAGCTTTTATATTAAATTTCTACTACTGAACAACCAATATAAAAGATATGGGTCTGGTCAAGTACAAACGAGAGAAGAAAATTGTGCTGCCTTGTATCTCTAACATTGGATTCCTAAAGTCTGGAGGACGATATTTTCTATAAGACAATTTTTTGATAATAATTTATTTGTCAACACGGATAGATTGTTGAAATAGGTTTTTTCCATTTAATTCACATTTCCCGAGTAGCTTAATGTAAAAGTTATACATTAAAATATGTATGATATCTTTTAATAAATATTTATTATAATTTTTTGTAAAATTAAAGTTTCCAAAGAATATATTCGAATTCGAAATATCGATTACAATTATAAAATTCCAGTTTTTTAAATCAAAATTTACCTTTAAAATAATATTAAAGAAATTTTTAAAACCAGATTTATTTGAAATTTATTATTCGTTTTTTCTCCTAAAATTAATTCATTGTCTACAATTCCGATTTTATTATTAAATTTAAGGTTATGTAAAATTATTTTTGGTAATAAAAAGATTATGAAACATAAAATTTATTGTTAAAGAACCAATTAAAAAATAGCAACCTTTTTGGTATTATTCTACAATTTCCTAAAACTAATTGGATATTTATGTTCTTAAAAAAATCAGATATCAGTTATTTCCCTGTTAAATTCATTCCTTTAACTAAACTTGACTTTTATGATCAAGGATCTTCTATCTTCAACCTTCAATCTAATTCATGTTTTTGTTTTGCCGACATCAGCCCTCTTCTGGCATTTTACAGCCGATTTTTTGATTTACAATCTGACCAAAATCAACATGAATCTAAACAAATTCATGATACATTTACCTCCCAACTCCCCTTTTTCCGTAATTTTCCTTCTCTTATGCCCATTTAGTCAGAACTACTTTAAGTATAAAATTGTCATTTATGAATAAAAAAAAAAAAAACATTTAAGGACATTTATGTACAATTTTTCCACATTATCTAATAAAAATATATACTCTTTTTTTTTTTAATTACCATTAATTTAAAATTCAGCATGAAATGTATAAAAAAAAAAACAAAAAATAAATATTTACCACTTTAAATTAATTTAATAAAAACGGAATAAGTAATAAACCTATGATCATCTAAAATTCTATTTAAACAAATATTCACCTCATTTAAAATTTTTATCTTTAAAACAAAAAAAAAAAAAATGTAACTGCCACCCACATTTATCATAATATGCACATAACATATTATATACATATTCAACTGATTATTTTTAGATATAAATTATGTATAAAAAAAAAAAAACCAATTTTGAAAAATTTTGGTATCGCATTCATTTTCCTCTACAATTTTACCATCGTATTGAATTTTTGTACTAAAAATTCTCCTATATTTATATGTAAAATGTACAACACATGTTCTAATTATTATTCAGAGCGTGAACATTTACCAAAACAACTTAGAAATAAAATCAAATAAAAAACAAAACAAAAATATAATGTAAATATTGGTTGTTAGATAAGTTACCAAAGAAAAACAAAAAAAACAAATCTCCTCCGGCACAAAAGAAAAACTTCCAAAAAAAAAAAAAAATTTATTTAGATTATCTTAATGTAAATTATTTTATGCTAAATTGGTACAATAACAAAACTTTCTACTAATCATGTAAAAGAATTCAGGAAGTTAGTTGACTCAGCAACTTACAAAAAAAAAACGCTGATAACTAAAGGCACAGCAAAGTAACAGGCCAAGTAAAAATATAATTGAGTCATAAAAAATTTAAAATGACAATTTAGAACTCATTTTTATTCTTTTCTTTTCATACAAAAACAACAACAAAACAACATTTAATATTCAGCTGTAGCTGTTATAGTCATGGTTACTATAAAATTTAAAAATTGAGGAAAACACAAATGTTAAGTTAGTATATAAATAATGGGTTCAATAAAATACACATTTGTTACCCATCAAATAAATTATTTTATTTTTTACTTTTTCGTCAAAAGGCAGTTTGTATCTCAGTGACATGGGTAAAAATCCATATAACATTTATGATAACATGAGTCCGAGAAGGTCCCAAGAAGTTCAGTATAGGAATAATTGATAAGAAGATGGTCACTGAAAATTAATTTATATTGAAAGATCTTTTAAATTATTTTTGTTCATAGATCTGTTCACTAACATCCGTATATCATCAAAAATTGTATGTATACCTAATAATCTAACATTCCCTTTTTAAGCGGTACTTTTTGATTTTTTTCTTTCGAACACATTTTTGACATACATTTTGACATACATTCAACGTTGAATGTATGTTCATGAAGTTAATAAAAGTGACATGAAGTTAATAAAAATCTAAGGTATATCCTTCGTTGTGATTGATCGTTGTGATGTGAACTTTTATTGATTTGAAATAAAATGGTTTTCTAGGTAACCCCTCTTTAACCTCTTCATTTAAAAATACTAATAAATCGAAAATAATCTCAATGTCAGCAAAACCGTACCCTGTTTCAAACAACTTATACTGTTTCAGAGCAAAATTACTCTATTAACTGTTGTAAATATAAAGTTGTTGTAACTATCAAGCATGCCAATTTGCTTTAATCCATTTTCCATCTTATACTATTTGATAAAAATAATAAAATGTCACTTCACAAAATTTTTTTTAGAAAAAGGACACTTTGCAAAAAGACTTTTAGCAAAATAAGTACGAGTATAGTATGTATAAAATATGCTTTATTGTTAAAAGTTGTATGTAAAAAAAAAATAATTAGTTCATGAGTTATGACAGATTTTAGAGTTGATTACAAAATCAGGATTATACTTTTTCCAGAATGTATGAAATAATGGTTGCAAAGTATTTATATATAAGTATAAGTCAAATATCTCAGTGCTAAGTGTGTCTCATTATGTCAAATTCGAATACAAAATGTCCTTACGATTTTAAAATTTAAAATTCTGCTTGTTTTTTTCTTTCACTATCCTGTTCAGGGCATAGTGACATTATTATAGGATAAGATATTCCTGAAATGTTATTCTCAAGTAGATCTATTTTGTGCCTAATAAGTCGATTTTCCTCCTAGTTTTATTTCCATATTAACACATTTTTCCATTAATGGACTACAGTGATTGACCAACGTGTAGGAGATAAATTCCTGGCTCTTTTTCCATTCACTCTTCCTTCCACTTCTAGTTTCTTCAAAATTTGTCTAATTATGTATAAACTTAATTACTACATTTTACATTAACACTATATTACAAATTCTTAATTATTCTTAAGATAAAAAAAAACAGCCAGACAACATAATAGACATATCATTAACTTTTGAAATCCATTTTTTTGCCCTTACCAAAAATATAAAATAAATGTGTTGTGTGCTTTTATTTTTTTTTTTGAAAATTGGAAATATTTTTTTTAAATAGAAAATTCTATGCACATAACAAATTCGTTTTGTTTTTTGATAAGATTTTTTTTTGTTTTTATCAAAAAAAAAAAAATTAAAAAAAAACCAAAAACGACAAAAAAAAATTAAACATTTTTGTTGCGATTAAAATCGAGAATAAAATTTTTTTTTTTTTGAAGGATTTTCGTTTAATTAACAAAAATTCCAAAATAAAATAAAACTATTTTAATTTAAAAAAAAAAAAAAACAAAGGCAATTTTATTATGAAATTTCATAAATTACCTTTATACTGAAATATTTTTTTTATTTTTTAAAAAAAACTTTTACCTCATATTCACCTTTGAGGAAAAAAAAAAAATTGTGCACAATGCATACACAAAAATTCATAATTTTCGATCGAATTTTTGCCTTAAAATTTAATAAAGTGAAATTTTTTTTTGAATTTTCAGCAAAAAAAAAAAAAAAACATTCATGAATTTTACATGTAATTTAAAAAAAAAAATTTTTATTAAAACTTTTCTTTTTAAGAAATTTCCTATTTTACTCATGTACAGTAATAACAGATACAAATTATGTAATATTTAAAATTCACTAATGAAAAAAAGTAGGTTATTTAAAACCGTTGACGCTTAATTCTATTTTTATGTTTCAGAAAGGCTTTAATTCACTCTAACCTAGATTAAATGCAAAAATTTTAAGTTGAATTTAAATTTAAAAATATATCTATAGATAAGATCCTTTTATAGTATGATTTCACATTTTTAAAAAAAGAACTCAAGTAAATTAAAACAAATTCTCAAAAAGGGGGCAAATTAAAAGCCTAGTCATTTAAATTATTAATATATGTATTACAAAAAAAAATATAAAAAATAAAATAATTTTTACTAGTCATTACAATAAAGTCCCAAAAATGATGGAACTATAAACTATGACTCCTCAATTTTGTCTAATTAAAGATATTTACAGCCGCATATTTGATTGGATTGTTCGAAGTATTTTTATATCAGAAGATGATGTCGAACTAATATACGTCATCTTCGTGTACTACATTTCTATCAGTTAATGCATTATTCTATATCTAATCTGTTAAATTCAATTGAATAGTTGTAAACTACTTTTAAGGTATCAGTAAAACGTAAACCAGGATATAAATCTGGATGAAATAATGTTAAATTATACTCGTGTCAATCGCTTAGCATCCAAACATTTCTGAATTTCGAATGGCAATTTTATAATGTATTACAAATTAAGCAATAAAAGATATTTTCCAACATTTATTTTAACATATAACTAATGTCAAAGAATACCATGTTGTATTTTTATGACATTTTATATCCATAATACCATGTTTTTGTGAGATATGACAATTTATAGAAAATTTATTAAAGTTAAAAGTTACATAATATTTTGCACTTTTATTTCTTATTTAAACGAATTTTTCATTTCATTTCACATAACGAATCATTTGTTCACAAAATTCAAAGTTTTAAAAAGTATCTTATTAAACTTAAATAGAGGGGCCTCGATGGCGTAGTGGGTAAGAAATATATAATAATGCTGTAATGCTGCTGTGGGTAATGTATAAAATATGCTGTAAACACCGAGGAAGTGTGGTTTTGAATCTCACATATATTGTAAGAGGTATTCCCTCATACGACATTTACAGCCACACCTGAAAAGGAAAGGCTGTGTGATTTTCTGTTCACATTTATGTGGCAGAGAAATATACTAAATAAAAAGACCTCTAGAATATATTAAGAAAATTTTATATTAAGCGACAATTTATTGTGTTTAATATTAATAGAAATCATTTAAAAATTGGTCTATTTGATGCCGTAATTAAATTGATAGTTTGATAGTTGTTTGATAGTTGTTTGTTTGATAGTATATTGATAGCTTTAATTAAAATTAATTCATTTAAAAAACGTTCCAATTATAATTCATATATTTTTCTTAAGAATAATTACAAAAGATATTATTGTAAGATGTAATTTTTCATTCTACAACTTAAGATTATTAGCAATTTTAAAGTAATGCCAATTAAAAATATGAATTTTAAAAATTTTTTTGAACTATTCTAAAATTTCAATTTAATTAATTAAAAATTTTTTTTAGAAAACAATTTTTCTTTTTTCGAAGAAATTAGTTTAGCAAAAGTGTATATAATAGAAGTGAGTGTAAGTATACATAAATAATACATATATTTGTACATACATTTGTAGAAAACATATATATATAATAAATATATATCTATAGAAACATTATAGATATTTTGTAAAAGATAGATTAGATACCTATTGATCGCATTTATATGCCTAACTGAAGGGTGTCAATTTGTATACTAAAAAACCAAATTTTAAAAAACAAATTGTCAAGTAAAATTAAAAAATTTTATTGAGATCTCGTCCCGAAATGAGTTGATGAACCGTAACAAAATTAACTTAGCAAGTTGCTGTGCTTAAAAGTAATACTTTTGCAAACTTCAAAAATCAATTCAAATAATCAAACCGTTCAAGTACGACAACAAAAAAATTAAAAAACTTCATTGAGGCCTGGTGCCGAAACAGGTTAATGTAAGGTAACTAAATCAACTTAGCGAGTTTCTGTACCAGAAAGCAAAACTTGTGCAGTTTTTCAACTTAATTAGTCAAGCGGATAACAACAAAAATAAAAAAATTTCATTAAGTTCTCGTGCTGAAAAGGGTTAATGGACCGTAACAAAATAAACGTAATGAGCTTTTGTTCTAAAGAGCAACATTTTTGTAAATGTTCAACTTAATTGGTGATCGACAGCAACAAAAACATTAAAAAACTTAATTGAGTCGAAACGTGTTAATGGATCGTAAGCAAATTAATTTAGTGAAAACATGGGACAATTCAAAAGAAAATTAAATATTTTCCAAAAAGTTAAACAACTAACATCTCGAAACTTCTCTCAATTCCACACAATATAATTAAACGGATTCTTCAACCTCTCCCAAACAAGTCCATGCGTAATTAATGAACTATGTTATACTCATTTTTAAAACCTTATTTTGATTATATACTAGCTATTTTATTTCGATTATACTTTTGTAATCGAAATTCTTACTTCTAACATTGAAATCGATGTTGCATGTACATACGTTGTATTTCTTTGTCATAAACTCTTCTTATTTTTAAGTATAATAGCAACCATAATTCCATTAAAAAAAACCTATAAAGTTCTTCAACTAAACCTATTTACATAATAAAAAAAAAAATCAAAATTTTATTTAAATGTTTTAATTGACTTATAATGCATAATACCTATTCTCTTTATCAAAATATCATTTTCATTCAATCTACTTTTATAATTTATAATAAATTACACGTGTACTACCAAATCCTAGGTCAGTTAATATGGATTATGACCGCCGACAACGATACTAATAACGTCTTCCATTTTTTTTTTTTTTTTTCGAAAATCGAAAACAAAAATTAAAAAATCAAAAAAATGGGCAACACATAATCGAAGAAATAAATAATCAAATTGGACAAATTACGATTTTTATTTGAACCTATCTTAACATACTATTTATTGTCATTTATTTGTAATTTACAGATGTATATTTGAGTTTGTGTATATGTACTATAAAGGGAATAAAAAACAAATAAAAAAAAAAATTAAAAATTGCGTGCATACAAAAAAAATATGAAATTTTTGTTTTTTAACCATAATCAACAAACAAACGCTTAATGATTGGGAAGTAGTGACTGGTACGTGAGATTTTATTTATAGAATTTTTTTTTTTTTACTTATTTTTTATTTCTATTTGTATTCAAATACTACAAGGGTCACATTATAACCATTATATTTAGATTTACCATCGATTATTACACCTATAACTTGAAATTTAAAAACTATATATGTATAATCAATGGAAATTTTTATATTAAATAGACTCAATACAATTTTTCATCTTTAAAATACTGAAGTTATTCTGTTGTTTAGGTTTGACAGATTATCTAGGTATATATCGTACCTTAATATTTAAGATCTAAACAAGACATAATTTAAATTTTAAAATTTGGCAATGACTAAACAGCACATTATTGTCGAATGAAATCACTACACAGAATTATAATCAAAATTACTATTATGCAATCTTACGTTTCATCCTTAGAAAACCTTTTGAATAAAGTCGAAATAAATAAGTCCGCTGTCAGATGTCCTTAAAAGAAAAACAAATTATAATACAATTTTAAAGTTCCAGGGACGAATCGTGCAACGATCAGAAAGTCTAAATATTTTTCGAATACAATTTAATCAAAAAATTATGTGCGAAATGCTTAACTGTTTTCTTTAGGCGCAGATCGCACTTCTTTTCTAGTAACCTAATTAATGTTTATAATACAATCCTAACATGGAATACAACTAGTCTGGAATACAAAAATCCGGTGCCTCGTTAGTATTTGGTGCTCCCTTGAATTAACTTGATTGTTTTCAAAAATGCACCAATCGCCTAATGATGATGACCCCACGCAGACTAGCAGTCTCACATCTATTGATTTCCTCTTAATATTAAAACTATTTCTCTTATTTATAGGTATCCGTATCTTGCAGGTAATGATACTTGCTCTAATGAAATAAAATCACTGATGCCACCTCTCAAACGATTCCAACGTACCACTAGCGGGCTACAATGGCTTATTCCAGGTTCCCACTGTGTGGAACTAAATAATTGGAGCTCTACTGGTTATAGTAATTCGTTTGTTGTGAGAAAGATAAAAATGCGCAACTTATTACCATCCAATGTGTTCCAAAAAAAAATGGCGATTTTTAAAATTTACAATCTTTCGAAAATTATGATGAATCTAAACAGATTCATAATGAAGTTACTTTCCAACTACTCTTTATCCGTATTTCTCCTATCTTTACCATATCTAATACAGTCACAACTACTTTTAGTATAAAAGAACATATCCCAAGATTGTTCAAAACTTATGAATCAAAAAAAAGTTTTAAACGTTCCATTACTTATATAAATAAAAGAGAACTGCTTGATATGAATTCTATTCAGCGCAACATTTGAAACAAAAATGTAACGTTCTAAAAAATATGATAAAACTCTGATCAGCAACTCGTACAAAATTTTAGCACATTTCCAAACAAAAATTTGAAAAAATGTGTCTTTGTCAGTTTCACTCTGTGCGTCCGCCCGTCTGTTTACAAAACTTCTACACCGTTAAAGATAGAGAAAAAACATTTTAACCATAGGCAAGTCTCATAAAAAAATTATTGTTGTAGAACAACATTTTCATATGGCCGCCTCTATTACGGAGCTATAGCCCCTCAAACTTTGAAAACACCCTATTTTTAAATGCTTATGTTAATTAATGTTAATGCTCTGTTTAATTTTGCAATCTGAAAACGCAATTCGACAGGAATTTTCTTTACCTTTCTAAGTCAATATCAAAATTGTAGAATTCTTTTAAATTTAATATTTAAATTTACCGTTATGTGAAAACCAAATGAAAAAAAGTCCTATTTTGATAATTTTTCTTATATGAAATTTTCAACTTTAGGTGCAAGTCACAATTCTAAACAGTTTTATTATCTTTTGGAAATATGCGCTTTTAAAAACCGTTGGTTTACATTCTGCCTTATTAAAAATGGGTTAAATTAAATAAAAATTAAATTTTCTAATAATTAGCGTCTGATATATTAAACAAAATAAAAGTTGATATTTAATATATAAAGTATACATATATATATATGTAACATATATATACAATTAAATTGAACTCAAATAAAAATAAAAATATGACATAAGAAAATGAAAATAGTATAAATGAAAAATGAAAATAAATTTTAAAATTAATTCCAATTTGAATAGAATGTTAGGAATCTCCTGTGGGAAAATTTTATTTTTTTATATTTACCAAAGAGACAGACAATTCATGCCTTTTTTGTTTTTTTTTTTTTTTAAATAACTCAAGTAACTCAAATAATTCTTAACCACATAATAAATAGTCACCAAACATAACATAGCAATAAATTTTCTTTTTAAATAAGACAATCATACAAATATGTAATTTTTTAAACCGTTAGTAGTCTTGCATAGTTTCCTATTATTTGTTTATTTTTAATTTTTAATTAGTTATAAAGATGACCAAATGTATTTTAGTATGATACTCTGAATGAATACTACGACACATACTCCGAAATTTTTTCAATCAAATTGAATGAATTTATTGAGTCCTTTGTCTTTCTTTCTCCTTTCCATTACTATAAGAAGCATAGGACATTCACTAAGTCATTTATTATTCATTTTCATTATTCAGTTTCTGGAATTATTAGTTTCACTAAGTCTCAGTTGTACAAGGCTATTAAACACAAATATCTTTACTTATGCGCCATCTATTATATTATACAAGAATTACTTTACATGTTGATTTATATTATTACAATTATATTATACTAATTACATATTAACAAGAAAAATCTATATTATATATTGACCTATGTCATATGACCCAGCCGGGGTTTAAAGACGAGATCTTTCAAATGAAAAGCTGTTGTCTTAACCACTAGAAAATTAACTGCACAGTGATTTGGTCTTTTAGTACTCTTTTATTCAGTTCTTATTCTTTAAACACAAAATATCCAATATACTTTAATTATAACCAACTACCGGATTGACAGATAAAATAAAATTTTAATATATTTTCGAAATTAAAAAAAAAAAACTAAACTTTAGTTAAAGATGCACTTCATAATGCATGTGTTAATTCATAAATACACATACAAACACTTCTCACATACAAAAAAAAACACCCAAGAAAATTTCGCGTACATAATTTAAATGACATTTTGATAGTTTTATATCGTGACGACATGATGGCGCTACAGTTTTTTAAATTTTTTTTTTTTTTGTTTTTTGTGTTTTGTATAAAAAATTAATTTTATAATATGTATAGGCAATATGGCGCATTTCTTTTGTTTTTGTTCTTCATTTAATTACGTTTAAAATTTTTATTATATTTAATTTTTTAAATTTTATTGTTATTTATTTACTGTTTTTTTTTTTTTTGTTTTATTTAATTTTTTAATATTTTATTTATTCCAGTCACATGTGACTTTGTAAAATCAATTTGAAGAGGGAGTGACGTCTATTTTATTATATCAAAAACCATTTTTTTTTTTTTTTGTATTCTTTGATAAAAAAAAGAATAAAACACCAAAACGAATGTACAGCATATTTTTAACTATGATGTGCTAAAAAATCGTTATGTAATGTCAAAATAGAATGACATTTGTGACATGAATTAATAGCATTTTTTTTTTATTGTATTTTCATTGTTTTTCATTGCTTCTTAATGCTGATTTATGGACAACAGAAAAACTTTTGAAAAAAAAAAAGGATTTTAAAAATTATACAAAAAGTGTTATAAAATTTAAATTTACAAATGCATTAATTTTGTAAGGATTCACATTGATTATAAGATTTAAAAAAATACCGCTTTTGATTTACGAAAACATATACACATACTTTTAGACAAGGTAAATAAAATTATGAAGAATTCAATTTAAAAAAAAAAAAGTAATTTAGTAAAACTGATATTAAGGAAATTGTTTAAGATCCCATAAGATTAGTCCGATGTTTTTAATTATACTTTAAAACGGTAAAATTTAATTATTATAAATTGGATTTAAACAGTTACCTGAACATGTTTGGTCTTTGGAATATTTAGTGAGTTCATTATAACCTCCTTTATCTTTTATTTACTTTAATGGTCACAAAAAATTAAAAAAAGTTCTCACTTAAAACATTTTTGTCGATTAAGCAATTAAGCGAATCGGATTTAAGAATCGGGACAATGAGCTTCTGCCATGACGCTTTTATTCAAATAGAATAATTAATGTTTTAAAATTAGGATTTTAAAATATAATTTTCATCTAGCTAATTACAACTGTAACTGTATACTTTTTGCTTTGTACAACTTCTTTAAACTTTTGAAAGCCTGATTAAAGAAACAGCTTTTAAAAAATTATCGTCTTAAAATATTAATTCAAAATTAAAAAAAAAAAAAAGTTACTATATATAACTAAAAATTATTTAGCTACAGACAATCCACAATATATTAGTTTAACGATGGTGTTGGTTTAATTACACAATTTTTTTAGTCAGAATCAAAACCACATGCTGAACTTTTCCTTTTTTCCATGACAATTTAATCATAACAAATTTCCAACTGTTTTTTTTTTTTTTTGGTCTAAATTGAAAATTATCGTTGCATTTCTATTAAATTCCTCGTATTACAAGATAAAAAAAAAAAATATGTTTCACTAAAAAGGATTTGGTTCAAAATAAATTATTACTTTAACCTATAGATTACTAACATTTACAATAACTGAATCATAAAATTTTATTAAAAAATTACTTTTAAATAATTTTACCTTAAAATAATTTACAACATTATAATCAAAATCATACATTCAAATATATAAACATATACAGGGTGTTGTTTTTAATTAAGGATATTTTTTTGAATTTGGTTTTAAAAGTAAAAGATGTAATTATTGAAGATGTAATTTATAAGTGTAATTGCTAGCTCAGCACTCAGTTGATTTGAAATATTACTAATTAGATATATTCTTATATCATACTTCCTCCGTTTCCTCCTATTCAAGACGTAGTGACTGTTTTATATGATGAAATTCTTTAGATATTGCTGCCATGTTAATCAAATTTGTGCCATATATGTCGCGCCGGTAGAATCGGTGTTTTGCTTGTTAACAACTATAGTTGGTTTGATATGACAAATGTGTAAAAGATAACCCCTTCCTCTTGTTCTGTTCACTATTCCTTTTACTAGTTGTTTCTCAATTTTACCAGATCATATGGCAAAATATTTGAGATAAGATTGTTTTATTTTCTTCAGAAGTCTGCAGTTTATTGATTTGTCTATGAGGTTATTGATTTGTCTACCAATAATCAACATTCCCCATCCCATTTCTCCCATGTACCAATAATCAACATTCCCCATCCCATTTCTCCATTACCTTTCTTATATAGTTTACTCAGAATAAAAGCGCAAAATCGAAGAGAAAACATAATCTACCTTTGTCGGAAATAAAAAAGATTTAAATGTCGAAAGGGAACGATCAAGTGCTTCCCAGTATTTACAAGACAATAAGAATCATAAAACTTTTGGATTATGATATTAATATAAACCATATACAAAATAAAAATAGCAATGGAAGAAAACAGATTTAAAACAAGGTAGAATGTGTTTCCAAAAGACAATGCAAACTGTTTAGAACATTGTGACTTGCACACAAATTTGAAAATTTCATGTAATAAGAAAAAATGTGAAAATAGGACTTTTCTGGAATTTTGAGAGGCTGTAAATCCGGAACCCTATATAACTAAGAAAAACCGTTAACACACGTGAAAATATATTAATGAACCTTTAATTTTCATGTCTTGCCGCAGAAGAATTTTTACAGGTGCCTAAGTTACAAGTGCCCGAATGGCGTTTTCAGATTGAAAAAATGTTAAGCGGAAGATGAAATATACGCGTTTAAAAATAGGGCTTTTTCAAAGTTTGAGGGGACGGACGGAGAGAGTGAAACTAATAGGCGCATTTTTTCAAAATTTTTTTGGAAATGTGCTAAAAAGAAAATTTAATATTATTAATTTAAATTACTTATCCCTATACATTAAATTTATTCTCATATTCCTTATAAAAAAAATCCTATATACAGGATCCTATATATCCTATATATTGTTAAATTGTAAATAATTATTATATAATCATCATATTTCACCCTACCGCTAAGAACTAATAACTAACTCCCAAACACAACAGGAGGAAAACTATTACAAAACACAATATGGTGATTACATAATGAAAGAATAGAATAAAACGATTAAATGGCGAGGGAATATTTGACGATAATTTCCAATTATAAACAGGTATAGAACCAACCAATGAACCAAACAATCAACCAATTAAATAAACACATTCTTCCACACACAGATAGATAAATATATACAAGATATATACATAATTACATACATATATACAAAAAAATTTGGAACATTTAATAAATTATTACAATATTGAAAATTTTGCGTGTACAAAATTTTCTTTTTCTTCCTTTTATTTAATTTTCATTCTTTTTTGTTTGTCTCTTTCTTTTTAATTTTCCTATGGGTACTCATTTCATGAATTTTTTGTTTTTTGTACAATGTGATTTTTTTATGTTATTGATTTTTATTTCGCGTATTTTTGTTTTTAGGTTTAAATTGTCTTTTTTACTTCTAAAGTATAGTGTTTTTTTTTTGTTTTTGGATGTTGTAACTTGTAATTCAGTTCTAAAATTTAAATTGTGAATTAATATCAAAAGTTTTAATAAGTTTTCGTCTACCCACAAATATTTAAAAGTTATTTTTAAAATCATTGTTTTAAAAAAAAAATCAGAGTTAAAAAGATCAGGGTTAAACCATACCAAGTTAAAAATGGATCATAGGTACGACTTAGTCAAACACATTGATTGGAATATATAAAACTAAATTTGAACTCTAATCTCCCTTTTTCAAACAAAAATTCGAATTTAGGTGCACATTTTGTTTATAAAAATGAGATTTGAGTTCAAGCACAGTTTTATGCATTCGAGCCATTATCTCATTATTATAACGTTTTATTCAATCGAAAAAAAAAAAAATATTTCACTCCAATACAAGTCTCTATGATGCTATAAAAATGGAACTTTTGTTTGAATTAAAAATAGTTTTAATTTTAAATTTAAAAATATGTATTTAAAGAGAAAAGGACTCAATTTTATAATAATTGAAAAGGACTCATTCAAACCACATATAAACGTTTTCATTTCATTAATTTTGTTTACTTTCATTCAACGTTAAAAATTTGGTATTGCATGATGATGATAGTATTTATATATATGAATGGTCAGTCGATAGCTTACGGAAAATAATTTTGAACCACGTTTTCTACTAGCTGTCATACATCTCTAAAACCACTTTACATATTTAACCTACCTACACATTTAAAATTTAAAAGATTAAAAGGTTATACATTATAATAAGGCGAATGAAATGTAACAGGGCAAGAACCTTTTGCAAAATTTAAAATTATGGGAATTATAATTATGGGATTTATATGGGAGAGTTGCTACATAATTTTCAGTTGCTACATTGATTCAGGTTTATATACAAGTATGTATCTTTGGAGCTAATATGACATTTAAATTAAAAATTAGTAAATAATCTTAAAAATATTCGGATTAAGGCTTGGTGTAGTTGTAATACAATACAGACTGATACAATATTGTATTTTTTAACACTATTAAAGGTTTATACGGTTATTTAAAAGTTGACAAGAATAACTATATTCTTTTTTGTTTATCATAAAAATTACGTACGTATTTCATAACATATAAAACGCTTCACTTCAAAAGTGAAACCGTTATCTTTGCGTCATATCAGTAATCACTTAACATAGTATTCAAAGTCTATATTTAATGTTAGTCCATAATTATTTATTTTGTAATTTTCTTAAAAATGGTGGTAAAAATTTTATCAACCCTTAAAAATGTTGGTAAAATTCTTCAAAACCCTTTTAAAATGAGATTAGAAATAAGTGGTAGTAAGCTTAAAGCAAATAATGCAACTTAGACGTTAGTTGGTTGATTGACATGGCTGCTCTCTAGAATACCACATCTAAAAGCATAAATACCACATAATACATATGCCTTTTTAATACCATTCTTTGATATTTTACATTGTCAGCTATATACTTATGTTATATTAGTTAACCAATTTTTTCAATTTTACTTTTCAATAACTGGTTTTATGTCTGTGAAGGTATAGATTTTCAATTTGACTCTAGCTGGGAAGGGATACTTTTGTAAAAAAAAATTAATAGAATCTCTTCCATTACTTTTTCTTCCAACTTCTATACACTATGTATTACTAGTAATTAATTGTAAAGGAAATCTGGATGTTCCTTTTTAAGAATTTAAAGGTTAAAATGAAAATTAATCTAAAATGTACTCCTAAAGGTACAACCACATACGAAAAAATTCGAAATTTTAATTTAAATATAAGTCTAATTTTCAATTTAATGGAAAAAATAATAAATAAGTTAACAATAGTGTAGTATAAATTATATAATACTTATCGCATGGGTATAAAGTATGTCATAGTGGATTGCCCATTTAATTTATAATTCCTTTGATAACTTGAGTAATATACCTAAGTACATTGAACGACTTACCGCTTTGAGAAATATGAATCCAATACATGATACCATGATGATTGATCATTGCCAATCGTCTCTTGTATGCAATACTTAGAATGATCATAATGATTAACCATCATCTATCACATTTCATATACTTCAGGAAGGCAATGATCCAAAGGAATGCAATAATAATTGTGATATGCATTAATACCATAATTATCGATAAGGAATGCAAATGATATTAATTACCAAATTTATATGTATATACTGATATTGCACAATTTGATAATAAGAATAACTAAAAGTTAATTAGTATTAGTAGCGTTAGTTTTAAGTTTATAAATAGCCAAATTAAGTTTAATAAAGAGAGTATTAAGTAGAAAGTAAATCATGAAGGTCTTTTATTTAAAACTCGAGAATAATCATTATAATAGTGTGAACTATGGAAAAGTACAAAATAAACGATCTAATAAATATTTTATAACTCTTTTACTTCATTTTCTGTATTTCATAAAATAATTTCATAAAAATATCATTATATAAAAACAATATTACAATCATATCAATTCAATTTTAATATATATATCTTCTGGTATATACATATATATATATATATATATATATATATATTTATATATATATTTATTTTAATGAATATTTGATCAGAATATTTTACAATTCTGCTTTTTTTTCATTATTTCAATTTTTATTTTTTTTTTTTCAGATTTCTTTTGATTACTTTATAACAAATTCCAATTATCTCATCATACATTTAACAAAATAAAATTACCATATTATTTTTTTATGGCATCCATTACTAATAAGTTTCAGTTTTATATTTATGAAATAAAATTTACCATAAAATCAATTTTTATTATCAATGAGATTTAAAAAAAAAAAAAAAAATTAAGTATCTTAAGTATATTGAAAGTATAAAACTTTCTAAAAATTAAATTTAAATTAAAATTATATAAAATGAAAAGTAAAATAGAACCAAGGACAGACATTAAATTGTTTCAATCATCCTCAAAATATTAGACCGATATATATACAAGGGAAGTTATTGTAAGCGGTCAGAATCAAAATCAAAAGATAGATGAAAATATATTTTTTAAATTTAAGTAAAAGGAGGGCTGGGGAGTGGATTTGATTTATTTTGCATTGGTATGATATTTTATAAAAATAAAATATCATACCAATGCAAAATAAATCAAAAAGAATTTATTTTTAAATTAATAAAATATTCCCACATTTTTGTAAAATTTAACAAATAAAAAAAAAAAAAATATTTTAAAAAGAATCATGCAACGTGTTTTTTTTTTTTTTTTGTGGTTTTATATTAGAAGTATCTGTAAATTTATCTAACTGATAGAAAAAATGAAAGATACATTACATGCAAAAAAAAAAATAATAAAATAAAAGAATAAATACACATATTTAAGTGTAAGTAAAAGTAAACAGAATTAAAAATGAAAATTTTTCATTTAAAATGCATATAAATAGGTACTTAAAAAACAAAAAATACATAAAAGAATGCATTTGTTATAATATTTTCCCATAAAAATTAAAAGCAATACATAAAAATAATCTTAAGATTTTTCTTTTTTAACTCATATTTACCTATAATAAAAAATAAATACAATAAAAAACAAACAAAAAAAAAAAAAAAAAATTGCACTTTATACTTTAAATGAATATTTTAAGAACTTTGAATCACTTTTACTCTTTTTTATGATAACATTTCAGAAATGATGAGATGTATAGGACATACAACTCTAATTAACACTTAGAATTGGTATATATGGCACTTATATTTTGTTAGATACATTTTAATATTACTTTATGATACCGTTATTGTAAAATGATTTAAAATTTAATTGACAGTGTTTTAAAAC
Source organism: Poecilobothrus nobilitatus (assembly GCA_947095535.1). NCBI lineage: Eukaryota > Metazoa > Arthropoda > Insecta > Diptera > Dolichopodidae > Poecilobothrus > Poecilobothrus nobilitatus. The sequence goes on from OX352774.1 coordinate 173,096,255, forward strand.
AGAGCTGTTTGTTTTTATTTGAATTTTTTTTTAAATGTAAATAAAAAACTCCAGAGCTTAGTAAAATTTCAAATGCTTTAGGAAATTCTGTAAAAAAAAAAAAATATAGAAAAATGTACTTTTAAATTCTAAATAAAATAAGCAAAAAAAAAAAAAAATGTAAAATTATTTCATGAAATGTGATACCTAGTACTTTTACTTTTTTTTGCAGGTACACAGACACACCTGCAATTAGTAATTAATTATAAAGTATTCCTCACCTGAAAAGAAAAACAAAAAGGCATTAGTAAATTATTAAAATAAATTATTAAATAATTAAAAAGTGAAAGAAAATGTAAAGTATAGCAAAATATCTGTAAAAAAATTTTGAAGAATACAAAAAGTATCTACTAAATAAAACAACATTTTCTTAAATTGATCCTTAATTCTTATAATTTAAATGAAAACCATTAATTTTGAATTGAAGGGTTGAATTGAAAGTGATAAAGAAAAAGTTTGTTTGATTATCTATTATCATACCAACTATATACAACTATAAAAAAAATTTCTTCGTTTTTTGTCCGTGATTTGGCGCCAATAATTTTACAATTGTAGTAATTTTTAAAAAATATATGAGATTTTTTTAAGAAAATTTTTTTTTTTATATAAAAGTTTTTAATAGCAAATTGATAGGGAGACAGATCAAATTTTTGGAGCTAAATCAATTTTTCTCCTAATTAAACCATTGGTAGTTTATTACAAAGAGCTGTAAATTGATTAAGTCCACCTTCGAAAAATTGAAAAGGTTATTTAAGAAGAATTTCCCAGAGCAAAAGTCGAATATTCACACAATATGTGAAAGATTGATTTCTCCTTCCCTTCCTCTCTTTTCATCTGTACAGCTTCTGCAAAAGAAATATCAAAAAAGTCTTAACCTTCTTGTATGTTTACCAATCTGATAGTTTCCGTTAAAACTCGTATTACATTACCGAATAGTTAAATTAATAAAAACTTACTAAAAGCATTTAATTTCCTTTCATAAAAAGCATATACACATTTTTTAAAATTTATATTTAATATTCAATAAAAATAGAATTTTCATTACTTTTTTATAATGTAAAAGTCAAAGAAAAAAACCATATACATATATATATACATAATTAAATTTCCTTTTTTCTAAAACAAATATAACAATAATTTTTAGCTTCCTTTTTAATAACTTCCTTCCATTTAAATTTATATGTAGGACAAGCATTATTAAACCAAAAATAATTGCAATATTTAATATTAAATTGAACCTAATTTTTATTGAAAAAGATAATAATTCAATATTTTCCCAATATTATCAAACAGCAACTTTATATACACATACACAAGAACAACAAAATAATTTTCATAATTTATTACATTTTTCTTTTTTTCACACTCTATTTTTTGCTTTTTTTTTTTTTTTATTCTTCTATAACTATTCAGGTGAACCTAATAAAATTTCCTTCCTTTTCTTTTTTTTCTTTACTTTTATCTTTCCATTTTCTTTTTTCTTTTGTAAAAAAAAAAAAAAAATTAAAAAGAGTATGAAGTATAAAAATTATTCTATATAAGTTTTGCTTTGCACCAATTGGACTCCTAAAAATTTTCTTCATGCAGAAAATATTGAAAATATTTTTATATATTTTTTATCTTGTATATACGTTTGTACAGTTGTTAGCATAATAATATAATCATTTTATATATTATATTTGTTTTTACTTTCTTCCATATATTTTCATAAGTTCGAAGCGCCAGTGAAAGTTTACAGGGACTGCAGTCGATATTGAAAATTCTTAAGAAATGCATTATATATATACAATACCTAATAAAATACCTAAAAAAATCTCAATTCTATTTTGGCACAATAAGTCATTTATTTAGAATATATTTTTAGTTTATTGTGTCCAAAGAAAATTAAAAGATCCATGGCTCAAAACTGCAATTCAATGACAAATTTTGATGCAACATAATCATAAGTTTAAAATACATGTAAAACAATACATGTGTTTTTTTTTCACATGTATATGGGTGTAATGTAAAAAAAATTTCGGGTTTTTTCATGATAAACAGAATGTAGAGTAAAACTTGAAATGACCAATTAAAAGAAAGCATACATAATAATTGTACAAGGATGAAATACATATGCTACACAGAATATGCGCTTAATCTTCAAGTCATCTCATCAATATAGAGGTTTAATTATGTCCAGTCGATGAAAAAATAAAAGAAGGAAAATTAAAATGCTTAAATCAGATCTGAAGTAAATAATTAGTATATATATATGTATTATGTATATATATTTCGTTAATAAACCGATTCAAACAGAAGAACGATCAAGAAAAAGGATCATACACGCAATCATATATGGCAGGACAGTAAATATAAAATGCTTCATTATAATGTCGAAAAAATAAGAAACACCAACTGGAAGGATTCCAAAGCGATTAACTGTATTTACTCAAAATTAGTATAAATATATAAAAAAAAAAAGACAGATTGTACACATTTTGTATGAATAAAAATAAATAAATGGTAAAAAATTGATTGTATTCTTATTATGTATGGTTAAAAAGTTCTAAAAATTGACTTATCATATATGTAGATATATATATATATGTATTGATTTTCTTTTGTTTTTTTTTATTGTATTTACCTTTTTAGTTTATTTCCTTCCCTTTGAAAGTATGTGTTATGCAGTATCTGTGCACTAATTTTCATGATTTTTTTTTTCTATATATACGGTTCAAAAATTTTCTAACCGTATTAAAGAAAAAACGAAAGAAAAAAAAAATATATATATATATATAAATAATATAACCTTGATTTTATATTTTCTTTTTAATATACAATATATATTTTCTAAGAATATAAACAATTTGTGTTTTAATGTAGGTGGTAGTGGTATATTCACAACCTACTAAAATATTTGGCTTTGTAAAATATTAATTTAATTTATTGATTTATTAGGAAAATTAAATGAGGTGCAAGGAAAAATAAATAAATAACAAAGCAGTATGTAAAACCAAAGGTTTTGTAAATGCCCAAAATTTTTGCGTTGTGAAAAATTATGATTATTTTTGAATCAAAACTTTTTTAAAAATTTTTTATCTAAGAAAAAATTATGAAAAATGAAAGGACAATTGCTTTTATCTAAGGAAACCTTATATAATCAAGAAAAGCGTTTAATTTATGTCTTTCTTGTTGATAAATTTTCACATTCCTCATTGATTTTTGGTAAGACTCCTTTTTTGACTCTTACTATCCCTTAAACAGCGAAAAGTACAAAAAACAATTTTCTGAGTTAACTTATACAAATTCTCCAAGTTCTTCCTCCTCTTAAAAATTTCAAGTTCCTTAAACAAATAAGCATTCAGGGATACGAGGGAGGTAAAATTTTTTAAAATTATAATTTTTCATAAACGTAAATTTTAATATCTAATACCAAAAAATTATATAATTTTTATATCGATTCATATAAAGACTAAATCTTTTAGATTGAAAAAATCTTAAATATAATTTGGGATAAACATTTTAAATATCGTTTTTTGGAATTTTTAGGGGAAGTAACTCTAAAATAGATGAGGCTAAATGAAAAAAGTTGTGCCACAACATTAATTTTTTTATGAGATCTATGAGTTAATCTATGCCAGACGGTTAAAATTTCATTGCACTGCTTTAAACGGTTTAAAAGTTTTGTAAACAAATGGATGGACAGAGTAAGAGCAATATGCTAAAATGTTAAGAAAATATGCTAAAAAAAAAGAGAATATTATATTATGTATACAAGTAACCAAAAAAATAAGAAAAAATAACTAAAAAACAGTTGTGTATATATTCCTTAGTGTTAAACTTTACAAACAAAACAACACATTTTCTTGTATTAAATTGAAAATTACATCAATAAAAAATTAGTTTGATCTTAATTAATACACATTAGAGTAATATTAAACCAAAAAATAAACTTTTAAGTTATTAAAATATATGAAAAATTAATAATAAATTTCCAAAAAGTTTTAATAAGTAAATTTTTCAATTTTTTAGGAATTCAATTTTTAATTAATAACGAATATTTTCTTTAAAATCAATCGAATCCTCACTTAATTTTATATTGTACTTAAATTGACATTTTGGTTTTTGCGATGGTTGATGAAAATTAGATAAAGACGGATATCCGTTTCCGCTCCGTTATATAGAAGAACTGAACAAGTACAATCCTTCTATAGGCGTAAAGTACTTTAAGCCCCTACGAACCAGTTCCCTTTTTCATCAAATGTATTTGTAATGGGAATTTTAATACTATTTTATTTTAGGCATGGGAAAATTCTATTATAAAATAAAAATTTCTCGTTAAGTTTTTTTCCCCTTAAACCTTTTTAAGTTGAAAATATAATCATTTTCAATTTTAAGTTATATTTGTGGTAGTGATCAGAAACGAAGTTCCTGAATTATGTCATCTAAGACCTTTAACTAAGTAAGGTTGGACATAATTAGGCTCTCCTTGTATCTCTTTGACAGACTTCAAAGTTACGTTATCACTCTGTCTTCGGAAGAAGAATGCTATCTTATTAAATATATCTATAAAACTGAGTAAAGAAGCCTACTGAGTAAAGAAACGTCAAAGATTATTTGATAATAAATCGTTAAGGTTACATTGTAATCGTAACGGCTCCTTTCGAAACATGATCATTACACTTCATATTTGGTTTTATGTATATATATATGTTTTATAATGTTATTTAGATCAGAAGATGAAAAGAATATTTTGCGTCAATATACAATAAAACCAAAAATTTAACTACATCTTTAACAACACAAAAAATATTTTTGGTAAAAATTATTGGATAAGGAAAATATAAAAAAAGAATTAACCAATTTTAAATTTTTTAGTTTTAATATAAAAACCTCTAAAATCTATAAAATATCCTGATTACATTGAAAAATCGATTTACAATTCTCATAGCTAAAGGATCACATAACTTAGAACGATTATTTTAATAGGATCTCAATGATATATATACGTATATGTACATATAGGTATTACATTTATATGCTAACAAAAATAATATTGCTAACCAATTCCAAATTTCCAAATTTATTCAAAAAATAAAAAATTGTTTTAAATTTAATCGTATTTTTTTATTTAACAGTGATAAAAAAATAAAAATAGGTATGTATTTTTTTTTGCGGTTTACATAAATAACAAATAAAATTTTTCACTTTTCATTTTCAAAACCATTTTAAATACCCATGTTTCATACCAAACAAAAATCCACAACTCAACCCTTATAGGATTATTATTTTTTTTTTTTATTATTTATTACATTTTCCACTGGTATTTGAAGATATCTTTCATAAGTAGTACTTCAATGTCTATATAATCCCATTTAGTTTGGAAGGCGCATACCTTTAAGTGGTTTAGTTGAGTTAGAATAGAATTTTTATTGTTTTTTATTTTATTTTTACTTTTATTCGGTTTTTTCACCTTTGTTCCACCTTATGTTTACTATATTAAGAGTAAATAGTGTAACAGAATACAGAAGGTGGGGGGGAAAAAAAAGGAAATTGGTAGTTGTGCTGATTTAAATAAAAAAATTTCTATACAGCATAGACCTCAATCTCTTTCAATGTTATTTTATAGAAATGCAAATATCTCTTTTTTTTGTTTTTCTATATATAAAATACAAAATAACAAAAAGAGAGAAAAAAAGAATAAACTATACAGAATTAACTGTAAATGATAAAAGAAAAAACTTTTCTTTCTTTTCTTTTTGAGGTTTCCTTTCATAACGATGTGTTAGAAAATTAGCTATTTTTCATTGTATTATTGAGGTTTTCTATCTCATGATGGTACGCATTTTACAAAAATAACAAAAAAAAAAAAAAAAAACTTAAGATAACAAAAATAACAAAAACAACTTAAATGTTTTTCTATAAAGTATAAAGGATTAAAAAACGATTATACACATCAGACATCAGAAAAATCTGGGAAAAATTGTTTTACTTTTTCTTTAATAAAAAAACTCTACACTTAATAAAAGAACAAAGACCTATACAAAACCTTAGTATTGGGCTGTATCAAAACATACAACTTGTTAGTCTTACTCTTAAAAAGGAGAATTTCTATACACAAAATATAGAACGTATAATCTTTTAAGTATTATAGAAAAACTACCACAAAGAAATATTCCTTAAGCACGATTTATTTGTTTAGAAACTCTAAGCTTATTTTCCCTAAATTTATGAGCTTTCGATTCGTATATTTTGCATTTGGCTGCAATGTGATCTAAAATTCCAATGTATTAAAATTAATTACATTACCTACACATGTATACCACAAAAAAAAAAATAAAACTCAAAAAACAACTCTTGTGTTATTTTTCAACAATCAACCAACAATTTTAAAATAAAAAGAACAAGCAACTTTAACTTGAGAGGAAACGGTTTTGCTCTAAAAGAATAAGAAAAGCACCCATAAAAATATTGTTGATTTTTTTATCTGCATTATCAAAAAAAAAAAAAAACCGTTCAACTTTTTTTCGAATGTTTTTTTTTTTATCTAAACATCGCAATTTTTTTTTTTTTTTGTATATAAAAACGCCAACACTAACACCAACGACAATTTACTAATAAAGTAAAAAATAACAACAAAAAAAAAAGAAAAGTCTATAAAAATTGTTTTATATCAAAACATTACAACAGTATTAAAAAAAAATATATACTTATATATATATAATTATTTATTTAAAAAAGGATATGTGGAGTATCCCATGCCTCCTCAACACAATGTGTTGCGTCTGGCCCGATTTTATAAATAAATTTTTTTTTTGTTTTTTGTTTCATAATTATTCGAGTAAAAGAAAAATATATATACACTATCAGTACGTAAATACAGTTTTGAACAAAACTATAACAACGTTATATTTTTAATATTTTTAAGCTTAAAACTAAAATCTTTGTTCATAGAAAAGAAAATGTGCAAAAGATTTAAAAGGTTAGTTATTGAATGTCTTTACGAACATAATTTTTTATAATTGTCTCTTTCATGTCTTCGCACATTTTATTTGAAAGACGTTGAAATTTATTAAAATATTTAAAAATAATATTTTGCATTCGAACACAATCTAACACTCTGTACAAAATTATTTTTCTTTGTACATATTATATGAATATAAAATTAGTCTATTTTTGAAATTTCTCAACTTATTTAAAAAATTATATTTATACTTATGATAGATTTTAATAAGTATAGGTAACATACAAGTATCTAAAGCTATAATTTCATATACCTAAGTATATGTTATATATTTTATAATTTTAATGCGTTTTATAATTGAAAAAAAAAACGAAAAGGCTGTCTTCCTTCATTTTTTTTTTCTTGTTTTAAATGGATTAGGTGCGTAATGAAGTAGAAAATAGGACCGTAAATGATTATGATATTGATAACAATATTATGATGATACTGATAATGATAATGATTCAAATAATAAAAAAACAACAGTAAAAAATTGGTAAAATTGTTGTTAAATAACCTACGCTATAAAATTGAAAACACTTAAAATTCATATACACTCTTCTTTTCCTAAAAAAAACAAAAAATAAAAGGAAAGAAAATTTAATCAAGTAAAAAAGGATTTTAATTTAAAAAAAAAAATTAAATATAAAAACAAAAATAACAAAAAAAAAAAAATGAAATCCTTTTTAATATTAAGAATAAATAATTATGGTTCATTCATTTGAAATTTATTTTAAACAAATGATTAAATAAATATAGGATATTTGTATATGTGTACATGTATATTTAATCAATAAAAATTGATTTTCATTTCAGTTTTTCTAATTACAAATGAAAAATATTTTAACAATTTTATAAAATAATCATAAACTTAATTAAGAACAAATATACATATATAACGGCTGTATATTTTTGAGTATAAAAATAAAGTATTATGTGGAATTTTTTTATTTGATGACTTCTTGTTACGATTTTGACGATTTTGACAATCAAACAAAAGTTTGATATCATTTATTTATTACGATTTATTTGTTTGATACCAAAGTTTTTTTGATTTTACAGATATAACTTGTATAACTTGTATCAATAACAGAACATAGTACAAGAGAAATCCTAAAAAAATATTAAGGAATGCAACTTAAATATAGTCATAATTGTGTTTTATTTATATAGAATTGTTCGATCAGAATTTAACTTTTAAAATCTTTATCTACTAAAATCTTAGCTACGTAATCTTTCAGCAGACCTATTAATATTCAATTTTATAAGCTACCTATGAACAGATAAAAATTTTTCAATTAATACACTACTTAAAATATTGATAAATAATAAAGTGATCATGTACGACAGCCTTAATACATATATTACAAGTTATATTAAAATTATCTTTTTCTTTGAGAATTTAAGTATTTCAAAATATTTTAAAATTTTAGATATTTCAAATAATTTTAAAAAGAGTCACTTTAAATTTAAACGAAAACCTAATTAATTTCAACTATACCATTTTTTTAAATCTCTTTAAACACAAAAAAATGTTATCACCCACAACGTTCCTTCAAACAATGTAACTATTAAACAAAATAAATTTGATTTTATTCAAAAACAAATTCTGTCAATTTAATTCACTTTCACATTTAATTTTATTAAATTTTTATTAATAATATTTTTAATAATAAAGTAAACATTTTCATATTTTAATTTTGTTTTCATTGAAAAAAGTTTACAGTGCAACTAAAAAAAATTCGTTAATTACATACATATATGCAAACATAAAAATTGACAAGTTGACATATAATTGGACATATATCAAAATTTAATAATTGCAATAATACATAAGTATTATACTAATTTTATTTTTTAAATTTTTTTTTTTTTAAATTTCTTGAATTTTAGCCAATTATTGAGATTTAAATATATATTTTAGCTTTAGTGTAGATCAAATCATTTCACATGTCAAATTAACCACACACGATCAAATCATATGTCAAATAGGAATATTAACCAGATCAATTGGTGATTCTTATAAATGTTATAAAATAAAATATTAAATATAAACATTTGCTTATGGGAAAAGAAGAATTTATATAGATAAAAAAATAACTGTTTTTTTTTTTTCTTTGAGAAAATCACTCAAAGGTACTGCACGAGGTTCCTTGGGGTAGTGTTGAACTTTAATCAACCAGAACCACCCCGTTTAAAACCAAACTTTAGGAGGGGTCCGTTAATACATAGTGATATAATGTACAGTTTGGTTTTGGAGCAAAGGACGAGGGAAAGATTACCTGAGAAATTGAGTTTGGGATAATTAGGATTATGGAGGACGAAGGAAAAAAATTGGATAGTTATTTTGAAGAAGAATGTTCATGTTCTTCTAAAATTTCGTTATATCGTACAAATATGAATTATTACCAACTTTTGGGAATACATGTAGGTAGATGACAAACGAATTTCCGAATGTTTCACCACCTTGACAGTTCGACAGTGTATGAATGGGCATCTATCGCATTTCTTGTTTCACGTTAGAAAACTTTGAGTGGAGGCATTAATTGTTTTATTTCTTTAGAACCAGTATTTAGCCTTACAAGGTATATATAAAAGAGAGTCAATGACCCAACAGTACGACGATGGCAGAGTGGAGGGAGTGATGAGATGACACTGGGGTCGCCAATAAGACAATTAGCTCTGTTTTGCACTTTTTCGAAATAATCCAGCGCTGTTTGGGGAGCTCCTGCCCAAATATGTACATTATACTCCTAATGTGCGTTTTATAGTTTATCGAGAATGTCGATTGGTAAGTAAGTTAAGTAAGCTTTACAGCGGAGAAGAAATCCAAACAAATAATAGATAGCTATTACAACTCACTGTACTAAAAAATAATAGTGTTGTCTAAATATTATTATAACACGTAGGTGTCACTTATGTTTAGTACACGTGTTTTTTATTAATTTAAAAAAAAAATTTTAACTAATTTGTTATGCGAAAAAAAAATTTCTGTTTTTTTATTAATTTGATTGTCAAAAACCGAACCTCCAAAGCTAATTTGTACACTTATTTGTTTAAAAAAAAAAAAAAAACACCAAAACGTAAAATAAAAAAAATCCCAAAGCGATTAAGAAAATTTGTTGATCCTTTCATTGAATGTCTACTGTTTTTCTTTTTGTTTTTTTTATTAGATATGTGCGTAAAAATGTTAAAGAAATATGAGAAGAAAAACTGAACGTAAAGGTAGAGTAACAAACTTCTATTTAAAAGTTTTCTTTTTAACACATGTACATATATAATTTAATTTCAATTATCACTTTATCTTTTTCTCGTTTTTTAGTGTGAAAATTCAATTAAAATTTAAATAAATAGAAAAGAAAAATATTTTTTGATAAGATAAAAATTCAATTCTTTTTGTTTTTGTTTTTTATATAATTTGTTTTTCTTGTTTTTTTTTGTTCAAATGATTTTCCAGAAAATAAAGCCTTCAAAGAATCTTTTTTCGCTTTTTTTTTGGTTGGGGAAATAAGAAGTTTTTTTTTAAATGAATTTTTGATTAATATATTGAAAAAGGAAAAAAAAAAAAACGTTGTGTTAATTTATATAAGTACATATTATATATGTATCTGATGAATACATTTTTATATAATAAAATCACTGAATATGAAATTCACGAATTTTCATCTCAATTATCATTTCATTTTTTTTTTTTTAACTATAGCATATGTTAGTAAAGAAAAGGAAAATCTAAATTTAATTAAAAAACGAGGATGAATAGAAAAGAATAAATAATAATTGACTGTGTCAAACTATAGGATACTTGCACGAATATGCACTAATTGTAGTAAATATGACTGTGTCAACTCTTGCAAGAATATAATATAGATAATATGCTGTTTTAATAAAATTTAATCATCTTTTTGCAAAATTTAAGATATTTGACTTAATTAAATTCCTATAGACATATTTTTTTATTTTTTGAAGTTATATAATAAGTACGCAAACTCCACTATGCTAAAACATCCAAATTCTACGGAAGTTATTGCCATAAAACTTGATTATTTTTCAGATACCTTCAGATGTCTAGCTTACATACCAAGATATACAAGGATATAAATTACACAGTTCTATGATAGCTATTCGAACATGTTGGGCTAGTGAGCTAGCAATCAAATTTTGCAAAGATCGTTGGAATAAAACTTAAATTCTTTTGGCAAAATTAATAATCATATAACTAGCTTAATTGAGCACTGATTTATGCTCATATAAACATGGAAATTGCATGGCAGCTACACAAACCTGCGATCAAACTTGTTCTTAATCTTAATAGTATATATATTTTTTTTTTATACCCGTACTATAGGATCGGGTATAATAAAATTACTCCTCCGTTTGTAACACCTCGAAATAAGCGAGCTAGATATACCTTCAAAGGTATGGATCGGATCAGAAAAAAATTCTAAGACTTTTGAGCCATGTCCGTCCCGTCCGTCCGTCAGCACGCTAACTCAAAAACTAAGAAAGCTAGAATCTTGAAATTTACACAAAATATTCTGGGAATAATTTGTAGGTTTCCTATTTTTTTTGGTTGAGTTTGGACCAAAACTTAGGATAGCTCTCGAACACCTAACTTTTAGATCCCCACATTTTTTTTGAAATAGAGCTATGAAATTTTAACTGCTGATAGATCTCACAAAAATATCAATTTTATTTTTAATAACTTTTTTTGTAGCCCCACCCGTTACAGAGCTACAGCTCCCCAAAGGTTAAAAAAAGCTTTATATTTAAATTCTTATAGCACAAGTTGTATAAGGTATATCTTCATTTTGGAAACGCCAAACGATTATTACTTTTATCAGCTTTAAAACTATATATACAATAAATATATATTAGTGGCATACGGTGTCTTAATTTACCATTATGGGAAACTCAAATTTTGCAAAATCCTTTAACCCTTCTATCTTCTAAACGGTTTAAGTTGGAAACTTGAAATTTTGACGGAAGTTAGATCTTTGAAAATAAGTAGAAGTCATTTCAGAAATTTTTTTTGTATCACCCCCCGTTTAGGAGCTGTAAGGGGTCAAAAACTGAAAATTTCCTATTTTTAAACACCTGTAACTTGAACACCTGTTAAAATTTTTTTGAAGTAATACACAAAAATGAAAGCTTCAACATTATACTCTTATTTCTGTTAACAACTTTTTTTAATAATACAGGGTTACTTTATAATTGACGAAAGTGTTACTTGATTTTTTCAAATTTTCTAACAAATTTAACGAATTTTTTGCATTTTGTTTTACTCGATAATTTGAAATTGTTGAGGATATAATGCATAGTACAAAAAAATGTAAATTAATAAACAACATAACGGTTGCTTGAAGAATTTTTATTTATATGATATTGATATACATACTTATATAATATCATGTTTATTTACATATGGTATATGCCACTAGTGAGTGAATGATAAAAGTATATATGTATATTATATAGTGCCGTATTTACATACATATATGTATTTTATTGTACTTATAAGAAATTATTCTGTCAATGGAATATTTAAATATAATATAATATAATATTTAAAATTATATTTACTGTTTTGTACTTAGTAAATTTAATATACATTTACCGCTTAGTATTAAATGGTACTATAGAATATTTGAAAAAGTTTTGGATTGATAATCGTTATGTGGAAGGTTAGAATCTGCTTTTGAAGAATGTACATATAAACATATAGTTTGAATACATGTACAACCCATAGTACTAGAAATTATAAAATTCACCCAAATTATTTTAAAATACTAAAATATTAAAAAAATAATATTGTAAGCAGAGTGACAGGCTGTGAACATACTAACGGTTCGTACGGGTATCTAAGAGTTGACAAAGTCAACTGTATTCTTCCTCGTTTTATTACATTTCTCTGCCATTTATGGGTAGAAATTCACACAGCCTTTCCTGTTCAGGCGTGGCTGTAAATGTCGTAAGGGGGAATAACTCTTACGAAGTGTATGGGATTCGAACCCACACTCCCTCGGTATTTACAGCGTATTTTATACTCTTTTATCCACTAGGCAACCGAGGCCCCAAATTTTAGAATACTAACACGATTATTTTTTTCAATTATCGTGAAAACGGATGGTTGGAGAGACGGAGGGGCGGATAAACGGACAGATACAGGTACACATAAAAGTTTTATAGTTATATCGACTCAGAATTCAATTCTGAATAAGAACATTATAATGTACTTTGCCACATCTATCTCTTTTCCTTTAAGGTATCACATAAACGTAAGGGTAAATTTATTATACCTTAGTACTAAGTATGTTCGAACAGGTATAATGAGGTAGAGAACAAAAAGAAGTTTGTTAGAATCTTGATAAAAAAAAAAAATATTTTAACAAATTTCAATTAAAGGCATGATTATTTCCTCAAATTCTTATCATTGATGAACGAATTAATTAAAAACTTATCAGGATTCTGAATAATTTACTAAAACCGATTATTGAAATAATTTAAAATGTATACCGTATATATTTTGGTATCGATTTAAGTCAAAACAATTTTCTTACATACTATAGAGACTAATAAAGAAATCATTACTTCCTGAATGCTTATCTATAAATGCAAAAAATTTATGCAGTTTCTATCAATGATTATGTGTTATTTTTTAATGATTTTTTTTATTAATTAATGGATCATGGTTCATGAGGTTAAAATAAAGCAATTCTAATCAATATCATCATTTTTTAAAGGTAGCAAAAAAATAAATTATTGAGGTTTTCAATTTAATTCAAACTTTATTAAAAGTATTGTCTAAAAACGATTGAAAACACAAATAATTCTAAACTTTGAAATTTGAATATTTTCTAAAAATTAATGTAAAACCAAAAAACTGGACATTTTCCATTTGGACATTTTAAACTTTATCAATTTTAAAGTTTTTATAAATTAAAAAAAAGAATGGAATAAAAAAATAAAAGTTGTAATTGCGGTAACCATTACTGACTTATCAATTTTATTAGAAATTGAAAAAGTTTCATGAATATTCATCTTCCTATAACTAAAAACATAACCAGTTAAATTAAATCTCTACTTATTTTCATAACGTGTCTTAATATTCCTCTACTCTAAAATGAAAAAGAAAATGGGACATTGTTCTATATCTTTCAGAGGTAAATACGAGAGGGAGGTAAATAAGAAACATTTTTCGTCACGTTCCATCAATTTACCTCAGTATTAATATACTTAGCTCTTAACTTCTTAGACATTTTGTTCTCGAAAGTTCAAACATCTGTTCTAACTTACAGAATAATATGATCCAGTATGGAAAGGAGAATATTTTAACATAGATTTTATGAAAAAATGAGGAAGAATTCAGCTATCATTGTTAATTCTAATATAAAATGAAAACTGTATAAACCCATTATTGTTTATAATACAATATATTATCACTGTATCTGTTTATGAGCTATACTAAACCTTTTCAATATGGTCTAAAGCTTTGCAAACCTTTTTGTACTATTATACCTTAATATAATTAGTTCCGAAAATATATAAATCTAGTTCAGAAATTTAATATGGGGATTGCCAAATTTTCATCCTTCTAGTCATATTACTTTAAAATATATGTAAGTTGAATCCAGAGCCCCTCATATAAAATACGCTGTATACTCCTTCGGTGTGTATGGTTTCGAATCTCACACACGTCGTACGAATAATTTCCCCTTACGACATTTACAGCCACATCTGAAAACGCGAAAAATTTATTTCCTTGTCACATTTATGTGACAGTAGAATAAACATAAAAATTGAGTCAAGAATTACATAGCAGTAAACCGAAAGTGTGGTCGAATTACAACCTACAAATTAATTCAAAACTATTTTGGGATAAGATTCATATGACCAGCAAATAAATAATTGATTTGTACGGAGAATAAAAATATTTTTTAGATAAATAATATAAGATTTTTTTTCTGTAAACCATGACCATGACCATGACAAAAGTATAAATGAACTTTTACATATTGAATTAATTAATAAATTAAAACAAAAATTGTTACATAGAATGTAATTAATGACTCACCTTAAATTTTCCTTAATAAGAAATAGATACCTACTTGTTATAACAAGAAAAATACACACCTTTTTGTTTTTGAAATTATTTCTAGAAATTTAATTACCAATTTGGGATTTTTATTTTAATTAAATTGAAAAAAAAATACTAAGTAATAATCTGTTATTAATTCTTTTCATTAGCGAATACTTAAGTCAGCAAAGATAAAAATTTTAGTACAGGATATGCATATTGATTAGAATTAAAAACTAATTAAAGTATTATAAGGTACTAAATATAGGTATAGGTAAGAAATATTATCTATACTATGTATCTTTAAATAGATATAAAGACTAGAATAGATATGAAATCTTAGATACCAAGAATACATATAGTTAAATCTGACCAATGGGGCAGTGAGGCAGTTTTTAAGTCAAAAGGTTTCGGGTTTAAATCCAAATCAAATCATTTGTAAATAAATAATCAAACAAACTATTTAAAAATATATTATGTATATAATAATATTTCTAGCGGAGCAGACCTCAATACTTTATCCATAGTGGGGGATATAAATAGTAATATAATAATAATAATTAATAAAACAGTATGAATTCTATATTCTTTTAATAAGAAAATTTTAATTTAAAGTATTCTATTTCACTCTTAGTTCACTCTTAGTAATTTAATTCTCAAATATCTTCTTCTTCTTCTATTAAACAAAGATTCACACAACAATTGAAAGATTTCGGCTGATAACAAACGTATCACACAAGCACTTAACTCTAGCATTTCGTCTTTGAACTTACCGAAACTACTTCATTCTAGCACAATATTTTGTACTTTAGTATTTTTCAGACTTAAAATTTATGACTGTTAATAAAATTTTAAGAATTGAATCAAGTTTACCTTAATAACTACACATTTTTATAATATTTTTATGCCAAATTAATTTTTTTATAACATTTACTTTATTTTAGAATTATTTAATAATATTTATGTTTATGGCAATACTGGATATATTTTATCTATATTATTTCTGTCAACTGTCACTTCTTGTAAACCATACAAATAGTATTTTGACACATTAATAAAATTTTTTATTATTTTTTAAGCACATTTTTCAAAAATTTGCTAAGTAATTTCATTTCGTTCATTCGTCTATCTGTTTACAATATCTATATATACATTTTAATTTAGTGCGTAGTCCGATCACCTATAGTATCATTGTCATAACACAAAATTTTTGAGAGATTATTCAAGTGTAAAGTGTGATGTGATTCGGAAATAATTTATACTATTCGAAATTTTCATATAAAAACAAGTGTCATAAACTATAATGTGCAGCGCAATGTGTGATATGTTCGATAACACAATTTCAATCATAACACTTTCAAAGAGTAATTTTAAGATTATTTTCTTAAGATTTAATTCTTAAGATTAAGTTTATGTTTAGCTTTTAATTAAACCCGGATTATCATTTTAAAAGAAAAATTTATAGTAACAGTAACTTTAAACAAAAGCCTTGAGTGGAATAATATTTTAATCATTTTACCTAGAGAATTTTAATTCCAGATCCCCCTTCTTTTTATCATAAAATAAAGAAAAAACAAAATTCTGCAATCACAAATTCGCATTTTTTTAACAATGATACTTTTTGTTTTTTTTTTTTTTCATTTTTAACCAATTTCTTCTTAAATAACCAACGATTATTTTATTCTTATACCATATTTAATCATATTTATCTTTTAATTGCAAATATTTAATAAGTTTCAAAAAAAAATTTTTAAACATATAAAAAAGGGATATTTTAATATATATACATACTTATATGAATATATATATGTATATATAATTCAATTCAATTTATATCCATTTAAGTTTTTACTTTCATATTTCATAAATATGTAAAAAAAAAAAAAATTCATTCAGGACATCTTATTTTTACTGTTGGCGTAATAATTATAAGCCCTTTGCATATAAACGCCTCGTAAATAATATACTGAATAATATGACTCATTTTTTCATTTATTAATAGGATATTATGTATTCCCATTTTTATTTTTTTTTTTTTTTATATTTTAATTTAATCAGGAACAAAAGTTTGCACTGAAAAACCGAGCCACTTATAAAATTCAAACGAAAAAAATGTGTGGCAGTTCTGAAGGATTGCATAAACGAAAAAAAAAAACATATTCGCTTGTAAATTACCTCCTTTTTATAAGTAAATGAAAATTTTGATAAATTCATTATTAAATTTTAATTTTGAAGAGTTTTTAAAATCAATTTAAAAAAAAATTTTTTTTTATTCTTTAGAATATTAATTTTTTAAGGGCATAAGATTGTTGGCCTTGGTTTAAATAAAACAAAAAAGAAAAACAATTTTAACTGGTTTTCACCCTGATTCAATACATATAATTTGATTCATTGAAATTTCCCACCAAAAAATTATATCATACAAATTATATTAGCAATTCTAAAAGTCTCTTTTAGCAATTGCACTTAATGCTGTAATGAAAATATTTAGAAACGTATAAACTTCCAGATCCTTACAATTTCATAAATATAATTTGAAAAAATTTAAAGAGACTGGTAAAGTGAAATTATCAAGTATTTAATACATTTTTAAACGACTAGGCAATAAATACAGAAAAAAAAAATAATGCTCAAGTTAATCCCTCAAATGTATATGTAGAATTTTATATGTATTAGTGAATTATAATAATGTAAACGATTTTAATATAAAAACTTATAACTCATGACAATTTTTTTTTAAATATTTAAAGTGCTTAGAAATTATTTTAGAATAAAACCATTTCATTTATAGATATGTCAATTTATTTTAACCTTTAGTTATTATATTTTCTTTTAAGTTTTGTAATACCTTAAGGGTAAAAAAAAAATTACCTTACTTGCATTCTATTAACTATACTTATGTATAAAATGTAACACAACTTTTTATTACCCTTAACTTATTATGTAATTATCCTATAAAGTAGAAATAATTAAAAAATTGAGGAAGAGTGTATAGTTGGGTGTGTTTACTCTAGGATATGCATACGAAAATAATATCATGGAGTTGTCATAAAATTTAATCCTCTGTTACAAAATTACATTTATCTGACTGAATTAAATACCAAGATATATTTCTGTAAAGTTCGAAGTTATCTGCAGCTCTTTACCTGCAGCTCTAGAATAACTAAATTTTGCTTTAAACTTAACTTCTTTTCACTATATTTCAGATATTATGTAGCTTCAATAAATACTGAGTTATTTACATATGAAGAAAATAGTTGTATGGCAAGTAAACGAATCTGTTGCATCAGCCAGAACCAAATTTTGGCATAAAACTTAACTTTTACAAAGCCTCAATGGACACTGAGATAATTTGTATGGCAGCTACGGAAACCTGCCGGCCGAACTTGCTCAATTTCAATAGCGACAGTAACAATGTTACAAAAATAAATGGTAAAGTTTTTAGAATTCTAGTTCCATTATTTTTTGAGTTACCGTCCGGGTAAACAAGCGGCTAGACATACATATGGCTGAATCGACTCAAAATTCGATTCTCAGGAAGAAACCAAGATATTCTTATATGCAAAATATAGAAATAGAATTCGATTCTCAGGAAAATGCCATATTTATCTCGTCTCCGTTAAGTTGTCACAAATGTAATGGGAAATTGATTATACCCTGATATACTACGTTCGTACGGATACAAAGAAGGAATAAAAAGCAACCCTAAAGTAAAAATAAAATATAAATTTTTAAAATAGTTTTAAGAGTTACATTTTTAAATTTTAATGTTTTAAATACCCCAATTAAAAGTTTTCAAAATTTAGAAAATTGTTGAATAAGTTAATTCACTGAAAAAAAAATTAACCTTCTACAACGCATTTATTTTCAAGAGTTCCAATTTTTTTTTTTTGCAAAAGTAGTTATAAAATTACCTTAATTACATTTAAAAACAAAAAAAAAAATATTTAAATACAACAAAAAAAATTAAAAATTGAGAATTGAGAATGTAAGAGTCGATAACAGCAGCTTCTTGTTGTATTTTTCAAATGATATAATTATTTCATTAGGTACTTATCACTCAATGACATTTTTCAAAATTCATAAAATGCATTAGACGTCATATAATTTTAATTTTTTTTTTATTATTTTTCATCTCCGGATTTAAAATTATTTATTAATATTGCTTGTAGTTGTACATTTGTTGGCATTAATCCCAAGAATCAAATTAAAATTTATTTTTATAAATTAAATAAATTTTAAGCAAAAAAAAAATTTTCTTCAATTCTGAATTTATTATATTTATTGTATTACGATTTGTACTGAAGAAGAATTGAAGAAAAATTATATTCAAAAATTATTTTAAATATGCATAAGTGCATCAAGTTTGCCTATAAGACAACTTAAATTTTAAAAGCGGTTACATGCATAACAGTCCAAAAACACAAAAAAGGGGAAATTTCGTCATTTTTATTGAAAAAAACACTCCTATAAAGACAGTCCCAAAAATCGTTCAAAAATATTGAATTATTTTTGATAATGAAAAATTAACGAAATATAAAAGAATCGCCCCACCATCCTCCCGTTCATGTTACTTTAAGTGCAATTTTTTTTTTAAATGCAAGTATTTTCATTTTAAGTGCAAATATTTCTAAATTTTAAACAAAAGTGCAAAGAATTTTTTAAATAAAATATGCAATAATACATTTTCAATCAGACAAAACTTTTATTAAACTAAGGGTAATTTAACAACCACTTCTTGGACTTGGAGGATTAAATATGAAAACTTGCTATCAATAAAAAAATATTAAGAATTAAAAAAAAAACCTTGCGTTTAAAAACAAAATACTTGCACTTAAATTGGAAATAGTTTTACTTTATGTAAAAACGATATTTAATCCCTCATTTAGCCACATTTTCTGCTACCCTTATCTTGTTTTTCCGTTTTACAAAAGAATAACAAAATGAAAATTTAAAATTTAACTATAAATAACAATAAATAACATGGCAACATGATTTACACATTTTTTTTAATACAATTGTTTTCAATGGTTACGAATACAATCTCATAAAGATCGCTACCATTTTTATTGATTTTTATAACATTAATTTTAAAATTCAGTATACTCAAAGTAGTGGTCCTAGTTTCAATCTATAAATTTTTCTTCCTTTTTTGAACCAATTACCTTCAAAATTAAGTAAGAAAGGTCTTAAAAATCTACAATTTTTATTGCTATTTTTAAATTATACAAAAATAAATCAACTAAATAATGTTATCAAATCCAAGACCTACGTATCCACCCATACCTTTTTTTTTAAGCAAATTAAATTGATTTTTCTTTTAAGAAATTATACTTTACTATTTGAAATTCAAATGGATTTAAAGATAGAAGAAAAAAAATTTACTGACATTTTCTTTTTTTTTTTTTTTTTTTTGTTTCTTCTTTCGAAATAAAAAATATCTAAAATCAATTTTATTAAAATGATGCATTCTCCGTACAGAATATTCAAGTAAGTGTTTATTAAAACAACAATTTAACTAAATTGTAATTGAATCCAAAATGAATGAATGGAATGTAATCAAGATGAAAATTAAATATAGAAAACAAAAAAACAAAAACGAATAAAAATTTTTTATGATTCTTTTTATTGAATGAGAGAAAAAAGTAAAAAAAAAAAAAAAAAAGCTGTGAAATGATAAAACTTTTAACATGAAATATGGGCAATGGTACATTTAAAGAACCATCCTAATGATATTTACTATACACATATATACATATACAAAAGTACTATACATATATTCGTTCATTTGATATAAAAAATCAAATAAAAAAAACAAAAATTAATAGTTAATATGATAGTATAGTCTCTTATCAACATTTTAACAAGTTTTTAAAGAAAAAAACAAAAACAAAAAAAAATATAATTCTTTTATTTTAAATTAATTTGCACTTAAAGGAAACTTTAAACATAAAATAAGACAAACGCTACAAAAAAAAAACAAAAACAAATTCTATGAAATTAAAATTTAATATGGAGAAGAAAAAAAAACCTGACGAACGAGATTACTTTTTTTTTTTTTTATTTAATGTTTTTCTTAAAATGTTGCAGAACATGCTAAAATGATGCGTTAAAATAAAATAAAGTAAGATTAAAATTGATTCAAAAAAAAATCTAATGATAACTAAATTAATAATTCTTTTAAAAAAAAAAAAATGAATTCCTTTTTTTTTTTAGAGTTATGTTTAACGATCTAAAACTTAAATCATTTATTACAAACAAATTTAATTACTATTTTTATATTGGCTCTTATTTTGTGCAACATTCCGAAAAAAAAAAAAAAACAAATTTAAAACATAAATGAAATGTTCCTAAAAAAAAAAAAAAACAAACAAGTATTAAGGTCTATTTATAAATGGCTTATCAGAGTTTTTACTACTTTTTACAAAAAAAAAATTGAATTTTTAAGCCTATTAGTTTCTCACTCTTTCCGTCTATCCGTCCGTCTGTTTACAAACCTTCTACACAAGATGGAACAATTAAATGAAACCATGAAGGAACCAGGTTTCTTAAAAAAAATAATGTTGTAGAACAACTTTTTTATGTAGCCATACTTTTCGAGGAGCTGGAGCACCTCAAAATTTGAAAAACCCCTATTTTTATTTTTAAATATGTATATCTCAGATTCTGCTTAACATTTTTTTCAATGTAAAGATGACAAGAGATGAAAAGATGAAAGATTTTTCAGAATTGATATAAGTTAACTCAGAAAATTTTTTTTGTACCACCACCTGTTTAAGAACTATTTCGACTCAAACTCAAATTCGCAAAGTAAAATCAAAAAATTAAAGCTAAAAAATACTATATTTTAGCATGTGTTAACAACTTCTCTTAGTTATATAAGATTACTGAGTTACAGCCTCCCGAAATTGAAATTTTGAGAGAAGAAATATCATTCAGAATCAGTATAAGTTACCTTCGAAATTTTTTTTGTATCACTCCCTTCTTTAAAAGCTAATTAAAGGCTCAAAAATTTAAAGATGGTTATTTTAGACACTTGTAAGTCAGGCTGTAGAAATTGTTCTTATGTGTTTAACATTTTTTTTTTAATTATGTAGGGTTTCCCTAAAATTGAAAAAAAAGTCTCTTTATTTTTCACAATTTTTCTAAAATTTTAAGAAAATTATACAAATTGTGTAAGCCACAATTATTCTAAACTGTTTGTATTGCATTTTGAAAAATGCGCGCTTTTAAAAACCGTTGGTTTTCATTCTGCCTTATTTTTCTTTCGTTTTAACTTTTCGCATGTACCAAATAAAATTTTTTATTGACTCTAGTTTTATTTGTTTTTTAAGAAATTTAACACATAATCTTTAAATGTATATAATTAAATACTAAAATTAGAGTTTTTATAATATCCATATTTTAATATAAATAACTTAATTTTATTTTTTATTAATTTTTTTATCACCTCATAGATATATAATATGTAAGTTATCTATGTAAATATATACAGTTTTAGGTAAAATATTTTGGACAGTTAGTTTCAAGGTTAAATTTCTGATAGCATAAATTGTTAAAAACATGTGATTACCATCTGTAGAATTAAACACAATTGATTCGAATTATGACAGCTGAATTATATTAATTAAAAGAAGCTCGACTGTCAAATAATAATTTTTAATCTTTTCATATAAGAAAATAATTTTAAATACTCTTAATGATTTACCGTTATTTCGAAATTAGGTAATGATACTTAGCTTAAGTTAAATTTTAACTACAGTCGCGTAAAGCACCATATAATGGTATAAACAATAAATATAACATTAATTGTCATAATTGTTGGTACAAATGTCTTAAACAGATGTAAAATAAAAGGAACAAAATATTTATTTTTCCGGTTCTTAAGTGTTGTCTATTCAAAAGAAGAATTGAATTAATTTGAATTTAATTGCAAATTTCTTTTTTTAATAAGGAAATTTTCCTAGGGTAATTTTATTTGTATTAAATTTCTAATAGTATCAGTCTGTCGGAGATCTTACTTAGTACAAGCTTCAGCTAAGTCATCATATATAGCTCTTCGCATTAGTTTGTTAACGTTGGTATCAAAGAGCTGAGTTGGTCTTTCTTAAAATAAGCGTGATAGGCTTAAATTTACCGAAATCTGTAGATTTGTGAGAGATATTGGGGCGAATGCATAAAATTGAGCTTGAACTCAAATCTAACAATTTGAAACAAAAACTACAAGTTCATGTGTAAATTTTATTTAAAAAGTGAAATTTGAGTTTAAGTTCGGTTTTATGCATTCGCCTGCATTTTATGCAAAAGTTCGACCGATCTCAAATTGCTTGAATTTTCTCTATACGAATAAAAAAGGAAATTTTATGGCTTCAATAAGTAAATGTATCCATTTGTTATAAAAACGCAAACCACAGTTGTCAATGTAAATTTAAGCACAGTTTCTCAAGTTATATTAACTGCAGTTTGAGTGCACCTAATCATGTGTTTGCAGTTTGAGTGCACCTCATTTTCAATTTATATTTTTTTTTTTTTAAGTTTAAATTTTTATATTAAATTAGTTTCTATAAATACTTTTCTATCTATAAAATAAATTAATTCTGTCTTAAGTATATAATATACATACTTTCTATTAATTTATCAAAATCAGCTGAAGACCGAAAAAATTTCGAAATATATGCACCTCTTTATTTTTAATCTAAATTGTAGAAAACTAAAACAGAAAATCAGCAATTCAGTTAATCGTTAGCAGAATGACAAAGTTTATGGATCAAAAAGGGTAGGCGGACATCGCTGTATATATGTATCATAAATTATAATGTAAATTAACCAAATGAACAGAATTGAACAGAAGAACAATTCTGCCATAATTTCGCTTAAAATACCTCCACAGTCCACACTTATAAGAAATATATTATAAATTTACTATAGATATTACTATAACTAGTTATACTATAACTTTACTATAACTTTAAAATTAAATACAAAATATTTAAAACCCGAAAAAGAAAAATTAATATATGTATTTATTTTTTTTTTTTACATTATCCACCATTTTTATGCAATCTGAAATACAATAGATATAATATAATATCCAACATTATGTAATGCACACTTATACGTACCTTTAAAGTTTAACTTATATAATCTAATAGATGCACAAAAAAAAAAAACTTTCAGTAAAGTTTTTAAAAAGTGATAAAAATCCAAATGAGGAAAGGTAAAGGTATAAAATAAAAATAAAAATAAAAAAAATAATTTTTAATTATTTTAAAACTGTTTTGAAACTGATAAAAATTATAATAAGAGAAAAAGAGAAAGAAACATATTATAAGAAACAACAAGAAAAAATTGTTACTTAAGCACCTTAAATGTTAAATTCTGGATTTTTATTGTTTTTTATTTCCTTTACCGTTATACATGCTTATACATGTATACTATGTATATCAATTTAAGAACTTAAATGTATACCTTTACTTCTTTTCCTAAATATTTTTTATTTTAGTATTTCTTTAACCCTTTAATACCCAGTGATTACAAAATAAAATTAATTATTTACTAATCTTATTACACTTACTTTAGTGTTGTGAACTTGACGAGCACATATTAAATTTTAAAAAATATTTTCATTATTTAAATAGTGTAGACTGTAGAGAATATTTAAAAAAAAAAAGTCTCCAAACTTCTTTGATTTATTAAAATTTACGTTATTTACTGATATAAATGAAAGGCATACACACACATATCACATTATTCAATCGACTTGGAAAGGAACGAGTTAAATATTATTTTTCAATTTAAAATTTATGCTATATTTTAAAATGTGTAACTTAAGAATTTTGAAATTAAATGGAATTTTTCAGAGATTACTAAAATCAAAATTAATACTTTTTATTTTTCTTTAAAGAACATTAACTCGTAACATTTTAATCTTTTAATTTATGATCATTTTAATCGGAAGATCGGTCTTTTTTTTTTTAAATTTTTATTTTATATTGTGTTTTTGGTTTTTCTCGTTATTTAATATGAAAGAAACATTTTAAAAGAAAAAAAAAAATAACAGGAGAAATAATTTTAAATTTATTACTTTTTTTAATTTTTAAAATTGTAATAAATTTCAAATAACAGTAAAGATATATAATCAGTTGTGTAATTTTTAAAGAAAATTCTCTCTTTATTTAAATCTTACATATTTATACATTCATTCATTTGAAAATTTAAACAAGAAAATAGAAATCATAATATAACATTAAATTTACATTTTTAAATAAATTATTATTTATAAGTTTTCATCTATATATGAATATTTTAGTACAACGTTACTGTTTAATACATAAATCGATAACTTTTAAAATATAAATACGATACATCGAAAATTATTTAATACAATAAAAAGTTATCATACTTGTATTTCACAAAAGTGCGATAAATTAACTTGCGATGTTCATTGTGACCTCCAACGAAAAACTCCAGTGGAAATTACAACAATTGCGACATTTTAGGCGTCATTTCTCAAGAATTTTGACAAGCATTATGCGACTGATTTGACTGATGCGACTTCAAGGTAATATTATTTTATAGTACAAAAATATAAAATGTCCAATAAATTTAGTAAAAGTGGTATTCTAGAATTTATAAACATATAAAAAAGAAAAAATAATGTTTAGGGAATAACAAAAATGAATGATATAAAACAAATGATTTAAAAAGAATCTTGTGAGAAAGGTTTTGAAATAATTTCCAATATTTTACAAACGATAATCAGCTAAGAAAAAAATTAAATCTTTAAGGTCAGATTATATAAGGGAGAGTTGAAAGAAGGAAAGTTGATGTATTGTTTTATTATTACGAAATTAGCTTTAATAGCTAAGTATTCGAAATCTAGCTTTTGTAATAATAAGTAATTGAGCATTTTTGTAAATAAAAAATGTAATTTTAGAAGAGAATTCTGCTCAATGGATAAACAAAAACAATTACACTTTTATTTTCAACTTAAGAAAATGACTATAAAACTTTCAATCTTATTAATAGTAATTAAAAAAAATTTTATAATTAGCTTAGCACCATCCTGCCATAAAATATCTTTAAATAAATGTCTCTCAATATTATCTTTTTCTCTTATTTCCAAAAATGAATTTACCCAAAATTTCAGAGATTTTTTGAAAAGCCTAATTTTCACTGTCTGAAATAAATTTTTTACTTCCTTTAAAGCAATTAATGCGAGCAACGCAACTTGTTGTTTATTCTTCAAACTTACATTATAAAATAAAAAGTCAAGACGTTATTTGCCCACAAAACTTTTTTCTGTAATATTTAAGTCAAACATGAAATAATTTTAATAAAATTAAAAAAATGTGACTTACATTAACTTTATAGAAATATGTCTAAAAACCAGAAATTATTACACATCTAGGAAACGTATATTTTGTATCAAAAACTCTAAGATAATATTATAGTATATATATATAAAACTTGCTTGCGTTTAGATTTACGAGAATGTCAAGAAAGAACACATCCGGTTTATCACTAATCAAAAATTGATAAAATATTTATTCAGAATTAAATCGATGCATCGTATTAAAACAAGTTTTAAATTAAATTTGCGTGCGGTAGTTGTATTAAGGGATACATTTGAATAGATATGGTTTTACACAGTTATTCTATCAATAAACCTATCACTTTTTTTCTCTCTTATCACCTTTGTGTGTGATTTATACTCACTCATATATATAGCCAATATAATAGTATAATACTCTAACTGATTTTGTATTAAAGAAACTAAGGTTAAGTATAGGATAGGATAGATGACTTCTTAAGAAAAATTCTTCTCTAAATTTCGAGTTCATTATTATATAATTCGATCCTAACCCTACTTATAATCTGAATTTACGAATATGAATTATAAAAATCAGTTTCAAATAGTAATATAATAAAAAAATTAAAGAACACAGTCAAACATTTTTTTAAAAACCATCATCAACGTCCCATGGTACATTAAAATAGCAACATTTATAAAAATTTTGAAATACCTATGGAGTTTGAAAATTTATTGGACAAATACACAAGTATAACTATATAATATGTAACTAGACTTTTGATCTAACTAGAAATTTAATTCGAGTTATCAACAGTAAGGAGACTAAAAACCGCCAACAATACAATAATGGTTAGAATTGCGTACCTTTTCGTTTTAGTTTTAAGATTAGAAAATATATTTTCACAATTAAAGCATTATTAAATGAATAAAGAATTGTAAATTTTTTTAAAATTAGAAGGATTCAATAAGTCAAAAATGTAAAAAAAAACGGAACTTATATATTCTAACGAAAACATGTAATCTTTTAAACAAAGGAAAATAATAAAATGTGCATTCAATAAAATAAAATTTCTGCCTAAAAAACTCACATATTAGGATTCTAACTAACTAATCAACTTAAATTCTATATGTCTTAAAGGTAATAATTAATTTCAAAGTAAGGTAAGGTATATAATCAACATTTAATTAATAGTGTTGATATCACTATACATATATGTACGTAAAGGATCAAAAAAAACAACAATAATAAGATAAAAATTTATTTCCTGTCAATATTTTATTTTTATTATTTTGTAAATACAAATCTTTATCTATACCCTCTAACATACTTTTTAATTAACAAAAATATATTTTATACTTAATCAAAATTAATTAACTTTAATTCTTATAACAAAACGAGTAAATTTATTAAAACGAATTCCATTAATTTTCGTTAATAACACAATAATGTCTCACTTTTCTGACGTTTAATTTTTAACTTTTAATTAAATCTCTTTTGTTTTAGTTTATTCCTATGCCACATAAATGTGACAAGAAATTTACATAGCCTTTTCTTTCCATGTGTGGCTGTAAATGTCGTAAGGGGAAATTATTATTACGACGTGTGTATAGGATTCATACCCACACTTTCTAGGTGTTTGCAGCGTATTTTATACACTCTTATCTACTAGACCACCGAAACTCTTTTTTATTAAATTATTTATAAGTGTACATAAAATTTTAATTATTTATCTGACTTATAACGTAGTAGTTCAGTCGCCAGCCATCGTAGGAGTCTTGGATTAAAACAGAGTTCAGATAATAAGAATAAAATATAAATATTAATAATACAGGGTTTGCACTCCAAATTAACCCTTTTGCAAATCAAATTCATTCTTTTGCAAATCAAATTCAACTTTTTGTAAATCCAAATCTGCTAGAGTGAAACTAACTGACTTTGAATATTAATAATAATAATAATTAATTTTAATATTAATAATAATAATAGCTGCTATAGTGACAGTGGAGCTGTCTTCAATTACTTCACGCAGGAAGGTGTTATAATATTCTACTGAATATTGTAATTGTAGATGGCTATGGTAACTGATAGTAAAATAATAATAATAATAGGCGGATTCATTGTTCCCTTACAGTCGTACACTCAATTAAATGTTTCCCCATTCTTGTCCTATACTCTCCTATCCCTACACTTAGCCAATAAACAGTTGCGGGATTTCATTTCATTTGGTTAAAGGGAGATGTGGGTTTAGAGGGTTAATCTGACACTAAGCGCGTATTCTTATCTTTGAAAGATTACCATTTCTTTTAGGAAGAAATAAATAATATTTATTTCAGTTACGCAACACCATTTTTTTTTTTTATACCCTACACATTAAGTATAGGGTATATTAACTTTCGTATGGTGTTTGTAACCACCAAAAGGAAGCGAGTTAGGTATAGACATGTATATATATTCTGAATCAGGATCAACGCCTGAGTCGATTTAGCGATGTCCGTCCGTCCGTCCGTCCGTCCGTACGCACGATAACTCAAAAAATAATGATGCTATCTTGATGACATTTATACTGTAGGTTAACAATGACTAAGGTAATGCGGGGATTGTAAATGGGCGAAATCGGACCATGCATTCGAGTACCTCCCATACAACTCCCAAAACCTAATACGCATATTTTCGAAATTAATAAAGATAGAAACTTAAAATTTTGTACGAGGGTGTGTTTTTCTGAATCTTTGATATCCCCAAAATTTGAGATGAATTGGAGTGGTTGTTTAATACGAGGGTGCTGTTTTCTAAATCCCTGATTTGCCTAAAATTTGAAATGAATTGGAGTGGTCGTTCGGGTACCTCCCATACAATTCCCAAAACCGAACAAGCATATCTTCGAAATTAATAAAGATAGAAACTTCAAATTTGCTACTAGGGTGTTGTTTCCTGAATCCCTGATTTGTACAAAATTTAAGATGAATTAGAATGGTTGTTCGGGTATCTGCCACACAACTCCTAAGACCAAACAAGCATATCTTCGAAATTAATAAATATATAAACTTGAAATTTGATATAAAAATGTTCTACCCTGTTGATGTCTCTAAAATTTGAGATGAATTGGGGTGATGGTCCGCGTGCCTTCACACACTTCCCAAGACCTAACAAGCATATTTTCGAATTTAATAAAGATAGAAATCTGAAATTTTGTACAAAGGTTGTAAAAACATTTATTTTTTTAGCTTAGTTATATTAAATACGAAATACCTAACTAAAATAACTTATGGATTTTTAATTTAATTTGAATTTTTTAGGTGTAGGGTATAAATAAGTCGGTTGCATCGAGTTACTGTTACTTTTACTTGTTTTTAATTAATTAAAATATTTATTATTGTACAAATTTTTCATCAAAAATTTATTTTGTATACAAATAAAATCAATTAATTTTTAAATTAATTTGCATGAAATGAAAAATTTTCTAATGTTCCTTTTATTTTTTTAAATTTTTTAAATATTGCAATAAAGAAATCAATTAATATACTTATTTTATGACATTTTTATACTTTTATACTTTAATAATTTTGTTAAAATTTAAAAAAAAAATTTTACATGTAAAATTCGATCCAACCTTCCAACATAATATAAAAAATGTTTGTTTTTTCATTTTTAATTTTTAATTAAAATGATGATCTTTTAAATTTTGTAAATTGAACCGAATCTGTCAAAAAAAAAAAAACCAAAACATTCAAATATAAGTAGGTACAATAAAAATGTATCTACAATACAAAAAAAATTATCCATTTGATTTTATTTACTTTATGATCACAGGTCAAATTTTTAATTATATCTAAAATTAAATAAATAGAAAAATTAAATGAAATTTTTGTGGCAAAAACTTTTAAACGAAATATTTTCTTTTATACCTTTGGCAATTAATTACAATGGATATTTGGTACCTATGTTTAGTTCATTTTTTTTTTTTTCTTTAACATTCACAATAATTCACATCCTAATGGCTAATAATAAAATATCTTAAAATTCATAGTGTCTTGTTTTTGTTTTTTTTTTATTCAAACGGGAATGAAAAAATAAACAAACAAATTTCATTTTTATAAAATAATTTTTTTTTTTTGTACATTACATTCGTATCATACAGTATAGTCTCGGTATGACACAAGTTTTTTTTCATTATTGTTTTGAATTTTTTTACTCAATTCACGATTTTAATTAAAACAGAAAATTAGAAAAATTAAAAATTTTTTTGTTAGATGTTAGATTTTCAATTGTTATTACATACCTATTTACGTTTAGCACATTTCTAAAAAAATTTTAAAAATATTCCTTATTAATTTCCCTCTGTCCGTCCGTTTACAAAGCTTCTACATGATTTAATATACAGCAATAAAATTTTAACCATTAATAAGGGTATGATAAAAAAAAAATTAATATTGTGGAATTAAATTTTCATGTAACCCCGCCCGCCATTACAGAGTCACACCCTCTAGTTTTACTTAATTTTTTGTAAATCTAAAAACGTCCAACGACAGTAGTCTTATATAATTTTATAATTTGATATTTTAATTTACGCTTGCGAAAAACCAAAATTTGGCTCCTTCGTATCTCCGAAATGTTTTCCGTGAAAACTTTGAAATTTAGAGAGAAAAAAGATCTGTCTGTGAGAGTTAGCATAAAACTTTAGGCAGAAAATTTGTACTTCAAGGTCAAAAATTGAAAATTCCATATTTCTAGTCACTTAACTTGTAACATGAATGAACACGTGTGCAAATTTGTCTTAAGTAAAACATCAAAATTAAACCTTTATTATTATTTTTTTGAAAAAATTCTTTAACAAATTTTTATGCAAAATTAGTTACAATTTCATAAGACTTGTTACTGTCTTTTTAAAAATGTCTACTTTTTGAAAACCTTTTATTTTAAATACTACCTTGTTTTTTTTTTTTTTAGTTTTGATTTTTGGTACATATTTAAAATCAAATCAAAATTTATACATTTTACATTACTGACAAAAAGTTTCAAATGATGATAACTAACTTTTAATTTATTAATCAAAATTTTAATAAATAAAAAATATTTTAACTTAAGTTAAATATATTTTTTTTTAAATAATATCTATCTCCATATTCTTCTCTTTTCGGCGTATAACGCATACATAAAATCTCTTATTATTTATACATTTCAGACTGAGCTTCAGTTTCCTGAATTACTAATTAAGTTACAATGGAAAAATAGTGACATACAACTCGGTTATAGCTATATTGTATATACAAGATTATTAAAAAAATAATTTATACTTACATATAATTTTTAAGCTATTTGTGGGGCATCTATTATCTTGCACAAAAATTTTTTTTTTTTGTCTAAAAAATTGTCTTTTTTAAGTGGGTCACTCCCTCGTTCATTTTCCATACAAAAAACGCGTTTTTTCGGTACCATTTCCTGGGAAACTACTGGATCGATTTCTGTGAAAATTTTGCACACATCTTCTTACTGCCAAAAACAAAATTTTAAGCTGAGGAATTAGAAAAATATTGCTTGGTTTCAGAATTATGACATGAAGAAAAAAAAATGCACGTGTTTCGAGCTTCTTTCATTGTTAAAAAACTCCCCCTCAACCTATAAAAAAATCCTCAGCTTAAAATATAGCTATTGAAACCACCTTGAAGACAAAATTAAAAAAAAAACTTGTTGATAGCTTAGAGTTTTGAACCACTTCTACTACTCGGATAAACTTCAAGTGAGATTTTTTATACGCAGAATATGTATAGAATAATTAGAATCGGCAATAAAAAAAATCGATTTATTTTTTTTTTATTTTCCTGGGAGTGACCCCCTTAAGTTGCAAACATTATTTTTTGAGATGAATTGATTAACTGCAGTGGTTCAATATGATCAATACATTTGTATTTACTATAATTATGATTTTAAGCCATTTTAATTATTTTAAAGATTATTAATAAATATTTTTTAATATTCATTTTATTATGAACCATTCCATTGGTTCAAATTATTTTAGGCTGTCTTAAAACTTCTTATGTGAATGGACTTTTTTTTTTTTTATTGAGTGATTGTTTATAAAGAACATTCATATCTATTTTAAAAATATTTGTAACTGATATTTACATAATCAATTGTTATTTAAATATGATGCTAATAATGATGATTATAATCATTATGCTTTTACGGTAAAAAAAAAAAAACAAAAATAAAAAAATTTAAAACAAAAACACGATATATCAATAAAATTGAAACTGATTTAATTTTTTTTTTTTTTTTTTGTTTCTTCCAAGTCAATTCATCCATTAATTTAGCGAATGATCTGTTTTATTGGTTATTTATGGTTTTTTTTTTTTTGTCTTTTGTATTTATTTAAACTGTAAGCATCTGGTTGGTCCATTGTCCATTCAAAATATCAATACATAAACTTACTGTAAAAATATATTCAAAATATAAAATATCGAGTATAGAAAATAAGAAAAAAAAAACCCCGTACGTCTGGTATGTCTATTTGTCAAGATTTAACCGGACAAAATACAATAGAAATGACAATAATTGACTTAATATTTATTTTATTTTGAGGTGTGTTCAACGATTCAGTGATCGCCAAATTAACAGAAAAAAAAACAACAACAATAAAACAAAATGGTAAATTAGGTCAGGTGAATTTAAATGGTAAAAGAATTGAATTTATTTTGTGTGACATTTTTGTGTGACATTTTTGTGAAAATGATCAAAATAAAATAAATAAACTTTTAAATTGCAAATTTGATTTGTATGTTTATGAGTTGATGAGTTTTTGTTAATTTATGTCATAGCATGAACTAAATTTTAATTTAGATTTTCATATTGGATTTTTCTACTTTTTTTTTTATTGCAAGATTTTTAAATTTTTATTTTTTGTAAAATTCTCTATTTTGTTTTTTTAATGTTTTGTAGTACATATTTCTATTTTGTAATAATCTGTAACATTCATATCATCTTTAAAATGTCTTAAGAAACTTTAAGTTTTAAGTTAAAGGAAAAATTTAGAAAGGTAACGAAAAAAAATTTAATTAGATTAAAAAACTAAAAAAATTATGTAACTCATATTGAATAGTCTATGTATACAAAATTTCGAAAGTTTTAGAAATAACTAAAAATTTTTTCTTTTCACATCGTTATTTAAAAAACTGAAAAAAAAAAATTTAAACTGATCATCAGTAAATAGCACAAATGATCAGTAAATAGCAATGTTTAACTCTTTATAATTATACCAGTGGTTCTTAATAGATGCTCGACGAAACATTTCTGCCTCTCAACAAAACATTAATAACTGATGTTGCATATATTTATGCTTTCAACAACATTAAATAAAGTCTATGAATCCTTAAATTTGAATTTTATGACTGGATATGGAAAATCCATTCGGCACAATTGAATCTTCAAAGACAGAATTTTTTTTTATATAAAAACAAAATTATTTCATTAAAAACAAATCCATTTTTAAATTGAAAATTTATGAGTTTTTGTGCAAGAAGAACACCCTTCTTTATCTAAGAAGGCACTCACTATTTTATTGCAGTTTACTATTTTACATCTATTATGTACATTGGGATTATCAGCACTAACCAATATAAAAACAAAAAAATGAGAAAGACTTACAGATCTAGAATTCATAAATGACTAACCTCACTCATGTTTCATTTACTTTCATTTGTTGTCATATCAAATTTTATTTATTAAATATAAATTTACTATTAAAATTAAAATAAAGTTCAATAACGTGATCAACTCTTATGAATCAACTCATTCGAATCATAAGTCATAGTTACAATCAATAAGTTCACTGTCATGAAAATTATAAATGTCAATTTGAATCTACTTTTGAAACCCAAAATTTTAATTCATCTTGCTATTTAATTGATTGTAACTGACTGTATTAGGATCAGAATGCCATTATTTATATTACATAAGAAATTAATTAGTTTACGTTATTATTGGC
The DNA here is from genome assembly GCA_947095535.1 of Poecilobothrus nobilitatus. Lineage (NCBI taxonomy): Eukaryota > Metazoa > Arthropoda > Insecta > Diptera > Dolichopodidae > Poecilobothrus > Poecilobothrus nobilitatus. The sequence continues at coordinate 173,130,646 of OX352774.1, forward strand.
AATTAGCACTACTTTGATTTATTTATATTTTTTTATTTAAAAATTTTGTTTATCTGATATTTTGAGGTGAATTTAAAAATTTGAAAAATAAATGATTACCTGTTCTACTCGTAATTTAATTAATTTTTAAGGTTATGTAGTTCATAATATCATAATATATATGTATGACAGTTATATAGGTATATCTATCAAAAATGTATAGATACATATTTAAAAATTAAAATTAGGTTTTTTTATTTACATATAAATATTTTTTATTCAAAAGGTGAATAATCAAATTCTGATCATTGTTTTTTTTTATAAATCAAATTAATTTTTTAAAATTATTGTGAATAATTTGATTAGTTATTTTGTTTTTTGAATAAAAAGATATTTTTTTTTTTAGATTTGTGTAATACAGTGCCGCGAAAAAGGTCCCCAAGAAATAAATCCCCAATATAAACGAAAAAAGTTCCTAATTTTGAGAACTTTTTAGATATGCAAAAAGTGTCCAAAGTTTCATACAAATTTTGGACGATTTTTTCGTTTTTGGTTCTAGGCAACATATTAAACAAATTTAAATTGGTAATAAAAACCCTAAGCTTTCTATTTTTCTTATCCAATTTATGTCAAATGTCAAAATTTAATACTTTTGTAGGGAAATATGTAAGCGTTGACATACTATTAGTATTGATTTTAGAGTTGGATTCATTATCAGGAATGTCCACTTTTTCAGAATATTTAAATATATGGGAATACATACGGAATATTTCAGTATATAACTATTTATGAAAAGGAATTTTTTTTTTGGAATATCGTATCCAATCCTAGAAAAATACTTTTGATTGGGGAAGTTTTTCCATAACAATATTTTAGATTTTTTTGAAGACTTTTTACATATGTGCAAAAAGTCCTCAAACATTCATAATTCATACATATATTGAGGACTTTTTTCATGGAGCCGTGTAATAACTTTAGGCCCACATATAAAATCGAGATTACTTTGATCGGTGTTTAAGAATTTTGTTTTCTTTTTCTAGTTTTGAATATTTTAATTACAAAATTTGTTTTTTTTTTTTCAATATTAAGATATTTTTATTAATTTAGTTTTTTTTTTTTTTATTTTTGACTAATGAATAAGCGTAAAATCACGAAGAAAAAAAAAACAAAAAACGAAATTGAATTAAATTAAATTATAATATGTATTACGTTTTGGTTTACCATGAAATGAAACGATATGAGAATTCATTAATGATTTTGGGTGGTTTTTGAAAATTTAATTGAAAACATGTTAAAAATAAATTTTTTTTGTTACTTAGTGAAGTTTGAAAATTAAAACCGAACATGTACCGAACCAAAAATACATCATAGTACATGTGCGAGTTTTGGTGCGGGGTAAAAATGTTGTTTATTTTGAATTAACTTTTCACTAATGCATAGACAAATTGAGAAAAATTGCAACTGTTAAATGCAACACCGTCTAATAGTCAAAATCTGTTGTGTTGACGATGACTGTTAATATCGTGTAATAACCGCTAATGAATGCTAAGAAATGTAATATAAAAATTAATAGAAATTTGTTTTATTGCAAACCTGCTATTACAATTTAATTTATTTAGTATTGAGCATATAATAAATTTAAAAGCCTTAAATATAACAAACAGAACTTTTTAAGCCAATTTCTGCAAAATTGATTGCAAGCTATTAGCAAATAACAATATATTTCCATTCTTAATAAAAGCTTTCTTATAATTTGACTAATGGCAGAACGTAAGTTGCTGATTTTTCAAACGAAAGATCTCTATAGTTCAAATATAGGACAAGTAAAAATACAACTAAGTAAATAATTATAATTTAATTCTTGTATCGAAACCACATCTCAAAAAAGAAAGATTGATTTATGTCCTCATCAAGGGGCCTCGGTGGCTTTGTTGGTAATAGTGTATAAAATACGCTGTAAACACTGAGGGAGTATGGAGTATGGGTGGGAGTTGAATCCCACACGGCCACACACCTTGTAAGAGTTATTCCTCCTTACGAACAGGAAAGGCTGTGTAATTTTCTGTCCACATTTATGTGGCAGAGAAATGCATTAAAAAAATATATATATATATTCTCATCACATTGTATGTGGTGGGGTAACCAAAATGTAATAATAATAATAATAACATCAACTTTCTTATATACGTCTTTTTGTTTGGTATTCTAATAATATTTCGATTGCGATTTAACATAATAATTTTTAAAATATTTTTATTCACGAGTCACAATCAATCGGTTTCTAATGATCACCATCTTCGACTGGACAAATTTAAGATTATTTGATTAGTGAATATATTGAATTATTTAATTTAATTAAAAAAAATATTAAACTAAATGTATATTAAAAAAAAAAAAATGATTCAAATAATAGTCGAATTTTTGTAAAAGAATTAATTACGTAGTTTATAATAAATTTAAATATTTTCTGTTTTTTTTTTTTTATTTTTTTAACTATAAGTACATATTTTGTATTATTTCCAAATATAATGTATGTACATATCTATATACAAATATATTATGCTTTCTAATTATTTTGATTCATTCGCATTCACCAAAATTCATTATTAAATTCTCATTCACTTTTTCACTAATTCACCACTAATTCACTTTTTCATTTTGTATTTAGTGTAGAAAGCAAATCGGACATTAATTCATCATCATTTAATAATTTAATCAATAACTTTCTTATTTTTACACATATAAGTATACATACGTACATATATATTATACCTAGTTAATTTATTTTAGATTTGAGTTTTTATTTTTTTCTAAAAAAAAAAAAAAAAAAAAAAAAACGCTCTAATGATCTTCATTTCACTTCTACTTCCACTTCACTTTGCACAATAAAATGCAAGTAAAGAAAATTTTTTTTTGTTTTGTTTTTAATATAAATTTTCATTTTTTTTTTTTTTTTTGGAATGAATTTACTTTAATATTTTGTTTATGGGAAAAGATATCTACAAGTTTATAAACATATATGTATGTACATAGGTTTAGAATGCTGAGACAACTAAAGAAAATCCCAGAGCTGATTTTATGAAATATTAAAAATGATTTAAATACTAAATAGCTTCGAAAAATCAATAGTACCTACCTACCTATCCTACCTATAGAAATATTTGGGTATCTTAAAAGGTTAAAAAATACGATAATTCTTTTCGCCAAAAAAGAAAACTGATTTCAAAACAACTTACAATACAATTTAATACAATAATAATAAAATGCTTAATAACCTCCTAAGAAAATCTAATAATATACAAAAAACAATAAATAAATTTCAATATTAACAACCTTAACAATTCCAAATCTCACCTCATTACTGTTAATACATATATAACCTATAGATCATGAATTTGGTCAAAGTTGAACCATAGATGGTGTGTTGATAATAAGTTTAATATAATTTAACCAATGTTAAATGCAACTATTATTGTTGCAATAATCAACACAAATTAAGAAATTTTTTTCACTTGTACAGAGTACAACACTTTAGCAACTTATTTTTATTTTTTTTTTTTTCTGCAACAAAACAACAATTCGTGTAAAACTATCAGTGAAAAAATTAAAATAAAATTTTTTTTTTCTTTAATTGGAAAGTGAAGAAAAATAAATTTAATCTTTTTTTTTTTTTTATTTTTTGTTCCTTGTATATATTTCTTTCTCTTTCTAATTTTTTAACTAAACATCTATTATTATTATTACCGTTAGCAAATTCCACATTTTCTTCATCATATATTGCGAAACTAATTGGATGAAATGAATTTTCTTATATTATTTATATTTTTTTTTTGTTTTTAGTTTTTTTTATATAGTGGTAATAAGAAGTTAGTAAATCAGTAAAAATAAAGATAGAAAGAGAGAAAAAACGTCGAATTTTTTCAGTTTATTTTTTTAAAGTCAAAGTTCACAAAAAAAAAAAAAAAAAAGAAAAGATAAAATATTACAAATCACTTTAAAACCTATTAAATGTATTGTTGCAAGTACCGAGAGAATAAAAAACAAAGATACATAATATGTAAAATCTTTGAGACACACAAAAAAAAAAAAAAAATTTGCAATAATATGCGTATTTAAAAGTCTAATACAACGTACATACATGTATTAGAATTACATTGTTTTTTTTTTTTTAATTTTTTGTTCTCTTTAGACAACAAATTGTCATAAAAAAATCATATTAAAGGTCATACACATAAATTAATAGGGCTATAATAGTTTAAAAGTTCATGATAATTTTGTAAAAATAAAAAAACAACGCATAATCAAAAAAAAAACAAGCTTTTCAATTGCTTAACTTTCATTTACAATTAAGTTTAGAGTAAAATAACGGTAAGTGTGTAAGCAGAAATTAGAATTCTAGTTTTTTTATATGTAACAGTCAAATTCTACATTTTTTTTTTTTTTTTACTATGTATAAATTGCAAATATCTAATTCATAAAAAAATATCTAGCAATTTATAGTTGAGTTCTGTCAAGGGTGAATCAAAGTGAGCCATAATCTTGAAATATCTTGTAACATTAACTGCAGGATGATGGTATATATTTTATGTTCAACCGTTCAGTTTAGAAATCTATCCATAAGATTCGATGATAAGAATATGGCGTTTTCAGTCTTCTACTAGTATTTGTGACGAATAAATTGGAAAACAAGTAAATTTGGATGTTGTATTATTTTCGTGTTGTATCTTTTACTAATCAAGGATGTCATATTTTTGACAGAAAGAATATTGAGATATTTTTTTATAGTAGTGTTTCTTATGCACCATGGTGCGTTGACAATATTTCTTAGTATACCATAGACTGATATCTTTCCAATATTTCAACATTTAATGTACTTAATGTTGCCCACAGCTCTATACCGTATGACCAAATTGGTACAAATATTAATTTGTACAGTAGAACTTTGTTTTCTATCGATAAGTAATTGTGAGTTGCGACCTAGCAACCAATTCATTTTATAGACGTTTGATTTCAACTGTTTACTTTCACTATAAGAATATGGTGTTGCCATGTGAGTTACATTACAATTCAATAAAGTAAATAAAAACTAAAGATTTAAAAAAAACTAAGAAACTGTGTGTAAACGGTTGTTTTAGAAACTTCTCTAAAATTGTAAAAATATATGTAAAAGTTAATTGCCATACATCAAAATTGTTTTAATGCAAGTATCATTTATATGATATGTTTAAGAAAATTCTCAAATATGGGATTTAAATAGAAATGATGAATACAGCAAATCATTATAAGGTGATTTGTCCATTGGTACAAAATATTATGAAACCTACTTTTTAAATTTAACCATATAGTATGGAAGCGTGTACAAATTAAATACCAATAATATGACTGAAAAATAGTTACTTTTATTTATCATTACAAAAAAGAGATCAATTATTGGCATAGACATCACTTTTATGGAAATATGTCAGTTACTGGAAAAAATAATAAGCAGGTTTTTATATATTTAATTTTTTAGGTATATGTACATTAACCTATATATACTAAAGCATATTTTACTATAAAGAAAAATTCAAATATTTTAAACTATGTACACATCTGTTATAATTCAAAGAAAAACAAAAAAAACAATGAAATGTGACATATTTTATTATACGCTTCAATAATGCAGGAAAAATTTCATTATATTAATCTTCATCCATCATGCATTTAAAATTTACATACCCACAATAGTAAATATCTGTAGTACATCATTTTACTTTAATTAAAATTAGTTTTAAAAGGGTTGGAAAAAAAAAAAAATAGTAATAAAAGCAAAACTTATTGTATATATGTATTTAAGTAAACGAAAAAAAAAAAAACATGCAAATGCAGATATATTGATTAAACAATTTTAATATTGTTCGTGAAGGAAATTTATTATGTTTGTTTTTAATTAAATTAAAATTACACTAAGTATAGATTTTTATTTGCCATTAAAATTTGCAATGTTAAGGTATCTACTCTTTTTAAACCAATAGAAATTAAGTAAATATTTAAAATTAATTTGAAATACAAAATCAAAAATTTATATGGTTATGCTAAAGTCCAGTGAAAAAATCGTTCGAATGAAAAAGTCCGTACCATATTCAAAAAAATTGATATGCTGAAGTACATTCGGCTGCAAACATTTTTTTTCAGATGTCAAAATCATATGTTTCGTAAATTATTTTTTTTATCTAATATTTTTTTTGCGACTTTACAATAATTTGAAAATGAAAAAGCGGAAAATTTCAAAAGATTTGCGTTTGGAAGGAAACATATTTTTTAAGCTGGAAATCACCGATTTAAAAAAAAAAAAAATTTTTTTAATTTACAACTATAAAAAAAAAAACTTATATAAACAAAAATTATTTTTACTTTTTTTCTTTGAAAAAATAAAAATTATTTTGCACTAAATGATACTTCCTTCTTAACTGCTTGCTTTCGATTGACTAATTGTGTCGAAAGGAATTTCATTCATTTTCATTAGTTTTCCATTTCGACGGACTACTAAACAGTATATACACAAAAAAAAAAAATTTCAAAATAAAAATGACGTTTTACAGCCGTGAATAAAATTCTGATTTCAGCATACCATATGTGGAATTTTTGTTCATCGAAGGATTTCGATAGACTTCTTAGCATAACCATATAAAACTATAATTAATTAATCTATTTTATTGGCATGAAGTAACGCCACAAATTTAATTTTTTTTTTTTTTGTTTTTGGACATTACATCATTTTGCTGTGTTATTTCCTTTTTTTTTTATGGCGTTGTTTAATTTTTTTAACGCATTACATATTTCGTTTGTTTTTTAAGAAATTCATAAAAAAAAATTCCATTATTTTGTGGCGTTATTTCATTTACATATTTTAATATGTAAAAATTACAATAATAAGAAAATTTGATATCAGAATGAATGTCTTAAAATAAGGATTAGTTGTTTAAAGATTTTCAGATTTTTAACACATATAAAATATTTGCATTCCTTTCACACGAAAAGAGTAGTTGAAAGTAGTTGGAAGTATTCAATAAATGGAATGCCTACTCTTTCACAAAAGTTCGTGTAGTTGGGAGTCAAAAAAAGTAATTTACTCTGTAAAAGGAATGTAAACAGTATACATGCACTTTAGAGATAGAGGATAATAAAACTAGAAAACATTATATATAGTTATGCAATTGAGAGAAGATAAATGCTAGAGAAAGAATTTCACACTATTCCACATAGAGAGTAAATCTACACTATTATTCTTGAAAATCGGTAGTTTAATTAACTATCAATCCCTGTGAAACTAAAAACCATTAAAACTATTATAAATCTTCAAGAAAAAATATTAAAAGAAATTAAAAAATAGCTTTAATGCAATTACTAAGTATTGCATATTCGTTTAATCTTTAATATTTACTCAACATAATTTTTTTTTTATTTTTACTTACTATATAATATAATGCTACTTTCAAGATAATCTCGTCATAAAAAAATTACTCTTTTTTTTCTCCCCATAAAAAGACGTTTTTTTTTTTTTTTGTAATTCAAATACATATTTTCCTATCTTTTAGATTTAACTCTTTTTAATTCTTTTTAAACATTCCATACATAAATATATACATTTAAATAATATAATACATTCAAACAGGTGAATAAAATTCATTGATTCCTTCATTCAAAATGAAAATTCGAAAGAAAATATTTAAAAAAAAAACACATACACACATTTTTTTCTATTTACAAAAAACCATTTACTAACATAATGTTTAAAAATTATTTGAAGAAAATTATTAAGGATAAAAAACGTGATCCTTTATAACAAAAAAACAAAAAACAAAAATTCAAAAATGTTTGTAAACGATGGAGACAATAAGAAAATCAGAAATAAAAAGTCAAATACTTTTATTAAAATTAAAAATTACATCTGAAAAAAATTGAAAATGAAAATCTTAAACAAAATAACTAATATGATCTATTTAAATATTTAAAAAGCAACTATTTTTCAAAACGAATTTCAAAAAGAACAACAAAAGTTTTGAAAGGATTCAAAAGAAGAAAAATTTTTCTATCCCTACGGAAAAAGAAAATTTCCGTATTGAAAAAATTAAACATTATATCTAAGTATGTATATGTATATATAAAAAAAAAAATATTTCTACAGGGTTCACCTTTTTCAAATTTTTCACTCTTTAAAATTATAAGAACAAAACAAAATCCTTTTTGCAAAAAAAAGAAAAAACAAAATATTTTACCAACACATTATTTTTATTATACCCCAGTTTAACATTAATCTGTAATGATGGCGGAAATTAAACTTTTCAAAAAAAAAAAAAAAAAATTAGAAACAAAAACAAGTAAATCTAGAAAAAATAACATTTACTTTAAAATAAAAAAAAATTTGCTGAAAAAAAAAGCGAAAAGAGATAGATATAAAAAGAAAAAAGTGATAGAGAAAGAAAGAAAAGGAATGATTGACACTAAAAAATTGCTTTAAAGCAAAATTCAACAACAAGAATAAATAATGAAAAAAAAAAACTATGAAAAACTATTTTCATTCTTATTTTTAACAGGAAAATCTGTTAAAGTTTAACAGCAGTAGGAAGAATGTTTTTTTTATTTTTGATTTTTAATCATTTTACGTAAAAGTTGCCGTAACATACACTGCAGTTTTTTAAATGTATATAGTGCAACAAATTCAATAGTTCAACACAATTCTCATGTATGTTTTTTATGTATCCTTCGCGCCGTAAAATTCGGAAAAGTTATAAATAACCAACTTAAGATATTATATATTAATATATTTTATAGATACATATTAAGATATTATATTAAGTTATGTCTATAAGTAAATCTCTCTTATATTTTATTAAGAGTTCAGGATGTTAAATTATGGGTATTCAATTTTTCAGAATTTTAATTTTATTTAAGCATCCGGTTTTATAAAATAAAAAATGAAAGTAATTTTTTTAGATAAAAAAAAAAAAAAAATATACCTACATATATAATTTTAAAAAATCTGGCAACCTTGTTTTGATTAATTTTTGATTTAAATAAAAAAAAAAAAAAAAAAACATCTTATCGCAACATCATATCACATATTCCGGAAATCCTTTACAAATTTTTTTTATGTTTTTGTTGTTGTTTTATCCTAGGTGAAAATCCTTTTAAATGATATTAATCCCTTTAGACCATCCCTTTAAGTATTTTTAAACAGTATATTTTTTGAAAATTGTGTTCTGTTAAATTTTGCTATAGTTTTATTTTTATCTTCTTGCTGTTTCTCTTCTTTTCTTTTCTGTGTAAGCGTAGTCCTTTGAAAAAAAGGTTTAATTAAGAAAATTAATATGGTTTTAAATTTTATTTTACTATCAGAATTTTTATAATCGGTATAATTCTGAAAAAACATTTGAAATTATTTATTAACTATATACTTATACAGTCAAGATCGGTTATAACGACATATCGTTTATTACAACCAATTTTAAAAGTCCCGTTTTAAGTTCATATAATTTCAAACAAATTGGTATCGGATATAGCGACATCGCTTACTTAAAAAGGGAATAATTATCGGTTATAACGCCGAAAAAAATAAAACAAAATAAAGAAAAATACATATGTACATACATATATGTACATATACATTATTATTAACTAAGAAAAAAAGCATCAAATTGACCCGTTACTTATTGTCACTCAATTGTCGTCTGGCTGTTGTGCGAGTTTGATATTTCTAATATTTTTATTTATGTAGGTATGTATGTATGTTACATTAGGTGAGTTGTTTTAAAACACACCACAAGTAATTATACAAGAAAAGAAAAGATACTTTTGAATGAGGAATGAAACTTTTAGTATGAATAAAAAAACGTAGAGTAGATAGTTTTGGACAAAAGGCTCTAATTTGTTTGGTGATCAGAGTCTTGGTCTTGGTAAATAAAACAATAAACACTTACATATTCGTAATAATTTTGTGTAATGTTACGTTTTATACATATGTATACATATGTATGAAAAGTAGGTATAATATTATTAACTGAGTTTTTTTTCAACAAATAAATAAATAGTTAATACCTACTTTTCTTTATTTATAAAAAAAAATTTTAAATTGCTTATAACGACCTATCGAATATAACGACCAAATTTGCTGGTCCGCTCAATGTCGTTATAATCGATATTGACTGTATATAAATTTTTAAAATATCTACAAAAGATTTAAGAACTTAACAGATAAAAAAAAAAAAACTTTTACTCCCTAAATATTCATTAAAAATGAAATTTGAAAGTCGATTTTTGAATTTAAGACGAATAATTTAATTGATATAATAATGATTTAAAAAAATTTTTATTTTTTTGATGAGGTTTAGGTACATATGTATTTTTAAAATTAAAAATCAACTATGGTTTTTCATCAATTGTATACCTATACATTTCTATTTAGTTTAGTTCAGTTAATAGTTCGTAAATTGTTTAGTTATCGCAGTTATCTGTAGCTACATTTAAATCTATCCAATTACATTTAAACAAAAGTAATCATTAAACAATTATTTTTAAAGGTTTAACGAGATTTTTTTAAATCCAAATATATTTTTTTGATCTTTAAAAAACAAAATATTTTAAAGAATCATTTCATATCTTTTAAATTTAACGAGGTCTATAAGGTTTTAATTAATTTTTTTCTTTAAAATACTTATTTTGTTTTTTAAAGATCAAAAAAGTAATCATTCTAAAATTTCTTTAAATAATTATTATAAAATTATAGACTATTTTATTTATGTATTGATTACTTTCGTATAGCAATTTAACAATTAAATAAATAAAAAAAAACAAAAATGAAACAAAATAGGACTGAATTTAATTAATTCGATCCTTTAACTTTATATTAAAGGTTATTGTAATTAATATAGAAAAATATAATTTTAGAAAATTTTTAATTAGTTTGAAATTTAAATTTAGATTTTAATTTAAACATGGGACTCTATTCCCCTCCCTATCACATTGCATGCGATAGGAAGTTGAACTTAAGTAAATAAATTTAAAAAATTAGACATATTTTACATAAATGTGAACAGGAAATTACACAGCCTTTCCTTTTGAGGAGGGAAATGTCGTAAATGTCGTAAGAGGGAATAACTGTTATGATGTGTGTGGGATTCGAACCCACACTCCCTCGGTGTTTACAGCGTATTTAATACGCTCTTACCCACTAGGCCACCGAGGCCCCACATATTTTTTTAAAAGTAAATGAAAAACAAGAAAAGAAAAGCTTAGTAAATGTTTTATTGGACAAAGTCCTGTTTTTTACCAAAGTTTTTTTTTTAAGGCTTGTATTGTGGCTTGTATATCAGGATTACTTTTCGCTTGAAAATTATTAAACAATATAAACTTGTTTACTAGTTCTAGTAAACAAGTTTACTCAGGATACCTATTTCTTTAAAAATTTTATATTTTTAAAATCTTACAATAAAAAAAAATAAAAAAAAGAATTATATTTTTAATATTAAATGAATAGCTTACTAATTTTTCTTAGATTTGTTAATTACTTATTCAATTTTTAAATTAAATGTTTTAATTTTCTTTTTTACGGGCTAGCCAAACTCCAGGAAAAGATTCCTTTGTACATTGTGGTTATATTGCTATTGATTTGACAAAATTGAAGAGGAAGCGAAAAAAGAAAATAAAACAAAAGGAAGAAATGGGAAGTTAAATTAGAGACATGTTTGAAAAGGTTCTTTTTGTATAAGAGCAAATTCTAAAATGGAATATTGCCAACAAGGGAGAAAACATTAGATGAGAGAGTGTTCCACATTTTAGCAGTTCTTATAACAAATGGGTTTCTGTAACTAGTTTCAAACCTTCCAAAAATTTCCACAGTGGGCATTTGCTATTACCTCTGTTATAATACGTTGGGATTGTTTCAGAAAAGGCATTAATGATTTTAATTCAATTGAGTCACACGGTCTCCTATTAGGTTAAAGAGCCGATTTTGGACTTTGTCAAAATTACTCAAACAACTTTAAGATGGGCCAGCGGAAATGTGCGAAATACACTTTATTTTAGCTTTTACACAATTCTTTGTAGATATTAGACAGATTTCTAGAAGGATTTGATCGCAGGATTTGATCAAGTTGATTTCTTTTGCATGAAATTAAAAAATTATTGAAGAAAAATTATTAAAGTTTTTTTTCTAAGGATTGAAATTAAATATTAAAGAAATATAACAAAGTTTAAAATTAACTTTTACAAAAGAGAATGCAGATTACATCCCAAAACAAGATTTGACAATCAATTAAAAATCTAATAATCATTTTTCTAATATATCTATAATAAAACTAAGTAAATCGTTTTTTTCTAATCCAACTAAAAATATTATAATTTATAAGTAAATACAAATCATTATTTGATTACCATACTTAAATATAAACTGAGAACACATAATCTATAACTATTTATTATATTTACCATTATTCAATTGATTGAATTGATTTTTATTGGTTCAATAAACTAATTATTTAAGTGCCCACTTTAATATTACTATTATTAATATAATCATATTATTTATATATGTACATTTTATCAAGTACATTATTTACTTAAACCTTATCAAAACCACTTGTAATTAAACAAACCAAATGATAACAATAATTTATTAATGGGCGCTATTTCTTTTTTTTTTTTTACTTTTATTTATTTATTTAAGTGTCAGCTTATCTGTAAAAGAATTTTTTTATTTTTTTAGCTTCTAAAATTATCTACGACCATTGAAATTTATTAAAATTAAAAAAAAATAATAAACATTTTAGTTAGGTATAGATAACAAGTAATTATAGTTGAAAGAGATAGTTACCATAGTTAAAAAATAAATTAAAAAAAAACGTTGATTTTACAACTAATTAAAAAACATGATGTATGTAAAACCTAAGGTTTTTAAAGGTGCATATTTTCAAAAGATAATAATGAAATATTTTGATTGTGGCTTGTATATCAGGAAACTCTATATATAGTTAAAAAATACCGTTAAAACATGAAAAAATATAATGTTGGAGGTTTAATTTTGTATGTCTTTTAAAGTTTATACAATACCGCACAAGTGTCCATGCTACAGGTATCTAGCTAAAAAAGCTAATTTTCAATTTGTGGATTTTCAATTGCTCTTAAAAAACTCTTGCTCTTGAAAAACTCTTCAACAAACTTTAGATATTTGAAATTTTTCTCAACCTTGAAAATGTGTAGTTTTATAATGGACAAAAATAAAACCGTTCCACAAAATGTTTTATGGAGACCTATCAATTATAAAAAATTTAATGCACCAACTTATACGATTTGGAAGTTTTGTCAACAGATGTACAAACGAATGGACAGACACGCAGATAAACGGATGGGCAAAGTAAAACTATAATAAAAATTTTTTCAAACAAGTCCTGAAAAGTCATTAATCTTCTAATTAATTATTTATTAATAATTAAATATTTAAAACCTTATGTGAATATGCATTTATATTTATAAAGAAAGGTATAAGTAAGCAATATTACTTACTTAAGTCAAGATAAACTTCTTATTTTAAGCTAATTTAAGATTTTGAACTTCTAATTAATAAATCGTATAGTTTAAAAATGTTTGAAATAAAAACTAGCAGCTATTAACTAAGGAGAACACATTTTAGATGAGAGAGTGTTCCACATTTTAGCAGTTCTTACAAGAAATGAGTTTCTGTAACTAGTTTCAAACTTTCCAGGAATTTCCATAGTGAGTATTTGCTACCTCTATTATAATACGTTAGAATTGTTTGAGAGAATTGGGCATTAGTGATTTTAATTAATTTAAACCACTGTAATCCACTGATGGCCCTAGCTCTGTAGTAAAATAATAATAATATTAATAATAATACTAATACCAATAATAACAGCCGCTACAGTGACAGTGGGGGTTGCCTTCAATATTTACCTCATGAATTAAGGTGTTATATACTACTACATGTTGTAACTGTTGTAACGGTTATGGTCACTGTCAGCAAATAATAATAATAATAATAGGCGGATTCATTGTTTCCTTACAATCTCACTCCCAATTCAATGTTTCCGTATCCATTTTCTATCCTTTCCTATCCTTACTCCCTAGCTAGCCAATATACTGCCTTCCCAGGTAAGAGTTTCATCCTATTATATTGGCTAAAGGAGGAGGTGGGTTTAGTCAGTAAAATCTGACACTACCAAGGAAATTCTTGGTGTCTTTGGAAGATTCCCACCTCCCTTAGGAAAAAAAATAAAAATTTTGAGGAAGTTTCGTTGCCCAGCAGATATCTATACAAAAGAGATAAAGCTTCAATATTTCAATCAATGTTAAAAGAAATCAGAGATACTAAAAAAATACGATCGCCTATTAGGTGGAAGACCGATTTTAAACTTTCTACAGGTAACTCCTCTACAGGTAAACTTTCTACAGGTAAACCACGTTTATGGTGCGCCAGCGGAAATGTGCAAATTATACTCTATTTTAGCTTTTATATATATTCTTTATAGATATTAGACAGATTTCTAGGAAAAAAAATAAAAACTATTGGACCTACTAATCAATAGTATACTTAATTCTTTGTTTTTTCCTTTTTTTTTTTTGTTTACAGTCTAAACAAATAAATTTGTTTACTATTAAGTATCTAACTATTTCTCATAACTATACCTAAAATTTATATCCATTATACTATAGTTGAATGGAACGGCCAGTATATACCACTATCAAGTAAAAAAAAAATATGAAATTTGTCTCCTTAAAAAATTTCATTAGAATTCTTTAGAAACCACTAAAATAATATAATTAATTATAATTTGACCAAAAATTCAAGAATTAACAAGAATTTCTATAATATCGTATTGTCCCATTGTTTCATTGAACATCAATTTAAGTATTTATGATGGTTTTTTTTTTTTTTTTTATTATATACATACATAGAAACAATTCATTAAAATTTTTATTTACTTCAAAATATTAAAAAATATCCTGTCTCGTCTTTAATCTATATAATATTGTGGTTATTTTTATTTTTATCCTGTTTCTTTCTTTTTTTTTTTTTATTTTTTATTATTTTTCTTTTAAAAAATAAATTTTTACGCTCATCAATTTTTATTTAAAAAAAAAAACACAACAAAAAAAAAAGAGAAAAATTTGTGGTTTACCCCATCTGTCTCTGCAGGAGATAACAAATTTTTAATGACTCAATCAATATATAACAAAAATAACATTAAAGAGGGTCATTGTCATTTTAATGATAGCCTATAGCTTAAATTACAAATTTACATGAAATAATCAAAAAAAAAAATTTACGTACTTACGTTTAATTTATTGCATTTTTTCTATTCTAAAAAATTATTCATAAACAAATTTGATGAGGTAAAGTTTTTTTTTTCTAGACTTTCTATTGTCTGTAGACTGTAGTAATATAGAATAACTATATACTTTGTGTTCAAGAGCCAAAAAAAAAATTAGCAAATGAAAAAAAAAAGATATTTTTCAAGGAAATAAATAAGAAGAATTTTTTAAATTTTAAAAATTTTTGAAATTTTCTTTACAAACGTTTGATGTTTTTGTTTGTGTTCGAGATTAAATGTACCATTTTAAAAATTTATCTGAAATTTTAGATACTAGATACATATATACTTATTTTTTCGTATTGACAGATATTTTTGAATTCAAATATAGGTTCATATATAAGTACTTATATTTATTGCCAAATTCTATTTTTCACATCATTCACATTTTTTTTTCAATTATTTTTACACTCCCATTACTTTTATAGATTCTCACTTATTTTGTTTCTTATTTTTAACATTTCTAGAGTTTAAGTAGTTTAAGTATCTTTAAATATATATACATACAGGTATATGTTTTTTTTAATTTATTTAATTTTCAAGTACCCCTACTTATAGATACAAAATTGTATAAATACGTCAGCATAAGTAAATGAATCTAGATATAAGTACTCGACTTTAATTATACACATTACTATGTACAATAAAGTACTAGACTTGATTAAACAAAAAAAAATAAGAATTTATGATTTTACAAATATAAATAAAATAAAATATTTAATAAATGTTTAGTTTGATGCGTTGCAAGATTGACAACGGACGAACAGTACAGTAAAGTACACGCAGTCAGTACAAACAAGTTTATTGTATTAAAAGTTTACGGATAGTATCTAGACTAGAAATAGTACTTATCGATAAACATAATTATTAGGCTTCTACACTTTTTAGCACATTTCCAAAAAAAATTTTAAAAAACGTGCCTATTAGTTTCACTCTATCCGTCCGTCTGGCCATCTGTTTACAAAACTTTTACACCGTTAAAGATAGAGAAAAAATTTTACCCATGGGTAGGGCTGATAAAAAAATTAATTTTGTGGAACAATTTTTTCATGTAGCCTTATCCATCAGGGAACTACAGCCCTTCAAACTTTGAAAAAGCCCTATTTTTATATTTCATTTCATATTTTCATATTTCATATTTCATTATATATCCGCTTAACATTTTTTCAATCTGAAAACGCCATTCGACAGGAATTTTTTTTACTTTTATAAATCAATATCAAAATTATTTATAGTTTTTAAATTTAGTATTTAAATTTACCGTTATGAGAAAACCAAATTTTGCATGAGTTTCCTTGCTTCATAACTCCGCCATGCTTTTAGAAATGACTTGAAATTTTGAATAAGAAAGAACTTTTAGAATTAGTATAACTTTCCTCAGAAAAATTTCTTTGTACCACGGTAGGCGGTGATGGTTTACCACGGTTAAAGGTTATTAGTGTTCAAAAATTTAAATTTGGAATGGTGCAAGTCACAATTCTACAAACAGTTTGTATTGTCTTTTGGAAATATGCGCTTTTAAAAGCCGTTGGTTTACATTATACCTTGTTAATTTATTAATTTTTGACAATTTTTTATGTTTAAACCTTAAACAGCAATATTTTTCCAACATCTTTTTATATTTCTTTATGAATTTACAATTTCGATGTTAATTTTGTTTGCGATTACTTCGTTCTTCAGTACTATATTTAAGTATATCAGCCTATATCGGTTTATATAGCTCTATTACTCATGAATCTTTTTAGTTTATTTCATAACTACTTATTCGAAAACAATTATTATATTAATTATTACAATAGTGGTCCAAAACAGTTATGGTAGTGCATAACAAAATATTTTTATCAAAATTTGTAACAAAATATTTGGTCAGTTTTATGGATGACAAAGTATTTATGAGAATCACTGAAAATATAGGTATTTACTAGGTTGCTAATGGCTACTGTCTGATATATTTTCTTGCTCATCTTTGTTTTTTATTGGCAAATGCTAGTGTTTATTCTATTTAAAACATTTTTACTCCATTTTTAAAACTTGAATGGAAAGAGGGATAAAAAAAAATGTTCTGAATCCTAAGAAGAAAAGAATGTTGCTATTGTAGTTAGACACTATGGTATTTCATAAAGTGTATTAGCTAAATTTTTGTTTCAAAAAATCTCTCCCTGTCAATTTGTTTTTGGAGATTAATTTTTTTGTTTCGTATACTTCTCCTATACACATCCTATAACATACCATAGTTGCAACATCGTATGAAACGCGGTATTAGAAATTTTGACGTATTAAACAAAGTTTTAAAGTGAAAATACGTTCGACATGTTTCAAAACGTTAGCATGTAAAATCATCTTTAGTTTTGGCATCTCATAACATTTAAAGTTCCACTTTTACGTTAACAAAACATATGAAATTTAGCGACACATAAATAGTTGTACCAAAATGTTTTACTTATAATAATCGAAAACTTTAAAGTTCCTTAAATGTGAATGGGTTTAGGTGAATAGGTCTCCCTTAGGGGAAAAAAAATTAACAAGCTATCGCGAGAATCAATTTAATATGGTTGATTTTAACATTTTCTAAGTCAACCAAAGCAAGACGTATACTGTCAGAAAAATCAATTAACTTAGTTTTAATTAATTGATTCAATCTATTGATTTTTCATTTCAAAAATATCATAAAAACAATAAAAAATTGTTCACAAAACAATTTTAATATTGTATTAAACAAGAATATGTCAAATTAATATAAAAATGAAATGTGAACGAAAAACAATGTTTAGAATTGACTCACAAAAATCAACACAATTAGCAATTGGCTACGCGCGACAACTCATATTTAAATTAAAACGATTTTAATTGTAAGTGAATTGAAATTTGATTCTCGCAACAGCACCTTTATAATTTATTTTAGATAAATTTTAAATATGTTTTTATTTAAATTTAAAGGAATTTTAATTGTAATATTTTTCTAACTGTAACATTTAATGTCATAAGTACTATTTTCTACCCACAAAAAAGTTTTAAATGGCAGCATGTTGTTTCGCTGATTTGTTTTGCAATTGTTGACATTTTTTTTTGTTTTACAATGTTCATACTGCGGATTACCTATGAAATCCAAAAACACAATATCTGTCGCTACAAAAAAACACGTAAGTAACTTCGGGTTACTTTAGTTTAATTCACTAAAATCGATTTCCACATCATTTTAATTATTAATTTATTTTCAATCATTATTATTAATTTATTTATTTCCTTTTAATATAACACTGTCAGTCCGAAAATTGAATAAAAATTAAATAAAAATTATTTAAAAGTACAAATGGAGGGAAGACCGTTAGAGTTGTTTTAAAAACATTAACAAACATCCAATAAATTATTTATTTATACCCTAAATTTGTAGGTAGTCCAGCCAATGGTGTAGTTGTTAAGACACCGGCTTTTCATACGAAATGTATCATGTCCAAACACCGGCTAGATCATATAAATTAATAAAAAATAATATAGATTTTAATTATATATGAGTACGTAATGAGTAGAATATAATTAAATTAAAAAGTAAGTATATATGTCCTAGCTATAGCTATATTGTCGTATTGTAATAGCTATATATAATAAAATAATAATAAACCATACTTAATTATTGTATAAGATAATAGATGGCGTAGAAATAAAAGAAACGTCTTAGTCTTGTACAATAGTTACAGCCGAGTAATCAACGGCTTAGTGAAATTAATGATTCACGAAACTGAAGCTTAGTTAAATATGAATAATAAATGGCTTAGTGGATGCCCTATTCTTCTCATTGTGGCAAGGAAAAAAAAAATAAATTTGTTGGTAGAGAACTAAAATTAACCCTATAAAAATAAATGATTAAAATTTAATAACAACCAAAAAAAAAGAAAAAACATGTAAGAGTAAGTCTGAAAAGAGAATGTTCGTAAAATGAAAATGATAGGATGGATTCTTTTAAAATGATTGAAAAAAAAAACTATGTGGAAATTTTTACATAATATAAAATCAAATGTATTGAAGATAAACTCTCTAAGTCTAACTCCAAAAGTCTAACTATAATTTAAACTCTAACACTAACTTCGAGGTTTTATTAAACAAAATGTTAAAATTAATTATGTCACATACTCACATTGAAAAAAACAAAAAAATTAAGTATGTCCATAGTTTGAAACTTTCTAAAATAAATAAAAAATTCACAAAAAAATCTAAAAATACTAAAAAAAATCTAAAAATGTTTAAAAAAAAAAAATCAAAATGTTGAAAAAATGGTCAAAAATCCAAATATTATAAAAAATTACAAGTTATTATGGATGTTGTCTCCATAACGTCTGAAAAATCTAAAAAAAAAAAAAAAAAAAAAAACGAAACACCCAAACAGTCAAAAGGAAAAATCGTAAAACTCTGTATAAATCGTAAATTTGTTCTGTTTGGCCAAAATTGCATCGCTTAAAAACTTTCTGATCAAATTTTAATTTTCAAGACGCAATACTCTACTTGCTTCTTCTTTTTCAGTTTCAGGGTACTTTATCTTTTTTTTTAAAAGCGTGGCTTTTATAAAATTTTATGATACTTAGTATAAGGATTCATTAAAACAACTATTCATACTAACCCCAAAAAAAAAAAAAAAACTTATTACACCGCCAATATTTGTGTTTCAACAAAAATCATTTGTAAATTGTAACAAGTTACGTCCTACACCACCCCTAATCAAAGATATATTAGAATTATTTTTAAGTGTAAATTGAATACCTTTTTACGTGTACATCAAAAACAATTACACAAAATTAACTTAAAATTGTTAATTAAAAAAAAAAAAAAAAACTATTAAATTATTATTTAAAGTAATTTTTATTTTTTACATAATTGCGGTTTAAAATTAAAATTTAAAACGTCTGTAAACTTTTAGTACAAAATATCAAAATATAGCAAACAATTTTCTAGAATTTATTAAAAAAAAAAAAAAAAAAAAACGAGAAGAAAAAACAAATTTTCCCTAAAAGATAATAATTAATTTTTATTATCTAAAAATTAAAATTTGTTTATTTTCATTCTAATTATTTAATTTACTTAAGAGTTTAGATAAAAAATTTCATAAAAGTAAAAATTTTAAAGTAAATAATTTTCAATTTATTTAGAGAAAAAACTTTTGAAGAAACTATGAATATTTATAGACCATCCAACAACGAAAAAACTTTTATTTAGGCATATCTATAAATAATTTCCATAAAAAAATTTTAAATGATTTTCATACTTAAAAAAGGACACAAAAAAACCACTTTAACAAAAAAAAAATCATTTCACAAAAAAAGACATGAACATGAATCTTCAAGTAATCAACCGCAAAATTGTGCCTTGCAGCATAGAATCAAAGGATCGGCGAAAATTTATTTATTGATAGAAATTGTTCTTATTTAATCTATAAAAACAATATTCAACAATATTTTTATCCTAGACTAAAATATTCTAGATGCTTTTTCAATTTTCTATTATTCCATTTTGCATTGCGATTTAAATTTTTTTATTGGGTCGTTACGTAATGTATCATTTTTTGCAATTTTATTTTTCATCGATGCACTTTTATGTAAAGACTATTATTATATAAAAAAAAAATCGTTTAACATTATGTTAGACATACAGTCATGTGTAACCAAAAAAAACAAAAGAAAAAAAATAATTCACATATGACGAATCAAAGACTTCAAATCGTTTTGTAAATTATTAAATTAGTCTGGAAAAAATCTGAAAATATGTTTTTAAAAATTTTGTAATTAAAAATTTCATTATTTTAAGATAAAACTTATGTTACCGTTCAGTAAAAAAGTAAACAAAATTAAAAAAAAAATTAAATAATTTAAACATAACCAGACGTTCGAAACCTAACTACATTACTCCTAACTAAAAACAGTCAATAGCTACCATATGGATTTTTTGATAAGTTTTTGATATGAAATCATACAAAATGACAATTCGCAACCCCAAATATTATACTTATAGTCATAACAAATCATTTGAAAAATACCATATTAAGTACTAATGATTATGCAAGGGTGTCCGGAACTCAAAGGTCATGAAGAACGGAGGTGATAGAAAAGTTCATAACAAACAAAAAATTGTTCTGGAAGGAGCGGAGAGGGGAGGTATTTTTCTAACCCCAACCTCCTTAATAATTTCGTTAACTAAGTAACTAGAAACCCTTTTCGCTAACTAGTAACCCTAACCCCCTAAGTAATTTCGTTAACTTTTTAAAGAAATAACAACATATTTGTCCCTGTATAACATAAAAAATTCGTTTAACGCGTTTAACGCTTAAAAGTTTGTACGCTCTCTGGCTCTCTCCCTTGTGTACTAATAACTTGGCGAATGTTTTTTTAAATGTCAACGAATGATTGTTTTGACTATTAATAGTTAGTCAGATGAAATATCATACAAACGTACAAAATCATTATATAATATTATCATAGCTTCTGGATCGTATGCATAAAACTGAGTTCATCCAAAATCTACCCTTGAACTTGAAATTTTGTTTGCAAAAGTGAGATTTGGATTCAAGCTCTTTTCAAGATTTGAGTTTTATGCATTCGGCGCAATGACTATATTACAGTTAAAGGTATTCATATATTTGTTAAATGTATAAAATTATGTTAAATATGATATTTTATAAAATGGATATTTTGGTATAGGGCTTTTTATTCAAAATATCCATTAAAAAAAATTTTTTAAGTAATTATAATTAGTATATTGTATTATTTATAATTCTTCTTTTTGTAAATTGTCCTTTTATAACAAAGATATTTTAAATAAACGTGTCTTTTTGTAAAATAATTTTTACAATATTCATGATAACTACTGCGATATTGGGTTTTGTTAAACGTTGGTGGAAGGAATTTCAGATCTCTTTTTGTTTTGAATTTTTGAATTGTTGAAGACCGAACCTTGAATATTCAAGTCAAGTTTTATCATCCTTTTTAATGGTACACATTGATGAAATTAAGATAATACAGAAAAACATTCTTAAATTTTCATTATGCCACTTATCTTGTTCTAACCCTATTATCTTCTCACCATATAGCAATCACTAAAGTTAATTGATCTCTGTACATTATATTTAAAACGGGAGAATTTTGACATTATTTTCATTACAGAGTATAATGTAAAATCCATTTTGATTTCTAGTAATATCATTATTAGAAATCTTCAATGTTTTCGCTCTTTCAAGCCGTTTAAAATTAGTAATCACATATAGGACTAAGTATGGCAAATTCAAACTTATTATTAGAATGCTTATTATACTTAGGTGACTTAAAATAAATAGGTGGTATATAAATAAATAAATATGCCTTTTGCCCGCTAAAATATAACACTTTACTACATAAATATATAATATGTACATATATATACATACATATTCATAACTTTTATGTTTTCAATTTTTTTTCAACTGGTCCCTAGACTAAGGGCAAGCAAACATTGAAATTTAAAATTGGATTTTTAAATAGGAACTTAATTATTCTTAGCTAAACAATTTTAAAATAACTTCTTATAGTATCTATAACTAATTAATTGTATCTACTATACGTAATATACGTTAATTATTACCATGTATAGGTGAGAATTAATTACCAAGTGTTAATGATACTTTCACTAAATTTAATTTGATTTTTACTAAGTAGGTAACTAAAAGTTAAAATTAATTGTTTCATTTTTTTTATATTGTAATTAATTTTAAATAAATATCAAATGAATATTTCTCGACATTTTTTTTTTTTTTTGAGTGAGAATAGAAAATGTTGGGTCAAAAAGTTTTTTTTTTTTTGATTTTTTTACTTTTTTTTGGGTTTTTTAACGCTATTATTTTTTTTTTTTTTTTTTTGAAAGTATATGTATATATATTATAATGTATATATATTGTACTTCAATTCAAAAGACAGTACTTCCATTATGTTTACGGTTTTTTAAAGTTATTAACTATACTAGATAATCGCGTTTTGTTTTTGTCATCTTCTGTTTTTAATGAGTAATTTTTGTCCAATTTTAGGAACATTATCAAATAACATTATTCAGATTTGTTATTACAGTAGGACTGTGTACCAATCGATAACTTTTTATCCAATTGAGAAAAATTTTGACTTACCGAAGATAAATTTTGACATAAGTGTGGTAAACAGTTATATCAAAATTTTACCTAGCCATAAGAGGGTTAGAAAAATAATGACATTACCTTATTATACTATCATCTCAGCGTCAGTTGATATTAATTGATTTAAAATTTTTAAAGTGTACACATTTATAAATTTCAAAATATTTATTCATTTCAAAACAGTTTTTCAAAATAATTTATAAATAACTTAAATTAACATGTTTTTGACGAATTTCATAGGGTGTTTTCCTTTTTTAGATCAGAATTTTTGCTCTGAACAGATATCGAGTACACAACAGATCATACGCTGAGCGCGCTCTGAATAAAAAGAGAAACACAAAAGATAAATTCTGATCATTCAGAGTGAAAAAAGAAACGCAAATTTTTTTTTTTGACAGTTCTGACTCTGTTCTGAACTAAAAAAGCAAAACACCGAATATTTAATTACGCTCTTAAAATTTTAAATGTCAAAATTTTGTTTTCATTTGGCACAGTCAAATTTTAATTAATAAAAGTAAAAAGTTATCGATTGGCACACAGCTTAATCCAAAGTACTCAAATTTTGAAAAATACAACCATAAAGTATATTTTATTATATATGTATGTATCTCGTATTCGTGAATATTTGCTATATCTACATACAGTCCTCATAAATCGTAAGTTATATTTTACAGTTTATATCTATAACAAATCAACTAATTTTATTATATAAATATTTAAATAGCATTTGAGATAATGACCTTGACATTTATAATCATAAAAAATTATTATTAACTACTTACTAAGAGAAACAATTAATGCAGTAGTATATAATATAAAAACAAAAACAAAAAAAAAAAAAAAACCGCAAAAATATAATTAAAGCAAATAAGTAAATAGCAAATTTTTAATACTTAAGATAGCAACAAAAAATTTTTTTATTTTTCTTTTGAAACTAATCGTCTCTTAATATATATTTCAAGTGTAATATAAATAAAAGATTGTTAATATTATTTTATAGAATATCTACCATTTTACTCAAAATTTCCACATTTACCTATAATTTCATTCATAATATCCAATATATACACAACACACATACATACAAATGCATGTTTCTAAAAATTATCCTTAAATTTAATTCTGATTTCAATTCAAAAAAAAAAAAAAAAACAACATTCCCCTAACCCCTTAATTAATCCTCTTATGTTATTCAAAAATTGAAATACAAATAATTTAATTTTCTTCTCTTCCTTTTTTTTTTTTTTTCATGTTCAGCAGCATTTTTGTGAATTAATTATTTTAACCTTCAA
Organism: Poecilobothrus nobilitatus; assembly: GCA_947095535.1. Lineage (NCBI taxonomy): Eukaryota > Metazoa > Arthropoda > Insecta > Diptera > Dolichopodidae > Poecilobothrus > Poecilobothrus nobilitatus. The sequence continues at coordinate 173,155,422 of OX352774.1, forward strand.
AATCTTGATTTTGACCAATGAACCTCATTCTTTTATATTTTTTTTTTAATTTTTATACATATTTTTTGTTTTTTTTTTTTTACCCTTAACCGAATTTTTATTTTTCGTTTTATTCAAAAAAAAATAAAAAACTAAAGAAACGAAAATTCAAATCCTTTAAAAAAAACGGGCCAAAATATAAACAAACAAACAAACAGAAATACATATTTTAACTTTCTATTTCATTCGTTGGTATAACAGTGGTATGTAGTGTGGTCGGTTTTTTTTTTTTTATTATTATTCTTTTTCAACTCAACACTCTGTGGAATTTATTTTTTTTTTTTTCTTTTTTTTCTATAATGCAGATAAAAATCATTATGAATAGAGAATAAAAATGCAGGAATCCGACGTCTCTTAATTTTGCTTCAAAAAAAAAAAAAAAACAGTAAAAAAAATAAGATTTTAAGGTAAAAAAAAAAATTTATTAGGAAAAAGACCTCTGGACTTTATTAATGAATTTAAAATTCGAAAGGATTATTATGTTATATATTTGATAAAAACAAAAATAAAATTGTCTTTATTCATTTTTTCAAAAGGATATAAAAGATTATAATTAAACTGTCAATTTTTTACTAACAGTCAAGTTTTTCTATCTTGAAATTTAAAACCATGACCTGTGAACAGCTATTTAGAAATTAATAATAACTGTAAACGTTTTTTTTTTTTTAAATAAGAATTAAATATAGACAATTATAAGATAAGTTAAACCGTTAAACTGTAATAAACCGTAAACTGTTAATAAACTAAATCATAATCGTAGAGCTGAAACTAAGTAGATTAATTATGAATATAACGGGAAAATTTGATTATAGGTATATAACATTACAGAACTCAATTAAAAATATTTGTAGATATGTATAAGAAAATATAAAAACAATTTTATTACCAAAATACATAAATATTTAATTAAAAATTTTAAAAAAATATATATACTTAATATGTACATATATAAAATATAAAAATGTAAAATTTACACACCTTTAAAACTCTTCAATATTAAAAAAAAAAAAAAGTAAACTTAAGTGTTTTACTTTTTTATTTGCTATAATAATGAAGAAAAAAAAAAATATCCTGGATTTTGTATTCCTTTTGAAGATTTGATTTTTTTTTTATAGTTTTCAAGTTTAATTTTTTATTTTTTAAATCTATATTTTGAATTGAAATTTTTTTGTTATTATTATTTTATTTTAATTAAATACAATATTTTATTATTTAAAGAGTAATCAGAAGTCGGTACTTTCAATTTCTTTTTTTTTTTTTTTTTTTTTGTTTTGTACAAGTTATATTTTGGTTCTGCTTTATTTTTATTTATTTATTTTTTTTTTTTTTTCTATAATAAATTTCTTTTATTTTAATTTATTTTTGTTTGTTTGTTTTTTTTTTTTTTTTGTTCTATTATCGAAGAAAAACAGATGATTACAACACCACGACTGCTGCAGAATTAAATTACAACTGCATTTAGGTCAGTAATCAGCATTATAGCATGAGTACAGAATAAATAATATGTACAGCCAGAGATTTTTGTACTGTACAGTACAGAATAGAACATATCGAAGTAAAAAAAAAAAAAAAAAAAAAAGAACAAAAAATAATTCTTTTTTTGTTTTTAAATAATAATCAGAAAATGAAAAAAAAAATATAAGAAAAAGAAAAAGAAAAGGATAAAAAAATACAAGACGTATTGGTATTATATATGTAATTTGTTATTGTTTTAAATATAGAGAACAGAGCACCAGCAGCAGCAGCAGCAGCAGTAGTGACAGCAGTAAAAACAACAATAATAAAACAAAAATAACAAAAAAAAAAAGACAAAAACAAAAAATTTAAAATAAAACAAATAACTGCACTTTTTAAAAGATAAGGATGGTTTTTAAAAAAAAAAAAAACAAATAAAAAAAGGGAAGAAAAATATTTATTCTTTAATTTTTATTTTTGAAATGATTTAAAGATTTTTTTCACTTATATATTTTTAATTTCTTTATATTAAACAGATTTTATTTCAAAATATTAATTATATATTTTAATTTTATATACTATGTATTAGTTAAATGTTTTGTTAAAATTATTCACTTATTTTTAATGATTATAAAGATCCAAAAAAATTTTTTTTTTTTTTTTTTTTAATTTACTTTAAATTTACTTTAAATTTTCCGTCAGTTTTAGTTACTTTAAAAAAAAATTTAAGATTTAATTTAATTAATTATACATATAGATTTTTTTTTATTAAAAAATTAAAAAGTAATAATAAAAGAATATTAAAATAATAAATAAAATAAAAGAGAAAAAATATTTTTTTAATAATTTCTTTTAAATAAAGAAAATTTTTAAAATGCACATTAGGTTAAGTAGTAAAAAAAAATTTGAACACTTGAAATTTTATTTTTAATTATAATTAATTAATTTAAAAAAAAAAAAAAAAAAAAAAAACCTTTAAATATTTCGTAAACAAATCGTCTTCAAATTATAAACCATAATAATATTTAAAAAATAGACTATTAAAATCACTATGACAATAAAAATTTATTATTTATCTTAAAAAAACAAAATTTAAAAGAATAAAATTTATTAAACATTAATTTTTTCTATTTTTTTCATTTAATTAAGTATTTTTTTTTTTATTGTTATTTTATTTTTAAACATGTGATTTTTTTTTTTTTGGTTTTTTGAATTCTAATAAGAACTTTTAATTAGAACAAAAGGAGAATTAAAGGAGAATAAAGGATAATATAGAAGAATTTACAATTTACATATTTTAGATCCTATTGAAATTTTCTTTTGTTTGTTTGTTTTTTTTTTTTTTTTTGTTAATATTTCCTGTATGATATCAGGTAATTTTTAATTTTTTGAACATCTGTAAAATAGTTTTTTTTTTTTTTTTTTGGGTAAGAGGTGAGAGTTTCTTCTTATTTTGAGAAAAAAAAAAACAACAAATTTGATTAAAAATTCGAAAAACAAGAAAATAAAAAGAAAAAAAAATTGACGTTTTCACTTTTTCTTATTTATTTCTTTTGATACACCAAATATTAAAGAATTGAATTTTCAATTTATTAAATAATTAATTTTTTATTAAATAAAATAAAACAAATATATGTATATATATTGTTTTTCTTACTTTAATTTATATAATATATATATTTATTTATTCTTTTTCACTTTTCTTTTATGAAATTTTTTTTTTTTTTTTGGTTTTTTCCAATTGAAATCTTTATATATATATATTTTTTTTTTTGTATAAAAATAACTTCTTTTTAGTATGTATATGTACAATAAATATTATAAATTTAATTCACTTTGTTTCAATAATTATATTCTCTTTAAAATTTTTAATAAATAAATAAATAAAATAATAATAGAAAAACTAAACACACAATAATAAGAAAAAAAAAAATCAAAGTAAATATTTATTTTTCATATGTTGTGTTGTGATTTTTTTTTTTTTTCTTTTCCCCGTATTACCGTTTTTATTAAAGACATAAAAAAAACACAAAAAAAAAACAAAACATTTACCGTGCGACCATACAATGTGAGTTAAAAATTTTGACTGATGATTTTTCTGAGAGATTCTGCAGTAATTTTTATTTAGACAAAAAATCTATAATAAAAAAAAAAAAAAAAAAAAAAACAAAAGAATAGTTTCATGTCCAAGTCTATCCTTACAAAACAAGAAAGAAAGAGATAAGAATATGAATATAGTATATTATTGAAGAAGAATAATTTAACAAAAAAAAAAAACACAAAATAACTGTCAGTTTTGATAAAATTCACATATATAATATGTATGAGAAAAAAAGAGATAAATAAAATGTTTTATAAAAATAACAAAAAAAAAAAAAAATTTACAAAACAAAAACAATTTTATAACAATAAAATTCTCTCCATATGATTTTTGTTTCTCTTTATTTCATTTCATTTAATGACGTTTTAATGGCGTTGTCAATATTCTCATTATATATTTTTATTGTCAAACAAAAGTCAATGGAACAAAATAAACCGTATCGAAACATAATAAATATGGAACATTATAATATACAGTTAGTTCGTGGTGAATGGTGAAAAAAAAAAAACAAATTAAAAGAAAATGGAAATGAATTGAAATGACAAATGGATTGTGTCTTTGGTGTTACAGTTAAAAAAAATAATGGTGAATTTTATAAAATTAAGTTGTTGTATTTTATACTGCTAACGGTATAATGAGTAGAATATTTTTTTTTTTAGCAATTTTATTTAAAATTTTCATGTATTTTGTAAATTTATTTCTTTTTTTTATATTTTTGTACTATTTTTTAACTAAAAAAATACTATTAATGATTTTAAAACTTGGTTTTTTTGACAGAATTAAAATATAGTTAAGGAACGGCTACAAATTACAATATTAATAATTTAATTCTTTAAAAGTTTTTCCTTTGATTTAAGATTAATTAACTTTAAAACAGAAAATACCGATAATAATTACATATGTATACTAAATTTTCATTTTGTGTTTGACCCACCGTTATCAGGTACTTCGAAATCATTCTCTGTGCTAACCTATTAAAAGAATTATCATTTTTGAAATGTTGAGAAAAGAAACCAAAATGAATTATTTTTTGAAATAAATTGTATTTATTCGTAAATAATATTTAATTGTTTTTTTTTTCTTCTTTCTTTTTAATTTAATTTATTTTTTCACATATTTTTTTTTTTCTGTTTTTTTGACAAAAAAAAAAATGTATTTCTTCTATATTTTATAATATTATAATTAATAAAATTATATAATAAATTTATTTTTTTTTATTTATAAAGATATATTTAATTAAATTTTTTTTTTTTTTTACAAATTTTGTTTGATTTTAATTAAGTACAAAAAAAAAAATTACTATTTGTTTAAAATATAATAAAAAAAAAAAGATTTCTTAATTAATGAATTCTTATTACATATTATATATATATTTTTTTTTTATATTTTTAATTTTTTTTAATTTTTTTAATTAATTTATTTATTTTTTGTATAATATATATATATATATATTAAACATTTTATCTGAAATACTTATATTTTGTAAATTATTTTGTAAAAAAAAAAATTTTATCAAAAAAAATTTTTCGAAAATTTTTTTTTTTTATCTTTTGTATTTTTGTTATTGGGAGTAAATTTTGTATTATTTAAAATAAAAAGTCAAACATTAATTTTTCAGTCAATTTTAGTTATTTTTTTTGTTTTATTAAATTCATGCACATTTTGACATCTTCTTTTAAGTAATTTTTATTTTTACAAATAACTTTAATTAGATTTAGTTTAATTCTAGTTTAATTAGAGTTTTATTTATTTATTTATCATAAATACAAAAATTTATTTATTTATTTTATTTTTTTTTTTTTTTTTTTTGTATCAAAAGGCACAAAATTAACTTGTGTTAAATAATTTTCGAATTAGTTAATTAATTATGAGAAACTTTAATTTGAAACTTTAGGTCTGAAAATAAATTTTAAAGTAATGTATAAAAGATACTCGCCAGTCGTCTAAAAATGAAGAAGCTCTTGGTAAATAAAAATAAATATTAAATACATAATATATAAATTTTAATTGTATTTTCACGATTAAATTCAAGAGATGAAAAATTTCACACCATTATTTTTTTTTTTTTTTTTTAATTTAAAATTACTCATAAATTCTTAACTAATTTCTGTTTTTCTTGTTTGTTTTTTTTCTTTTCTCCTATTTTTTTTTATGTTGAATTTTTATAATTTCATTTAATTTTGTTTTATTTTAAACTTTTTTTTTTTACGATTTTGTTGTTAGATTTTTCAGATATAAAATTTTTTTTTTACTTTTTATTGAAAAAAAAAAATAATTTTATTTACTTTTTTTTAATAATTTTTCTTTAACTACATTTTTGTTATTTTGTTTTTTTCTTTTAATTTTTTAATTCTATTATATTATTATATTTAATACAAAATGGCGGCTAAAAATTAACTAGATATTACCAATATAAATCAGTCAAATTTATGATTAGTTTGTTAGTTTATTTTTAAATATTTTTAATTAATTAGGTGTTCATTTTTTTCAATTTATTCTAGTTTAGTTTTTTTTTTTTTATTCTAATTTAAGAAATAAAATTTGGTTTATATTTTTCTTTTTAATTTTATTAATTTTTAAAGAAAGAAAATTTTAAAAAGAATTTGAAAAGTAATGTTCTATATTTTTAAAATAAAAAAAAAAAATTTAAAAGAAAAAAATTAAAAAAAAAAAATTATATTTTATTCATGGTGGAGAAAAATTTTTATTTATTGATTGCAATACTATGATTTTAAATAAAATAAGGCCATGTAAAAACTAAGAGGTAATAAAAATAAAAATCAATTAATGTTAAGTTGCACATTTATATAAAAATAACATTTTATTACAAAATAAAAATATATTTTTAAAAAATTGTATAAAAACGAAATATTCTTAAATAATAAAAAAAAAAAAAACAAAATATTTAATTTGTGTTTCATTAATATTAAAAATAATGATTTTCTGCCTTTAACTATCAACGTCTATGTCTATAATTATTTTAAATCTTTATTTAAAATTATTTTCAAATTCAATTGAAATTTACAAAATTTATAAAAATTATAAAAAAAAAAAAAAATAAATAAATAAACGAATACAAAACATTTTTTTTTTTTATACTCAACATTTATAAGACATATTTAATAAATATATTTGTTTTATATTTATTTATTGCATTGGAATCTTTTCTTAAATTGTTTTTTATTTAATTTTTAATTGATTTTTAATGAATAAATAAAAAAATACAAAATTTAACATTTTAATAATGAAAATTGAGGGGAAGGAATAAAAGTTGCACTTTAATTAAACAGAAATATAAATTTAAAAATAAAAAAGCATTAAAAATATAAATGTGTCATGCAGGGAGGATAGAAACTTTAATAATTTTGATCAGTTACCTACCGATTAAATGAAAAATTACCTTGTTTTAGGTAAGAATCATGAAGGCAAAAAGGATTTAAGATAGATTTTTATGGTTATGCTGAAGTGCGTCAAAATGTTTCGATGAACAAAAATTCCACATATGGTATGCTGAAACCCAGAATTTTATTCACGGCTAAAAAACGTCATTATTATTTCGAAATTCTTTTTTTTTTTTGTGTATGCTGTAAGTCTGTCGAAATGAAAAAAAATGAATGAAATTCCTTTCTAAACAATTAGTCAAGCAAGCACTAAGCAATTAAGAAGGAAGTGTTATTTAATGCAAAATAATTTTTATTTTTTAAATGAAAAAAAGTAAAGATCATTTTTGTTTTGATAAGTTTTTTTTTTTTAACGTTATAAATTTAAAAATATATTTTTTTTAAATCAATGCATTGGGTTCAGCACAAAAAATAATATTTTGAAAATAAAATTTTGACCGCTACAAAATTCATCATCAATTTATAAAAATTATTTTAAACGTATTTTACTTTATTTATTTATACTGCTTATGCTGGAACTTCAGCATACCATTTCTTTCAAATGCAGAACGAACTTTTTCATTCGAACGATTTTTTCACCTAACTTCACCATAACCATATTTTCATATGATCCAATACACAATTCCTAAAAGGTAATGGAATTAAATTACGATTTTCTGAAAAAATGAGTCGAATGCATAAAATTTTTATCTCAATTTTTCAAACAAAGGGATCCAATGTATTAAAACTGATCTTTAACTCAAATTTTACTTTTCCTAACAAAATCTATATCTAAACTTGTAGATTTTTTTTGAAAATATGAGATTTTGGATTCTAACTCAGTTTTATGCATTCAACCCAAAATCTATAACTGAATCGGTATGGTACAATCTACGGGATTTTCTTTTTTGAAGAAAAACGTGTATTTTGAGTTCTACCTCAGGTGTTTTACCGTGTAGTGCTACTTTCGCTAAATAAAAAACGTATTCAAAAATTTGGAACTTTGAAAATTGAAAATCGTAGGGTTGTGAATGGAAAATTAAAATTTTGATAATGGTGCCTAACTGTGTAAACATTATATAGTTTTTTTTCCCATTATTATGCATTCAACCCCATATAATATACTTTTATTCTGCACAGTCTCAATTCTTCGAAGTAATCAAGAATGTTTTTCAGCATATTTTATGTACTTATGTGTTCGGAAATTATGGTAAATTGTTTTACATCATTTTAAAATCGAATAGAATTAATTTTTTTTTTTTTTTTTAATTTTAGTATTTTTCATGCATAATCATAAACCAAAATTTCAATACTACCAGGCTTATATTTAATTCTATAACATAAAAAAAAAAGTAGAATTACTATTTTTTATTAAAATTTTTTATCCTATGTTCAATAAAAAAAAAAAAAAAAACTAAAAACAAGAAAGAAAAAATTATATTTCTGACTTTTTTATTTTATTATTTTGTTTTTAAAAACATAAATAAAGATTTAATACGAATTTTAAATTCGATTTAAACAAATTTTCTTTTTTTTTTTTATATAATACAATTTAAAAAAAAATTTTTTTTCTTTGTATTTTATTCAAAATTATATTTGTATATAATATATTAATATATAATGGATTATATGTATTTATTAATTTTTTTTTTTTATGTATAAATCACATCAAAATTATAATATATATATAAATAAAATGTATATTGATATAACTAATATAACAGAAAAGGTTTTATGTTTTTTGTTTTTTATTTTTTATTTTTTAAATATTACTAAAAATAAAAAAAAAAATAAAAAATTAAAATAATTTTTATTTATTTATTTACACATTAAAATTAAAATGACAAAAACAAAAATTTTTTATTTTTTTTTTTTTATTCTGTTCAAAACTTTTATCAAAATCTCAAAATAAATGAACTTTTTGAAAATTTTCTATTTTATTTATTTAAAATAAAAATTAAATAAATAATAAAAAATTTAATTATATTTCCAAAAAAAAAAAAAAAAAAAATGATTTATTTATTATTTGAATGCAGTTTATATAATGTTGTTAAAAATTTGAATTTAATTCTGTAATTAAAAGCGTTTATCCTTCAAAAGTGCATCTAGTTTCAAAATGGACCAAAAATTAATAGAATATTTTAAATATTTTTAAAGTAAATAGGACAGAATGCAAAATACATCACCGATACGGTTTATAAGCCTGGTTTGACAATAAATTCTTAGAATGGACAAAATAATTCTTATATTTTCAGTATTTTAAAAATCTGTTTGATTAACAGATTGTGAAATGGAGCCATTTCCGTACTATTTCACATTCAATTAAACAATTAATTTTTTCTATCTGTCCTTATATCTGTTATTTATTCCTAAAAATCATTTAAACAACAATTCTTACTTATTTTCTTCAACTTTTATCGATTTCATTATTCAAAGTCTACAGCTACAGAATACATTTCACTTACAACAGTTGAAAATTATTATCATAAAATAAAAGAAACTTATAAAATATACATTAAGTTTAAAAAATTTGCTTTTTTTATAAATAGAAAACTATAAAAATCTTATTAGACTTTCATGTATGACCAAAACGAAAACTGCTGAAGAATGTCATCAATTAATATCCACATATCATGTTTAGAGTTTTAATGATCTATCACTAAAATTTGTCACCAAAATTAAAACTCGAACTATAGAATTTTTTATTTTACTTTGGTACAAATAAGGCTATTTGGCATTGGTTTTTATACATTTTTGTAACCAAATAAATTTAAAAGGTCAAAAGCCTCAATTTAATAATAAAAATTTTAGTGATGCGTATCACAAAATCTAACCATAATATAAGTGTATTTATATTAAAATTTGTAAATTGACAAAATGCATATATGAACATATATATATATATTTTTATAAGAAGCATTTGTGGCATCCACTATGCCATTTAGTATATATAATATTTGGCTAAGATTAAGATTCTGAAATCATTATTTTCACTAAACCGTTGATTACTCGGCTATAGCCATTTGTATAAGACTATGAAATTCAAATATATTTTTTTGTGTTATCTATTATCTTTCGCAAGAATGCATAGATTTAGATTTTAGATTTAAAAAGTGTTTTTATTAATAATATAAATGGCCATTTTCCTCTCTCATGTGAGCCATGATTTGAAATTCTTACATAATTTTTATGGTAGTAGAATGCATATAGATATACGTATATTATTGTTAAAATATAAATAAAAATTGAAGCTTGCAAATTTATTAAATAATACTAAATACAAAATAAATAGCAATCATTGCTATAAACTGCATACAAAATTATGTAATTTTGTATTTCTTTACTTTCTATAAATATATTTTTTCTTTTTATTTAAAATTATTTGTTTTTATCTAATTTTTTTCTTTTCTAATTTTTCCTTTCAATTTATTTAGAAATAAAAATTATTTTAATTTTTTTTCTTTTTTTTTTCTTTTTTAATAAATTTTAAAAATACAATAAAAAAAAGGAAGAACATATTATTATGTATAAAAAAAAAAAAATAATAATAATTTTTTTCTTTTTTATTAAGAAAAAAATCGTTTTAAAGCAAAAATTAATCACAAAATAAAAAAAAAAAGATAAAGAGAACCTACAAATATGTACTTAAAAATCAAAACAGAGAAATATATATATATATATATATATACAATATAGATAAATGAAAAATTTAAAAGTCTGGATTATAACAAATTTTCATACAGTATCCTTTAAGGAACAATAAAAAAAAAAACTTCGATTAAATATCAAAAAGTTTTTCTTTCTCTCTTTTTCGTTATCTTTTTATATTTCCCTTTTTTGTTCTTTTATTTTTTTTATTTATATTTTAAAATTGCAAAAGTTGTTTTTTTTTTCCTTTAATATTATATTGTATAAAATAAATCAATCTGGAATCTAAATTATATAACTATAAAGTAATATTTGCATATTTTTTTATTTTATATTTAATTGCATAAAAAAAAAATTAAAAATACTTAAAATTCAAATTAATTATAATTAACTTTAATATAAAAAAAAAAAAAAAAAATAATAAAATTATTTTATCTTATATAAAAAAAAAAAAAATATAATATTATGGTTTATTATGGAGAATTCATTTAAAAAATTTTTTCATTTATTTTCAATTTTCACTTAATTTTTTTTAATGAAAAAAATATGTAAAAAAGAAAACCTTTAAATATTCTTTTTTTTTTTTTTTTTTTTTTGTATCCTTTTCTTTTCTTTCATTTCCAACTTTTTAGATTCGTTAATAAATAATTTTACATTAAAAAGAAAAGACGATATTTTATTAAAGGGCTAAATTAATATATTACTTTACTTTTATAACTATACCTATTATATATTTATTATCCTTCTTTTTCTTTTTATTTAAATTTAAATAATTTTTTTGTTTTTTTTTTTTCTTTTTTTAAACAATTAAATTCTATTTTTACAACAAAAACATAAAAAAAAAAATTCTAATTAAAAATATATTAATTAAAAAAAAAAAAAATGAATTAATGCAATTTAATATTTGAATGAATAAAAATATATATATATATATAATTATAATGGTTTTTGATATAATCTAAAAAAAAAAAAAAAAAATAATTCTGAAATAAACAAAAAAAAACGAAAAGAAAATTAATTAAGAATTAATAATTCTTTTTAATAAACGTAAAAAAAATAATTTTTAATTATTTTCTTTATATTTTCTTTTTTTTTTTTTTTACAACATATTTGACATATACACCATATTACAATATAATAATTAACGTAATATTAATTATACATGAATAACTAAGGAGCAATATATATATATATATATATATATATATGTTTAATTAATATACTATATAATAATAATAATAATAATTTTAATAATAATATGTAAAAAAAAAACTATATTAATAATTTAATAAAAAAAAAATAACTTAAAAACTAAAAAAAAAAAAAAAAAATATTTTTAATTTGATAAAAACAAAATTGAAAAAAAAAATTTTTTCTTTTTTTTGAAATATTTTAATTTCAATATTTTTTGTTTTGATGTAATTTCAACTTTTTTAATTTATTTATATTATAATAATAATAATAATAATAATAATATTAATAATAATAATTGAAATAGTCTAATTTTATAATAAACATTTGTTTTTTTTTGTTTTTTTTTTTCATTTTTTTCATTTTTTTGCATTTTTAATTAATATAATAATAAAATATATTTACAATTTTAATTATTTAAATTTAAAATGAAAATTTAAAATTTATTTTTTCTTTTATTAACATATATGATTTTTTTTTATTTTTTGTTTTATTTTTTCGTGTAGACCTCAAACACTCATATCATTGATAAATTTACATCCATATCATATCAGACTCATGTGGCTCATATGACTCATATGACTCATGGTATACTTCTCTAAAATTTGTCATTGAATGAACCATGAAATTTTTTATTTTTATTTAAACACAATAAATAAAACCATAATAAATGGTTTTTTTTATGAGCCAAAAGAAAATTAAAAGTTCCTATAGTTTGGGATGCTTTTATTTAATGACAAATTTTAGTGATACATGTGAAGGATCAGACTGAAATGTCTAACATGATATGAATGTTAGTTATAAAATAGAAATATTTTCTATGAAAAGATGCTAACTATTTGGAAATACATAAAATAAAATTTTATAGATTTAAATTACTAAAAGAATTGGCCAACATAAGGGGTATATTTTATGTATGTACTTTATAAAGTTTATAAAAAAAAAAAAAAAAAATTACTAAGGTGACGATTTTTCCGAAAAGGAAAATTTTATGTTTAAAAAAATCACTTGCTGATGATTTTTTATTTAAATCTATAAAATCATTTATTTTTTGATATTACAATTAATAGATAATAGGATAATATTAATTGATTAATAGGTAATGATTATGTGTTTTTTTTTTTTTTTGTATATTTTCAATTGATTTAATATGGCTGGGAATGTCTCACAAAATAGTAAAACTTTAAAACAAAAACTTTAAAAAAAAAAAATGTACAAAGAGTCATTAAAATTGAAATTAAATTTAATTAAAAAAAAGTAGATCTAAGTGAAATGAAAATTTAAATTAATTAATTGCATAACAATAGAAAATGAAGAAAGTGAAAATGATTTGAAAGATTTAAAATTAAAAATATTTAAAAAAAAATTCAATAATTTTTGAGGTCTACACATATTATAAATACTTAAATAAAAAAAAAATAAAGAAAAATTAATTTTTTTTTTTTTCTAATATTCATTTGTTTTTTTTTTTTTTTAATTTTTTTTTTTAATTTTAAAACAAATTACATTTTTTTTTTTTTTGTATTATAAATAGTAATTATTTAATTAAATAATAATCATTATTAGTAAAAATTATTATTTGTTTTATTTATTTAAATTTTTGCAGTTGCAGTTCAGGCACGTCTTGAGTTGGTTCTGGTTTTTTTTTTTATATTTAAATTTTAAATTATTTTTTTTATTGTTTCTTAAGCTCTAGGACTTTACACAAAACATTTTTTATCATTTTTTTTTTTCAATATATAATAGGTGGTTAGTTTTTTTTTTCTTTATATATTATTTAATTAACTAATTATTTTTTTTTTTACTTATTTTTAAAATATATGTATAAAATTTCTATATATTATATAATATATATATATATGTATATATATTTATTGTAATAAATTCTGATTGATAGAAGACATTACATTACATTTTATTTGTTTTTTTTTTTCTAATTTGTTTTGTTTTGATTGATTACAGTTCTAATGGTGGATGCTGTTCGATAATAAAAAAAAAAAAAATGATATTGATGGGTTATATGATGGTGAAGAAAAATTGTATAAAAATTTATTGTGAAAAAAAAAAAAACTATGATGATGATGATGGTCTCTTTGATTTTTGAAATGAATAATATGTTGTTTTAATTCGTCCTTTTTTTTTTATTTTGTTGGCTTGATTTTAAGTTGTAATTGTAAAAAACTATGTATATAAGTAGTTGGCTTATTTGTAACGATCACTGGTATTTTTGACATGTACATTAATGTTCACCACGTAAAAGTTCCATAAGTAAATTAAAATCTTCACCATCTTTTGATTTAATTAGTAGCATTTCTTTAACAAGCTTAAAATACAAAAACAAAACAAAAAATAAAAAATAAATTTATTAAATATTTGATAAAATTTATTAAACATTTTAAAAATTAATATTTAATTACCTGGCAAGTTCTTTGTAATTCTGGTATTCGTAATAATAATTCACCAAATTTTGATCGATTATCAGAATAATGTGATAATGTATAAGCTTGTAATGCTTGTAATGCTTTCTCTTGATTTTCTCGTACTTTAACTGGTTCTTGAAGTTCAGTCGTATCTTATATTAGAAGAAAACGAAAAAAAAAGAACAAACAAAACAAAAATAAGTATTCGAATACGATAAAATTATTTTAAATTATATAATATAAATTTATGATCTTTACCAGATTGTAAAAGTACAATTACTTTCATGGCCACATATTCATAACGATCTACTCGTAAACGTCTTAAATGTTCTGTTAAATTTAACATTCTTTCAATACAAGCCTTAAAAAAACATTTCATTTTAATTATTTTATTCTCAAATTAAATATAACTTAAATGTTACCTGTAATCCACTAGTTTTAGCTTGTGTTAATGTAACAGTTTTGCCTAAAGATATTTTAATTTCACCAGGTGATGATAAAGATCTAAAACAACATGAAAATAACAACAACTCACACCATGAATTTATAAGAAGACAAATTTGATCATCAATCTAAAATTCAAAAATTAAAATAAAAAATTAAATGAATTATAAAGAAAATTAAAAACAATTACCGATATATTTTTAAAAAGTGGTAAACTTTTACACCACTTAACAATTTTTAAAAGACGAAGATCTGCAACATTGCACAAAGTAGCTATTAAATCTGGATTTGTATTTTCACCATTCGACGATAGACCAGCACTAGCCAGTAGTGGATTAGAAGTTATATTAGCAGTTGTTGCAGTTGGACTTATACCTCCTGCTGATGTTGATGGTGTATTTCTATCTGAAGCTGATGTTGTTGTAGAAGAATTACCACTTGTAATAACCGGTTGATTTAAACGTTGTAATTCAGCTTCACTATATTGCCATAGATGTTCAACATCCATAATTTCCTATAAAAAATGAAAAATTATTTTAAATTTATTGTTTTGTGTATTTTAAAATAAGTTTTTTTTTTTTGATATTACTCACTTGCAATAATTGTGGAATTGGATTACTTCTTTGTGAAGTTGAACTTCCACCAATACTATTTGAATCTGAACTTGCTTCTGAATTTATAACACAACCATTCATTCTGGCATTAGCTTGTAATACATTTGCTGATGTGCCATCTGACATAATTAATGGATTTGGTAATGTATAAGAGCATTGGTATGTTGATCGTCCACCTCTTGTACGATCTTCACGAATTGCCTCTAATTTCATACCCTTATTTAAGCATTTATCAAAACGACATGCTGGACATTTTTTACGTGTTGAAATTGTTACTGGACATGGACCGCCACGTACACAAACATAATTTTTACGATTTTGTACAGTTCTTTTGAAGAAACCTTTACATGATTCACAAGAAAAAATACCATAATGGAAACCAGATATTTTATCATTACATATTGGACATGGACTATTAATTAATTGTTGCCTTGAGATACCAGGTGATGGTATACCTGATTCGCTATCAATTAATACATCATTTGTTTGTAAATTATTACTATTTGTTGAATTAGAGCTATTTGAATTCGCTGAATTCAATTGTGATGTAACAATACCTAATTGTTCTTGTTTTTTTATTAAAAGTTGTTGTGATTGTTGTTGCTGCTGCTGCTGTTGTTGTTGCTGCTGATGTTGACCATTATTGTCTAAATTTTCATGCATTGGTCTATATAAAATGGAATGAATAAATTGTTGGCCATTATTTGAATTAATAGCAGCAGATGCTGCAGCTGCAACAGCTGATGATGTTGTACCATTGCCACCATAAATATTATGACGACCTTGGATAGGTGAATGTGTTGGACTAAATTCAGAACTATATGAATAACAACTACTATGCGATGCATCACTATTATTACGACTTAATGATGGTGTATATGGAGCATGACGTGAAGTTAATGGTGATTGGCTAGGTGAACTATGAGTGTACACGGAATGAATAGCAGAATCTGGACTTGGATTAGCAGGTAACAATTGTGATTGAACTTTTGATCTAGCTAATAAAGGTGAATTAACACCACTATTACCACCACCATTACCACTTCCTCCACTACCAGGTCCAATTATTGTTGTTTGTGTTGTTGTTGTTGTTGGTGAATTATCAATATAATTTGTTGTACCTGGTTCATATTTTAAATTTAAAATTTCATTTTGTGGTTGAAATTTTTTGTTATTTGATATATTTAAAGGTGATATTAATGGTCCGCTATTAACATTTGTTATTGATTGTGATAAATTTATTGAATCATATTCACTTAATGCTTTTGGTTCTTCTTTTATAATACACATTGGTGCATGATGATGATTATTATTGTTATTATTAATATTTTTATGATGATGATGATGATGATGATGGTGATGATTATGATGTGAATGATGATTTTGATCTGTTTCCATTAATTCATTTTCATTTTCAGATAATTCACCTTCCCATGACATCGGTCTTGGACCATTATTTTTATTTAAATTAGAACGTCGACTTACTTTTAAATTTTCAATATTAGAAAGTTCTGATTCTGATTCATCATCAGATTCTTCAACTTTAGGCACTGCAATTCTAATACTAGCACCACCACTACCACCATTACCACCTATTGTTGTTGTTGTTGCAACATTTTGACCTAACCCGTTATAATAATTATTAGTTGATGATGTTGGATTCCCTATTAATCCATTTGAAATTGAATCATCTTCACATTTTATATTTGTTACAGAAATATTATTACGAATAATGGCTGAATGTGGCGTACCAGTTATTTGATGATGATGATGATGATGATGGTGTTGGTGTTGTTGTGCTGAATTGCTATTATTTATTGAATTTGGACCATTAATAACAGTTGTTGGATTAATACTATTTAATAATGATGATGATGATACTGATGATGTTTGTTGTTGTTGTTGTTGTGGTGGGGATGAATCCCCATCATTTGTTAACATTTTAATTTTAAATTTTTTTTGTATTTTTTATTTTAAATATAAAAAATTGTGCGTTTTTTATGATTTATAAAGAGGATTAACACATTTCTGAAAAAATAAAAGAAAATTAATTATTAAAAAATAAATAAATAATTAAATATTGTTTTAATTTCAAACATTACTTAACAATAACAATAAAGTTCTTAATTTTTATAGTGTTTAACATTGACTTTAATTTGACTTTTCAGTAAATAAAAAAAATATACAGTAAAGAGCTTTATTTTGTAGTCGTTTTCGTTTAAATCACTTAGAGAGATGTTTTATTTCGTTTTTTGTTTATTTTTTCAAATTCTTCTAGTTCCTTTTCTTTGTATTAGACTTGCCAAATAATTAAAAAAAATAATTATTTTATTTTGTTTTTTAAAGCTGTTGCGATTCTCGAGATTTTGAGAAGGTAGAACGTTTTTTTTTTTCATTTTGAAATTAGATTAAGTTTAATATGCAGGATTAAGCCAGTGTTTGAAATTTTTGGCGTATCACAAACAGAAATACAATATATTAATTATATAATTCAAAAAAAAAAGATTCAAAAATGTACCGTTATATACAAAATTTTTGTAAAAAAAATAAAAAAAAAAAACTTAACCTTTTTTTCTTCAAAATCGCTCTGTACTTAAACTAGATAACTGTTATATTTCCAAATTTGATACATCATTTAAAAGAACACCTCAACATCTCAACATCAAACTTTACTTTTGCTTTCGACGATGCATGAAGCACCTGTAGTGAATCCTGACAACTATAATCCAGAAATTGTAGAATTTTACAACTCTACCAAAGAAACAGTTGACACATTCGATCAAATATGTGGTAATTATTCAATTTCTAGGAAAACAAGATAATGGCCTCTTTATATTTTTTATGGCATGCTTAATATAGAATGAATCAATATTCAACAGGCAGATAATCTACAGTATGAATAAACATCGTATACATCAAATTTCAGTGACTATAGGTACCAATTTCTCATTAATTTAGCTGATGCCTTAATGGAGCCCTGATTAAAACAACGTTTAAATATTGGAACTTTAAAAAGACCGATTAGAGAAGCCATTGGTGATATTTTAAAAGACCTTATATCAGAAGTTGCGACAATCTTCATTAGAAACTAAGCGAAGTGTTTAACAGATTTGTCCAAGTGAAAAAGAAGAATGACGGCCCGCATTTTTGCAAGGTCTGCAAAACATCGTTTTGTGGGAAACATCGAACCAAAATATGCACTATATGTGAAGTACAGATTTAATTTTTATTTTGAAAATCACTGATCCTTGTGTTACTAATATGAATTGATTCTTTTTTGTTTCGAAAAGTTATATTGTCTTTTGTTTAATTTAATCTTTTTTTAATAAATTGATGTATCGTAAAAATTACGAATGATTAGCATTTATGTAACTCAAAACTAAGATTATGGTTTTAGGGTTAAATGCCTAAACTATATCCTTGCACTAAACTGTCAATTTTGTGTTACTTAACTATGTTAAAAAAATTTTTTCAAACTTAAAAACTTTTCCTTTATGTCCAACAACTTTTTTTTTTTTGTCAAGTGTTCGATACTACAGAAACTTAAAACATTTTTTAAAACAACTTTCTGCTTAAAACTAGACTTTCTGCTAAACTAACTTTTTAAAAACCTATTTTAAGCTAAATATATAATTGATTTTTAAACGTAACTAAAAGCCAGTACCAAATTTAAATATCATTTAACAAAAGGAAGACAACTGCTAGAGAGTAGATATCTACATCTTGATCTAAAACAAATAAAGCCTTTAAAAGAAATTTTCCATTACAAAATTTCACAATACATAATAATAAAAATAAGAATAACTACAACGATAACTACAACTACAAATGTTTTTTTTTTACCAACAGGAAACATAATAGAAACTAAACCATTAAATGATGAGATGATATTGATTGAAAAAATCCCCTATGATAAATAAAACAAAAAAAAATTTATCAACCACCACTTAACAATTGGTATCACGTGACTAATATATTAACGAATTGAAAAAGAACAAAAAAAAAACACCATGCATGTAAAATAAAAATAAATGTAAAAGTAAAAAAATAAACAGAAACACAACAGCACCAACAATACAATGTAAATAACAGCAACACAGAAAGAAACTTATAACAAAAAAAAAAACACCTAAACAAAATCCATTTTTAATGAAACGACCTTCAAATTATGATTGAATTTGTACGCGAACGACCTTGCTTCTATACGTCTCATATTCTATATATGGCAAATATTAAAGTGTTAGTTATAAGCAACAGCAACACATGTATGTTTTTCAATTAATAAATTTAATAAATGTGTGAGAGATAAAAAAAAAAAAAAAAAAGTAATAAATAAAATATAAAAAGTATAAAATATTGTAGTGTGCATGCCTTTGAGAGTGAATTAAAATTATTTGTTTATATATCAAAATGTCGTATTCATATAATCTTATCCATTTGCGACTGTAAGTGCTTTAGTGTCATTTGCGACTGTAAGTGCTTTAGTGTAAGTGTAATAAATTTATGAGAATGAAATAATGAATGTGTGTAATATAATAACACCTATCCTATATGAATAATTCAATTTTATGAAAAAGATAAAAATTTTGTATGAATGTGTTAGATAGATTTGAGAATGAGTATTTTATTATTCCAGGTAAACAATGACTTTTTAAAAAATACTATAAGAATTTTATTTTTTATAAAAGAACAAGGTTACCAGATGTTTGTTTTTTTAATTTTTCTTAATTAATTGTGACATTATTTAAAAATATAATTTTAATATATACATTGTATTAATATTTATTAAGTGCAAACTACAAACGTAGTTTTGATTAAACCGAAATAATAATGAGCATAGGAAGAAGCCATAAAAATGATATGTGTGTAAAAGATATAAAACTTAAAAATATGTATGAAACATTTGAAAATATCAAATACAACATTTGAATAAATCAAATTCTGAGTCGACTAATCTTTATTCGTTCGTCTGTCCGTCAGCAAGATAACTCAAAAACTAAGAAAGCTAGAGTCTTGAAATTAACACAAAATATTCTTGAATCAATTTGTAGCTTTTCTATTTTTCCGACCAAAATTTCGGGTAGCTCTCGAACAATTAACTTTTTGATCTCTACATTTTTCATACAAATTTTTCAAAAGTTTCACATCGTTTGCAGTTGAGCCATGAAATTTTAAATGCGGATAGATATCTTAAAAAAAATTAATTTTATGGAACAACTTTTTTCTGTAGCCCCACCCTTTACTGAGCTATAAACGTAAAAAGCCTTGGCTCTTATTTCGCTCTACATAAATTTTAACTTATTTAAGTAATAATAAAATGTGTTGCTTTATTTTTTTTTTTGTTTATTACTTTCTTTGTATTTTTTTAAAATACATATTAAATAAACTGGAATATTACTTTCCGGAAATTAATGATATTATAACCCACTTGCACTGAGTCAAAACATCACAACTTTTAAATGAATTTTGGTGGGTCATAAGCCTTGTGGTTTTATATCCCACTATAGTGGGTTATAACACCATAATACAATTATTATGGGGCTGTGGCCTGTGGACGTCATCAATTTTCCTTTATTATCAATTTATACAAAATCGCTTCACTATTTTTTTCTATTTATGGTCATATATTTATTTTGTTGACTAAATACTACAAAATGCACATGTTTACATAAACCAGATGTAGAAATTTAAATATTTCGGTCGTGTATTGAAATTTGTATTTAAAAAAAAATATTTACTTCAAATTAATTGCTTTGTAAAATAAACACATATGGCAAGCTAATCATAAAACAAGCACATCAAGCAAAATAATATGTCGTTTATTGCAAAACCCCTAAAATGTTTATAAGAATTTTAATTCATCTTATAAGAAATTTAGACAGTATTTAATTCATATTAATTTAATTTTTTCTTTTTATTAAGACAATATTGAAATTATTAAAAACAAAAACTTTACCTACATATAAAATTTTTAATTAAATTTTAATTTAAAAAAAAAAAAAAAATAATAATTCCTTTTAATTCTATCCCATTTTGAAATTGAGTATCGTAATTTAAATTTTTAATATCGTAAATTTTAATACACAATTTTGAACACAACAAAAATTATACAGTATTCACAAATCGCACACAATACTATCCTATACCAGTTACCACTACCTTCATTTTTATTTACACACATATACTTTTTATTCAAATTTGGTTGCCGTTCTCTTTTACAATACAATCTTAAAATCTTTAGATAGAAAAGGACAACTATAGGTAATTTTTTTTTGTCCTAAATTTAAAACGTTTGTCAAAATTTTGAAATTGAACATATGTAAAGTAAAGATGTGTAGTTTTATTATGGAGTTCGTTTTTATTTGACAGTTTCTTTTATAATAAAATAGGTACGGCAACGTGTCGGTGTTTTTGAAATGTATAAGTAGTAATTTGTATAAGTAGTAAGTATAAGTAGTACAGTAGTAATTTGTAATACATACCAACAAAATAACCAACTGGTTTTATTATATGTTTACAAAATTTACTTATGCATAATTGTATAAAAAAAAAAATTAATATGCATGTATTAAATAACAAAAGGTGAATGCAAAGTTATGCTATATACAGAGAGTAGAGTATACAGACAATCTTTTTCTTTTTTTTACGTTACGTATTTCTTTATGTTGTGTTAATTTGATATTAAATTTTGCATGTGGATATGTAAACACATACACTCTTTAACAATTTATGTTTCTTTTTTCCTATTGCGAAAGCAGAAAAAAAAGAAAAATACATAATATGAGTTCATTGGAAAATTGCTTTGTTCGTTGATTTTTTATGATGGTTTTTTATTTATTTTATTTTATTATTTTTTCTTTCTTTTGAAAGTTTTTTTTTGATTTTAAGGAAATTGGTAAAATAATAAATAAAATTAGAATAGAACCAAAAAAAAAAAGGAAATAAGGATACAATATTGTGAAAGAGAAAAAAGAATTGATTTTTAAGGAAAATAAGTTAATTTTAAGCAAAACAAATAAAACAAAAAAAAAAACTGAAAGTTTATTATTTAGAACAAAGGGAGAAAACAAACATTGTGTCCCCCCGCTAAATTAAAGAAAGAAAAAAAAAAAATAGAGGAAAGGAAGAAAATACTTTATTGCAAAATTTTCTAGTGAAGCAAAATTAAATACAAAAATTAACAGTAAAAAAAATTATGTAGCATAGCTATGTAAAATTATGTTGATATGTAAGTATGTAGCTACTACAATACTTATAAAGTTTATTACGCTTTTTTTTTTGGATTTCGGGATAATTTTATTATTAAAATTTTGCTGTTTCTATTACTGTTGTGGTTGTTGTTTTTGTTGTAGTCGTCGTTCATCAGGAAATTGCGTAATTGATTTTTTTTTTCTGCTTCATATTTTGTGTTTGCTTGTACAGAATGAATTGTATATGTAGTAAAAATTCCAAATTATGAATTTTTTTTTTTTTGCCTTCGTAAAATAAGGAAAGCTTCCGTGATTGAAGAATGTTATAATTTTCAAAATGTTATGAAAAGTAAATACGTATAAAGAAATATTTATGTTAAGATGTTTGTAATCTACATAGGTACATATGTACCAATATATTCTATGGTTTTAGATACATACAAATACATGTAGAAAATGTATGTAGGTAGATATGTTTCTTATGTATATGATAGACATTAAATTCGTTTTGAATTTGAGGTCAAAAATTATTTAATTTAGAAAAATTAGGGCGAATTTTATTTAGCTAAAATTGAACGAAAAACAAAGCATAATTTTGTTTTATAATGTTTGAGTTTCTATTACACGAATAGAGTAGTTGTGAATAGTTTGGATAAAAAAATAAATTAAACGCTATTTTAACATAACCGAATTTATTCCTATCTACTCTTTCTTAAATGCTGGTGTAGTTGGGACTAGAAAAAAGTAGTTTAGTCTGAAAAAAGAACGCAAACAAAGGAAATACCTATGTCAATATTCATTATATTTATAATACAAGAGAATATTTTTAATTTATCTATGGTACCCAGATATATAACAACTGCCTATTTAAATTGTTAAGAAAGTACTTGTTATTGTTGTTTGGTAGGAAGATAGACAACTATTCTTACACCTAAGCGCTGTATTAGTTTACCCCAACTCCATGCTCATTTATAACAGCGATTATCGAACCACTAATTCTTAGAATTTGAAACAATATTTGAACATTTTTATTAGATCTCTTATGAATCGAATAATTATGATTATTTTTTACATTTGTAAAAATATTGTATGGCATAATAAGGGTGAATATTTTAAAATTAACATATTATTGTCCCCAGATTTTTTTCTAATAAAAAACTTAAATTTAAAAAAACTAAATATTGATAAATAAATCTAAGTTAGAAGTTATTTTATTACGGCATTTAAAAATTTATATTTTTTTTTTACATTTTAACTAGAGATTTTCATTTAAACGTCCAAAACGTCATTACCATAGCGTGTCCCTACTCGATCTATATTCAAGGAATAGATATTATCGTTCGCAATTTTAAATATAATTCTTAATTAAAATCCAAAATTTTATTAAAGAAATGTTAACCAAACTAGAACATCCTTAAAAAAAAGAAAAATATTTAATTATTAAAATATTTAATATTTTGAAATTTCAAAGAAGGAGAGTATGAAATATCATTTAGTAATCCAATGTATGTAATACTGTAACTGAAGCGTAAAACTACAGATTTTGTTTTAAAACTTATAACTATTTTGATTTTTTTTAGTTTTGTTTTATAAATGAATGTATTCGTTTTTGTTATGCTTACGTTTTAAAATAACCTTTCAAAACTTTCAAAAATAATTTAAATTAAATTATTTAATTTCTTAATATTGACTAAATAAATAAATTAATACCTATTCTTAATTAAATTTAATACTTAAGTATTAAAGAAATTGTGTTATAAGAATGAGTAAATTGTGCCGAATACATAAACCTAAGCTTGAACTCAAATCTCACTTTTGCAAACAAAATCTATACTTGATCGCATAGTTTTCGTTTAAAAATGTGAGATATAAGTTCTAGCTCAAATTTAAGCATACGATAATTAATTTCAATTAAGGAACCTCGGTGGCCTAGTAGGTTAATAGAGCGTATAAAATACTTTCTAAACACCGAGGAAGTGTGGTTTCGAATCCCACACACATCATAAGAATAATTCCTCCCTACGATGTTTACCAGCCAAGCCAGAAAAGGAAAGGCTGTGTCATTTTTTTGTCACATTTATGTGGCAGGAAATAAACTAAAAAAAAAACTAAAAAAATTAAATTGAATTAAATGATTCAACGTATTCACTTTCAATTTCAAAAATATTTTAAAAACTGCTAACAAACAACTTTAAAATTGATATTGAATAAAAACTCAAATCAATATAAAAATGAAAATGTCAACGAAAATGTGTATATTTGACTTCCTAAAGTATTTTGAAAAAAAAAATCTATACAATTACTATACTCGACATCGATTATTTGAATTAAATCGATTTTAATTGAAAGTCAATTGCAAATTGATTCTCCCGATAGACCTTAAAATTTATCCAAAAGCTAAAATTCCCATTGAAGATCCTTAAAAATTCTACGTATATAAATCCTAAATGTAATAATATTTGACAAATTATCAAAAGGATATATTCGAAGCACCTTTACAAATATTAAAGATTATCCATTCCATTTAATTTATTAGATTGAGACAGGTATAAATTAAAATTAAAATTTTGCAATATTAATTGCTATTTGCAAAGTGTTAAATACTTAAGAAAAAAAAAAAATAAATAAAATAAAAATATATATATATATATATTGCATCATATTGCAAAATAAAAAATGCGTATTTTATGCCATCTAATGAGCTGGATATTCAACTTTTTCATTTACTTATACTTAGTTACAAAAGAGAGGGCCAATTTTTGCTTTTCTTTGTTTTTTATTATTTATTTTAAGGCTTAATGCATTTTTTTTAAGCCAGTTAAACCAGTAAGAAAGAATTTTTTCATGGAAAAAATGTTTTTTTTTTTTTATTTTTATTAAATTAAAAAAAAAAAAAACTTAACAAAAATCAAAGTATTAATAGCCATGATTTCGCACAAAATATGAAAACGACTAAATAACAAATAAAATATAAGATACATAAGCATATAATATTGGTTACGATTAAAAAAAAAAAGGTAAAATATCTGAACAACTATTATAGCAGCAAGAACAGCAACAGCAGCAGCAGCAACAGTAACAGAAGAAGTAATAGCAGTAATCAAAATAAGAATAAGTTAAAAAAAAAAAAAAAACAATAATAAATGTAAAATTGCAACAGAAACAAAAAAAAACTAAAAAAAAATGTTGGTGGTCTGGTTTGCGCAATTTTTTTTTTAATTTTTTTTTTATGTTTGTTTGTATTTGGCAAGTGTGTGCAACTGACTGTAGCACATTTTGTTTCAAACAGTGCACCATCAGAATGTTATACATACAATGAGAAAAAAATCCAGTTTAATAACAAAATATAAATTTAATTTACTAAAAAAAAAAAAACATTACATAAGTTGCTTATAATAAACTTATATACATTAACATGAGTACAGTTTGTGTGTTGTTAGTTATGTATGATAAAAATCAATTTATTTTTCTTCCGAAGATTATATATAATATTCATATAGCATCGTACTTTGTTTTACTACAATCCGCTCTACAATGCAATGTACTGAAAAATGTGTGAATTGTACTGAAAAATTGCACAATTTTTTTTTGTTAAGTTTTCATTGAAAATAATCCTAGGTCTACTTGCTTTTTTTTTTTTTGTAAAGCCTTAAAACCAAATCAAGTAAATTATTATTTTATTTTTCTGCCCGCCCCCGTAAAGTTTGATTAGATATTCCTTTAGGTTCTAAAACATGTTAAAATTAATTAAAGGGTTTTGCTTTTAAAATTGTGTCATCAATTGAAATTTGTTTTTGGCTAAGAGTGAAAAATGCTACCCCCCCAGAAATAAAAACAGAAAAATACTTTTTTAAAAATATTTAATAATTAATTTATAAGATTAGAGCAGTAAAAGTTTGAAAAACAGTTGAAAAAAAAAACTATAAGTAACAATTAAAGTTTCGTATATTTTTACGTATGCTATGAATACATATACATACTTATATTAAGGATTTTTCCGAAAGTATTGATCGTATTAACATTTGATACTTTATGCTTGACACATTTCCGAAAGGACTTGAATGTAATCTTATATCATATTAATATTTCTTCAATTTACTCATCTTTAAACTTTAAAGCTTATGTATAACTTATGTATTGTTTTTCTATAGTACAAATATTTTGGTGTAGTAGTCAGTTAGTACACAAATATCTTATATATATCTAATCAATATAGGATTTGTATAAAATATTATAGGATATAGAATATGTAACCCAACATGATGTGGTCTGAATACACTAAATAAAATTTAGAAAAAATCTAGTGCGAATAGAAATAGGTTTGAAAAATCTCTATAATATTATTAAATATATGTTACATAATAACTTAGTTCCAAACCAAATTTCCAAACCAAACTTAATTCGAAACCAGTTCCATTATGATGTGATCATAATATTAATTTTAATTTTGTAGTACATATATAAGTAAGTATATTTAATTGTATTATTTAATTGCATTTGACCTGATTTGAAATCGAAATCTTCCGACTGAAAAACTAGTAAATTAATCACTGCATCATTGACCAGGAAACACATTTTTTAAACTACATTTATTTAGATTGCTATGCAAAAACCATTTACTAATTGCTGCTCATAAAAATGTTTTAAACAAATTACATTTAATACAAGAACAAAAAATTTGAATCAAGTAAGCTTAAGAGGAAGTTTAAATACAAAAAATAAAACTTGGCATGTTTTCCAGAAAAATTAAATTCACTAAATAGAGTTTATATTTTAACATTAAATCCATTATAGAATTATAATCATCTTTATTGGTGAATGACTAATTTCTATGCGGGATGGTCAACAATTTTCATGATCTAAAGTGAAAACAAGATCAAGTTTTGTGCCCTATAGCAGTATTAATAACATAGTAACAGATCTAATTTATTTCAGATCATGATTATTGAAAATCATCAATAAAAATTTAAAATAATTTGTTTTACAGTTAAAACAAAAATATAAGTACTTATTTAGTTGAAAAACATCATCCTCTTCTTTTTACATTAAATATAAGTAAGTATCTTAATTTTAAAATCTAGATCAAGGAAGCCAACAAATTCCGACAGGATTTCCGACTTAAACAAATTGCTCTGATTTTGTCGAAAATTTTATGTATAAACAGAAATGAAATAAATTCATATTATCCTGTAATAAGTAGTGGGAATTCATAAGTAGATAAGGGTTTCATCCCATTATATTGGCTAAAGGGAGACGTGGGTTTAGTCAGTAAAAATTTGACACTACCAAGGGGGAAATTCTTGGTGTCTTTGGAAGATTTCCACCTCCCTTAGGAAAAAAAAAAATATATATCATGTATTTTACTCCAAATTTACTTACATGAAATCAATTTAAATATACTTATATATATATGTATATGTAAGTACTTATGTAGTTATATAAAATTGTAAAAACGACACATTTTTTAAATAAAGTTCATGTAAAGATCGCTTCACACTATATGTATTTCACATTTGACATGGCTGAATAAAAAACAGAAGAAAAATCAGATACAATTAGAACCAGTTCTAAAATAAAATTTACATATGTAATTACAACTGGACATGCCAAAATTTTATTTTTTGAATCTTCACACTGTGTGTTTTTCTGACTGTTTTTACTTTTTCAAATGTAAAATACATATAGCCTGAAGCGGCCTTAAGAATACCTTTTGTTTTTGTATAAAAATGTTCATTATTTCTTCAAACTCCTTATTCCATAATTGTTTCAATCCTTTCACCCCTCCTCCAGTTTAAAAAATTTTGTAAAAAACAAAATGTCCATAACCTATTCTTTGGATTAAGCAAGAAAAAAAAAAAAAACAACAATTCAACACGTTAATTTAAATTCATAACACATTTTCGATTTTATTTTAAATACAATTTTTAACTAAACTTATGATTGGTTTTTAGCTTGTTTTCAATTCGCCTTTTCTTTATCTCTTCTGTTTTTGTTTTGTTTTTCAACATTAAAAATTACGTTCCGATCTTTCAGGTTATACTGCATGTTTAAATATTTTTATGTACACATATAAAGTATATATATATATATATATGATAAACAGTCGTCAATCAATTTACTTGATAAAATACATTATAATCAATCGAGATTCCTTTTGAGATTCTCATAAAAATGAACCACACCATATCATATTTTTAGTTATTGTTTTATATTTAGTTAAGATACCAACTTTGTTGCAAAAAAAAAAAAAGAACTCTTTTTTTGTGAAATTGACTAAAAAAAAAAATAAAGTGTAATTCATCTCGTTTTTACAAATTTTATATACTTTATATAATAAATGGATTGCATTTAATTAAAAGTGGGGTATATTTAACAAAAAATTAAGTGATATGTTTAAAAATCACCGCTACTTATCACTGAATAAATATAACTTCATTTCATTTCTCCTGTATAGATAAAAAAAAAATAAAAAAACCACTTTTGATTCAAAAAACAAAAATTTATGAAAATATTTCCAGCAACCATTAAAAATTATTAAGAAAAAAAAAAAAATAAAAAACATAAAGGTACCATGATAAAAAAAAAAAAGTGGATTATTTGTAATGAATGGGTGGTAAAAGAAATAAGTTTTTCAAGACATTCTTAACTGCTGTTAACTTGATTTCGCATTTTTTTTTTTTTTTTGTTAAACAATAAAAACAAAATACAACTCTTTAGCGACATTTACAATTTACAGTTTGTTTTTGTCCTCAACTTCACAAGTGGTTGCAACAGTATTATTTTTAAAAAAATTATTGAATCATTAATCATATTGCAAAAGACATATAGTTTTATATATATATATATGTACATATATATTTAGGTTAGGTTAAGATCGGTCCAACATTTAAATCTTAAAGAATAAAAAAAGAAAGGAAACAAAATTTTATGGAATGTTGAAAAAAAAAAATTTTAAAAACAGGTTAAGTATATTTCATTAATTTTTTTTAGATTTATACTTAGTTATATGTAGTAATAAATATGATTTTTATGTAAATAAGAAAAATATATATATATATATACATAAATACTAAAATTTATATAATTTAAGAATGTATCTAAATATATATTAGGTATAAGGTACGTATGTTCTTAGATTTAATTGATTTGAAAAAAAAATTAAATTGATTTACCTAAATTGCTTTTAAAAGTTAGTAACGACTAATTTAGAACAGTTTATATTTTAAAATAGTCTTTAGAAATTATGTATAAATTCATTAATTGTATTCATTTAATTTTTAATAGCGACTCGATAATTTTAATTATTCTAATTTGTTTGATTTCAGTCGGAGGGCACGTGGGTATCATAGAAAACGTGTCGGCAGCAAAGTACGGATCAGAGCTTGAACAAAGCATTGAGAATATCTCATCTGTTCATGTACATATGTATAAATCCTCAAATTCAATATGAAGAAGAACTTCATTAGTTTTGCCACAGAGCGGTATGAGTTGCAGATGAAACTTGCAGTACAACAGAGCCTTGTAGCCGGATTTGAGTTTAAAAAGACCCTAAATCTTTCTCTTGAGCTGAAATAAGACAATAGGTTGGTGTTATAACGGGCTGTTATTATCTGTGGACATGCTAGAAGATTATGTATGCATGTGATTCTTAGTTGTAAATTTTGTAGAGATATTAACTATATAGAAAAGGAGAATCACTTATCTGCATATATGTCGTGTCTCAGTCTGTCAATAAAAAGACTGAAATATCTCAGTATTTTCTTTTTCCAAGATTTGGGTATACTCTCTAAAATGAATCTGATAATTTCTTCGTTACAGATAAACTTAACATCAACTTTTGCCGAATAGGTTCTCCAACGTTTTGAAGGTGCACTATGAACCTAGATTTTAGTGATTTCTGTCGCATTGGCTCAGTCTTCATTAATAAAGAAAAATTTATAATAAAAAAACATTTATTATTGAATTGCCTAGATAACTCCTAAATTTTAAATTCTTCAACTATAGTCCTTTATGTAGTCCTATATGTATATTTTTGCAGATTTTTTAATATTTCTTTAGTTAGATATTTCTGTTCATAACATTTTGAAAAATATGGGTCTCCATGAGCATACGTAAATTTTCTACGCTAAAATTTTAAACGAATTTTATTCAAATTTTTATACTTTAATTTACATACTGAGTAAAATATGCTTTGGAAAATTTTTTAGTAACTCTTTTTGACAATAACATATAAGGGTTAAAAAAAACATTAATTTAAAGCTGAATAGGTAAGATTATTCAAAAAATAAGTACTTAGATAAAACATTATTAATATTAGGGAACAAAATTAAAATATTCTTATATTCAGTAAAGAAACCATACGAAAAATGTCTAAAGAAGTTTAGTTAAAAAAAATAAAAAAAAAAATATATAACTACTTTCATTGAATGAAGACATATTCAGTTGAGGAGGTTAGAAGACCGTTAGTTGTTGTGCATGAGAGTTTAATTTTAATCTGCCATTTCGAAACGACGGGAGTAAAAATATGAATTTGCACTGTCAAAAATAAAAACTCAAATAAATAATAGAGTCTTCAAAAAAAAAAAAATAATAATTTTAAGAAGTACTTATTATAAGCTTGATTGAATGATTTTGTTTACAATTGTTTCAATATTGAATTTTTTCTTTTGGTGCATTTCCTGGCACATAAATGTAACAAGGAAATTACACAGCCTTTTCTTTTTAGGCGTAGCTGTAAATGTCGTAAGGGGAAAATACTCTTACGACGTGTGGGATTCGAATCCACACTCTCTCAGTGTTTACAGCGTATTTTATACGCTCTTACCCACTAAGCGGCCACCGAGGCCCCCATATGTAAGTTTATAATATAAAAATAAATAAAAAAACAATAATTACACTTCATAGAAATTTGACATTTGACATTTTTGAACACGCAACTGTTAACTCGATTCTGTTATTTCGAAACGATGTTTATGTCATCATAGAGTTTATTTTATTCTACTATTTCGAACTGACTTTTCTCTGTCAAAGTGCTAGCTAAACACCAGAGAGTAAGAAACGAAACGCACTCTAGATAAATTTGATTCATTGCATATTTACAAATAATTTTGTTCCGAAGGACTTAAAAAAAAATATTTCGAAAGTAAACGTCGTATTTTGTACGTTTATTAAACAAACTAAAACAGTATTGGATATTAAACTTTCAAAATTAATTTAAAACTAAACTATTTAAAAATTAATATAAAATAAAATAAAAATGTATTTAAAAACAACTTACTCTTAAACGTAATTAGTATCATGCAGAACTTGAATTAGGAGTGCAATAGGACTGAACTTCAATAGGAGAAGTCCAATAGAACTGAACAACTTCTAATAAAGTTTTGGTGTTTAACTTACCAAAAATTCTAAAAATTATTCCATAAAAAATGGAAAAAAACTAAATAATCCCATATTTTAGTTTATCAAACATAGACTTGTTAAAAAATTATATCTTTAACAAGTTTTCTTATACGCTTTTTGAACTTATTTTTTGCACCTTTAATATTAATTAACTGTTTCAAAAAATTTATTTTAAAATTCTTATTATGGAAATTATTTAAAAATTACTAAAAAAAAAAAAAAAAATCACGTTTTATTAGTTTAAAATTATTTAATTTATTTTTTTTATTATTTATTCCGTACTTTTTTTTTCCATTCACTTAATCAGAAGATACTTAACTTTTTTATTACCTTTGTAACGGAAATAAATTAAAAAAAAAATACTTTGTAAAAACCACTAAAATTTCAATTGTCCATAAATTAATCATTATTACGTACATTTAGTGTATACAATATTATAACCAGGTATACTATACATACACTTTAAGCGTAACCTAAATCAATTTATAACTGCCTATTTTTACAGTTTTAAGCACGTAAAATATCTTTTGAGTCACCTAACGAATCACCTACTCTATAAACAAAAAAAAAAAAAGAAAAACAATTTTGAAGGAAATAATAATGAATCACTATTTGTTCAGACTATAGACAATTTTCTTAGGTTCCAAAAAGTCTAAAAGTCAATCAATTTTGTATCGCGTGTTTGTTTTTCATTTTTTATTATTGTGATCAATTTAATAAATGTTAAATATTTAACAATAGCCTTCCCTTCTTCGATTTTTTAATTAACTGACAAAATTTTCTGTCTATTATATATCAAAAAAAAAAAACTTTTTTTCCTTTTTAATAATTGAATTTAAAAAAAAAATTAAAATCATGTTTTCGAAGTTTAATCATAATAAAAGTAAAAAAAAAACTTTTTATGATCAAAAAGCAAAAACAAAAGGTTTAAAAAAAAGTTTTAACATCCATTACTTATACAAAGAAACGACTTATTTCTAAAAATTTATTTAGTAATCGAGAGGTCCCGACATTACGTAGACTTAGATCTTTCAAAAAGTTGGATGCACCAAATGTCGATAAAAACATCAACTTTAACGTTTAATATTATTACGGAAAATATAGCGTGTAATGTGGTAAAATCAGAATTGTAATAGTTTGTTTCACCAGACTCGCCGGTGGCGGTAACCCCGACTATTTTAAATTTAGAGTTTTTAGAGTTGCTTACAAAATCAGGATTTTATAATAATCTGTCTTTGGGAGAGGCAGTATCCACTATATTTTAAGTTCTTTGTTGCTGGAATATGTATGTGAAAAAGGATAAAAGGGATCTTAAAAGAAATTTTGTGACTAAAAATAAGAAGAAGAGTTAGTTACAAAATTAGGATTTTAAGTAATTGTACAAATCGACATATTTAATGTTGACATTTTGAATCGATATTTTGTGAATCGATATAATTTACCCAACCTATTAGCAAAGTGTTAAAAACTAAAACTTTCTAAACGTACAAGGACCCAGCCAATGATGTAGTGGTTAGGACCCCACGAAAGGTCTCGAATTCAAACGCTGTCTGGGTGCTATAAGTAGATTAATAAAAAATAATACTTACTTATAGATTTTTCTTATAATACTTATGTATATAATTAGTACAAATAATTTTAAATTAAAAATAAGTAAAGTTATATATATAAAAATGACAATAAACTCTTTCAAATGAAAATGATAACTAATTTATTCTCTGTTTATGACCCTATGTGTACGTCTTATAAATTACAATTAACATCATATTGTAATAGTCATTATAAGTATAATAAAATAATAAGAAAACATAATTCTTGTATAAAATAATAGATGGCGTAGAAAGAAACGTTTTATAAGTCTTGTATAATAACTACAGCCGAGTGATCAACGG
The DNA here is from genome assembly GCA_947095535.1 of Poecilobothrus nobilitatus. Lineage (NCBI taxonomy): Eukaryota > Metazoa > Arthropoda > Insecta > Diptera > Dolichopodidae > Poecilobothrus > Poecilobothrus nobilitatus. The sequence goes on from OX352774.1 coordinate 173,189,195, forward strand.
CTTAGTGAAATTAATGAATACCGTACCTGAAGCTTAATCAAATATGAATAATAAATAACTTATTGGATGCCCTATGCTCCCTTTAAGAAATGAGAAGTCATTAAAAAACAAAACTTTAAATCGAAAACTATTGAAATTGAAAGTGTAACTTTACAACTAAATCAACATTGTTATCCTTCAAAACGAAACTGTACATTTTATTAAACGCCCCACTCTAAAGAAGACGGAAGAAAAACGTGTACCACGAAGGAACTGTAAGAAAAATTTTGTTTATCACTAAAACTCTTAAAAGTTACATGAAAGAAAAACATTTTAATTTTTTTTGACTTTAATACAATAATAGGAAAAATATGAAGTACTTACTAAGTTAGTAGTTTTATTTCACTAATGATTAGACCTAACGGATTTTCCAAAACAATTGACGATCTGCAGTTAATAAAAATCATAAACTCTTTGATTCTGCTGACAATACATAATATGTACATAAATGCATTTTTGAATATTTCATATTTATTTTAAAACTTCTAATAAAAATTAATAAAAAGTTAAGTAAAGAAAATAAATGAATTTAACAAAATTATTAAAAATATTGGCAACGTGTTTGTTTTTAAATATTTTAGAGAAATTATTTTAAAATTTCTGGTCCAAAGAATATTTAAAAGTTTTAATTACAACAAAGTTTAAATATGAAGAGAAATATGAGAAAATGGAGGGGAAAAAATACAAAATGGTATTTTAATAACAATTTATTAATTTTATTACCTATTTGCAAAAGCGTCCAAGTTACTTATAAACGTTTTTTTGTAAATGACGAAAAACTGTTTAAGAGTGTATTCCATTTTGCTAATAAAAGTAAATTTTAAGTTGGATTATCTTGGATTATCTTGCTTTGTTTTGTGAAATATTATTTTGCCATTCAAAAAAGACTTAACAGACCTATAAAATGGTATATTTATTTACCTAAGTATATATATCTAATTTTATTCAAAAATTTAATTTGCCTCGTTTTGCAAATAGGCGACCGAATTTTGACAACATAATTAAATAAGAAGTTTTTTTTATGAGGTAATGGAACCGTTCACCTCCATGTAACCACCAATTGCCGCCATATTGCACTTTAAACGTAAATAATAAGACACCGTTAATTATTTAAAAATTTTTTGTTTGTTACTATTTTAAAACAAATAATTCTAAATATGTTTGAATTTGTTGTTTTACCAAAAGTTTTAGTAAAACCCATAAAAAATGGATCAGTAACGCGTTAGTTTATCGTCAAGTTCTTGTTCGAATTGATAAAAAAGTGTAAGATTTTGTTTTATTGTTTTAAAACTAAATTATGTGATAAATTTTAAAACAAAAATATAATATTCATGTGAATAACAGTATGTTAAATTAATTTTTAGTTTGAAATAAAAAATTAAAAGTGATTTTAATCTAAAAAAAAAGTTACTTTTATAAATGGCGGTAATTGGATATACTAATTTTGTTAACTTCTCCAATACATGGCCGGTAGTAATCCTTTTTATTAAGTTAATTTTATTACATTTTTCTGAAAATTAAGTAAACAAAACGTATTTTAATATATATTTTAAGAATTGAAGATTTATAATTCCAATCACCGCCATTTACTATTATAACAGGTATGCTATATTAATCTTAATAGATAATGGGTGAACCTATATTATGGTAAAAGAAAATAAAGAAATTGCACAATCAAATGTAGCTTATCTAATAGATTTTGTCCTTAAATTATTACTTAATCAACAACTTAAATCAACTTATATTCTCAAACAGACGGTAAAAGGTGCATAACTGGTGGTAACTGGATCCTTTTTTTTATGTTTACAGTAACAGAAAAATATCTGGCAAATTTTGTTAGATGATTCCTTTTGGTTTGGACCAGATAATATGGTAGATTTAATAGTAAATACGCATGGTTTTGTCAGCATAGACAAGTCAAAACTTATTATAAATGAAGATGTATTGAATGTACAAACAAAGGAAATTAATTCAGATGAAGATTTCCCCACTCTATTCAAAACATTACAAACATTATTATCTGTAGCCACATCCAAAGAATTTTTAAACTTCCTTAGAAAACAAACACTTGAAGAAATAGAAAAAGAACAGCAAAATATAGTAAACCCTGTTAAAAGAAAAATAAAATTTGATAAGACCAAAACTTCAAGCACGATCAATAAAGAAAAAGAACAAAACAAAAACAAGTTAAAACAAAAGTTGACTCCTGAAAAAGAAAATTAACGGATTGATGTCGGAAATTATGTGATTGTGAATTATGAACTTGAATTATCTTCCTGATTTAGTCCTTGAAAAGATTTGAGAAAGTTCAGAAAACAAAACTAAAACTATGTCGATGATAGATTCAAACTGGAGATGGCCTGATATGGAAGACATCTGCATTTATCCTTTACTAGACATTATCAAAATTGCTTCACCAGGATTAATCAAAATTGATAAACAATTTTCAATTATTTAAAATTCTTTAATTTTAATTAAGAATAATATTTAATGAGGTTTAGAAGAAGTCAAAGATTGTGAATTTACTTTGTTAATTTTTTTGTTTTTTATTTTTGTTATTTATTTTTTTTTTATTAGTAATTTAAGTATTTTCTTATTTTATAAATTGATAAAATTTTTTTTTTTTTTAATGCATTTCTCTGTCACATAAATGTGAACAGGAAATTACACAGCCTTTCCTGTTCAGGCGTGTTCAGGATTAGAACCCACACTCTCTCGGTGTTTACAGCGTATTTTTATACGCTCTTACCCATTAGGCCACTTTTATTTAAAATTATTAAAACAATTAATATATTTGGCATAAGCATAATGGCGGTAATTGGATCTAATATTTTCAAATTTTCACGGTAATTGGATCTATCGAAATTTTGTATGGCGGTAAAAGGGGTCAGACTTTAAATCTTTATTTTTATTTTATTGATGTTATTTTATTGATTCTTATTAATCTTTTCTAATTCTTATTGAAATAAATTGATTTATATCGCTACTTTTTAAATTACAACGCTTTTTTTTGCAACAGACGTACTAAACTGGCGGTAGATGGTTCCATTGCTTAATTTAGGAATGACTAATTTTGTTTGTTTATTTTTTAGTTTAAATTGTTACAGTGGTACTCCCTAATAACTTTTCACGTAAAACATTGTCAAATATACATATTTAATTAATTAATAATGAATAATGTTAATTTGATTTTAAAGTATAAAGTTTGATGACAAATATTAAGGATGCATATCTAAGTAATCAAAAAGGATCAAAGATGTATAAACTTTTAGTTAAATCACTGTCAAATTGATGACATTTTTTGGAAAATACCAAATGCTAATTAATAGAAAAACCATATTGTTATTATTTATTATATAAGTATTTAATACAACAATAGTTGGCTATAATAAGTCATTTTAAGGAATTAAATATTTTGGCAACATAAACTGTAACCAGAGATTCTTAGAGATACCTCTCGTGTTTTTAGAGAGAGTTCGTACAACTTTTTTTCAACAAATTAGATTTTTTATTTTGCTTACATTACACATAAACAACATATTCTATCGTTTAGTCTAAAGTTCATGAGAACAGAAAAGAGAAAATGCCTTGTCAGCCAAACGAAGAAAACAATATTAGGAATTTTGATGCAAAATAATTTACATATATATAAGTAAGTAGAAACATTTTACAGTTTTAAAAATTTAAAAGGGGTATCGATATTCAATTACAAAAATAAACGGTTTTAAGATTGAATTCATATAAGGATTAAGTATTTACTTAAATGCTGACGAAAAATTTATATATGTATGCAAAATTAAAGTCTTAATCTATTTTAAGTTGAACAGATTAAATGAAAAAAAATATTTAGAATATACTTAAGTACACGTTATTTTTAAGTTTTTACATAATTCTATAATTTATTTAATTCTAATTAAGTAAATATTATTTTTAACGACATTAAATACCTAATACTCAACCATATATATATATATTGCAAGTAAGTACATATGTATTTAATCTCAAGAAATAATAACAGAATATAAAAAGTAATATTTTAATCACGTTTATTATTTTTTTTCTTGCATTTGAATTAATTATACATTAGTTAGGAGGTCAAAAAATTTTTTTATGATTGCATTCGCAAAAAACGAAAAAAAAAAAAAAAAAACATGGAAAGTGACAACTATTCAAGCGTATTAATACTTAAAGCTTTAAAATTTTAAGAAGGTTTTTTTTTTGTATATTATATAAATATGTGTTTTAATGCCTTTTACAATGAATATAAACCTGTTAATCATGTTAGATATAATCAAGCATAACAAATTGTGCATAAAACTAAAACATATTTACCATACACACCATATATACAATCGACTATAATCTTTTTTAAAAAAAGACTCAATAAAACAACAATCAGCCTCCACCATTGGATGTTTTGAAGGTTGTTCGCAATTATAATTATAATATCGATTGGTGGTTACTTTTATTTTTTATTTTTTTTTTGCACAATTTAATTTTGATTAATATGTAAAAAAATAAATAAATATAAATTTAATTAAGTTGTTCTGCACAATCTTACGATTCTTTAATGAGAATTATAAAAACTATGATTTTATGCTATTTTATTGTACTTAGATAAAAATTCTCGAAAATGCATTTTAAAATATTTAAAGGATGAAACATTTAATTGTTATCACTTTTTTGTCAGAATTAATTTCTACTCTATTTTCTATAACGATCAACTTACTATAATTTTTTTTTTTTTTAGGTGCATTTTTCTGCCACATAAATGTGAACAGGAAATTACACAGCCTTTACTTAACAGGCGTGGCTGTAAATGTCGTCAGAGGGAATAACTCTTACGACGTGTACTATAATTTAGTAATTAAAGCTGAAGAAAATAATGACTACTTACTTATTAAGATTATAATGAACATGCGATAATTTACTATTCCGGTGGTTATCTGTGACATACATTGTTTCCTTAGACAAAAAAATTAAACGAATGACATGGTTTTAACGGCGTATACATACTGAAAAGTAAAACCATATTTATAAAAATTCTATCTCAAAAATATATTTTGGATAAATTATCTTTAAAAAAAAAACGAATTTCAATTTCTAACATTTACCATCCATATTCCATCCCGTAAAATTGTTGCACGTGTAAATTACGCTTTACGTTATTAGATTTACAATGTGTTGCATTTAATTGTTAAATTTGATTACCTTAATTTTTTCTTCCATCATGTTCCCGGATACCAGCTTTCGAGTAATAAAATGATAAATTTAAGATAAATTTTAATATTTTATTTTGAGCATTTGTAATTTATTTAAATGAGTTTTGGAACTTTCTTCCAAGATTGGAACCCCATAAGTATATAAATAGGTATACAAATTATTATTAGAATAATCGCTTTAAGTATTAAGTATGTTAAGAATTCCTATAAAATTGTAAAGAATTGCTATTAAGCTTGGTTTCCATATGGGAGAATTCCCCGAGAGTGCGGGACAATTTTTATAAAAATTCCCTTGACTGATTTCCATATCCGAGGTTTCGTTTGAATGTGTATGTGTTTTTATTAATTGTCAAAAAATACTTTTTATTGATTGTCAAAAGAAAAGATATATATATAATTAAATTGTATTATTTAAATACATTTATTTATTTATTTAATATTATTGCATATTATGAATAAATATACAATAATTTTTTGGCCGGTTGCCTTAAAGGCATGTGGGCCATCTTATATGCTATATTATATACTAAATATTAAAATTATTATACACTAGATATTATAAATTTACTTAACTATATTATATTGAGTATTAAATATTAAAATATAATGATATTACTATTTGTTTTTTATTTATATTTTCTCCCAAATTTGGTGGTGTTTTAGCAGTGCAATTACTTTACCGAGACTGACCTTGTCATTCTTTGCTAGAATTTCGATCAGTGACACTCTTTCATTTGCCCAAAAGATCATTGTTTCGCTACAGTCGGTAAATATGTGCTTGATGGTTAGGGTGTTGTTGTAAAAACGGCAGATTGGGGGGTCTTCTCCACTAAAGAGGTGGTTGTTGGTATACAAAGTGCAACCCATTCTAACTCTGGATATCCTTATTGCTATATCTCGGTTTTCGGTGCCTATTAAGCTTGATATACATTTGCATTCGGACTGTGTAACTTTCTGAAAGATGTTGAGTTGTCTCAAACTTGTTGCCTAATTTTTTGGATGTGCACTGCAATATGCTTTTTGGCCATTGTATGTGATCTAGGAATAATTAGTTTCGTTGGGCGAATTGTTTCAAGTTTTGCCTCTTTGTCTGCTATTTCGTTTCCTTTGATTCCAACGTGGCCTGGAATCCAGCAGGTTTGTACTTTGCCTTTACTTTTAATTACTTTATTCCTTATCAGCGTTGTCGTTTGTGAGTTATTGTTATTGTTTTTAATAGCTTTTACGACACTTAGGCAGTCCGTATATATTATGGATTGGTTGTTTCTTATACAATTTTTAAATAACAATAAAATACAATATAATTTTTAAATAACAAAAATGTAAATACAATTTTTGCCCAACAAAAATAAATATACAAATCAAAAACTCATTTTTCCCGCACAAAAAATTAACAATTTTAAATTTAAATTTTGTCATAAAAATTTCAAAACAAAAAAAAAAAACAATATATTGTTTGTCAAAATCAGTCAAAATAATAAAACGAAATTTTTTTTCAATATATATGTAAAAATCCCCGCGAGTCAAGAGAAAAAAGTTAAAGTTAATTCAACTCTCGGGTAAGAACTCTCGGAGGAAAACATTTTAAATTTTTTGTATAGAAAACTGAAAAATTGTCCCGCACCCGCGGGAAATTCTCGCATATGGAAACCAAGCTTTAATGAATAAGTTTGTTTGTTTACCTTTTTTTACGGTTTTAGATATGTGCTATATAGGTGAATACCTAGAAGAACTTTACAGTTTCCACCAGCTACTTTATTACATCATTATGAATCACCAAATTTTTTATCGACTTGTATAGTATATACTTGCTTAATACATTTTAGATGTAGTTAGTTAGTTGTAAGTTTTCTATGATCTGTTAGGAAAATGAGTGGGATGTGTAGATAGCAGTATCATCTGCAAAAACTTAGATATGACTATGCTATGGAATATCATAAATAAGTATATACAAATATAATAAAGCGTTGGACTAAATATCGAACCTTGAAGAACCTTCTGTCGTTATTGTTCTCTGATTTTCAGCTACTTATATATATCGATGTGAAAACTTATATTTTTAAACAATTTGTTTTATCATTTTAATGTATCAAATGCACCTTCAAATAATTTCTAATTTTAAAATAACAGGTGCAAGGATCAAGGTATTCTAATTATTAAAATAAAAGGTTTAAAATGTATTACAAAGGGAGAATGAAATAAATCAATATTCTGAAAAACAAAAGAAAAATTAAAATCAACCAACAATAAACCCAAAAAAAAAAAAAAAGAAAAATTCTTTGCATAACTCAAGTAATTGAAGTTAAATTAATCTAGCCTTAATCTATTTTTATTTTATTTTTATATATTTAAGTAAAGTCAATATATCCAATTCAATTTTTTAATTCTTATTCCTTTTTCTTTTTTTGCAGTACTTACATATTTTTTTGTTAATAGCAAACATTTTTTGTACTGTTTTGATTTAATTCTATAATTAAAATCATGAAACCGCGACGAAATTTTAAATTCAACCATTCTACTACCAAATATTTGCAAGAATATTAAAAAAAAATTTTTGTTTAAGAAAAAAGAATGAGGAGTTAAAGTGGAGGTAAGAAAAAAAATTTAAAAAGGTAATCAACACTTTAACATTATTTAATTATTTTTTATAAAAAAAAATACAACGGCTTAATATGGTTTGAATTACAAGGAAAAAAAAAAATGTGTTAAAACCAACGCCATAACAAAAAATATTCAATATTTGAATTAAATTTTATTTTTTTTTTTTTTTATTTTAAAGTAAGAAATATAAGTACATAAAGTAAATACTTACAAAATTTAACAAATTTATATGCGGAGTGTTTTTTCTTTTTGAAAAACAAAAGTACTATGCAACTCAAGAAGCATGAAACAATTTGGAGCTGGCATAAATGTTAAGAGGGACGTGCACCTATAAACGCATAGCTTTTTCCTACATTGCTTTGCAAGGAAAATTTTTTATTATCTTCTGGTAATAGCTGTATATAATATTACATTTCGAAAAGTTACGGAAGTCTACTCATTCTTTAATAAAGGCAGTTTTAGGAACTTAATCACCATTATGAAAGTTTGTAATAACGTTCAATAAATAGTTGTAATTACAATAATTATAATGTACTTTATTTAATTGAATTACATACCACTTCATTCTATTTGTCCAAAAAGAATGGATTATAATAATTTTTACTTATGAGTTTAGTCCCATAACCATATCATATTATTTAAAACTATATCTACTACTTAAGTATTAAATGTTCATACCCATACACTAAATAAAATATTTTGACATTTATATTTCAAAATAAAAAAAATAAAAAATAGAAAGGAGAAGTGAGCTAAATGGAGATCTATTATACCGCAGTATTTCTTGGGATAGAGAAATTAATTATTCGGTTTTCTTTTGATTTTCATTTTATGAAATGTAGAAATGTACATAATCCACAGACTTATAGGATATATTACGATATTTGCCTCACTCATTTCAGATGTATTTCAACCAAGTATTTAATGTAACCATATTTCTCATCTATATTGTGAGATAGAAGGATTTATCCGTCAGTCACCCTATAATTAGTTATATTATGTATTCTGTACATAAAAATCTAATTGATTTAATCCAAGTTCATTGAGCATAACATATGCACGTATACACGTCCATTCGCAAATAAAAACAAACAGAAAAAATAGCAAAAACTAAATGAATAGTGTACATAGATTTATATATACATATATATTTACTATAAGTATTACTTATATTCTATAAATGATGGCGATAGAAAAGTAGAATTTTGGTTTTACCACCAATAAGTTTGTTTTTTTGTTTTTACTTTAACATCACTTACAAGTTGCAACACCATAAAAACCAATTAATAAAAAGCAACTAAATAAGAAAATAAAAAATACAAATGTTGTGGCACTTCTTAACATTCATACATAAAATTTTGTTAAAAGACCAACGACACTATCTGTTCGCGCTGATGAATGCAAAAAAAAAAAAATAAAAAATTAAAAAGAAAAATCCACCAATTCAAAAAAAATGGAACGCCAAACAAATTAAAAAACAAAAAAAAACACTGTTTATTACTTATGTTTCTTTTCTTTTCGGTTTGTTTACAGTTAAATGCACAACTTCGCCAATATACCGTTATTATAATTTATTTTTACATTTTCATTTTCTTTATTTTGTAATTTTCTTTTTGTTTTTCATTGAATCAATTTACAAAACACGTACGTATATATGTAATTTCACATATATGAAGACATATATGAAATACATATATTTTGTATTTGGAAAAAGAAAAAAAAGTCTTTAAAATGCATTGAGGCATTCATCAATTGCACAAAAAAAAAAAAAAAAATACTTTAAGTAATAGTTAATAAAAAGTAAGAAAAAGGAATATTCGCAAAATAATAGACTCCAAACTTGGGAATATACAGTTATTATACTCGTCAGAATCCCAAAAAAAAAGGTGAAATAAAGATGTAGAAAAACCTTTTCTTCCTAACAGAATATTGTGTGATTTTATAAAGTAACTAGATTTTTTCCAAATTATGTACTTATGTACGTACTATATGTGATGTGAACATTCGTGTTCATATATTTATGTACAAAATAATTCATGAAAATTTGGCACTGAAGTGGTACGGAAGGTTATTTTAAACATGAAAACCATATTGATGATGAAAGAAAAGAATTATTTTAGGGATAACAAAATACTTTGAACAGTACTTCAATTCTTAATTGGATTTTATAATTAAAAAGTTTTAAAAATCAAATGTACACTAGTATTTGCGGTTGTCAAAGTCTTAATAAAAAATACCTTATAAATAAACAAAAAACAACAAAAGCAAAATGTCTATCATTACTGAAAATTTAATTTGAAATTAAGTTTTTAACTGAGTGGTCATCATTACATAGATTACTTTTATTACTTAAACACCTTAATTATATGTTTTTGTCATGTACACCTGGTATTTAGACGAAGTTTAAGTATTGCATAGATTATTGTTGCGGCAAAGATATATTACTGAATGCTTTGCAGGTGGAGGGATATGCAACTCATTTGATTATAAGTGAAACATCTATACACACTTGCATTCATTTACTTTTATCCCTCAAATTTCTAACTACTTTTCTGTTCTTTGAGTCCGAACTGTATCTGTTTTGAGACTACATTCGTATCTATATTTGACACTAATATGACTGTAGCGTCGCCAAATTGACAGTTATTGTACCAACACCGCAGAAGAAAAATATAATAAGAATCCAAAATATTCCCTTTGGGTTAATCTCCTTTAATCATTCCATTATAATTAATTTTACTTAGGCAAGAATTTTTTTTTTTTTTTGGTAAAATCAATGCAAAGTAAGTAAAATACCAATTAAAGTATCATCAGATTTTTAGTGTAGATGACGTTAAAACTGTTAAGTATTGTTGAAATTAAAAAAAAAAGTTAAACTTGATACTGACGCTTAATAAAACTAAAAAATTCCTTAAATTAAAACTGACTCGAAGCAACAGTGGTGGTAATGCGACTCAAAGCAGCCTGTAAATTGTTAAAATTACTTAAGGTCAAAGTTGATAATACTCGACATTGAGGACTGCTAACCTGATAATACATATATAGCTAACCTGATGTGCGTATTGCAGATTGTTCGCGGTGATGTCAATTCCCCTGTTAAGTATATTATTCGCGAATAAATGAGGTATAAAGAAAATCCGCTTTTCCATGTGTCATATCACTCTACAAACTACTGCAAATTTAAGTCTACTTCGGGTATGTTGAGAGAAACTAGCTCCAGGTTTGAGCTCTTTGATATTAACGTTAACAAATTAATAATGAGAATCAGACTTAATGCGAGCATGATAAATTCTCATAGTCTAAATGATTAATCTTTTATTGCAATTTAACTTGCAGGTTTGCAATGCTAGATTCTTTTTAATGTTATTAAGATTTTTGTCATTACCCTAAATTAATTAGCATCTTATTAAAAACATCACTAACATTAATAAATATAGTTACTAGCAGTAGTAATAACTAATAAGTATTAAGTTTTTCTAATATTTAACATTATTTATTAACATACCTATAGCATACATATTTATTAACATACCTATAAAATACATTATTTATAACCTTTACTATTTCAGTTAATTGTAATAATTCTCTAAATTAACACATAAGTAATGCTTGCATTAAGCAAATATGTTTGATACAATAAATTTATACAACCGGGAATTTATAAAGATTAATTTGAATATTAATATATATATATACATATATATAACTATATAGTATATATCCGTACTTATAATATTATATTACTAATGATTCAAAAACATCAGAAGGAACTGGCTTTGGAGTGCAACGACCAGGAACCAATTACTGAGAATCATTGGAGAAAATATCTAGAACTTATATTCAAAGCTGAAGTGTATGTAATTGAAAAGTGTGTTCAGTAGATGTTATACACATACAGAAATAGCTATTCCATTGAGCAGTTTATTATAAGTAATGCTCTATTGTTCATCTAAGTATAGCGTACTTGTTCACATAAGTATAGGGGGAATAAGAAAGCGGATTCACTTGCAAAAGAAGGAGCTGCAACTTCCTTTACAAACCCTGAACCTTTTTGTGACATAAGTAGGTGAACACAAAATAATAGAAGCACTAGGAAAAATGGAAGAGCAAAACTGTAGAAGTAAATTATGAAATAAAAAATCCGGGATCAGACAATCTACGGAGCTTTTGAGAAAAAATATATGTAAACGAAAACAAATTATAGAATTCAGTAAAAAACAAACTGAGAATTTGAATACGTTTCTTGTCGGGACACTGTAAATTAAAGGGGCAATTAAAGAACATTACAATAGAAAGGGTACATACAGATTCTGTCATGAAAAAAAGTCTCTAGGACACTCAAAAACTCCGACCAAAATATTTGTACCTAGGAGCATATTATTTTACCGAAAATGTCAACAATAAATTCTCTACAGATTTTTAGTTTCTTAGAGATAGTAGGGCTGACAGAAGTAGGTATTATTTGTGGAGTCAAGTTCCACAACACGGGCAACATAATAGATTTACCTAAGGTAAATGTAGGTATAGTGGCGATATAATTTTTTAAGAAGATTTTGATAAGCTATAAAATATGAGATATTTATTTTTTTTCATTTTTTAATTTTTTAAATAATAAATACAGGTATTTTAAATACATTTTTGTTTTATTTTGTATTAATTTTCAAATAGTTTTGTTTTAATTTAATTTTTAAACGTTAATGTCCAATGCTGGTTTAGTGGCGATACAAAAAAAAATTGTTTGGAATATAAAATGCTGGTTTAGTGACGATAAAGAGTTTTTTTAGTAATACTTAAATAATGAAAAAAAAATTACATCTTCAAAAAAAGAATAAAGCTTCAATAAATGGAAAAATTCATTTTTATATAATTTTTTATTATTACTCATGTATGTATTATGAATTACTACACGTATTACTTCTAAATAAGTTAACTGAAACAAAAGTCGAAAACACAAAATAAAAATCTAATTCATTTACTTATTACTTTAGCAACTAGGGTAGGAACTAGGATAGGAACTTCATTTACTTAATACTTTAGGAACTAGAATAGGAACTTTAAGTGCAATCAAATTATTCTAATTTTTTTTTGTTATTTTTCTGAGATATTTTGATACGTTTCTTTATTGGGCAAACTAATAGTTTTTCAGTTAAATTAATATTGTTTTATTTAACTATTTTAAATTTAATTACTGTTTCTGAAATAAAGAAAAATTATAAAAATTGTTTCTTTGATGTCAAAACGATTTGTATGTATTGTGGACATAATATCTTGCATGAATGTTCCGACTTTAATTTTATAATTACTTAGAGTATTTTTTCTAAAAATATAGTACTTATGTCCTTTCAACATTTTTAGTAAAATTAGTTAATTTTCTGTATATTTTGTTTAGTTTTTTTCAAATATTTAAATTATTTAATTAATTATTTAATAAAAATGAAATCTCTGAATTTCATGTTTAGTGGCGAGTATCGCCACTAAGCTCACATCAAGTAATTTATGTGTTTATATAGTGACGATACCAACAAATCATATTTAAAATAACAAAAACTCTGTTTTTAGCACATTTCCAAAAAAATTTTGAAAAAATGTGCTTATTAGTTTCACTCTGTCCGTCCGTCCTTCCGTCCGTCTGTTTACAAAACTTCTACACCGTTAAAGATAGAGAAAAAAAAATTTAACCATCTCATAAAAAAAATAATTTTGTGGAACAACTTTTTCATGTAGGCCCCTCCATTACGGAGCTACAGCCCCACAAACTTTGAAAAAGCCCTACTTTTAAATGCATATATCTTATGTTCTGCTTAAGATTTTTTTGAAAACGTCATTCGACAGGTATTTTTTTTAACTTTATAAATTAATATCAAAATTATACAATTTTTTTTAATTTAGTATTTAAATTTACCGTTATGTGAAAACCACATTTTGCATAAAATTTCTTTTTTCATAACTCCGGCACGCCTTCAGATAGGAACCTGAAATTTGAGAATTGAGACAAGAAAGAACTGTTAGAATTAGTATAAGTTTCCTCAGAAAATTTTTGGGTAACTCCCCCTCTTTTAGAGTTATTACCCCACAAAAATGGAAAATTTGCCATTTTTAGACACCTGTAAAAATTTTTCTTCGGCAAGACATGAAAATTAAGGTTCAATAATATACTTTTATGTGTGTTAACGGCTTTTCTTAGTTATATAGGATTCCGGACTTACGGCCCCTCAAAATTTCAAAAATGTCTTATTTTTACGTTTTTTCTTATTACAAAAAATTTCTTAAATTTTAAAATTTTTGTGCAAGTCACACTTTTAAACAGTTTGTATTGAGTTTTGGAAATGTGCGCTTTTAAAAACCGTTGGTTTACATTCTACCTTGTTTAATTTAATTAAAATTTTGTTTAATTTAATAAAATACACTTTTTTAATTTCAAATCATTCATTTCCTGTGAAATTATCATTTTTTAAACATATATATAAAAAAACAAAAGCTTAAGTAACTCACCTTTCTAAAGAAAAAATCTTTAGAAAACAATGCGAACAACTGGATTTGAAAACCGCGCAAAAACCTTTACTATTTTTATATTAATAAAATTATGACAGAACTTAAATATTTTTTGTAAGCATGGGATAATATTCTTTCTTTTATTTGCAAAAATTTAAAATTTAAAAATATTTGTTATTTCCTTATTAAGTATTTACAAAAAAACAACAGAATCGCTACTATACCTGTAACTCGTCACTATACCTACACTTACATTATATGAAAAGGTCACAGTATTACTTATATCCCTTAAATATTCTAATCTAATCTACTTACTGTTAAAAATTTATAAGTAAATACATATAATTAAATAATATTTAAGTAATAAGCGTAGTATATTACTTATCTATTTTAAATGGCCCTGATTTCGATAGTCATTTCATAAAAATGAAAAATTTCATTTTATTTTAATAATTTTTTGCGATTTCGATAGTCAGGGAAAATGAAATGGAATTTAAAATTAAAATGATTTATATTTTTTTTTTAAACCGGCAATATTTTCTTATTTCGAGGTTTTGGCTATACAAAGAAAAAAAAAGCTAAGTAAAAAATTAAGTGCTTGTAAATTATTAAACAATATTGTCTGCATAATGAGAACAAAACAATACTGAGTTCTATAAATACCTGATGTTATTTTGAAGAAGGCTCCGTATCTTGGGAACAAGAAATCTAATCAATATGATTTAAAAAACGTAGTTCCCACCCAATAGGTACTGTAATAGGAAAAAAGTAAAAAAATTGAAAAAAGTAACGAAAAGTGGTGGCTCCTTAGTTTTTGGATTCTGTTTTCTTGGAGCGGGCTTAAAAGTGGAATTTTTTTTTTTTTTATGATATTTAAATTTTACTATAAAATCGGTGAGTACCTTTTTTAAATCATTTCGGCACGACTTCTA
Source organism: Poecilobothrus nobilitatus (assembly GCA_947095535.1). Taxonomy (NCBI): domain Eukaryota; kingdom Metazoa; phylum Arthropoda; class Insecta; order Diptera; family Dolichopodidae; genus Poecilobothrus; species Poecilobothrus nobilitatus. Next base: position 173,204,481 of record OX352774.1, read on the forward strand.
ATTTACAAAATAATGGGCTTTCTTGCAACCTATGCTAACGCATAGTCATTATATATAATATGTAATATAAGCTTATAAAAATGTTTACTTATATTCAAATAAATAGGTATAAATAAAATACTTCATAATTTTTTCCTAAATCCATTTTTACCAAGCATTCATTTAACAATTTCAAAATGAGAAAATTTGACGTTTGAAATGAGTATATTCATAAAAAATGACTATCAAAAACAGCTTCTTTTCATTTTTTATGATTTTTTCAATTTTTTATGACTATCGAAATCAGACCCTAAATACTATTATTTGTAAAGAATTTTTACAACATTTAATAACGTTAAAATATATATATATACAATCCTTAAAACATTTATTTGTTTTAAATCTATAAATATTTAATAAAATGTATAATAAAATTAGTTAAATATTTTCAAAAGTGATTAAAAACGCAAAAAAAAAAAAAATTTTTTTAAAAGTTGTTTTAAACTGGGACAAAATTTAATAAAACGCAATTTATATTGAACAGACATGGGTTCGAAAGAAAAAAAAAAATACGTTTGAAAGCTACTCATGATAAAAAAAAAATTAAAAAAGTTTAAATTTGATATAAAAATACTTCCAACTAACATAGAAAATAATTACTGTAAGAAAATCTAAAAAGAAAAAAATCTGAGTAAATCATTGAAATTTTTTTTTTTTTATAGACCAAGGTTATTTAGATTCTAAACTATTGAATCGTTAATATACAACAACACCACACTTTTTTTAATGGTTATTAGTCTTATGCAAAACAAAAAAAAAATAATAAACCTTAGAATTTAAATGAATTACAAACAAAGTATACATACATAGTAAGAACAAAAGAAACTTGCAAATATTTTTTTGTTTTTTAATCAAATGTTCATTTGTTTAACAAAACGTTAACCTTAAAAAATTCTTAAAAATACTTTTAAAAAGTTGAAAAATAAAATTTAGAAATATTTTTAGAAAACCATTTATGTAAATGAAAATAATGCTGGAAAACAATTAAGTAAATACTTATACTTAAGGCCACTGCTATTTACTTAAATATCTAATGTTGTCCATCATTCAAAAAGTTAATAGTGGAAAGTAAAGCGGTTTTTTTTTCATTTCATTTTAATGAAAATTTCAAATGAAATTCCACTCTTAATATTAGAAGAATGTTAAACTGATTTTAGGAACTTTAAATCATAATAACGTATTTGCATCTTATATATATATATACAGTCTCTCCAATCTATAACCGCGGATTAAAAGCATTTGTTTTCTTAAATACGGATATGTTATAATCTTAGCTTAAAATAGACTGTAAAATAAAAAAAAAAATTGACTTTTTAAAAAGTAGTATAGAATAATATCTATTTATTTGCAAATATCTTGGTTAAAAGAACCAGCACTAACTATTGATTATCATTTTTAAACTGTTATGAATAGAACAAGAAATTATAAAAGGGAGCGTGTATATTTTACTGACTTTCATGAGATTAACATGACATCAAATAGAATTTAATTGTGAAATTTAGAGGGAGCAAAAATAAGAAGAAAAAATAAAAGAAAATTTAAAAACAATAAAAATTAATATTTAACTTTTTTTACTAAGGGAGATTTAAATTCTTCCTTTACTAAGGGAGAGAAAATACTCGCTCCTGGATATATGGTAGTGTCAAATTTTTACTGACTAAACACCCATCTTCAAAGCCTTTAGCCAATATAATGGAATAAAATTCTAAACTGCCCAAACAGTATATAGTTATTGAATAACGGGAAGTGATAGGAAAGGTTAAGACAAGGATGCGAAAACTTTTGAAATGAAATTAATTAAAATAAAATTGAAATTTTAGAATTAACTACTGATAATCTCAATCATCAAATAAACTTTGGGGGTATCTTCTCTTATACTAAAAATAACTACCTTATTTAAGTATATCAGGTTAAATTATTTGAATAAAAATCTGGAATTTAATTTTAATCTTTGTTTTGTGACGGTAGATGGAAATCATCAAAAAACACTATACAGAGTAATGAAACAACAAGCACGAGTTCTCTATATGTTTGTGGGACTTTAATTCACTAAACACCCGTTTTGCTTTTACCAAACCAAATAATAGGTTATATTTATCTTTTTTAGCGCTTAAATGTACTAAACTTGGTCAAGAAAATTAAATATTGATTACAAAGTAATTTATGATTACATGATAAAACCAACCCAACATGATGTCGTCAAAAAAGTATTACACCAAAATTATTATTTAAAAAAAAAAAAAAATGTAATAATTTCATTTCAAATAATCCCCTTTTAATCATAAAATTAAATGTAACAAAAAAAATATATATATATATATTAGTAATTTTATTTTATGTTACCTTAAATTTATTTTATTTTTTCATGTACTTATAGAAAATTTTACTAATGGTCGTTGACATCGTCTCGTAAATGACCTTGTCCCGAAAATCACGCATAGAAAAGCACACAAAAAAAATAAAATTAAAAAATTAAAAAATAGATAAAAAAAAAGATGAAAATTAGCTATGTACATAAATAATACATAATATTAGATAAATTCATTCAACTTTTTTTTTTTTTTTATATAAATTTTCTATCTAAAAAATACAAACCTTCTTCATTTATGTTCTATGATTTTCATTATATTTAGCTACAAAAAAAAAAAAAACAAAAATCTCAATGATGAATTTTATATATGTATACGTTTATAGCAAATATAAATACAAATGTACATTATATACTAGTGTATTTTAAGTTGTTTATATACATGAACAAGGCGACAATTTTAACGAAATGTATGTACATACATATATACATATCTAGTCTAAATACACATTAAATGAAGTTTAATGGCATTAGAAATTTTTTTTTGTTTTTTATTTTTTATTTTTCGTTTCTATGATTTCAATTCTCATTTCTTCATAATTTAAATTTAATGCTTTTGTTAATTTTCTTTACATAAAAAAAAAAAAAATTTCAGAGGCGTCCATTAATTCTATAAAATTAAAATTATAATACGAAATATTTACTCTTTTATGCCCATATCATGTTTATAGGCTTGTGATACGTGATTAAAAGTTCAAATTGTAAAACTTATAATTCTTTTTTGACACTAAAAGCCATTTAGTATAACTATTAAGCTTTTAGTGCCCGAACAAAATTAAAAGATCCATGGCTCCAATCCAGATTTAATGAAACATTTTAAAAATACGTATCACAAGTCTAACATGATAATAAAGTGATAATAGTGTAAAAAAGTCATTCAGAAAATACTTATTCATTATAAAGTCAACTCCAACCCATTAAGGTATTAAAAAATAGCCATTTTTTTTACTCTTCTACTTCTTTACACACTGCCAATTGCCATCACTTTGTCATAATCATCTTGGACCACGTTTTTATTCGATATTGTAAAAATTAACTTTTGAAATTTTAAGAAGAGAACATAAAATCATTAAAATCTTTATTTTTAATTCAAATAAAGACAGTTTTGAAAATAGTTAAAGTGTTCGGTGATGTACGAATACGGATTGCATTTTATATGAAGGAAATAAAAATAAAATTTTGGTAGCAAAAAAAAAAAAGAAAGGGGAATACATAAATAGCCGAACATATGTAGAAGTTTATAGAATCTTGATTTTTTTCAATTGAAAAGTAAGTAATTCAAGATGAAATAATTAGATTTTGATTTTAATTTTCCATTTTACACAAAGTTAATGATTAATACTGATTGAGTTTTATCATTAACATGTACGCATAAAAAAAAAAGTATTCTTATTTTATAATGGGCATCACAAGATCGTGATTCATTATATTTAGTTAAGTATATAATTTATTTTCTCTACAACTCTAAAGCTGCATCTACAATGAACGATCTTGCCCGCGTTCTTTACGCAACGAACTGTCAAAGTAAAGTTGAAATGTACTACCTAAATTGTATAAAAGTATTTACCGTAAACGCTATCGTTTCACAATCGTGGAAAAAGTTGCTTAACTTTTAGCTTTTTTCACTTTCTATACGAAAATAATTTTTTTTTTTCTTCATCTCCGCGCCACATATAAATGTGATAAGGAAATTATATATAGCCTTTCCTTTCCAGATGTGGCTGTAAATGTCTTGAGAGGGGAATCATTCTTCGACGTGTATGAGATTCGAACGCACACTCCTTCGCTTATTACTCACTAGGTCCCGCTCACTTGGTCTCCGAGACCTTACGTCACGTTTATACTCACTTGGTCTCTCACAACTTTTTATTGTGGATACTTTTTTGTAAGCTGCAGAAAGACTATACGTATAGAGAGTAAAACGAACGGGTTAATTATAGATCTAGCATAAGTTTTTATCTAATACCTTAAAAGTCCTATATTATTATACAATTTTTTAATAACTTCATAGTTAGAACGCAGAGAAATAATTTTTTTTTTTTTTTATGCTTAGATTGTAATAGTAAACCCCCGCTACTGAACTGTGTAAGTATTAATAATTTAGATTCATATACTTAGTATCTAATTTTTTCTATATCTAGTCTGGTTTTTTTTTTTTTTTTGTTTTTGATCTTTCCAAAAATAGCATTAGAGTTCATTTTATTCTATATAGTCTATTAATGTTAATTAATTTATGCGTAGCATATTTATATTATGGATGAAAAAAGAAAAACAAAAAAAAAAAAACAAAAAAAAAAGAAAACAGATTTTTAAAGCTAAAAAAATATATTTATGTGTTTTTTAATTTAAGGTCAAAACAGCAATTAATTTCTTTTAAATTTTTTTCAAAATTTTTTTATACAAAATAATTTAGTAAAATAAAAAGAAAATTTTGAGTTGAATTAAATACATTTTTTTTTAATGATGAATATTAAAAAAAAAAAAAGCAAAAAAAGAGCAAAAAATAAATCAGTTTCTTTTTGAAATTCTAAAGATTTATTGAAAATCATCAATTTTTTACTTATACATAAAGTATTTTTTTTTTTTATTGTTTTCGGATACAATAAAATGTTTTTAAATTCAATTTTCAAATTATTTCCAATACAGATGGCTCATAGTTACAATTCTTATAATGCATGCTTATTCCTTCTAAATAGATTTCAGATCTAAGTGAATTATCCAATATTTTTTTTGGAATATCCAGAACAAAGTACCTATGCATAAACTTAAAAAAATTATTGATAAGTTATTCTGAAAGACTCAATAAATGAATCATAAATTAATATTTCCTATGATTTTCTATCATCATACAATGTAGTATAATTTAACTCAGTAGTCAGTTATATAAGAGAATCAAATTGAATTTCAAATTATAAATTATCAAAGATCCGATTTTATAATTAAAAAATAAAAAATGAGGGCTTTATTTATCTGCAGCATTACTTATATGAATTTAACAATCGACTTATATGAATCTATTTGAGTAATATTAGTTAAAAGCTTTATATTGTAAGCAAATACACATAATGACCTAAAATCAAAAATATTTAATTCATTAGGTATTAATAATATTTGGGTGATTACTTCTCGTTTTACACAAAACAAAGCAAAACTAAAACAAAATCATCGAAAATTATTTACATTCTTTTTACACGAAAAGAGTAGTTGAAAGTAACTTGTTGGTAGTAAGTAAGTAGTTGGTAAATGGAACATAAATGGAACACATAATCGTGTTTACTCCTATCTATATTATTTCTTAAAGACTGGCTGATGTAGTTGGGAATAGAAAACAGTAGTTAATTAAGTACTCTGCCAATTACTCTACAAAAAGAAACTAAACATACTGGTGCGTTACTATACGTACTGCTACTTTTGTTAAACGAAAGTCACATTTGAAAATTCGGAACTTTAAAAATTGAAAATCGCAACGTTGTGAGTGCAACATTAAATTTTTATACTAAGTATATACGTATAATGCTTACACAGTTAGACACCAGTATCAAAATTTTAATTTCCCATTTCGCAATCCGACGATTTTCGATTTTCAAATTATTTAAATACTTAATTACAATAACAAATAAAAAAGTAAAATAAATAAAAGAATATCTAATTATATAAATTAACTCTACAACTTCCTAAAATATAAGTGAACTTTCTAAACACAAATTCAAAGAATTGATTTCGTATCTGAACTTCTCCGGTTGGATATAAAACCGAAAACAACTATAAAACGCAGATTATGTGAGTGCAGTGGGATCAAAATGGCACAACCTAAGTACTAATTAAGGCCTTCAAGCAGCATCGTGAAGGTCATCATCTTACCTAACTTACCTTACCTATCTTACCTAACTCTACAAAGGAGTGTCTAAGAATGTAGATTTTATGATTATTACAACATTATTTTGCTAGCATCACAATTTAACGAATTTATAATCTAATTAATGTATGAAAATTCCGATTTTCTTTCCAAACTTTGTCACGCGTACGTATATATATACATATATATACTGTATGTAATGTAAAAATTCTCAAAATAAAACTCTTTTACGGGTTCACTATATAGCTGAAATCGGAAACGCCATTTGCAAATCAGTTTCTCTTGCAATATAATTTTAAACGCAGGCAACCTATAATAAAGTAAAGGCTGATTCTGCTTATATGCATCCTGCTTTCGTATCCGAAGTGTAAATGACGTTTTCGATTTCAGCTTATGATTAGACGGACCATGCGAATGTAGTAAATATATATCCTTTATACTACAAAAACTAGGAATTTTTCTATAACGTTTGTTTCGTTTTGAATTTTTTCTGAAAAAGAACACTTAATACGATTTTTATACATTTTCAACGATTATCAGGGCTTAAAAGGTTTGTTTAAGGGAAATCTGACTCATTGTGCAGTTGTTAAGTCGCCAACCTTTCAATTAAAAATATGTAGTAATTTCATATCGTAATAATGTATATATCGTATAAATAATAATAATAAAGTACTAATAACAATAATAATAGTAATAATAATAGCTGCTACAGTGGATCTATCTTTGGTTATATCATGCAGTAAGGTGTTATATATACTACTGCACGTTGTAATTCCTTACTCTGTAGTAAAATAATAATAATATTATTAAGAATACTAATACCAACAATAATAGCTGCTACAGTGACAGTGGGGTTTGCCTTCAATCATTACCTTATGCAGTAAGTTGTTATATACTACTGTATGTTGTAATTGTTGTAATGGCTATAGTCACTGTTAGCAAAATAGTAATCATAATAGGCGGATTCATTGTTTCCTTACAGTCCCACTGCTAATTCAATGCTTCCATATCCATTTCCTATCCGTTCCGATCCCTACTCTCTAGCCAATATACTGCGTTTCAACCCATTATATTGGCTAAAGGGAGAGGTGGGTTTAGTCAGTATGACACTACCAAGGGGAAATCCTTGGTGTCTTTGAAAGATTCCCATCTCCCTTAGGAAACAAACAAAAAAAAAAAATTAATTTAATGTAATTATCAGAAACATTTTATTTCTTCGTTTTTCGTTTTTAATATTTTGGGACTTTTGCGCAAAAAAATTTGCAAACCAAAAAGTGCACAATTAAATGAGAAAAAATTACTCAAAATTGTTGACTCTTTTTTTTTTTTGTGAACGATTTTTTTATTTTTAGTAAAAATATTTGGACGTTTTGGTTTTGGGTCATTATGCATGTAGTCTTTCTTAGCAAAATATTTAGCATTTGTGTAAGAAATAATCCATCCGTTTACATACTGTTAAAATTTGTTTTTTTATTTATTTTAATATGCTTTACAATTTATCCCATTAACCTTAATCGTAACTAACACATATAAATTTAGTTTGTGTGATATTATGTCATTATATATGCAATTAATTAACATAAGTACAAATAATAATAAAATGACATTTAAATGTAAAATTAACTTTAATAAATAAATAAATTATTGTAATAATGGAAAACTAATGTTATTTTATTTTTAACTTTTATTTTATTTTTTGTTTCTAATTCTTCATGAGACAAAAACAAAATTAAATTAATTTAAAAATTTTTTTTTAATCTTATATGACCCCATTTTTTGACCTTTAATTAACTATATATACATATTATAGTTATTTGATTTTTCTTATAAATATATAAGTAACTACGACACAAATTGCTTAAATTGACACTTTCAACATTTATTTGTAATAAATTAATCTTAACTGACACGATTAATCTTGCCCCCAAAACACTAAATAACCAATAAGTCAGTAACTTATGAGTTTTTATTATTTTATTTTATACTTTTTGATTTTGTTTTGATTTTTAAAGAATTTTGCAACCCACAACAAAATTAACAAAAAAAGAAAAAAATTATCTAGAAAATTGAAAATAACAAAATTATTAAGTATAAAAGTTTTAAGAAAGTGTCATTATATTTAATTTAGATTTAGAATAGCTTTTATATATTTACAAATACTAAGGAATACAGAAGGAATACAGAAAATTATGAGATGATTAACAGATCTTCAAAAAATTTCTAGTTAAAAGGACAAAAATAATGTTGGCAAAATACTTTTATTTGAGTGGCTTAGAGTAAATACATAATTAAGCGTTTGAATAAGATTAAAGGTCCGAAAAAAAAACAAAAACCATATTAAACCATAGATAATCCTTAGAAAAATAACTTCATCAAATAAATGATGCGCAACGACAAATATAATATCATGCAACTTATTCTTCAAGATAAAATTGACGGCAGAAGGTGTGTTGGCAGAAATAAACATCGGGGGAAAATGAGTGGGTCTCCAAACTGTGCGCGAGAATTAAAGCATGCAGCGCAAGATAGACAGAGCTTCAAAAATTTAATCTTTAGGATCCAGTAGTCGATAAGCTGGCTCAATAAAAAGAAATTAAACATTCGAATTTAAATAGATTCTTTAAAATTTAAATGGTTTTAAGATTAGCACAGATATTCTTCATTAAATAGGCGACTACAACTTTGAAACTTCATTAAAAAGAAACAAAATATGAGATTATATTTTCATTGTATTATCCTAATCCTTTAAAAAGGAGCAATATCCCTTCATTAAATGTGCCATAAGATATTATAATAGATTCACTTTTCTTAGAAAATGTTTTCATTAATACCTTAGTATTCCAAAAAAAATTATTTAACAATTAAAAATTGTTCCTATTGAGAAAAAATATATTATAAAAATTCTTATAAAGTACTGATATTTTTATTTTTTTTTTAATAAATCACGATTTTTTAGAAAGGTGCTAAGTAATGCTACTGGAATGACCGATCTAACGAACTATTTTATAGATTTTACAGTAGCTTATAAGTAGCTGATTTATGTTTAGTTATGTTTCTTTTTATTTTTGATGCTATAGAAAAATCGTGTTAAATATAAAACGATATCTATAAATTGTAAAGAATTTACATTGAAATAGTATCTTGATGACAGAAATTGAACTGCTTGTTTTTCTTTTTTTTTGTTAAAGAAAATCTAATTCGAATAAATTAAAGTTTTTATTTTTTTATTAGGTAAGTATTGAAATACAAGGACAATTATTATTCGTGTAAAAGTATATGATATATTTTAATATAAGTACTTTGCAAACATATCTAGGTACAGATTCCTTGTTGATTTTGAACTATTACAACTTTTTTTGACATTTAACACAGAACACAGTCAGTCACAGACAGAGAAATTAGAATGTTAAAAAATTAACAATAAATTAATAGTAGTTATTAAAAATTCTTATTTGCTTTTTAATTGAACTTTTGGACAGTAATACAATAGTTCTTTACAAAAAAGGATCAGTGTCTGATTAAAAGGAAAAAAAAGTATTAGAAAACAAAAAAGTACTTGTATATACAGAGTGTTTCATAATTAACTACACTGCTATATGTACCACAGCATAGACGTTTCTGCGTGATAAGGTTAACGTTTTGTATGAAAAATAAGCTAAGACTGAGACTGAAGAAGTTCTGAGACAATATAATTCATTCGAAATCACAAGAAAACATGGAGGTTTATTCAATTTTTTACCTTTTATCATTTTACAACTGTGGACTTCTAAATTTATAAAACGCAGAAATTTTAACTAATTTTTTTTTTATTAAATAGAAATTTTATAAGATGACGTCAAAATTTTGTACAACATTTCTAATCTTTAGACCTTCAGTTTTAATTTGAAGTAATTTTTATCATATTATATACATAAAGTTGTAAAGCTTATAAAGTTAAGTAGACGAAGAATAGCTGCTGCTCTTCAATGTCTAACTAGCTTTGTGCATAAAACTCTACGTAAAGAAAATACTTTGTCTCCCTACATAAGTACTTAGGGAAACTGTAAGTTTTTCTCAATATTGGTCGTTTATGAATTTATTTATTACTATAGATAAACCCGGCGTAGCATACGCCAATCTGTTAATTTAGAAATAATATTGATTTTTTGTCACTTAACTTTTTAATGAAATAAAATAAATAAATATATTTATATTTCTGTTCTATTCTGTATCCATTTCCTATTCTCTCCCTAGCCAATATACTGCGTTCGCAGGTAAGGGTTTCATCCCATTATATTGACTAAAGGGGGAGGTGGGTTTAGTCAGTAAGAATCTGACACTATACCAAGGAGGAAATTCTTGGTGTCTTTGGAAGATTCCCACCTCCCTTAGGAAAAAAAAAATATATATATTTTTATTTATATTGAAAACGTTTTTTAAGAACTATGTTGCCTTCATCAGTAAGAATACTTAACTTTTACAATAAGAATAAGAATAAATTTAAATAAACGTAAAAACGCAGATAACAACACTAAGAAAATTAAAGAAAAATTTTATAGTGGCAGTTTGGTTTTGTGTACAAAAAAAATTTAATTAAAGCTGACAACTTACTCTACAAAATGTATTTTTTTTATCTCTCTATAGCAAGCCGTTCAAAAGTCATAGATTTTTTTATGAAAAGTCACTAAAACATCGTTAACCCCTCATATCTCCACAAGGATCCAGATCCAGAATAATAAAATGAACATTTTGTAACATAAGTATTGACTTTAATATATAAAATATATTTAAAAAAAATATAAAAAATCGGTTATTTATTTATCGATTTTCTTTGAATGTAAGACATAAAGGTATAAAAGTTCTTCAAAATCACATCTTATCTGTCAAATTTCCTTCTGTCGCCGAAAAGTAAAAATTTTGGCAAAATTTAATTCCTTCAGTACTAGAAGTAGATTATAGCACAAACATGACACATTAACCATGCTTTTTAGTTTTGGCACTTGCAACTACAGCGCCACATTCTAGTCCACGGTTCAAGTTATAGTTACATAATTTCTATTTAATTAGTTTTTTTACATTATAACTAATACTTAAAAGGTGTACTTAGTTTTGTTGCAGAAAAGTTTTCTTTTTCTATTATTCTGTCAATAATTGACAGATTTTCTAAATTTTTTTTTTTCTGCTTGACAGTAAATATACTTACGTTGAAATAAATTAAAAAATGAATAAAGTCCATGGTAATTTTTCAGTTGATTATTTTATTTCACAACCAACTGATTGTATCAAATTTTAATAAAAATTTGGTGTATTTAATTACTTATAGTTAAATGGAGCGCCATATTTAACATATAAAAGTTTTCAATAATATTCAATGATTGTGGGCAAAACTAGAGAAAAATTATTGGTTAGTAAGTATTTTCTGGTCAAATTCAAGTATTTACTAAATATTCTCAGGTTTTTTTTTTTTGGAATTTCGATTTTTACTAACTAAATAAATTCAGATAAGTTTTTTTGATTTAAAAATTGTAAAAATTAAAACTTTTCTATTGATAAACATGTAAAAATTCTTTGAAATATTTATCGTCGACTTGTCTAACTTTGATAGGTGCCATGACATTGATCAAAAAAATTGATTAAAACCACAAACTTTCACTGGGGTATTCAAACTTTGACCAACTGTTTCTTCATAGTTGATTAAAACCATTAACAGTCAACCATTAACGTTGACTGGGGCTTATTACTTAGTTATTCTAACTTTGACCAACGCTTTTTTCTTAACATTTTTATGCTGGTCAAAGTTAACCTTCCCCACTTGGTTTTTATCATAAAAATGGCCTTAAAACAAATAAATTTTCACTTTTATTTTGATTTTAGGATATAAGAACTCGTGGAGCCCTTAATTTTGCAGAAATTTCTATTTTCTAACTAAAATAAAGAGGTACTTACTTTTTTAACTAAAATAGATAGGTAAAGTGGTCAAAGTTAGACAAGTCGACGCTAAATATTTTTGAGAACTTTTTCATATTTATCAATAAAGTTTTTAATTTTTACTCTTTTTGAATTAAAAAAATTATCTGAATTTATTTAGTAAAAATCGGAATTAAAAAAAAAAAATCTGAAATTATTTAGTAAAACTTTGAATTCCAAAAAAAAAAAATCTGAATTTATTTAGTAAATACTTATCTGAATATATTTAACAAAAACCTGAATATATTTAGTAAATACCTCAATTTATATATATTTATTTAAATAGTTAGTAAGTATTAAATAAATAAATATTTTGTTCATATAAAATTAATGATAATCTATTACAAAAGTACACATTAACTAATAATAAATATTATATGAAAATAATTAAAAATTCACACTCCAAATGATAGTTTCATTCAATTAGTTATTGTAGTCATTCAATTATTATTAAGATAGTAGTCATTCAATTATTATTAAGTATTGATATTTTCATTTCTACAAGATGTAAAAAAAAAATATATATATATATATATATATATATGTAATACTTATATTCTACCAAAATCACAAGAAAGACAAGACATTTTAAATCTTTAATAGATAGATAAATATCACACAAAAATAATATTAATACAATGATGCAATAACAAAAACAAAATCAAAAAAAAAAATAAAAATAAAAAAAAAAACAAACTAAAGAACGCAACGTAAGCAATTTTAAACCATAGACATTATAACTTGTTGAATATTAATTCTTATAAAATAAGTATTAAATTCAATACTACCTATATATATATATGCATCTATAGATACTTTATATTGTATAATAGTTATATTGCATGTGGAATGCAATGAAAGAATTTTTGTTTCATTGGATTTTTTATTTTTTTTATTTTCTGATATTTTCTTTTACTTTTAGTTTTTCATTTAAAAACTAAACATAGTTTTTGTATAGATTTTACAATAAAAAAAAGAAAAAAAAAACAAAAATTTATTTTTAAAAGGTGTGTTCATTCACTTCTATTCTTACATAGATCTACTTCTTTCTTACATATATATATACTTATACAGGTATAGGTAATTCTAAGTAATGAAAAATAAAATGTCTGTAGAAAAATCTAAAAAGAAAAAAAGGTAATAAAATTCAAAACTAAAAAAAAATAAATATTAATAACTATTTCAGGTGAATATTTAACTAAATTTTTTTTTTTGTTCTTTAAATAACTAACTATAATAGTTGATTGGGGCGTTTACCCCTTTTCGAAAAATAATGGAATGTCGAATATTTTGTAACAAAAATTTTTTTATAGAAAATGAATGAATGAATGAAAAAAAAAAACATTACATATTTTAAGTAAATATTATAAAAACTCTAATATATCACCACCATACAAAAGTTTGCACCTTAAGTATTTAATATTAAAATTTATTTATTTTTTTTTTTTCTTAATTATATTTTGTTTTTTTTTTTTTTTTAATTCATGGTTATTACAATTTAAAAGAATTTTATAGTAATTAGTTGCATTGCAAAAAAAAATTTATAAAAAATTTTACTAAAAAAATTTTAAATAAAAGGCGACAAAGATTTGATAATTAAATTAAAATAAATCTAGTTCTCAAATTAATTTTAATTAAATGTTACTTTGTATTAATTAAATTAATAATTTTTTATAATAAATTATACTTAAAGTTGGTTAAAAATCATTAAAAGACTAGTACTTATGGTTAAAATAGAACCGTTTAAGTTACTAAATATATCTATGATGCTTTTCCTTTCAGAATGTATCTACTTAGTATTTATGCCTCTAATTCGTAAGCCTCTTTAAAATGTTTTTACGTCGTCATATTATGTATCTAAGTCAATTTTTATTACGTTTGTCTTCTTTATAAGTGTATACTTAAACTAGAGAAATAATTGATTTAAGTATAAGTACTTAAGTAAGAACCTATTTAATATAAATTAAATATCTTTGCCCAATCCATTTTATATCCTGCCAGTAGATAAAAGAATGAAAACAAAACGGGTTACATACGAATCCCTAAAAAAAAAAATTAAATAAACTAAAATCAAAACGAAGATTTTAAGAATTCAATAAGTACTTAGTTACTTATTTATTAAAAAAAAATTTTTTAGCTTATTTTATTTTTATCTTTAATTTTGGCAGCCTAATTTTCTAACCAACTATTAAGTGAATGCTTCCTAATCTAAAATATTACACATTCATACATTTTCTGGTATTAATAGTGAACCTGCTTTTGTAACCAACTGTAAAAAAAAATCATCTAAATTCCGAATTTAGCATATATATATATATATATATATCTAACTTTATTTTTTTAACATAAGTACTAGTTATAAAGATCCCTCCTAATCCACATTTACCATATAGATATAAAGATATTACCATACCATATATAAAATGTGTAACACAATCCTGATTTTGTAACCAACTATAAAATCTCTTTTTATCTAGAATTTTGTATTACATAATATGTGTTTTGAAAAACAGTTCGACGCCAAATATAAATACGCGGCTCTCATTAGACATAATCTACTATAAACGCATTTACTTGAAATAACTATGCGACTCCGTAAAAGCACATTATCTTATTGGATCTAACTGAATAAATTAACAAGATTTCGTACTGCTCCAAAAAAAATCTTAAATTTGATAATATCTTAAATTTGATATAAGTTTAGTGATCGATATAAGTTTGTAAGTTACTAGAGAACTAGAAAATAATTTATTAGTTTTTAATACCCCAAATAAATAAAATTATGTGGTGATTTGTCAAACCAATCATTTTGTAGCATAGGTATGATTTTTAAGGTGGGTAATATTCCATTCCTTCACCATTTACCAAATTAAAAAATATGTACGTATAGGTACTTACTTATATAAAAGATTACTATTTCCGCTTTCTTATTTTTGTTAAAAATATAAAATAATAAATAAATTGCAATTTATAAAGTATAATTAAATGTTTTTGATATCTTATTTGATTGACTTATAATTAATAAATCGTAATAAATCTTTAAAAAATTTAACTGTAACTTAATTGAATTTGAAAAAAACTTAACGAGATTGTTATTAATTTATTTTTTCCTTTTTGTTTAGTATTTTTCAGGTAAAAAGCTTGCAATATATAAACAAATATCGGAGATGACACACATTCAATACAAAAATTTAATTAAAAACGAAAAAAAAAAACTTAAAAGAAAGATTTAAATTTAAGTATTAAGATAGGTTATGTATGGACAACCCTATAAGTTAATACAAATGTTAAAAGTTTTAAATCACACTACAGTAGTTTTAGTATAGTAGACCCAATTAGGTTAAGTAAATTCATTTCAAAAAATTTTAAATCAATTAATTTAAAATGTCCTTGTAATGTCAAATTTTCTGTTTTAATCTTTTCTGTTTTAAAATTTTATGTATAGGTAAGTTAAAATGTTTAAAAAATACGAAAAAAGGAATAAAAATTTATAAATTATAAATCCTAAATTTAAAATAAAAACAAAATTAAAATACGATGAGATCATATTTAAAAAAATGGTATTACCTTTTTATGAAAATGTTTAGAAATTAATCATTTAAAATTATCTATAATTATCAAAAAAAGATATACTTAAGTATATAATATATCTACTTATGTATAAGTATATAAATAGAAGCTTTTGGCTAAATATATTAATAAAAATAAGCCTTATCATTTAGTAGTCCTATAGTCCGTTTTTAAGGTAAGAAAACTAAACACTTAAGTAAATACTTAATTTATTTATTTATATTAATATTACATACATAAATGTAATGCAATATTATTGAACCATCGGCTACCAAAGGCCATTATAGGTTTTTTATACTAAGTATTATTAAATTATATACTAATATTATTTATTTTGTTTATTTATATACTAAGTATATATTTACATTATATTTGGTTGTAAGGGGGGTATGTAAAGAAAAGAACACTTACGACCTGTGCAGGGATCGAACCCACGCTCCTTCGGTTAATACGCCACACGCCTACCCACTAGGCTACTCAAGACCCAAATACTTAATATTTTTTAGTCAAATTATATCTTTATTATAAATTGCATATTTAATGGCTAAAATGAAGAAATAGGTATAGTTATGTATATTTAATAACTAATTTAATCTAGACTAAGACTTATGTATACAATTAATCCTGGAAATAAAAATAAACCTATATTTACATTTATTATAACACTTATTAACAAGACTGCAAATAAAGCAAACTATATACCTATGATAGATTTCATAGAAAAAAAAATGGTCTAGAGAATTTGACGACCATTATAAAATCATTATATATGTATATGATCTTACTCCATCCTATTCATAAGTGCGGAAATCAATTATCGCCTCCATACAACCTTCATCAACATATTCTAAGAATTTAAGCAACACAAAAAGATTTTCTCAGATTTACTTTAAGAAATGTAAATTGGGCTTACCTCTTATATTGTTTGCAGTTATATGTTGATCGATTTAAATTAATCTATATGAATTTAAGTCGATTGGAAAAAACAGTGATGTGTATTGTTTTTATTATCGAAGTAATTCGTAGATTCACACTATACATTAATAATATTTTAAGAAATTCAATAAACACAACGACAGGTTCAAAAACAATTTTTCCATCACATAAGAATTGTTGAATGAAAGAATGCTTGAATTAAGTAAGTATAAATCAAAAAATCCTTGCAGCACTCAATAATGTCAACAAAATCTATATCTAGTTACCAGTACCTAACATAACTAAATAAAAATTAATACCTAAATAGGTACCTAACTATGTATGTACATATGTATATATTTTAAATAATTAATGATCATACTAAAGAGTAAATAATCTTGAAATTCTTCATACTTCTTACCAATCGTTGGTAACTGATGATAAAATTTGTATAGGTAATGAACCATGGGCATAATTTTTTTTTTATGTCCTATATTAGAACCGAAAAAATTTAAACTTAAAAGCTTTAACTTCAACGGTCTATATTTATAAAAATGCAATCTCAGGTAGGTTAGGTATAGTTAATTACGTACAATTATCTATAGAATTAAAAATTCTATTGACTTTTTATTAAAAAGTAAAATTCACCACTGATCTTTTTATTATGTATTAGGTACTATAAAGAAAACATACACATTTATAGTTACATATTATAAATTACCACTACTACAGAGATGATTATTTAATTTACACAAATCCACTAAAAAAATGTATGTACCTTACTACCTATGTATATGTATACATATATGTATATATTTTTTTCAATTCGTAGAACACTAACACTATTCCCAACAAAACAGAACAATAAAAAGAAAAAAAAACAGAACAAAAATTAATTGATTGGAAATGTTTTTATTTTTTCATTATTATTATTTGTTTAATCCAGGTGTTTAAAGTTAATGAATATGAAACCCAACTTTTATTTTATTTTTATTCTTTTTTTTCTGTTTTTTTTTTTTTTTGTTTTGTATGTTTTCAGAGAGAAACGAAGGTCGAGTCGAGCGATTGTAAAATGTAAACGTATCGTACCTACTTAACATAAAAGAAAAACACAAACAAAGCAAATCCATATGTATAAGAAAATGAAACTAAGTATATGATGACTGATGAGAGGTACAATAAAGAAAAGAGATAGGTAATTTCTTTTAAATGCAAAAATCATTCTAAAGTTCTTTCATCTTTGAGTCTATTTATTTATTTAAAAATATTTTTTTTTTTTGTTGTTTCTATTTTTACATAAAACCTCGATTCATTTACCGTTTCTATTTAATAAACACTTATACAAACACATAAATACCTACGTATACATTAAAAAAAAATGTATATGTTTATAATACATTTATTATAAATGTATTTAAAAAATAATGTATATGGTACGCATAAAAAAAACATGATTCTTTTAAATATAATAATTTTGCAAAATTTAACCACTAACGTATACGTACCTTTTATAGCTATATGTTTATTATTTTTCTTTGCAGCTATATACATATTATCACATAATATGTATATAGGTAGTATGTACCTGTATACTATGTATATATATATTTTATATTACCGTTGACACTGAGATTTTATGTTTTGCGGTTTTTCTGTTTTTGTTTAAAAAAATATCATATTCATAGGTAATACAAATAAATAAAAGAAAATGTGACAAAATATAAATAAAAGAGATACAGATAAAAGTACAAATTTGGCAACAAAGCTTTATGCCGTGAGCGCATTCGCAATTCGCAAAATATATTTTTTTTTTATTGTATTTGTGCAAAAAGAATTAATGTTAGCATGATTAGTATTTTAGACAGTAGATAGAAATGTAGTAGAATGCACATAAATAGAATAGAATGTACCTACATGAAATCATCACAACAATGGTATATCTGTAAACTGGCTGAAGTAACACTAGCTACTGTTACACAACTGTTAAAATGTTAACTTAAGCGCATAATTTCTTTTAAATAAATAGATATTGGTTTTTGTAAATTTCTATTCGATCGATTTTTACATGTAAAGTCTAGTACGTACACTAATGAAACGATTTCATTTCCTAACTTATGTTATCTATAAAATCTAAAATCTACTTATATTACAAATAACGTAATAACCAAAGACTTTTAATGCTGCACATTTTTACTTTCACAAAGTATATAAATGAGTTTAAGTATATAAATTATAATATTAGTACATACTTAATTCAATAATCGATCATTATCGATCTGCAAAAAATGATTAGGGAATTTTTGTTTGACATAATATGAAAATTAACTCGATTTTGAAAGTTTGACATTTGTTAGACATAAATAATAAATGAATTTGAATGAAAGCAATTTAATTTTTTGTTTTAAACAACAAAGAATAAGTATAATATATAATGTATAATAGTATAATGAATCAATTGTATAAAAATTCATAAAAAGCTCCGTAAATCGGATCGAATCAATAAATAAGCAAAATTAAATGTTTATTCATTTATTTCTTTCAGGAATTTTTTGAATTTTTCAGGACACAATGCAAATTCGTTATTGTTTTAATTTTTTTATGTTTTTTTTTAGTTCATTTCTCTGCCGCATAAATGTAACAAGGAAATTACACAGCCTTTCCTTTTCAGGCGTGGCTGTACATGTCGTAAGGGGGAATTACTTTTACGACGTGTGTGAGATTCGAACCCACACTCCCTCGGTGTTTACAGCGTATTTTATACGCTCTTTTCTTACCCACTAGGCTATTACTGTATTAATTTATTTCTTTAGAAAATAGAAAAGTAATACTAAGAATTTACACAAGATTTTTCTGCGAAGAAATAAAGTCAAAATTTCGAAATAAAATTTTTCGTTTCATCAACGTACTAGGCTTAAAGAGTCGAAAAGAATAAAAGTAAAAGAAGAATATCTGGTTATAATTTCATTTGAATTTTTGTTTAGTTTGTTTTTGTTTTAGATTTGTTTTTTTGTTCCAATTTTCAGTTTACCTGAAAAACAAATACTTAAGTAATTGGACAAAATAATTTTGTTTATTTTTATGAGGTTTTTCTAAGACTGTCAGTTAAATATTGCAAAAAAATTATAAAATTTAGGTTAACTTTTTAGATATGCAAACGAAAAAACTGATTAAAAACTGATTCCGAGAAAGGTTATTTGAATATAAAAGATCTTTTGCTTTTAGACTATTTTTCAACGGAATTTTATATACTTAAGTGTAATAGTAACTCATAGTAACTCCAATCCCTTATATTTCAGTGCTTACTCTTTCATTACAGTGAGCTGAAGAAGTTTGAAATGTGCAGTGACAGAACGCTCACGAAATTAAGGCCCATGGGCTTTATAATATATGGAATTAACCCCCGCTAAACAAATTATTGGAACCCTGATTTCGTAATCAACTCTAAAATCCCTCCTAATTATATTTTTTACATACATCATTGATAAAAATTGATTTTATAACCAGTTTTTTTTTATACATAGAAATTCTTTTCTACCCAGTTTTTTTTTATACATAGAATTTATACATAGAAAAACTTTTTTGACTATTCGAATTTTTTTATAGTTACGACATTTTGTTTTAAACCAAAAAAAACTGGCTCTTAATAATCCTTGTAGTTTTTCCACGCGAAATTTTGAGACACAAGATTTTGAACGCGAGATTTATAAAAGCATGAGATTTTGAATCACGAGGTTTCGATACGCTTCCAAAGCAAATACCCTGATTTTGAATCCAACTCTAAAATCTTTTGAAAAACAACTCTAATTTAGAATCTTACATATCTTTTTATCTTTTCATATTTTGTAAAAGGCGTATAATCCTGAGTTTGTAATCAACTATAAAATGCCTCCTAATTATATTTTTTTACATTGGTACATATTTCCACATCAAAACGAGCGAGCTATGTTCTTCCATAAAATTAAATTATAATTATTATAGTAAAACATTAGGTATATATTCTAATAATTAATTGTAACAAAGACAATTTAGAAAAAATGTCCTTATTCTAATTAAATCAAAACCGGTTTTCCATTATTTTACAGAAGGAACAAAATGTTATAAATTATACCAATTATGTACTAAAATAGAGTTGGAGCCCACAGGTGTTTTAATTCCTTTTAATTTTGGGCTTAAATTCCAATTCAAAAAGGAATTAAAGCCCATGGTCCATTAAGCTGTAGTAACTTAAGCTAAATTTCTAATGGGATTTGTATCCATTCGAAGATTTCTGTTTTATATTTCTGACACTTAACTATAAAAAAAATAAATCGACACTTTTTTCAAACACACATTCACATTCACAGTCACACATTAGGCACCATTTTAAAAAAATTTTACCAGTTTTTTATTTCTAAATCAAATTAAATTAAAAAAATGTTTCTAATTAATTGATTGTCATCTTTCATTTTTTTTTTTTTTTTTTTGCAGAAACAGTTAAATACCATCATTATAAATAAATAAATTAATTATAGGTACTTACATAAATTATATAATAAGTAATCAGTAATCACTAATCAGTAATCACATAAGTAAACAAATATAGGCTTTAAATTTTGATTTTTTAAACAATGAATATACAAAAAATTAAAATTATAATGAAAAACAAAAAGTACACAAAAGAAAGAATCATTGTGACTCATTGTATTAAGGCTATAAATAGTTATAATACCTTTAAACATTAAAGATGGACGTCGTAGAAGTTAATTAAAATACCAAAAAAAAAAACAAAAATGAAACAAAATTATTATGTCTATATTTTCACCATTAATACGATATCAGTTATTTCAAAATTTTAATTTTCTTTTAAAATGATTCATTGTAAAACAGCTTACCTATAGGTAAATAGATTAAGGTTTAATATTTTTGCCTGATCAAAAGTTAACATTGATTGAAAGATTATTAAGACCATTTTATTTGAATGCAAACGAATTAAAATTTGATTAATAAGTCCGGTCAATTGACAAACGACAGACTAAACAACTTATGAAAGTAAAAAAGTTCAAAGTTAAAATTCAATTTCTTCTTATCCTTCAAAAATGGTGACTAATCATTTAAAAATATACACAAGAACATAAATAAATATAATATACATTAAAAAATCAAACCAAATACCTATGCTCAAATCCCAATCAAAATGAAAAGTTTTAACAAAGAAGATCAAAAGATAAATTTTTGCGGTTTCAAGGTATATTAAGTATAATCCGCGGTTTCTTTTTTTTCTTTTTTTTTTTTGAAATACTTAAGTACCTATATGTATGAGTCATCATTGATCAGTTTAAATGTATTTGTATGTTATATTGATTGTTCCTTTTTTTTTAATTGTTTTGAAAAAAAAACAGCACAAACCCAATTTTTAAAAAGTTTTTTTTTTATTTTACTTCAACATAAAATACACAAATTCAATTCTTTTGTTAATATTAAATTAACCAAAATACAAAAAAAAAAAAAAATAAATAAAAAAAAAACGTAAAATTTAAATTTTCGAGAAAACTATAAAGTGTTAGAATTAACACTTTATTTACTATTGTGCGTAATTTTTTATTAATGTTAATTAAATATCAATTATAAATAGTTATATTATATAAATAAATTTGGTACATAACAGGCTTCAAATATAATATAAAAATTTTATTATTAATGAAAGAGTGCCGAAATGCTTAAGATAAGTAATTATTCTTATACTTAATTTTATACTTAATTTACAGCTGAAAATGCATGGTTCACTTGACTGAATTTGCCGACCTGAACTTGAATGATTTCGAGATTTAAATAAAATTTCGGAAAATAAATCTTAACTTAACCCTATATGATTTTCAGATTTAAATAATATTCTGAAGGTGAATCAGGGTCTAAGCTTGCATGGTTTCGACATTTAAATAATTCTGGAGGTGAATCACCGCCATATCATTGATTTACTATTTTTGTCATATGATATAAGTACGCAATGTGCGGTGCTCTGGATTTTTGTTTATTTTTTAAGGGACGCTGAAAATATACGTTTTAATTGTAATTAATCTGTACAAACTGTATTATACAAATAGATTTAAGTATTTACGAACAAGTAACTATCTAATATATTTTACAAATATACGTAGGTATATTTGTAAAATACGTAGGTATAAGAAAAATTAAGGAAAAACCTTATTGAAATTTTTTTTTTGTTTATTGATATACTTAACTATGTATACAGTATTAAGTACTTAATTTTTGCCATATGTAATTTGAACTTACTGATGAATGCTGGATAGAAACTGGTTCAAAAACAGATGAAGTTTTTACTTTTCCTGAGATTCTCAAACTGA
Organism: Poecilobothrus nobilitatus; assembly: GCA_947095535.1. Lineage (NCBI taxonomy): Eukaryota > Metazoa > Arthropoda > Insecta > Diptera > Dolichopodidae > Poecilobothrus > Poecilobothrus nobilitatus. Next base: position 173,227,516 of record OX352774.1, read on the forward strand.
GTCACCAGATTAAAGGTCGATACTTCAAATCACTGTGCCATTCAACTTTTAATAGATGCCTAATGCTTTACGAGAATAATTTTAAACTCATTTTTGATATTTAAATAAATAAATTTCATTAGAATCAATTAAAAAGTGTTTAAATTGAATTAAAATTGCAGAAAAAACGATGATGATTTTTTCGAATGAGTATACATATATATAATTACATTACATGAGTATATATTTACATTTTACAACAAGATAGCTTAAATATTATAAAAGTTGTCCGAATCAAAGCTCTTCCTCGGTATTGGTAATCAACTATGTCAAAACAAACAAAAAATCCTTCTGGAAAGAGGAGATCAATTTCTAACAGTTTTACAGATAACACTATTAAAGCTTTTTCATATGGTTTTAAAAAGAAAATCGTATAATTTTTTATACAGGATGTCCCGCAATAAGTTGCACGTAGAGCAGAAGGTGATGGAGAATATTACAACGAACAAAAAATTATACGGGAGGCCGAGACTTTTCGAGATATGAAGGGTTAAAGACGTTTTAGCGATTTTTCATAAAAAAATCTATAACTTTTGAATGGCTTGAGATAAAAAAATATTACATTAGACCCCCCATATAAATAGACCAGAATAGACAAAAAAACGTATATGTAACCTGTGTAGCCCCTCTGAAATTTTTTTAAAGAAAAAAATTTATAAGTCAATAAGTATGTAAGTATAAATACTTACTTATGTTATATATATGTATAAATAATGGTTTATAGCTTATGATTATCTAATTTTGTTATAGAAAACGGGCTTTTAATATTAGATTTTGAATAAAAAATTGTTTTTTATTTATATTTTTTGTCCACAAAATAATTTTATTAATATTTTACTTTTATAATTGTTAAAATATTATATTTATTTTTTGGTCTATATATATTATATTTTATTTATTTATTATAAAGCCTATATATATATTTCAGCATCACTGCCATCATCAGGGCGAATACAATTTAATACTAAACATGAATAATTTTCTTATTTTTTAACATTACATTTATACCTACTAATTAATTACAAATCTAAACAATTAATTAATAATTTTTAGTGATTCCAATTAATAATTTTTAGTGATTCAAGCTTTTTTAATTTTTAGTGATTCCAATAAATCCAACTTTTTACCTTTTTTATCAATATGTAAGATTTTAAGGTTATTTATGTTGCTAGAATGGTTTTTTTTCCATTAAGGGATTGGCAAAATTGGACTTGGAATCAACTTTATTAATTTCTCCAATGTATTCCGCATAACGAATCACGAAATTTGTAACTGTATTTCCTATATAGACACTGTCACATGAATCACATTTAATTTCGTATAAGTACATCTGAATTTTTTAATCCACCTTTAAATCCGTTCGAAGGGGAACGGAAGGGGAAATTCTTCTTTGGAAGATTCCCACCTCCCTTAGGAAAAAATAAATAAATAAATAAATATAACTCGCATACTAATGTATTTAAAATAATAAAAATTTAAATTCACTTAGTATCATTAAATAAATTAAAGTAATTAAAAATTAGAAAAAAAGATTAAAAATTTAAAGAGATAATTAAAAAGTAAATACAAAGCATAGACATACAAAGTATGACATACAAAGCATAGAAGTATTTTCATTACACAACGTTAATTTTTTTTTTTGTTATTTATATTCAGTTATGTTCTAATAAATCTTTAATTTAAAAAATTTGTTCAATTACGATCTTAAATTGTGAGATTTAATTAGTTAAATGAATTAAAATATCATCAAATTTCGACTTGACCTTTATGAGACTGGTGATTTATAATTTATCGACTTGATTTTTTTGATTCTGGTGATTTACCATGTAATAAAAATCCTATTTATATTACGATTAAGAATAGAAACTCTAATGGGATTCCTTAAATTGGGTTTCTTGCCTTTTTTAATGGAACTTTTGAATCATCAAGGTGAGTCAATCAATATATTTTTTTTTTTTTTTTTTTATTCAATAATCTCAATCTAGGAATATGTTCCCTATCCTTGCACTAAAAAGTAGTTGAGACTAAATTGGATGGAATACGGAAGGAGAAAATGCGGATCGTGAGGGTATTAGTGTCCCACCAGTCTGTGAGTGAAAATATTTTCTCACTTAAGCTGTTGATTAACTATAATGACACGTTGCTTAAGACCAAGAATAAAACATATAAGTAGTTAGTAACTAGATTTTCATGTTTGCAAAAGAACAAAATTACTAACAGAACTTGATTAACTGATATCAATAATTTTTTTTGATTTTTTTTAGACTTTTGTTTTACAGAGGTAATTCAAAAGCCTTGTAGAAATTTTCATTCTGCATAATTATTTTTTCAAAAATTTTCAGGAAGAAGAAAAAAAGATACAAATTTTCTTAAACGTTACTTAATTACTTAATATTATAATAATTTTTTTACAGAACTATTATTTTATTATGTATTCACTTATATGCAGTATATTCAATTTACATAAAAATATTTGAATCATTCCATTGATTAAATTAAAAAATTTAATAAAAATTTAATTATGGAATAATTTTTAAAATTTCTAAGTATTAACTATAAGTTTAGTTAAGATTGTAGACTCTTTTGTTCCACTACACTCACTAGACTATAAAACAGTCATTAGATAATTATTCATAATAAAATAATTAAATCTTTAACACTTTAAAATTTTTTGTGATATATGTACTTACTTACTAAAATATAATACAATTTTTATACTTTTAGTCATAAAAATTATAAGACAACAGACATATTATTATCCGGAAATGACATTTAATTGAGACATAGCCTAGTATCGCTAGTATTCGCAACGAAAATAAAAAGTTTTTGTTTTTTTTTTTGTTTTCTTCAAACTAAAATTTCATTTCGATCGAAATATTTATAAAAATACATTTTCTAGATGAATATTTTCTCAAGGAGGCGCGAAGAAAAAAATTTTTTTAAGAAAATATATTACTAATGTACTTAAATATATATACGTAGTACGTACATATTTATATATATATATATATATATATATACTTACTTGGTTATAAGTATATTTAATGCAACCCAATTCATTCTATCTAATTTTCTGCAAATTAATTTTTCATATAAAAATATAATTTATTTGTATTTTTTTTTTTTTTTGGCACGAAAACTTCTTAATAGATAAGTAAATAAAATTTTAAATGTTAATTTAATTTTATAATTCTTTTAAAATATCTCATTTTTTTTTTAAATTTAATTAAGTGAAAATTGTTCCTGTCATATTTGATGGCTTCTTAATGGAGATCGTTCTGGTCATATTTGATGATTTCTTTAAGGAAGTAGGTAAGTAAGTAAAATCATAATAAAAATTGAAACTTTATATTAAAATCAGAAATGTTAGGATTCAAGATTATTTACATTAAACCTATATTATAAAAAAGTGATATATATACTTAAGTAAGTATATTTAAATAATTCCCACCAAAAATGAAGTTGAAATACTTTACATGATAACAACAATCTAAGTACATTCCTTTAAAAGAGCATATCTTTCGAGTATATTCTGTTGGAATATGTTGGAATTACACTCGACATTATCAACCTAACCACGACGCTATGAAATGTCAAACAAATATTAATTGTACGAAAAATAGATACAATCGATTACCCTGAAACGTGATGGCGACGTCTTTAACATTACTGATATTCGAAAGTAGTTTTATTTTACATTTAAACTTTTACAAAGCTTTGAAGTGTCAAATAAAATGTTAAAATATAAGTATAAATAATTTGAAAATTTGATTGCATTTCTTTTAAATTCATTTACTGAATAATGTTACACTATTACATATACCACCCCATAAATAACAATAATTTTATAATCTAGTATTCAGTATAGCAATTAACAATAAATCTGGATCATCTATATTTTATCCATTTTATTTACTTAATTACATATAAGTATCTACTGCTTACTTATTTAATATAATTTTTACAAATTGTCTTTTAGTAAAGTTTAGGTGTCAAAAGTAATCACTAGAAATATTAAAAACGAATACAATATTTTTAACATTTCAACGCGTTTCTGACACGTTGTTAACGTCGAGTATAATTCAGTGGTTAAGTAAACAAATTTCAATAAAAGTTACAAATAAAAAAACCTGTGCATCTAAAAATCACGATAACCTGCAATAATGTTGAATGAGTTAAACCTCTTTAATTAAAAAAAAAATGCTTCATTTTAACCATAACACAACGCAGCTCTCCTTCTAGAAAAAAAAACATTGGCGATAAAAATAAAAATATTCAATTGGTTTCTTTTTATGAGATTTTCTTTTATTTTTTAAAAACATTACAAAGTTGCTGTATATTTAAACATAAAAAGAAAATTACAAAAAAAAAAAAACAAGGTAGAATACAAACCAACGGTTTTTAAAGGCACACATTTTCCAAAAGATCTATTATAAAACTAAATTTGAAAATTTTCTTTAAGTAAAGTATATAAGAAAAACTGTGAAAAATAAAGAGACACTTTCATCAATTTTACGGGATCTCTACATAATTAAGAAAATCCATTAACACATGTAAAATTATAAAGTTGAAGCTTTAATTTTTGTCTTTTATTTTGAAAAAAATTGTACTTAGAATACTTGTCAAAGTTGTACTTAGAAAAGGTGTTTAAAAATAACGAAATTTTAATTTTTGAGTCCTAATAGTCCCTAAACGGGGGTACAAAAAAATATTCTGAGACAACTTACACTAATTCTAAAATATCATTCTTATCTCAATATTTCTAAAGTTCTTATCTGAAAAGCATGTTGGAGTTATGAAGGGAGAAAAATCATGCAATTTTGCATTTTTTTCCGCCATAGTTAACATTTCACATAATTTAGAAAAATTTGTATAATTTTGTTATTGATTTATAGAGGTAAAAAACAGTCATATCGAATGATGTTTTTAAATTGAAAAAATGTTAAGCAGAAACTGAGATAACTACATATACTTGCACATTTAAAAATAGGGCTTTTTTAAAGTTTGAGAGGCTGTAGCTTCATAATGGATGTGGTTACATGAGAAAGTTATTCATTCTACAACATTAATTTTTTTATGAGACCTACCTATGGTTAACATTTTTTTCTTTATCTTTAACGGTGTAGAAGTTTTGTAAACAGACGGACGAACGAACTACACTTTTTCAAAATTGGAAATTTTGGAAATATCCTAAAAACAATTTTTAATTTTGAAAAATTTTCAAAAATTTTTATAAATACGTTTAAATGAATATCGTCTTAATGAGTCTTAAAATTTATTGAGTTTTCTTAAAATTAAAAAAAAAAAAACAGAAAAAAAAAAAGAAAAATTTTTTTCTGTGTCTAGTGCCGGAAGAAATTTAATATTTTTAAATTTTCTTGATTTTTTCGATGAATTTTTAATGACGAATCATAAAATTTTACAAATAAACTCATAAAATATAAAAATTCTTTTTACACAAATTAGTACTCGTATTAAAAAAAAAAAAAACAAAAACAAAACCAATGTAAAAGACAACATAAATTGAACTGACTATGAAAATAAAATTTTTTTTTTTTTAAATGTTCATATTATGTATAATGAAACTGGCTATCATTACACAGACCTGTGTACATACATTCCACATATTTAACACTATGAAATTAAGAAAATATTAAAAGGAGGTCACAACAAAATCACTGTACATATATACTTATATATATACCTATTTATACTTATATAATATATTAATACACAAATTATTACAGAAAAATCACATGAGTGATTTGACTAACAAAATAAAAACCAAGGCCATCATTCAATTCAATTCGAATGAGTCATTTACAAATTTCTGTGTGTTCTTGTTTCCTTTTTTTTTTTTTTGTCTTGTTCAGATACAAAAATTGAACATTACCCAAGAATTGGTGGATCTCATTTATTCACAGATTGATGTTTTAATAATAATGAAAAAAAAAATAAATAAATTTAATTAATCATCAAAATATTCTAAAAAATCAGTAAAACAGAGATTAATTTTTACTTTATGAATAATTCTTGGAATTTTGATGTTTTTATTTGTGAGGTCTAAAGAAGAATCAGACTGATTTGATTGTGGAACAAAAGGCAAAGTCAGGAAAGAATTAAATAAATTATTAGTAAGTACTGGATGATATATTTTATTAAGTAACGAAATAATCATCATCTTGTTCTTATTGTACCTATCCTTAGTATTTTTTTTTTATGGTTTTTCTTTAGAGGGAAAAAGAAAATAAATTTACATAAGTGAAATTAAACTATAGTTAAGTAATATTAATTTGTCTTACTGATATGACATGGTTATTAAAGAACCAATTTTCAGAAAATTAAGTAACTACCTATAGGATGTTTACCATTACTTTGTTTAGCATATTGTAAGTAATCAAAATAAATAACTGGACCTGGAATACCTTTTCAAATTAAAAAAGTAAAGTTCTTTTAAGATAAAGTACTTAATTTCAATATTACTTATTTGGGTATTAATAATGAATAACTAAAGATTGAAAATTAAATACAGTACTTTTTGTTATTTTAAGCTTAAGTATTTAGAACTTTTGTTATATAGTTTTCATAGCCAATAAATAGTGTAAGTTTTGACATCATCTAAAATTAATATTAGTACTTAAATTAAATTACAAATGGCTTTTCAATGCTATATTCTTAACAGTCTTTAATTGAAACTGGAAAATGAAATCATTAAAGAAATGAAAACATTGAAATAACTGGATTTTTTTTTTTTTTGACAAAAATCTTAAGTGAGAATCACACATCAAAAATGTTAAAAGTAAAATACTTAATTCCATATATTTATTTAGGAAATATTATTTCATTAATTCTAAATTTTTGGAATAATGAAATGAAAAATATGGAATTAATTAAATATTAATTCCATATTTTTGTCTAGAAAGAGAGCTTCTCTTAAAAGAACTATGTACTACATAAGCTTGACTTGGGTCACATACACGCTCACTTAATCTACTTAAATGCAATATGATTATCAGCATCGTCCTATAAGCTAAAAGAGTTAAAAGTACTATAAAATCAATTTACCGCTGCTGATACCCTTAGGAAGCCTCTAGAATAACCAAATTTTACCTCTCAAAAAACTGAAAATTTTTGAAATGGATTTTTTGTATTTGCAGATTAAAAATAAGTTAATTAGAGATATGGTACAAATTTCTCTACAATATAAGAATTCCACTAATATAACACTTGTTCTTGCTCAAACTTGTCAAGTTATAATTTTATACCTTTAAGCATAACATGTACTTAAGTGTTTTGTATATATATATTTGATAGCTGAATAGTTATGTATCCTAGTAAAGGTATAGGATATGAATCATTTTTGACATTATTTAAAAGGAAATATAAGGTAAAAGTGGGTACAGTGGTGATATAAATTTTTAAGAGGCCTTTCATTGTTTCTCAAAGCCGGTTATTTTTTTTTTTTTTTTTTTAATAATTAACAATAATTTAAAAAAAAACTATTTTAAATACATTTTTGTTTTACTTTTTATATTTTTTCGTTTAACTATATTTGTTTTTAATTAACAATTTTAAACATTAACTTTCGATGCTGATTTAGTGGATATAGGAAGAAAAAAATTGTTTATTTAGTAGCTATAACTACTCAAAATAAGGGTTAAGTGGATAGGTATACATTATATTCATTAGGTAAGTACTTAATAATAGTGGATATACATAAAATAAGCGTTAAGTAAACAATTAAGTATTTCATCAAAAAATGTTCTTACAATTTGTTCTGTAACACAACTTCGGACATTGGTTAGATTTTGAAATACTATAGTGGAGATGGAAGAATGACGTATTAGAAAAGCTTCAAATCAAGCATGACCTTTCAATTTTTAATATAAAACTTACATTTTTACTAGGGACTATAAAAAAAACTAAAAAAAGATGTTTACCTAATCTATTGTTGGAAACATTGTTTGGTATTTTTAAATCATTAACCAAGAAGCTGCACCAAATCTAATAATTACGTTTTTGTTACAGAAAATCCTATCTTTCCTAACTATATACATAATCCAGTCAACCAAGTATTGTGCTTGCTTGAATTTAAACGTAGCACTTTACTGTTCTTGTTTCGTGGTCATATATTTTGGATTTTCTTCTGCGAAGTATTATACGGAATATTGTACTTCTTACTGGCTGAATACACAAAACAACCTTGACTTATTTAGCTGACAGTGCTCTTTTCTCAGATGAATATATCTTCTTTTCTCGGCTTTGAAGTTGAACTCACATTTTAAGACTCTTTGGCAATTCAAATTTATTTCCAATTCCGAATTTACTTGCGAATGCCCTTAGTATGTAACTAAGTATTAAATTATTATGCACCTGTAATTTAACACTTGCATATTTCCCGATCCATTTTTCTCTCTTTATTAACAATTTATTTTTGATGTTTTTATTTTAAAAATTTTTCTTTTGATTTACCCAAATAGTCTAAAAGGGCATAAAATTTGCATTTGATTGTTCTGACATTTCAGTTCTCATTAGAGTTTTTTGACATTTCTATTTTTTTGATTTGTGATTTGAGAAATTCACATATAAGTACTTAGTGTAAAAGGGCTTTTATCTAATTTCTTTTTAATTTTTAAATGAATTTAATATAACTTATATTAATTTTTGTAGTTCTAAGGGCGTTCGCACTAGTATTTGGCACTAGACACTATTTTAATCATTTAAAAAAATTGTTCCGGTAATAGATTATATGACAGAAATTGGCGTCTCCCCTTAGTTAATTTATATTTTAATTTGATAACTGTAAAAACAGACATTCATTATTATATACATATTATATACATAAATAGTTTCAATTTTTCAATCTTCTTAAATCAATTTGAAATAATCATTTTTATTTTGACCAAATTATAAATAAAAAATAATATATCACTTAAATATCGTGATTCACTTGATTCGATTACATAATTTTTAACCACAATTATTTAATAACCAATTTTTAAATTATATAATTTAAACTTTTTTTTTGTTTAATTAAGATTAAATACATCTTATTTAAAACAATTTAATATTGTAAAAACTTAAGTGAGTTACAAAAAAAAAAAACTTCCAAATTAAAAATGAAATATTAACTATACTTAGTTTGAGTGAACATGGTTACACTTAACTTTAAATGAAGGTACAAAAAAAGTTCAATTACCTTGACGACCTTGCATTGAATATTTAACATCAAATGAAAAAAAAATAAAAACAAAACAACGAAAAGATTACAAAAAGGAAAAAAAAACAAAAAAAGTGAAAGAAAGAGTTCGAATGATCGGACAAACGAAATATTAAAAAGAAGCGCCATCCTCAATTACTTGTCCACCTTTTCGTTTTTACCTGTATTTAATTCTTATTTTTCTTTTCCGTTTTTTTATTTTTATTTTGTTTGAGATGTTGCGTGTGTATGTGTAAATTTATATATTCACTAATTCATATACAAATAAATATGGAAGTTAAAACGTAACCGTTTTTTTTTTCTTTTTGAAAAGTAATAAGTAAACACATACCTACATACTTATTTAAAAGTAAATTCAATCTGTTAATTTTTCAATTTTAATTTATTGTGGAAGCAGAGTTGCCAAATATTTAATATCATTTGAGAAGTTACTTAAATTTGAAAAAATATATTTTTTGGTCTGCTTGTTGAATGGTTTTTAATAAATTGTTGAATGAATATATTTACAAGACTTTGAGAACTGAAAGAAAAAAAAGTTCTGCACATGAGTCAAAAATATGGCACAACAGAAATATGTAAGTACTTATGTGGTTATATAGTACGGAATATTTGTATAATAAGGTGTAGTTTTATAAAATATAATATATGTACCTACTTACATATTTACTTATATATGTTAATGTACTTACTTAACTATATACCGTTCGAACATCAAAAGAATCAAAGAAAAAAACTTATTAGGCTGGATCTGTGTCTAGATATGAATTATGTAGAATATCACAAACTTTATTTCTACTTAACAGGAATAGTTACCAAGGGTCTCATCGGAAATGTAAAAAAATGTATTTGATTTCGTCAAAATCGAAAAAATTAAATTGTCGATAAGCACAATGCAACAGTAACACAAATGTCTTATTTGACATTTTCGATCATAAATTATGCAATGCTCACCATTTGTGTAATTGAAATTAAAGTTGAAGTTTATAACAAATTAAAAATTAATAAAAAAATTTTTTTTTTTTTAAATTCATCAAAAATTGCCTGTATTTGTTCATTATTCATCAAAAAAAAAAAAAAAACTCAAAATAACAAAGAATCGAACAGATGCACCGAAAATTTTGAATGCTTAATTTCACTAATATTTCAGTATTTACAAAATCGCAAACACATTGTCAAACTATTTTCGATCATAACACATCGTCAAATTTTTTTTTTTTTGACATTTGACAGATCATGAGACAATGTGTTCAACACATCGCAAATGCATTTTGGATGAGTGGGCAACTTTCAGATACAAAATATACTTACTTATTTATCTAAAACCTGGCAACTTTCTTAATACTTTTTTGTTTTTTTTTTTAATTCATTTTTATTTTTTTTTTATAAGTATTTTAGTGTTAATAATGCGAACATTAACTACTTATGTACTTACATATATAAGTATGTGTAATTAATCGAATTTAATTCTTTTTTATGTAAGTATATTAAAGTAAATTTTCTTTTTCTTTCTAAAGTTATTTATTCTTATTCTTATTCTACCAACGAACTCTTTTATTTTAAAATCGCCATGATTTTTTCTTTCTTTAACAAAAGTAATAACTATTAAATACAACAGTAATGTACGAAAAGATTGTAATTTACAAGAGATTAGGTTTTCTGATTCTTACAAGATTTTGCGTAGAATTATTTTTTTTTCTTCTTAATCTCTTTTAGAAAAAAAAAACAGTTATGGTGAAAACAGTTTTAAAAAAAAATGTTTTGTTTTCATGTATTGCTGAAAGAGAAGAATAAAAAAAAAGCATCTTAAGATACGTATGTATATACTTAACTATATTTTTCATTTCTTTTCTTTTTTAAACTTTCTTGTTTTTGTATACTTATGTACAAGTGCTGATGTACCTACGTAAATGTAAAAAAATAAATAAATAAAAAATTTAACGGTAAATTTGTATCTGAGATTCTGAGAGGGAAATAAAAAAAAAAAAAAATGTTTAAAAAAAGAAATCAAAGAATACATACTTACTTAAGTAAAATAAGAAAATATGGTAAATTAAGAATTTTAGAAGAGTTTTTATTTTAAAATGTTAAGAAATAAAAATGAAAAATACAAATGTACTTATGTAGAAATTAATTTTAATAACCTTTTTTAATCGGATAATACTTACGTATTAATAATCGTTTTAAAAAATAACTAAGTATCTAAACAAAAAAAAAAAAAAAATAAGTAAGTAAATAGGTACATACTTACTCAAAAATAAAAATTAAAATGACACGTCATTAAGAATATTTTAATTTTATATTCTGTTATAAGCTGTAAATAATTAAAGGATAATAATAAAAATGGAGACAAATTTAAACATAAGAAATTAATAAAATTCAAATTAGTACTTAAGTACTTATCTATTAATTGTTTAAAAGAAAAATCTTAATTAAAACACAACTTTAATTAACAATGAAAATTATAGATACTTAAGTACTTAAGTAACTATTTATAGATGTAAGCATACACATTAAAATGAGATAGACGTTAATAAGTAGTTCTTAATAAATATTTACCAAACATAACTATACTTAACTAGAGAAAATATAAAACAAATATTTAAAATATAAAATGAATTGCTGCGGTAACTACTGTAACCAATTCCAGTAATTTCATAACATTTTCTTAAATTTTCATAATATAAGGAATATACTTATAAGCAAGATATGTGCACCTAGGTGCATATTGTTTTGCCAAATATGAACTACCACCAATAAACCTTTACTTTTTCACAGGCAGTAGGGCTGACAGAAGTATTATAAGTAGAGGCAAAATTCATAAAACGTAGTAAACGTAGTGCATAATTTAGATCTATCTACATCAAAAGGTCAGAGTGTCATTTATACTTCATAAGTTTTTATCCTAAAAAGTAAAATAATATTCTTAACTAGTACTTAATTCAATAAAGAAGAGGACACCATGAAAATCTACTTTATACTTATGTAAAATATTTTTTTAAAGAATTTTTTACCTTTACATACTTAGGTATATAAAATTAATTTTGTTTTAGTTCTAAAATTATAACTAAATTTGACCTACTTAGTTGATGAGTTATTTGAGAAAATTTATTACAAGAATTTTAATAGCTACTTATTAAGAAATTATTGCTTTTTTTTTATAACTAGATTATCGATCAAATAATTTTATTACAAATCAATAAAATAATGTTCCACTTACTAATTTTTATATTTCAAATAAAAATCAACTACTTAAGTAGCAAAATTTTGTAATAAAAAAAAGGTAAGTAAGTATGTAAAATTTTTGGAATCTCTCCGATAACAGAAAATAAAAAATTAACTTAAGTTTTAAATTTTATGTTACAATTTTTAATGGAAAAATTAATTGAAGAATAAAATATAAAATTTGTCCTGTTAAGAATTCATTTAAGTAACTATAAAGTTAAATTCTGTTAAAATAATTTTCTATATATTTACAGTCCGCTTCATAATTATTTAGACAAATTAAAATTTGTTCTATGAAAGTAGTCGTTCACATTTGTAATATAAAAATAAAATAAATATCAAAGCATTTTAATTGAAATTTCACCGCAGTAAAAACAAAATAAATGTCACGACATAAAAAAAAAAAAAATAAGCCTTGAGACATGAGCAGCTATTGTTGCTATATATGAATCGGATGTTAATATCATATAGGACTACCATTCAAATTACAAAAAAAAAAAATAAATAAAACCAATCAATAAAAAAGGAAGAGATAAAAAACGAGTAACCAATATTAAAGAAAATAATAAAATTATTCGATATAAAAAAAAATATCAGATTAATACTAAGCTATGTGACATCAGTGACGCCTTCAATTTGCTTTGAATCACTTTTAAAAACCATTTGAGTTCTGGAGGCAAGTCTTATGGACAAATCTAAATCTGAAGACAAGGATGAATCTTATGGAAACAGGCAATTCCCATGTCTAAAGAATTATGAAATTTTTGTTTTGTTTGTTATTTTTACATCTTTACAGTTATTATTCATTTTTTTTTATATTGTAATTATAATAAACAACAAATTGGACCAGTTACAAGCTAAGTAATTAACTGTTTAGTCAAAATATTAATTAAAAAAAAATGAAGCTTACTCAAATATGAATAATAAACGACTTCGTGAACCTCGTATGATTCGTATAGGGCATCGGCAAAATAAATTATTAAATACATTTCTATTTTCTTTTATAGATCAATCAATATTATAGATCAATTTACTTTGATGTTAATATTTATCTAAAATAATTATTAACAATTTTATTTAAAATTGTAATTTCATAATAAATAAAAAATATGTATTAATAATGTATTATATTTTCCTATTCAATTGTAAATAGATAAGAAAATCAAAATTGCACCTTTATACTTTACTAGTTATAATACCTTTGTCCATCACCTTAACTAATTTTTATATATGGGTATTCACCTTATTATTTAAAATTGGCCTTCCGAATGACCTAGACCTTTTTTTTACATTATTTTTTTGTTTTACAAGGAAACAATAAATCAACCTTCAATTCAAATGTCCTTGTATTAGATTCTTAAGATAATAAGAAAAAAATAACAACAAAAATCTGGTATCAAGGATAAAGATTACAAGGATACATATCTAAGATGTATAATAGTTTTTTTTTTCTTTGTTTCTATTTCTATCTTAAAATAAAATAAAATGTTATAAATATACTAAATATTTATTGTATGTATGTACGTACCAAAGGTACATAAAAATGCAAGGATATTATTTTTTTGTTTGTATTTAAATACATAAAAAGAAAAGAGGAAAATATTTAAGAGTATTCAGTCCTTTTTTTTTTTTTGTACTTTGTTATTATTATTTTAAAATTTGTTGCACCAACATTTAATCACATTTGAAAAGGAAGACGGAAGCTGAAGTTTTTGGGCGAAAAAAAAAACAAGAGAAAATTTTTTTTTTTTTTTTTTGTATAGTTAAAAAGTTCAATAAATATATATGTACTTAAGTACTTATATGAATTTATTAAGAAAGCAAAAATACAGTCATGCGTAGAACTGTTTTCAAGGACATCAGAGATCAAATCGGCCTTGAAATGGCCTTAAAAAAAGAGGAATGAAATTAATTGTGACGATATTTTGTAAAATTTAAAAGGATTTATTTTTAAATTATACTTAAATCTTAAAATTTTCAAATAGTTATAAAAAAAAAAATATGATAATTACCTTTTATTGATTTTAGATAAAAATATAATGCAATTTTCTTTATGCTATTATCCTTTTCTTTGTATTTTTTGTAGATATATTTTCTTTTAAGAAATATCTTCTTTTTTTTTTTTCTGCACAAGTTTTAAAAAAATTTTTTTTTACTGTGAATTTTAATATTATTTTTATTAGAAATAAAATAAAATAAATTAATTAAAAAAAAAGTATAAAACAAAATTTATAAAGGAATTTTATATATTTTTTATCATTTTTTAAAATAACAAAAATTAACTAATTTTTTTTTTTCATTATTATTACAACGTCATTATTTTCACAGGTTTTTTTTCATATTTTTATATGATTTTTTACTAATTTTCTTATTTTCTATTAAAAAAAAATAATTTTTCTTTAAATTTTTTTATTAATATGAATTTTCTTTTTAGTTTTATAATACTTTTGATTTTTAATTAGATGCATGATTAAATTTACACTAAAAACAAAAAAAAAAAATTCATAATTAGTTAGATATTTATTAAATAAATTTTTTTTTTTTCCAATTTTAAATAAAATTTTCTTTCATTTTATTAATAAAAGAAAAAAGTTTTTGAAGTCTATTAAAAGAATCAAATTTGAAGAGTTTTCACCTTTTCTTCGTTAGTATTTCAATTTTTCTATATAAGTAGTTAATAAAAATTATTAAAAAAAAAAAAAAATTTAACACTGAAAGAAGAAAAACTGATGGAAAAATGCTTTAATTTTTATTTTTTTATTTTTTTTTATGTTACTCCAAGAGTTTAATGACACTTGATTGTTTGACAAGAGAACGAGAACAGAAAAAGCAAAAATAAGAATGAAACAACAATAACACAACACAAACTCAACCATATACAAAACAGTCAGTACAACACCACCACAAAAAATAAAAGGAACCAGTATTATTATACACGTTTATATATATGAATTTGTATTATCCACTTGTATGTATAGTATACAATGCATATCAACTTAAGTAAAAATATATGATTACACACACACAATACACCCATATCAAATTTATAAATAAGCAAAAAGAAAAACATAAAAACTACGTTTTCCACCAACTATATGTATACATCTATAGACGAGTTACGATTTACGAAGTTACGACTACGACGAGTAGGAAAAGAAAAAAAAAAAAAAAGTCAAAGCAAAAACACGTTTTCATTTTTAAATTTGACTTCGTTTCGTTGGTTTATAAATTTGTACTTTGTTCAATGTTCATCTCTTTGACTCTCTCTTTTTGTCTCTTATTTGATTGTTTTTTTTTTGTTTTGTTACATTTTTCTTTTCTTTCTGGTTGTACTAAGTGCTAAACTGCTAACTGATACTTACTTGCTAGTGCTGATAATGATTGTTCAATGTTCAAATTTCAGATCAGTTCTGTAACAGAACTTTTGTATTACTACACAGAAAACTTTTTTAGTTAGATTTTTTCTGATTCTCAAGTTCTGTAATTTTGTTATTTGTTCCATTTTCCCTGTGTAATAAAATACCTACTATTTATTTTTTTTTTAAAATTACAAAAAAAAACAAAAGAAAACAAACAGAGCTGTGTGTATAAAAAAAAAAAATATGATTTTGCGAAATTCACATATATCTGTCCCATTCCAACATACAGAACATAAAAAAATAAAAATATCAATAATACACATAACACACATACAAACGTATACTACATAATTCCAATATGAAAGAATACCGTCCCGATTAATTTTTTTTTTTTTTCCTCCAACCTATTTATTATTTAACTAAAAAAAAAAAACTAAATCAAGTAGAGAATTAGAAAAAAAAACAAACTTAGGTGAGTATGAGTATACTTTATTTTTTTTTTACGATATATGAAAACAAAACGTCGTACTTTCAAACAAACACACATCATGCATACATATACGTTAAAAATATTGTACAAAGGAAGAAAATAACTTCAAATAAACACCACTTGCAAATTAAATGCAAAAAAAAAAAATTTTTTTTTTTTTTAATATGAATGACAATTCCTTTATTTTCTTTTTGCTTTGAAAAAATTATTAACCATTTTCTTTAATTTTTTCATTTCATTAAATTATGGATTATGATTTATGGTGGATTTTGTTTTTTTTTTTTTTAGATTTTGTTGTTGTTGCCATTTTTTATATTAAACAATAAAGCAAAATTTTGTAATTAAATTTTTATTGTTTTAGCATTTGATACACCTTTTTATTTATTTTTTTTAATCTAAACATTTTTAAATTATTAGTTTATATTGAAGGCAGATTATAATTTAGATTTATTTAAAATATAATTCACACTTACTTTTTTTTTAAGTAATTTATTTTATTTCAAAATTTTTATTATTCGGATCAATTTTTATTTTTGCAACAAAATATGAATATTTATTATTTAATTTCTTCTTTTTTTTTTAATTTGTGTATTAGAATTTTCTTATTTAAAGATAAATTCAAGCAACCGAGCGAGTAAAGAAACCAAAAAAAAAAAAAAAAAAACACTTTTTTGTATTCGACACGATACGATGTACAGGAGTACAGGTAGACTTTGTTTTTTTTTTTTTTATAGCTTAACACACACGAATACACAGTTACGTATTACGATTTACGATATATTCAACTTTTTCATTAGTAGTACAACGACTGCTACATCTACTTTTCTACGGCGACGACGACGATGACGATAAAACAGCTCTACTCTACTCTACTACATGTACGATTTTTAAAGGTGTCATATCATATTTATTATTTTGTTTGTTTTTTTTTTATATTTTTTTTCTAACACATATAATTTTTTCATAGCAATTCCACTTGATTTTTTTTTTTTTTTTTAATTCATAAGAAAATTTTCTATATTGTATTTTCAGGATTATGTACTTATATTTAAAATATAAAATTTATTATTGATATTTATTTATTTTTTTTTGTATAAAATTCATGTATAAAAGTTTTTATATAATATAATAATTATTAAATTAATGATAGTTTTTAGCAAAAATATGTATTTTTTTTTTTATTGTGCACAATTTTTTTTTGTGTTAAGTTATTAAAACAAAAATCTCTGAAAAATTTCAAAAAAAAAAAAAAAAGAAATAAAAAATTCAATTATTTTATTTGAAAACTGAAATTCCTACGGTAACAAACTCAACTACTCGAATCTGTGAAATGTGCAGAACTGGCAAAAAAAAAAAGAATTTCAAAGCAGAATTTTTTTAAGACAGAATACAAATAAAACATAAGAAATAAAAAATATCTCATAAGTGGATGGGAAAAGCCTTGTCAAAATTTTGAATTTTGTAATGGGATTTCGATTGGGAAAGCTGCCAGTATTTTGGAAAATCTAAGATGAAATTTGGTAACACTTTTTCTTTCTGAATATAATTAGGTTTTCAATTATTATTTTAAACTTATTTTGCTATTTAAAATTTTTTAATTAACAGAATAATTTAAAATTTTTTATGTAAAACTTCATCCAAATATCAATAATTGTACTTTGTAATAATAAAATACAAATAAACTCCATAATCAAATAATAAATACAACTATTAGCGACACCTACCGTTCAAAATCGTAAATAAAATAAAATGTCAATTAAAATCTAAATGTTATCCAAAAAAAAAAAAACATGAAACAAGAAAATGACTTTTGACCATCAGTTTGGTGTCAAATAATTCTATTGTTGCGCATATTAATTAGTAAATAAATGTTTTTCTATTATTAATATATCTAATTAATAATTAAGAAGCGGTCTAAAATAGAAAGGTAATATAAAGTTAATATTAATAATTAATTTAATTGAGAAAATTTAATCAAATTTTATTCAATCTTATTTTAGTGCTGTAAAATAAAAATTATTGATGAATATAAATCAGTCCATTACTGTTTACATTTTATAAATTAAAAAAAATATATATATTTTTAATTGCTTCTGTTTCTATGCACGATTATGATCTGTAAATATTTACCAAAGGAATTTTGAAATTAGAATTAAACATATTTAAATATAATAGACAATTATTTTAATTTTTTTTACGTATTATTTTTTTAAAAATAGTAATTAAAGTATTAAGAAAATTATTTTTAGAAAAATTCATTAAAAATGACGAATATGAGACCTCCAAATAAAACAACTTTATTAAAAGGTACATATTTGAATAAAAATTATTTTTTATATATATATATTAAAATCTATAAGTTTAAAATATGGAAATTATTGTAATATTTTAGTTGTAATATTAGGTGATGGAGGTGTTGGTAAAAGTTGCCTTATGAATCGTTTTGTTTCAAATCGTTTCGATGAAAATAGTTTTCATACAATTGGTGTTGAATTTATGAATAAGGATATAGAAGTTGATGGTGTTAAATATACTTTACAGGTGATGTAAAATTGGAAATAGTTTTTAATTTCTTGGTATTTCATTTTAAAATTATCTGTTTAAAGAATAACATACTTGGATTTAATTTATATTGTTCTTTTTAGATATGGGATACAGCGGGACAAGAACGTTTTCGTGCACTTAGAACACCATTCTATAGAGGTTCTGATATATGTCTTTTGGCCTATTCCATTGATGATCGTGATAGTTTTAGAGGATTAAAACAATGGCGAGAAGAATTTTTAAAATATGCTGATGTTAAAGCTGACAATTTTCCATTTATTGTTGTTGGAAATAAGGTTTTTAAATATTTAAATATATGTATTTATTACATGTTTTTTTTTTTTTTAAGAACGATATTGGTCATCAATTTCGACAAATAACATTAGAAGAAGTGTCATCATGGTGTCAAGAATTTCATATATCTAGTTTTATTGAAACTTCATCAAAAAATGCTATTAATGTTAATGAAGCCTTTACATTGGCTGTGAAACAATGGCAACGTTTAGAAAAAAGTACTGAACGAGAATTACGAGCTCAGGGTGACACAATTGATTTAACAACTGGTGTACGTTTGCAAAATTCAAATAATAGATTTTGTTGTAGTGGTGGTAGTCGTTCTAATTCACCAGCTGTTAGCCGAGATGAATATTAAATATTGACAAAAAATAAAAGAAAATTAATACAAACAAAAAAAGAAAAAAAACTTAAGTTAAAAAAAACTACATATTGAATATAAACAAAAAAAAAAAAAAAAATTTAACTCGTAAAAGTTAAACTGAGACACATGAAAAAGAAAATCTTGAATTTTAGTTAAATTTTAAAATCAAAAAAGAAAATAAAAACTTAATCTTTTGAATTATTATAATTAAATCAATTTATATTTTGAAATTAGGAATTAAATAAAAACAAATTAAAATAAAAAAATAAGAAAACGTCATAAAAATGTACACATATTATTTTCTTTTTTCAACTAAAGTAATTTTAAAATAAAATAACTACTTCTCACGTAAAAATTACGTTTCTTAATTCACTTATATTGGAAATTTTATATGTGATTGTACAACTAATTAGAACAAAAAAAAAAATTATACGTCGAAATAAAAGCTTTACATTAGTTTATGTAATTACTAATTACCAATGTATAAAAAAAAAAAAAAAAAAAAAAAAAATAAAATAAAATGATTATTTATAATGATTTCTTATAAGAAATTAATAAAACTCAAACAATTTTAAATTATTACGATTTTATTTAAAAGAAAATATTAATGAATGAATTATAGTTTAAAGACAAATCAAAATTTAAAAAAAAAAAACTAATCCGTTTAAGTAATCACATTTTAATACATTCCACATAAATAGTTGTTTTTGAATTATAACTCAAAAAAAAAAAAAAAAACAAATTAAGTAAATATTAAGTTTTTTTTTTTTTACGTACTTTTATTAATTAATATTAATTAAATTATGATAATAATTTCACAAAAAAAAAAAGCAATTAATGTAATTAATAAATTTTTTGTTATCCCATTTGGCAAAAAAAAAAAAATGCTATTTTTTTAAGTTTTGTTAAGAATTTAAAAGTAACTATATATATATATAGTTAAAATATTTATATTAAAAGGATTACATATATATAATTGTAAATTTAATTAATTGTAAAAAAAAAAAAAAAAAAATTATTGAATAAATTATTTATTAATTGTATTTATTAAGTTATAAAAAAATTTTCTAAATAATATTTATTATAAGATCTGTCCTTTCAGTTTTTTTTCTTAAATTTTTTATAATAACTCTTTTTTTTTTCATTATTTTAAATATTTCTCTTATGATAGATACTATATAAGTAACATTAATATACAATAATCAAAGATTTTATATTATAACATCAATTTAATCAGTCTAACATGCATGAAATATGTATTGTTAAATAATGATGCATTTTAAATATTTTGAACTGGTTCCAAAAATTTTTCTTTTTTTTTTTTTTTTAAATCTCTTTAATTGGATTGTAAATTCATTATTGTTTTGTGTTACTTTTGAGGTTGATTATATTAATAACTTATTATGATATTATTTATTAAATAATATAAACAAAAAAAAAAAAAAGAAGAAGAATAATCAAAAATAAAAGCACAAATTAAAAATGTAATAAATTTTTTTTTATTTATAATTAAGTTTTGTTCTAAAATTTCTTAATAAAATAAGGAACAAAAAAAAAAAAATAAATAAATAAAATCCAAATATTAAACTTTACTTTTAAATAATTGGATTATTTCGCAATATGAAAAAAAAAAAAAAAAAACAAATAAGATAGTTTAGTTTTTCATTATTTAAATGAAAAAATAACTTTAAATTATTTTTATTCTATTCCAAAATATGCATTCAACAATTTTATAATTTAATCACTTCTTATTTTTTTTTTTTTTGAATCATTTATGTATCTTTAAAATCAATTTATGTATCTTTAAAATTTAATATTATTTCATGTTATTTATTTCACCCATTATGTATATGAAGTTTATGCATTTTTTTTTTCTTTTAAGTAAAAAAAAAAAGTAAGCCAGACAATGTTTTATTAACTAAAATTTTAATACAGCTTAACTTTTTTTTGTTTTTTTTTTACACAAAGTTAGCATTTAACTTTCTTGTGGGAGGTATTTAAAGAAAATAATATTTTTTAAAGTTTTCTAATATACTATTTGCTTTTGATTGATTTTTTTTTTTTTGTCATTATAATTAACTTAACACTAATTGACATGATCCCATCTTTATCTGTAATCAATTTTTATTATTGCTAATCAATAACTTTGTGCAAAGTGTAAACAAATTTAATATTCTTCTTTAGACTTCATCTACTAAAAAGTTTATTTCGAATCAGCACATCTCTAATACAAAATGTAGTTAAATTATATTAAAAAGAATTTTAATTTTCCAATTGCCAGAATGTTTTTATTTAAGATTTTTTTTTTTCTTTTAAAATTCTAAATTCTTTTCTATTGAAAATTAAATTTATATTTGATTTTGGAATTATACATTTTGAATTGAAATAATAATTAGTAAATAACAATAACAGAAATAAATACTCAATACTAACATACTATTAATTTATAAAAAAAAAAAAATTTTTTTAAAGAGAATTATATAAAGAAAAAAAAAAAAAAATGCTCTAAACTTTGACTTAAGTGCAATATATTAAAATATATTAAAATTAGTTAAAATATATATATATGAAGCGATCATTTATTATTTATTTTTTTTTTATTTTAAATATTTAAGTGAAAAATTTACTTTTTGATTTGAAAAAGAAAAAAAAAAATACACATAAAATCATCGTAACTAACAAAAAAAAAAAAAATAAAAACTTAATATTAAATACAACTTACAAATATTTAATTTAAAAAAACTTAAAATATATATACATATATAAAAAAAAAAGTACAAAAAAAAATAGACAAGATTCGAATATAATACAATTTTTTTTTTTTTTTTAAATGACAAGATTTAAAATTACTTAAAGTTCATTTTTAATTAGACAATTTTTTTAGTTAAGAAAAATATGGCTATTAATGCTTTTTTTTTTTTTTTTTAAAACGAATTTAAATTCTATGTTATGTATGACTTATGCCTTTAAATAATGATTTTTTTATTATCAAAAGTAATATTTAAAAAAAAAAAAAAATTTAAATAAAAACATTTTAAATAAAAAAAATTGTATTTAAAGCGATTAAAAATCAATTTATGTATTACAAACAAAAAAAAAAAAAAAATGGCAGTGTATAATTGTAGCTTTATTACAATCAGAATATATTAATACATATATATATAAATACATATAATTATATATTTAAAAATAAAACTTAAATAAAAAGAAAGTGTTTCAAACCACACTTTATTATACACATTTTATTAAAACTCGAAAAATTATACGAATATATAGTTTTACACTTTTTATTTCATTTTAGGTTGAAATATATTCGATAGGAAGGGAATTTTTTTTTAGTTTATTCCCCTGCCACATAAATGTGACAAGGAAATTTTACAGACTTTCATTTTCAAGCGCGGTTGTAAATGTTGTAAGAGGAAATTATTCTTACGATCTGTGTGGTATTTAAACCCCCCATACTCCGTCGATGTTTACACTAACAGCGTATTTTATACGCTCTTATCCATTGGTCATCGTTGCTCCTTTAAAAATTTGATTTTATCATTTTTCGGATTTTCTTCTTCTTTAAAATCTTTTAAACATCAATTTTTTTTTCAAAATCTGCAGTATTTAAATTTTTTGGTTCTAGGTCAAATATTCTCAAAAACTTTTTATTATAAAATTTATTTTTATTTAAAAAAAAAAACTTATTTTTAAAAAATCCTTTTTATATACATATAAACCATCAAATCATAATCATAAAACTTTTTTGAAATTCGATTATTTTAAGAATTTCAAATATTTTTTCGAACAAATACCAAATTACCAAACGATTAATTTAAATTAAAAACGAAAAAATGAAAGAAATATTTTAATTAACTTCAAAAAATATTAAGCAAACATCCATTTAAAATTAAATTTGTAATATGTATTAGCAAACTGTACTAACTGTACTAGTACAGTTAAACTGTCAAATTGTACTAACTTTAAATTCTATTTTGGAAGTAATTAGCATAATGGTTATTTATCTTTTTGTGTCGAAACGAAATCGAACTCCAATTCAATGGCAAATTTTGGTAATACCTAATCACAAGTCTATCATAATATGGATTATAGGTTTTTAAAAATAGAGAATTTTCAGTTTTTGACTCCTTACAGCTTTTTGAAACGGCGGGTAACATAAAAATATTTCCTGAAATGACTCATACTTATTTCCAAAGATCGAATTCCTCTCAAAATTTCAAATTTCTAAGTTAAACCGTTAGAAAGATAAAACGGTATATTAAAATCTGGCACCTGGCAAACCCACATATTTATATATATTTTTAAAGTTTATAAAACCAGCTATCGTTTAGGGTTCAGATTGAAAATATGCCTTATCGAACCTTTGTTATAACAATTCAAATATAGGGATTTTTTCGAATTTTGTAGGGGTGGGGCTACAGGAAAAAGTTCTTCCACCAAATTAGTTTTTGAGCGATTTAAAATTTCATTGCTTTACTTTAAACGGTGTAGAAGTTTTGTAAACACCCAGACGGACGGACAGAGTGAAACTAATAGGCACATTATTTCAAAATTTTTTAAAAATTTTTAAAGGCTGATTTCAGAATTGCATATATCTGCGGTATTACTCTAAACCTACTAAACCACAAATATGCAATGCATTTATTTACATTGCATATAAAGTTTTTGAAGTACGAACATCTGCTTAAAATTGTCAAGAACTATTTTACTATTTTTTTTTTTTTTTTAATATTCAAATTCGTAATAACTCCAGCAAAAATAGACAACAAAAATCAAAATACAAAACGATTTGAAATGTATACTAAAGCAGCTACAATTTTTTGTGTACATCAAATACCCACTTTATATACACATTATCTGCGTATAACAAACAATATTGAATGCAAAACTTTGTAGACATCTGTGCATATAAACTTTTTGAACGCTATATTTTGTATAGTACTACAGTATATCTACAATTTTGAAGTCAGCGATACACAATTAAAAACAGGGCTTTTTTTAAAGTTGAGGGGCTGAATAAAAAAAGTTGTTTTACAACATTAATTTTTTTATGAGATCTATCCATGGTTAAAATTTCCTTGCTCTATTTTTAACGGTGTTTAACGGTGCTATTTTAAACTATTTTTAAGTTTTGTAAACAGACGGACATAGTGAATTCACATTTTCGACATTTTTTCAAAATTTATTTCGAAATGTGATAAAAAGATTAAAGATTTTTAAGTTTTTTTTTTCGAAATTTTTAGTTTAGTCTATAATTTGTTAATACCAACTTATTATCCAACCTTAAAATCCCTCTTAATTCATTTTTTAATACATATTTAAACATCCCGCTCTGTCAAACTGCCGCTTCCGAACCCCCACTAAACAAATTATTGAAATCCTAATTTTGTAGCCATATCAAAGTTATAATATATTTTATATTACAATAACAATACTTATGTTTGAGGTTTTTTTTTATTATTATTTCGGGTCTTATTTAATTAGAAATAAAGTCAAAGTTCCATACAGGTTTTACATCTTTATTTAACTTTTTTTGGAGCGATATGTTGGTGATTTTTATTTCGCGAATCGCGTGGCCAAATCATTCAACCCTTGTAAAAAGAAAACTTCCAATATAAATACCATAAAATTGAAAGCAGAATTTAATTTATGTAAGTTTTTTATTTTATTTTTTTATTTTCATTTTTTTATCTCAAAAGAGCTCAAAGGCTCGTACAGAGTGTAACATAATACAATAAATTTTCAATAATAATAACAACACTATTTAATTCAATTCAATTGCAAAAATAAAATTAACCTAATTTACAATATAGATAAAATACCTAAAAATTTTCTTAGTTTTTCTTTGTTTTTGAAATGTTTGATATTATATTTGGCTCCATTAGCATATCAATCTCATTACCTAGTTTTTTAATAATATGTAGAGGTTCAGTTTCATTATGTTCATCTTTTATTCCAGAAATTTCAATTTGTCTTTGAATTTGCTTTTGCTTCATTTTTTCTAGCTCCACTTTATTCTGAAAAATTTCATCCTTCATAGATTGAAGTTCATTTCGTAAGCTAAGATTTTCCTCGATCAAACTATTTAAATATTCTTTGAGTTCTTTAACCTCACTTTACATTTTTTCAAATTCAATGGTTTGATTACTTATAATGAGCTCCAACTTTTTGTTTTTGCATCCAAAGTTTTGTTTATACTCACTTTGGAGGTATTATTCCGGCAATAGGTAATCCAATACCAGATTTCCTAAGATATTGTCTAGTTTTACATAGAACCAAGAACCAACTTTTCTCTACATCTGAGTTGATTTCGCGAATCCTTTCATTTTCTAATCCTGTACAGGCTCCGCAGTGTTGTTATCCATTCAGTACCAGTTTCTGCAGATTCCATGATATTGCAATCTCAAAGTATTTTTCTTTAAATTAATTTTCTTTTTGCATTAACTACAATTTGTGTAGTTATTCATTTTGACGTTTTCCTCCCACTAAGCCTCTATAATAAAAATCTAAATCTATATAATATGTAAACCCTAATTACGACTATTAGAAGTTTTGGGATTTTGTAGTTTGAGATTTTGGATTTTGGAATTTGGGATTTATATTTAATCTTGTGATTTAGGATTTTTCTTTTACATTTCGTGATGCTCCCCAGGGAAAAAAGGAAACAGAATTCAAATTAATCTTTAATAAAATATGTATGTATTTAACAGGAAAAATTAATTTGAAATAAATAAAAAAAATTATCTGCCATTCATAAAATTCTTTAATTTAGACATTAAAAATAATTCATTTTTTTTATTATTATATAATAAAGTAATTTCATTGAATCTATTAAATTTTTTTAATTTTTATTTTCTTTTAGTTTATAATAAATTTTATTTTATTTTTTTTTTACGTTCAGGAAATGTGACACAAAGTGTACTACGAATTGATATCTATAATGGTTTCAAAGTGAGAGGTGGCAATAAATAAATTTCAATTTTTAAAATTTAAATTATTTTTCACATGACTTTTATCAATAAAAACAAATAAAAAAGGAAATCCTTCATGAATTTTTTATGAGAATTTAAAATTTTAAAAGATAGTATGTATTACAATATTTATTTAAAGTTTAGAACAGCATTATGTAAAGAGATTTTTTTAAATATTCTCAATTGTAATTTTTGATACAGAACTTATTTTAATACTAAATTTAAACTTTTACAGGGTCCTCGGTGGCTTAGTGGGTAAGAGCGTATAAAATACGCTGTAAAAACCGAGGGAGTGTCGGTTCGAATTCCACACACGTCGTAAGAGTTATTCTCCCTTACGACATTTTCAGCCACGCCTGAAGGGTGTGTAATTTCCTAATTTCCTGTCCACATTTATGTGGCCGTAAATTTTACCTACGGATATAAGCATCGCTTAAAAACTTAAATTTGTGGAACAACTTTTTTCTGGAGCCCCACTCGTTACGGAATTACAGCTTTATAAAAGTTCGAAAAGCCCTATCTTTAAATTGGTATAACACAGGTTCTATATATAAGGCGCATTTTCAATCTGGAAACGCATAACTATAGTTAGTTTTATAAACTAAATAAATATATTTATATAAAATAAATATGTGGCTTTGACATGCGGTATTTTAATATAAGTTATTTGAAACTCAATTTTTGTAAAAAATTGGACCCCTTCTATTTTTCATACGGCTTAACTCAGGAGCTTGAAATTTCCGGCCCCGTTTAGAAGAGGTCAAGAACTAAAAATAACTTCTCCGTTTTTAAACACCTGTAACTTGGGCACCTGTCCAAATTTTTTTGAAATAATATATAAAAATTTAATCTCCAACATTATATTTTTATTTGTGTTAATAATTTTTCTTAATAACATACGGTTACATTAAAATTGACGAAAGTGTGACTTGATGTTTTCCAATTTTTTTCTAACAAATTTTTCTAACGATTTTTTCCAATTTTTATATATTATAAATTTATTTTATTCAATGTTCCTACTTACATATGTGCTCTTTACTTAAAATTTATTAAAGATCATTACATGTTTTTTTATAACACCGACACTTTGATGATTATGTGTTGATGATGTTTACGTTCGATATATCGAAGTATCGCTTTTGTTAAAATTCTTTTGTAAATTGACATTTTGCTATAAGCCGTTTCTGTCAAATAGCATTAAACGAAGTGCCTTTATGAGAATTGGAGTAAACCAAACTAGCATCCTCTCAAACTAGCTATAATTTTATGTTTTTGACTTATACTGACTTTTATAAAGTCTTTGTATGATAGGAAAGTCTAATTCTATTCCATTCAGTATAGGCTCTCTTAATTATGTCAGACTTTTTTAATAGATTTGTGACTCCCATAATTGATTGAAAATTTATGGGAGTCAGTTATTGAAGATAGATTTGTATTAATAGACTCTCATAATTGACACCACCCATAATTGAAGTATACTTTCAATTTGGGGTCTTTTTTTATAATTTGGGGCTTTATGACATAATGAAATAACGCCCCAAAAATTTAAATGAAATAAAGGTGCCAAAATTAAGTATTGGGGCTCTATTTCATTTTTCTAAAATTGTAAAGCATCAATATACTACAACTAAAAATTTTGAATGACTTTATAAAATTTCTGGAAAAAGGGGTAAAAAAAAAGAAATTTTAAAAATACGATACAAAATTTAAAAAAAAAGTGACGCAGAGTAGGCCGCGTTATTCTCGCACACCCTTCTTTATTTCTTTTTATGTTTTTTTGTAAATTTGTAAAATTAATGAATATAATTTATAATATATAATTATTTAATTTTCTCTTCTATATATTCTCTTTTTACAAAAGTTTTAACAAAAATTTTGAAAGGCTTTGCGAAATATCTGGTAAAAGGGGTATATTCCCTAATAAAAATGTCTAATGGTTATGTAAAATTTTGGGGCGTTATTTCATTTTTATTTTGTGACTTTAAATCATTGGGCCTTAATTCGAGGAGCCGTACTTTCCGTTTTCATACTGAAAAAAAAAATAAACACTAAACAAAAAAATTAAGACAACCGTATAGTTATCAAGATCAACTTTTATTTTCTAATTTAAGAAAACATTTGGTACAATTTTGAATTAATTTTTTTACTTAATTTTTAATTCAAGAAAATTTTGAATTCATAAAAAACGGTTATGCATAGAAAAAAAAAACAATTTTCACGAATTATTTTTATTTTTAATTTTTTTTGTTACCTGTTACATAGGACTTTTTTTCAAGGTAATTTGTACCTTTATTTAAAATATTTCACAATAAAAGTATTATGGTTATTATATGTGATAATTTTTTATCTATAAATGTAACTTTTGCAGAAAATTATGATTTTTGAAATATTTTATTTGTAAGTAAATTTTAAAATTTTATATATGTATATACAGTTTTTCCTATAAGGAAATAGTTAACCTGTTATAAAAAAAAAAGGAACACTGCTATTAGAAAATTATTAAGTATTATAATTTTTTTTTTCTTCTTGTTGCAACAGCATCAATACCAGCAATACAATTTGTTGATTATCATCGTGAAAACCTTAAAGGCATGGAAAAGAGTTGGATATCTTTTTTTTTTTATTTTTTTCCAGAGGGACATAAAAAAAAACTGTTTTTTTTTTCTTTTCTTTCTTTTTCTTATAAATTTTCCATGAAAATTGTTTTTATTTTCTTGTTTTTTTGTTTTTTTTCTAGCTATTAAATAATGTGCAACTGTAGTGTGACTTTTTATACCTTTTTATTACTTATAGTAGTTAAATCATAAAACAAAAAAAAAGCAACAAAAAAGTTTGATGTAATTTTTTTATCAGCATAAATCTTGCAATTTTTTCTTCTATTTTTTTTTTTTATTAGAAAGGTAAAACTTAAAAGCGCGATGAAAAGATCTCTTTTGGTGATTTGATATCGCAAAATAGTTTTTAATTTTATGTTTGATTTTGTTTTTATATCAAAAAAAAAAAAACAAAAAAAAAAAAAGTAAATGGAAAATCAAAAAGAAAAATCGAAAGGAAATTGGCACTTTCTCTTTCAATGCCTTCATTTAAAAATGGTTATCTTAAGTTTTTAATTTTTTTTTTATTTTTTTTATTTTATAGATAATTTAAGTGGCTATTCAACACGAAAGGTCTTCTATAATCCTATTCCTATATATGTACATATATATAATGATCAATTGGGAATTTAATTTTTTTTTTGAATACAGTGTGTGCTGGAATAAAAGGATTGTCTAACAAAAGGTAAAAAAAAAAATTTTTGAAAGGAAGGACTGCTTAAATTTATGAAAAAAAATTAAATCTTCTGCAAGGAAAGCTTAAAACTAATATTTAATTTATTAATTTTATTTCATTTCTTAAAACCAAATATTTATTTACTTAAGAGCTTCGTTTCTTCTGTGAGAATGATGTCATCGTAGCATAAATCTCGACCACCAAACAACTCGAATAGATTCTCTTACGTTTTGAACGTGCACTACGGACTTGTAATGTGTCTAGTGATTACTGACGCGTTATAGTTCCGCCTTCCTCAATAAAAAAAAAAATACTTAAAAACTTTAAAAACAAAATGTGGTAATTTAGGATTCACAGAAAGAACTAGCAAATGAAGTGTAAGCTAAACGAAAGGCAAACTTTAAATAATGACTTCATTAAAAATAGTCTTAAAAACTTTTTAAAGAAAAAAGTAACTTCTAAGACAGTGCAACGAGGGGCTTAATTTATAATTCAGTGCTTGAACGAGATATAAGTTGTTTGATTTAAATTTAAAAAGAATTTTATTTTTTAGTTAAAAAACTAAAATATATTTAAAACATGAGAAGACCCTAAAGATATCTATAAGTAATTTGTTTATACATTTTTTAGGTTTATAATTCAATTATTTTGTTGGGGTAACAATTAAATTTAATAAACTTTCTTAATTTTGTAATATTACTTGGTGATTTTTTTAATCTACTATTAGTAATTGAAAATTGAAATTACTTGCTTATCCCTATAATAATTTTTTTAATTGCTTAATAATTTTGGAATTTTTTAATTTTAGGTGTAGCCGATTTTTTTAAGGGAGGTTAGAATTTTCCAAAGATACCAAGGTAACCCCTTGGTAGTGTCAGATTCTTACTGGTTAAGCCTATGTCCCCCTTTAGCCAATATAATGGGATGAAACACCTAACTGCTAACACAGTGTATTAGCTAGTGAGTATATAGAGATGGTATAGACTTAGTTTATTAAAGTATGTTTGACTTTTAATTTCAGTTCAAACCTGCAGAAGAAAAGCAAAATTGAAGATTTTAAATTTTTATTTTTGTTGGAAGGGTTTTAAAGGCAATAACTTGACCTTAACACTTAATTAAGTCAAATATCTTAAATTTTCTAATAAATGATTAAATTTTATAGAAACAGCATAATATTATTATAGTTGTCACAGTCTACTCTACAGTTTTCGTTTCTCGTTTTTCGTTTCTATTACATTTGAAGTCTCATATCAAAAATATTCAATTCTTTTCCTTTTTTGTCTCGTTTTTTCGAAAATGTCTACGCATCTTTCTGTCAACTATTTTCAGGTACTTGTTCAGTTACTATTAACCGAATCTTCTTGTATTGTTAAAAATAAATTGATTTTATATTGTTATTTAGTTAGTTCCTATGTTTTTCAATTTGATAAGGTTAATGTCTTTTGTTTTATTTGTGCTCATATTTGTTTGCATTACTCTCAATATGATTCTAATGTGTCATGTTAAAAGAATATCAATTTTTTTATGATCCATATAATTTAACATCCAGAAGTATTATATGTCATATATTTCAAAAGCTTATAAATTTCTCATATTACCTTTTGTCACAATAGTGTACCTCTAATCTATTAGCTTGTAAATAAATTTTAAAGAAAATGACTATTTTATAATTTAACTTAGAATAAGTAAAGATTAATTTTAACTAAAAAGGTCTAAAACAAAATGAAATTTTTTTACTACTTTTTAGCAATATTTTTCAAAAAAAAAATAGTTTGTTAGTTTAATTTTGTCAGACCGTCTATCTGTTTACAAAATTTCTACACAGTTACAGCTAGAGCAATGAAATTTTTACTTCGGATAGGTTTCGTACAAAAAAATAACAATTAATGGTATTGAATGACTTTTATATGTAGTTCCACTATTTATGGAGGTGAAGCCCCTTAAAATTTGAAAAGTTTCTGTCTGTTTAAGAGCTGTTATTGGGATTCTAATATGCTATTTATAGACATATAGAATTTAAGCAACTGTGTAAACTTTCTGTTAGTAAAACATAAAAGTTAAAGCTCCAATATGTATTATAGCTTTACATTTGTTAACAGCTTTTCTTAGTTATATAAGATTAAGAGATAGAGCTCCTCAAAATGGGATGAAACCCTTACCTGCGAACGCAGCATATTGGCTAGGGAGTAGGGATAGGAAAGGATAGGAAATGAATACGGAAACATTGAATTGGGAGTGGGACTGTAAGGAAACAATGAATCCGTCTATGATTATTACTATTTTGCTAGTGACAGTGACTAAAGCCGTCATAACAGTTACAACATGTAGTAGTAGTATATAGTAACTACATGAGGTAATTATTGAAGGCGACCCCCACTGTCACTGTAGCGGTTAATATTATTGGTATTAGTATTCTTATTAATATTATTATTATTTTACTACAGAGTCAGCGCCATCAGTGGATTACAACGTGCAGCAGTATATAACACCTTATTTGCATATAACCAAAGATAGCTCCACTGTGGTAGCTATTATTATTATTATTATTATTGTTATTATTATTATTTTTATTATTATTATTATTACTATTATTATTTTTATTGTTATTATTGTTATTATTTTACTACAGAGTCAGCGCCATCAGTGGATTACAACGTGCAGCAGTATATAACATCTTACTTGCATGATATAACCAAAGATAGCCCCACTGTAGCAGCTAATATTATTATTACTATCTGGTAAAACCAAAGTTATGTATGTATACCTTGCAAATAACAACGCAATCAAATTAGACGATCGAGCTATTGAAGATACACCTATATCTAGAGAGTATCATCTCACCTACAGGTGGCACCAACGAAGAGTTACAAAACAGAATCAATAAAGCTATAACAGCCTCGGTATATATATTCGCCCCGTATGGTACGGTTAGCAAATATCAAGACGAACCAAGCTAACAATATTCAATTCGTGCGTAAAATGTACCTTAACATATGGCTGCGAATCACTTGCTTACTAACTTCATTAAGAAAAAACTTCAAGTCTTCATAAATAAACATCTCAAAATAATATAACAAATATTCTGGCCTAACACAATAAGAAACACATATACTTGTGGACAATAACAAACGAAGAAGTGAAGCAAATCACCAGAAGGAAATGGAGATGGATTGGCGATACCCTAAGGGAAAATGAGGAATGCATAACAAGAATGGCGCTTAACTTGAATTCTCTAGGAGGATCCAGGTCAAGGGGAAGACCCAGAACAACATGGAGAAGAATGGTGCTGGATGAGTTAAGTAAACGCGAAATATCCTGGAATGATATAGTAGAAAAAGCTATAAATAGAAATGAATGGAAACTTCAAGTTGAAGTCCTATGCTCCAAAGTGGAGTAACAGGGAAACAAAAAAAACAAAAAAAAAAATATAATTACTTTAGAGATTATAAGTATATTTATATTGATCTTCGTTCCTGGGGTATCTTGTATATAATTATTTTAAAAACTAAATGTATGAACCTTATTTAAAAATTACTTTTAAAGCAATTGCAAGAATAGGTAGTATAATTTGTTTGAGCAGTGATTATAAATTTTTCACGGAATTTTATTTTGTTAAAATGAAAATAAAGTTTTTTTTTTTCGTTTTTTTTCTTTTGTTTTTATTTTTTTTTAGATTAATGAACAAAGGTTTGACAATTAAATTATTTTATTCTTATATTATATCGATTTTATATCAAAGATTTTTATTGAAGCCCTGTTCTACTGACAGTTCTTTATAGTATATTAACTTTGATATTTTTTTAATTTTTTTTTTTTTTTTGCAATGTATTTAATAATTTTCTTTTCATTTTCCAAAATTTATGTTTATAATTTTCCATTTCCTTTCCCAGTTTTTTATGACTTCATTATGAAATGAATTTTATTGTCCGGCTGCAGAAATGAATATATAGTATATAAGTTGTAAAACAATAATACCACTTTAATCGATTATTAAGTATTAAAAAAAAAAAAAAAAGGAAAACAAAGTATGACTGAAATTTCATTGACCATCTTAAAAATTTTTCCTTTTACATTATTTCTTTGTAAATAGGAAAAAAAAATAAAAATTTTCATTTTTAAATCGCGGAAAACTATTTTTTTTTTATTATTTTGTTTTCTTTGTACCAGGTTTTGATTTGTGACCTTTCTGAAAAAGATTTATTGCTACTGGATATTTAATTTTTAATGATATTTTCGATTTAAAATAATAAGTTTTATTTTGTATCTTTTAAATAATATTTTTGTTTTTTAATGCAATCAATTATTAGTATTACGATGACGGAAATTTTTAGTTTTTATATTTTTGAATTTAAAACGAAAGAAATTTAGCTAAAAAATTATATAATTAAAAAAAAAAAAAACAAGTGATGGTGAAAACATCGATTTAAAAAATAAAAAACAAAAATGGGTTAAGTTTCGAAAATCGATTGTTTTTAGTACAAGGGCTGACTAGATTTTGTAAAAGTAAACCAAATATGTATTTTTTATTTTCTGATTCGGTATAAAATGGACTGATTAGACATGAAAATAATTAAAAATCTTATTTTTTAAAATTATTATTTAATTTTA
The DNA here is from genome assembly GCA_947095535.1 of Poecilobothrus nobilitatus. NCBI lineage: Eukaryota > Metazoa > Arthropoda > Insecta > Diptera > Dolichopodidae > Poecilobothrus > Poecilobothrus nobilitatus. Next base: position 173,261,903 of record OX352774.1, read on the forward strand.
TTTTTATTTTTAATATAACAAAATTGTAACAATTGACAATATTGACAGATTGTCTAACTTTTTAGTGGTAAATTTTAGAAATTGTGAACTATAAAAGTAAATCAATAATCTGAAAATGAATGTAGTTATTATTCACTTATTCCTACATCAATTTTTAGCACATTTCCAAAAAAATTTTCAAAAAATGTACCTATTAGTAGTTTTATTCTGTCCGTCTGTCCGCCCGTCTATTTACAAAACTTCTACACCGTTCAAGATAGAGCAATGAAATTTTAATCACGTGTAGATTTCATAAAAAAGTAATATTGTAGAACAACTTTTCCATGTAGCCTCATCCTGTATCCATTACGGAGCTACAGCTCCTCAAACTTTGAAAAAGTCCCATTTTTAAATATGTAAATTTCAAGTTCTGATCAACATTTTTTCAGTCTAAGAGAGACTTTGAGACTATTCGGTCTCAAACATTAAAATTTTTCTATTTTTAAACACATCTAAATACAAATTTTTTCAAAATAAAAGGATTTAAAACTGTAATATTGTATTTGTACATGATTTTTCTAATTGAAGAAAGCGTCTCTTTATTTTTCACATTTTTTCTAATCATATGGAATTCATTTTGGTGCAAGTCACAATAATTCTAAACAGTTTGTATTGTCTTTCGGAAAATGCGCGCTTTTAAAACCGTTGGTTTACGTTCTGCCTTGTTATTTTTTTGTTTATAAAAATTGGTATAAAAAGAAAAGAATTTTCTTTGAAAATTACGGATTTTATTTGTGTTAATGATAGAAATTGCAAATTTTTTAAATTATTTTATACTGTTTAGGTATGAAATGTTCTAAAATTACATAATTGATGGTATTCTACATACAAATAACGCATTTAATTTATTTTAGATATTTTTCAATAAATCATGAAAACTAAATTTTGATAACCGAAAATGATCTGTAAAGTTTTTGTCATTTCATACCTACTTTATATTTTTTCCTAAAAGAGGTGAGAATCTTCCAAAGACAACAAGAATTCTTCCTTAGTAGTGTCAGATTCTTACTGACTAAATCCACCTCCCGCTTTAGCCAATATAATGGGATAAAATACCTAACACAGTATATTGGCTAGAAGTAGGGATAAGAGAGGATAGAAAAAGATCGGAAGTTATTGCATTGAAGAGTGGGAATGTAAGGGAATAATGAATTCGCCTATTATTATTAATATTTTACTATCAGTTATCACTAGCCTACAACATTTACAACATGCTGTAGTATCTAAGACCTAAAGGCAATCCCATTGTCGCTATAGCAGCTACTATTTTAAGTTCTATTATTAAATATTAATATTATTTTCTACAGAATCATAGTCATCAGTGGATCATCCTAATGCAGTAGAATATTACACCTTCTTTTATGATGTAACTATTAATTAAGGTAGGTATTAACTATAAGGTATGATGTAACTATTAATTAAGGTAAGGTAGTTTAAAAGGTATACATATATATTTTAACAATTGTCCATAATACAAAAAAATGATATTGGCAATTGTTCTTGATTGTTCTGTATATATTAATCTTTTTGATAAAAATTTAGTTAAGAAAAGATTTATCATGAGTAAGAATTGAGAAGTTTGATATTTTTGGATATTTACGACAAAGTTTTCATAATCTGAATGAAGACGTGAATATTTTGAATAATTAAAAGTTTCGTTAAACAGATCTATTGTATTTCCTTTTCATCTTTGTCAATGATAATTTTGCTTTTGGGTAACTTTTTCTTTAAAAATGTTGATTTTGATTAACCATAATTTATTAATGAGATTCTTTTCATTAAGAATGCTAAAGCAATTATGTATATACAACTACCAAGCTAAAATTAAGAACAGAACAGGCCAGAAAATAAAATGTCCTTAAAAATTTTAAAGAGCAAAAAAAAAAAATCTTTATTTGTGGCGCTTATCGGGTGGAGGCTTTATGCTACAGGCCTTGATTTAGCTTTCCAAAGGAATGATCAAAATTAAACTATAAAATAGATCAGATATCCAGTAAATTTAAGAGTTCATTTTAATATTAAGTCTAAAATAAAAATTCATTTGAAATTTAGGAAGCTTTTTAGGAAAAAAAAAAACTCTAAGTAATATTGAACATAATATGTACATTCATTTCGGAACCATACCCAAAAATTTTCCTTTTCTCATAAAGTTAGCTTAAAAGGTGTAAAATTTTAAGAATTTTCATTTTTTTTTAAAGAAAATAAAAGTTTTTGAAGTGAAATACTCACGCCATTTTTAACATGCGATGATACTTTTACTACTGGTATTATGATTATTTCCTTCTTTCTTTAATCATTTTGTTTTTTACTTTTTTTTTTTTTTTTTTTAGTAGAAACGATAACTAATAAATATTTTAAATAATAATTAAAAAACCGATAATTAAAATCGACCAAATCGTTATTATTATTCGCAGTTAAAAAAAAAATAAAAAAAAACATGAAAACGGTAATTTTATTATTTTATAAAATAGTAAAGCGCCATCTTTAAATAAAAAGTAAAAATTTTTTGATTTTCATAAATCAATGAGCACGTATAGAAAATGTTCTTAAAATGTCAAACAGAAGGTGGTAGAAAATGTCAAACAGAAGAATACTGTATATAATAATAAATAATTACAAACAATGTAATGCGTATACCTACACCTAAATAAATATTTATTTTAATGTGAGAACTGAACTGAGAGCTATAGGTACTATTAAATATTTGGGAACACAAATTAACTTAACAAGGACCCACAGTCCACACCCAACCCGTTAAAACAAAATCATATTCTTTGAATATAGAATATAGAATATAGTGAACAAAAATTATGCAATGTATCATGACAGATACAGACACCATCACTTATAGTTTTAGTTTTGTTTTAAAATAAAATTAATTACCTTTGATTTCATCTTTCTGTAATGCAGCCACACACACACATACATATACATTCAAGACCATTTAATTATAGGATCGGTTCGATGCAATTGGTTTGTTATTAAGATTGCATTTTTTTTTTTATTCAGAGTAGTATTTTGGTTATTGTTTTTTGTTTTTTAATTTTTTTATTAATTGTTTTATAAATATTTTGACAGATAATAATCTATCCAAAATTTATGTACGTTAAAAGTCGCTGCTTGTTTTATTGCGTTCTGCTGGCTGTTCTTTAAAGATCACAGCACAAGAATGCTTTTATAAATGACCTTCTAAAAGCAAAATTACTGTGTAAAGGTATATTAACAATTATAATAGGTAAAGGTAATTTAATATTATATTTTAGTTGTTTTTATTTTTTGAGTGTTAAACGCCTGATTGTACATAGCAGATCATTTACTAACGTGTAAAATTTTTTTTTAGTTTTTTTTTTTTTGTTTTTAGCTATTGATGCCGTAATCGTGGTCTTCACCGTTGCGCGTTGTTTTTGCTTTATCTAGTGCTGCTTGGTGCTGCTAATACAGTGATTGGCGGCGGTGTTGGTGCTAATTCAAAAAAAAAATAAAATAAAATATAAAAAAAATTAAAAAATGTTTAATGATAATTCACGATTTGATCTTTTGTCATGATTTAGTTGTTACTGTTGATGGATCACTTAGTCACCTGCATTTAAAAGTAATACACAGACAGTATCACTTGCAATTGATATTTCATTCTTTGACTTGTTGTTGTGCTTTTAAAAGGAAAATTAGGAGTTGTACATATAATTAACTTTGAACAACAACAAAAAAAAAATAAAAAAAATTAAAATAATATTTTGACATATTTTGGTTTTTTTAGTTATAATTTTTTTCGTGTTCATTTTAGCATTATTTTTTTTTTTAGAAAATTATCTTGTTTTAAAAAAAAAAATATTAAATATCATGTAAGAATTTATGAAAATAAGAAAGAAAAAGGAAAAAAAAAATTAAATGATTAATTAACTTCATAGGAGAGAAGAATTTTTTTAGTTAAGTTTTTTGAAGTTTAAATTTTTTTTTTAAATGCTTTGAAAATATTTAAATTTTTTTTTAAATATTATGCAAGGATTAAGAAATAAAAATTTTAAATTGATTTATTATTACCTTATGACATATGTATGTATATGCTATGGTCAATACGTTTTGACATTTTGAAAACATTCTTTAGGTTGATTTTATTCTATTTTAAATAATTAATATTTTTGCTTATCCAGTAAATAGTACCTACTGCATATTTTAGTTTTTGTATTGCATAGTTGGTTGAAGGTTAGAAGAATTAGAATTTCTTCTATGACAAATGCTCTGTAATCCAACTAACTCACTTTGTTGCTTTTCCAGTCAAATAAAATTTTTCTCATCGGAGTTCTTAGGAACCAGAAGTTGTACCGATCTGATTTAAAAAACGTAGTCCGCGATTCTGTAATTGAAACTAAAAATGAAAAAAAAAATTAAAACAAGGAAAGTGGCATCTTAGACTTTGAGGTCGGTTTTTTTGGAGCGGGCTTAAATCGAATTTTTTATTTCTGTTTAGTAATTTAAATTCTACTACAAAATCGGTGAGTACATTTCCCAAATCATATCGATCCGACTTCCAATTCCCAAAATGCGGGGGCTTCTTGCAATCTACGCTAATGCATAGTCATAGATGGTTTATAAAAATGCCTACATACATACATATATTATATTTTTATTTATATATATTTTTTTTTATCCAATTTATTTTTTTCGGTGTGTCCAAAAATTCAATGAGTCTCTTAGGCGTCTTCTTCTTTCACGGTACAAAATGGTATTTACATTACTTTCCATTTCTTTAATCTCTTCATCCAAAATATAACTTTTTAGTTTTTAGTTTTTCTAATTTTATTTTTTAATATTTTCAATTCACAAAACTCCATGCAAAAAAATGTCTTTATTTTCAATAAGATAATGCAGTTTATGTTTTTGAAATCAACAATTTCCCATACAAAGCAAAGTTATTTCTTTTCAATTCATAAGACTTTCATGATTGCGTGACTTTTTAGAGAAGAAAAAAGTCCAAACTCACAAGACTTTCATGATTAACACCTCTCTGTTTTGATAATATATATGTACTTCGAAATCGATAGCTATTTGAATATTTTAATTACATTTTTTCTACAATTTTCTTCAATACACATTTTTCTTGTTAAGCTTGGTATGCAAACGGATAAATATTTTACTCTAGTAAAAACTTGACAGTTTTAAGAAAAATGTCTGACATTTATGTAACGTTATAATAATAGTGTGTTTATTTTATTTACAACAAAATCAAGAAGTATAAATTTAAATTATGGCTCAACTTTTCAAAGAAGATTTTTCTTTTAGTTCTGATATAGAATTAGACAATTAAAACTTTGTGTGGTTTTCGCTGAATATCATATGCATCATTCCAATAATACCAAATATAAAAAAAAAAAGAAAATATTAGATAAATCCTTATCTAAAAGAAAGAAATAGTGGAATTTATTTCTTCCTAAGTTTTGACGCATAGTATTTTATTTGCATATTTACTGTTACTTAAATCCCACAAAATAGACCTGACTTTAACTTTCTTTTTTTTTTTGTTAACTTTTATTTTATTTTTCTTGTTTCATTTTTTTTTACAATTAGACTGGCTGACTTTAACTGTAGTAATTAGCTTTCTTTTTACTTCGTTCTTTATGGTATAGCTACCTTCACATTTGCTTTTTCACCTTCAAAGTAGAATTATCTTCAACATTCATTTCTCTGATTTCCTTGAATGCCAAATACTCTTGGAAATTATAACTATAGTCCTCCTCACCTTCATTTATTTTGACATTCAAAATTTATAAATACAGCTCGAAAATCGAAACATGTCTGGTCAAAATGACATTTGCTAGAAAAATAAAAATTTATCCACCTAGGTAGATAAATCTTAAAAAAAAAAATGACAGCAGTACTTTCAACTAGTTGAAAAACTTTTTTATTCTAGCATTCTAGCAGCTGAGTACTGAGGTGCATACTGCGTACTACTTGATGAAAAAATTTTAAAATTTTGACAGTAATTCCATACAAAATTTTGTTTTCTAGCAGGTGAGTACTAGTTATTCTAAAAATTCTATATTTTATATTTTAATACCTCTATAATATATTATGTATGTTCCATCTGAATAAATTTTTCAAACGCCAATTTATTAATTTTTTTTTCCTTTCCATTGCTACTGCAATGGTTTTTTTTTTTTATTACACTTATAAGTATGTACATTATCTATTAAAAAAAAATAGAGGAACGTTCTAAATTTAGGTCAAAATAATTCTCATAAAAATCTAAATAAAAGATTTAAAACTATCTCATATTAAAATTTCCTTCATTAAATCTACAAAAAGTATATATGCAACTTTTCTATCACTTATTCTATTTAAATTGAATGCAAAAAAAAAAAAACAAAAACAACAAAAATTGCAATAAAATACAAAATAAATTTTATTCTGACAGAATTCCACTTGATCGGATCAAGTGAGATATAAAAGATTATATTACTTCCACTTATTACTACTACACTTTCTTCATGTATCATGATTCTAATGGATAAATCACTGGTATGGCATCAATCAGTGGCAGCAGCTATATATGTATAAGATTTTTCAACTATATTAGTAATAATAATAAAAACAAAAAAAAAAAAAAACACTTAAGTACTTTATGATATTAAGGTCATCTCTGTATAGAAAAAAAAAAAACAAAAACAAAAAAAAAAAACAATTTAATAAAAAAGATCTTAAAAAGATACATCACCCTAAAAAAATATAAAAATTGTGACGAAGTTCTTAAGCTTTTTTAATGCTGGAAAAAAAAAAAATTGTTGAAAAGTTAAAGAGTTCTTTTTGTTATAATTTATTAAAAAAGTCAAAAATGTGGCTTAAACCCATTAAAAAATTACAAAAAAAAAAAAAAAGCACTAATCTATAGAATTTATCCATTGAATTTAAAAAATTTATAAATAGTGGGAGCAAATTTATTTTATACACATACATAATATGTAATGTTGATGTTTAAGCATATGTGTTCTAAACTCTTTAAAGTTTAAAGTCTTTTCTTTCTATATTTGACAAAAAAACAAAAAAAAAAAACAAAAAATACAAAATCTAAAGATACTTTTTTGATGACGAAGTTAATGATGATGATGATGACGATGACATGTTGTCTGTTTAACTGTATAGATAGACTATGTCTATTATAAGATAGATAGAGTAGCTCATAAAACTTTTTCTTATGTTATATCGATTTTGCTTTGGGGGTTTTTTTTTTTACTATGTATTTTTAAAAATATAATAATTCGTTCGCGGTAACATATAAGAATCAATTTATTTAAAGTAAATGTATCTATATATTAGATTTAGAGCAGTAGGCCGAATTATTTTTGAATATGATGCACATATGTCTATTATATATACATAATATGTAAAAGTGATTGGGTATAAGTATGAAGTGTAGTTGTGGAATATAAAAATAAAAAAGTTTAAATTTTTTTTCTTCTTTTTAAATAATTTTCTCTTATTAGATTCAATAATCAATATTGCTTATATGGTTTTTTTATTTTTTTTAATTTTAAAGTAGCAGTTTTAAACTATAAAATAATTATAATCAGTTAATTAAAAAATTGACTAATAGAACTGTAAAATAGTTCAAGATTTTCTCGATGTGATTCTTAACAGAATATCGAACTAAAAAAATATAACCAAATGCAAATCCAATGATTTCATCCAAAGCAAAGATGATATCGTTCTAAAATAACCGAAAATTTTGCACAAATTTTTATAACGACATATACAGCTGGTATATCAGAAGAATAAAATAAACTGCAGGAGGCTATGGGTTTAGTAAATAGATTCCATAATAAAATTAATGTAGAAAAATTGAGGGAAAAAAGAACAAAGCTGACACAGTAGCGGTAGAATACATTTTACAAAAAAATTTCAAAACTGAAATTATTAAGACACTCTTTAAAAACATTAAGACACAGTTACCTACATTTGAAGCAAAATTAACACGAAAGATTCAACTGATGTAGTATTGCTTTTTTATATGTCGGTTTTAAACGATATTTTATATTTTTACAAAATATTATTAAATTCACATTATCACGCCGGCAATAAAATTTTTCTAAAAATAACTTACATTTGATAGATGTGATAGATAGGTGTCCCTTTATATATTTGTTCTGATGTTACTTTCGACACTGTCACAATCAAAAAGGATGCGACAATTAATATTTGTCATTATATATATGAAATATGGATAAAACTTCGTGTTGAAAAGTAGCCCCAAAATAAAACTGTTGTGAGAAATTATGATAACGTCAACTCAATCCTGGAGAAGCACCGTAATTGTGAGATTGATATTGCTGGTGATTTCAATATACGCAATTAGAACTGGCTCAATATTTCTAGTCACAATTCCTCAGAAGGCGGCAAGCTGAATTATTTTCAAACCTCTTCTAACTTTCTTAACTTATTAAAGAACCCAACTGGAGTTTCGATCAAAATGTCGTAAACCAACAACGGACCTATTTCTAACCACTAACCCAGGAAAATATACAGCTTCTGTCCTGAATTTAATTGTCCTTGTGATAAATCACTTTCTCCAGATACTGGTTCAGGAGTTCATTCTCCTCCGTTTTAATTTTTAATATCCCAGTTTCTTTAAGTTATTTTTAAATATACTAATACCTACATACTCAGATCGGCTTGAAAATCAATTTCTCTATGTATTTAAAAAATTTCATATTTGTATGTAATAATGATAAAGTCAATTCTAATTTTATTACCGTTATTTTGAAAACGATTGAAATTTTACAATAACTTTTTTAGAACTAACTGAATATTTTTGAATATTATTGCGCATATACATACATACATAGCTTTTTGATTTAAATTCCTAAAAAAACAAAAAACTATTCAACATTACTTAATTCTATATTGGGTGGTAGCCAAAAAGTCAAATAAAAAGCATGTGTTAAATATGGAAACATAATTTTTATAATGCATAAAATATGAAATAATTCATATAAAAACAGAAAAAAAAAACAAAAAAAAAAGGAAAAAAAAAATGACCTAAAAAAATATGGCATGTGATGTGTTTTTGGGCGATTTTTATGTTGTGGAGGATGAAAGAGATGAAAAAGAAGCAAGGAACCGGGAATAAAGTCATTTTATTTTTTTATTTTATATTTTTTTCACTTAGATACTTAAAAAAACAAAAAAAAAAAAAAAAACAAATTTAAAAAAGTGTAGGAGCTAAAAGTTTACTGTATTGTAACAGTTCAATAAAATTTAATTAATTTAATATAAAAAAAATTGAAAAAAAAAAAAAATTTATAGAAATTATGTTACAGGTTTTTAATTTATTTGTAATTATGATTTAAGTGAAAGAAATAAAGTGGGAATTGAAAATTAAAGTGATCTATATATAAAATAAGTAATAAAAAAAATTGACTGGAATTTTATTAATGGAATTTTTTGGAATTAAGAGTAGGAATGCAATAATGCGATTGCATGCATCTAATGGTACATGAGCATATAAATAAAAAAAAAATGTCAATTTTTTAGACAAAAATTAATACAGTTGTATGCATATTTTTAAGAACATTTAAATAGTTTGTAGAACTTAGTAAACTAAAGAGAAACTGTACAAGTAAAAGTTTTTTTTTTTTTTTAATCAACTAACCAAATCCATTAAGTAACCAATCCATATACTTTTTTTTTTCTATAGTTAGCCTTTGCATAAATTTGATTTATTTAAAATGTGTGCAGAGATAGTCGATTATATTACGCCTATCTCCACGATCAATAATATGTTGTAGGAAATAAATTTATTAACGAATCTTAAAATAATAATTAAATTTTTTTTTATATTTTGTTTTTTATTATATAATATTTCCTTTTAAAAAAACATCTCCAATATTTTTTTTACATATACAAATTTGGATCAGGCCGATTATTTCGATATTTGGATGGATCAGGTCGATTTATTAAATATTTTGACATTTGTCATTTGAAAATAATGTGATTATAAACGAATTTACGTTCGTAACTGTGTAACACATTTATTTTAATAAGAAAGGTTTGTTTAGTGCTGATTTAAACTCTACAGAGTTATAATTTTTGAAGTCAATATAGGCATCATAATTAAACTAAAATTTTTAGAATATATCATACAAATTTTTATTTTCTGTTTTCGCAGATCATCAGATCAGATCATAAACCAATAGGTTAATATTTATTAATCTAAAAACGCCAACCGGCAATACGTTTTTTCATCAAGAATATCAAAATTATACAATTTTTTGAAATTTAGAGTTTAAATTACCCATTCATTATATGAAAATAAAATTTTGCAAGATTTTACTTCCTTCATATTGCCACAACACCATGTAATTTATGAAGCAATGCAATCATCAGAGAAGAAAGATCTTTCAGAATAAGCATAAGTTACAGACGGAAATTACTTATACTCCCACGTGTTTAAAAACTGTTACGGTTCAAAAATTAAAAAGCTTTTCTGAAGGTAACGAAACCCCTTGTCAAAATCAATTTATGTCAACGGTACTTCGTAAGGTAACCTTTTCAAAAATACATATTACTATTCCCGCACATTTAAGAATGTTCTTTCCCATTTCAGTTTTCTTATAATTTTTAAATATTAATGGTTATATCATAAGTATAAAATATTGAATATATACAAATACATATATATATATATATATTTAATCCTAACTAAGTAGGATAATGACATAAGAATTATTTTAACGTTTGTTTGGTAAAGATAGGTGTTGCCGTTGTGGAGATATAACAATTGAAAGTTAACATGTTTTTTTTTTTGTTTTTGAGAGGGTAGGTGGGAATCATCGAAAGACACTATAGAGGAGTGAAAACGAGTACGAGTCCTCTATGAGTGTGTTGGACTTTAACCCACTAAACACAACCTCCCTTGTTTGACCAAACAATAAGTTATACGACCTTTATTACTCATGTACTGCCTGGTCAGAGGAAGTTTAGTGAAGGAATGAAAATTGATTTCAAATTGGCAGGTATATTGTGAACAAAATTGTTAATATTCACCTTGAATTTGGTCTAAAAATTTTTTTTTCAAATTTTTTTTTAAAAATAAGATATGTTATTTTTAAGATTTTTCTAAAAAATTATTCAAAATGGGCAAGTATGTAAAGGTCCCTTTTGTCCTTAAAGGACAAGTTGTAGGACGGACGAGGACGAAAAGATATTGGTATATGTTTTTGAAAAGGTGCCGTTTAATTACACTTACTTTACACTACACGGGGTCCCGTTATCTTCCTAATCCCCATTTGCTATTTTTAGACACCCTAAACTTAGGCACCTGAAGAAATTTTCTAATTCTAATTGCCTTTTTAATTTAATAAAATAAAATAACTAACAAAAACAAAAAAAAAAATTTAATTTATATGAATCTCTTTAAATAAATCTACGTACATGCACATAGTACATATATACAAACACATTATTGATATCCTTAATGATTCCTTTAATGAAAGAACAAATTAAACCCATATTCAAATTTCAAATCAAACCTAAATGGCTAAATCTATCATTTCATTACCGTTCAATTTTTTGTCAACTCTTAAAATTTGTTAAAGGTCACAATTGAAGATCAAATATAAAAGAGAAAATTTAAAAATTGAATTCAGATAATTAATAAATTGAATAAATGAAAATCATATAAAATATATGTATGTATGTGTGTAAGTATATCAGTTTTCAATTTTTGTTTAAACTTAGTTGGACGAAATGGTGTGTGAAAAAAATTAATTTTAAATTGTTGTGAAAAAAAAAATCTATAAAAATAATAAAATTATAATTTTGAAATTAACTTAAATTATTTTTTTTATAAATTTTATAATATCTATAGATATAATATTATACTTTTATTAATTTAAAGTTCTTATCTATATAGTATTTATTAATTCTTAATGTTAATTTCAAAAAAACAAAGAAAAGAAAAAAGAAGTTCCGTTCCGTTATTAAAAAGACGCTTCTAAAACTTTTAAAGAGACATCATATTTAGGTGTATGTATGTATGTATGTGTTTATAATTTTAATGAGAATAGATGTTTCTTTAATCACTATGGAGATTAAAATATTTTTGTATCATTAAATGATGTATAGGAATTACAATTTACAAGCAATTCCAAGATAATGATTTGCATTAAATGAATTTAAGAGAAACATGTGAACTATGGTTATGTTGTGAATTATGGTCTATGGATATGAGTATATGACTTATGATTTATGAATAAAGATTTTAATTAAGAAAAAAAATTAAAGAAAAAACTAATGTTATTTATTTTGTGTATGTGTTGTGTTAAGATTTAACTGCATTTTTCAAAGTACTAAAGAAAGAGGAAAAAATATTTTGAAAGAGAAGGACATTATTTTGGTATGCGTATGATTATGAACATATATATAAATAAAAAACAATGTCGAACTTATGGGAGAAGTGTGTTTTAATAAATGTATTAACAAAAACATTTTGTATCCATTAAGAGGTTAATAACTCTTGTTTTATAATTTCTAAATATGTCTAGCGTTAACAAGATGTGGAGATTTTTAAAGTATCGCTTTTAGGTTTTTCAGATATTCGATTCTACTTTTTAATTTAAATTCTAGAAAAGTACAAATGTTTATATATATGTATGTATATATGTTTATTAGATTGCATGTTACCTATTTTATCAATGCATATGTATATATTTATATGGAAGAATATATAACGTAATACATAAATATACAAGTCCTTTGTAGGCGAACTCTAGAATTTTCAATGCCCAGGCTAGAACTTTATATAAATGTAAATAAAATAAAAGTTCAAAACTGTTTAAGGCATTTCGGCAATATTTAAAGAAATCTTAGATTTGAAAAAGAAAAATAGCAAACATGCAGGACAATATAAAAATCGTTAATGTTTCTAAATATAGATATACTCATACATATAGATGAATTTGAAACTTTTTTTAGAATTTTATAAAAGGTTTAAAATTAGATAAAATACTGAAAAAAAATTTTTAATTAAAACATAAACCCTTAATTAGAAAAATTTTATTTAAAGGTAGATGAGATTTTTTAATAGACACCAAAAAATATCCTAAACCCACTTGGTAGTATTATATTTTTACTCAATAAACATCTCTCCGTAGTCAAAGTAGTAGGATACATACTCTACTCTACCTGTTTGTATCGTATATATGGATGATGAGTGATGATGAGTAATGAAAAGAAATGGTTGCATGTTTATTGGCTAAAAAGTAGAATTAAATGTAGAAAATTGTGAAAAAATTCGATAAAAATGAAGACTGCCATCTATAATTAACACTTTAACAATTACAAAAAATTTCTATGAAATTTCGTTTAAGTTATCCTATCTTAAAAATTGTCTGTTTATCAAGTTTTTTTTATTACAAACATTATTTTATTATTTTTCATTAATTTAAATTTATTAAATACTGTTTAAATATCCATAAAATTTTACCAAACTGAATTCAACTCAGTTTTTCTAATTCAAAAATTCATAATTCATTCATTCATTTTCTGTTGTACCTATCAAAAAAAAAATTTTAAAATGATTGATTTTATATCGTGATAGATATATAAATATTGCATGCAATAATCATATATTATGTATATGATATAATACGAAAAAATATATATTATGATATAATTTACATATTAAAGGAATTTTTAATTTTTTTTTTTTTAATCATTTAAGTAATTTTATAAAATTTATTTTGACGATTCTCAAAATGTTTCAATCAAAATGATTTATTTTTTAGTAAGACTTTCTAGTTTAATATTAAAAACTTGTATAAAACATGTAAAATTTTATTTAAGAAAATATAATGTAACTTATAGCATACATATGTCATTGATACATATAATTATTATAACATAAGTTATTATCTAAAGATATAATATGTATATTATTATGGTTTTTTTTTTTTCTTTTTCTCTCTAGATTAAATAATCTTTTAAAATGCGGTACTTATTGACAATAAAGTAATAATAGATTTAATATTTTTTTTTTTTTCTAAACAAAATGCTTTAATTTAGTTCAAGTTGTGTAATTTTTCGTTGTTGCTGTAATAATGTCTAGAGGCTATACATATATATATGTATATGCAATTTTTTCTGTTTGTGTTGAAGTTTTTAAATGAAATGAATATAAAAACAAAAATATAAAGATATTGTAAAGGCGTTTTATGTCAAAATTTAAATCAACTTATTCAATACTTAAAATCTAATGTTGAAATGTAATGAAAAGAAAAAAAGAAATACTTACTTTTACCTAAAAAAAAATATATATATATATATATATAATCTAAAAATAAAATAATTTTTAAATTCATTTAAAGAAAATAACTTAGTTAAATTTAATTTGTTCAATTTAGTTTTTTTTTTTTTTTTTTTGGAATTTGCTCCATAAGGCACGAATTTAAATAAATATAGTAAGTAACACATCTTACATCTCTATAGCAATTCCAGTGAAACAAGAAAACTTTGATCTGTTATAGGTTATATGAATTGCATATGGCGATATTATGCGAGCGGTCAGAGAGGTTAAAAATTCCTTAGGTGTTATTATTATTAGTATTTTGTTAAACGTATTGATTTGTCATTTACATTTTTTTAATGATACCACATTTAAGACCAATTTAGTTTAAAATCAACTGTGTGTTTATCTGTGGTTTAACACATACCAATTTTTAGGTTTTTTTTTTTTTCATTTCTTCTGACCATATTGAGAATATCTTTGCTATAAAATTATTTTCTAGATGTTTACTGTAGAATTGTGTCCCCCCCCCTTATACAAGTAAAATTTTGATAATTTAAAGAACTGTTGACGTTTGATTGTAACTCTTTATAACAAATCTCATTACGATCCCATTACAGGATTGTACAGTGAAATTTATTTTGTATACAAATATATTGTATTGATCAAGAAATATTTTCTTTATTTTGTATGGACTTAAAAAGTGTTTAAAGGATTTTTTTTTTTTGAAGAGATTTCAAAGTATTATATTATAAAATTTAAATTTTCTTTGACCTGTGCATTTTAATGTTCCTTTTTAATTTGTTTTTATATAATTTTTAATCTGATTTGTAAAATTGATTTAAATTTTACATTTAAAACGTAATATCTTCATATGTAGGCCAAAATTATTAAAAAAAAAATGTTTATCGAACCACAATTATTTATAAAATATCATAAATAAAGGTGATAATTTTTATGTATTAATCGAATTAAATTAATTTTACTTTTTTTTTTTTTTTTTTTTTTATTGTCACTTTTTATATTGATTGTATGTTGGTGATTTTTATATATGTATATTTCATATATTTATAAACCACAAACTTTAAATACACTTGACATTTATTCCGATCCACTTGACACCTATTTATAGATATTAATTTTTATTTTTTCTTGTTTTGTTCTTCATTTGTATATTTTGTATATAGCCAAGAGATTCAAAACAATAAAACAACAAAAAAGAGTTTTTATTTTCAATGGTTTTCTTTGATCATTGCGAACCATCACTTTGGTTATATTAAAGGTGGGTGGTCAATTACACAATAACAAAAACAAAAAAAAAAAACCCTTCAACTAATAAAGAAAATTAAATTTCCTTTTATGGTGTTATCTGTCGGTGAAGTCGGATATGATCGAGTGTTGTTAAAACAAAGGTATATTATTAAAAATTCTTAACATTAAATTGATATAAAATTAATTGAAAATGAAGATAATATTTTATTAATAGGTATATTGAAGATGATTTCAAGGAATAAAAAAAATTTTTCCAAAACTATATTTGTTATCAGTTTTTTATAATATATTTTTACTAAAATTGGATTAGATTAAATTAGAAATCAATGAAGTGCAATATACAAAAGATTGGATTATATAATGCTAAGAGAATTAGACCTCGGTATTAAAGCGGTTTCTTTTAAATATTCGTTTCCTTTTATATCTTCCATATCAAAAAGTTTGATGTCTATCGGTTAAGCAAAAAACAAAAAAAAAAGTTTTGAAAAGCTCTTATGCCGCAACGGATTTATGGTAATAAAAACTTTACAAATAATGGTACCACAACGAATTCATTTTATTTAAAGCTATACACATGTACAAAGTTGGAATTTAATTGTTCGGGTTGGTCCCATGAAATATCTCCGTAAAAAAAATTTATATATATATATATATATATCAAAAATTATATATCTTAGCACGAAATGCAAAAAACCATTTTAATATTTTGTGTAGATTATCAAGTTCATCAAAATCAAAGTTCCGTGATCAAAAAGCAAATTATAGCTCATAAATTTTTTACATTGTAATAAAAAAAAAATAAGAAAGAACTACACATATCTAATTGTAAAATTAAAAATGAGAAGAGATTCGATTTTGGATAGTAAGATGCTATTTTGAAAATTTCTGAAAAAAAACAGATTTCATTGAAATGAAATACCTCCAGATACAATGATATAAAGTCCACAAAAAAAACAAAAAAAACATTTAACAAACTTCTTTAAAATTTCTTTTTCATTTTTCAAATACGGATATATTTCATGGAGCTGAAAATCTTTTTAAATAATTTTACAACATGAGTTTTGTTTTGTTCTACACGCTAACCAAACTTTAGGAAGGATTTCTTTATACAACGTTGCTACAGGTTTGAATAAATGGAAGAGAAAGTTGAGGAAGGATTTTAGGAGAGAATTGGATGGTAGAATGGCATGAATTTAAAAAGGTTCTTTTTGAATAATCAGAAAGAGGGAACACATTAGACGGAAAAACATGTTCCACATTTTATCATCAGTTCGCATAACAAATTAGTTCCCATAATGTGTTTTAAACAATATATAGGAGTATAATTTTTTATGCCGCATCCAGTTACCCTGAGTAGCCGAAGTAGCTTGTGTTACGTTGCAAATTTTTGGGTAGAGGCAGGCATTAATGATTTTATCATTACAAGCTATCTAAAAAAAAGAGATAATGCTCCAATATTTCGCGAAGTAATGGTTACTAAAATGACAAGACGTAAGGCGCAATTTTGAACTATAGTTAACCTATGGTCAATAAATGATATTCAAGAATTAAAATTAGTTCAGATATAAAAATTGATAATTTTTTTAATTAATTTTAAAATTTTTTAAGTTCCACATTCTTAAGAATAAGAAAGATAAGATAAGAAAATTATACCTAAGACAAAAAAATGTAAGAAAATTATATTTTATATTTTTAAAAGAATAATCAAAATTATAAGTACATATTTAATTTCACAATATAACGTAAATGTATACTTTTTATTCACAATATACCATTTATTATCAATTTATTAATACCTATATAACCTTATATATGACTTTTCTCACTAAAAATTACTTTTTTTTTTTTTTTGAAAATTACTTCAAAATAAGATTTTAATCACGTTAATTATTTTCCAATAATGTTCAAGAAATCAAAAAAAAAAAGAAAAACAAAAAAAAAACAAAACAAAAGAACAAAATAAAACAAGTGATTTTCTTCTAATTTTCTACCGCACATTCATTCTGTTTTCTTAATTTTTATTTTAGTTTTGTCTTTTTCATTCACTGCAATTTATTTCAATTAATTTGAATTATCTTGTAAGAAAAATCTTTTTTTGTTTTTTTTTTGTTTTGTTTTTTCCAATCAAAAGTTGTATTATTATTCAGTACATTCTTAAGAGCTGCTAACATAAACCAACCAGGCAAATGCCAGTAATAAACCAAAACCAACATAACAACATAAACTTAAAAAAAAAAAAAAAAAAAAGACAAAAGAGAAAAATTTATTTTTACCTGTTTCCAGATGAGTTTTCAATTTCACTTTCACATCAGAAATACACAAAAATACTAAATTGTCAGTTACTTGGTTGGTTGTTTGGTTGGAATTGATTTGATGTATTATAGTTAGTACTAGATTATGTAAAGGTATATTACTTGTATATTGGTGGCATGAAATGGTATAGCGCCCTATAAAACGCGAATTCGTGCATTACATTTTTTTTTTTTTTTTTTTACAATTCTATTGAAAATGAATTGCATTGCATTGCATTGCATTGCATTGAATTGAATTAAATTGAAATGAATTGAATTAAAATCCTTTTCGATTTCAATTTAAATGGTAGTATATATCTTGTACAGTTATTATATTGTATTTAATGGTTCATATTATATGAGATATGATAATTTTAGTTTATACTGTGGCTCAACTCTTTCTTAATTTAAAATTAATTGATATTTGGAGTAAAGAGGTTAAAATTTAATTGAAGTTTGATTTTTTTTTATGAGGGTAGGTGGGAGTCCCTATAGAAACAAGCACGAGTCTTTAAAGAGTGTGTGGAACTTTAATCCATACTAAACATTAATTTCCTTAATTTAGTATGGAAATATAACCAAACAATAGGTTATATTATGTACTGCCGTACTGATGTACTGCTTGGTCAAGTGAAATAATTTTTAGGGTGATGCAAATTGATTTTACATTGACGGGAATATTGTGAAAAAAGTTGTTAATGTTGACCTTGAACTTTGAACGTTGTATATGTTAGTAATTTTTTTTTGGATCAGAAGTAAGTTAAGGCAGGGTTATGTATAGGATATCTTTATCCGTAAAATTAATTTTGAAATGTTAGGTTAGGCAGCTGTTATTTTGATCAAATGTTATAATATAAAATTTAAAAGCCTAGAACGATTTTATAGAGTGAAAATTGTAACATAATAACCTGTATTTTTATACTCGTATTAACATGTGTTCAAGGATATAATAAAGTTGCCATTATGTTCGCGATATCTTAAAAGAGCCAAGTTATATAGAGACTCAAGTGTATTAATTGGATCAGAAATTTTGACTCGATTAACCCATGTACATCGGTCACCCCTTCTTTCCGCACTATAATTCGAAAAATAAAGGAGCCCCTGTTCTGTCGGCAGGTTTGAGTTGTGTTCTGTTGGTTATGTGATGCAACAGGTTTGACTAGGTGCCATACAATTTTTCCTTTTAAATGAAAATAACACAGTGTCTATTGAAACTAGATATCTGAATAGGATTGTGAAAAGAAGTTAAGTCTTATGCCAACGACTTCTGCAAAATTTGGTTAGTCTAGTAGCTGTCATACAACTCCAAACTTTATATAAATATATCTTGGTACTTAATTAAGCCAGATATCAGAAATTTTGTAAAAGATGATCAAGTTTTATGGAAAGAGCATATATTATGTTCATACGGGGATCTTAGAGTTGATACATTCTACTCTGCACTCCTCCTCCTTTTTGCTTTTTACATTTTAACATTTCAAGTTACAACAAAAGGTTTAGTCTAAATTTTTCAGCGTTTTAAATTGGTAAATCACTGTACAGTGTAATACAGTAGAAAATAAAATAACTGCTTTTTTATGAAAAACAGTAGTTGTTTTTTTTTTTTGTTTTACTTTTTTTGTAAAATAAAAAAAACATAATTTAAAAAAAAAAAGTGGTAGCTTTTATACGAAAATAATAAAAATTGAAAGTTTAAATTGTAGGTACTGTAATTCAGAACTAATATGAAGTACATGAGAAGATATTAGAAGATTATAAAGTTTAGATATTGGAATTTTTTTTATATTAATGGTAGGATGGTTCAAAAGACTTAGTTACAAATTTCAATTCATTTTTGGAATCTCTTGAGAAAACTTTTTTTTGTTTATAAGTTTTGAGGATTGCAAATAACGTAAGATATAATAAAAGTTTTGGTACGATATTTTAGACATAACTTATTAAAACTTTTTTTTTAACGAAGTTTTTCATTAGTATTTAGATTTACTAAGATTGATGTAAAAATGATTTTCCATATTCTACAAAGATCAGTTGGTACCCCCACAGAATAGAGTAATATGATGATAAAGAACATTTAGAAAACATTTTAAAACAACAAAGGCTTAATCAAATCTGATATAAAAAGGACACCATAATCAATTGTTTAAAATTTAAGTTTTTGTGAAATTTCATTATTATTTTATGGTTTACCAAATAATTGAAGTTAAACTTTACAAATACAGTAACATAATATATATGTATATACAACGATCTGGTAACATAATGATTTTTCCTTATTGTTGTATACACATCTGTACAATCATTAAAGTGATTGAATACACCAATAAAGAAAGTGGAAAAAAGGAAAATATAGTTTACATATTACATATTATAATAATTGCACAACCGCCATCACCACCTTCATTTGGATTCCTTTGAAAAAAAAAAAAATTTCGTTTTGGAGGTTTCATTAAATTTTTTAAGATAAGAGTTTTTTTTTTTTAAATTATACAGGTACAAAAAAAAAATTAATGTTTCGCAAAAATAAAAAAAAAAAAATTTCAAAAAAAAAAACTAAAAAAAAAAACGAGATAACTTAAATTGGACCAGTTCCTTATACGGATCAAAAGTAAGTTACTAAATAATAATAACAGGTTCCATATATTACAATATACGATATTATACTTACTTGTCTCTTTGTACACATAAAATGATGGAATTACAACTCTTTAACATGAAATTTAATTTTTGTTTTTGTTGTTGTTGTTAGTTCTTTGTAAATTTTAAACGTTTTTAAATTTTTTTTTTTATGATTGAAATAAAATGGTGTTTTTTTTTGGTTTGGGTGTAAAAAAATGATAAGAAAATTTAATTTAAGATGTAAGGATTTGCGTAATAATAATAAAAATATAAATAAATAACTATAAAAATGTCATAATATTAAATTTATTTTAATTAATTAAAATTTTTCTTTCATTGGTTTTTTTTTTAGTTAAAAAAAAAATAAAAATAGCTCTAGTAATAAAAATTGAATTTATAGTGAATAGTTTAAATATATATTTTTCTCTTGTACAGGTACTTAATCATATCGATTTCGATTTGAATCATATGATCCTGAAAAAATATCGTATTCTGTTATATTATCTCTGATATATAAAGTATGTAAGATTCAATTAAGCACTTAAGTTTTAGTTGGTAAGTTTTTGATTTATTATTATTAGTGTACCAAATCCAATTTCTTCTAGCATGCTTCCCACATCCCCATACCCAAAACCAAATGTCAATATTGCCAAAACATTATGTATTAACGTGGAAAATGGGAAACGTGTACTAATACACTAAGTATTAACGCACTTATCTTAAAAATTGGTTTTATAGGGAGTGGTTTTGGTTAGTTAAAGTTTAATATTACGCAAAGGTACCTTGTTTAGTTCATTTGAGTGGCTTTCTATCTTTTCCCACCATTTCTCGTTAAAAAAAAAACAAAAAAAAATATTAAGCTAATCGAAGTTTTCACCTACAGTTATCGGCTAATAAAAGTTCATTCAATTAATCAAGGAATCCAGCTTTATTTTAAATTTACATTAGTTTAGAAAATTAAATTTAAATTTAGTTCATAAAATTATATAATTTAGATTTTAAAAAATATACAGGTACTCTTTAGTTAATTAATAACTATATAAATACCTATATATATTATACACAGCAAGTTCTGCAACAAGTACCATTAAAGAAAGTACATCTGCTAGTACAAATTCATCTACATCTTCTCATAGTACATAGTTCTTCATTTTCAATAACAGCTTCTACTAAACCAAGTTAATCTACTATAGTACAGAACTTTCACAGAGAGCTCTTTAACAAGTTCCCCTGTTGAAAGTAGATGTACTATTTTAAAGAGTACAGAATACATACAATATAGTCATTACAAAAATTAAAGCTTATCCATTATAATTTTAGAATCCAGAGAGTGTGGATTCGAATCCCACACACGTGGTAAGAATAATTTTCCCTTACGACATTTACAGCCATACCTCAAAAGGAAAGTTTCGTTAATTTCCTTGTCACATTTATGTGGCAGGGACATAAACTAAAAAAAAAAAGAAATAATTTTAAATGTCTTAACAGCTTTTCTTAATTAAGCTTTAAACTTTAGTGTTTTCTTAAAATTGCAGAAAGTGTATATTGATGTTTCACACACAAAACGCTAAGAAAATTTGTAAAATGTGAGTTTTGAAAAACCTTTAGTTTTACACTCTGCTTTGTTTTTTTCTTATTTAAAATAAATTTTTAAGTAGAAAATATTATTTAGGGCAACTATTGAGACATATTTATTTTGAGTACACACAATTTAAAAGTAAACTTTACATGTATATATAAAAATCTTATTTTACCTTCAAAGTTCAAATTATTAACGATCGCGCAAGGATCATTTTATGTTATAATTAAATTTAAATAGAATGGTTGATAATCTTAGTTATTAAAAATTGTTTATAAACCAATATTTATGCAAATTTTCAACATTTTTTTTGTATATATGTATACAACAATATATTATGCAGGTAATCATTTTAAATCACTTGAACTTATTGATTTGCTTAATTGCCTTAAATATTTGTGCAAGTACATACTTTAAAAAAAAAAAAAAACTGTGAAAATAAATTTAAAGATACATCTTTCATTAAAACTGATTTTATAAACAAAAATAACAATCTTTATTACACAAGAAAATTTAATTCAGACAGATTTCATTGTAATTTTTATTTTTGTGTTTTTATTTTTTCACCTAAAATACATCATTGGTATCCTTGTGCATTAATTTTTATGTATTTTATGATTTGTAATGTTGGAAATAAGTACTGGAAAATTTTTTTAAATTTTTTTTTAAATTGTTTAAGGTCTTGAATTAAATTAGTAGGTATCCTAAAATAATACGGCTACTTACAATTTAAATTTTTTTTATTTTGTTTTTCTTTTTAATTTAAAAACAAAATATATTAAGTCAAAATTGAAGAAAGGATCAAGATTTCAGTTGCATTTCAAAAAAAAAAAAAAAATGTTAAAGAAAATCTTTGCACATTGTGGGGTTAGAAATAAGTTCATTATTTGTCTTATAACGTTTATTATTTCAACCTTTTTAACTTTCACTGGTATTTTGATGTTCGATGTTTTTAATGAATAGAATAGGATTTTGGCTCTATGACCGTATACAAAGTTCTGTTTTGAATTTTCGACATTAAGTCATTTCCTGTTTAAGAAATTTTTCGGTTCATTTTCTCGTTATGGTTTTTTATTGTGTGCTGTAATTTCCAATACAACTCTTGGTTCTTGTAAGAGTTTTTTTTTGCTAATCTTCACATTTTCGCTTATATAGTGTACTGGTAGTGTTTGATAAAAAATTTAAAATGAATTTTCGCACACACAAGAGTGTAATAGCTTGGTGTAATAGGGCTTACTCTTGGTACATATATCTAACAGTGGGTTTTTCAATTTTCTACTGATACTGATTTGATCTATCTGGCTCAGAGTGAAATAGAGTGAATTCTGTCATTAGTTGAGCATAATTTTTGTAAGTCATCCATCATTCAAATTCATCACTCCGTCGCCGTGTTTATCCATTTTTTACCAAGTAACATTTATTTGTTGAACTTTCCGACTAAAATATCCCATCATAATGTTTTTCTTTATTTAAATTCTTGATATGAGTACTCTTATATATAGATCAATGGTTCAAAACTATCACACTTACATAAATTCCGTCAACTTTGCAATAAAATTATTTTAAAATCAAAAAACTGATTCTTTTAATATGCAAGAAATATTTTGAGTCGTAAAAAACAAAACACCGTAATTGCAACGTGTTAAATCTTAAGAAAACATCATTAAATGTGATTGACCTTCTACAGATGACATTCTGTTTTTTTAAAAGGTCTCTGTTGTTTTTTTTTTATGCAGAGTTGTCTGTGTTTTGTATTTTGTATTTATGCAGCTTGTTCTTCAACAATTTATATTATCATAAATTGGTGGTCTTTTCTCTCTTTTTTATTTTTAAGTATCTAGTGTGATAATCATCAAAAGACCAATTCAAATCATGACAGAATTATGATTAAATGTTAGGATATGTATTGCATGCAGTATATGCTATCTGTTTTTTTTTTTTTGTACTGTTTTGTGGTTAACCGGTATTTCAAATAAATGGAGGATGAATTTTTCACGTTATTTTTATAAAAAGTAAAGTGAAGGATGACCACCAACAACACCAAATGTTTATATTGAATATATTTTGCAGGAGTGCTGAAAATTAAATTAAAGTTAAAAAGAAAATATATTATAAAAACATTGCGAATACAATAGGAATAAAATTGATAATAATTACAAATGAAGAGAAAATTTTTATGGTTGGAAGGAATGGCAGTAGTTCAAAAGTTATTTGATAAAATAATATGCCTATACAACCTCTGTTATACAATATGCTTTACAATTCTTACAAATTTGCTTTATTTTATATAGTGATTCATTTTTGATATGGTGTATTTTTAAACCTGCGTGTGGAACATAATATTATCCGTTAAAGATATGGCAACATAGTCGATTTCAATTCCAAAAAAAACCCACTGTTATTTAGTCTCGCGCAAAATTATTACTACGATCTCCATGTTAATATTTCAAGGAAAGGTTTTCGAATATATACTGGTGAATTGAAAATCTTGTTCGTGAGCTAAAACAAAAACTAAGTTGAACCAGCTATATTTCTGGTGCAGCGAAAGATGCAAATATATTTTTATTTTCTTTTCTTTCTTTATATACTTCTTACATAAGTTCTTTTATATACTTTCACATATATCTAGTAGGAGTGGGAGCTTGTTCCGACGAAATAAAAAGTTTGATGCCTTCGCTGTCCACACCTACCCACTTCAAATTTCCAGATGCCATAATGCAGGGTATGGAAATTTGTTTGTGACTCGATAATCACGAATAGGAAACCATCTTCCCCCTCATGTGTTACCTAGAATTAGGAATAATAACATTTTCAATTTACAAAGATTTAAGCGGGCAACATCTTCGTTCATCACATTTCTATAAACCTTAAACCTATTTTTACTCTATATCAATATACTCTTGAGAGGAAATTTCCGTTTAAGCAGTACAATAGTACTAAAGGCCTCTTAACGTATTGTTTGAAGAAAAAGGGAGGTGATGTTTAGTGTATTAAAGTCTCACATGGTTATAGGAGGCTTGTAGAGCTTTTTCAATGTAAAAAACAAAATATAAAAAATTATCTTCTGAAACATGTCTTATATTACATGGAGATTGTGTTACATGAATGAATCTTCTGGAATCTGGATACTTCTTGTAACATATGTATCTGCAAAGAATTCAGAATATTTAGAATAAAATATTTGCAAATATTAAAGAGTTAAGAACTAGCAATCTACATTGTGTCATAAGACAGACGAAGTACAAAATCAATTTTTTAGTTAATCATTGTAATTTATTGTTTCTTTATTTTTTAACACAACTGACTTTAAATTAAATAAAATGGAATTAAAATTGAATGTCAAACCAATTAGTGACATTTTAAAGTACAAATTTGTGTTGAAAAAGATTGGTTTGTTTTTTTTTTTTTTCGTTTCTTTAGTTTTATTGTATTCTTTGTAAATAAATTCATAAGAAAAGAAGAGATCAGAAGTGGTTGCTATATGATTAAAAAAAAAAAAAAAAAAAAAAAGTGTTTCGATTTTATCGTAATACAAAGATACATAATATAAAGAATGAAAAAAGTGTCTGGCGTGAATAATACTTATCACTTTATGAGTTCTATTTATTAATAGATATTTTTTTGTATAGAATGCTAATTGCAAATAAATATTTAATTTTTTTCTTTTCTAGTTTTAGTTTTCTATATATAAAATACATAAAAGTTTTGTAACCATAATCTGTAATACAAATATTATTTATCATATAGTTTGTGTTACAGTCGGTGAAATATCAATATATGATATATAGGCATTGATTTGTGACTAAAATGCTCATCATTATAAGCTAAAATTAAATATTTGCTAAAATTGCTTGAATAATTCCATACGAATGCTTTTTAATTAATATCTAGCAAACTGATGATTATGAAATTTAACAATGTAAAATATTGTTTTAAGACTTTAGGGTGATATTATATATAGGAGATTTATAAATACGTTTTGATTCAATTTTTTTTGTTCTATATATCTTGTATTTCCGGTTTGTCTTTATACTTTTGAGAAAAGATTTCGATCCTTTTAGAATAAAAATGTGAAATTATTCTACCATTGATTGTTTTTAACGAGGTTTAGTTCTTTCTTAGAACTTGTATCTCATTATGTGATAATATCGTTTTTTTTTATTTTTTGGCAGATTTTACAAGACTGGGATATTATTTGATTTGTCCAATGTATTGGTTGTTTCCCTCGGGATCACAAGATTTGAAGCATTTAGATGAAAAAATATCAGCTATTATTAAAAAACTTTAGTTAGTACTTTACTATACTTTAATTATATACATAATACATAGAATAATGGATATTAATGACTCAATGGCTTACGAGCCAGACTTGATAAAAGTGAGAGCAATGTGAGGTTGCGATTTTTCCAACTGACAATAATATATTTAAAGTTTACACAGTAAATTCATAATAATGATACATAAATTAAATTTAAAGAATAATAAAAAAAATTAATTAAAATAAATGCTCTATTTTGTTTTTTTTTGTTTTTTCATTTCTGTCATTTTTAATGAAAAAAAACCGTTTACATTTAATTTTTAACAAAATACAAAGAAAACACGAAAAAATTTTTTTATTAAACTCAACTTGTTTTCAAAACTTATTTCACATGACAGTTTTGTTTTTTTTTTTTTTTTTTTTTTTTTTTTAATTTTCATCTTTGAATATGTCTAAATAAATTTTTTTTCTTTTATATTAATTTCAAAAACAAAATAAAATAACAACAAAAATGATGACATAAAACATCTCTGAAAAACCGGGAAAAAATATTTATAAAATCTGTTTTGTAAAAAGTCCCAAAATTGTGGATTTAATTCAATTAAAAACAAAACAAAACTAAACTTAACCTCCTGCTTTAAATAATTTGTTATGAATATAAAAATTAAAAAAAAAAATAATAATAATAAACAAAAAAAAAAAACATTTAATATAATAATATGTACATATGTATAATGTACACATAAATAATATCTTAAAGATTTATGTTAAAAAAAAAAAAAATGTGTATCTTTAAGATAATTAGGTCGCTTTCCAGTATGTTTTTGGTTTTTTCTTTTTATTTTCAAAGAACACTGAAAAAAAAAAAAAAAAAAAACTATATTTGGCAAAATTGTAAAGTTAATTTTTCACATACATTTTTAATAATAATATACATATATAATAAATATCATGACATTTTGACATATGGGTATAATTTAATCTGACATTGCGATTCAATTTTCATAAAATGAGAAAAAAACTTAAAATGAAAGAAAAAAGCATAAGAAAAACGAAAAATATAAGTCAAATTCACCAAACAAAAAAAAAAAACATTTTTTTTTTTTTTTAAATTTTAAGTAAAGTTTTTAGTTTGGTATACATACATTTGACAGATGATCTTTAAAAAAAAAAACAATAAATACCAAAAAAAAAGTGAGATTTTTCCTCATCTTTTTTACTTGTTTGATTTACTCTGATTGCCCTAAGAAAGAAAAACTGTTTTAACCGCTTTTTAACCTATATATGATGAGCCAAATTATAAATTATTTAAAACAAAAAAAAAAAAAAAAAAAAACAATAATTTTACCATGGATCATTTTTAACTGAACCATATATAAATCGATTTAGTTTCGCGTATTTAAAGTTCATATTAAAGTTAAAACAAAAAAAAAAAAAAATATGTTTATTTTTTCTATACCAGTAAAAAAAAAAAATTAAAAGTAAATTGCAGAAAATTATTAAAATTCAGTATTAACTAATAATAAGATACATACTTTTATTAGTTATTTACCATTATCAACATTAATTTTACTTCTTTTCTACGGTATTCAAAGTTTTGAGTAACACTACAGTGAATCACTTCATCACTTTTATGATCAATAAATTTGAGGGAGTCATTTTTTAAGTCAATGGTATCAGATACTTTGTTCAATATATGGATCATGATGATTCATGAATAATGTTCATTTAGTGAACTATTTACTGATTAAGTCATCATTTACAGAATAGTATATGTTATAGTGAATGAAACTTAAACTTAGTTATATTTTAATTTTGAAAGATAAAATTAATTTATACCAAATTAATTTCGACCATTGGGGCGAACTTCCGCTTATTAAACATGCATTAATCATGATCATCAATGCAATCAAATCATGATTGTTATTGACTTAAAGCAATTCACGCTCAGACTATTCGATTAACGTTCATTCTCTACGTTCAATGTTTGGCTTTAAGTTTAAGTTGTTAAAAGGTTAATCAGAAAGGTCAGTTAGAGAGTTGGTTCTTTGAGAGTCTTTTAGTATTCGCAAAATTTGTTTCCAACATTTAATTTGTACTGGTTTTAATTTGATTTCTTAAATTTTGTTTTTCTATAATTTTGAATATTATAAACGAAAAAACATGCTTAGTACTTTCTAAGTTAAATATAATAAATATATTATATAAAAAAAAATTAAGTACTTGTCTATATTATGAGAATGAGACGAAAAGTAATTAATTATGATTTTTAGAAGAGAGTTATAAAAAACTAATAACATTTTTTTTTTGAAATTTTTTGTTTTTGTTTTTCTCAAAAACTTTAAAAGAAAAAAAAAAAAGAAAAACAAAATCCGACAAATTGCTCATTTGTTGTAACTAGAAATAGTTATCATAATTTTTTTTTTTTGAAAAAAAGTTATAACTTTAAAAAAGTGAATCAAATTTGAATCATCAGGCAATATATTGCTCGTGTATGACTAATTAGACTTATGAACTTAGTATTTTTTTTTTGTAATTGTTATTTTAATGATATCTTTGGTATAAATTTTGCCCTAAAGGATTTTTTCATTTGGCTTTTCTTTTGATTTGTTTGTTTTTGTTTTTTTTTCATTATAGAAATTATACTTCCTTTATATTTACGAACAGTTATGGTCAAAAAAATCGGTACATAAATTAATTCTTTTAATTTTTCAGTTAGATCAATTATATGTTGATATAGGTAGTGGTTAGCAATCTTTAAAACTAATGGAGATTAAAATTTTGACATTATACATAATGGTATAATTTCAAGCAGGGCTGCAAACCCACAAAAAATCGGGTTCAGGTTCGGGTTCGAACTGGAAAATTTTAGTGGGTTCGGTCCGGGTTCAAATTTTTTAATCAACATAACAAGTGCAGCATTATTGATTGCAAATCAAAGTCTATTAATTTTACTTATGTATTATTTTTTGCTTTATTTTATTTGCAAGTGCATAGTAGGCATAGAAATTAGAAGTAGAGAAAAAAATTCTTGAAGAAACATGAAAAAAACAAAAACAAATTGTGTTTACTTCTTTCTATTTGGAATGGATTATGTAAACTATGACTAGTTATACCAATAGCAATACACATTTGGATATACAAGTAGAATATTATCTCTCTAAATAATTTTTGTAGTTGTATTTACTTACTTACATATATTTCTAGTAGGTATATTACTAGGTACGTACATATTTAAATTGCTAAGCATAATACATGTGCTTACACAGTACGCAAATATGTGACTATGTAAGTTTAAAATAAAAAAACATTGTTGAATTTGATTGCGAATGAAATGGTGAACCTGAACCAAATTCAATTTTTTACTGGGTTCAGGTTCGGGTTCTGGTTCGTCAAAATGCTTGTTCCGGAGCGGTTTTGGGTTCGGGTTCGGGTACGGTTTGCAGCTCTGATTTCAAGTATAGTAATTCTATATTTTTTTTGGATAAAGGGCATATTTTTATGAAGAAAACTGTATTTTCATTATTCTGTTTTAAAAGATATAATAGATTTCAACTATAAAAATTTAAATTTCCTTTAAGAATATGTACAGTTTTTTTTTTAAATTTAATTACATAAATACATAAATGACGACTTGTGTGTGAATCGAACCCATACTACCTTGGTGTTTAAAGTATATTTCATACGCTCTTATCTACTAGGCCGCTATCTACAGTTTATTCCTAAATCTTATCTTAGCTTTAATTTAAAAAATGAAAATTTGTTATATGAAGCAATGAATAATTTTTTAACAGCTGTAAATAGAAGAATTTAGTGTTCTTATTATTTTGATCCTAATTGTATTTAAAATCTTTTATATAAAATTGAACAAACTTTGAACTACAAAGTAATGATAACACAACAATTGAAAGGGTAATTTAAGTTCATTTATGATTTTTAATGGTTCAATTTCTTTTTTTTTTCGTGGATCTTTAGTAGTGTATAAAGTTATAAAGTTCAGAGAACTGCCATGTTAGTCTTAAATAAATAAATTGTTATTTATTGTTAAGTTTCTAAGTAAAAAACAAAAAAAAAAAAAAAAAATCATTTAAAGTTGGTATGGGACATTAACAACAAACATATGTGTTTTAATTTGAAAAGGTTGAATGTCCAGTTTTTAAACTATTCTGTTACTAATTAGACAAAATGATAAATTATAGAATCTGTTTCTTTTTAGTATACGTTAAATATTTTGAACTTGTTTTTTTTTTCAATTTCTATATGTAATACTCAGGTTTAAGTTTTAATTATTGTGGTTTATATTTGATAAGTTTGATTAATTATTTAATTTTTTTTTTTTTTGAAATTTATTCTTAAGTATTGTTTTTATATGTAAGTTTAAATTTCAATCGCTGGTGAAATGAATTACAATATTTTTTTTTTCTTTAAATTTTTTTTTAGTATCGATTACGTAAAATTAAAGATATAATAGGTATAGATGATTTCATTAAAAAAGCATATATGTATATATATGCTTAGATATGAAAATTATTAGATTGACATATTATAGGGTATTAATTATTGTTATAGTAGATTAGTATAAAGTTTAAATTTCAGTTCAATTTGGTACATAGACAGTTTTATTTTATGGCCTTTCAATAAAACTATAGGATTCATATTAAAATTTATTATTGATAATATTGTCTTTTTATGAAAGATTCGGCAAAGGTTCTGAAGAAACTGTATTATAACTGTATGCTTAACATTTCAATGAAAATGTTCTAAAGATGTCTTTTAAAGGTTTACTAAAAGCATTATTTTCGCATTCAACTTTGAAAAATTTCTTGGTGCTATGGACAGAAAATATTTTTTAATCAAAAACTATTATGACAGTGATTTCTGCTTTTATTATATAAAAAACGCTTTTTATTTATAATATTATTTTAGTATTTATTTATTTATATTCAGGTACCGTGGTACATAAATGTGCCAGGTAGCTATAACCCCTGTTTCCTGGTAGGAATGTGGGGTGTACGTGATATAATGATATATAAAGTACATTTACATTTTGCGATATATGAATATTTTTTTTTTATATTATAATTATTGTACCCAGCCGGGAATCGAACCCGAGACCTCTCATTTCCTTATGAATGAGAAGCGGTGCGTCAACCACTGCACCAATGGCTGGACGATTATTTTAGTATTTATATAAAAATATAACGTCGATATTTATAATTTACATTAAAAATTTTAAATAATAATGACTGAACATTTCAAAATATACAATACGATTTCCATTCGACTGTTATACACAGACACAGCAGGCTGTTGAAACTTCAGACTATTCAAGCGCCAATATGGTTTTAATTATCAACAATACCCCAAATATATAATACAACGGTTGTTCAACTTTCGCTTGATTTTTACAAATTCATTCAATTGTTGATCAACTGTTGTATCGTGTAATTAACGCTTAAGGCAAACGTCTTTCAGCAAAATAAATTATTAAATTTTCATATGTAAATATTTTTTTATTTTATTAAAATTTCTACAAAAAAATTATATAGAAGCTTGGCTCTGTTTATATTGTGCTAAATCAAATTGTAATAAAACTATAACTTGAGATATGGCTGCTGATTGTAATACAAATGCTGTTGTCATATTAAGTCTTAAGAATCCAAAAATTTCAAATTTTACATTATTTTGTAGTAAATTAATTTTAAATGTCATTATCTGAAAAAAAAAAAAAATATATATATATATAAATTGATTTAAAAAAATGTTACTAAAAGTTAAAATTGTATCTTAAAGTTATTTATATAATAAAAATACTAATGAAAGATGAATGAGCTTTTCCACGATTGTATACATATTCTATCTCAGATGGTTAGTAAAGGCATAAGACATATGAAGCACTTGTATGGAATATATGCTAACCATTTGGGAAAAGTATACTAGAGTATGGCAATTTGAAATATAATGAAGAATTTATTTTCAAAAAGGATAATAAATTTTTTAGGACTATGATTTAAAATAGTTATACAGTAAATTGTTACCTTAAGAACAAATTAAGAAATGGCACGGAAAAATAAAATGTATAAATTTGACGGCAAATGAAAATTATTGGCAATACTTTCATTTTAATTACAGACTATGTGATTAGTCTCTCTTAAATAAATAAAAATGGAAGTAGGATCCAATATTAAAGAGGCTGCTGATAAGTTACAAAAACTAATTGATAAAATGGAAAACAAATTTTTAAAACTTTCTTAAAATGAAAAATTATGCTGAATGAACTTAAATGTGTCCAAATAAATTGTATACAAATAAAATTGTACAAAGCCATAAAATAAAATAAGGTATAAACGAAGAATAAAATAAAAGCCATAAAATAAAATAAAATAATAATAAACGAAGAATGATTTTTATTAGAGGTTAAGTTAAGGTGGAAAGAGCATATCAAAACGAAAAAAGTTGAATTAGAATCAAAATATAGAGAATTCTATTGGTTTCTAGGTCAAAACTCCAGATTGCCAATGGAATATAAAATTTTATTACATATAACCATTAATCAAACAATTACATCTATTCGATTATACAGCATACAGCTATGAATTTGTAACAAACATACAAATATTAAGATTATCCAAATTTTCAAAAAAAAAAAAAGTTACATGATACATACGAAGTTGCAATTTACATAGAGATCTAGAGATACCCTGTAAGAACGAATTGAAATAAAAAAAAACACCGTTATGCTAAATGTGCGCTAAAACAGCGTTTGGAAGGGTTAAAACTCTTAAATTCCAAAAATGACAATAGAAGGTGTAAAAGAACTATGTCACAAGAAACGATAAATACAGATCATCTTCATGAAGGTTTGCAATTCCAGTAGTTCTATAAAAGTTAACCCAAAAATTAATGATTAGTTTTTAAGTCTAGTTCTAATATATTCAGACAGGACTGCTGTTTTTAATGTGTTAAAATCTTACATATCTGTGTGTTATTTGCGTACGATATCTTTCTGATGATGATTCTAACCAACGTTATTCAAAAAAAAAAAAGTTTTTTTTTAAAATAGGATGAGTCCTAAAATCCACAAAAAATAATATCCATAATGATTTTTGTCACAAAAAAAAAATCCACAATTATTTTAAATAATTAGTTGTTGAAATGTGTATGTATGAAATATTATATGTATGTAAAAATAATAAGAAAGGATTTTAGAGTTGGTTACAAAATCAGGCGTTCAGTAATTTGTTTAGCGGGAATTTGGGAGTGGTAGCTCGCACTATTTTAAATTATTTGATGTGTAAATATATATCAGGAATTCCATGTTGGTCATTGGGACATTTAAAAAAAAAATTTAGAAATTTTCTTTTATCAATTTAGCTTAGGTATCAATAACTCTATTCTAATAATATTTGCAAAATTTAAACACCTTTACAGAGCAATATTTCACAAATATTTCGATATTCCAACAACAAATACTTAAACGAGAAATGTAACTTATATTTTTTCATAAAATGCTGTTAGTCATCGGGATCGTACACTTTTGTTAGTTTTATAATTTTCTGCGAATTCCTTTACAGTAACAAAAAAAGCTAATTTTACATTTACATTGTATTGACAAAACATAGATTATAAAATCAAATTATACGTCGTTTTTTATTACAAATTCTCAAAATTACAAGAAAATAGAATGGGTTAGTCATCATGACAATCGAGCAGTTCAATATAAATTTTGATGTTTCAAGAATGGATTTGAATCGATTTTAAAATACATAATTTAAAAAGGAAAGCAAATGAAGAACTAATACTGACGGTATATAATATGAGAACTTTAAAGGATCGTATAAAATATTATACAGATCATTCTTAAATTTTCGGTTTTTGGATAATTTTTCATCGAATTCTCCATATTTATGTATATATGTAAAAATAATAATTAGAAAGAACTTTTGAATTGGTTACAAAATCAGGATCAAATAATTTGTTTAGTGAGAGC
Organism: Poecilobothrus nobilitatus; assembly: GCA_947095535.1. NCBI lineage: Eukaryota > Metazoa > Arthropoda > Insecta > Diptera > Dolichopodidae > Poecilobothrus > Poecilobothrus nobilitatus. The sequence goes on from OX352774.1 coordinate 173,296,223, forward strand.
TTGGAAGCAGCAGCCCCTATTGCTTTATATTGTTTATGCTGAAATATGTGTGCAATAAAAATAATTATAGGAATAACTTTAAAATTTTCCTACAAAATCAGAGTTTTTTTTTTTTTGCTTTTTCCAGAATATTTTTTTGGACATTTTTGAATTTATGGATTTTTTTTTTTGTGGATTTTGGTTTTGAAATTTTTTGTTATAATTTCGATTTGTGGATTTAATCCTAATATAAAAACTATACCAAAAAAAAAAAAAAAAAAATACTTACAGTATCATTTAATTTCTTACTTAAACCATATATATTTGTTTTATATAAAATAATTTTTTCAATATATTTTGAATTATTAATTGCCATTTCAATTACTTTTAAAAATAAATTAATATCAAAAAATATAAAAAATACATATGAAAACATAAAAAATATATTATGATTATCAGTTTTTGTTATTACAGAATATTGATAAAATATTGTTGTTATTAATGTTGTTAATGTTGTTAATAAAAATATAATATTTTGTATTTTATATATATCATTTATATTATTAATTAATATATATATATTATTATATATTTTTGATATTTTTATTATTCTTTTAATCCATTCATTTTCATTTTTTTTTAATATATTTTCAATATAAATTATTTTATCAATATAATATAAATGATTATATTTTTTTCTTATATTATTATTAATATTATATTTAATTAAATAATTTTTTTCATAATTATATTTTTTTATATATTTTATATAATTATTATTTAAATAATATATTTCATTAAATATTTTTATTAATTCATTACATAAAATTTCATAAAATTTTGTTATATAAAGTATAGAAAAATAAAATTGATTTGTTGCTATTTCTAATGTATTTGATAAAAACCATACAAAAAACCATGTTGATATAAAATGCCAATCATAATTTGGATCAATTGATAATATTATACCAATAAATGTTATTATTTTAAAAATAAATATTATAAATTTAAATAATATTAATAAAAAAAATTTTCCATTTAAACAATTTAATTTATAATTTTTTTTTAAAAATTTATGCATTTTTATAATTTTTTTAAACATTAAAATAAAATTATTAACATTTATACAATTATTTAATGTTATTATTAAAAAACTAAAAAATTTTATATGTAATTCAATCCAAAATACAATATTAATAACAAAATTTAATTCAAATGTTAAAATTTTTTCATCATTATATATTTGAAATAATATTATATAAATGATTATAATAAAAAATATTTTTAATATTGAATAAAATTTTAATATTGGAGATTTAATCATTTCATTTGTTTTTTTATTATATTTTGTTAAATTTTGTCCAAAAATATATGAATATATTATTGAAATATTTTTTAATATATTAATAATTAATATTAGAAAATTTTTTCTATTCATATTTTGTTTTTTTTTTTTTGTTTTTTAGTCTTTTTTTATCCCAAAATAAAATTTGGTTGTTTCTTGTTATACGTTTTATATAATAACTGAGAATTTGTTGTAACTAACAAATTCTTTTATATATTATTATATAAATTTAAATCCCTAAAAGTAATATTATATCCCTTGTTACATTTACAATCCCTTGTGACACTTACAGTATAGGTATTGATAAATGATTAAAAAATATTTTCAATATTATTATAAGTATAATAATTGACAAAGTACCAATAAAGGATATTTCGGTTCTCACAAAAAAAAGGATCACTTATGTATAAGTAAAAAAAAAAAGATGAACATTAATGAAGAACTGGACTTGAATCACTTGAAAATGATGAAAATGAACATTGATTTTTGATGAAGAACTGGACTTGATTCACTTATATATATAAACGATAAAAATGATTATTAATGGTTAATTATGGTTATGGTTTTTTGAATCATCTTCTATTCCTTTCAAAACTAGAACATTCGACTTGAATCACTTGTATAAATATAATGAAGATGAACATTTGGCTAATGACGACGGACGGGACTTGAATCACTTATATAAAAATAATGAAAATGAAAATTTAGTAATGATGAATTATGACTGAACTTGAATCTTCTCTTTCCAATACCAGGGCGCAATGATATTGGATCACTTATATGAAAATAATGAAAATGAGTTTTGGTTAATTGTGAATTATGACTGGACTTGAATCACTTATATATAAAAATAATAAAAATGAAAATTGAGCAATAATGAATTAGTACTGGACTTGAATTCTCTTTTTCTCCTATCAATACTCAATTCAGAGCGTAGCGACATTTGGACTTGAGTCACTTGTATATAAATGAAGAAAATAATAATTTAGTAATGATGAATTAGGACTGAACTTGAATCACTTATATGAAAATGATGAAAATGAACATTGGTTGTTGATGAAGAATTTGATTTGACTCACTTATAAAAATATAATGAAAATGAACATTGACTAATGACTGAAGACTGGACTTAAATCACATATATACTTATAAATGATTTAAATGAACATTCTCCAATGATGAATTATGGCTACACTTGAATCACTTATATGAAAATAATAATGAAAATGATAATTAAATAACGATGAATTATAGGACTGGACTTGAATTTTCTACTATTATACTAGACTTGATTGAAAATTAACCATCTAATAAAATTACACAACAGAATGAAGGAATTGATTGAGGAGTAAAAGAACAGATTTTTTTACAAAAATTTGGAATCAAAAAAGAAGATAGTACAAAACGTTTCTTAGAATATATTTTTTCTATTATTCTTAGTTTGTATATTGCAAAATATAACATGGGCAACTTTTTTAGTTATAGGTTTTCGTTTTTTTTAGATGACTTTTGTTGAATATTTATTTTAATTTAGAGATGGCTTTATAGGTTTCATTTTAAACTTTAAATTATTTTCGAATTTTATTCACTCTTCTAAGAAGAAGTAGACCATCTAGTATAGTGCAGATCTATAAAGTTTTTATAATTGAAAGAGACTAGTGACTACATTTCATAATGTTTTATTTAAATAATAAATTTAACTAAACCTAATGAATTTTAATTTATTTAGATATAGTTTTATTAATTAGCCACCTGACGAATAATTCGAATCCTGACGAATCTGTAATTCTTCAATTACAATTACATTATAAATTGAATCATGAACCAATTTGTTTCAATTCCATTTTAAAATATAGAAAACTAAATGTTCTGTTCCTGTTTTAATTATTTAATTTATTCCTTATTAGATTAATTATTTAATAATATCCTTATTAGATCAGCCAATCATTTACGTTACGTTTTGTTGTTATTAGGGGAGAAAATATGAAGTTGTCGAATATCTAACTAATTAAAAAAAATGGAATGATTAAATAAGAATTTTTTTGTTCCGGAAACAACTCTATTGTTTATTGGGTAATTTTTTTTTTTGTATTGTTAAAAAATAAAGTTAATTTTTCTAATGGATTTTATCCAGAGTAATTTGCAATTGTTATGCCGGTTAATCAAGATAAATGTATACAATACATATAAATAAATGATATGTCGGTAATCAAATCATGAGTAATATAAATTATCATAATAATATTGGATTAAAATGTGAAGGTAAGTTTACATACATGACATAATAGTTATTACTTATTGCTAAAGTAAATGAGTATGTGTACATTATGTATATTAATATGTATTATATATTATGGATATTATATAATATATATGCAATGGAGTCTATATTAAATTGAATAAGAAGTATGATACAGCTGATTCAAATCTTAAATTAGCTGAATAACTAAAAAGTATTAAATTAAATGTCTGCTAAATTAATAATTTCTGTATACATATATATATATATATATATATATATATATATATATATATATTGTAGTTTTTCTCAATAGAGTACGAGTATAATATTGTTAATGTATTTACTTTATTGATTTTTAATTTTTTGAAATCATTTTAAGTTATATATAATAAAATATTATTGATTGATATTTTGTTATTTATTGATTTGTTTTTCACCTTAAATTATAGGGGATTCTAAAGTATACATATTAATAATTCATACAGGAGCTGGTTATTAAATTTAATTAATATATGGTTATTAAAAGAAGAGCTACTATATCTATTAGTTTTTTATTTATATACTATGTATAATTTAATTAATTAATATTAATATATAGTTTAGAGATAGAACTAAATGCTATAATTAATTAGAAATTTATCATCATAATTATAAAATTAGGTAGTAATAGTGTTTAATAATATTTTGAAAGTATTCATATATCTACAGGATGCACCACAATTAGTTCTACATACAGAGTGATTCGCAAGTAAATGCCTTGTCATATACCATCCTGTATAGGAAATACCGTGAGGATAAAATTTTTGTATGGGGTCTAAGTTATGGGTTCAATAGTTTTAGAACTATAGAGCGATTAAAAAAAATTTTGGGGCTGTTTTCTTTGTTTTAATTAAAATACCCATAACTTCTATCCCGAACAAAATTTTGGTATTCTGAAGAAAGATTTTGATAGAAAGAGAAAGTAGCTTCCTTTAATGCTTCCTTATTAGTCTAAAATGTTTTAAAGTTAAAATTTTGAATTTTTAAAATTTTTTTTAGAAAAAAAATGTCATTTCGATAGTCACTTAATTCAAAAAAAAAATTTAGTTGTTAAAATATTCTAATAGCGCTCTTCTCAAACTTTTATTTGATATACGATACGTTGAATTATCTTTTACCGTTGAGGAGATAAGACGAAAAATAAACTACTTATAACTCAACTTCTCATACTAAAATCTTTTTTCAGAATACCAAAATCTTGTTCAGAACAGAAGTTATGGGTATTTTAATCAAAACAAAGAAAACAGCCCCAAATCTTCTTTAATGCCCTATAGTTTCAAAACTATTGAACCCATAACTTAGCCCCATACAAAATTTTGGTCTTCACAGTATTTACTACAGAGTGGTATATGTCAGGCACTTACTTGCCAATCACCCTTTATAACAAAATGTGATAGGGAATGTCGAAATAAACAAAAATTTCTATGGGCTGGAGGTGTCTATTTCAATTGGTTTGCATATTTCATATAAGTTTTAAAAACAAAAACCATATCTTTTTCCGTATATGACATAAGAAGTTGATTTAAGATATTTGAAATATGTACTTATTAAAATTATCTAAGTAAATGTCTAAAAAAATTCTTGTTACTTATATTCGTATTGTTGGAAAATTATAATTTTTTTTTAATTTGAAAAATTGTAATAATTTTGTTTTTTCTTGAATACCTGTAATTCTCATGTAACATTTTATTCCATTTATAAATTTCTCTAGTTATCAGTTTTAATTTACGTTTATCGCATTTTTATCAAATTTTTACTGTGTCTGAAAAAATTCAATATCTCCTTTTTTAATTTACTTAGAAACAGGGGAATCTTCCAAAGACATCAAGGGTCTTCCAAAGACACCAAGGGTCTTCCAAAGACACCATCCTCTTGGTATAGTGTCTGATTCTTACTGACTCCCCTTTAAACAATAAAATGGGATGAAACCCCTAACTACTAGCGCAGTATATGCTAGAGAATAGAGGATAGGACAAGGATGCGGTAACATTGTTGTATATAACTTTTTCCTGATATATATAACACTTCCATGATGTAACCAAAAGAAGTACCGTTATTAGCTATTTATATTATTATTTTTATATACTGAACTCTAATGCGATTTCAAATGAAAAGAAAATTTCTAATAAAACATTTAAATTGATTGAAACTTGTCGTATACGTTTATATTGAAGAGCGACGGAGTGACATGAAAATAACGGAACATATGACAAAATTTTTGGCATGTAAGGTATTACTAAGTATGTCGTCTTGATTAGTATATTCTAAATTATAGGCCTAACGAGACAAATGTAAATTTATATAAGAGTATGAGAATTGTTAAATTATTTTGAACCACATTTAATAAAGCCAAGCATTAAATTGGCTTTATGAATAACGTTTTCGTAATGTCTTTTAAAAAGATTAATTTACTATAAAAGAGAGTATCTATAAATCTTTTATGGAATCTGTTTTAGACAAAATGGAATTGTTAATAGAATATGGGAAATTGAATTTATTTGAAAGATCAGTTTGGTCGCATTGAGAAATAACTATTTATGGAGTATCAGAAATAATAAACTGTTAAGATAAAATTTACAGTTATTTTTTTTATAAATTTTCATATCATTAGCATATCTACATTTTAATTTCACTTTGGTTAATAAAGGAAAGCAACATCTCGTTACCCTTACACTATCCTTGTTTCTTTCTGTAGTTTCTTGCTTTTAGATAGGAACTGATTCGCTTAATAAAGCGATCTGTAAAATTATATTCTTTAATTTTTACAGAACTATGAAATAGTTACAGATCAAAAAGCCTCGCAAAAACCAGTATATAAAATCTGTTTGTAAGACGTTTCCATATTATTTATGAACAAAGATTTTGATTCTACTATTAATAGTTTAGTGGAGACAGATTCAGGTTTTAAAAAGCCATTCTGATTTTCAGAAATATTTTATGAGTATATTATGAATTGAAAACTAACAACATAAAAATTTTAGTTATCGACTTAATAATTATTAAGAATGTCCTTTTATTATTTTTAAAAGATCCATTTTTATCCATTTGGAAGACCCATAACATATCTGGAAATATAGGGGTATTAAAAAAAAAGTTTTACTCGTATATTTGCTATATATGAATTCAAATAGATTTCGGGATAGTTATTTTATTATATATGTTTTTTTTTAAATAGGTTACCATGGGCACAAATCTGGAATAAGAATAGAACAATGAAAAAAAAAAAATCTCAAAAACATTCCAAAATAATGTCATTACTTGTACTGCCATTATAATTTTAAAATATTGAACATTCATTCCATTTATGTTTCGTATTTACAAAATTCTTTTGGTTTTGATTTTAGCTTTACAGATATGTTACGAATACATTCGATAAAACCCTTTAATTTTTATACATACATTTACATAAGAAATCAAATCAAACATAAAGAAAGAAGGGGCATTAGTTATTAATATTTTCTAGAAAAAAAAAAAATAAATCCATTTCCTAGCAATCATTTTCAATGACAAATCAATTTCATAGTTGATCTTGACATTGAAATCTTAAGATCGATATAACTAGGAGGTATTTTTGGAATTTAAAAACAAAAAAAAAAATAAAAGAACAGAAATACAGAAAAAATGATCTATAGAATATTTTTATATACATTTTATACCTATTCTAAATTTTTGACAGGTAATTTATATATCTTTGGTTGATACTTTGGTAGCACACCTTGACATATACACATTTTTATTTATGTTCTTAATATTATTTGGTAGCTGTATGTTAATTGATTCATAACAAGATCAAAGACTTGGAAGCATATGGAGTTGATTCTAAGAATAGATACAAGAGTAAAAATAATGTAGGTACTACTCGTACATAATATTATAGTGCTTTTTTGTGCCTATCACAAATTAGATTGATTCGGGTAGGGTTTTAATAATTGATTATCATGTATTAAAATCCTAAGGAATCTGACTGGTTTCAGATTTATCCCTTCAAGTAATTTATAATATAAAAATTGAAATTACGTTTTGTTTTGGATTTTAAAATATTAAACGTATACGAAATGTTAAAAAAACAAAAAAATGATTAATTTAAGTGGTTATTATTTAAAGTTAATTAACAGTTTATTATAAGGTTTACATACGTATATATAGAAACAAAATTTCACGTTATAAAGTTTGTGACCTAATTTAGTTTTTATTAAATTTTGACTTTTTTAATTTATAAATTGAAATCAGAAAATTCGTAAATTTAATTAAAAAAATTCTTTAATTTACATCTTATGTTCAATAGTGTGACTTTTAGCACATTTTTCAAAAAATATTTTATATTTCGTTTTTATTTTATATCTTACTAGCAGAGTACCCGGCGTTGCCCGGAGTATTCTGTTGGCTTTATAAAATAAAAATTATTAACTTTTGCTTTTGCTTTAATGTAATTTAATTAATATAATTCACGTATTACTATATGCATTTACAGATGCTGGTAGTTAATATTTTAATTTTTATTACATTTAATTACATTTCATTCAATTTTTTTTAGCAAATTGAATAAACAGAGCGAAGAATTAGCGACAATCAGCGACAAAAAATCTTTAAAGGAATAATTAATCTATTGAGTATACCATTAAGGTGAAATGAGTTTTCACAGTATATTATTCCCTAATACCGAAACATAAATCGCATTTCAATTATAAAATACCATAATGTAATACATTTTTTTTCGTAATAATTCAACTTCATCTTTTTATGAATTATTCTTGTCAGCACATTTTGAAAAATTCAATCCGAAAAGTTTCACTCTGTCCGTTCGTCTGTTTACAAACCTTATACAATGTTTAATAAAAAGCAATGAAATATTAGCCATGCATATTTTTAATAGGTAATCGTGCGGGAATGGGTTAAGTAACGTTAACCAAAATCTGTCACATGCTTTATTTATTCATCCTGTTAAATTAGACAAAAAATTTTTTTTGGCAGTCTATAGTGCCGAATTGGGTTAATGTATCACTTCTGTGGTGAAGAGCTACCCTTTTGTAAATTTTCAATTCAAGTGGTTAAACCATTTAAGCGCGACATCAAACAAATTAAAAACTATCATTGAGGCCTGCTGCCGAAACGGATTAAAGTATTGTAACCAAATTTAATCAGTAAGCTTCTGTGGTAAAGAGCTACACTTTTGCATATTTGCAATTCAATTGATTAAACTTTTTAAGCAGGACAACAAAAAAATTTAATGAACTTGGCTCGGCTCTTGTGTCCAAACGGTTTACCGGAACTTCATAAAAATTTCTCACAGGCTTTATTTAGACCATAAAACTACCATACAAAATTGGATATAAATCGTAAACAAAAAAGTTTTTGGAAGCCCGCCGGGCCGAATTCGGGTAACATATTGCATCCAAATTCGATACCCGCCTAATGCTAGAAAGAACATTTGTACAAATTTTCAACTTAATTGATCAAATGGTTTAAACAGGACAACGAAAAAACCAAAAAGCTTTAAATGGCTCTCGGGTCGCAATGGGTTAATGTTAATGAACTGAAACGCGATATAGGCTATTACTCCTTCCAGGATCGTAGAAATGTTCCTGCAAAATTTGCTTGCAATCGAATATTTTCAAATGTTTTGTAATTTAAATTTAATGTTAAATAATATATGAAACTTAAATCTTACAAAATTTTTGTTGCTCTGTATCTTCGCAATAGTTTTAGAAGAAATTTTTTTACTTCCTCTTATGAGCTATTAGACATCAAAAATTGAAAATTCGCAGTTTTTAAACACCTGTGCAAATTTGTTTAAACTAATGCTCTAATTATAATTACGCTAACAACACAACTATACCTACGGTTACCAACTACTTTGTGGCGCTACTAGTTATAATAACGTGATTTCTGTAGGTGTAGTTGTTAAACTAATAACTTTGTTTAGACTGATTGAGAAATCAAAAATGTATACATTTTGACAATTCTCTACTACGATTTCACAATTTTTACAAAAATGCAAATACATTCGAAACGACCGCCGCGCCGTCTCTTTATAACTTAAAACAACGATTCATAAAGGTTTCAAATTGGTAATAGTGACGGTAGCACAAATATAACTAGAGCATGATATCCGTCTTTATAAAAATCTTTACTATTACATATCTACTGTCTTGTTAGTTTTCTAATTTGTCACTTTTTATAATTAAATTTAACAAAAAAAAAAAAAAACAAACAAATTGAAAAAAAAACTATTAATTTTAGATTTTAAAATTCCAAAATCATAATTTAAAATTCATTTATGACTATTTTTAGTATAACTTTTAAACTTGGATCATAAACATATTAAATTTTTTAAAAACATCCGTTGACACATCCGTAGCCGTACATAACCTTTAAAGTTATTGTTTTTTTTTTTTAACAGGTTTTAAAATAAAATTTAACATGAATATTGCTTTAACATGTTGATGAATAACGAACTTGACCTGTTATTATCAAAACAGCAGTTTTTGTATTCTTTTGTTTTAAAAATGTTTGATTGATTAGAGCCATTTATTTATTAGAGATGTTGTAATATTCTTTTTTTTTTTTCTTTTTTTATAAGAAAGTAAAAATATTAAAAAAATGTTACTATTAAACCGTAATATTTAAAATTATAATTTAACAGCAGGACGTCCGCTGTTTCCTTTAAGATATTACAAAAAAGTATTTTTTTCTTTGTAAGAAATGATTATACAATTATGTCAATATGTTGTAGGTTTTATTGCTGCTGTTAAATTTGGATATTTTATAGTTAAAAACGCTTACGATGGCAATATTAATTATTTTTATTTTCTAATTAAGTTAACATTTATTTCATATTATAATAAAAATTAATTTTATTATTTATTTTGGTGTTATATTTTATGATAATTTTAATTTAATCTGATCTGATTTGATCTGATCTATCATAATTTTAATCAAGTTCTTAAATTTATTTAATAAGAATAGCACTGGAGGTTCTGATCACTATACCACCTCAAAGTTATAATATTTCCCCTTCTTAATAGCTATAGAAATTATAGCGTGTATAATAAAAATGGAAAATGGATGAATATTTTATTTTTATAACAGAGAAGAGCGGTGGAACAGTAAAAGTTTTTTGTTTTTTTTTTAGTGAATTTCTCTGCCACATAAATGTGGACAGCCTTTCTTGTTCAGGCGTGGCTGTAAATGTCTTAAGGGGGAATAACTCTTACGACGTGTGTGGGATTCAAACCCATACTCTCTCGGTGTTTACAGCGTATTTTATACGATCTTACTCACTACGCCACCGAAGCCCCCAAGAGAAAAAGTTTAATACATATTAAAGTAAATCAAAAATTCTTGATGTCTTTCAAAACTTATTATTTGTCATTGGTGAAAAAAAAAATCAGTTTTTATTATGATGGCCTTAAAATGATAATACGATATAACTTTTTTAAAGAATTTCCATTAAGTTTCTACTTAAAATTTTTTGTTTAGCAGTAACTTGTAGATTATTTTGTTGATCACTTCTATATAATTCTTTATACGCAGCGAAGGCCAAGTGGAGAAAGTGTTGAGGTAACACTTGGACCATTTATTAGATGATTTTCTCTGTTTTAAATTTTATCAAGAAATCCCAATACCGTTTTGGAGGCTCCCATCCAAATATGTGCATTATACTCCATTTTTGGTTTTATGTATGTTTTATAGATGTTTAGACGAACAGAAACAAATTCATCTAGCTGCTACTTTAACTATGTATACCAAAAATATGGTTGGGTCAGTTTAACTTCTGATTAAGCTCCATTCACAAGATGCTAAGTTCGTTGTCATGTTTCAAAACCTTCCCCTGAAAAATTAAAGTAGCGATCGTAGTGTTTATTCTTTTCGATTAATTTCTTGTATTTTGTTTTTAACATTCATTTGTTCAATTTAAATTTTATCCATAAAAATCAATTGTCAATTTTTCGTTAATAAAATCTTATATATACTCATATTTAATTTTTTTTTTTTTTGATTAATTGGTTACCCCACAGTAAAAACAAAAGAAGTAAAAAATTTTGCAATATTCTGAATTAAAAAAAAAAGATACATATATAAAATTATAAAAATTAAATATTAATAAATTAATTGTGATTCCTTTTAATATAATAAATAAAGTGTTTATTATGAAAATTAATCTTTTATTACAACTCTTTTGTTTTTTTTTCTGTTATTTAAATACCAAAGAAATTGTATTTTTGTATTTTAATAAAGTGCATTTTTTTTTTGGACATTTCAAGGTTCATTTAGCAAAAAAATAAAAAAAAACACTGCAAAGTTCAAATTTTACACCATAAAATGAATTAAAGAAAAAAAAAAACAACCAACCAAAAAAAAAAAAAAACACAGGTGAGTTATGTAATATAATTGACGCTTTTGTATATAATTTTTATTTATTTGACGCTATTCACTTGACGCTTTGTTGTCTTTTATGCCAGTGATTATCGCACTATGAGAAAATTTTTCATAAATAAATGATAAATTATTACCACCAATTATTACCACCAAAATTAAATACAGTTACACTTGAACTTCTTAAGATATTAAATATGATTATAATTTTAAAATAATTAAAATCTTTTATAAGACGAAATAAATCGAATAGTCGATCCAACGATTTTTCTTATTAAATCTTCTTTGGATTCAATTATTTGAAGGCTCTATATTTATTCAAGATAGGCCCTTGGGTAATGTTTTTAATTTAAGCTAGTGATTTTTGTAATAACTTAACATTGTAATAAGTGATAATTTTCATCAAATTTGTACAGGTATACAGGTTTGTACAAAGAGGTTTAGGTTAGACGTAGATTTTGGCTAACGCGTTTAAAAAAAAATCTGGGTATAGTATTTTCTTCGAGAGTTTAGATGATAATGATTTTAAAACAAATAAAAGATTCATTTTAAACAAAAAAGTAAAACGAAATTTTTTAAAATCAATTAAAATGATTGAAAATAATGCGAAATTAAATCTCTAAATATAAAAAATTCAAGTATATCTGCATTAGTCTGCAATATTTTAATTTTAAAAAAAGATACTGCATTAAAAAACGTCCAATCAATAATGTTACAGCATTTTTTTTATATCTATCTAAAAAAAACAAAAAAAAACTATCTCGTAGATAAAAAAAAAAAAAAAACTGTACTAGTTTGGAATCTTGTGTATTCATGTATACTATTGTAAATTTTGTTTTGTTTGTTATTTTATAATTTTTTTTTTTTTTTTATGTGTACATAGTTTCAGTATCTGACTGATAAAACTACTGCAGCATTGCTGCTGTAAAAATAGTAAAGTAAAGACAAGTAAAAAAACAAGTAAAAGAAAAAAAATAAAAAAATTGTGTTAAATATAACTACTGCTCAATAATATTAATTTACAATACATACATATAGGATAGACATAATCCATAAATGAATATTGTGCCATAACTACTACAACTATACAAACAATGCTTATTTTGCTGCTATATAAATTAAGATTTTAATGAAATAGAAACTTTTTTTTTTTTTTTTTTTTGGACAGATTTTACTTAATTTCAATAATTATTGTAGTTCATTAAATCTATAATGGGTGGAATAACTTAAATGATCGATTTTTGATTAGATTAGGTCATTAACAGTTTTATAGCGATTATAAAAATAAAAAATAAAAAAAAAAAGATAAAAGATATTATAATTAATAAAAATTAAAAAATTTGATTGCCAACTATAGATTATAGGCTATTTTGACTGATCTATATAATAGGTATGTCAATATTTTGATGAAGGTGGTGGCTATTCGTTTTTATTTTTATATGAATAATCTTATATTACAAAATGGAATTAAAGTGCCAAACAAAAAAAAAAAAAAATGCCATTTTATTATTTTTTGTTTTTTTTTTTTGTTAATTTTCTAGGTTAATAGGACATTTGTGTTAAAAAGTTATTCGGTAAAAATCAAAAATTTGAACTGTAAAGTGTATTTTTTTTACGAATATGTGTTAGTTTAGATGTGTTTAAAGGATTTTTTTCCACTTTTTGAGTTCTATTATCACGAATCATTTTGATAAAATAGAACTGTGCTTGGTTTTCATTATCTACGTTATATGAATATTTTTTAAATATCGGTATTGAATGGGTTTACTATCACAACACTGTATTTCATTTGACTGTATGTCACTTGCCTGTATTTTAAATTTATTATTGCGGCTGTATTATAATTTGAATGTAATACATTTGATTGTATTTGACTTGATTCACAGTAAAATTAACAGGACTGTAATTAACACTACAGGCAAATGAAATACACGCATATGACAAGCTGGTATTTGAATATTTGAATCCTTAATTAATTTTAAGATTTGTTTTAATTTAGAAATCAATAATATTAACTATATTGAAATATTTAAAAGTTTTCATTATTTTTTTTTTTTCAATTGTTTGTCGTAGTATAAATATTTTTGGTTTGTACATATATTTAATAACTGTTCATATAAAGGTATAAAAAGTTAAAATTTCAAAATTAAAACTACTTCTAATCAATATCTTCCTAATATCTTCTAATCAATATGATTTCATAAAATGTATAGATCTACTCTTACAATCTACTGTTAAATTCTGTTTGGGCAACCGAACAACAAAGATAATAACTTGCAATTTCCGCTATTGGACATTGAAAATTCCACTGGTCCACAAACAGCAACCCCTTTGTTAGCTCTGCAAGAATAGCAATAGTTATAATTTTTTTTATTCACAAAATTGGGTATAAAAAGGCTGATGATTTCATCAACTTTCTTTTAAGGAACAACATGTTTCCGAAAAGATAATATAACTAAGACTGTATTGTGACAAAACACTACAACACTGCATTATCTATCTATTTATATTCAAGAAAAGTATTGAATTTCCATAATCATTTTTTAAAAGAATATACTTATAGAATAACATATTAATGCTTTTAGTTATTAATAAAATGCTTATAGAAACTAAAAATAAAATTTAGGCACGTAATTTAAGATTCATTTTCCTCTAATTGTTATTTTTGTTAGCTGTTATTTATTCATTCAATAGATGATGTTATTACAATTGTAAGTTTATATACGTTGATGATATGATCATTTAATAATCTCAGCCTAAATTTTGATAAATGTGCTTCAATTACTTATAACGGATGTTTTTTTTAGAATGATAGAACTTTAAATTGAAATAAAACAAATTTAAATTAAGATTCAAGCCAATTTTTTTTATTTGATTTCAGTAAGCATTGACAAATTATCATGAAAAGACTCACGTCGCAACAATGTTTACAAATTGTTGAAATTTACTTTCAAAATTAGTGTTCTATTCGCCAATAATAATAGAGCACTTTTTATTGAAAACTTGTGTATAGTGATGAAGCTCATTTTTGGTGGAATGGCTACGTAAACAAAAAAAATTTACGTATATGGAGCAAAAACAATCCTCAAAAAATTCAGCAGGTACTGAAAAATGCACTGCATGATGTGGTTTACACGCTGGAGGCATCATCGGACCATATTTCTTTAAAAACTATGCTGGAGCTAATGTTACAGTGAATGGTGCTCGTTACAGATCGATGATAAATGATATTTTGTTTCAAAATTTGAATGGTATCGATCCGGAAATGTTTTGCTTCTAACAAGATGGTACTACACCTCATACTACTACCGCAACAATTGATTTATTGAAAGGAAGATTTGGTGATAATATTATTTCGAGAAATGGTCCAATTAATTGGCCTTCAAGATCATGCGACATAACGTAACTGGACTATTTTCTTTGGGCTTATATGAAGTCATTGGTTTATATGCTGATTAACCAGAAACAATAGATCCTTTGGAAGCCAACATAACCCGTGTTATTGTTGAAATAAGGCCTGAATTACTCAAAAAAGTAGTCCAAAATTGGTCTGATCGAATGCGGTTCCTCAGAGCTAGTCGAGGTGGACATATGCCGGAAATTATTTTTAAAACCTAAATGTCATAAAATTATTTTTCAAATAAAAAAAAATTTTGCTTCAATCTTAATTTAAATGTGTTTTATTTCAATTTGAAGATCTATCATTCTAAAAAAAATACTCGTTACCTAGTGTGTTGGTCTAAGCTACTATTTTAATGGAATCTTTGCACCTCATTTAATGACTTGAGATTTTTTTGTGATGACAAATTAAATAAATTGCGTTACAAATTGCGGATCATAAATGCCACTATTAGTAAAGACAAGTCTATATGTTGTTAGACATTATACATCATCAAAAGAGGATTTAAAGAATCCAATGATATATTCATAAAACACTTTTCATTTCCTTAGTTGGATCATCTCTTAAATAAAATATTCTGGTTCTGTTTAGCCTCCTAATAACATTGAACAAATTTAAAGTGTTCAAAAAAATTTTTCTAAGAATTATTTTACGAAATTTCCATTGGTTTAATTTCTTTTTTAGACAGATTTAAATTATTTAATTTAAGTTCAATTAATTTTAGAAGGGTTGAAGCTGTCATTATACAATTTTTAAAAGGACAATTTAAATTCTCTGTTATAACTTAATAAATTATAAAAATATACAAATAGTTCTTTTCAGTTTGCAAACAATTTAATTTTACCTTTCCATAGAACTAATTATCAGCAAAATGAACATATTATGGTTATGCTTGTTAATCGTCATAAAAATCAATTTAAATTTTAATATAATTTCAGAACTTTTCATAACATTCACTATTTGCTTTTTAATCTTGATTTTACCTTGCTAACTACTAAGTATTTTCGATAAATTTTTAGCACAATCGAAAAATTGATTTATTAATTTTACTCTGTCCGCTCGTCCGTCCATCCGTCTATTTATCTGTTTAAAAATTTTCTACACCGTTGAAGATAGAACAGAACAATCATGGATAGGTTACCTAAGATTTTTAAATTTTTTTTTTCTTTATTAAAATTTTTATTTAAAAACTAAGTGATTTCATATTTTTTATTATATTATAAAACCATTTTATTTAAGACCCTAGCCATTAATTAGCTGTATGGTCGTATAGATAGTTTAATATATCATTAACAATTTTTAAATTTCTAAATTTCATTTTTCTTTTAAATAGCAGTTTATTATCAAATTATTATTTATTCTTAAAGCTAAAACTTCAATATGAGTATACTAGAATTTTCAAGAGTATGTTCAAGTGTATAATAAATTTGCCATTACATTTGTAAAACCTTAGGGAGTCGAGCTAGATATAGTGTCAAAGGTATGGATCGGCTCAGAATCGAATTCTGAGTCGATTAAGCCATGTACGTCGGTTCGTTCACCCGTCCGCATGATAACTCAAAAAATAAAGAAGCTAGGAAGCTGAAATTTTCTTTACATCACTTTTGCAAAAGTGTTATTTTCGCTATTTAAATCCAGCATTTTAGACCTCGGGTTCGAGCAGCTGCCATACAACTTTTTTTTTTATATGGAAATAACTTAGTATCTATTGAAGCTCGGTATCTGAAATTTAGTGAAGAGGTGTCGAGTTGCATGCCAAAAATTTTTGTAAAATTTGGTTGGTCTAGAGCAGCTGATTAAGGCTTCTTGCACCTTTTAGAACTTAATGAATCTAGGCGTCTGAAATCTTACAAATAATGATCAACTTTTATCGCAACAACTTCTGTAAAATTTGGTTGTGCTGGTGCAATAAGTTCGGCTAGCTGCCATACAACTTCTCTGTTTAAATAAAAATAAATTCGATAAACATGATAAAAACTTCTGTAAAATTTCGTTGAGCTAGAGCAGTAGGTTCAGACTTCTTGCATCTCTTGCAACTTTATGAAGCTAAATACCTGAAATCTTACAAAAAATGATCAAATTTTAGGACAATAGTTTCTGCAAAATTTGGTTGTGCTGCTGCAATAGATTCGGGTAGCTGTCATACAACTGCACAATTTACATAAATATATCTCGGTAGTTAACGTCGGTACTAAAACATCTGATAATGTTTAAAAGATAATCAAGTTATATAGAAACAGAATACATTATGTTCACACGGGTATCCCAGAGTTGACACAGCCTACTCAACTACACTTTTCCTAATTTTTTTAGTTTTTTATGTTATTAATTAATTTACCACATTCACATATTAATTAATTTACCACATTCACAATTACAATAAAATCTCTAATTTTCGTTTTCAATAAGCTGTTGGAAGTTAAGTTTTTTAATTCATCTGTTAAATTATTGTAAGTCCTTAAACTATTTAATACACAATTATTTTTTTTTTGCTTATCTGTTGGGAACAAAGAAAGATAAAAGTTACCTCGGTTTCTAGTATTATGAATTTGTATGTCAAAATTACGATTTGTTTTTTATTAAGTTGGTTAACTATTTTAAAAGCTAAAAACTACACTTCTCCCTTGTAAATATTTTCAAAGCTTAAATATTTAGTGAAATAAATTAAATTTGTGGAATATCTGATTGGGAAATTATTAATTGTTTTTATTACTGTTTTATGTATTATATTATCTAATTTTTTTTATATAGATTTGTGAAGTGTTACTCCATATTGGATTTAAGTACATTAAATTTGAACAAATATAGGACGAATATTCTAACATATAATGTGTTTTTTTCATTAAAATATTTTCTTAATCTTTTTAAAATAAAAACATATGGAACAATCTTCTTAATAATGTGATGTACGATATATGTTCTTGCCATCTAAGTTTGCTATCGATAATGAGTCCTAAATATAGTTAAAATTCTTTACTAAGTCAATTTGAATATTTTTATAGATTAAGCTATAATATTTTATTTTCAATTAGTAAAATTTTTGATTTGTTAATATTTAATGACATTCTGTTTTTTGGCAACCACTCCGCCGACTTCTTAATAAAACCCAAGTCCTATATAATTGAATCCCTTATTTCTTGTTCCCTACCTGGAAGAATATTTTATTACAGCATCATCAGCAAAAAGCTGTAATGTTCCTTTTAATTCTAGTCTGGCTATATCATCTATATAAATTTTAAATTTAATATCGGTCCAAAAATTTACCCTTGGGGGACAATATACAAGAAACACGATATTTTATAAAATTAATTTAGAAATAAAAAAGTCTTCATTTAAATGATAAGAATATTATTCGTGGGTAGTGAACAAAAAAAAAAAAAAAGTATTTAAAGGACATGACATTAATTTAAAGAAAAATTATTATGTATTAAATTTTTGAAATTCAATATAACTTTCTAAATGAATTGAGATTAATTTATTTATATCCTTTTAATTTCCTGTTGTGTTTAAATTTTATATTTTCCCAATAACTCATTCCGTCCAGTGTTAATTTTTTTACTATTAACAAAAAAAAAAAAAATCTATTTACTTATAACTAATAAATATACGTTCATTCAATATGACATCAATATTTCATAATTTATACCATAATTTAAATTTTTCACTTCTAATTTTTTTCTCTTCTCTTCTGTTTTTTTTTTTGGGTTAATAAAAATTTACTTTTCCTCAAAAAAGGAAAAGTTCTCTCTATTCGAACTTGCTTGTTATTTCTGGTGTTTTGGAATATTTACGCACATTTTTTTTCCACTTCTTTGCATCTCATTTAATTTTTTTTTTTTTGTTTTTGTTTTTGTTTTTGTGACTAGTTTCAGATTCGGCAATATAATTTGAATGAAATCCGCTTTTTGTTTGTTGTTTTTGTTGTTTGTTTTTCATTAGTATTGCAATAATCTTGTGCCAAGTGATGTGATGTGTCTGATGTTGAAAACAAGATCATCATAAGGAAAAATAAAATAAGAAATAATAAAAAAAAACAAAAACAAAACTAGACCAGTTGGAATTTTTCATCATCATATTTTTGTTGAATATAGATACGCGCAATTGATTTATGTTACCCCAGGTGGATCAGTTTCTATTTTATTACAAGCATTTAATTTCACTTAAGGCTAAAATTGTTTACTGATGCTGCTGCTTTTGCTGCTGAAATTTTTTATTTCTTTTTTATTTTTTTCCAATTTCGGGAAAGTCATTTTTTTTTTTTTAATTTATCTTCGGTATTAAACTTTAAAATGTGTTTTTTTTTTTAACTATATAGTTTTAGTTATAATGATTATATGCCAAAAAAAAAATACGCTTTTTTTTTTTATTGTATTATAGGTATTGTATATGGAATAGATTTTATGATGCTGTGTTATGCGTCTTAAATTATTATCTAAGAACATGGATATTCATAGCTTTCCATTCCTTTAAAGAAATATTTATCTAACATATCCTATATTTATGCATTTGTAATATATACAGTAGAACTCAGAAATAAGGAACACTTAATAAATAACATATATGTAATACTTATGAATGTAAAAATGAGTATTTTAAACATCAAACGTCATACTTATAGTTTAAAACTAAAAAATTTGATTTTATATAGAAAAAGCGGGAATAATTTAAATAACAAAGGAACAAAATTAAAAAAAATAGAAATTTTGTACGATATTATATAACTGATACGTCATTGCACATTATAAAGTAAACAATAATTAAGTTTTAAAGTATAAATGAATGTTCGCAATTGAAAATATTTTATTTTAAACTACAACCACTCTGTACTAAAAAAATAAATTCCCGATCCCGATTAAAGAATTTTTTTTTTTTAAATATTTCACTTATCGAACTTTGACTGTAAAATGTTTACTAAACAAAAAAACAAAAAAAATTAAGTAAAAAACAAATTGCCATTCAATTTTCATTTTTATAAAGAAGTAGAAGTTAGTAAGAGTGCCCTAAGTGGTTATGGCAAAACAGTTGAGAAATGATATGTTAGAAGTTTTTATAAGAAGAAAAAACAAAAAAAAAACGCGTAAAAAAAAAAGAAAAGAAATGCAAAAAACGTGTAAAATAGTGGATGGACTCATTTTTAAAATTGGTCTTTTAATTTTTTTTTTTTTTTTTTTTTTGCACAATTTTTAATTTATTTTTATCCTTTAAATATTTTATTGAAAATATATAATATGATTTTGAGGTTAATTCTAAATTTCTTTTAATGTTTGTAATGTTTTAATCAATACAATTTTAAATCACAAACTAAAACAAAAAATTTCCCATTCCATTTTTCAAATGAAAATATATTTCTTAAAGTGAGATAACCTTAAATTGTACTCAAGTGAAATTTAAAACGTTAAATTGTTTTTAGGAAATCTTATGATTATTTTTATTTTTATGATTATGACAGCTTCTTTAAGTGAGCTTTTAAGTTCAATTAAGATATTAAAAAACAACTTAAACTGTCTTCTTCTCCTGTATTATATTTGGATGGTACAAAAAGCTATAAGAACTGTATAAAAGTCCAGATTTAGGGTTAGAAATATTTTCAATATAATTAGGAATTAAGTAGGAAAAAAAATAGGAATAAATAGGAATAAAATAAGAATAAATAAATTGAATATTATTGTTAAATTTTAAGTAAAATTAAATTAAATTATAATTATTTAGTAATTTGGTGAGTTAAAAATTATAATAATTCGATTTTAATTTGGTGAAGATTTTAATGAAAACATAAATAAATAAAATTATGAATATATAAATGCGCAAAACTTTTGATTAAATTACAAATCTAACCTCGATATATATTGTAATTTAGGATTAGGACTAAAGGTAACACAAACGAAAAAAAAATTTTCTATTTATTTTCATCGAAAATTAAAATAGATCGAAGTGGAAACTTAATATGCCAATTGTATTAATAATTTTTTTCTCATTCAGCTTATTATAGACAGTTGCAACTTTATTATAATTTATTTTCAATTTCTATTTAATAATTTTCTTGTCGCCTTTTAAAGTGCATTTTAGCAGTCGAGTTGAACCAGGAAGTGCGTGAACCAATATGTATTTATACATATGGTTGATATGTCTGTATTTATTATGTATTTAGTAGACAGACCATGTTGGACAACGTTTAAAAATTATTATTTTTATTTTGAATTTTTCTAATGGTGTTATTGGAGACATTTCTATTTTGGATATTCATTTTTCTTTTTCATTACTCTCAGTTTAATTTTTTATTTTGCTGTTTCTAGTGGTGATTCTTCTCTTTTATTTCTTATGCTATTTGTGTTTATACTTATGGCATCAAGTTATTAGGAAAATCTGTTCTTGTTGACAATTTACGTAGATAACCATCGCCACTATATATATTTAGTTTGATATCAATTAGATATGAGAAGGCCTCAATATGAACTCAAAACATTGGTAATAATTTTTCATTCTTCAATTTTTTTTTTTTTACTATTTTTTGTATTTTTTTTTGTTTTGGTTTTTTAATAAGAGGAAATGCGTGGAAATTTTAGTAGTTTAGATTTCGTCATATAAGTTTTTTTTTTTTGTATATAGTTAAAATAGAAAAAAAAGGAACTGGATTAATTTTTTTTTATTACATTAATAGAAGAAAGTGTCAAATAAATGAAATTGAAATAGTTTAAGGAAAAATTTGTTAAACATTAATCCAATAAATCAATAATAAAAAAAAAAAAATTTAGGTATTAAAAGTAGAAATTTAAATAAAAATGAGAAAAATGATTAGATTATAAATAAAAGATTGACAAAAATTTTAATTTAAATAAATGGAAACAATTTTGAAATGGAAAAAAAAAAAGAATTGAAAGAAAAAGTAAAGTTGGGGCAATAATTTTTATTAGAGTCGAAAGTATCGGATTTTCTTATTAAATAGATTTAATCCTGTATTAATTGTTGTCTTAGGTATTTTTAATGTATTATAATATTGATGTTTATTGAAAAATGTACTACAAATGATGCTCGGAACACAAAATAGTACTACATTATGATGCTAGGAACACAAAATGGTATAACAGGATAAATGATATCATTCATTATGATGCTAGGAACACAAAATGGTATAACAGGATAAATGATATCATTCATTATGATGCTAGGAACACAAAATGGTATAACAGCATAAATGATATCATTCATTCTTAACCAATGCCTATCCATAATACCCTCAGACAAAAAAAAAAAAAATGAAAATGAAGTCTATTAGAGAAGCATCAATAGTGACATCAATATTGGACCTATGAACCTAGGGGCTAGTGACTATTATTGACGCATTAGTTCAGACTTTATCAATAAGACCAATAAGAAAAAAATGTGTTGCGATTATCTGAAAACTCATTTACCGTATAGATGCATTTAAATCAAATTAAACATATTTAACTGGAGCACTAAAAGTATTGAGTATCTTTTTGTGATACGGTTGGCTAAAACGGTACAAGATGTTAATAATATTTATAATTTTTATCTCATACCTAAGAATTTTTCAATTTTTCAACCTTTCCTAGTTTAGGTGTTAATTTTTGTTTTTATTCTCTTTTTTTATTAAATCCATTAATCGATCGATTGTATTTGTAGATATCAAAATTAAATTTTTTATATCCGAGTACTAGATAAGATGTATTGGATAAGAAAATATAATGGAAACGTTAGATATAAAATTTGTATAATGAATATATAGATTTATCATTTAATTGATTTTGTTATTTTTTATTGCTGTTATTTAAGAAGAATTTCACAAGATAAAATTTAAGAAAAGCCCACACAGAAGTACATAAGATATTTATATAATAATATTAACTGATACAAATATTTATAAATATAAAGTTACGATAGATACGATATATATTATAAAGAAAATTTAAAAAATTGTAATTAAATTTAGTGTCATTTTGATTAAGAACATTTAATTTTGTACTTACAACAGCAATACGTATGCAATTGATTTAAGTATTAACATTAAATTCATATATGTCATGTGAATAGCTGGTGCGTTCTGGAATTTTCTCAGAAGAAAATTAGAAATTTTTAAAATCGTTTCCTGAAAAGAATTAAATACTGGTATGTGTATATAAAAAGAAAAAAAAAGAAAATCTAAAAAAATTGATGTTACTTATATAAAAAAAATATTTTTTTAATTAGTTTAATTTTTTTGATTTCGAATTTTAATTAGATTTTAATTCTTTTTTAAATGATTGGCGTCAAAGGACGGTTTAAGGACACCATATTAGGGTTATAAATTGCATACAGTATAGGAATTTATTTTTTTTATGCGAATTAGTTCTAAAATTAAATATTTTTTTGTAAACGTTAATCATTATGGCCACAAGGCTCTGGCTAGCAGGTGGAACCTGTATTGTAATCCGAGTCTTATGACTAGAACTGAGTTTGAAAAGATATATATATACTTGAAATTTTTTTTTTTAAGTTTTGAAATAAGACAATTGGTTGGTGTTATTACGGACCATTGTATTATCGGTATACATGCTATATTCTGTGGATCTTAACTGTACTTTTTGTTTTGCAATAAGTAGGAATACGTGAAAATTTGAAAAATTTGACGATCTTAGCTGTAGAATCTTACGAAAAGAAACGATTGAGATATTTCCGCCCTTTCCTTAACAGCCAAGGATAGTTGTAGAGAAAGTGCTCCATGATCGTTATTTCGTAATTTTTTCTGTACCAGTCCTTATCTGTCAAGGAAAGGGCGGAAATATCTCAGTGGTTTCGTTTTCCAAGATTCAGGTGAATGCACTGACATGGTTTTAAAAAGCTTTCATATAGCTTCTTCCGTCAGAGAAAAAAATAATCTAAAACGTTATCTGAATATTTAAGATTTGTGGATCTTGAACCTCCTCTCCACATTCTTAGCATTTGTTATACTCATGTTTTTTAAAAGCTGAATTTAATATTTGAAACTATTTTAAATGAAAAATTTATGAAGTAGAGATTCTTTTGTTAATCGATCATATATTGAGACATAGTTCGATATTAATATCTTTTTTTCTTTTTTTTTTAAATTATACTAGAGATAGAGGGTTTTTAAAAGGTTCACTTATATGTTAATTCTTAAATGTTGTCTTAAAACAAATTTTTGTTAGGGCATTTTAATAATCAAAATATACAAATATTATGTTTTATTTAAAGTTCATTCGAAAAAGAAACTATTGAGAAAATTCAAAAAGAAAATTTATGTAAAAGGAAAACAAAATATTGCGAAAAAAAAGTGAAAATTAATGTTTTAAAACAACAAAAAAAAAAAAAAACAGAAAAAGAAAATTTAAAATTAATTTGCTAAGCATTCCATTACGATTTCAATTGTAAAAAAACGTCCAGTTTAAATTAAAAAAAAAAAATAAAAATAAAAGTAAAAAATTTATAATGAAAGAAAAATGAAAATGTAAGAGTTGTGAGTTTTATTTCATGTTTGTTTTAACAATTCACTTGGGATAAATCAATATACCTTTGTATAACATAAAATGAAAAACGATTCGTTCAACTATTGATGAAGAAAATCGTAAAAAGAAAAAAAAATAAAATAACATTAGCAGTATATATACATATATATATATATATATATATATTTTGAATTTACATTATTTGGATTGATTTAAGTGTATCTAAATCAAATAAATATAGAATTTAATCACGTTCATTTTAGTAAAATGAAAAACAAGAAAAAAAAAAAAATATAAAACTAAAATTATTTTGAAAATTTTGAAAATTTTTTTTTTTTTAACATAAATAAATGTTTTCGTTTTCTTTTTTAACGGATTGCTTGTCTGTCATTAAATAAAATGTTCTTAATTATGGATGAAATTAGATGGTTAAGTAAAGTAAATATTTTGGTACCACAATCTGATTTCCAACCAACACTGATTAGAGATTAAGATTTTGCTTAATTTTACCAATAAACTTTGTGGAAAATTTCTCACTTTTTAAGGTGAGAAACAATTGGTCGAACAATGCTGGGTCGAAATCTAATTTTTCCAAACTAAACCTACGACTTCCAGAGTTATAAAGGGAGATTTGATTTTAAGCTCAGTTTTAAGAATTCAATCCAGCATTCGTTTCTTTACAGATTTGATTTTTTATTTTATCCGTCAATTGATTCACCTATAACCTCTAAAAGTGTTATTGCCGAAGATAATATTGTCATTCCTTTAATTAAGCTAAACACTCATAATCGTTTAGTATTTAAGACATCGGCTTTTTATTCCAAAAATGTTGAATTCAAAAGCCGGCTAGGTCATACAGATTAATAAAAAATAGATTTTTCTTATTAAATATAATTAGTATTATATAAATTGCTTATTTTTTAGTATATCGAAATATATAATAAAATAGTAAAATTAAATAATTCTTGCATCAGATAATAGATGACGCCCATACAAATATTTATTTCTATTTAATTGTCCTGTATAATAGTTACACACAGTCGAAAAAATCAACGGCTTAGTGAAATTAATGATTTCAGAAATTGAAGGTTATAATCAACTATGAATAATAAATTACTTAGAGGATGCCCTATGCTCCATATAGGAGTGGAAAGTAGAAAATAAAATTCATTTTATTGAACAAAGATTAAGGTATCATTGAATTTGATCTTTTTTGCGGTATAAAAATAAAGTAATGATGCCGAAAAGTTTTAAAGTTTTATCAAAATTTTGAACTGATTGCTTTTGAAATTATTATATAGTAAAATATTATTGTAGTAAGATACCAAATATGTACTTTTATTGAAATAACAAACAAAATTGTGTCAACTATAATATTTTGTTTTATTTTTTAAATCTTGTTAGTTCAATTGCATTGTCATTTTGTAATTCTTTAGTTTTTACTTATTTTTTTTTTTATTTTTAATTTTTATTTTATTGCGAATGGTGATGTATTAGAGAATTAATAAATTGAATTGAAAGTAAATTATTTTGTTACAACTATTATTGTTTTTTTTTGTATTTTTGTTTTTTTTTTGTAATGAATTTCGTTTTCAATTACAGCAGTAAGCAAGTTGGTCAGTTGACAGCGATTATGTTGACAGGTTGTTACTAGTTGATTTGTTTTTCTTCAATGTTATGTTGTAATAATATTCTTATACTATATACTATGTACTATAATATATCTTATTTAATTTAAAGTGAAATTGATTGTTTTATTGATAAAATAGTTTTGATTTATTTTATTTATTTTTTTTTTTTTATTTCTCTATTAAAATAAAATTAATATAAATTAAATAAAAATGAGATCGAAAAAAAAAAAAAAAAATTAAAAAAGAGAAAGTATAATAGAAATATAAAACAGAAATAAAAAAAAAAAAAAAAAAATAACTAGATATAATGAATTATGCAAGTTATATTGAAATAAATATGTGAATCTAATTAAAATGAACTTTTGTTAAAAAGAAAAGAAAAGAAAAAGATAATTAATTAAAATAATTAAAAAAAAAAAAAAATAGTTATAAAATTTAGAAATAGTTTAATAATTAAAATTTTTTTTTAAACTAATTACAATTGCAATTCGTTTCTAATTAAAATTCTTTTTTTTTTTTTTTTTTTTTTTAAAAATAATGCAATAATGTTTTAATGGGTTAAAAAAGGTAGGGCTAAAAAACTAAGGTATTTTTATGTTAAAAAAAAAACATGTATTTAAATAGTCTTGTAATTTATTTATTTTATAGGAAAGGAAAAAATAATGAAAAATTATATTTAAAAATATTTGAGTTCAAATAAATTTAAAATTTTTGAAATAACCTTTTCTTATGCTATTTTTGTTGTTGCTTATGGCATCAAGTTATTAGGAAAATCTGTTCTTGTTGACAAATTTATGTAGATAACCATCGCCACTATATGTATATTGAGTTTGATTTCAATCAGATGTGAGAACGCCTCAATATGAACTCAAAACATTGGTAATAATTTTTTATTTGAATGAACGTAAGTTGAAGGGTATGATAAATTTGCCATTACGTTTGTGACAACTTAAAGGAGTCAAGCTAGGTATAGGCTCAAAGGTATGGATTCGAATTCTGAGTCGATTAATCCATGTACGTCCGTCCTTCTGCACTGTAACTCAAAAAATAAAGGAGCTAGGAAGCTGAAATCTTTTTACATCACTTTTGCAAAATTGTTAGTTTCGTTATTGAAACTCAGCATTTTCGGCCAGCAGGTTTGAGTAACTGACACAGTGTCTATTTTAGCTAGGTATCTGAAATTTTGTGAAAAGTTGTCGTGTTACATGCCAATTTTATTTTTGTAAAATTTCGTTGGTCTAGAACAGCGGGTTCAGGGAGCTGCCATATAACTCTTTTCATATAAGTATAATTTATTTCCTAATAACTTCGTACTTAATAAAAACTAGATATCTAAAATTTTGGGAAAAATTACCAAGTTTAATGGCAATAACTTTTATGAATTTAATTGTTCTAGCCCAGCAGGTTCAAGTTTCTTGCAGACTTTGGAACTTGACGAAGCTAGACGTCTGCAATCTTACAAAAGATGATCAAATTTATGGCAATAACTTCTGTAAAATTTGGTTGTGCTGGTGCAACAGGTTCGGGTAGCTGCCATACTACTTCTCTTTTTAAATGGAAATAACATCGAGTCTATTTAAGCTAGATATCTGAAACTAGATAGCTAAATAGTGAAAAGATGTCCAGTTGTATACTAACAACTTCAAATTAGGTTGTGCTAGAGCAGCAGGTTTAATAAGCTTGCACATATTGGAAGTTAATACAGCTAGGCGTCTGAAATCTTACAAAAGATGATCAAGTTTTATGGCAATAACTTCTGTAAAATTTGGTTCTGCTGGCACAACAGATTCGGGTAGCTGCCATACAACTTCTCTTTTTAAATGAATATAACTCAGTGTCTAGATAGGTTTAGATATCTGTGGTCTAGATATCCGAAATTTCGTGAAAATATGTCGAGTTTTGTACTATAATAACTTCTGTAAAATTTGGTTGGGCTAGAGCAGGAGATTCAGGTAGCTTGCACATTTTGGAAGTTTATAAAGCTAGGCATTTGAAGTTTTACAAAAGATGATGAAGTTGGCTCCGTGAATTAACGCCGCAAACATTATCGCCCAAAAATAAAAATGAAATAAGATCCCAAAACATTATATGTTAATTGTGGTCTAATTTCATATGAAATAAAGCCCCAAAAGTTTGCGGTCATTGCTTAAATTTGGGCTTTATTTCATTTATTATTTTGGGGCTTTATTCCATAATGAAATAAAGCACAATAAAAAAATATTTTAGGGTCTTATTTCATTTATAATTATTATAAAAATATTTTTGGGGTTTTATTTCATTTATTATTTTGGGGCTTTATTTCATAATGAAATAAGACCCCAAACTAAATTTGAGGCCTTATTAAAATTTCAAAACAATATCAAATAGGTTTACGGCGCGCCGCTATGAATCAAGTTAAAATGAATTTGAAGTCAGAAAAATAGAAATATTTTCAATTACAGAGCGCGTTACCGCGGAACGACCGTCACCGCATATTTTGAACCCCCTCTTATTGCAAGAAATAACAAATTAAAAATAGTTTTCTAAAAAATCTGAACAGCTTTCTAAAATTTTTGGATTTCTAAAATTAATTATTTTGTGCTGGTGCAACAGGTCCGGGTAGCTGTCATTCTACTCCAAAACTTATACATAAATATATCTCGGTACTTAATGTCGGTATCAAAACATCTGAAATTTTGGAAAAGATGATCAAGTTTTATGGAAACAGCATATATATTACGTTCATACGGCTATCACAGAGTTGACACAGTCTACTCTACTGCACTCTTCTTCGTTTTTTTCCGGTTTTTTCTTTTATTTTTTTTTTAATAAGTGAAATGCGTGGCAATTTTAGTAGTTTACATTTCAACATAAGTTTTTTTTTTTGTATCTTGTTAAAATAGAAAAAAATGGATTGAATTAATTTTTTTTTATTACATTAATAGAGTGTTAAATAAATAAAAATGAAATAGTTTGAGAAAAAATTTGTTAAAAATTAATCAAATAAATCAATAATAAGAAAAAATTTTGAGATATTAAAAGTAGAAATTTAAAATAAAATGAGAAAAATGATTAGATTTATAAAATAAAAGATTGACAAAAATTTTAATTTAAATAAATGGAAACAATTTTGAAGTGCACAAAAAAAAAAAACTTAAAAGAAAAAGAAAAGTTCCGGTAACAATTGCTACTAGCCTCGAAAATATCTGATTTTTTTTATTACACATAAATAAAATATATATATATATATATATATTAATTCTTGTCTTAGATCTTTCTAATCTATATTATTAGAATATATTACCACAAAATTATGTGGAAAGGCGGTCCACTACATATAACGCTAGGAACATAAACCGATGTAACAGGATAAATGATATTACTCGTCCTAAACTAATATGCTTATCCATAAAAGTCTCAGGCAAAAAAAAAAAAATCTTTACACTTTACAATCTTATTAGTTAGAATTATTAATAGTTTCATTCTGTCCGTTTGTCTATCCTTCTGTTTAAAGAAACTCCTACACAGATTAAGCGGCAGCAGAGAAAATTCAAACCATGGATAGGTTTCATAAAAAAAAATTAATGTTGTGGAACAATTTTTTTTATGTATCCTATTCTACTACTAATATAAATTCTACTATTATTGATAATACGCACTTTGAAAAAATGATTTAGTTTAACTGTTTACCTCATTTTCTTAATAAAAGAAAACATTTTAAGTTATAAACTAAAATATTGCTAGTCTCATCATACGAACAATAAAAAAATGTGTTATAGTTGTCTGAAACATTGAATATAACAACTTTTCTTATTTAAATCATACTTTCAAATTACATTTTCAAAGAACCACACCCGCAGGGACAGGTTCAAAATTTTTGTATATCATTCATGAGATGCAAAAATAAAAAATAATAATAATAATAATGACATTTTCAATATAATGAACAATATAAATATTTTATACATACATTTTGCTTACGATTTTTTACATTTTAATTATCTGAACTTATATGTAAATTAATAAATTTTCGTAATTTAAACAAATTACAACTCGTTAATTTAATTTTTTATTATTTTATTTATCTCTTACGATGTAAAAGTAAATATGTAATAATATTTTTCAAGGTACAAAACAAATTATACATATAATATAAATTAAACGTCTGACATATTATTTGGCTGTCTGTTAACGACGTATGTAAAAAAATGTTAGCATAATACTATGTAATATTATTTGTTATTGTTGATTAAAGGTGCTGTCCATAGCTTACATTTTGCCAATTGTTTAAAATCTTTTTTTTTTTTTTTTTTAATTTTTTAATTATTTATTTATTCAATTTATAACTAAACCTAAAAAAATTACAAAAAAAAAAACGGTTATATTTCACAAATTAAAATTATTACCTTTAAAAATAACAAACATTTTGTTTTTCGCTAATCTTAATCTAGTCTTAAATGAATTTATTTAAAAGAAGTCTTTTTGAATATTTATTTAACAATATGTATAAGTTTTTTTTATTGGCTTTTTTTGTCTTTGGAAAGTCATATAAAAAACCAAGATTATTAAAAAAATTTTAAAAGTATAATTAAAACTTAATCTTAATAAAACAAACTTAACCTAACCCCCACCCCTTTTTTCTTTATGGGTTTTTTCCGATCTGTTAAATATTCGGGAAAAACCAACAAAGAAAAAATTATTTCTAAAATTTAAAATAAAAAAATTTTTTTTTGATATTTATTAGTATACTAATAAGTATCTTCTAACCACCAATAACTTCTCTTTAATGTTTTACCCCTATCCGGTATATACACGTCATATTTTATGTTGATAGAACTCATGTCATTAGGATCATAACTAATTTTTTTACACGTAGCCCTTCTATTATTGTGAAATAATATTGGGACGTATTGCTGGTTCTGTATATAACCCTGCATGTCTAAGAATATAAAATGTTCCGGTGCGATGAACCCTGTATTTAACGATTTTTGAATATATTCATTATTGTGATAACATATATTCATTATTGTGATAACATATTTTATTTTCTATAACTAACAGTGACCTATTGAAATGTTTTCTATAATAAGATTGATAATGAAATTATCGATACGGTATACTTTAGCTTGCTCGTAAATATATTTATTAAAATAGTAAAATGTAAAAAATTGGTTTCACGTTTCTTAATTTTATTTATACATAATCTAATACATATTCTCTCAAATTTCCGGAAAAGTTCCATTACACTACTACTTATGTTAAAACAAATAGGTGCCCCGTATATTAAAATTAGTTTGATTAATGACTGATATGCAATTATTTTAACTCTCGAATTAATTGTTTTATCTTTTTGCACATCATGAATGCTTTGTTTCCTTTTGATATTGCCATTTTTACATGTTGATAATAATTTAGTAAATAGTGCAAATGAACACCTAAATATTTCACAATACTTTTATTTGCTATTATATTGTTGATAGGATCTTTAATCGCAAAACTTCTCCAATTTTTTTTTATATTTTCGTTGCAGTGTGCGTAAGAATCTCTGAACAAAATCGACTCGCATTTATTATAATTGATTTTTAACAGTCAAATTTTACAATAATCTGCTATAAGATTAAATAACTTTTGAACATTGTTTTGGATTACATCCACCTCTTTGGCTCCAGAGTATAAAATCAAATCGTCAAAAGCGATACAAAAGTTAAAAAATTATTGATTGCCAATTGTTTAAAATTTATTTATTTATTTATATTAATATTACATACATAAATGTAATGCAATATTATTGAACCATCGGCTACTAAGGTCATTATAGGTTTTTATACTATTATTAAATTAAATACTAATATTATTTATTTTGTTTATATTATATACTATTATATTTTATCGTAAGAGGGGTATGTAAAGAAAAAACACTTACGACCTGTGCAGGGATCGAACCCACACTCCTTAAAATAGCTAAAGAAAGATTTAGACAAAATTGCATACTTTTAGGGAAAACTTTTTTTTTTTTTTTTTTTAAATTTAATTAGGAGCATATTTTGTTAATTAGATAATATTCTTGTATAATATATTCTTGTATTTGTAATAATTAGATAATAGTCTTGTTTAAGATAATCATTAATCTAAACCAACTATGGTCAAAGTTTATTTAAGGATTATAAATATGAGCTACAATATTATTTTTATTATTTTATATATTTTATTAAGTTTTTTAACTCAAATTAAAAAAAAATATATTTAATTTAAATAGAAATTTGTTTTTCAGCACAGTACAATTGGTTTGTAAGCCATCATCTATCAGCTTGTTCTAATTCATCGATTAAAAATTTTCAATTTTGTGAAGAAAGGTTTAAAGACACAGATTGTTTTAAATGCAATTATGATTCATAATGCCAATTGTTTTAAATTGTAAAAAATTATTAATCTACTTGCGCAATATTTTTGTTTTCAAATTTTACATAAAATAGAATGTAGAATATAAGTAATAGTAAGTCATATTTTTGATATTTCACTGATATGAAAAGACAAACTTTAGATATTTAGATTTTAAATATCCATTATAGATAGTTAAATTTAAACTTTCAATTTTACGAATTTCAAAAGTGAAAAGATTCATATGAGCCACAATGCTGCACTCAAACTACAAACTAAAATATAAAAAAAAAAATTGTAAATTTTATTCGACCACAATAAATGCTTAAATACATTTTTATTTTTGTATTTTTATTTATAGATAATACATTTTTAAAGTAAACAACAACAACGAATACATACTTGTTGTTTTGACAAATATTAACAACTCTCCAGTTGTGAATTTTATTAATTAAAGCGCTGTTTAAAAAAAAAAACTAAATAATAAAATTTTATTTGCGTATGTCACGCACTTTGCACTCATTAATTTTAAATGATTCAATTTTTTATTTTTGTACAAAACTTCATAAATTTGCTAAAAAAAAAAAATAATATTTTAATATTATTAATTAAAGGAAAATTTTAAGTTATTTTTTTTCAAGGGTTTTTTTTATGGTTGTATTAAAGAAAATTAATGAATTATAATGAATGAGTGCTGTTTTTTTTAGGAAGTACACGAATAATCGATTTGATATGATCAGTTCATTTTTTCATGGTTCACAATGGTAAATGGTTCACATTAATGGTATAGATTATGATTATGTTATACTATAATCTACTAAATAAGTAAACCTTTTCGTTTTAGGATTAGATCTAATTAATGAAAATAATTAGTTTTTTTATATTAAAAGATAAATTTTGAGAGTTTAAGAAGCAAATATTTGGTTTTTTTCTTAATTGTTGCACAAAAAAACAATAAAACTTTCTTAAAAACCATCCTTAAACTTCAAATTTTTATTCAAACCGATTTCAAATATTCTTTATGACTTTAGTCATAGATTCAAGAAAAATTAAATTTTTTAAATTTGTGATTCAAGGAATGTTTCCAAAAAAAAAAAAATCCTTATTTAAATTTGAATATTCGGTATTTTTTTAAATAAAAAAAAGGGTTATATTTTAATAATGTTTTTAATGCTTATCTCGAAAACGGTAAAAGATTACTAAGATTAAAAAAATGCTTGAAATTAAATTGAAGACGAGAAATTAGTGGTTTTAATAATGAAATAAAATTAGTACATTAATAACGGTTTTTTATGCAACAATTACAGTTATTTTATAAAAACAGTGAAAAATATTAATATTTATATTAATATTATTAATATTCGAATTTAAAACCTTGAACTCTTCAAATGTGCAAGATAAATAAAAGTTGGGATATTAGTATGAAAGTATGCACATAACTTCAGCTAGCTGCCGACACCTAAACAAATGTTCTATGTTGTACAAGGGTGAAGATGCTTGAGAAAGAAAGAACTTTGAATGCAGTTATTTCAGAAACCGTTAGAAATAGATCCCTTCCCATAAAATATAGGTATTGTAATGAAAAAATCGTATCGAAAAATATATGTAAATGTATATAAATATATGTAAAATGGAAAATTTCGTCACTTAAAGTTAAAATTTCTTCACTTAAAATTGAATTTTCTTGATTAAAAGTTAAAATTTCTTCATTTAATAAAAAAAAAGGGGTAATATTATGTAGGTAATTATATGTAATTAAGTATAAAGGAGGAAAGAAAGATGATATAAATAACTATAGGCCTATAACATTAATAAATAATATCGCAAAAATATTTGAGAAACTATAAATATTAGAATTCAAGAATTTGTAAATCAGTCGGTCAGGTTTGATGATAATCAATATGGATTTCAAAAAGAATGCAACACAGAGTTGGCAACATGAGAAAGTTTTAGATACATATATGAAGCGATGGAGGAAGGAAAGTATACAGCAGCAATTTTGATCGATTTACAAAAGGCGTTTGATACGGTTAACCATAAAATTTTAGTAAATAAATTGGAGGAACTAGAAATTAGAGGTGTTACAAATAATCTAATTAAGAGCTATTTAATTAACAGGAAAACCACGACGAGGATAGGTAATATGATAAGCAATCAAAAGATTACAAACATTGGTGTACCACAAGCATCAATACTAGGGCCAAATTCTTTATTTATTATACATACAAAATATAAAAAGCGCAAACGTTAAAGGAAGATAAATCGTATTAGCAGAAGAGACTTGTCTTCTATATAAAGCAAAAAAAAAGGAAAGAACTAGAAGATATTGCAAATAATAATCTATACACGTACAATAGATGAAGACTGGGAAATAGATTAACTCTAAATGAAAAAAAAACTGAATTCATGATATTCAATCTCAAAAGATTAGAGAAAATTATACCATATTTAAAAATAAATGAACACCAATTGGAAAAGGTAACCAATATTAACTATCCTGGCCTCTATATAGATGAGAATTTATATTGGCACGCACATGTAGAGAGATTTAATAACGCGTTAATAGGAGCATTCAAGAGAACAGGTGCTACAAGAAAGGTTGCAAATATTTTAATAAACTCACATGTTATACCACATATTACATATAACATTACATGCTGGGCAATCTACTCTGCATATGTCAGGTCAGAAAGTAATATGTCAGAAAGTACACGTCACGCTAAAGTGGGTTCCATATACTAAGGATCAGGACGCAATAAGTCAACATATAATACATCATAGAGCAGGAAAAAGTAAAATATATATACAGAGTCAAAAACAAATTGTATAAAAGCAACATAAACTTACCAAACCATGCGGACATATATTAATACAACAGAAGATCAGCATACAGGTTAATCGCTCGGCAAACCAAATACGACTTCGTCAAAAATAATTTAATTTCATCAGCTACCAGAATCTACAATCAACCTACCAGATATATTCAAACATCAACCTGCAATAAAGACTTTTAAGAATAAACTCAAAAAAAAATATCTACTCATCAAACAAAATTGGAAATATTTAACTATAATCCAACAACATAAAGCAAAAATGCAGTATCATCGGTAATCAACAATCAACAAAAGGACAACGGCTTTTATACAATTTTTTTTTTTACTATTAAGTTAATCTGACTTATTAACATGTGCTATAGAATAAAAACATTTTTATAACATTTCCTAATATACACAGCTGATTGGAAGTTTAAAGGGTGTTTACATAGGGTAAAGCTAAAACCAAAATGTGCTATTTTTGTAAAATTATATATTTGTGGAAAATAAATAAATAAAAATAAAAAAAAAAATAAAGCAGATTTTGAAAAAAAAAACGATTAAACAAAACGAAGGATTTGAAAAAAGGAGATTTTGAGCAAGAAGATTTTAAAAAATAAATTTTGAAAAAAAAAGATTATTGTTGTAAATAGGAAAAATCTAGAATATAGTAGGAATAATTTAGAATTAAATAGAAATATAAGTGAAATAAATAATATTTGCTTTAAGAATAATAACATTAACATTACATTAACATAACATTATATTTTGTATTAGTATTAGAAATAAGTTATTTAGAGAAATGTAAAGTAACATGTAATGTTCTAGAAAATAAGAAATTTTGTATAAATATCGCCAATTTCTGTAAACAGAAAAGATTTCTAGTTTGAATGTGATAGAGTTAACATCGAATAAAAAAAGATAAAGTAAGAAAAGATAAAGTAAAGTTAAAGTGTTATTATTTATTGGAAAACAGATAAATAATTGAGAACCGACAAACACGCAACATTATTTAAAATGATATTTTGTAATGGTCCATTTATTAATCATTTAATTAAGTATAATCTTCCTATTCATATATTTCTATTAAAAGTTTAAATATCATAAAATTATAATGATTAAAATTGGCGTTAATTAAAAATTTACATATATTTAATATTTGTTTGTTAAAAATTTTTATAAGATGTTGTAGTGTTTGTAAGTATCTAATAATACATCAAAAGTAAATAAAATTACTGAATTAATATAAAGTTACTGAGGCTATAATATAAAGCCAATAAAATAATATAATAATAAGCCGGTATTATTATTGTGTATTTTAATTTTAAATAAGTTGTTATATTGATCCATCTATTATCCAGAATATCTACCGAATCAATTAGATATTAAAAGATTTTCAAAAGAATTATTATACACACAAATTTAATATACAAAAATTTATTTTATTTTGTATTAGGCCATGGTCAAGTTCTTTCTTTACTAATACTAAAAATATTTTTTTTTTTATAATAAATGTACATATATACATACATATGTATATAATTTTATTTAATCTATAAGAACAATTGATTCATTGAATTGTTCAAAAGTTTCGTTTCACAATTAATAGTATATATGTTATCTTACATTATGTCTTAGCTTGAGTTCAATAAAGTGTACATAATACACTTTCTCAATAAAGTTAAAGTTTTTTTTTTTTTTATAATAAATTTGCCAGTACGTTTGTGACACCTTCAAGATGACGAGATAGATATGTTTAAGTATATAAATTATTGTTCAGAATCGAATTTTAAATCGATTAACTCATCTACATCCATTTGTCTGTTCGTTGGCAGGATAACTTAAAAATTTACTTTTGTTAGTTTTGTTATTGAAATCCAAGAAATTCGACTCGAACCCACAAGTAGCTGCAATATAACTCTCTTTTCTTCTATTTTTTTTTTTTATGAAAATAATTCAGTGTCTTTTGTAGCTAAGTACAACTTAACAACTTTTGCAAAGGTTTGGTTCTTCTACAGTAACAACATTTTTGGATAGCTTTCAAACAATTTCTCTTTTCTTATATAAAAATAGCACAGTGTCTATTCAACTTAGATATCTGAAATTTTTTGAAAAGATGTCAAGTTGTATACCAACAACGTTTGTAAAATTTGGTTGTATTAGAGTAGCAGATTAAGGTAGCTTGCATATCTTGGAACTTAATTAAGCTAGACATCTGAAATCTTTTAAAAAAATATCAAATTTTATGGCAATAACTTTTGTAAAATTGAATGATAATTGAATGGTAGGTTCAGGGGAATAGGTTTGAGTTGTTATTTATTATACAAGCACAAAATTTACATAAATATGTCTTAGTATGTAATTAATTAAGTTCAGATATCTGGAATTTTGTAAAAAATGATTCAATTTGATGGTAATAATATGACTTATGTTCTTATGACTGGTATCGTATTTCGGGTATCCGAGAGTCTTCTTCGTTTTTCCTATTTTTAATTTATAAAACACTTTGTAAAATAATATTGATTATTGATTGATTGATGAATTTTACCTTCTACAAAAACTTAAATATCTTTTGAATGTATGTATGTTTGATTCAGAAATTATATTTAAAATTTTAAAGGTAATAACAAAATGAATCGGTTTTTATTTTTTGTAAATCAAATAAAGTTTTTTTTTTTTATTGTTATACAGTTTTTTATTATTATTTAATTCAATTGTTATTCAACACTAATATGATTTTATAATTTTTAGTAAAGATAAATAATAATAAGCATACAAAACTGAATTATGAATTAATATCAAATACAAAATTATTTGTTCTATTATTAGTATTATTTGGTGGCAGATGTTATATTGATGAAATGACTTGCTAAAATGATTCACTTAATAGCCATTAACATGACGGAAGATTTTTAAAACATTTTTTTTTTGTTTTTTTGAATATAACAATTAAAAATCATGTTATTAAGAACTGAACTACAAGATTAAGGAAGCTACAAAAAAAAAAAAAACAAAAAAAATTTATTCAGGAAGTATTTCTATATATTGAATTAAATTTATTTATTTGTAAAAGCAGTAAAAGTTAATTGAGTATTGGTTTAAAAAGAAAAACTTTGACATTTTTAATATAAATTGTTGAAATTGGGAAGTAAATGTATATGGTATATATGTTTTTTTATTAATTATGTACACTTACCGATTATAATACATATAATAATGATGTATTTCGAAAAATATGACATAATATAACATATCTATAATAATTAATTTTAGCAAATCTTTTAAATTTATTTTTAAAATTTGCTTATTAGTTTAACACTGTCCATCCGTTCGCTTGTCTACAAAACTGGTTAACCATTTATAATAGAACAATGATATTTTATCCATAGATTTGACACTTACAAATTTTTTATGTACCCGTTGTACATCACATACATTGTCCAGCTGCACGCCGTCAAGTTTGATAAATCCCTATTTTCAAATGTGTATATCTCAGGTATATATGTATATCTGGTTAACATTTTTTTAATTTCAAAACCAAATGATCCGACATTATTTTGACTTTATATAAATTAATATTAAAATTATACAAGTTGCAATTTTGAGAAACGAAAAACAGAACGGAATTACTATAACTTATGTAGTTATGTATAAATGTATTTTTAGTTTTTTTTTTTGTATCTGTTCCTATTTAAGAGCTGTTTAAATTCCCCGTTTAATTTTTTATATAGAGTTTTCTTAAAATTAAAGAAAGTTTGCCTAGATTTTTCACAATTCATTTATACTAAAGTGTTTTCATTGTCTTTTAGAATTTTTATATTTGCGCCTTTAAAAACCTCTGCATGCTTTTATATTCTACTTTGTTTTTTTTTTTTTAATTTTGTAATATCCGCTTTAGTTGCATAACAAATTTCGCTAAGCAATTTTCATTGAAATCCTAATTTTATTCTCAAACTATTCTAGACAAATATCCAGTCAATGGTCTAGCTATTAAGAAACCGGCCTTTCATACGAATTCAAACCCCGGCTGGGTTATATAGATTAACAAAAAATAATATAGATTTTTCTTATAGTACATAATTAGAAGAATATAATTAAATTATATAATAAAATAAGTAAATATATCCTTTAAATTATAATTAATATCGTATTGTTAATAGATAGCGTAGAAATAAAAGAAATGTATCTATAGTGTTGTACATATAATAGCTACAGCCGAGTAATCAACGGCTTAGTGAAATTAATGATTCACGAAACTGAAGTTTAGTCAAATATGAATAATAAATGACTTTGTGGATGCCCTATTCTCCTTCGAGGAGTGGGAAGGAAAAAAAAAAAAATTCTAGACAAAGTAGCTGGATATCCATTTGTATAATAACCGGATATTATAGCTGATGTAAAAACTGTCTTTTTGTATATATTAACCAGAAACTTAATGTAATAACATGTATTGTACATTATGATCGTAACGAATTACAAATATAGAATAGATCGTTTTTTGAATAATAATAAGAAAACCTAATAAATGTTAGAACATTACAGAAAAGTAGAAAAATTATTAAACAATTTTAAATATGGGCAATTAATCCATCGGTAAAAGGATGTTTATTAAGCCTGTTCTTATTGAAAGGATCCTTTATTATAGTTGAATTATTTTGATAACAAAATTTAACTCTAATGCTAACATATTTAAGAGATTTTTTTTTTTTTTTCTATTATTATAACCAAAAACAAGGTTTTTACAAAAAAAAATCTTACGGCTACAACTTAATAATAAATAACATGAACAAAATAAAACATGATACATAGTAAAAAAATTAATGTAAAAAATTTTTTTACATTAACTTATATGGTTAATTATAAATTGCTTATAAAGCGAAAACACAGTTAGAATTAAATTAATATAACTCATTTAGGTAAAAATAAAATAATTTGTACAATAAGAAGTGTAATATAATATTATGAAGGTTAAAATTATTGTGTAAGATTAGTAACAAATTTTTGTTGAAAGTGTTCCTTGATATTTCTGTTGCAAAAAGATTACTGTGTGTGTTGAATGTAATGCAACATCTGTTAATTGTTTCATTTCTTCTATATTCAGTTCTATGAGTATTTTCAATTAAATACTTAGTGTTTCGTGTAACATCTAACTTCATTGTTTAATTTAAATCTATCTATCAAAAACTGAACGTCAATATTTTTATTTAAAACGTCAAAAGTAAAACAGGATGAAAGTATCTGTCTGCGTGAAGATAAAGTTAACATATTCAAGGAATTTAATCTTACATTGTAATTAGGTAGAATTGAATAGTCAATAGGATTATATTGATTTCTCAAAGCAAATAATAGGAATTCTTTTTGAACAGATTCTATTCTATCGGAATGTATTTGAAATGCAGGATTCCAAACAATGTTGTGTTGCAATGTTTAAAGAACAGTAGAGAGATTTTATCACCGCTATGTTACTGAATTTTTTAGCTCTTCTTTTAATGAATCCTATAACATTTTATTTGCCTTGGAAATCATATACTCATAGTAAAGATGGAAGTTAAGCCCTAGATCGGTCATACTGTATACCATTTCTTGAGTTACATTATCAATAGAATAATCGAATAAAATAGTAGATTTTTTTCGTGTAAAACTTATAGCCTTGCATTTCTGAATGTTCAATTCTAACTTGTTGGAAAAGCACCATTCTT
Organism: Poecilobothrus nobilitatus; assembly: GCA_947095535.1. Lineage (NCBI taxonomy): Eukaryota > Metazoa > Arthropoda > Insecta > Diptera > Dolichopodidae > Poecilobothrus > Poecilobothrus nobilitatus. Next base: position 173,337,565 of record OX352774.1, read on the forward strand.
GTAAAGAATGAAGGTTTGACTGAAGTAATGCAACATCAGAAATATTTTTGATAACGTGGTAAATTTTAAAATCAAATGCAATATTTAATATTGGCAAATGCAATATGTGATACACCAAATAGTTTGGGGAAAAGGTCTGAAATTAATGTATTAAACAGGAGTGGACCTAAATGGCTACGTTATGGTACTGTTGAAGTAACATTGATTGTGTTCGATAAAAAGACAATTGGAATTTAATATTTTGAATTCTATTTGTTATAGGTAAGAGTACAGTCATGTAAGAAATGTACCCGAAATACCTAATGCAACAAGTTTGTTAAGCAAAATACTATGATCGAAATGTATAATATGTTAAATACTGTGATACAAATGTTTTACTAAAGTCCGTGTAAATAGCATCAACTTGGTGCCCATTTTCCATTTCATTAAGGATTTCAGATGTATAAACCAATAGGTTTGTTAAGGTAGAACGACCTTTCTGAAACCAGGCTGCAGTTCATTTAATTTTGTGCTTATGATGGGTGTAATTTTGCTTATGGCCATTTTTTCGAACAACTTTGTTTAATAATATAAAATAAAAATGTTTTTCTGTTTATTTGTTTGTTTATCCATTATTTCTTCTACTTTAGCTGCCAATCCTCTTGGATGTGGGCGAATCACTTTTAGATATCACTGCAAATTTATGATAATGTTGTTGTATTATTCTCTGTTGGATGCTGTTTGTAATAGTTCGGCGATTGTTCTCAACTCTGTCCAGTTTCTGATATTACGAAACCAAGATATTTCTTTTCTACCTACACCACGTCTGCCTTCAATTTTGTCTTGGATTATAAGTTGTAGTATTTCATATTTATTGTTGCGCATGATGTGTTCAAGGTATGCAGATTTACGACGCTTAATATTTTGTAGTAGCTCGCGTTCAGTTTGTAATCTATGCAGAACTTCGGTATTACTCACTCTATTGATCCAAGATATTTTTAAAATTCGTCTAAAGGTCCACATTTCAAATGCCTCGATCTTATTCATATCTTCTATTTTTAACGCCCAAGTCTCCATGCCATACAAAACAACTAACCAGACGTAACGTTTTACGAGTTTATCCATTACCATTATATTATTTTAAAGGTACTTAAGCTATTTTCTACAGAGTTGAAAAATGATTATTCTTATGACAGCTGAAATATATTTTAATTAGAATTTACATATTGGATATAATTAGATTTGTGTGTAAAAATAGGGAAGTAAAATCTAATCGAACAATTTTAGTATAAAATAAAATTTAAATATCTAAAATTATCAACTTATTATCTACTACTTACATAACATATTAACAACAACTAACAACTGTCACAATTTATTTATTGATTTATTATTATTTATGCAATTGTCACAGAAGAGACTGTGGTGAGACTATTTATGTTAGCGAAAGCTATATAGAAAATAATTCAACTATCGATCCACATAGAAAATAATTAGGTTACCAATGTTCTTTGCAAAGTGTCGAACCACTAACCATGCTTGTCCAAGCAACCACAGAAATGATCGAAATAACTATAGAATCACAAAACCTAGAATTTGATTTACTTCCTATTCAAACATATTGCGCTTCTACCCTCGCGTGAAAATAGCTATGTTGAAACTTGTAAAAGAAAAGACAGAAGCTCAAAAGAAGAAAAGAAGATATTTAATAAAAACTTTTAAAAGTAATATATTTCTAAAAAAATTTTAAAGGTCAACTTATGATTTGTAATTAATTTTAGGTATTATGCAGTATCGGATAAAACATATTGGACTAAATACTGTTTATATTTTCGTGTAAAACTATGCAACTAAATACTAAATATACCACTTAGCCAAAAATAAAGGTAATGCACGTCTTTTAATATAAATAAAATTATTTCACTAAATATCTTTGTAATTATTTTTACCACAATAACTGATCAGAAATTTCAAATAGCTACATAACGAAACATATTGGACTAAAAATTTACTGGTTATTTAAATTAAATTAAAATCTAATCTTTTGTAGTTTTTTTTTTTTTTTTTGCCTATCAGTGTACTTTAATTTACCGTTTTATTTTAAAACTCATAAAGAGGTAATTAGATGAATAATATTATTGATAACTGTTTACAAAATAATTTTATTATTCACAAAATAATCTTTGGGTGCAAGCTTTAGATAAATTATTCTTATTAGGTTATTACATATCAAAAAAAATATTTAATTGAAACAAAAATTTTGAACTGGTTAACTAAAATAGCAGGAAAAAAATACTCATGGGACTTAAAAAGACACATAATTAGAGAATATTAAAATAGAATAAGCCAAAAAGACATTAGTAAAAAATATTCAATACCAATAATTTAAAACGACAGAAATCTTCGATACAAAACACAAAGGTGGTACGCCAAGGGCGACATCTTTTAGGGAAATTATAACATATCCTGAAAAATCAGCTCTATAGAGGAAAACTCAAATTTAAAAGTGAGTGAACGAACTGTTCAAAGAACGCTCTGTTGCACTTGTTTTAAAAGTTATTGAGCGACAAAAAAAACGCATTATTTGAAAATCAAATTGTAAGGCTCGCATTATATTTGCCAAAGAACATCTAAATTATTGAATAACAAAATTGAGTAATGTTCTTTTTCGGACGAATCAAAACTTAATATCATAGATTCTAATGGGATGAAAAGAATTCGCAGACCAGTAGGTAAAAGTTTCGATCCTCGATATTCTAGAGGCGCGGTGAAGACTACCATGATTAATGGTAATATCATGGGGCTGCTTTTCTGACGACAAATTGGGTTCCTTTCAAAAAATTAATGGTAGGTATAATGAATTGTTATCAGCACAAAAGTATTTTATAGAAAACAAAATGCTTTCCCATACTGAATGGTAGGTATCGCTTTCTTGGTAATTCCAGCAAGATAATGATCCTAAACATACTTCAAAATATGTAATGAAACTGGATTGAAAGCAAAAGATTAATTAATGTGATGAAGTCGCCTGCGTCGTCATTATTTACAAAGAAATACAACAATATAGTTCTCAATTTTTCAAATTAATTTATTTCATTTTTTTATTTATTATTTTTCAGTTTTTCATTATTAAAAGCTATAGTATATTGTAATAAGATGAATATATAATCAAATATTGTTACAATAATAATTAAAAGCATTCTTTTATTTAAATTAAACATTCCATATATATCAAATTTTAATTTGTAGACCTTATGATAAAGTGTTAATGTTTCAATCTAAAATTAAATAAAAAATATATTATCTATTTTTCATAAATTAATTATCTATAAAATAGATACAGTTTGTCACAAAAGTATTCGTCTTTACTTAGTAACGTTGTTCTTAATAGTTTTTCAGCCAGAAACTTCTAATAATAATAATGAATAGAAAATTTTCTTTATTATTTGGTTTTTTAAATAACAAAATAAAAACAAGAATTTTATTAGAAAAGTGATGATACAATTTATTAATAAGATGAAGAAATTAAAATTTTCTTTTGTATTGCAATGTGTTTATATTCGGTGGGTCCTTCTTTAGAATTATATATTGTTTCTAAGCTGTTTGGAATGAAATTTTCCAGATTTTGTGTTATTTCTGCTGTAATTTGATTTCATTCCTCTTGTAAAGTATTCTTTAAGTTGTCGTAGTTTGATATTTTTCAGTTTTTTATTTTCTATTTCCAATAGATCCATAAATTTCTTATAGGATTAACATACGGAGATTTTGGTGGTTTTTCTCTCCAGTTTTTCTCTTTTGTGAAGTAACCCCAATTTTTTATTATGTACAGTATGTTTGAGATCGGGATCTTGAGTGAAAACAAAATTGTTAAGTAAATTCATTTTTTCTACGCTAGTGAAGAGATGGTTGGCTAATATTTGAATAATTGTATATATACCAATAGCACGAATACACCTCTACATATGTAGTGATCCTCCATGTATTCTCTATATTTAGCACTGGCAATTAAATTTCTGTTCTGTCATCCGGTATTAGGTTTTCTCTAAAGCGTTTTATTGCCATCCGATCCAATAATATAGTATTTATTCTCATCTGTGAATACAACGCTATTACAAAAAGATATTTGGGGACTTTTGTAAGTTTTAACATAAACGTTTCTTTTTATTTATTTGTGATACTAAGGGATTTTTATGAATAATACGGCCATAAAGATTAGATACTTTTCCTACCGTCTCATTTGAAAACGTTTTCCCAAAATCACTTGAAACCTGGGCAACTAATTTTAGTGCATATTATTTTGGATTAACCATAATTTCGTTAACAATTAAACGATTTTCAGATTCTGAAAATGGTTGAGGGCGACCAGATCTATGATTATTTATGATTTTTCTAATGCTTTTTTTTTTATACCCGTACGATAGGATCGGGTATAATAAAATTACTCCTCCGTTTGTAACACCTCGAAATAAGCGAGCTAGATATACTTTCAAAGGTATGGATCGGATCAGAAAAAAATTCTAAGACGATTGAGCCATGTCCGTCCGTCCGTCCGTCCGTCAGCACACTAACTAAAAAACTAAGAAAGCTCGAATCTTGAAATTTGCACAAAATATTCTAGGAGAAATTTGTAGGTTCCCCATTTTTTTTGGTTGAGTTTGGACCAAAACTTAGGGTAGCTCTCGAACACCTAACTTTTAGATCCCCACATTTTTTTTGAAATAGAGCTATGAAATTTTAACTGCTGATAGATCTTACAAAAATATTAATTTTATTTTTAATAACTTTTTTTTGTAGCCCCACCCGTTACGGAGCTACAGCTCCCCAAAGGTTCAAAAAAGCTCTATATTTAAATTGTTATAGCACAAGTTGTATAAAGTATATCTTCATTTTGAAAACGCCAAACGATTACTACTTTTATTAGCTTTAAAAGTATATATACAATAAATATATTTTTGTAGCATACGGTGTCTTAATTTACCGTTATACGAAACTCAAATTTTGCAAAATCCTTTAACCCTTCTATCTTCTAAACGGTTTAATTTGGAAACTTGAAATTTTGACAGAAGTTAGATCTTTGAAAATAATATTTCAGAAATTTTTTTTGGGTCACCCCCGTTTAGGAGCTGTAAGGAGTCAAAAACTGAAAATTTCCAATTTTTAAACACCTGTAACTTGAACACCTGTTAAAATTTTTTTGAAGTAATACACAAAAATTAAAGCTTCAACATTATACTCTTATTTCTGTTAACAACTTTTTTTAATAATACAGGGTTACTTTATAATTGACGAAAGTGTTACTTGATTTTTTCAAATTTTCTAACAAATTTCTTTAACGATTTTTTTGCATATTGTTTTACTCGATAATTTGAAATTGTTGACACAGCAGAGTGGCTGTGAACATACTAACGATTCGTACGGGTATCTAAGAGTTGACAAAGTCAACTGTATTCTTTCTCGTTTTAAATGCATTTCTCTGCCACATAAATGTGGACAGGAAATTGCACAGCCTTTCCTATACGGGCGTGGCTGTAAGTGTCGTAAGGGGGAATAACTGTTATTGATTTTTCGATAGTATCACTTATTTCTTTGAATGTAAAACCTTATTTTTTTAAATTTATTATAATTTTTCGTTCTGTTGTGTCTTTTCCTTTTCTTACTATTTTTGTCATTATTCATTAACAAAAAAATATAATTAAAATAATCCACACTTAATCACTTGTAAATTTATTGAACGACTAATAACATTCAAATATTTAATAAATTTTTACATGATGTAAATTTTAAAAGATAAGAGGGATGTTGATGTTAAAAATTTGTTCAAAATTACAGCTGCATTTTTAAAAACAATTTGATTAGACGAGTAGTGGGCAATTTGTTTATTTGAAAAACCGAATAATAAAGAAAAGATTTGATTAAAAATTGATTATTTTATTACTATTAAAAGTTTCTGAAAGAAAAACTGTTGACACTGTAATGATGTAAAAACGAATAATTTTTTAAATCACTGTATACGTTAAAAAACTTACAAATCTTAAATTTGTCACATTTTTTGATAATGGTTCTAATAATATTTGAAAATTATTCCAAAGATATTCTTCTCCATTTTGAAAATTAACAACCGCCATATTTGAAGCAAACATTATTAATGATAAATTTGAAAATAATCTAATTACACAACAGATTATTATGAATATTTCAATAAATTCAATTTTTATTAGATTTATTGATGAATTATAAAATAAAGTAATATAATTACGACATGCATCAGCATTTTCAGAAATAAAATTTATTAAAATTAATAAAATTATATGTTGATAAAGTTTTGTTGTATATTTTGTCATTTTTTGTATTTTAATATTAAATTTATTAATTTTTATTATTCTTTTTATTAAATTTTTCTCCAATACATTTTTATTTGATAATTCAATTGTGTTTATTTTTAAAATATTATTTATTTCATTATTTAAATAATTATAAAATTTACTAATACTTAATATAAATCCATAATATTGATTAGTCATATTTTCCATCATTAATTCAACTCGTAATGTATAAAATTCAATAAAATAATAAAATAAACTGGCATTTGGATTAGTAAAATAAATTTCTTCCGGGAAGAATAAAATTTCTGTAACAACTAGAGTTAATTTAATTAAAAAATAATGTATTATTTTATTTTCTATTATATTTGTGTTATATTTTTCCCATAATTTCATATCAAGATGAAATTTTAAATTATATAATTGAATATATTTATGATTATCAAAATATGACTTATAATAAATTAAAATGACTAAACTGGCACGTAATGTCATATTTATATTATGAGATATTTTAAAGCTTTCATTCTTCAATCTTTCACAATTCTCTTCAATTAGAATGTAACTAGGAATAAAAAGTGATGGTAACAAACTAATCGTTAATAATCCTAAAAACCAATTATAAATTTTTTGAAAGGTTGATGGTCTTAATTTATTTTCATTTGAATTATATTTTGTATATGATATTCCAAAAAATTTTGAACAATAATATATTATCAGGAACAGTATATGATTTAATTTATGCGGATTTTTGAAGATTTTTTGAAATTTAAATGTTGACATGTTTTTAAAATTAAGTCCCAAGTTCGGATATTACTTTACAATATAAGACGACTAAAAAAATTGTGAGATTCAGCTCGAACAGTTCAAAGTCATTTTAAATGACTATTATCACTAAATAATTTTTTTGCTTTTTAAAGAAAAATTAAATATTCAATTCAATGAAAAAATTAATTCCATTCAATTTTTTTGTGAAAAAAGACTAAAAAAAGGACGAAATTAAGTTATTAGGTAATGAAAAAACTATACAAAATATCGTGTAAATATTTACATAAAATAAATTAAATAAAAAATTCCAAGAATATACATATTACTTAACGTTTTTATTTAATTTTTTGGTTTTTTTTTTTTTTTTAAAAGTTCTTATAATAATAACAAGATTTTTAGTTAATACTTAATATCAGTTTAAGTGTATAATAATTTAAATTGTTTTTTATTATATTGGATTCTTAATAAAATTAAGTGTATAATAATATAAACTTAATTATAATATTAATAGTTCTTTTTATTGATTTTAATTTTCATATAATGTAAAAATATAACAAGACTGTATGTAAAATGAAATTTATAATATTATTTTTTGAAAAATTTCATTCTTTTTAAAATAAATTTAAATAAAACGAAGAAGAATACAGTTACCTTTGTCAACTCTTCAATACCTGTACGAACCGTTAGTATGTTCACAGTCTGTCACTTTGCTTACAATATTATTTTTTTAATATTTTAGTATTTTAAAATAATTTGGGTGAATTTTATAATTTCTAGAACTATGAGTTGTACATATATTCAAACTATATGTTTGTACATTCTGCAAAAGCAGATTCTAACTTTCCACATAATGATTATCAATCCAAAACTTTTATGAGTTTTTGAGCTATTTTACTAAAGGGCGGACGGACGGACAAAGGTTAATCGATTTAGAATTTGATTCTGATTCGATCCATACCTTTAAAGGTTTATCTATCTCGCTTATTTCGAGGTGTTACAAACGGAGGAGCAATTTTAATATACTCGATCCTTATCGTACGTGTATAAATATTTGTGCTACATCAAGTCTTATATTATAGTTCAATAATTTCAAAGTTTTTATTTAGTGTTATAAGTTTTGAAAATATGAAAACTAGTTTCAGAACTTTGTAGGGCAGCTATCGTGATCTGAGATAAAAAAAAAAACAATAGACAGTTTACAAAATACAAAAATACTTTGCGTGAGTTTTTTTCATAACATAAACTTTCTGCGCCTGATTTTTTTTCTTACTCCTCTTGGGAGCATATAGGCCTTGCACCTGACACCTCCATCTCACGCAGTTTCGCCCTGATATTTTAATGTCATCCAAGGAGATGTTACATATAGTCAATTCTTGTTGAATTTTTCTACGCCTTGTTATGTTAGGACGACTGCGTCTTCTTTTGTTTTGAGGATTCCACTCTATTCGTGCTATGCTTGTGTTTGACTTTCTAAGTGTGTGGTCTATCCATCTTTCTATTTACTTTCTGCGTCGGATTGGTTTGTTTATGGGTTCTTCACCGGTTAGTATCCATAGGTCCTTATTTGAAATTGTGTTTGACCAGAATATGCAGCATATTATTCTGAAGCACTTGTTAATGATAACTTGCAACTTATGGTTTGGGCTGTTAGTTGTAAGACAAGTTTCGCTTCCATATGTCAAAATAGTTTGTGCGCAATTCTCCATAATTGCTTTTGCTTTGTTTAACCTGTGATCTGTACATTCTTGATCTTCTCCGCTGGTATAGATATGATACTACGCAGATAGCAAAATTTGTTAGCAAATTCTATCTGTTGTCCATTCAGTTGGATGAGTGCAGTGTTAGTGTTGTTGATTCTTATCGTTTTTGCCAAGTTGATTTCTAGTCCAGCGTTAGCAGGTTGTTCAAGATGTTCTAACTTGCTCTGCATATATCGGTGAACTTATGTGATAGGAGATATATATTATGTAGGTATAAGAATTATATTAAATATATCTACTATTTATATCAGAAAAAAAAAAACATTATATGTAGAATACAAAATATTACCTCCCTCAACACAGAATCGAACTTACCACCTAACGGTTATCAGTCCAAAACTTTACCAACCATGCAGCAAGCTACAGAACCTTTTTTTTTAAACTAAGCGGAAAATGTATATTTTAAACTTACTACAGCCTAGCAAATATATAATACACATTATGTATTATGTATTATAATATATTTACATACATATTGTAATTTTTATTTAAAAATATGTCATTCATTGAAGTTTTTCTTATATTATGTACAGAAAATAAGTACAATATCGCATTACACAACATATAACCTCTAAATATATCCCTAACTATATAATAATCATTAGCTATGCTATCATATGATATTATATGATTTGTTTGCATTGACGTTTGCATGATATTTCGTATACCTAACCAATGCCACTACAACCATGAATACTCAATTAATTTACCGACATTTAGCTGAAATTTAGTTTCGTTATTACTTTCGTTTTCAAATTAAATTTCAATTAAAAATGTCTTTTTCTAGAACTATACATATACCAGTATATCAGGAATCCCCATACACTGAATGAAAAGAATTTACCATCTATCTAGAACAATGAAAAAGAAAAGGAGAAAAAAAAATTTTTTTAATTCTTTTGTATAAATTGTTTGTTATCTGAGTTGAGTACATAAAGATTTGAAGTTGTAAGAGTGATGACCTACAATTTTTAGTTTTTTTTACGAATTATGAATGTATGGTTTTTATATTCGTATGAACGTATGTGTATCCAAGGGTATAATAAATTAGAGCAGTAGCAATAGGTTTAGGCAGCTTGCACATCTTGGAAGTTAATGACGCTAGGCATCTGAAATCTTACAAAAAATGATGAAGTTTTATGGAAATAACTTTTGTAAAATGTGGTTGGTTGGAGGCAACAGGCAACAGCAGCTTCTATACAATTTCACATTTTAAATGAATATAACTCAGTGTCTATTTTTAGATATATATTTGAAATTTTGTAAAAATATGTCGAGTTACATGTTAACAACTGTTGTAAGATTTGGTTGTGCTAGAACAGTAAAATTTACTTCAACAATTTGTAAACATTTTTAAACAAAATAAAACAAAAACAAAGGACATTTGTGTACAAATAAATTGAGTTCCAAACTCAAGCACCCCACTGTAAAAATATTATAAAAACATTAAAAATACCGTTTTTTTAAAGATTAAAGTTTAAAAATATTATTAATATTTTGTCTAATATCCATTGTTTTTTATTACCGAAGCCATTATTTTTGGCATTGAATAAATCAAATTATTAATTACATTTTCTTTTAAATCCAACCACTACTTGTATTAGCTGTAATCAGTGTTGCCAATTCGGACGGTCTAAAATTCCCAATTTTTCGAGTGAAAATTCCCTTTTCTTCTTAAAAATTTCTACTTTATGCAAAACTAATTAAAGTTTACTACATTAAAATAGTATCTCTATATAGCCAAATTCAATTAGAATACTCGTATATTTTAAAAATATTCAATAATAGAAGTACAATTTCATTTTTTTTTTCATTTTTACCGACCGCATATAATTATGAATAAAGTAGGTATTGTTTTCATACTAAAAATTTGTACCCGAGATTTTTTCAAAAATGCACTACTCCGGTGCGGAGAAGTCTGTAAAATTTTTTTTAGTTTGATATCTTTGTGTTAGTGTTTGTGCCTAAACGACTGAGCAGAATTTTTTGAAGTCTCATATTTAAGGTTTTGACGTAAATATCTCGGATTGATAAGCTTTTGGAGCAAATCGGAGAACTGCAAGTGGTAATTTACTAATGTCATTTTTACGTTTTTTTACAAATATTTCATAACAGAAAAACATTATGAGAAAAATTATTAAGAAAAATTATTACACAAGTAAAGAGAAACAACTTTGCCATAGAACATTTTTTTGTCCGACTAACTTTTATTTAATTTTTTTTCTAAGTTCAAATTTCATACATAACACGCCATATTAATTTATATGAACAATTTTGTTTTGTTTTTTCTTTTATCTCTAAAAATTTATATACCTAATATCTATGTATATTATTGATGGCGTAAAATTTAAACGGTAGAATTTTTGTTAGCAGATTCAATAATATTAACCTTATGATTGTTTTGTATTTGTTTACAGTTTTTATTATTTTATACTACTTCTAATTAATATTTTTGAATGAAAAAAAAAATCATGTAAAAATAATGTAAATGGTTGTATGAATGAATGTACATATGTATATTTTTTTTTTACGATTAATTCATTGCTTGGTTATTATTGTTATTGAATAAAAAATAAAAATAATAAAAATTTTAAAAAAAACAGATTTTTTTGAGCAAAAAAGTAGAAAAGCATCATCATAATGTTTAATCTGTAAATGATAGACATTTAAAACCCTTTTACTCATTGATTTACCAACTGCCTTTAATTTTTTTTGTTTTAAATGATAAATATTCAGTACAGCCATCTTACAATATCAATATTTTTCCAAAATTTTCTTATTTTCATTATTAATTTTCCATTTTTATTTATCATTTTTCCATTTTTTATTTATTTACAGTTATTTATCAAACTACCTCAAATTTCGAGTTCAACGTATAAATTGGAAAAAAAAAAAGAATAATAATACAAAAATTCTTTTGAGTACTCTGGTACTATCATATACATTTGATAGAGTAAATTTAAAAAAATCCCGAATATTTGTTATTGATTGCGTTAATTGCAATTGCTTATTAAAATACCTCAATTTCGAGGGGCGGGCGAATACTAGTAAATTTTTAATTGCGAATTTTTCTGTAATTTTATAAATTTTATTGTTACAATGGAAGTTTCTTTAAAAAAAATTTAAACAAACTATTGCGGCGGCCATACACTTGAGCTTTAAATCTTTCTTATTTCGATGTGTTACAAATCGAGGAGTAATTTTAATGTACATAACATAGGTGGTGGTATCAGAAAATCAGATATAAAAAATTATTTTGTTTATAATTTTAATTCAAAAATAGTTTCCAGGAGAACTATACATAAATGTGAAAAGTGATCAAAATTCATATGAAGTGTGTAGATGTGTAGTAAATTAGATATATAAAGATATTATGTAGTAAATAAAATGTATATGTCGTAAAAACTTGATGACTAGAAATAATTTCAGTGGTACAAGAAATTAAAAAAAAACATAGTAGTAATTACTGTTGAAAAAACGATTTATATTTTTTATATTCAGTGAAAATTCTCTATTTCTAGCTTATTTTCTGTGTTTTCCCTTTAAGGAATGTTAAACTTTCCTAATGATAGTGGCTGCAATATTTATATTACATATTACGTAAATAGAATATAGATTTGTGTTGTATCCACTCTAAAAAAAATACATATACATATATAAATAAAATAAGAGATTAAGGTTTTTGATCATTTTAAGCAAAATATATGTACATATTATATAAGAAGTAGAAATTTTCTGATGGATGTTTTCCATTTTCTATGAATATATGCATATTAAATAAAAAAAGAAAAAAAAAATAAAATAAAATAATTTCTTAATACACTGAAAAAATCAAATTTTTGTATAAAATATTTGTAGATGAAAAAGTTTATTATTCGAAAATCGAAACCTACCTGATCAGATTCTATCAAAAACAATAAGAAAGGTAAAAATTGATCCAAAAATATGTTGTGTTAATTCATAGCTGTAGCTTTTTTATTTGCTTAATTATCATATTGTTGAACTGACACATGGACAAAGCTTAACTGAAAAATTTTTGAATTCTGATCCAAACCATACACTTGAGTCTGATTTTCAAAGAAAATTTTTAATGATTATAGGCAGTAAATTTTATACGACTGTTAATTATAAAAAAAACTTTCAATAGTTATCAATTTTTTAAATTTATATTCATTTAATTTTTTTTATTTAATATTTTTCAAGTTTTTTAAATTAAAAGCTATAGTATATTGTAATAAGATGAATACATAATCAAATATTGTTACAATAATAATTAAAAGCATTCTTTTATTTAAATTAAACATACCATATATATCAAATTTTAATTTGTAGACTTTATGATAAAGTGTTAATGTTTCAATCTAAAATTAAATAAAAAATATAAATTATCTATTTTCTATAAAATATATAAGTATATACGATCAAATTCTTACAAATCTTAAATTTATCAAATATTTAAATAATGATTCACTTAAATGTTGAAAATTATACCAAAGATATTCTCCTCCATTTTGAAAATTAACAACCGCCATATTTGAAGCAAACATTATTAATGATAAATTTGAGAATAATCTAATTACACAACTGATTATTGTAAATATTTGAATAAATTCCATTTTTATTAGATTTATTGATGAATTATAAAATAAAGTAATGTAATTACGACATGCACCAGAATTTTCAGAAATAAAATTTATTAAAATTAATAAAATTATATGTTGATAAAGTTTTGTTGTATATTTTGTCATTTTTTGTATTTTAATATTAAATTTATTAATTTTTATTATTCTTTTTATTAAATTTTTCTCCAATACATTTTTATTTGATAATTCAATTGTGTTTATTTTTAAAATATTATTTATTTCATTATTTAAATAATTATAAAATTTACTAATACTTAATATAAATCCATAATATTGATTAGTCATATTTTCCATCATTAATTCAACTCGTAATGTATAAAATTCAATAAAATAATAAAATAAACTGGCATTTGGATTAGTAAAATAAATTTCTTGCGGGAAGAATAAAATTTCTGTAACAACTAGAGTTAATTTAATTAAAAAATAATGTATTATTTTATTTTCTATTATATTTGTGTTATATTTTTCCCATAATTTCATATCAAGATGAAATTTTAAATTATATAATTGAATATATTTATGATTATCAAAATATGACTTATAATAAATTAAAATGACTAAACTGGCACGTAATGTCATATTTATATTATGAGATATTTTAAAGCTTTCATTCTTCAATCTTTCACAATTCTCTTCAATTAGAATGTAACTAGAAATAAAAAGTAATGGTAACAAACTAATCGTTAATAATCCTAAAAACCAATTATAAATTTTTTGAAATGTTGATGGTCTTAATTTATTTTCATTTGAATTATATTTTGTATATGATATTCCAAAAAATTTTGAACAATAATATATTATCAGGAACAGTATATGATTTAATTTATGCGGATTTTTGAAGATTTTTTGAAATTTAAATGTTGACATGTTTTTAAAATTAAACGTATAGAGTCCGTATTTCACTTTACAATATAACACTGCTAAAAAACTTCTTTCAAACAATTCAAAAAACATTTTAATAAAAATGTCTATTAATTTACGATTATTACCAATCATTTTAATTTTTAAATGACTATAACTAAATTAATATTTATTTTAAATGACTAGGAATTTTTTTTGCTCTTGAAGGATATTTAAATATTTAATTTAATGAAAAATTAATTTAATTCAATTAATTTTGTTTGCTGAAAAAAAATGAGATAAAAAGGATAAAAGTAAGTTATTAGTTAATGGAAAAAATATGGTATAAATATTTACTTAAAATAAATTAAATAATAAAGATGTGTTTACAACGCTCTTTAGAAACCAACCAACGCTCTCGTTGTGCTCTCTTAACGATATCTACAAAAGATTATAATTATAAAACATCGTAAATCGTAATTCGTAATTCGTAATTCGTAATTACATATACATAACAAAAATGGCTTCTCATTATTTTTTATTTTAAATAAAACAAATGAATAGATTGCTAATATTTGAATGTATTTATAAATGGGTGTGTATTGTGCATATGTTTTTAGTATTGATCCATATTGTATCTGTATGAACGAAGAACGACTTTTTTTTTTAAGAACTGAAGTAATCGTTCATCGTCAATGGAGCGAATCGTTCTTTTAACCATATAGATAAAAAATAAAAAATATGGAAAAAAAAATAATTATTGAACTTGGAAAAGGAGGCTTCGGTGGTCTAGTGGGTAAGAACATATAAAATACGTTATAAACACCGAGAGAGTGTACGTTCGAACACCACACAAGTCGTAAGAATAATTCCCGCTTATTTTAAATATTTTTTCTGTGTTAAGTTATCCTTATTCTCAAAAATCTTCCTGATCATCAACATTGTGACTGAAATCATTCCTGATATAATAGAACTATAACGTTAAAGTTAAATACTTGATTGCAAAAATATTATATAATTTTGATATTTATTTAAAGTAGATTATAAAAAAATTATCAATCTTTTGACGTTTTTAGTTTGAAAATGTTATAATATTCCACAGAACTTGAGATTTCAACATTTGAAAATAGAACTTTTTCAGTTTAGATGTGCTACAGATCCGTGGTTAGATATGGCTACATAAAAATGTTCTTTCCGCAAATTAATTTTTTTAAGAGGCCTATTCATGCAGTATCCAGCTAATGGTGTTTCATTGGTTAAAATACCAGCCTTCCATTCGAAAAGCCTCTGATTCAAACCCAGGCTGGGTCATATAGATTAATAAAAATATATAATATAGATTTTTTTTAAAATATATAATTAGTATAATATAATTAACATATAAGTATTTATTATTTGTTTGTTACTTCGGTTTGGTTGTTTTTGGCAAAACTCGATAAATTGAGTTTTTCTTTTATTGTAAATATTAACAGATCATACAGCTCAGCGTACAGTCCAAGTACAAACTTAAATATATTATAATTTATAAATATTAATTGATTTATTGTAATTTATTTTAAAATACTATAATAAAAAAGAAAAAGTAAATATGTCTTATAATTAATATCATACAAGGAACCCTGTAGCGTGGTGTGTAAGTATATTTTACCGTGATATCTAAATTACAAAAAATTCGTATGGGATACAAAATTTCTAATTGATTCCAAAAGAAAACAAATCATGATATGTTATATGATAATGTAGATTTTGTAATAGAAAAATCGTATCCAAATATGTACTTGTATTCAAAACTTAGCGGAATGTCATAATACGTAGTATGTTTTACAAATACTATCACAGTAAAAAAGTTTTTTACACTGTAAAACTTTGCGATTGGTTTAGTAAATTTAGAATTTGTGAAATAACTGCATTTTTCAGCTATGAAAACAGTGTAGAATATTTTCTCGAGTATTTTGTACGCCATCTTCTTAATTTAGCGCTGAAAAGTTTCTACATGAGATGTATAAAATTTTGATTACCTTTTTTTACTCTTTCATTAATTTCTTGCACAAGAATTGAAAATTATCATTCTCTCTTTCAGCGCAACAGTTTACGCAATTTATTCATTACATTTTGTATGTTATTGCATCATTTTTAGACGCTGAAAATTTGCTGCACAAAGAATGTTAAATTTTTTCTGCCATTTTGTCATTGTTTCATTTGTTTGAGTGCTGTGATAAAGATAAGATGTTTAAGGGAAAATTTTTTTATATTATACTTTAGGTACCATTAAATAAAATTTGTAAAAATATAAAGTTTTGTTATTTTAAATATATACATGCTATGGTTGTTCTTAAATTTGAAATTCACATGATTCAGACACAATTATTTAGCATAATTATTTTTTCTAACTATAGCAACAATTTTATTTTAGAATTATCGTACGAATTTCAAATTTAAATATAGCCTGCATGTTATTTAAAATAACAAATTTTTATATTTCACTGTAGCTAAAAACATTATCTAAAAAAGTGCTGAAATTGGCGCAGAAAATTAGTTTTTAGAAAGCAGTCAAATACGCGCTAATTTGCGTGCTGCCTAAAGATGCGCCAACTGTTGAATCGTGATCTCACAATTTTGTGAGAATGTATTAGTAAATTTAAAAAGGAATTATGCGGAGAATTTTCCCGAGCCCTGTATAAATTCATACAATTTCTCTTTATATTTTCAGCATATTTCTCTGCGCAGAATCAACGTCGAAAAAGCGCATTTTTTTTTATCAGGGAAATAAAAATAAAATAATTCTTGTATAAGATAATAGATCGTGTAAATCTGTTCTTAGCGTAAAAATATTAACCTTTTTTAAAAAAAAAGATCTTAAAATAAAAAAAAAAACATCCAAAATTTTTTTTATTTAAATAAAATTATTTATTTCAATTTAATTAATATTATTTATTTTTCAAATGATTTATTCTTTCATAATTACATGCCATATTACATTGAAAAAATATAAATGAATAATTAAATATTGATACAATTATCATTAATAAAAATGTTTTATTTAATTTAAACATTCCACAAATTTCAAATTTTAATTTAAATAATTTGTAGTATAGTGATAATGTTTCAATCTAAAAACAAAAAAAAACTAATATAGTAAAAATTAATATAATTTATGTAATTTTTGATTGGAAAAAAAAAAAAAATTTAATCAAATATACCGCATATATGTACTTACACATTTAAAAATTTTTCTATTATTTATAAATAAATTAAAAATTATTTGAAAATTATTCCATAAAATATGATCGCCATTTTGAAAATTATTTAATATCATATTTGTTATAAACATAATTAATGATAAATTTAAAAATAATCGTATAAAACAACAAATAATTAATATTATATCAATTAATTGAGGTTTTAATTTTTTTGGTGTTGTATCATCAAATAATGTTAAATAAACAAAATATGAACCAGTATTTTCAAAAATTATTTTTATTAAATTTAAAATAATTATATATTGATATAATTTTTTTATTTTTTTATTAAATTTTATTATTTTATTATGATATTTTTGAATTTTTATTATTCTATTTAAAATTTTTGTTTTAATTAATTTATTATTATTAATATTAATATGAAATTGATTCACTTGTATAAAATTAAAAATATATATTAATTCAATATTAAGATAATCATAAAATTTTGATATATTTAATAAAAAACCATAATATTGATTAATCATATTATCTATCATTAATCTCATACGTAATACATGTAATTCAATTAAAATATAAATTAAATTTGCATTTGAATCAGCCAAATATATTTCACCCGGATATAAAATTAAATGAAAAATAATTAAAAAATATTGTATTTTATAATAATATGTTATTTTTTCTTCAGCTATAATAAATTTATAATTATAAAAAAATTTTGTATTCATTTTAAAATTAATATTATATAAATTAATAAATTTATCACTATATATAAAACATATTAAATATATTATTATTACTGATATGATACGAATCATTATATTAACCGTTATAATTATTTTAAAACTATCATTTTCAAATTTATTAACATTATTATTTAATAAAATATTAACAGAATTTAAACACCATGGCATAAAACCAATTGTAATTGGTAATAATAACCAACTATAAAATTTTTGAATTTTTGATGGTATCAGAATATTTAAATTTGTATCATATTTTGAATATACCATACCATATAATTTTGAAAAATAATAATTTAAAAGAAATAATGTATTATTTAATTTGTAAGAATTTTTTTTTAATTTTAATAATATTAAAGACATTGTTTTGATTTTTTTTTTTTTTTATATAAAAATAAATAAATGAAAAATATTGATAAGAAAATGAATTGAACACTATGATCCACAATTAATGACTAATAATATTAATGTAAATTTAAAATTATTAAGAAAAACAAAAAAATATTGAATTTAATATTCTATAAAAAAAATAAATTAACTGATTGGTTATTGATGAGCAAATATACATTGTGTATGTAAGTTTTTATTATAATATGTGGCGCAAGTAGAATTGTTATATCTGAAAAATGGCGTATTAATTCAGTTGTTGGACTCGTAATATAAAAATCTTGCTTGAAACCTTGACTATATCATATCCTACAGTACTAGTAGTTTATATCTTAATGTTTAATGTATAATTAATAAAGTTTTATTAATTATATTTTAATTGTTTATATAAAATAATAGATGGCGCACAAAGTAGTTGTAACATAAGCTTATACATTGTTTATACGATTTCAAGCGTAGTGTTTGTTTGAAAAAGTGAAATATGAGTTCAAGCTCAGTTTTATTCATTCGACCCAATATCTACATTCGATGGGATCCTTACCTTATATAGACTTCGAATAAGCCGACTGATAAAATGCCTTTTTTTTTTTTTTTTCAAAAATATCGATTATAACAAATGTCGACCTTTCTAAATCTTAATTGAGAAAATACCAACTTTTAGAATATCGACAAAAACATTGACTTTTATAATTTTTTAATATGTTCGATTCAAAATTAGGGTTAGGGTAAATTTTAATTTAAAATATTAGTGTTAAAAAAATTAAAAAACAAAAATTTTTTTTTTTTCCATTAGACCGATATAATAGAGAAAATTTATCATTTGATTGATTTGAAAAAATCGAAATTTTGGTGGAAATCACAGTATTTCTAAAGTGTTTGTATTGATTTTTAGAAAATGTGTTAAAGACGTTGATTCTGCTTTGCTTTAAGTATTCTTAGATACATGAAAGTATTTTAATATGTGTTTTATAAGCAAGTTTCAATTTTTCCGCTTTAAAAACTAATTAAAAATATTTTAACTATAAATATTTTAGCCATAAATATGTATCTGAATTAATATTTGTTATGAAATCAATTTTATATATTTTTAAGTAGAATACTTTATTACAAATAGATAAATATGTAATAAAAACCACAAATACGTATAATATTGATCAAATTTGTTTAATTTACTTCTATATACAGAACTTTAACAAAAAAAATTTAAAATTTAAATGAAACTAACACGATTTAGCGCTTTGACATTTTCAAAATATGATTTCTGTTACAGGTTGTATAAGATGTTCAAAACATTTTGATGATTTTTAGGCGCTGCTTAATAATGCCAGTTTTCTATTATTTTCATATTTCGCAAATAACTCAACAATTTCTGTGTTATCGTTATTTACTGCTATTTGTAAAGGAGTAAGCCCGTCGTCATTTTTACAATTAACATCGCAAACGTGTTCAATTAATACTGCAATTATATCTTTCAGTCCATTTTGTGCTGCTATGTGTAAAGGTGTACAACCTTCAAAATTTTTACAATTTACATCTATTTTTTCCATTTTTAATAAGAGCGTAACAAGGTTTATACTATCATTTTCAACTGCAATATGTAAAGGTTTCAAACCCTTACTATCTTCACAATTAATGTCTACATCTTTGAATTCTAAAATAAGTTTGGTAATAATTTCATTATCATCTTCTACCGCTACATGTAACGGAGTTTTTTCTTCTTTATTTTTTATGTTTTTATTCACCCTAGAATCTTTTAGTAATAACTCAAGTATGTTTACATCCTCGTTATCTATTGCAATGTGGCATGATGTATCACCCAGAAGATCTTCACAATTAACATCAATATCTGCAATTTTTAACAATGATTCAACAATATTTTGATGCTTTTCTTGTACTGCATATAATAATGGTGTAAAATTATTCTTGCCTTTGCAATTTACTTTAACTTTTTTACTTAAGAGAGCATCAACAATAGCAAGATGACCATTAAACGCAGCTAAATGTAATGGGGTACTACCATTTTCATTTTGACAATTAAAGTCTATTTTCTTAAACTTAATTAAAATATCAAAAATGTTTTTATGGCCTTTTATAGCAGTTAAATATAATAGCATATCAGGTTTATACTCATTTATCACATTATCTTTTTCTAAGAAAAGTTTAAACATCTCTTCATCTCCCTCATCGCAAGCAAAATGAAATGGTGATAAATTTTGATTATTTTCACAATTTATATTTATATTTTCACATTTGATTAAAGTTTTTACAATATTTTTGTAACCAAAAAATACAGCATTATGTAAAGGTGTTGAACCATTTTTATCCTTACAGTTGATATTCAAGTACGGTTTTTTTGTAATCATAATATTAACAACAGTATCATGACCGTTTTCACAAGCCAAATGGAGAGGAGTACAATCCTTTTCATTTTCGATACATTCAATTTCAATCAACTCATGATCAATTAAACTTTCAACAACATTTTCATGACCATCAATTGCCGCATAATGTAAAGGTGTTAAGCCAAATTCGTCTTTACAATTAATATTATTGCCGTCACGTTTTAATAAAATATCTACAACATCTTTATTACCATTTTTGGCAGCAAAATGTAATGCAGTCGTCCCTTCATTATCTGTACAATCAATATTTATTTCTGGATGCTCTAATAAAATTTTAATAATGTGTGTTTGACCCCTTCTAGCCGCACACATTAAAGGAGTTAGTCCTAAATCAGATTTACAATTGACATCTATTTTAACTTTATCACTTAAATATATTTCTAGAATACTTTGGAAACCTTTATCGGCAGCTAAGTGTAACAAATTAAGATTTTCCTTATCTGTACATTTAATATCGATATTTTCTGCTTTTAATAAACATTCAACAACTTCCTTTTTAGTTGCTATTTGCAATGGTGTTAAACCTTTAATATTTTTAACATTAACATTAATATTCTTAATTTTTAATAGAAATTCAATACATTCTACATAATTATGCATGACTGCAATATGCAATGGAGTTGAACCATATTTATTTTTTGCATTTACATTAGCTCCATTTTTTATAATATATTCTAGTAGCTCCAAATTATGCATAACAACAGCTGCATGTAATATAGTAAATACATTTTCATTTAAATATATTTTAGATACACAAACATCGAAATATTCATTTTTAGTATAAATCATATCAGAAATGTCAATACCGTTTTCACAATTCTCATTTTTTTCTATAAATTGATAAATGGTTTCATCGTTATTCCAAAATTTAAATAACAAATTGAAAATATCTTTTTGTTTATGTGTAGCTGCATAATATAATAAAGTTAATCCATTTTGAGTGAAATAATTTCTAATGTTTATAATTTTATTTTCTATGCAATAAATTATAATTTTTTCACTGCCATTTTCAACAGCTATATGTAATGGTTTTTCACCATAAATGTTCTCATCATTAATTAAATTCAAATTTAAAAGATATTTAAATGTTTTTATACTATCATATTTACAAGCGTAATGTAATACATTACAATTGTTAATATTTCTGGCATAACTGTCAGCTCCATGATTTAAACAATCTCGAATTATATTAATATCATCTTTTTCTATTGCATCAAACATTTTTTGTTGATTATTAATAATTTGTAAATTAAAATCTAAACATTTTCTAATATATTCAATTTTTAATGGTGGTTGATCAATTACAAATGGTATTTTATATTTAATTAAATCCTTACTTTTACCAATAATTTGTTGAGCATGTAAAAATGTTGTAACAGCTGGAATAAATGGTAATATACTTAACAATGGATTACCATGTGCCAAATAATTTCGAAATTGTTTACCAAGAATTGTTGGAATACATTTATCTAAATAAAATTGTGATCCATATTTATTTGATTTTAAACAATTCATATGTTCTTCAATATATGAAAAAATATCTAAAAGTAATATTTCATATATAGGATCTAATTGAATGGAATTATTTTCATAATTTTTTACTGTTTCATCATTAAGTGTATATTTTAATAATTTTAATGTTTCATGAAAATGATTTTCAATTTTTTTTTCTTCATTAATTAAAATTTCATTTAAAATTTTATTAAGATGATTTTTATTTAAAGGATCTAAATTAATACAAAGATTTTTGATCGACTCTGTAACATTTTGAAATTTATTATCTTTAAAAAATTGTTTTATACATTTTAAAAAATCACGGTATGGTATTGTTAATGATAGTAATTTTTTTTTTAATTCTTTCCATTGCGAATTCCGATAATAATTAATAAATTCAATAATTTCATGATCATTTTTTATATTTAATTTTTTTAAAAGACATTCAAAATTATCAATTGAAATATTTAATTCATTTTTTGATTTTGATAAAATATCAAGTTGTTTATATGTTTCAAAAATTTCTTTAATTGAATTACAATAATTATTACCTAATTTTTGATATAAAATTATTAAATATTCATTAATTTTATCTTCTATATAATTAATTTTAATTTTTTTAGTAAATTCTTCTTTAAATTTTTGAATATTATTAATTTGACCAACTTTAAGTATAATTTGATTTGATATATCAATATATAAATTATTTAAATCTTTATCATTTAATCTTGACGTAATACTATTATTTATAAGATGAATCATATTTAAAATTAATTGATAAAATTTATTATTATGAATTTTAGTTACTTCCAAATAACTTAAAATTGTTTGTGATAAATTTTTAATTTTTTCAATATTTTCACAATTTAAAATCGTATAAAATAATTTTATTAAAAATAATATATTTTTTTTATAATAATTATTAAAATTTATATTTTTTTCATTTTCATACATTTGTATTTCATTAATTTTATTAAATAAATCATTTTCATAATCTGTTAAATTTTCAATTTTATTTTTATAATTTTCAATTAATTTTTGTATTTTATTAAATTCTTCAGTATTTATTAATTTAAAATTTAAATTTGAAAATATATCAGCATTATTAAATAATTTAATATAATTATAAGATTCGTTAATTGTTTTAATATTTGTTATATTTTTAAATGTTTTTCGTATCATATCAGTTTTTATTTCATATAAAATATTTTCAATTGTATTTTGTAATTTAATTAAATCATTTTTAAAATTTAATTGATATTTTCTTGCATTTTTTTTTTTATCAATTAAAAATTCTTTTGATAAATATATATGTGATAAATTATCACGTAATTTTGTTATAATCTTTTGTGTATTCCAATGAAATGTTGAAAATATAATATTACTTAAATCATTAGATATATTTGGTGAATCTAATGTATCTTTTAAATATTCACCAGTAATTTGTAATGCACGTTCAACAGCTAAATAATCTAAATTTTCATCAATTGGATCAAATAATGCCAATTCAATATAATATTTTATTTTATATAAAGAATAAACATTTTTTATTTCTTTAAAATCATTATATAATAATTGAAAATTTTTATTATTTTTAATTACTTTAGATTTGATTTTATCATGTTGTGATTCATTATTAATTTCATATATTTTTTCATATAAATTTTCAAATTTTTTATCAATATCATCAATATTTATATTTAATTTGATTTTTTTTAAAATATCTATAAAATTTTTTAAATAAAAAAATAAATTTTTATAATTTATAATCATATTATAAAATAAATTAATATCTTCTTGTTTAATATAAGAATAAACAAAAATAATTATATAAAATTCCATTTCATCCCATGGTAATTTATCATATGTTATTTTTAATTGTTTTTTAAGTATGTAAAGATTTTTAGCGATTTCTGTACATAAAAATAAAAATTTTTGATCTACAATTATAAAATTATTAATATTAGAATATTCATTTAATAATAATTTTATTATATCATCAATCATATCAATTCGTTTTTTAATTTCTTCTAAAATATTTGTTTTTTCTGAATATTCTTTATTTGTATCTGATTCATTATATTGAAATCTTAAATTAATTAAATGTCCTTCAATTCCAGATTCCATTTCTATTGATAACGATACATTTTTTAATTTAAGTTCTTCATATGCATTAGCAATTAAATCAATTAATTTATTAAAATTTTTTTTATGTTCTAAAATATTTTTAATACAATATTGTACAAGATCACCAAAAAGATTAAGATTATTTGAACGTATTGCATAATAAAATGCATTATGATTTTCTTCAATTAATTCGATATTATTTATATTTTCTTTTTCATGATTTTGATTATAATTTAAAATTTCAATTATATCGTATTTGCAAGCTAAAAAAATTAAATTTTTATTGTCTTTAAAGATATTTAAATTAGATAAAGATTTTTCTGTATTTAATTTGATCGTTTCAACTGTCAAATCAGTTAATTTTTTTACAACCGGATATGAATATAATTTTTGACTATAATTAACGTCAAACGTATCAGATGTTATTTCATTTTCTTCCGTATATTCTTTAATATTTTCTTTAGTAGTTGAAGTAGATAAAGTGCAAGAAATTGATTTAGGATCTATAGTATAATTATTTAATTCGATCTTTTTGAAACAGTATTTTTCCTCGATTTCTTTTTGCACTTCATCATTATTATGCGCTTGTAAATCTTCATTTGATGCAAATTGGAGATTGGATGTTTGGTCAATTGCTTCAATTTTAATTTTTTTGAAAATTGACTGTTTGGAACTAGATCCTTGATTTAAATCATTTTCTGCAGTTCGTTTTAATGATGACTTTGGAGAATGCATTACTTGTAAATTATTTTCATCATTCTTCATTTTAGTATCCTACATATAAATATAAAAATTAAATAGAAAATTATTAATTATAAAAATATGTACAACTTTTTAATTAAATACAATCAAAAAAAAACAAAACAAAATTATATGAATGCTAATTATAATATTTAAGTAAATAATATCTGAAACGTTAAGGTGGTGATTAGACGTCAATGTTTTTCTATCCCTTTTTTAATCCCTTTTCTTCTGAACTTTTTTGAAGCGTTTAAAAAGCAGTATGAAAAAATTAGAGAAATTCACTTTTTTGTAGCGTTTATTTTATATTTATTTGAAAATTATTTTTTATTTTTTAAAATTTTGACTTTCTCTTATTTGTTGTGACTGACTATAAGGAAAAAAAATTTTACTTCACTTCACTTCACTTTTACTTCAGAAAAGTTTTCATGTTTTACCGTATTTAATGGCCCATTCCATACGAGTAGTGTCCTCTTTCGTTTCGTGACTACTTTCCTATTTTTTATTCCCACACTGTTCCTTTCGATAGTCGTTACTTTTATATGTGTGTGTAAATATTTCATTTTAAAACAAAATTTGTTGCGAGAGGTTTTTTTAACCAACGGTTTTTAAAAGCGCACATTTCCAAACTCAATACAAACTGTTTAGAATTTTGACTTGCACAAAAATTTGAAAATTTCATGTAATACGAAAAAACGTGAAAATAGGACATTTTTGAAATTTTGAGGGGCCGTAAGTCCGGAATCCTATATAACTAAGAAAAGCTGTTAACACGCGTAAAAATATATTATTGAACCTTTAATTTTCATGCCTCGCCGAAGAAAAATTTTTACAAATTTTTAATTTTTGAGGCGTAATAACTCTTAAAGAGGGGGTGCTACCAAAAAATTTTCTGAGGAAACTTATACTAATTCTAAAAGTTCTTTCTTTTCTCAAAATTTCAGGTTTCTATCTAAAGGCGTGCCGGAGTTATGAAAAACGAAATTTCATGCAAAATATGGTTTTCACATAACGGTAAATTTAAATAGTAAATTACAAAATATTGCATAATTTTGATATTGTTTTATATAGATAATACAATTTTCGATCTTCTGGCGGTTTTAGATTGCAAAACTATTACGCAGGCCTGCGATATATACATCTGAAAATGGAACTTTTTCGCAATTTTGAAGAGCTGCAACTTTGGAACCCTTTACAACTAAAACAAACCTTTAACACACATTAAAATATATTACTGTAGCTTTAAATTGTATATCTTGCAGAAGTAAAATGTGTACAGGTTCCTAAGTTGCAGGTGTTTAAAAATAGCAAATTTTCAATTTTTAAGCCTTCATATCTCATAAACAGGGAGTGGTCCAAACAAATTTTCTGAGCAAACTTATACTAATTCTAAAAGTTCTTTCTTGCCTCAAAATTTCAAGCCTCTATCTTAAAGCGTGCCGGAGTTATGAAAGTAGAAAAATCATGCAAAATTTGGTTTTCACATAACGGTAAATTTAAATACTAAATTTAAAAAAATATTATAATTTTGATATTAATTTACAAAGATAAAAGAAATACCTGTCGAATGACGTTTTCAGATTGAAAAAATCTTAAGCAGAACATAAGATATATGCATTTAAAAATAGGGCTTTTTCAAAGTTTGAGGGGCTGTAGCTCCGTAATGGGAGGGGCTACATGAAAAAGTTGTTCCACAAAATTATTTTTTTTATGAGACCTACCCATGGTTAAAATTTGTTTTCTCTATCTTTAACGGTGTAGAAGTTTTGTAAACAGACGGACGGACGGACGGACGGACAGAGTGAAACTAATAAGCAAATTTTTTCAACATTTTTTTTGGAAATGTGCTAAAAACGCATAAAACAAATAAAAAAATTTTTTTGTATTTAAGTAACATAAGATTTTTTTGCCTGAAATTTTTAAATAATATTTATTATATACCTAGAAATAGAATAAACTGTACTGCGCACATAATTTCTTTTTGTCAATAGAATATATTTTAATAATTTCATCAAGTGAAAGATCAAAAATCACTTCATTTTTTTTTAAATTTGCTGCTACAGTTTAAACTTTTTTCTTTAAACTTATTCTTTAAAGTCAAAAACTTTTTTCTTTAATTTTCCAAACGAGAATCAAACGTATGTACACATAAAAATTTTTTGACACTCATAAAAATTTTTATTTGAAGAATCTAAAATTTTGGTTTAAAAAATTACTCCTAAAAATCCCCAGCCCAAATTTAGTTTATAGGCGACGAAGGTAAAAGTAAAAAATAACAAAAGGGGACACTACTCGTGTGGAATGGCCCAATAACAGCTAAAAGTGTCAAAAAACATGTATAGAAGAAATGTCAAAAAAAAAAAGTGAATCAAAAATGAAGGTTAAAACATGTAAAATAGAAAAATTTCAATTTTTCAGTTTAAAAAAAAAGTGAACAGGATTAAAGGGAAAGCTTTGAGTATGAAAAAGTGATAAAAAGATGACGTCTAATCGCTAAGTAAAAAATGATTATTTATTAAATGCAAGTAATTATTTAAGTGCGTGCAAAGTTTTTATTTATCGATAATATGTACATATTATGTAGGTTATGTACAAACATATTATATTTGAATTTTTTTTTATGTATTTATGTACTTACCTAACTATTGTGTTAAATCATATTATAAATCAAGAAAAGTTGACAAAAAAATACAAAATGAAAATAAAATTGATATGCCATATTATAGCACAAGCCAAACGTCAAATCAAACGTGAGTATAAAGCTTTAAAAAGAACTTATAACCAAAATGTAAAAAAATACAAAGAGCTTAAAATAAAGATATGGAAAATTATTTCTTCCATTAAAAATAAAAAGTTTGATAACTGAAAATATTAAAAATGGATTTGAACGTGAAGCTGATGTATTTAAAATACATGCATAATAGAGTACTTACTTTCAAAAGATGTATTTGCAGATGATATTATAAAATATTTTGATAAATTTGTTAATTTTAAAAGTCAAGAATATTCAAAGTTTCAGAATTTCAAAAATTATTTTCGTATGCCAAGTGGACTAATTACTTTAAAATACATTAAAATAGAGAATTTTATTCCAAATTACTAAAAATATGTGAATTTTTTTACACAATATCATGCCAAAATACGAACATTGAAAGATAACATTGATCAGAGGACATTGATCAATTTATTGTTAATGAATTAGATGTTAAGTTTAGATATGGTTTCTTGTTTTGTCAAGACTAAAATTAAAATTTTAAAATAATTTTAAATTAAAAATGAAAAATAAATTAAATATTGTGTTCTCATAATATATTAATATATTAATTCTTATGTATATTTTTAATAATTTTAAAATATAAAATTAATAATTAAAAATGAATTAAATGTTATGTTCCTTTTGTTAAATAGGTACATACCTATTATAAGGTGCAATATGATTCTTTTTTTTTTTAAAATAAAAGTTCTTTTTTATTTATGCCTTGTGATAACCATAATTTTACTTTAAAATATAACTTAACTATAGATATTATATTAAAATATTAAATGATTACCTATTAAATATGTATGTATGTATGTATATAACACACATAATGTATGAGTATGTTTGTAATATTTTTCAAATTAGAATGAATTAATTACTTGAAACCGATTGAATTTGTCGTTAATTCACATTCAATATAATCAATTGTATTGATTATACTCAAATGATAATTATTTTTAGCACGTTTTCATAAAATTTTGAAAAAATGTGCTTATTCGTTTCACTCTGTGCGTCTGTCCTTCCGTCTGGGTGTTTACAAAACTTCTACACCATTTGAAATAAAGCAATAAAATTTTAACTACGGATAGGCATCGCCAAAAAACTAATTTTGTGGAACAACTTTTCGGTAGCCCCACCCGTTCCGGAGCTACAGACCTACAAAGTTCGAAAAAGCCCTATTTTTAAATTGTTATAACACAGGTTCTATAAGGCATATTTTCAATCTGACGCCAAACGATAGCTGGTTTTATAAACTTTATAAATATACCGTTATGTGAAAGTGAATTTTTGCAAAAATTTGGACCCCTTCTATCTTTCAAACGGTTTAACTTAGAAGCTTGAAATTTTGACAGGAGTTAGATTTTCCGAAATTAGAATGAGTTATTTCAGAAATTTTGTTTTCTGTCTTAAATAATTGTAACTTGGGCACATTTTTTTGAAGTAATATACAAAAATTACTTCAACATTATATTTTTGTTTCTATTATTATTTTTGTTAATAATTATAGGGTTACCTTACAATTGACGAAAGTGCGATTTGATTTTTCTCAATTTTTTCAAAAAAAAAAATCAAACAAAAACCAATTTCTTATTAAAATTTAATTTTCTATGTATGTATCTACTTTTTACTCCAGGTTTATTATGCAATATTTTTTAATTTCGCAAATGTGCTTTTTTGAAAACCCTTGGTTTTTTCCATTACTTATTTTATTATAAAATTTAAAAATTGTATATATGTATATAAGTACATAACATTCATACATATACGTACATATGTGCATATACGTACATATGGACATAGCCGTACATACATATACATACATATATGTATACATTATAATTATACTTAGGTAAAAAAAACTAATGAAATAATTTAGTTTAAAGTATATGTATGTATGTATGTAGTATGTAAATAACAATATGTAACCATGTGACACCTTTTTTGTTACTTTTTGCATTTAAAATGAACATAACATTATTCATTATTTGCAAGATACTTATGGATGTATTTTTATTCTTTCTCCAAATTAAAAATATTCAAAAAATCTGAATTAGTATTTTTATTGTACCCAATCATTTTTAAATCAAATTAGGGGATTCCCATTTAATTTTTAATAATATATGTACATATGTACATTTTATATGTTGCCGTTTACCATTCGTAAAAATTGAAACAAAGAAAAAATTCAAACTACTACTCTACATACAGTACAGACTACACAGACTACAGACTACAGATTATGGAATTCTATTAATAGTATACGTCAAACAACAACACTACACCACAGCAACGAATAAAATTAATTTTTTTTTTATTATCATCTTATATATGAGATTTTGTCGCACAAAAGCAAAATAATGGTCGCGTTCAGTACCATTTAGCGCTACAAAAAAATTGCAGCGCTCGATAAAATTTTCTACTGAACGATTTTTTTATCTAGCGCTACAATGTATGAATTTTGCAGCAAGAAAATTTTACGCTAAATTATGTATTGACTTTTTATTGACGTTTATGTGTTTATATTTAATGCCAAAAATTTTTGTTTACAAAAAACAAAAATACGATTTAAATAAAATAAAAATTTACGAAATGTCACACAAAATTAAATGTCATTTAATTTTGCTGCAAATTGTTCAGTACAAACATGCAGCCCTAAATGCTACACCGCTGCAATTCACTATGGCGCTAGATTGTCCTAAACGCGACCAATAAATGACTAATAAGTTAAAGCGAAGCGAATCAATATGCACAATGTACCTTGAATTTTTTTTTGTTGTTTACTTTAGTTGAATTTTATTTTTCGTTTCTTTGTCATTTTGTTTTTGTGGCTTTTCATTCATTCATTAGAAATATTTGAATCAAGAATGTGCTTAAATGTAGATAAGTTATTATTACATTTGATAAATTTTATATTATTTTTTTCAATGTTTAGATAGCAGCAATATTTACATATGTACATATGTACATACTTATGATGAACACAGAACCCTATATAAATATTTCACACATATTTATGTATTTATAATAAATAAAAATATACTTACGTTTGTTTCAGATAATGATGATGACACCTTTTTAGAACTTAAACTCATTTTATAAATTGAAATATTAAATTGAAAAAAAAAATTAAATTAAAAATTAATTTGAAATACGAAAAACTTAAATTAACTGTCAAAATTTTCACAAAATATTTATTGAAATTTAACGAAAATTCTTTAATTCCAATTTCCAACTCGAATGATCTGCGTTTATTTAAGTACTGACTAGTGGTAGTGTAGTGACTAGTGAGTAATAATAATGAAGGACTAATGAGTAGTTGTACAAAACAAATATACTATGATCAGTGTTATCACTTTACTACAGTTGTAGTAGATATATTTCTCAATTAACGGGAAAACTTAAAATCAACTTCGTTACGAACGACAGTGTTACTTCTATCTACATCTACTGAATATCAATAGAAACAACAAAGATACATAAAATTCAAAAATATGTACACAATATAATATGTATACTATATTTACTTATTTATACTGAACAAAAGTGGTAATCCTGTATTATGTGTATATTTTATATTCTCTAATAGCCAATATAATAATTTTATCCATATCAGTCGGTTTAAATGTTATTAAAATTATTGTAAAATTATTAGTGGATATTAATAGTGGATATATTAATATGACTTTTATATTATTGTTGCTTTGTTATCGTCATTTGTTATAGTGACATTTTTTCAGTTGAATTTCATAATATGAGGTTTTGTTTTTTAATAATAATACCTTATATTTTTGTTATATTTTTCAAATTTTTTTTTATCTTTAAAATTTGTTCTTTTTTCTGATTACATAACATGCTATTTTTAATTTTTTTTTTCTACTGCATGTCTAATATACTAAAGTTTAAAAAAAATAATTTCTACTTCCTAAATTAAAACTCTAAATGGCAACACTGAGCTCAACAGAATATTAATATTATTAAGTAGCGAAATGATAGTGACTAGTTAGTGTAGTTATGACGGTGAGTTGAGTTAGTAATGCAGTATAGCAATCTAGCAGAGTAGCAAGTACCAACGATAACATAGCAACTAGTTACTAGTGTAGTGTTAGTGTAGTGTAGCGAGTGAACTGACTGCTGATAACTCAACAGAATACTCTCACTCAGTTTGAAATTTTAATCTTTTCTCTCATAAATTTCTCTCAGTTTTATATTTTCAAATTTCAATCAAAGATTATCTATTACAATAAGATAGCCCACACTTTTTTTACGCATGTTAATGCATTTTTTACAACTACATAAACAAAAAAAAAGCATTAGTAGGTAAAATATATGTTATTTCGTTTCAAAACCATTCTGTTATTAAAATTACTGTAAGAGAGAAAATGAACGAAATATTGTTTGGTAGTAATTTAACAATACTTTCTTAAAGGCGCAACTTTGTTACTGTGTCTATATATTGTTATAATACAAAATATAGGAATATTTGAAATTTAATTGCAATGTATTTTTAAAGGCGCAACTTTGTTTAATTTTATTCATTTAAGTACATAGTGGCAAGAAATCGCAACAGAGGTGGAGTAATCTGAGCTATTGAACCATATCAAGAACATTGTGGCCCGCATACAACAAAAGGATATTAAATATATGTGTGTAGTGAGATTTCATATGCCAAATCTTTTCATATCATTTTTTTGTTTTCTTTTCACATGATAAAATCTTATTTCTTTAAATTTTGTTGTTTTTTCGAGTAACATAGAAATTTTTGGTCACGTGGTGAGAGTGGCCCATCTTATTGTAATAGATAATCTTTGATTAGAATTAAGAGAAAGGAAGGTTTCTTTTTTATATTTTTTTTCTTTTTTTTTTGTTAGAATTTACTGTTTTGTAATTAATTAATAATGCGTTACTATTACTATTTGCTAATAATAATATCGTATGTAAATGCACATTGTATTGTAATTTGTTCATTATAATAAATATTGTATGTAGTTGGTATTGGTTGGTACATACATTTTTTAAATGTAGATAGTAGTAGAATTAAAATCTAAAGAGTAAAGAATACGAAAGAATCGTTTAAGAATCAAACCATTTCTTTTCATATTTTTTTTATCTCTTTTTTCTTGTTAGTATTACTGTATTACAATTTAGTAAGAAATTATGTGATTGTGTGTACTCTAAAATTTAAAAAGAGAGCACGCGCACCAGCAGCAGCGGGGGAGATTGTCTTTTATTATATTAAGATATTAATAACTGATCAAATTTTAAAATTAATACTAATGCTAAAATGACAACCACAGCCCTACAGGTACTTGTAAAGAAAATGAACTTATTTTTGATTTTTCTATGCTTTCATTTGACTTTTGAACCTAAACGTCTTCATTATCTTGGTTATAATTCATGAAAATTAAATAAAATCACCTTTTCATATAATTTTACCCAGATAGCAATAATACATTTTTACCTAATAGTATTGTTTTATATTTTAATTTCCTTGTATTGTTTGCTGTTTAATGTTTTTCTCATTATAATTCAGATGATGTCTACTTTAGTAAATGTTACTATGAATGTAAGTAATTTTTTTTTCACTACAAATTATTCGATTTTCGAATACATAATTGATTTTGAAAAGGTGACTTGATTACAAAAAAAAAAAAAAAACAAACAGTTTTAAAAAATTTAAAAAAAAAAATCAAGGTAGAATAAAAAAACCAAAGGTGATGAATGAAATTCTTGTAACTTTTATGATAATAAAATATTGATGGGGCCTCGGTGGGCTAATGGGTAAGAGCGTATAAAATACGCTGTAAACACCGATGGAGTATGGGTTCGAATCCCATACACGCGGTAAGAGCTATTCCCCCTTACGACATTTACAGCCACGCCTGAACAGGAAAGGCTGTGTAATTTCCTGTCCACATTTATGTGGCAGAGAAATGCATTAAAAAAAAAAAAAAAATATTGATAGTCACTAGAGTTATTCTTGTCATTAAAGGTACATTTTTTTCTTAAGGCATCAAAGTTAAGAAAAGCATCTAATACTTATATAATACTTTTTCTGTTATTTTTGTTTTATAATCTTATTACTGTCAAAAATTTCTAATTTTTAACTGTGAATGTATGTAAGTTCCCCTGGATTTTGCTTAAACATAACCTTAAATTTGAAATGTTTACAAATTTAAAATGTATTACAAATACTTGATTTATAAAGTTTAAGAAATTTCAGGTCATTTGAATTCTTCAAATTAAAAGAAAATAGAACCATATTTTAGAACTTTTACAAAATTTCGAGACTTGTTAATCTGTAATCACTGCAGCTATGTAAGAAAGTTGTTCACAACTGTTACGTTTTTCATCAATTATTGTCAAAAGTTTATTATTTGTACCGTTAAAAGTTTGTTATAATATATAAGTCCAAAATAGGGGAGCACAAAAACGGACGATCAGATGAATTAAACTAATCAGAAAATTTTTTAAAATTGAAAAGTAAAATCTATTAAAAAAGGGCATTCATAAAGTTAATATTAGAATAGAATGCGATAAAAATCATCTCTTGAGAATTTAAAAGAAAATTTAAACTTAAAATGTAAAAACTAAGATGTAACTTTGAAGTAGCATCAACTTTGAATTGATTAATTATTTTTTTATTTGTATTTTTATTTACAACTTATAAAGTATTACAAACGTTGATCTATTTTCGGTATTTATAATTGAAAATGAAATATAAATAACATTTTGTTATGATTGTAAGAAACTTGACCAGACTGATAGGCTACTCATTTTGGTCAGATGTAATTCAAAGTTAATTTTTTTTTTCTATGTTTTCATTTATTGATTTGTAATTTTTATTATAAAAACTTGTTGTTACCATATACATTTGAAGATAGATTATTTTTATTCGATTTGTTATTTCCCATTAAAGTAAAATTAAATTCACTTGGGAACTGTTTAAATCAAGTGGTTATTAAAAACCTTTCCAATAGCAAAACTTTTATTTAAAATATAGAAAAAAAAAATTAATATGAAATAAAGTTTTCGACTTTAAGAGAAATATTAAAATCTTAAAGTTATAGCTTTGTTTTAAGTAGGATTTTAAAATATTTTCGAGCTTAATTTTGGATTATACTGAGTTATGTCAAGTATTTGCAGCAGAGAAAATTTAATTCATATTCAAACCGTGTTGAAAAAATTTGTAAATTTAATTTTTGCTAAAATTCATACATTCCCATGATTTGTAACATTACCAGGTTGTTTAAAATATATCATATAAGTCTAATTGAGACTTGATAATGCTGCTAAATCTTATAGTTTGACTTTATAGTACTAAAGTACAATAATATTCTTTGCTAGCTTGTTTAAAGGTTTTCAGAAATTTTTTGTTAAGGTGCCTAACATTTATTTTACATTATTGTCATCGATGTAGAGAAAAGCCATATTAACTGATGAATGATTCAAACATTTTTTTTGGATTGATTCAATACAAGATATATATATATATATCACCTAAAAGTTTAGTCCCTGCATGCATATTCAAGAATTGATTTAACATGGTAACAAAAGATGTTTAGTAATATATAGATCAGAAAATTTTTTTTGACCATAATGTTTAGCCAAGGATTGAGTTAGCCTTGTTAACAACAAAATTATAGGGATCTTTAAAATCCAATCTATTGGCCAGAAACAAAAGTAGGTCAAACACATTCACTCCGTTTTCAAGCTTGCTGGTTTAATAAGTATGTAGTTATAATTAAGAGTGAAGTTACTGCGTAATCTAATAAAGTTCATAATAAAACATTTATCATGATTTAATTTAGGTTTATTGTTACCGCACTAAGTTCCAAATTGATTCAGATCATGTTTCAATATAGTTCACAAACTCTAGTCGAGGTATAGTATTTTTGTATCATCAGCAAAACTAAAAAGATTAGAGGAAATAAGCAAAGAGGGCTGTCATAGGTTGACACAAAGGAAAAGTAAAGGAAAAAAGTAACTGCCTGAAGGAACTCCTAAGTTTCAACAAAAATTGAAGAAATAATAGCTTAACTAAACATAACCTTAAAGACAAGTACGACGATAACCAATTCAGGCTGTCTTGAAGTATGTATATTCATGAAGTATATTTCATAGAGAATTTTTAGGTTTGATGCTTTTAAAATTAAATTCAAATAGTAAAAAATATAAAATATCAAAATTTCAATTAATATATTCATTAAATATTAATTATTTTAGATAATATAATAATATGTATTTTTATTTGATTATATAATGAACCAATATATACATAGGATTTATATAAAACGAGGAAGAATACAGTTGCCTTTATCAATTCTCAGATACCCGTACGATCCGTTAGTATGTTCATAGCCTTCTTAACCTTCCACATAACGATTATCAATCCAAAATTTTTCTAAATATTCTATAGTACCATTTAATACTAAACGGTAAATATATAATAATTTATACTATACATAAATATATATTATATATCATTTATTCATCAGTGACGTGTACGATATATAAATAAACGTGAATTATATAAGTATGTTTAGTATATCATATAAATATAAATTCTTCAAACAACCGTTATATTTTTTATTTTATTTATCGAGTAAAAAAAAAAATGATAAAAATATTTTCTGAAATGACTCATACTTATTTTCAAAAACCTAACTTCGCTCAAAATTACAAGTTTCTAACTTAAACCGTTTGGAAGATAGAAGGAATCAAGAATTTTGCAAAATTTGAGTTTTGCATAACGGTAAATTAAGACACCGTATGCCACAATTGTATATTTATTGTATATATATTTTTAAAGATAATAAAAGTAGTAATCGTTTGGTGTTTTCAAATTGAAGATATACCTTATACAATTTCTGTTATAACAATTTAAATATAGAGCTGTTCCAAATTTTTCGGGGCTGTAACTCCGTAACGGGGGCTGTAAACTCCGTAACTATACAAAAATAATAGTATCTATCAGCAGTTAAAATTTTATGGCTCTATTTAAAAAAAAATGTGGAAATCTAAAAGTTAGGTGTTCGACAGCTATTCGAAGTTTTTTTCGGATCTCAACCAAAAATAATAGAGAACATACAAATTGATGTAAGAATATTTTGTGTTAATTTCAAGCCTCTAGCTGTCTTAGTTTTTCAGTTATCTTGCTGACGGACAGACGGACGGAAGGGCAAAGCTTAATCGACTTAGAATTTGATTCTGATCCGATCCATACATTTGAAGGTATTATTAGCTAACTTATTTCGAGGTGTTTCAAAAGGTGAAACAATTTTAATATATCCGATACTATCGTACGGGTATAAAAACACTTATATTTTCTTTATTATATTATATAGTTTTCACAACATTATACAACTACATACATATGTTATATTACTATAAACTTTTAAAATTTTCTTCAAATTTATAATGTTATTCGAAAATACAAGGTTATATCTGGGTTATACGTTTTAATAAATTAATTTAATTGAATAACAAATAATTATCAATTATATTAAAATTATTAAGAAATAATTAAATAATTTTTCTTAAAATTTTTATATTTTGAAAATATTTTTCAGTACTAAACAAACATTCAAATAATTAATATTAAAATATATATTATTATTATTATTAATATAAAAATAGGAACATTCTGACACAATAATGAATAAAATTAATAAATTACATAAATTAATTGAATTTATTTATAAAATACATATTTTTTGTATGAAATTGTTTGGTTTGATACTTTTAAAATTAGATTCAAAAACAAACACATACAAAATATCAAAATTTCAATTAATATATTCATTTATTTTATTTATTTTGAATATTGTAATACTAGTTTTGTTTAATTATAATGCACCATTAAATGAATTGGATTTAAATACAAATATTGTTATTAGAGTTATACATTCTTGTTTGGTATCTGTATTAATTATTACAACATTTTGTGCATTTTTAGTACAAATAATTAAAATAAAATTATTTTTAAAAACTTATCAAATAAATTATCAAATAAAATTATATTTTAAAAAAAAATTTATAAAAAACGAATTAATTGAAAAATATTTTATATTTTTATTTTTAATTAGAGTATTAATAATATTTTCATTCGTTATACGATTTCCAATTGAATTAAATGTTTTGTATGAAAGTATAAAAATTAATACAATAATTGTAGTATTTTATTTATTTCGAATGCAATTATTAATAAAAATTTTATCTAATAATAACTGTTTTATAATTTTAAATTTATCAAAATTTATTAAATATATTAATAATGATATTAATAAAGAATTTAATATAATTAATCAATTAAATAATGAACGTCAATTTGATAATATTAAAAATCGAGATTTTTATAAGAAAATTAATAAAAAATTAAATTTAATACAGAAATATTATCGTATAGTTTTAATATATAAAAAATATAATGAAAATATAATTGATATAATTATTTTATTTGTATTTTTATTCATTTATATGGAAGCTGTTATAAGTATTTATTACTATACAATGGTTATAGAAACAAATAGATTAGCTATTAAACATTGGCTTTCGGAATTATTTATTTATGTATCTATAATTAATATAATATTTGATTTATTTACAATTATATTAATAGTACAAAATTCAATTGATAATTTTCGAAATTCAAATGAAATTATATCACAAAATTTATTTCAATTCTCTAATAAAAATATAAAATTAATAAAAAATGTAAGTTTAATATTTTTAATAAAAAATTTAATTAATAATTTAATATTTTTATTATTAATAA
Source organism: Poecilobothrus nobilitatus (assembly GCA_947095535.1). NCBI lineage: Eukaryota > Metazoa > Arthropoda > Insecta > Diptera > Dolichopodidae > Poecilobothrus > Poecilobothrus nobilitatus. The sequence goes on from OX352774.1 coordinate 173,376,504, forward strand.
AATTTTTTTTTTAGATTGAAATACTTTTGATGCATTTTAAACTTCACAAAATTGAATATAAAATATGTGGTCTATTTTTACTCAACAAAAAGGAATATGTTGGAATTTTTGGATCAATACTATCTTTAATTTATGTTTTAAAGGAGTGGGAAATGGTTCAAACTAAATAATTTTTTTTTAAATACTAATATTTTTAATTATTTTAACTATCCGACTATCATGTAGGGTCTATTTGAGCCCTTGTAACAAAACTGTGTTATAAGTTTAATACAGTTTCTATTAAGCAAAATATATGCATAAAACATAATTTGCATCAGTTATGTCAATGAACTAAACAAACTAAATTTCATATGTATATGTAAATATTTTTGTATAATATACATATATCTGTCTACAACAGTCAGTTCTGTATTTAACGCTATTAAAAGACTGTGCTGGTGTTTTATATAATTAATTGTAAGGAAATTAATTGAGAGCACAAACCAGTCTTCAAATAATTCAATAATACTCACAAACCAATCATTCAATGCAGATATGTCAATTGTTATTTTTTGGTTTGAAAATGAAAATTTAAAAAATAATTTAAATAAATTAATAATAAAAATATAAATTGGTTTCCTTTTTAAATTCGGAATAAATAATGAAAGAAAAAGAAGAAATAATCTCTATGCGAACAATAAAGTAGTGTAGATTGGAATTGATGGATAATATTATGAAGTTGATAAATGCTTCTTTAAAGGAAAGGTCGAAGCGAAAGTGCCAAAATCAATGAAAATAAATAAGGTAGTACCAGTTTATAAAAACAGCTGTGATCCAACAGATATTAACAACTATAGGCCAATATCAATTTCCACTGTATTTAGTAAATTAATTGAAACATATGGGAATAACCAAATTGCTGAATATCTGCAAAGAGAAACCTTATCAATAATAAGCAGTACGGATTTAGATGAAACTCCAGGACGCAAGCAGCATTGTTTGACCTGATATCTGATGTAAAAGCAGGAATTGACAAAAAGAAAATTGTAGCTGTCATGCTTTTTGATGTAAGCAAAGCTTTTGATTGCGTAGACAGAAATATAGCAATTAGAAAACTTCAAGGAAACAAGGGGCCTGGGGCCTACATTGTTCTTATGTTACATACATAGCTTACTAAAATTGAACATCTATGGTAAAGCATTTATGTACACAGATGATCTAGCTATACTATATTCAGAATCATCAAAACAAAGCTTGGAAATGGTTATAAATGCTGATATGAAAAAAGTAAGCGCTTGGATGAATATGCACAAACTGACAATAAATATAAATAAAATCAGATACATGTTTTTTAAGTCAAAGATATATAATAAAATAAATATCAGGTATAATGGATGTGAAATTGAAAAAGTCAGCGAATACAAATACTTAGGTATAATAGTTGACAGCAACTTAAACTGGACTCCCCAAATTAACGAAACTATAAGTAAAGTTAAAAAGATTGGTGGAGTATTCAAACTAATTGGTACTATTGGATGCTAACAGAACTGAAAATTCCATTATACTATAGTATATTTCATAGTGTTACTACATACTGCATACAAATTTCGGATAATACACTAAACAAAAATCTTAGCATGATGCGAGTGATACAAAACAAAGCTATAAAAAACATTTTTGGATATCATAAAAGAACATCAACAAAAGAAATACATGAAAAACATGGAATTCTACCCATTAGAGAGCTTATAAAATATAAACTTATACTCCGAATACCCTTATTAAGCGGCAACATAAATATAAATATCAAACCGATTATGAACAATGAGTTTCACACATACAACACAAGATCAGCACAAATGATTAGAATCGTATCTTCAAACATTACATTCAATACACAAGATGTAATATATAAGTTACAAATGCTACAATGAACTACCGCTATCTTTAAAAACTCAAAATTTTAGCATAAAGGCTCATTTTTGTGCAAAAAATTTCATTCGATGTCATATATTTGGAAAAAGAAAACTATACTTAATACTACCAATAAGAAAGAGGGAGAAAAATAATGAATTCAAATGTTATGTATCCATAAAAATGTTAGTAGTGTGCCCATTTTTTTTTTTGTGTAGCATACACATTTTTTACGTATGTGTTAAAAATATCGGAGATAATTATAGAAAATTTAGCTTCATCGAGCTAAATTTCATCCGATATTATGGTATATCTCCGATATTTTCTGACCTTATAAAAATTTATAAATATAATAAATAAATAAATAAAAAAATAAAGGAAAGTATAATGAAAGAAAAAGTAAACTATATAGGATTATGTCAAGATACGGGACTGTTAATTATGTCAAGATGCGGGGCTAGTAATAAAATATTTATAAGTGTTAATAAACACATGTAATATAGATTATACCTATTTATAAGTGCTTAACTCGTAATTATTATTCAGTACAGTTATTATACTGTATTATTATACAGATATAATGTGCTTTTTTAAGCATATTTTAGTATATTTCAGTGAAAATATTAAATTATTTGCTTTTAAAGGTGTACATTTTTCAAAAGAAATAAAAATTGTTTAGAATACTGTGACTGGCATTAAAATTTATAAATTTTCTTAGAATTTTTTATAATTTAATTTACATTTTATTATATAATTTATTTTTATAGGTGACTAATTTACAGGTGTTTAAAAACACGAAATTTTCAATTTTTGTGGGTAATAGCTCTTAAACAGGCGGGGATATTAAACATTTTTCTGAATTAACCTCTGTTGGTTCTGAAAAATGTTTCTTCTCTCAAAATTTCAAGGTTCTAACTTAAAGTCTACCCGAGTTATTGAAAAACCAAAATCTTACAAAATTTTGTTTTAAATATGACCACTTAAACATAAATGTTGCTGACAATGATGACGATAGTCCTGACACCCTTAAAAGTGAAAACCCTGTTAAATTAATTATTGAAATTCTGTATTGGTAACCAAATTTAAAATCCATCTTAATTCAGAATATCGAATATTCATATATTCATATATACATATATGTTGTAAAAGGTTGTATAACACTGATTTTATAACCAACTGAAAAAAACTTTGTAATTTTTTTTTACGTGCATATTTCAACAAGAGAACACTTAATATAGTAATAATAACTGTATAAAAAGAATAAAAAATGTAATAAAATATAAATTATATAGAATACGAAATATTTCAATTACCTATACTATACAATAAGGCTCCAATGGGTTGGTCATAAAATACCCAAACCAAAATCGCCAAGAAAAAATCCCCAAAAACCAAATTTTCAAAAACTAAATTAATAAAAAAAAAATACTGCTTTTAATTCATTTAAAATTTAAAAATAATCAATTACATTATTTTATTTTGCTAACATATTTTTAATATATTTATGAACTTGAATTATGTTTTTATATTGACATCAGTGTGGTATTAAAGTTTTTTTGGTGGCGTTAACACTAATTTATTAAACAACACTAAAATTCCTTCTAATTCAGAATATCTAATATAGATATTTTGCGAGAAAAATGCATTTAAAATAGTATTCTTTTTATTGATTTTGTTTTTGGAGAATTGGTTTTTCGGGATTATGTCTCAATATAGATTTAGTCCTTTAGAATTTTGTACGTATCCCTCTCTGCAAGATGACTAAGATTTTAATTTAACTTTTCGTTTTTATTATTAATTTTAAATTTCTATATTTATGATATTTTTCAATATACATAAATCTTAAACATCTTTAAACACTTCTTTAGAAAATGTTTGTTATACGGCTGTAAATACTATAAGGGTATTCACGAGTTGGTGCAAAGTGATCTTGCACAAGTGCAAAATTTTGCACCGTAGCATATTTGATTTTTTTGACAGTTAAAGTGCACAATTTGTTGTTGTTTTCATGTATAAAAAAGTGCAAAATTTAGCAGGACTATGCAAGACCTAAACTCTATTGCATATTTTTGCAAGACCATTGCAAAGTTTGTTTATATATTTTTTGTAAGCGCTATATTAGATAAAAATTTAAAAAATGCCTTAAAAAAAGTGGAAAAAAAATTATTTCTGATTATTTATTAAGTCAAGCATATGAAGATATACAAATATCTGAAATTTTTGGTAAGCATATTAAATTTTTATGTAAACAAAACAAGCACATCAACGATATTTGACAGTTCAGTAAAAATTTATTCTAGGGTTGTTCACAAGTTGGTGCAAATATATGCTGCAAATATTTGCACTTATGCACCAACTCGCGAATACCCTTTATGTCAGATGGAAATATTGCTAAAATTTTTGTTTATTATATTATAGAGAAATCTATTAGAAAATGTTTCCGTTCTCTTCACAATTTTACCATTAAATTAATTAAATTTTTATATTTTAAATAATTTTATTCATATAAATATTTTCCTTTTAGATTAGAAGAAGTTATAACGAACTTTTATAATGTAATCAATTTAATTGAATGTATTCCATATTATTTGATTGTAAAATTTATATTTAAATATTTTAGTAATCAATCAATCATCCGATTTCCGACATTAAAAGATTTTTCGTATACATTCAAAAATTTTAATTTTATATTTTTAGAAATAATTGAAATAAAATATAATTAAAATGTTTCGAAATTATAAAAATATAAATTTTAATGAATTTATTCAATATTTTAATTATTATTATGAAAAATTTAATGGAATGTCATATACAAAATTAAATCATAAAACTAAAAAAATTCAATTATCAAAAATTCAAATAATTTATTCAATAATTATTACATTTCTGACATTTATTTTAATTATATTTCAAATAGATGTTGATGAATCACTTAAAAGATTAGATACAAAAAAAAATATTGTTATAAGGGCAATGCATTATATATTAATTCTCTTAAAATTTTTAACTACATTATATATATTTTTAATACAAAATATTAAATATAAACATATAATGAAAATTCATCAAAATTTTTTTAATATAAATTATAAATTTTGGAATAAATTTAAAAAAAATCAATTAATTGAAAAACATATTAATATATTATTATTAATACGATTTTTAACAACAATTTTTGAATTTATACGTTATCCATATTTATTTTATAAAATATTTAATAATAATATAACAATTAAATTTTTATTATTATTAATTAATATTATTCGTATTGAATTAATAATGAAAATTATACCAAATCATTTTTATTTATTAATATTAAATTTATCAAAATATATTAATTATATTAATAATAATTTAGAAAAAAATTTAATTGAATTAAAACAAAAAAATAATATAAATAATGAAAATAATGAAATTTTAAATAAAAATTTATTAATAATATTAAAATATTATAATATTATAACAAAAATGAAAAATTGTATTAAAAATAATTATGATATTATGTTATTACCATGTTTATTAGATATGTATTTAATGCATATTGTTAATTTTTATTTTTATTTTAATTATATGAAACAAATAAATATTAATATGTCAAATTTTTTATTAATTTCTATAATAATATTGTTATTATTTAAAGTTATTATTGAATTTCTTGTTATAGCAATTGCTATTCAAAGATCATATGATCATTTTCAAAATGGTGTAAATATTATATTTAATTATATTTTTCATATTAATACAACAGATATAAATATATTAAAAACTGTAAGTATAAAAATCTTTGAATTTGATTTTAAAAGACAAAAAAAAAAAAAAAAAAAAACTTTATAATAATTTTATTTCAGATTGAATTAATTGTAATGCAACAAAAACTTCACAAAATTAAATGTATAATTTTTAATATAATGAAATTTAATAAAAAAGAATATTTAGCATTTGTCAGTTCTATTGTTACTAATATTTTATTACTTTATCAATGTGAAAAATTTTTAGAAAATATTGAAATTGAAAATAATTGAAGATAATTAAAAAAATAATTATTCATAGGTCGGATATAACCTCCAAATAAATAACAAAACTATAGCTAATTAATATACATATATAAAATTAATAATAGGAGTAAATTCACATATTATTTATAAATAAATTATGTACTTTTACAATATTTTTAAATTATTTTATAAAATATATATACTTATACTGTAAAATTTAAATAAAAAAAAGAAATTTACTTTTATATAATTTGAGGTTTAATTACAGGCGTTTTAATAAATAAATCGTAACAGAACACGATCTGTCAAAAAAGAAATTATTTATGTCAATTTTTTAGTTTAGATGGCATACTTAGAGCGTAAAAATCGTATTAATTTTTTTCAGTTAAAAGTAATCACAGAGCATGACCCCTATCTTCATTATAAAATTTTTGAGCAAAATGCTAACTGTTAAAAATTAAAAAGAATAACAGTTTAATTATAATCGACGTTAGCAATGCAACTGAAACATTTTGAAATATTAAAAACATGAATGCGACACTTTTAATAATTTTTGTGGTTACTCTTGACGCCTAGATGTTGAAAAAAGACATTTTGTAAAAGACAAACAAAAATTATATTAAATAAAGTAAGTAGTGATTATATTAAATAAAGTAAGTAGTATTACATAAATATAAAATAAGTGAATAAAATGGATAAAATATAAATGATGCAGATTTATTGTTAATATTCACAACTCAATGTATATGCTATTCTAGAATGGTATCATTCAGTAAATGCATTTAAAAGACAAGAAAAAAACAACAATCGATTTTTCAAATTATATTTTGACATCTAATTTGATACTACAAAGCTTTGTAAACGTCACAATATAAAATGAATCTAATTTTCAACATCAGTATCCTTAGTGACACTACAATCATGTTCAGAGTAACCTGTTGTACCTATATTTTTGATAAAGTTAATATGTATTAATAGTTTAATGTCCTATTAATAATAACGCTACCATCACAAGCATGGTTACATCGGCTACCAAATATCTTGTAGCTCTACTATTTAGAATAACGTGATTTCTGTACGTATAATTGTGCGAATCAAAAATGCATACATTTTGACAATTAATTCTCTACTACAAATTCAAAATTTTTAAATAATTTTATCTACATTCGCAGGGATCATCGGCCCATTATAACTCAAAACAATTTGCAAAGGTTTGAAGTTGGTTGATTGTGTTGGCGTTTTTATAACTAAGGTATATAACATTTCAAAGCATTGTGATAACATCATTAATGTCTATAACATCATTAATGTCTATAACATCATTAATGTCTATAGAATATTTAAATTATTTTGGTTCACTGTGAAGATAAATTTTTAAATAAATATTTCCCCTTTTTAGCATTCAACTGGAGTATTTTTAACATTTATGATAAATTTAGTTCTGTGTTGTTCATTTATTAAATCAAAGTGATTTGAGTATCCTCTGATCAGATTATAGTCTGTATATACTTTCTGCTTTCACATATAAATGCTCTCAAAATATAATCCGATTAACTTTATTAAAATGCCCAACTTGTGGTTTTTTTAAAATGACCCTTTCTATAATTTTAAAACTAATTTTTGTCAAATTTTAAAATTAATAATTTTTTAAAATAAATTCTAAAAAAAAAATTTAAGTAAATTAAATGTAATTGGAATTAAATTCTAAAATAAATAAATAAAGACATTAAATTAATAGAATAGAACTAACCAATTTCCTGATTACTTTCACTCTATTACTTAAATTTAAAACTTTTAATTTACAAAATTTAATTAAATATTTATAAAAAAATAAACAGATCGTGTCCAAATATTATTCCTAAGTGTTTTGTTAAAATTCATTTAAAAATCATATATTAATAAATAAATTTTAAATAGTAGTATAAAATAAATAGTCAAGTGTTTCTATAAATAGTCAAGAATAAGTGATCACTGACCAAGTGATTCTATTTTCAAGAAAATATAATATAATTTCTATTTATTATATTTAATTTATATATTTCACTTATTATATATTAATAGTATATTTACTTATATAATTCAAAATGTATAAAAATCTAAATTTAAATGAATTTGTACATATTTTTAATATATATCATGGAAAATTAAATGGAATGTCATATACAAAATTTGATAAAAAAATAAAAAAATTAATAATATCAAAATTACAAATAACATATTCATTGTCATTATTAATATTAACATTTGCATTAATACCATTAACATTAGATTTTAAAAAATCATTACATATTATAAATATTACAAGAAATATTGCAATACATATAGCACATTGTATATTAATTATATCACGTATTTTAACAACAATTATAACATTTACAGTACAAAATTTTAATATAAAACATTTAATTAGAATGCATGAAATAAATTTTATTTTAAATAAAAAATTTTGGAATAAATTTAAAAAAAATCAATTAATTGAAAAACGTATTACACCATTATTATTTATACGTGTTATAACAACAATATATGAATATATTTGTTTACCAATTTTATTAATAAATGTATTTAAAACAACAAAAATTGATTTTATAATAATTATAATAAATTTATTTCGTATGGAAATGCTATTTAAATGTGTTGGAAATTTTTTTTATTTATTAATATTAAATTTATCAAAATATTTAGATTATATTAATAATGAATTAAAATATATATTACATATTCTTAAAATTAATAATGAATTTTTAATAATTAATAATCATAATCATAATATAAATTATATTAAAAAAAAAAATATTATACCGTATATTAATTTTAATTATAATGATTTAATTAATAAAAAATTAATAATAATATTAAAATATTATCGTATTTTATTAAAATTAAAAAAAAATATTAAAAATAATTATGAAAGTGGTTTATTACCATGTTTATTAGATATGTATATAAGTAATATTGTTAATTATTATTTTTTTTGTCGTTTTTTAAACGAAACAAAATATAATTTTATATTCATTTTTATACTTAATACAATTTTATTTAAATATACAATAGATTTTTATTCAATAGCTATGGCAATACAAAAAGTTATTGATAATTTTCAAAATGGTGCTAATATAATTTCAGATAATTATTGTGAAATTTTTACAAAAAATAAAAAATTATTAAGAAATGTAAGTACATATATACATATTAATACCTAATTAATATTAAATATATATTAATTAATTAATATATTTTATTTTTATAGATTGAATTAATTATATTTCATCAGAGATTGCATAAAATTAATTCAAAAATTTATAATATTGTTCAATTTAATAAAAAAGAATATTTGGCTTTTCTTGGTTCAATAACATCATATGCAGTATTAATATATCAATGGGATATGATGCTTAGAAATCTTAATAAAAATTAAAAATTCTATATAAAAAATGGAAAATTCTTATATTTTTAGAAAAGTATATATAGAAAAAAGTTGAATTAAAAAAAAATTGAGAAGTGAAAGTCTTCCAATTTTAAAATATGTATTAGAAATTAATTAAAAAAAAAAAAATTAAATAAATTGTAAATATTATTTAAAGCTGTATGTAGTAGCTATGAAAAAAAAAATTAATTAAATAAAACTTGTCATTAAAAACTAGAAAATCTAAAGATATTGACAATATAAAAAATATTCTAATCAAAAATTTTCTGTTATTGAAATGTTTGGCTATAGTTAACTAACTCCTATATTATCTAACAGTTAGATAATATAAAATCCTAGTTAAAATAGTGAATGCTTATATTATCTAACTGTTAGATAATTTTCTCAAAGAACAGATATTCATGTTTTAATCGCATGTGTATACCGAATTTAAATAAAGATAAATCGAACATAATCAGCTATAAATAAATATGTTTGTTAAGTTTCTCAGGAAAATTTTTTTAGAAAATGTTAGAAAAAAACCGGACTGTAAACTTCCTAACCTAATTTCAAACAACATTCTCTCATATGCGGTAATTTAGATTTATTTATTCATTCAAACTGTATAGTACTAATACAATTAGTATTATACATAAGTAGCACTGGCAAGTGAGGCCCTTCGGCGTGAATTTAGATTTAGATCACAATATTCTAAACAACTCATCAAATAATGCTTGTATCAAAAGCTTTATCAATAATACTTTCAGTCTCAGGGAATGAGTGTTATTCAAAATGCTTTTGACAATGCTTGGCATAATCGTTTAATCCATAATTTATACATATACACTAAAAATTCTTCACTATGTTTTAAAAAATATTACAAAAATTTTTTGACTGGTAGATCTTAAAAATAAACAAAGATAAATCTATCCATCACTATTATAGTAATTCAGGTGTTCCACGAAGGATTTTATTTATCTCCTATTTATTACAAAATAACATTTAGGTCTCGTATATCTCTTCTCCAAGAAATTGTAAATTACCTCTTTGTACGGATGATATCTACTAAATTCATTCTTTCTATCCAAATAAAAATTAATACACTCTCGAAGCAGATTTTGAAACTGGTAAAATTATTTTTATAAATGGAAAATAAAAATAAACAAAAAAAAAAACTAAAGCTAACTTTTATACAAAGGATATGAAGCATATTTTCCTTCAAGTAATGATCTAAATATTCGTTGGTGACAGTAATTCCTTTTTTTCAATTTACGAACAAATGATGCACCTATAGGGTAAATCCGAATAATTTGAGATTGAGTTTTTTATCATCTCTCCACGAACCTGTTCAAACCAATTTGTACATGTTAAAATTCAATATTAAGAAGAACTTGTTTGAGTTGGGATTAATGTAATGGATGGCATGAGCAACTTACAGAACAATCAGAGCCATGTTGCCGTATTTGAATTTAAAAAATATAAATGTGTACTCTCTCACTCTCTCTCTAAACCTGAAATTAGATAATTGATTGGTGTTATAACGGCCCATCGTCTTATTGGTAGACATGCTAGAGCTAACGCTACAACATTGGATATGAACAAGTACATCATAACTGTAGGATCATTTAGCAGAGGAATTAAGAGTGTGTAGCACTTTATCTGCATCTATCCCTACTCTGCTAAGAAAAAGACGGAAATATTTCGGTAGTTTTTTTTGCCAAGATTTAGGTGAACTCCTTGGCGTGGATTTCAGAAGTTCCTATTCCTACATTTTTTTCTTCAATATTATATTTAATTAAATTAAAATGAAAAGTTATTTATATTAGAAGTATAACCAGTTTACTTATACCAGAACATTATTGATTTTTGTTGTGTTCAAAATGGAAAAGAGAAACCTTTAAGAAATCCATTCAATTATACTAAGTGATTCATTAATAAGTGTATGTTTATATGCCACCGTGTATGAAATAATGTAGGGACAAAACTTTTTATTAAGGTATTTTCATTTTGAAAATTTTGATAGGGGAAAATGCCATTTTGTTTAGTGACATTAAACGAAAATTTCTTTAGATATTGAAGGTTTTAAATATGTAGTCTTTTATTCAAATGTAAATTTGGTATATTGTATCTTAAATTTTCTTTAACCGTTAACCGTAACTTGTAACAGAGGTTATGGGCATTTCAATCAAAACCAAAAAAAAATTATCAAATCTCGATTAAAGTCCTATAGCTCCAAAATATTTGGGCACACGATCGTCCCTCCAATTTTTGTTAACACACTCATGAGAAAGCACTCATTATTGAATAACCCTGCATAAACATTATTATAAGATTTTTAAAATTGTTTGTTAATTTAAAGAAAAAACATTTATTTATTTATCAATTTGCAAATATGTAGTTACAGCAGTTAATTTACAATATTTATATTAAGAAACTTTAAACTTTAGAAATACGGACTATCTATATTATTATATCAGAATATATGACTTAATTTATATTTTAGCAAGTAGCAAGTGGGAATCATAATTAAAAAAGGAAAAATATTTGCACCCTGTCGTTTATTTTTTGTTTTCAATCTTCAATTCATTTTTATTCTATCATGATTTAAGTTAAACTATAATTTATTTTATTTATTTTTGATTTATAATACAATAAAGATTTTACGCTAAGGAAAATGATAATTAAAAATCTAACTGACCTTTTATCAAAATTAAACTACTATACGGTTAACCTACTTTTAAAATATGTATATCTTAATCTATACTATGACTTTAATGAGAGGATTTGTAGTAACATTTTAATAAGCTGAAAATAGTAACATTTGTCCATAAGTTGCTCAGTTCTCTGATGGGCTGTTATTGTAGAATGCAACGGAATGTTGGTCATTTCTATTACGTTCTCCTAGAAAAAAAAGGGTAGTAGATTAAGCATTAGCTTTGAACAACTTGCAACTTTTGATATGACTAACTCATTTGAAACTTTTTAAAAGAATCAGCACAGGCTACCTGATGCTAAGGTGCGGTATTCCGAGAAAATAAGTATAGTAGAGACTAATTTATGCAGAGGATGTGGACAGGAAATCGTAATAGTACTTCATCTTTCGTAATCCAGTTTGTGAACTCCAAAGGAGGAGAGCCTTGGGTGAGGAACACAGGAAGAAGTTCTTCGAAGTAAGAATGCTCAACCAGAAAAACATCATACCGTTCACGAAAGGTATAGACCAGCGAGCAAGGGAGAATAATGAGTTGTAACGTCTAGGTGTAAGGGTAGTAAATCGTGCAGTTTTTTTTTCAAGAAAAATAGTGAGGTTTCTAATATAAAGTAATTTTAAGATTGCAATGTTGATTTTTTTTTTTCAAATTTCTTCAAATTTAATTTATTTGTGTATTAAATGATGTTTTTCAAAAAGACCTCTTGGCTCGTACAGAGTATATTATTTGTTTTACTGATGCAGTAGTTATTATATAAATTGAAAAAAAAAAAAAAACAGATAAGTCACTTATACATAAAACAATAAGAAAATAAATTTACATAAAGTTTCGAATAAAAATTGTGTAAAATTTAAAGAGTAAGCATTCAGATATAACAGATTATAACTTATTAAAAACCAAATTTTGAAAATTCAGGTTCAGATTTCAGGGGAAAATTCTATAAGTGGTGAGAAATATTTCAATTTCAGGTGATAGACAATTATATAATTGAATGTCTATTTTGACACTTTATTCAGTCCCACATTATAAACTCATCCCATAACATACATAATTCTTTGTTCAATATCATTAGATCTGGCAGCATTTTACCAATATTGAAAAACATTTAAAGTATACTACGGAAAGTCCTTTTAAAAAGTATCCATTTATTGTATAGAAGAATTAAGTGGGATTTTTTAACACACAAAGTATTTAGATTTGTTTTATTAATTTGCTTAGTTAAGTTCAGTTTAAGGTTAAATTTTTTTACCTAAATTAATTCCTACAGGTATTTTATATAATTATTTTTTTACCATATTATTTTAATATTATTAAAATTTCATAATAGTGTTAAGAAAAAAAAAATTTTACTATACTATCGAGGTACATACTTTCCATTTTAAATGTTACTTAAAATAATTTTTTATGAAATATGAAAAAGTTTATATTAATGTAAACGGATTCAATCAATTGAATTGATTAAATTATTATAAATTCAACCATAACCATATTTTAATTTATTAGTAAAGCCAATATTAGTTAATTAATTAGTAATAACTGTTATAAAAGAGTTTTTTAAAATGATATTTTTTTATATTAAGTTCAGTATCAAATAAAAGTTATCTTTAAAACATATTTATGTTTATTTTTCAAAATAGACAAAAAAAAAAAAAAAAAACTTTACATAAAATAAATTTAACATAATGTTCAAAAATATTCATATAAATCAATTTATATTATTTTTTAATTATTATACATCAAAATTTAATGGAATGTCATATACAAAATTTGATTTAAAAACAAAAAAATTTAAAATATCATTATATCAAACATTATATTCATTATTTTTTAGCCATATTAACAATTATATTTATGCCATTAATATTAGATTTTAATAATTCATTAAATATTATTAATATTAAACAAAATGTTGTTATAAGAATCTTACATATATTAATGATAATATCACGTATTATAACAATTACATATATATATTTTTAATACAAACAATTAAATTTAAACATTTAATAAAAATAAATGAAAAAAATTATTTTATTAATAAGAAAATTTGGAAAAAATTTAAAAAAAAAATAATAAAATTGAAAAAAATATTACAATTTTATTATTAATACGTTTTTTTTTCCAACAATTTATGATTATATTCATTTACCACTTTTTATTTATTATTATATATGAAAATACAACATTAGAATTTATTTGTATAAAATTATATATATTTCGTATGGAAATGATTATGAAAATTGTTTCAAATCATTTTTATTTATTAATATTAAATTTATCAAAATATATTGATTATATTAATAATGATTTTAAATAAAATTTTTAATTTAATTAAAGAAAATAATGATATAAATATAAATAAAAAACAAAATAAAAATTTAAATTTTATTAAAAAAATATATAATATTAATGATATTAATATAAATAATTTAATTAATAAAAAATTAATAATAATAATATTAAAATATTATCGTATTATTATTGAAATGAAAATATTAATTAAAAATAATTATGAAATTATTTTACTTCCATATATATTAGATATGTATATAAGTAATATTATTTATTTTTATTTTTGTTCAAAATTTTTAGATAATATTAATTTTAATAAATCATATTTATTTATTATATTAATTATTAATTCAATAATAATTAAAAATATAACAGATTTTTTTTCAATAGTAATGGCTATTCAAAGAACAATTAATAATTTTCAATATGGTATAAATATAATTTCTGATAATTTTTTAAAAATTAATTTCAAAAATAAAAATATTTTTAAAAATGTAAGTATAAAATATTAATTTTAGATTGAATTAATTTTATTTCATCACAAATTATACAAAATTAAATGGATCATTTTTAATGTGATAGAATTTAATAAAAAAGAATATTTAGGAATTGCTAGTTCAATATTATCATATGTACTTTTATTATATCAATATGATATAATTCTCAGTAGAAATAATTTAAAAGTTTCAATTTTCAGTGATTAATATTAAAAACAACAAAAAAAAAAAATGTTAATTTTCTATTTAAATAAATTCTGTAATTTAAATTAAAATTTAATTTATATACATTTTTTTTAATGGGTTTTAATTAACTTTTTTTTAAGGAAAATTGGGGTAATTATAATATGATATATTGCAAAACAAAAAAAAAAAAAAAAATTATAAATTTGAAGTCTCCTGACCAATGTGTAATTTGAAGCAAGGGCTGTGGAATCGAAGTCGGAATCATATACAACATAAGCCGATTTCGACTCCAAAAAAAGGAAGATTAATACTAAATTCAAAACCTACTCAAAAAAAAAAATATATTTTGTGTTTAATTTAATCGCTGGGTTCTCTAAAGTTTTTACTGTTTACTGTTTGGTATGTTAAGTATACAGTTTGATACGGCTAACATTATATAAAATTTGTTATACTGAAGAGTCGGAATCGAATTAGATAGTTTTGATTTCCCATTCTGTACCACTGATTTGAAGTCACCTGACTAATGTGTAATTTGAAG
This sequence comes from Poecilobothrus nobilitatus, assembly GCA_947095535.1. Taxonomy (NCBI): domain Eukaryota; kingdom Metazoa; phylum Arthropoda; class Insecta; order Diptera; family Dolichopodidae; genus Poecilobothrus; species Poecilobothrus nobilitatus. The sequence goes on from OX352774.1 coordinate 173,392,022, forward strand.
TCGTTTGACCAATGTGTAATGATTTATTATAATTTAAATCATTAATTAAAGTTTCTTTTTTTTTTTGCATTACGAAATTCTTATCGCTTTCAATTGAAACACTGTTAATTTCGGTAACATATTATTTCTTTATTTCATCTGACTCATGGCGCAGTGGTTAAGTCGCCAACCTTTCAATCGAAGGGTCTTGGGTTCAAACCCCGGTCAGATCATAAATAAAAAATATGTAGTACTTTTATATCGTAATAATGTATATCGTATAATTAATATTAGTAATAATAACAATAATAATATTAATAATAATATTAATAATAATAATAGTAATAAAAATTATAATAATAATAATAGTAATAAAACAATAACTATAATAATAATAATAATAATAATAGTAATAATAATAGCTGTAATATAATAATAATATTAATAAGAATATTAATACCAATAATAACAGCCGCTACAGTGACAGTGGGGTTGCCTTCAATAATTACATCATGTAGTATTATATATACTACTTACTACATGTTGTAACTGTTGTGACGGCTTTAGTCACTGTTAACAAAATAATAATAATAGGCGGATTCATTGTTTCCTTACAGTCCCACTCCCAATTCAATGTTCAGTATCCATTTTCCTATTCTTTCCTATCCCTACTCCCTAGCCAATATACTGCTTTCGCAGGTAAGGGTTTCATCCCACTATATTGGCTAAAGGGGGAGGTGGGTTTAGTCAGTAAGAATCTGACACTACCAAGGGGGAATTCTTGGTCTTTTTGGAAGATTCCCACCTCCCTTAGGAAAAAAAAAAAGGTTTAAATTTACAAAAAATAAATGAAAAGAAAAAAGGAGAAATATTTGTCTATATCTTATCTCATATTACGGATAGAAAATTCATAACATCTAGAATAATGTTTCTGTCATTCCCCATTCTTTCAATCTAGTTATTTTCGCCTATATCACCGAAGTTTTAAGCCCAAATATAATTTCATAATTAATTTTTTTTAATTAAATTTTTTTTTCTTTTAAAATAATATTTTTCACTTGAATTTATCACAATGTTTGTTTATTTATTCGATTAATTAAATTATTGATCTAATTTTGTTTTTCCAGAAACATTGAATTGGGAATGGGACTGTAAGGAAACAATGAATTCGCCCAATATAATTACTATTTTGCTAACAGTGACTATAGATGTTTCAACAGTTACAACGTGCAGTAGTATATAACACGTTACTGCATGAGGAACTATTGAAGGCGACCCCCACTGTCACTGTAATAACTATTATTATTGGTATTAGTATTACTTTTTAATATTTTACAACAGTGTCAGGGTCATCAGTGAATTACAACGTGCAGTAGTACATAACACCTTCCTGCATGATATAACCAAAGATAGCTCCTCCGTAGCAGTTATTATAATTATTATTATTACTATTAATTATACGATATACTTTTATCACGATATGAAATTAATATATATTTTTTTATTTAAATAACCTAATCGGGGTTTGAAACCAAGGCCCCCCCCTCATTTAATAGCTGCGACTTAACCACTACACCATAAGTCAGATAAGTTTAAATTTTAACAAATCAAAACTTCTTGTTACTTTTTAAGTGCAACATATCTGTTTCAACTTTATCTGCTGAATGTCCTCAAACCTACTTTATAAAAAAACAAATAGTATAAAAATTAGATATTTAATGCCATATGATGATAAAAAACTAAATTTGAAATTGTTTTGAAACGCCGTTGTAATTTAGTAATCGTAAAAACCGCAAAAAAAAAAAAACTCGGTACCAACTGTGTTTTGTTTTTTGATAACAGTAATCGGTGCGTCTTACGTCTTACATTCTTGCGCAATATATCAACAGCAGACTAATCAACGGCTTAGTGAAATAATGATTCCAGAAACTGAAGCTTTGTTAAATATGAATAATAAATTACATTTAGTGGAAGGCTTATGCTCCTTATAGGAGTAGGAAGGTAACAAATAAAATTTAATATGTACGCATAGTACGTAGTTACATTAACAAAATAATTCTGATTTACGATATAAATATAGATTTTAATAAACAACTAAATATTAGAAAAAATATATATATATATAAAATTACCGTTACAAATAGCACAGTATGTAATACGCTGATCTTTTAGGCGACAATTATAAGGTTCAAACCGCGGTTAGATCAAAATATTATATGTACATCAAAATAATAATTATATACATCATTCAGGTCTGGATACATCAAGATGTAACCAAACCTAAAAAGAAAAATTAATTTATTTGATCATCACATTTCAAAAAAATTTAGAAACTATCTTTTACCAAAATTGTAACCCTAACTATGTGAAGTTCATGTGGTAATTACAGTTGAAGACAAAATTAGAAAGAAAAATAAAACTATTTTTTTCTTTATCCAATCACATTCACATCCAATCTTTCACATTTCGAGAACTATAATAAATTCAAGAATTTTAAAAATTTTAAATGGTGAAACCTAGAGTCTTATTTATCCGTAACACTTTTCTTGATAATTTTTTTTTGATTTTAAATGAAAAATTTAGAATATTTAAATTGAATGTAAAAAAACAATTAGATTCTTAAAACGATTAGATTTTAATAAAAAGAAAATTGTTACTTTCCTGATATGTTATATATATATAGATTTATTGGTCCAATTGATTGATAGAAAATTGTAATTGAACTTTTACAAATTTCCATTTTTTTTTTTTTTTTTGCATGCGGTTAAAATTTTTTTGTTATAAAAAATTTCTTTTTAGGAATTTTGACGGATTATAAGTGCCTTTATTTTTTTCTTTTGATGAATTTACGATCTAAATTTCTAAATAGAAATTCTTTGAAGTGGAACCAAATCCTTTCGTTTTCTTATTTTTTCTTTTCTTGGTTTGTTTTTTTTTTTAAGGTTTTTATTGCAATTTTCATATGCGGTCGAATGAATAAGTCATAAAAAATTTTCCAAATAAAAAAAAAAGAAAGGTGTTATGAACAAATCCCTAAGTCACTAACCTCCAAAATAAAAATTAACTAATCCTTATTATTCCAACATAATAACATTTAAAATAGTGGCAGCTGCCGTCATCAAACCTCTACTGAACAAATTATTGAAACCTTGATCTTGTAATCAACTCTAAACTAATTCAATCAACTATAACCAACTCAAAGTCCCATACAACTTTTACATAACAAATAACTTAAAATTTTTTCTAAGTAATAGATTTTGTAAAGTTTTTGTTTTGTTTGGTTATTTCGTAGGTTATCGTATTTTTTGAGGTTTAGATAATTATTTGTACAGGTTATTTCAATTTGTTTTGGGCGTTCGTTCATTTTTAAAATTTGAGGATTCATTAATATGAATTAAACCCCAAAAATCCGAAAAATATCTTGGGGAATAGTTCATTTTTTTTCGGGGGTTAGTTAGTTCACAATTAATATTGGGAGATATAGTTTATAATGAACTAACACACAACAATAGTGGGGACTAGTACATTCTTAATTTTGGGTATTAGTAAATTGGGCGTTAGTTCATAGCGCCAAAAAAAAAAATTAGAAAAACTTTTGTTTTGGTTGGAAAATTAATGAAAATTTTTGTTTTTTATTTTATTTTTCTTAGAAAGAATGAATAGAAAATTTTTTTAATGCATCAATTTGAGGTGTCATATTTTGTTTTAAAAAAACAAAATTACCAACAAATTCTTTATGAGGTAACAAAAAAAAAAAAAACTTAAAAAGCTAAAAAAAAAAAAATTTATTGTTAAATTTTATTTAATGTAAAATTGATAGAACCACTGAATCAATGAATATTTTTTAAATGAGGCTTTGGAACAGGAAGTTTACAAAAAAAAAAAAATTCTTTTAATGTATTTTATGAATTGATTGAATATTAGAAGCGAATATAAAAAAAAAAAACCATAATTTTTTTTATTATTTTATTTTTATGGGAGTCAAATCAGGTGCATAAAACAAAAAGTAGGTTAATAATAGTGATAAAACTAATATAATATAATATAACAAAGAAATTATTTAATATAAAATTTATATCTTTGTATAAAAACAATTTTTTTTTTAATATAAACTTTTGTGTAACATTCAGATAAAAAGAAAAGAAAAAATAATATGCATATTTAAAAAGAAAAAAATTCGAATATTATGTATTTTTAATTTATTTCAATTCACTTCTATTTCCTTTTATCAAAAGTTAATAGTTTAAAATTAAATTATGAAAAAAATGTTAGATAGTTTTCTTAAGATTTTTTTTGGTTTTTTTATTTGAAGAATGAAAATAATTGAAATTTTTAGAGAGAGAAATTAGTCATTTAATTTATAAGAGGTTTAAGGTAACAAAGAAAACTCTAAAATATCGGGGTAAAGTTAACACTTTTGCAATTAGCATTAGCATTAGCGATCAATTATTCTTGATTTCAAACTGAATTCTGAACATTTTCAGCTTTACATAAATATAATTTTTTTTTATTCTAGATAAAATATTGACTAAGATAAAATAACTAATCATTAATTTAATTCATGGATGACCTGAAGTAAAATTCGTTTAGGATAACAAAATAAACAGAGTGTGCTCTAAAATTTTTCTTCAATTTAAAAAAGTTATAAAATTGATAGACATATTTAACTTCAAGTTTTTACGTACTGACGTGCATCAGACAGAAATTTTACGTATAACATATAAGTATAACATTTCCAAACATTGGTTTGAATTGACAAACAATACAATTAAAATATAATGATGGCTGCCATCACTCAAAAGTTGATAAAATTTTAACTTTAACACAGAATTATTAATATGAAAGCTCATTACTTTATTTAGTTGTTATTTGTTATATATATATATATATATATATATTGAATTTGTATTCCTAAAGTTAAGGTTAAGATAAAATAAAATAATAACTTCCTATCTGTCTAAATAAAAAAAACAAAACCGCCTAAAAATATGCAAAATAGTGATTAAGTACGTTAGCTAACTAAGTGATTCAAATCCAGGGAGCTTCGGTAGCCTAGTGAGTAGGCGTGTGGCGTATTAACCGAAGGAGTGTGGGTTCGATCCCTGCACAGGTCGTAAGTGTTTTTTTCTTTACATATCCCCACATAGTGTTTTTTTCTTTATATATTTCTTTACATATTTATACTTATATATATAGTATAAAAACCTATAATGGCCTTAGTAGCCGATGGTTCAATAATATTGCATTACATTTATGTATGTAATATTAATTTAAATAAATAAATAAATTCAAATCCTGCAAAGGTATTTTTAATTGTAAGGAATATTACAGCAGTAATAAGTAATTTTTCTTAACAAATCGTCTTTGCTCTCAAATATTTTGTAAATATATAATATAAACTAAACGTGATAATATTCGTGTAAATATTAATAACAGAGTTCAATCTATAATGGCCGATTAATAGATTATTAGCAGTCAACGGTTTAATAATATTGCATTTTCCAATGTTATTTGTAATATTAATACATATAAATAAACAAATAAATACTATAAAAGGAACTTGGTGGCCAAATGTTAAACACACATATAATTTCGTAAAAATATTATACAGTTTTTTTAATAAATTTATTTAATCAAATTAACTTTTAAATGTGCTTCTAACATCCAATCATATCTAAATACAACTTAGGTTATACTTTAATTTATATACATTGTTCGATCTTTTTCAAATTTTATTCAGAAATACCTTAAGTGACGTGACGAAACGTTATATGGGTTCAACTAAACAATGGGGATAATAAGAGCTTCAACAGCCCTTTTAAAATTAATGGTGATAACTTACTTAAAGAACCGTAGCTCCTACATTTGTGGAACTATGGACCTCTATCAAGGCTTAAATGAAAGCCCTAAAAATATGTTCTCCAAAGACGTGTATAGTGTTATAAGATATTCAACCGGTATAGGTTGTTTAAGAACTCAAAAAAAAAAAAAAAAAAAATTTCGATATAACGGTACATTTTTTATGACGTAATTAGCTTGCTTTTTTCTTTCTCTTTCCAAAATGGTTCCAAAAACTCACTATATCTAGTATAGTTTTTCAGTTATTTGTACCGAAACCGTTGAATTTCTTATAACATTATAAATGTTTTAAATTTAAAGCCTTGTTAATGGTCCATAATTTCACAAATGTAGGTGCTACGACTTTTTAAATAAGTTATCCCCATAAATTTTCAAATGGCTTTGTAAATGTTCTCATCGCCTCAATTCAATTATCAATTATTTCATTCTTAATTATCGCGTCGGTAATCACATCATTTAAGGTATCTCTCAGTAAAGTTTAAAAAAAATACAGTAATGTACCTAAATTAAAGTATATTCGCAACTTATTGTAAAGTACATAATGTATTTTTAATTTTTTATTAAATTTTTGGTATTTTATATAGAGAAAAAAAAACAAAGAACTTAAGTATATAAACATTTTCATTAAAAAAATAAATAATTTTTAATAATGAAATGAATTAATTAAAAAATTTCTTTATTTTTTTTCAATTTTTATTTTAATATAAAATTCATTAATTATTTTTAGTTAATGGTGAATAACTTTAATATAAATAAGAAATTATAATTATTATCATATAATCATTTAATATAAGCTTTCTATTTCTTTCTCTAGTCATTAAATTAACTCGTTTTGCTCTAAATAATTAAAAATAAGAAAAAAAAAATAAATAAAAAATTCAGTAACAACAAAAATTGTCAGTAATAATTAATTTGATCACAAGCGAGTGCAAAATACCGTTCATTCATTTCATCCATTTTTCATTCTCTCATTCATTCACTCATAATTTTTCTTCTTATTATATTATTTAAAATAATTTTTTTCACTTGATTGCACGATACCTTTTTGAAAACAATAACAATTTTTATTCGAACATTTTTTTTTTTTTTTTGCTTTTATTTTTAAAGAAAGTGCATTGCACCCTTCAGTCATTATTTACCAAGTTTATTACTATCTATATTAGAAATTTTATTAATTAAACCTGTAACTATATCTATAAATAACCTTTGAAGTGAGCGCAATTTAAGTTCAGGCAGTCATATATACCGTTATACAATTAAACAATTAAAGAAAAATTTAAGAAAAAAAAAAATGTGATTGACCGAAAAATGGCAATTATAAAGAAAATGTATTTTAAATTTTTAATGCAAATTTATTAGAAAAAATGATGAAGAGGTTATAGTAAACTGTGTCAACTGTAGGATACCTGCACGAATATAAAATATTAGTTTGTGTAGTTTTGATACTAATTTATCATATTTTACAGAATTTCAGATATTTACATAGCTCAATTGAATACCAAGAGGTGAGGACATAAATTTAGCAACTATATGATAGCAAGTCGAACCTTTTACGTTAGTTCGACTAATCAAATTTAGAAGAAATCATTGGCATAAAACTGAAATATGTTTGACAACATTTCAGATACTGGAGACACTGATTCATAAGACACTGAAAATTCATAAAACACTGAGTTATGCTGATGTAAAAAAATAAGTTATATCGTAGCTACTCGAACCTGTCTGTTTCGATTTTTTTCCATTTCAATAGCTAAGGTGGCAAAAATTAAAATGAAATGGTACACACTTTCAGAATCTTAGCTCCATTATTTTTTGATTTTTTGAACGTGTTATCGTGGGCAAGGACGGATGCACATACAATCCTGAGCTGTATATATCTCTATTTTTCATTTCTATAATTTTTACTTTCACAAGCGTAATGGTAAATTCAGTATACCCTTAAAACTATGTTCCTATTGGTATAATTAAGAAATATTAAAAGTTTTAAATTATTTTTAAAAATTGAACATATTTTCGTTTTTAGCACATTTCCAAAAAAAATTTGAAAAAATGTGTCTATTAGCTTTTCTCCGTCCGTTCGTTTGTCCGTCTGTCCGTATGTCTGTTTATAAAATTTCAAAAACAGCCTCTCAAACTTTGAAAAAGCCCTATTTTTAAATGCGTATATCTCATGTTCTGCTTAACAGTTTTTCAATCTGAAAACGACATTCGACAGGTTATTTTTTTACTTTATAAATCATAATAAAAATTATACAATTTTTTTAAATTTAGTATTTAAATTAACCGTTATGTTAAAACCAAATTTATAGTATAATATAGTACATATAAATTTCCTCAGAAAATTTTTTTGTACCACCATTTTGTTTAAGAGCTATTAGAGCTTAAAAATTGAGAATTTGTTTTTTCTAGACAGCTGTAACTTAGGCACCTGCACAAATTTTTCTTCGGCAAGACATAAAAGCTTCAATAATATATTTTTACGTATGTTAACGATTTTTCTTAGTTATATGGTTCCAGATTACAGCCCCTCAAAATTGCAAAAAAACCATATTTTCATATGTATATATCTCAGGCTCTGGGTAGTCGTTTTACAACCTAAAAAAGCTAGAAGAACGGAAATTTTCGTATTTTGTAATTTACTATTTAAATTTACCGTTATGCGAAAACCAAATTTTGCATGATATTCCTTTTATCATAAATACGGCACGCTTTCAGAAAGGAATTTGCAATTTGTGACAAAAAAACGTACATTTATAAATAGTATAAATTTCCCCAGAAAATTTTTTTGTACCACCTCCTGTTTAAGAGCTACTAGAGCTCAAAAATCAAGAAGTACCACCTCCTGTTTAAGAGCTACTAGAGCTCAAAAATCAAGAATTTGCTTTTTTATAGACAGCTGTAACTTAGGCACCTGTACAAATTTTCTTCGGCAAGACATAAAAGCTTCAATAATATATTTTTACGTGTGTTAACGGTTTTTCTTAGTTATATAGGGTTCCAGACTTACAGCCTCTTAAAATTGAAAAAAGTCCTATTTTCATATTTTTACTTATTATATGAAATTTTTAAATTTTGATGCAGAGTCACAATTCTAAGCAGTTTGTATTATCTTTTGGAAATGTACGCTTTTAAAACCCGTTGGTTTACATTCTACCTTGTTTCTTTGTATTATCTGAAAAAGTATACGCAGCTTTTTATAATGTTAAAAAATGCAGTACTTTTCTGGTTCTTCGGATTTTGAAGTCACACCTCAATGGTATACAAAACTTTAATGATCAGAAAAGGCAGATCAGTAAATACAACACAAAAACACCCTAAAATCTGTTTAATATAAACATTAGTTTTAATTAGAAAAAATATCAAATGATTTTGCAAGATAAAAGAATATTTTTTTCTTTTGTTCTATTGTTAAATTAATTTTAAAATAAGAACATTTATGAAGTTTTTTTTAATAACGGTACTTTATAAATATGCCTATAGAAAAGAAGCCTTTCCTTATTTTTTTAACTTTTTATTTTTTCATAATTCGTTCTTGGTCCGAAAAATTTATTTTTTTAATTAGAAGCTCAAAGTAATTTTTAGTTTCATATAAATTGATTTATTTTCACATATTTCACCTTTTAAAAGGAAACGAATTTGAGTTTTATATAATTTCCTGTAACATGTGATTATAAAAACAAAAAAAAAACATTTTTTACACTTTCTCTAAAATGTTCATACAGTACATATGACAACAAAATAAAAATAAAAAATAAAAAAAAAATAAAGTCATAAGGAAAAATGAAATGAAAAAAGTAGAAAATTAATCTAATTAATTTTTATTTTTTATAAGTCAATGTAATATTGTTTCCTACCTCACATTTTTTTCGATCTACGTATTTATATTTATAAAAATTTATAGTTCTGGATAAAAAATTTTAAACAATTTTTATTATACTTGGTGCGGGTCTCTGTGGCCTAGTCGGTAAAAGCGTATAAAATACACTCTAAACACCGAGAGAGTGTGCGTTCGAATCCCACACACGTCGTAAGAATAATTCCCCCTTTAAAACATTTACAGCCACACCTGAAAAGGAAAGGCTGTGTAATTTCCTTGTCACATTTACGTGGCAGGGAAATGCACTAAAAAAAAATTATGCTTGGTACAAAAATTTTTTTTCTTAGTGTTAAAACAATTTTATATCCTTTTTAAAAAAAAACATTTTGTTATCTTAATTGGAAAGAAGAACATAATCAAAAGGTCGTTCTACAAAAATGTTAACCCATCATTGTCAAATATGAAGTTTAAGTGGTGCGACTTTTAATGAAAAAGTTCCAAACCCTAATTCAAAACCAAAAGTTATAATAAAAATTTTAATTCCAATTTAAAACGGTACGCTGATAGAATTTTAAACCACAATATAAAGATTTATCAAAACAAAAAAAAAATTAACCAATTTTGATATAATAAAAAAACAACACTTTTTTAAAGAAAAAGGTTTTAATAATCTGTTTAGCACGAATTTTGGGGGTGGTAACCCCTTTGTTTTAAACATTTTGTTGTAGTTATAAATAATAATTAGGACGGATTTTAGAGTTGTATACAAAATCAGGATTTCAAAAATATGTTTAGTGGGAAGTTGGTGAGGGCTGCATCCCCTATTATTTTAATGTTTTATTATTCAAATATGCATTTAAAAAATAATCAGGAGGCATTTTAAAGTTGGGTTCAAAATCAGGGATCCAAAAATATGTTTAGTGAGAGCTTCGGGCTCTTCTCGCTACTACTTTAATATTCTTTTAATACTTAAAGAAAATGTGTGTGTTAAACAATAATTAGGAGGAATTTTAGAGTTGTGTATACAAGAAGAAACTTGGGACTGAATTCCCTATTATTTAAGATTTTTATTATTGAAATACGTATCTAAAATTTAATTTGAAGGAATAGAGTTGGATTCAAAATCAGAGTTATACTTTTCCGCAGAATATTTTGATATATATATATAAGAGATTCTGAATTAGAAGAGATTTTAAGTTTGTTACAAAATAAGGGTTTCTTTTTTTTCAAAATATGTTTACCTATATATATATATATATATATTTGTTGTTCATAAAATTATGGAAAGTTTTATCTAAGCAATGGATATTTGCAGACATATGAAATCTTGTCAAATTCAAACATGTGATACTAACCCTTTAAAAAGAATGAAATATATAAATTTTGATTATACCTATAATAACATAATAATAAAATATTGGTTATGCAGAATATAGAAATTTATAAAAAAGTATTCAAAAAAATTTTATTTTTTGTTTGACACTGTATTAAAGTGAACCAATTCGAATTTATTTCCTTTTTAATAGATTATCAGTTCATTTTATTATTCAGTGAAGCGTTGCACATTTTCTTTGCTTTTCTTTTTTCTTATTAAAAAAAAAAAATCGTTTTTTTTTTTTTTTTCTTTTTTTAATAAAAAGTTAAATCTTGCATTAAACCTTTACAATTATACGTCGCTATAACTTAATTAAAATATTAAAAAACAATTCCAATTATAAAAATAGATAATGTGATAGGTTTTTTTTTTTTTTTTTTTGTTTTTGGTATTAAAAAAAAGAAAGGTAGCAAAGTGTTGTTTTTTCACACCTGTTACTGTTTTCACTTTCACTTGTACCATACCATATAGTAAACGGTATTTGCCCTTTTCTTAACTAAAAATAAATTTTGTATTAAAGTAATGTACAGTTTCATTATTATCAAATTTTATATATTTTAAATTTTTAGGTTATTTTAATATTAAACCTTTATTATTTTTAAATTGAAAATAAAAATTGATAGTCCACTGTATGCAACAAAAAAAAAAAAAAAAACGTTTATTTTCCATATACCATCCCACACATTAAAAAAAAAAATTTTTAAATTCCATAAATTTTTAAAATTAATCTTATAAAAAAGTAACTATCATAAAAACATAAAATCTAAAATAATTATGTTTTTTTTAACATTTTTAACTTTAATAATACGAAATATTGCAAAAGAAAAAAAAAAAATATATTTTTTTTTAATAACACTGTGAAAAAATTAAAATAATTTATTAGTATAACACATTTAAAGTTCATGTGATCCAGATTGTTTTTTTTTTTTTTTTTTTTTTTTTAATAAGACATTATATTGTGCAATTTGGGAGGTTTGTTTTTGTGTTTTTTTTTAATTTTGGCCAAATACCAACAGACATGGTGCAGTTGTCGCAATCAACAAACAAATAGCTCTGTCTTATACTAATAGTTTATAATAAATTTACTATACTTTTTTTGTTCTTTTTTTTTTTTTTTTTTATTGTTGTTGTTGTTATAATTGTTATTGTTAATGCAGAGGAAAAAACTTTTAAATTTGGCCAAATATAGGAAGACAGAAATATCTAATGTCTGTCTATTAAAAAGTAAAAGAAAAAAAAAAAGGAAAATAAAATATGTCACTTCAAAGGAACGCAATAAAAAAGAAACAAAAAAACAAAAGACGAAAGAAAAACAGCTTATTTTCAAAGTGCTATAAATGAAATATTTGAATATTTATTTAATTTTAGAAAAAAAAAAAATTAAAGAAAATTTTAAAAAAATATTAAAGAAAATTAAAAAAAATACAATTTGTTCAGAACAGTTATGGAAAATGATTTTCGTTTTGTTTTTAAAATTCAAAATTAAATGGGAAACATTTTTTCAAAATTTTAGGAGTATTTCCTCCTTCAACACTACTGAACTCTTGAATATAGGCTTGTGGTACTCAATTGTTTAGACAACTCTTATAATTTAAACTTGTTTGTGTTGTGGTTAGTCTTATAATTCATATGAAATTTTTTAAAAATTATCTGTGAAGAATAAAACAAAATCACAATTTTTTTCATTTTCATTTCGAAGAATTGTTGATATTTTTTATTAAATAAAAATTTTCGTTGAAATTTTAATAAATGTGGTGGAAAAAAGATAAATATAAATTTAAAAATATAAATTTTTTTTTTTTTATTCCTTCCTACTCCCTTGGGGAGCATAGGGCCTCCTGTATTTAACTCTATTTTGTACTTTGCAGTTTTTTTCTGCTTCCTTTATCTCCTTCATTACTGTCCTTCTCTATATAATTCTGGGTCTTCCCACTTTTCTTTTTCCTTGAGGGTTCCAATCACCTATTTACCTATCGAGAAATCTTTTCTAAGTGCATGGCCAATTCACATGGCTCTCCGTGATGACCAAGTTTATGGGTTTCTGATCGGTCATAGTTCATAGATTGGTGTTTGATATTCTTTGTAGCCAGAATATTCTGCATATTATTGGGAAACATCTGTTGAGGAACACTTGTGTGGAATTTGTGGATTATTTTTTCTGTGATCAGCCATGTTTCGCTGCCGTGTAGCAAGACCGATTTAACACATGTTTCGAATAAAAATTGAACTTAATAAACTCAAATTTAATAAATCCAAATACATAATTTCTCTGAACGGCGAAATTTTGGATTTTCTTTTATATCTTTTATACAATACCAACAAAACGTGTACTAAAAATAATGTCGCGCCAGAGTTTTTTATCAATATGATATTTTAGCTCCTAGATTAAGGACAATCCACGTTTCAATTTTTCATTTAAAATATTATGTTGCAGTTTGAAGGCTTGAAAAACCTTTTGAGTTCATAAGCTCATTAAATAAAGTTTATTTCATTCTATTCTATTTAGACTAATAAAGATGTTACAAAAAAAAAATATCTAAGGTAACTTACATTAATTCTTAAAGGTCTTTTTCCTCTCAGAAGTCTACTTAAAAACTTTCCGGATATATGAAAGATTGAACTGTATAATTTGGCGTTTGTTAGATTAACAAAATGGTAAGCAGAACCTGAGTTAATAACATTTTTCAAATTTTAAGGGGCTGAAAGGGGCTTGCTAATGAATGATACTACATATAACATTACTCTTTTTACTGCACCTTTCATTAAATTTGCATTGCTCCTTCTTAAACGACATAGAAGACAGAAGGACAGACTGTTGGGCAGACAGAGTTAAACTAATAAGTACATTTTTCAAATCTTTTTTCGCGTTAAATATACAAAATAGATATAACCATTACAAACTAATAGAGAAATTTTAATTCATAAATAATATTGTATTATTTTGTATTGTTTTGCAACCATATTGCAATCAAGTTGCGAAATTATTACTAATCATTTTATTTTTGTTTTTTTTTTGTTTTTTACTGGTTTTGCGTTTTTATCTTAAACCAAAAAAAACAAAAAAAAAAAAGAATCTATTGGTTTTTCTAGGAAAAATAAAAAAAAATTTTCATGATTTTTATGTTGCATTTATGTTGAACGCATGCTTAAGCAAAATTTTATGCTGTTTTCTTATATTTGGAATACAGGAAAACAAAAAAAAAAAAAACAAAAATACAAAAAAAAAAATTGTTCAAATTGAAAGAAATTAAAAAATGTATGAAATAAAAAAAATAAATAAAGTGCAGTTGTTTTGCTCTAAAAAATTATAATTTTTATTTTTTTCTGTTTATTCGGTTTTTTGTTTTTATTTTTGTTGTGTATTCACTTATACGGTCACGCAATATTCTTAAGATACTATGATAGCATGTAGCCAAACCAATTGCTCATAATGTTCAATGTTCATTAACTGTAAATGTAATTAACTTGGTTTTTTGGTCAATTAGATGAAAGATATTTTTAGATCTGTTTTTTTTTTTTTTTTGTTCAATTTCTGTTTTTATAATATCTTAAAGATAAATTTTAATGAAGGAAAAAAATGTTTTAATTTTTCCTTTTTTTTTTGTTTTGTTTTTTTTTTTTTTTTTACGGCAGAGTTATTTAGAAATTAATGTTAATTAAAAAAGTCGGAAAAACTGTTTTGGCATAAAATTTATAATATTTATAGAATTGGAGTATATAAACCGACATTATTAATTAAATGCTATAAAAAAATTTCAGTTTGATGAAAAAAAAAAATATATGTTTATTAATTTTATATTTAGTTTTTATAAATTTAGAATCAGATAATTATTTTTACCATGATATAAAAGTACAATAATCCCACATAACCGCACAAAGTTTTATTTTGGTGTTGGGATTTCACTATATGCGGGGGAGTATTTCTTTAGACTGTGAAGTGTCAAATACCTTTTGCTTTTAAGTAATTATTTCGGATGGTAATATTTCGTGGTATCTACCATGTCTTGCGATATCTACCAAAATATTCGATTTTCCAATTTTGAAAAATAATTTGTATCCCTATTAAATTTTGAATTAAATTTTTTTTTTTTTTTTTTATTTGAATTTTTGCATTAAACTTTTTCTTTTTTAAATTCAAAGTTTTCCTTAAATTCTGCATAATATTGGATAAAATTTTTCGAAATTTAATGTTTCGAGATAAAATGAAATTATCATCCATATTATTTGTTGACTTGTTATGCGTATCATGAAAATTTTTCATTGACTTAGAGTTCGAACCATGAAGTTTATGTTTGAATACAAAAAGCTAAATAACCATGCTAAATTGTTTACTATGTCAAAATACAAAAAAAGGGTTGTTTATAGTTCGAGCTTTAATTTCGTGATAAATTTATAGTTCTATAACTTTTGATAAACTGAACTCATTCTCACTTTAGATAGACAGAGTTAACACTTTCAAATCAAAATTTAATATTAGTATCTACTCATAATTAGTTCTATAATTTAAAAAGATGTTATAAGCAAGTATTGGATTTGATCAATTACTTGGTACTTGATATGACGTAAAATTTATAATTTTAGATAAGTTCAAACGGTTCAAACTACTATGTAACACATATATCGAAGTTTTTGTCATACCAAGTGCTGAGTAATTGATCAAATCCAATATTTTCGTATAACATCTTTTGTCAATTATAGAATTATTTAGGTAAATACTAAATATTAATTGATCATACATACTATTTATTAATTTGAAAATCATGAAACCCATGAAAACCTTCTAATTTAAGAAAAGTGATCTCTCAAAATGATTTATTTTCATTTTCACTAATTTCACTTAATTTTCCAGAAAAAAAGAAAAAAAAAACTTTAAATAATAAAATAAAAATTTAATAATATTTTGAGGAAGAAATAAAATAATAAAATTTGACATCCGTTTTAAAAGTAAATAAAAACAAAAAAAACCTAAGAAATTTAAAACAACAACAAAAACAAAAAAAAAAAAATAATGAATATAGCATAACCTTAAGGCTGACAACTTTCACATAAAAAATTCTATAATTAGTTTTTTTTTCTTTTTGTTTCAATATTAAAATTTTTTTTCTTTTTACTCTACATATTCATTCATACACGATTCATAACTTTAACTATACAAATAATATAAATAAAAAATAAAAAAAAAAATTAATAATAAGAAAAGACATTCATTTCGAATAAAATATCACCATTAACTAATCGATTTATTGAACATTTTCTATTGTAAAATAATGAATATAATAATTCACATAAAGAAAATCAATGCCATTTGAAAAGAAATTTTTATTTGTTTTTTATTTTTTTTTTTTTTTTTTTTTTTTTTGATTATTATTCTAGTCAATTTTTAACTAACCACAAAATTTTAAATTTTTAGTCCCTAAAGTATTCAAAAAGAAAAAAAAAACAGACTTTCTCTGTCATATGTGAAATAATTTTTAAATATTTTTTTTGGTTTAAAATTTTTATGATTCATATAATGAACCACAAGTACTTATATGTGATCCATACTTATTATTATTTTTATTTTTAACTGAAAAACTATTAAAATTATTTTCAAATAGTTAAAAATAAAAAAAAAAAACAATTTTTTAGAAAATGAAACGACATCTGAATGATTAAATATATTTTAAGGGCCTGAGGGGACTTTACTTGGTTTTGTTTTCTATTTTTTTTTTTTTTTTTTTATAGTTTTTAGTTTGCAGTAACAAATAATGAAAATTTTTATCTTTTTAAAAAAAACAAAAAAAAAAAAAAAATTGCAAGTGGAAAATGTAAAATGAATCACTTTAAGGTATTTTATTTATTTTTTTTTTTTTTTTAATTCTATTGGTGTATATTATATATATATATATATATATGTATATTATATATATAGTCGTATATATGTTTTATCTTAATTTGATTTGATTTGGTTTAGTTTTAATTTAATAAGTTTTTATTTATTGAAAGGGACACAACACAATGCTTATAGCTTTCAATTCTTAATAAATTTTGACAAAAGAAAAAAAAAAAAAGAAAGGTATTATGTATATAATACAGGTATATAGATATATATAGTATATTACCTTTGAATATTTGAAAGGAATTTTAATTTTTTTTTTTTTTTCTTCCTAAACAATAATGCGCTTCAAACTATATGGAAAAAATTTTTAAATTTAAAGGAAAATTTAAAGAAAAATTAGGGAAAGTATATTTTAAATTATGGTACTACTTTAATAATTTTTTTTTTTTTTTGTTTTTTTTAAAGTGAAGAAATAAAAAATTATATAGTGTTATTAATTGGGTACCATATAATTATTAGAAATTATAGGAAAAAACATAACATCAATCAATTTCTGAAAAATTAATAAATTTTTATAATGAATTCGAAACGGATGTCAAAAGATTTTTAAATTAAAATTGTATTTAAATTATATATGTATATATTTTCTCTTTTAATTTATTAACATTATTCTTTTTTGATTATTTAATTGTGATTCTAACCCAAAAACAATTAAAAACGAAGAAGAGTGCAGTAGAGTAGACTGTGTCAACTCTGGGATACCCGTATGAACGTAATATATCCTGTTTCTATAAAACTTGATCACCTTTTAAAAACATTCAGATGTTTTAGTACCGAACTACAGAGATATATTTATGTAAATTGTGGAGTTGTATGACAGCTACTTGAATCTATTGCGCCTAGCTTCATTAAGTTCCAAGAGCTGCAAGAAGCCTGAACCGGCTGCTCTAGACCAACCAAATTTTACAAAAGTTGTTGCCCTATAACTCGACACCTCTTTACTCAATTTCAGGTTCCTAGCTTCAATAGACACTGAGTTATTCTCATTTAAACGGTGAAGTTCTATGGCACCTACCCGAACCCGCGGCATCACCACAACCAAATTTTACAAAAGTTGTTGCCATAAAACTTGATCATCATTTGCAAAATTTCAGAAACCTAGCTTGAACAGATACTGAGTTATTTCTATATAAAGATAAAAGTTGTATGGCAGCTACTCGAACCCGCCGACCGAAAATGTTGGATTTAAATAGCAAAACTAACAATTTTGCAAAAGTACCGTAAAAAAAATTTCAGCCTCCTAGCTCCTTTATTTTTTGAGTTATCGTGCGGACGGACCGACGGACGGACGGACATACATGGCTTAATCGACTCAGAATTCGATTCTGAGCCGATCCATACCTTTGACACTATATCTAGCTCGACTCCTTTAAGGTGTCACAAACGTAATGGCAAATTTATTATACCCTTGAACATAGTTCATACGGGTATAATAAAATATTAAAAATTATATAATGGTTCATGTGAATCATTGATTTAAAAAAAAAGTGATTGATTAAAAAATGATTCAATTACGTTAAAATGAATTTTTTTTTAGTATAATCAGTGATTTGACTTGAGCAATCAAATTAGATTAGAAAATTGTAATATTTAAAATTAATATATTCAAATGTGATGTTATAGAAGAATTTAAAAAATAAGTTGAGTCGTATAGCAATTAACGAAGAAGTTCTAGCTCGAAATAAGAAAACAACGTAAATAAAAGGTATTATAAAAACTAGGAAGCTATAGTATTTTGAACAGAGGGCATTCAGACATATATTGTATTTTGAGAGATATCCTTGAAGGCAAATATGGAACCAAAGCGAAGTTCGGGCAGAAGAGAATATCCTGACCTAAAAATTTACGTAAATATGGTTCAAGAAGTGCATCAAATTACTTGTTTTGGTCAATAGTAGACAAGGGGTTTAAATTGCCGTTATATTTCGCCAATAGTTTAGATCCAAATCGTATAAAAAAGAAGAATAAGTAGTTAAGGTTCAATTATTTTAAACATATATTTTACATATTCCTTTAATAAATACAAGGTAAATTAAAATATTTGTTTTTATTAATAAAATAATATTAATATGTAAAATATGCAAATATTGAAAAATTTTTTATTAAAAAAAAACTTTTTAATTGTATATACATGTAAAAACAAGACTAGTAATTGCTTTCTTTTATTTTTTTTTTGCTAACAATTTAAATAACGCAACCAAAACTAACCACACCTGATGTGAATATAAACATTTTAAATATTCAAATGCTGGTATTTGTTTTGTATTGTTAACAATTGAGGTTTTCTAATATAATATGTAACAGTTATTGAATGGACAAACGTTTTGAAGTCAATCACCTTCTTCTAATATCTGATAGTTTTCTTCTTTTTTTTTTTTTTTTTTTGCATGACTATATAGCATTAGGTTTGTAATGTTAAAAACTTGATTTGTAATTTTGTCTCTGGTTTTAGAATTGCTTATAAAAGATGATAAATATTTTGTCGGTTCATCAAAATAAATCAGAAATTAATTAAAGAGAATTAAAGAGAATTTTATTTTAAAAAAAATTGTAATAAGAATGTTACTCTAATGACCATCCATATTTGATTAAATTTTCATTATTGAATAGTCTGACTTTAATGTTTTCCTATAACAAAAAAGCTGTGAAAACAATTCATCCATATTTGATTAAATTTTCATTATTGAATAGTCTGACTTTTATGTTTTCCTACAGCAAAAAAGCTGTGAAAACAATTCAAGAAATGAATATCATAGTTTTAATAATTGTTTTGGTATTATTATGGGCCATTTTCTTATCGGTAGATATAAAGATTACTGAAGACGACTAAAGATAACTGTAGGTTCTGCAGGGGAATTCATTTTATAGTGAATGTGGAACTCTTTTTCTGCACCTCACCTTAGTCAGTGAAGAAAAGGCGAGAATACCTTCTTATAGTTTCATTTTTCATAGATTTCTGTCTGTTCAACTGTCTGACATGAACTATCAAAACAAGAAGATCCTGGCAAAAAGCAACCAATACATCTTACGTTAGAACATTATCATCGTGACATAAATTTAAAGAAAATTAACATCAACTCTTAAATAGGTTCTTGTACGCTTGAAGATATACATACAGTACTGTAGCCTACACTACTAAAGTCCATAGTTTAGAATCTAATTACTTTAGTCTGAACTAAAGCTTCATCAATAAAAAAAAATTTTAATTTCATTTAAAAATAAGAATAAAGATTAATATTCTGAGGTGCAAGAACATTTATGAGATATGAAATTGTAAATAGGAACTTCTTAAAATGCAGACTATATTTATTCACGCCCCCTTTTGTTAAATCATTATTTTTGTTAGACAAATTTGAGTAACTTGTTTC
Organism: Poecilobothrus nobilitatus; assembly: GCA_947095535.1. Taxonomy (NCBI): domain Eukaryota; kingdom Metazoa; phylum Arthropoda; class Insecta; order Diptera; family Dolichopodidae; genus Poecilobothrus; species Poecilobothrus nobilitatus. The sequence goes on from OX352774.1 coordinate 173,412,298, forward strand.
TAATTGGGCTGTAAAAATACTTAAAATTACATATTACTTTATTTTTCTATTATTTACAATATTGGGAACTGAAATACCTCATAAAATGTAAATTTAATATTGAACCAATATCTAATTGATATAAATTACAAACAAAAAAAAAAAATTTTTTTTTAAGTTCATTTAAATAAATATTAGTATGATGTAAAAAGGTGACAAAATAACCATTTTAAATTTGTTTTTAAAATCGCTTTCGAACATTCCTTTTAAAAAAATTTTTTTTTGTTTTTTTTTTTGAAAAAAATTAACAAAAAAAACCGCAACATTAAATAAAAAACGATAAAAAAAAAAAGCAAAAAAACGTTTAAAACGCATTACATGAACAAGTTAAACTATTTAGAAAATAGTTATCATCATAAGTCACTGACTTATAAGGTGTTAGATGGAAATGACGATCCTAAACTATTTTTGGCGCTATATATTATAAATGTTGCTATAAAATTTTGCAGACATTGTATTTGTATATACACATATTATATTCTGTACATATATGTGACATGAATATGAAAATTTTATATATAATATCTGTAAATGCATTTTAATGAATTGGTCAGATAAATTTACGTATACGAAAATCATGTATTGGGATTTGGGAAAAAGAAAAAGAAAAAAGAAAAAAATTCATTTTATGACAATCATTAAAATTAATTTGTTTGACAGAATTGTGGTTTTTGTTAGAAAATTTTCAATGTATTTTTAATACATTGTTTATAAATATGAATAGAAAATATTTCATTTTTTAAATTATAGTTAAATTTTGGTTTGTAAAATTATTTTTTATATTATTTATAGTGTTGTGCATTCTCAAAAAAGTCAAAATAATAGCAAATATTTTAAAGTAAAGTAATAATCATTTGTGACAATAAAAATTTAATATTTGTAATGTTGTGTGCTCACTAAAAACATTGATTAGGAAAATCTTTATATTACTTTAGCTGATTCAATACTTATCGATTTATGTTCATTTTTTATGAGTTTGCATTTGAAACTGGAGTGCTGTTTTAAATGTCATAATATGCGTGTTTTAAAATTTCTTCTAAATTCAGAGGATATCGAGTACTAACTTTGTCATACCTTCACATTGTTTTGTTTTTATTTTATTTTATGTTCCAAAAAGTACTCTTTCTTTCTCTCTCCCCTGCTATGATCTTAGTTTATACGCAATGCGATTATATTTTATTAATTTTAGATTTCTAAAATGATTTTGTTGAATTCTTCTCGATTACTTGCTATATGATTTAAGTTCACCTATTTGTATTTATGTCAGTTCAATTTCGAATATTTCTTGTCCATAAAAAAATTATTCATGGCCAACTTTTCAATTTTTCCTTTGATTTTATCTTACACTATCAGTTGTAAAAGTTTATATTTATCGAATCATATATGCGCAAAATATGCAATCATTATTCGTTAGAAGACTTGAAGGAATTTGATCTATACGTCTTAGAACCGAGATATTTGAAATATGGTCTAGTTTAATAGATGTTTTACATTTTGCTGTTAATTCAATTTTGTTAAAGTCATATGTGCTGACATTAACGTCAATGATTCTAAATCGTATAATAGAATAGACCAAACATAGCATTTAGCTAATCGTAAGCGTGAGGCATGTTGATATTTCGATTACAAAGTATACTTAATGTTTTATATTTATTGAATTATGTTTTTGCAATTTGGATCCGACTACACACAATAAATTTCTGTCAATTTTCGTGCAAATGTTTTTATAGTGCTTTATATTATTAATTAAATAATATAATTTGCATTTACATATATACTTCAAAATATTTCTGCGAGCTTTTTGGTTATATTTTAAAAATTTTATTGTTAGATTTAGATCAATCATTTTCAAGAGAAAAGAGAAAAAAACTTTCTAACCAAATCCTATTTAAAATATCCCTATTTTAAAATACTAAAAGATATATAGATTTTAAATGAAAAATTCGCAATTAAAAAATTAAAACATATGCATTCTTATATATTTATTCACAATCGATAACGAGCCAAAAATTCGTCCTCCCCGAAATAAAGATATTTTCTATTTTATTCGCAGATGATCTTGTTAGACATTTTTGTCTCTAAGCGAAAAAAATTTTAATTTTAATTTTGTCTTTCCATAGCGCTACAATTATGTTTCATTTGATGAAAAATAGTTAGGCGAAGCGAATTTCGTTGGTGGTCGACTGTCAATTGTTGGAATTGTGTTTATTATTTGAAAACATTAGAATATTTTGTATGTAATGTAGAATAGAGAACATTTAGATTTATGTTTGAACATTTAAATTCAATTTTTGTTTTTTTATTTATTTATTATTTCTTAAGAGTTACAAAAAAGATCTTTGTAGCTCGTACACATTTATATAAAAAAAAACAGTTCAACTAAGGCTAGCTTTATTTGTGATTTGATGTGCATTTCTGACTTCATAGTTATCCACTTGATGATTAGGAATGAGATTTATAGATTCGATTTAATATTGCGCTTTTGAATGCTGTGTATGTGTAAAATTTGTACCATGTTTCTCATATCATCAAGTTTTAATATGTTAAGTTATTTATGTAATTTATTGATAGAAGTTCTGTGTTGTATAAATCAAAGAGATATTTCAATACTTTGCATCTTCTATAGAACTTCAATATTTTTGTTGTAAGTGTTTCTGCAAATCTCTTTAAAACCCCTGCAATTTTTCTTATACAAGACAACAGATTAGAAATTTAGTTATTTCAGCTTAACTCATCATTTATCATGATACCCAAATACTATACACGTTAACATTTTGAATTTTATTGCTGTTATATTTGATTTTTTTTTTTTTTTTGTATTCACTGTAAGTGTGTGCTGCTTCATTTATTTAAAAACAATACTCATCTCTTCATTAATTCATATTTCTAGTTCAAACATGCCATTTTCTCCATAAATAATGACTATATTCAACTGCTCAGGTCCACGTGAGCTCAGGTCCACGTAGCATTAGGTCCACCACTAATGATCATTTTTAGCATACAAGAAATGACTCATGAGTTGCAGAATTAAAACAAAGCTAAATTTCTAAATTTTATAAAAATCTGATTTTCACATTTACTTTGATTAGAAGAAGCTTATAGTAGTGTAGCAGACAAGATAAAGACGATACGAAATGAGGTAATTATTTTGCAAAACAATTCATAATAAAAATCTTAAGATTATATAAATAATAACTAAATAAAATTTCAAGAATAAATAAAAATTAATCTTTTAATTCTATATATATAATTAACAAGGTAAAATGTAAACAAACGGTTTTTAAAAGCGCACATTTCCAAAACTCAATACAAACTGTTTAGAAGTGTGACTTACACAAAAATTTGAAAATTTCACGTAATAAGAAAAATGTGAAAATAGGACATTTTTGAAATTTTGAGGGGCCGTAAGTCCGGAATCCTATATAACTAACAAAAGCCGTTAACACACGTAAAAATATATTATTGAACTTTTAATTTTCATGTCCTGCCGAAGAAAAATTTGTACAGGTGCCTAAGTTACAGGTGTCTAAAAATAGCAAATTTTCAATTTTTGAAATTACAAAATTTCAGGTTCCTATCTAAAGGGGTGCCGGAGTTATGAAAGTAGAAAAATCATGCAAAATTTGGTTTTTACATAACGGTAAATTTAAATACTAAATTTAAAAAAATTGTATAATTTTGATATTAATTTACAAAGATAAAAGAAATACCTGTCGAATGACGTTTTCAGATTGAAAAAATCTTAAGCAGAACATAAGATATATGCATTTAAAAATAGGGCTTTTTAAAAGTTTGAGGGGCTGTAGCTCCGTAATGGGGCGGGCTACATGAAAAAGTTGTTCCACAAAATTATTTTTTTTATGAGACCTACCTATGGTTAAAATTTGGTAAATATGGTAAAAAATTTTCTCTATCTTTAACGGTGTAGAAGTTTTGTAAACAGACGGACGGACGCACGGACAGAGTGAAACTAATAAGCACATTTTTTCAAAATTTTTTTGGAAATGTGCTAAAAACGATTGAAACATTAATTTAATAACTTTTATATATAGTCAAAACTTAAAACTCTTAATACAAAAATTATATTTTTTAATATAATTATAGATAGTTTGTAATTATTTTGTAAATTTGCTTAAATCTAATTGAAAAAATTAAAAAAATTTCTTACAGTTTTAATGTATATTTTATTTTTATAATAAATGAGTCTGTTGGTTTTAATAAATTTCAAAAGATTGATTCAAGTGATTCATATTGATTCATTTAAATTAACTTCGAAGTTTATATAGTTTTATAGGTGGTCAATCATCTAAAAGATTTTTACAATTGTTGTTTTTTTTTATTCTTAAGCTTAAAGAGTGGATTAATTCATCGTATACCATGGTAATATAATAATATAATCTGAATTGTTTTGATGCTATAATAACAATTTGCCAACTAGAACAGCAATCCCAAAGAGTTATTTACATTAAATGTAAATAAATGTAATCATTATATACTTTGCACTTGTACCACAAGAAAAAAAAATGGTCTAACGGTTTAACTGCAAGTGCATTAAAGCAAATCTATAAATAAAAATTATGAATTTATAATCGAGAAAGAATTGAATTGTAATTTAATTTTGAATTGCAATTACATTAACAGCAATATAGTAAAATTTATATAATTTTAAACATTCAGAAATAAATTTTAGACTTCAGATCTGAGAATACGTGCATGTTTTCACCTAATCATTAATATACCTTATTATGAGTTTAATTCAATATAATATAATCACCTGATGTCTACAACGATAGAGGCTGATCACTTTTTTAAATGTTCTCCCGTTTTTAAAGTACCTATCCGTCCAACGTATATTTAAAGCTTTAGTTTAAACATATTGAAGTATACATTTTCTGAAAAAATAAAACACCTTTTCCAAGTTTTTTATAAGCCAAAAGTAAAATAAAGACAAGAGTTGCGGACAAAATCTCTCTAATAAGTGCCTAAACAACCACGTATGTAGAGCGAAATTAGAAAGGAGATAGCCTTGCAAAAGAAGGTGCTCAAATAGCTTTACATATTTTGAACCTTTTTGTGGGTAGGTAAACAGAAAATACGAAAAGTACTAAAAATGAAAGAGAAAAACTGTATGAGTGAAAAATCTGGGTTCAGACAAATTAAGAAGCTTCTGGAAAATTATAATCGCGAAATATATGAACAAATTGTAGGATCCAGTAAAAATTTAAAATTTTAAGAGGTTACACATCGGAACATTGCCGGTTAAAGAAAATTGAAATAGAATAATAATATATACGCAGATTCTGTCAAGAAAAAGAAAAATTCCAGGCCACATACTTCCAGGAAGATATGAGTACCTAGGAGCATATTGTTTTGCCGGAAATGAACTGTTAGCAACGGCTGTACCGTAGGGCTAATAAAAATATTACAGGTGGAGGCAATATCTACCACATGTAATAATAGCCAAACACAATAGTTCTATATGAAAAGGTTGCAGTGTTACTGATCCCCAATAATAATTTAATACAGACAAACTAAAAAAATTAGCCAAGACTCAAACCAACTCAAAAACAAAATTTAAATAATAATACGTTATAAATGTCAGATTTTTTTTCAATTTATGTAATTGATTAAGTTATAACATATTATTATGTTTTTATTATTATTTTTAATTAATTTTATTTTTAGAAATTTATTCTGATCTTTTCCTTATATTCTGAATAAATGTTTGCGCAATTTAATTTGATATTGAAAACGATCATTTCAATAAAAATTGAGTGTGTGACAATCGTAACCTTATTTTATAATTTCATGCTTTTTTTAATTTTAAAGCATAGAATAAAAAAAAACTAAAAAATTATAACAATTGCAATTTATATTGAAAAGAATATTATTAGGTGGTGTGTCATTAAGCCATATTTTACAAATATGATTTTATGACCAATTTAAATGAGTTATAAAACCATATCACCAATAACAAAACCAATTGAGAATTATTGAAGTTAAAATCATAGACGTCGTTGTTGTTATAATATCTATAAAAAAAAAAATAATTAACAAGAATTTTAGAATTTGTTAATTTATTGAACAGTTTTAATAATTAATAAATTTAATAGATTCTCTTTTAAAATAATTTTAATGGATTAAAAATATAAGGCCATATCGCTTTATAATTGATTCAAATGAATCGTAAATTAATATTTCCAATACTAAGCCATATTCAGAAATATTCTTAAAATATAGTTTATAACCTATGGCTTTATAACACCCCACCCCATTATTATATTTTAATATAAAATTCAGTTTTCTATGCACATATATTATTAATAGAAATATTCTGCTACTGCTAGCCATTAATTTTTCAATCAGTAAATTTTTGAAATTAATAAATTCTATTTGAAATTGATCATACGTTTATAATGTCTTTTTGTTTATTTGTGTTTCTGTAACGCTTTCGTTAATATTATCTTTCAGAATAAATACTCAAAAGTAGTGAAAAGTGGTTCTCAATATTTTGTTTTCTATATATGTATATATAAATAAATAATGAATCATTACATAAACTTAATGTTATAGAATTTCAATTCCAATTATCAACAAATATGTGGAAAATGTCCATTATTGTAATAAACTCTTACACTATAGTAAATATTAATTATTTTTTTAGACTACATAAGACAAATTTTCCTAGATTTTACTAAACCTTTATCATTATACGAGCTTTTTGTAACAATAATTTTATTCTGTCTGCTTAAAGTGTCAATTTGGGGGCCTCGGTGGTTTAGTGGGTAAGAACGTATAAAATAAGCTGTAAAGATCGAATTAACGTGGATTCGAATCCCACAAATATGTTAAGAATAATTTCCCCTTGCGGTATTTATAGCCCCACTACCTAGAAAGGAAAATCTGTGTTATTTCCTTGTAGTATTTGTATGTCAGGGGAATAAACTAAAAAAAAAAAAAATTGTCAAAATTCTAAAATTTTTCCATGTGCCTACGTTTGCATGTATGCATACAAATGTATTTTGCATATGTTTAAAATATTTTTAAATGTTGCATCTTTTGAATTATTCCGATTTAAAAAAAAAAAAAGCCTTATAATAACAAAAAATGAACATTTTTGCAATTATTCTAATTTAAATTTCAAATTAATTTTTTTTTTGTATCTAATAGGTCTATAGGTCACTCTGAACCGCTATACAAAAAAAAATAATTTTAAAACAAAATGCAAAGAAAAAAAGAAAAAATAAAGAAAGAAAGAAAGAACAGAAGGTGAAAGAAATTAAACGAACAATTTTCTAAAATAAATGTTTTTGAATGAATATCTAAATTTATATAACATTTAACTGATCTTATTTCCAAGCTTCTGTATTATTGCATAAAATATTAATTGCATTTTGCAAATTGATACTACCATATTATATCATTGAAATTCCATTTTACCCCATTAAAGTTAATTGGTATATTTAAAGTTTAGCATTTTGAATTTAATAGAAAAAAAAAAGTTGAAAAAATGTTTCAGATAGAATCAATTATAACTGATTTTAAATGATTTAAATTTAATTTAATCAAAAGCTTAGAATAGCTTCTGTAATGCCACATTTTTCGGGAAATTTTTTTTTTTTTTAGTAAAGTATTGTTGTATTAAAAAAAACTAGTACAAAATGGACGATGATTGATTGATATTGAACGGAAAATAAAAAATTAAGGAAAGATTTTCTTTACCTTATTTTAACTCTAAGTTTGAATTCACATCAATTTGTCCATTGTGTAGTCTAGTGTATTTTTTAATTAGTTATATGCTAACATTTGATAACAGAAAAATTTAATACGAGTCTAAAGTAAAATTTAAATATGTTTACATTGTTATTTACATTTTGTTCTAACTATTTTTGCAATTCATTTAAATTTAATTCGTAGTTTTTTATTTTATAAGTTTTATAGAACAAAAGGTCAAATATTTATTCTTGGGCACGTACAGTTTCCATTTAAGTGATCTAAAAAAATTTTTCATTTTAAAAATACTTTTTAAATAACATAAATGTTTTATTTTCTTTATTTTTTTTTGTTCAAATTCCTTATAACTTTAAATTAGAACTAACTAAACACTCCTTCTTATTACTTTCTTTCAAATAAATTTCGCATCAAATTTTCGACACACTAAAAAATTTCACACAATTGGCTATACATTTTTATTAAAAAATGTCTAAAGTTCCGAAAAGTTGTCATGCTTTATTTGATTGTAAATAGTTATATTTTGTAATCACCTCATCACGTGATCTTTTTAAGTATCCCATTTAGTGATGACGATATTAATGACGATGTGATTAACACTTTAGAAATTTTAGTTGAGAAACTTAAAGAGTTACACCTCTTTTCTTATAACTTACTTTGGGAATATATGAAAACTTGAAAGAGCTTAAATGAAAGTTTAGAAAACTTGTTTTAAAATAATATGTTCCTTTTTTTTTCAATTACAAAATATTATTTTTAGGTGTTAATTCTTTGAAAATTATGTTCATTATTATTTTGAATTTTCATTAATATCTGTAGTCATTTTGAGACATAGACGCATACTCTCTTAAAGTAGAATACTAAAATCATTCTGAATCGACAGGGTGTCTAATACAAAAATGTTAGAAAAGGTGAAAACAAACGTGAGTGATTATTAAACATAAAAAGAAAACAACCGGAACCTTTCGATCACATAATGAGATACCACCCTAAATATCAATTATTACAACTTCTAATTCAGAACGAAATCCATGGTTAGTGTGTGTTAAAAAGAAAGCAAAAATCTTGGTTAAGAAATATGGATCAACGTATACTATGTGATTAAATTGTTAAATAAGGCGAAAGATCATATACAACATATACGCAGTGATTATCAACAATATAGTATAAAGCTATTTCATGACCGTCAACATTCGAATTCGAATAGGCAATGCAAGAAGAAATTATTTTATATAACTCCAAAACTTTACCAGTTAAAGAGAAGTTGTTGTAACTGTTATTAGCTGGAGTAAAGTTGTTGTAAAGAAGATAAGAAGTCAAAATTAATTATGTCACAAAAAATATTATTATACACACATTATTTTTATTTTTTAAATAAAATTTATTCAAAAAATTTATATTTTAAACCATTCTCTTTCTATATTTCAACAAATGGAGAAATGTTGGACATTTTTAAGTAAAATTCCCCTTATACAATTTTTAAAAACGCTAGTTCAAGTTCTTCATATTATCATCGCCAAATATAAGCCTTGCTGTATTCCATCACGTGATCTAAGGTATTTAAAAATATCGGTCATAACCCCTTTTCGGAACTTTATCTCAAAAAATAATTTTTTTTATGTAAAACCAAATATTAAAAAATTAAAAAAAAAATATAAAAAAATGGAAATTTAAAACTAAAAAAAAAACTATTCTAAAATTTACAGTTACTAAACATTGTCACAAAAAAGTATACAACATCACCATAAATGTAGTTTTACCCGTTTCGCGTATTGATTTTCAATTACTGATAACAGTCAATTCACCCGATAATTTGTGCTTGCTCAATGGACCAAAAATAGTTACAACAACAGTAACACACACTTAACTATGAACAAAATGAAAGTATTGAATACAATACAAGTCGTATCAATTGCACTTTAGAAAAAAAAAATGTAAATAAGGGTCACATTTCATTTTCTGTTGGATTTTTTTTTTGTTTTTTTTTCTTTGTCTTTGTTTTTGACGTCTGCGGAACTCATCCACATCCATACAGTCTCCTACAGTCTACACACGATTCTTCAATAAACCATAACGGATTATTAACAATAATCCAAAATTAGAAAGAAAGAAAATGAGTTTTATTGTTTAATAGTTGGTCCTAAAACTTGAAATACATTAAAAAAAAAGAAAAATATCAAACAAATGTTTACCGATTTATAATTTTATAAACTAAAAATTAATTAATTACATTAAAAGTGCGCTTGTTGTGCACCCCAACTTCATGAAATGATCTTTTATCATAGCGGGTCATCGAGCCAGGCAACAGTTCTGAAGAATCAAACGATTGTCTCATAGTACAGTGCTCCCACTTTGGAGAGATATTCCCAGTAGTTGTTTCGCAAGATTCTACTCCAACGGCAGGTATTGGGCAGATACCGGTATCTTTGAAATCATATAATTGAATGATATTCTTAACAATTTTATAATGAGTAGATTAATAAACAATTGTAACAAATTAGAAAACAACCACTATTACGGAATATATAGTCCTTTCTGTTACTATTATGCAATATATAGTTCTTTCAAATAAAGTTTTTTGAGAATATCTAAAGTTTTGAGCTTTTATAGAAATATTTTCACTTAAGATTCATCATTTTATCAATGTTATTAGCGATAAATCAATTTAAGAATACCACTTTAATAAATTTATTTGTATATTTTTGTAAAAGGTGCAAAAGAATAATCGCAATATCAGTAGGTATAGCAATTCAAGTAATAACGATAATCAAATAACAAAATATAAGAACAATAATAATAACAAACAACGAAACTGTATTTTTTTTATTATTGTGGTTTACATTTAATTGTGTTACCCAGGTTATGTTACTTATAAATAAATGGCGCTTCCAAATTGCGCCATTTCACTTAATGGAAACTGATCATTGTTTTTAATTCACAAAATTTTTATTTCATTTTTTTTTTGTTTATTTATTTGTTTATATTTTCTTGTTTTTTTTTTTTTATTATTTTGACTGGTCTACTGCAATTTTATAAAAGTTCTTTAGCAAAGATTTGCATATTTTTGTATTTTATTTTTATTTCGTATGTACCTACATAAAAAAGAATACAGGTATTTTTACAGGTGAATGATATCATAATAATATCGGTAATAATAATAATTTTTATGTTGATGATTGTTTTCATATCATTGTAGTTTTTCCATATCAAAGTTAAAATTCATTTAATGGTGTGCGCTTAAAGATTATCTTAGGTATAGGAGTAAATGAACCTAAGCCAATTTGAATCACTTCTTTCTTAAATTGAATATTTCAATTTTAAAATCAATGTTTAAAATTGGGTTTGTTTTAGTTTTTTTTTTTTTAAGTTACAAATGATGAAATATGTTATTACTGATCTATATACATGCGTAAAGATATATAAGGTTGTTGTCTTAGGTATTTTCAAATTTAATGTTAATAATAACATAATAATAAAAATTATCTGATTATTGAATTGGAACTGTTTTGGAACAGTTCATTTGGTTTTTTTTTTTTAATTTTGAATTGTTATGACAAATAAATACGTAATAATATACAGATTTTACAAATGAAATATCTATAAATATAATAAATAAGTAACTAGGACAAAATAATTAAAAAAATAAAATAAAATTTGTAAAAAAAAAAAAGCGCACTTTTTGCAATTGAAACTATTTTCAATTTTATCTAATTCAAGTAAATTAGATCTAATGTCAATTGGAAGTCTATTTTTGTTTATTTTTTATTTTTTAGTATCTACTACCTTAGTGACTAAAATAGATTATGTATATAAATTATAATAATAAAGATAATAGATTATTCAATAGACATGCTTCTTCGTCTTAAGATACTGATTCCCTACTGAGTATCTGTGATTAGATTTCAGATGCTCTCATTTTAGTCCGCTAGATGCATTAGTTCCTCTCCATTTGGAGACCGATCTATTGCTTTATGTGTTTCAGCGACGATATTTATTTTATGCCAACCCAGCTTTTACCTTGCGGAATATTATATTTGTCTTTGCGTATTATATGACCTATATAATTAGTTTTCACAGATTGTATAAGCAATATACAATATATATAGGCACAGACTGAATTAAGCACAGACTGTCTCTATTTATACTATTTAAAACTTCATTATTGTTCATTTATTCTTATGATATGTTCAATATTCTACGATATACCCACATTTCAAATGGGTTTCATTGATATTCCCAATTTTCAGAGTCCACTTAATTTCCACAGAGATAACATTTAAGATTAATAAAACTTGAGATTCGTTCAATTATGGTACTATTGATGGTTAAGTTTATGTTGTTATGTGTTTTGTTTTTAGAAATATCCTTAAACTTTGTTTTTGTTTAACCAGCAAAGACCAGCAAAAGACCAGCCAAAACCAGCAAAGATAGAACCTTTATTTTTAGTACAAGGGTGTGCTGCAAAGTTTTTTTTTTTTGCAAAAGTGGAAACTGACATTTCAGAGAATATGGACCATGGGTTCGTATTTTGGAAACTTCCGAACGAGGACAAGAGCAAATGAGCACATCTCCAAAATCAACAAAGGTACAACTTTTAAATTTAGTACAATGGTGTTCTGGTATATTCTCTGTATGTCTCTGAAATTTGAGAGGATTTTGACAATGGGTTCGGATTTTAGAGGCTTCCGAATTAGCCAAAGAGCAAGCTAACATACCTCCAAAACCAAAAAGATAGAACCTTTAAAATTGGTACAAGAGTGTTCTGTAATGTTTCGTCTATGTCCCTGAGATGGATTTTATTAATTGGACTGGTAATTTGGGTAGGTGATACACCCCTCTAAGACCTAACAAGCATATCTTCGAAATTAATAAAGATTGAAACTTGACATTTTGTACAACGGTATTAAACGATGTTTCTTTTACGTTCCCGAAATTCGAGTTAAATAAGGAAGAAAACGAAAGCGGTTCAAGCAGCTGCCAAAAAACTTAAAGATTTTTAATTTAATAGGAATTATTCAAGTGTAGGGTATTAATAAGTCGGTTGCATGGACTTACAGTTAGATTTACTTGTTTTTTTTTTCAGTTTATAACACATAAAAAATTACACAGCTATTCCTTTTCAAGCGTGGCTGTAAATGTTGTAAAGGGAAAATTCTTACGACGTGTATGAGATTAGAACCAACACCCTTCGGTGCAATTTATATACTCTTACCCATTAGGTCAGTGAGGCCCCATTTAATATTAGAAACCACGTTAAAATATCTATTACATTACCGATATTGTAGCGGTTTAAAAATATGGATTGATCGTTTAAGTTTCATTATAGGCCAGGTCTGTCAGGTCACAGCACAAATTGTTAAGGTTAAAACCAATATTTACTGGTTGCAAAATGAACATCGAAATTATCAGAGAAGTTGAAGATTACTACCATTCCTAATGAGTTCATCAGCTCTTCATTTGCCTAAATAGTTATTATCTGGTCTATTATCATCTATCCAGACAAAATGGATATTGAATTTTTCATTCTGTCCATTTAAGGATGATCGGCAGTTGCTGACAACCTCTGAACTAACCGAGTCGGATTTTAAGGCCTTAATGACAGCATGACCACCCAAAAATATATAATTAAGTACTACAGAAAAGATTTCATTAACTTGAATTTTGGTTATATTTTATTGTTTTCGAAACTTTAAAGATTTTTTTTTTTCCCAAAATCTCACAATATGAATAAAATTAGTTTCGTAAACATTTTTAGATAACAAAACATTATTAGATAAATTATATAATTCCTTTTGAAAATATTACCATGAATTAATTAAAAATTAAAAAAAAGTTTTTTTTTAAACTGAATTTTTCAAAGTTATTACCTTAAATCAAATTTCAAAGATTAAAATTCATATAACAATTCAGAAGAAATATATAAATTTAAATATAAAATTATTTTGCAACTTTTTTGAAACAAAATATCATTTATTATATCCAATCAAAAGAAAAATATTTTTTTTTTTTTTTTTTTTGATTAAATTTATTTCCAAGAATTTAATAGCATCATTTAAAACACATTTTACACTCTTCTGTGTAAAATGAATTAAATGTAATAACAATAATTAATAGTAAACCATTGAATAACAAAATATATGTATATGATATTGAAGATATATTCATATCTATATATATATAATATATACAGAATGAATACAGGTGAAAAAATCTAAAGATACCAAATCAGATATTATGTTTTAAGTAACAACAGACTAAAAAAGTATTTATTTATAAAATAATAATCAACGGAAACATTTATCATAAAAATTAAATGATACAATTGGCTTTGATGACCTTATTTTCCTATAAACTATTCAAGATAATCGTTATGTCGTTCCGACTTTAAAACCAAAAAAGGAAAAACTAAACACCCATTTTAATTTTTTATTTTTGGTTGTTTTATTTTTTTTTTTTTTTTTGAAATATAAATTTATATCTACACCTTATTTTTAGTTTTTTTTTTTGTATCGATTTTAATTGAAGTCCTTTTGAAACAACATAATTTTCATTTTTTTTTTTTTTTCTTTTGTTCAGTTTTTTTTTTTCAATATCCTTTTCCAATTTTTAAAATTTTCATCTGCGCTGTATCACTTGGTGTCATAAAATTACCATTTTTATGATTCATTTTTCATTTAACTACCTATCTTTGATTCTATTTCTTATTTCAAGTGTTTTCTGCATATTATTGTTTAACATATTAAATTGTTTCTCGCGCACAGATACTATAAATTGTATAAGAATACAGTAAGCAACATAAGTATATGTGTAGTGTAGGGAATATTTTAAAAATTAAATAACTACACTCACATACGTAAGAAAAATGGCATATAAAATAATTAAATGCATTTATGTTATTACTAACGATATCAATCAATCAATCAATCAATCAATTAAGTATTATTATATGCTGTAAATGATAAATTGATCAATAATAATAAAACAAAAAAATATAAGATGACTTCACTTTCTTTCAGGAATTTTTATCTAAGATTTATTATGTCAGTAAACTAAATCACTTTAATTGAAAACAATAATGAACACAAATTTTATTTAAGTTGGAATCGAACTATCAAAAACTTTAGTACCCTCTGAAGAACAAATGAAAAGGTCTTTCAAAATGGAGCTATATCATAAATTTAAAGGATATACACAATAATAATAATAATAATAATTATAATAATAATGAATACTTATACAAATAATATATGGTAGAGTAGTGCTACAGTAGTAGCTGTGTAGAGTAGAGCTACAGTAAGGAATTGTCTTTAATTAATACGAAGCATGTAGGAAGGTGTTATACTATATATTACGCCTTTATATTGTAACTGTTAATACTTTCGTCACTGATAGCAAAATATTAGTAACAATTTCTATACTTTTCTACCCCTACTCACTAGGCAATATACTGCGTTAGTAATTAGGGGTAAAGAAAGAGGTGAGTTTAATTAGTAAGAATATGACATTTGCAATGGGGTATAATTGATGCCTTTGGAAGATTCCCTTCCTTAGGAAATAAAAAATATTTACACTGAAAACTTCTTTTTAGGACTTTACTACAATTAATTTACAAAGTATCTGCGATATCCAAACTTATGTTATTAAGTGTATTTTATTAATGTATTAAAAATGACTGGTCCATCATTGATAGGAACAAAAAATTCCTTATACATATTTAGGCTTATATGTAGGAATAGAAAAAGAGTCTTGTTTAATGGTTTATCCTATATTTGTTTTTGTTTTTTTTTTTTTTTTGAAGATGTCCGTACTTCAAACCTATTTGCAACTATTTTAAATTTTGAGTATCTTAAAATTGGCTGTTGTCATCAAGAGTATTTTACCTTGTTGTTTAATTTGTAGTTTTTAGTTGATTCTTTTCATACTGTGTTGAAATTTTATTTTATTAAAAATATAAAAAAAAAAATTGAAAAAGCATCAATTGCAAAATATTTTGCATAATTACGATTTAAGTAAATTGAAAGAATGAATATTATATACATATATATGTATGTTCAATATATATATATATATATATATATATTTTCATATACATTATTTATGTTACAGTTTTTTAGAACGTTGAAAAGAGTTTGCCTTAAGTATTCGTTGTAGTTAATGGTACCTATCAAAACTATGAAATGAAAATTTTGTTATAAAGATGTTTTGCAAAAATTTCTAAATTTTAATTTTTTTTTTTTGTTTCGTTAAATTTTTGCTACTAGAAAAAATGATGGCAAAGCGGTGGTTCTAAAACATACCACACTAATTACATAAGAGTTTTTTTTTTCTATTAATTTAAAAAAAAAAAAAATGTCATTGCTTAGAAGATGATTTAAAAATGAACTTGAGATCTTCAAAATATGTAAATTAAGATACAATATATATAGAATTATTTTTATTAGCTATACTCATGTTGGTTCTTTCTTTTATTTAAGTCTTACCATAAAGAGAAATATTTTCTTATAATTTAACTTTAAATATTTTCAGTAAAAAGAAAAGGAAATATAGATAAATGTTTGTAATTGAAAGTGTATTTCTTCTGATTATGATGACAATCTGACTAATCGCTGTAAAATACGGTTATTAACTGTGTTTGGGAAAGATTTGCTCAGTAACTTTCCGCCATACTCAATAAATTTCCTCAATTTTCTGGCAGATTTTAATTAAGAGGAACTGAGTATTTGGGACTCCTGCTGTGAATTACCTTTCGTCAATATACACGGTAATAAATCTGATTGAAAATTGTTCCGAATTTTAGTTGGCTCTTTTTTTGGGTAGAGGCCTGTAAGTGTTCGCAATTTATCAAAACTATTTTAAAATTTGTAGGTTAAGTAACTGCATAGTTTCGGATTTTCGTTAATAATGTATTATTATTTCTGTTCATATCCATTTTATTAGTATCTAGTTAATATAAGTATAATGGCACTGATAATTTCTGGATCAATCAGTAAAACTCAAATCTCTAAATTAAATGTGAATACATTGCTTAAAGAATACACAACCAATTAAAATATCTAATATTTATAAATTAATTTTAAAAACGTACTCAAAAGCTGAAATTTCTGATATGATTTTGAATTTTTGATATACCAATAAAGGATCATTTCAATTGGATAGGGTGCCGGTATCCATTAAATATATTATTTATCTATCAATTATTTTCATCAATTATAGGATATTAGAAATGAAAACAGATTTTTTGAGATAATACTTATAATGTTTGTGTTAAAGAACTCCTCACATAGGAATTCGTTTGTAATGGGTGCAGTGCGAATATAGAATAGCTTGCCCCCGAAAGTATTACCAAATGTTGAAAATCATAACGTGCTATTCAAGAAGAAGATTTATATAAATTGAAAAAGAACATTCTTTTAAGAGTGCATCTTTGTTCTCAACACTGTTTCCAAAATCCAGTAACTTTCCATACTTTCCCCAATCCTCAAACCATACATTGTACAACAGATTCTGAACTTCTAACCAATTGTTTTTTTCAAAAGAGAAATTCTGTTTGGTTGGTTCAAGTCCAACATTATCAAAAAGAATTAACACGTTGATCAGATCGGTGTTTTTCAAAATTCCTACCTAGCCTCACAAAAAAAAAAGACTAATTTACGGTACACATAATACATACTGATCTAGTAACTTTAATCTTTCAATAAAAATTCTAAAATGAAGAAAATCAATAAAACAATAAAAATTTAATATGTCAGAGATTTCCCCTCTGTCGCTCCCTCTGTCTATTGAAAATTTAACTTATATCTTTATAAATTTTATACACGAGTAACTTACAATCGTACTATAAGCTCAGCTCCTTCATAGAAGAATTTTTTTCGTTTTTCATTTTTCTTTTTTATTGTTTTTTTCTTTTTTTTAAACCATGGTGCAGACCATGTCCATGTAAATCATAATGATCAATGATGTTTATGATAATGATTGAAATTGATGAAGATTGCTAATAATATACAATAGTACTTGTAACAATTTGCATTTAACTTTTTTATTTTATGTTTGTGGCAACCTCTTTGTTTTTTCTCAGATCTCTATTTGATGTTTTGGTTTAAAGTTTTGTATATTTTTTATTTTAATTTTTTTTTTCATATTCTATTGAAAATTCTTAAGTTGTTTGTCAAATAAAAAAAACAAAAAAACAAAAAAAAAATCAAATAAAATTCGAATTGTTTGCAAGCGAGTTCTGTTGTGAATCGATCATTTTTTTATTTTTTCTTCAATTCAAAATTTTTTTTTGTTTATTCAATTTTTTTCTTTTATTTTTTTTGATTTTTTATGTATGTTGGAAAATGCACATATTTACAAATAATTTGCAAGAATGTGTTAAATGCAAATAGTTATTGGCATATTGATTCTTCATTTAAAAAAAAAAAAAAAAAATCATTTTAAAATTTTACAAGTGTTCGGAAAAAAAGAAAATATAAAAACAAAAAAGTTTTTAAAATAGGGTGTCTGTTATTTACAATTTCTGATTATTGTGTCTTCTTTATGAAAAAATAAAGACAAAATATTTTAAATTAATGTAATGTGCATTCAAGATGACTTTTTGAGCGTATTAATTCATTTGAACAGAATTTTACTTAAATATATTCTTAAAAAAACAACAAAATCACTGAGGCTCTTTAAAAATTAATTTCAATTGGTTAAAATCAAAAGCTGTATCTGAGTTCTATGACTTTAACGAAACACAACTAATTATCATTACAACGGTATCATTAAAAAGATCTTGGCCAGCTTTATAATTTTGGTTTGTGGAGCATGCTTCAAAACCATCCTGTTGGAGGATGAGAGCGGTTAGAAACCGTTACTATAAAAATCAGGGATACAATGCTTTTTCAAAATGGTTTTTCATCATCCGATTTAATCAACTGTTTGACGCTTGTAATGCAAGCACACATTACTAGTATCATATATATAAAAGAAGATAAAAATATTCTTTGGAAAAAGTTAAAGAAAATCTTTGAAGACATATAAGCAAAAAAAAAAACCAAATTATTTACATTTAAATGTTTGGTGAATTTCCCGGAGTAAAATTTAGTTTTGTAATTTGATTCTGTAGGGATATGGGGACCAGAACACTTTTTAGAAACTTATGGTTAATTACCTATTACTGACAGGTAGAAATCCATGCAACTGGAATGGTTTGCTACAATGCAGTAGCTATAAAGAGGAAAGATCGAAAGAGAGTTTTCATCAATTTCTCTGTGAATGTCCGGCTCTATCTAGAATCAGATAGGAAATCTGAAAAGAACTAATTTTATTTTTTAAATCTACAATCTGATTATGGAGCATAGTTGATAACCAAAAGTATTGGTATCAAAATGTGTTCTCTTGATATAATTTTTGAGAACTAATGAACCAAGTAGCAGTTTTTTTCTTTCTTCAAAAAAACTAAATTAAAAAAAAAGACAATAAGGTTTTTAAAGACATACATTTTCAAAATATGCAATTTTTCTTAGCCGTTTTTTTTGTAAAGAGAGTTGTAAAAATCAGTAGTTACTTTACAGAACATCCATTGAATTGAAAAAAACCGTTAATACATAAACATGTAAAAGTAAAATCTAACATCTTACCTCTTATCTCTTATCTTACATCTTACCTTAAGAAATTTGCACAACTATTCCGGTTAAAAAGAAAGTTCAAAAATAGTAAAATTTAAATGTTTGATTATTTTTATACATCTTCTAAAGGGGAGAGAATACGACAATTTTTTTCATAGATAAATTATATTTATTTTCAAAAATCTTTCTCCTCTCAAAAATTAGTTAATGATGGTTAAAATATCATAGCTTTATCTCCAATGGAACAGAAGTCTTGTAAATAACCGGGCATATGGAAGGATGGAGAAACAAATATTGGAAATAATTTTCTGAGGAACACATCAGATTTCCATTTATAGTAATATGAGGCATTTTCACATGAAAGATTTTTATCACATAAAATTTAACAAAACGCATAACGTGATTTCTAATAGCATTCTTTTTATTGCTTGTGAGCGTTTAGAGAGTCATAAATTTGGATACAAATTCAGAGTTTCAATAATTTGTTGTGTGGAATACTGGGGGGATGGTAAATTCTCACTATTTTAAATGTTTTGTTATTAAAACAGAAATGGAGAAAAATTATTACGAAGGATTTTTTAGTTAATTACAAAATCAGGGTGAAATATTTTATCATCATTATGACCACCTTTATAATATTAGTAATAAAAAAGATCAACTACAAAAATGTCTCATTTCACAAAAAAATTTTTTCCAAAGTGTCTTTATTCCGCTACAAAAGTTTTACACTAAATTGAATAAACCATTTCTTAGTACCGTGGTAAATAATAGGTTAATAATCAACAATAATAATATCTTTTTAATATTCGAAATAAAACAGTTTCATGTCAATTTTTTAGTAAATATACATAGTAACAAATGTTTATATAAATTTTCGAAATTTAAACATAGGAAGTATAAATAGCAAAAAAAGGTTTTAATTTTAAAAATATACGATAGTATATTTTGTTGTTAATTTAACCATCACTGTCTAAGTTTAGTTGTTAGAATAACAATATCGTAATTATTCAATAAAGAAATAAAAAAAAATATATAAATGTAATAGAAAAATTCATTTATTTAACACCTTTTACAACCGCATTTCGCATTTTGTTTTTACACTAAACGCCCTTTCACGTTATATTTTGTACTATGGGTATAAAAGGAAATATACTTAATTATCATTGTGACTGTCAATTTTTTGTTTAGTTTTTTTTTTTTTTTTTGTTCAACAAAACAAATTCATTAGCAACATTTCTTGTTTTTTAAATTGTTTATTTTTAGAAAAATAAAAAAATCGGGTTAATGAATAAAATTAGTAAAGTATACGCAACGCAAACATTAAAACTATTACATTAGTCTACGAAATTAAGTAATTTTAGACAACAACAGAAAGAGGAAAATAATCAATAGTATAGTTTCTTTTAAATTTAGATCAGATAATTTAGATGCCCAAACGTATAAATCTGATTTTGTAACCAATTATGAAATCCTTCCTAATTATTTTTCTTACATGTACATATTTTGACAACTAGGAATTTATAATTATCCCTCTTAATTATTTTAAGGTTTTCTAGAAAAAAAAAAAATATTGCCGCATTTCCAGAAAGTTAACCATAACATTTTGCTTTTATCATATTTTTTTTTTATTTAAACCTATTGGAAGAAGGGAATATATTCCTATACAAACATTCATAGAAAATCCGAAGGCAGTATTTTTAATAACTTTGAAAGAACGACAAAGAAACTTTGTATCCTGAAGAAAAAACTATGATGAGTGCATTAGATTAGACTGTGTCAACTCTGAGGTACCCATATGGACATGATATATCCATGCCGTTTCCATAAAATTTAAATATCCTTAAAAAACTTTTAAGATTTGTTTATTTAATTAAGAACCGAGATATATTTATGTAAATTTTGGAGTTGTATGGCAGATACGTGAATCTGTTACACGAACATAACAGCATTTTACAGAAGTTATTGCCATAAAACTTAATAATCTATTGTAAAACTTCAGATGCGTAGCATTATTAAGTTCCAAGTTGTGCAAGAATCCAGAACTTGTAGCGTTACAGCAACCAGACTTCAGAGAAGCTATTGACAAGAAACTTGATCATTTTATAGAATATTTCAGAGATCTAGCTTTATTAAGTACAAATTAGTTATGACGATATAAATGCTTATATGAAAAAAGATGTTGTATGGCATATCCCTGAACCCGCCAATCTAGCCCAACCAAATTTTACAGGAGTTGTTGAGCTGTAACTTGACATCTTTTCGAAAAATTCTTCAATAAATATTGAGTTATTTTGCTTTAAAAAGAGAAGTTGTATGGCAGCTATCCGAACATGCTGCACCAGCACAATCAAATTTTACAGAAGTTATTGCCATATAACTTGACGTCCTTTTAGAAAAGTTCATATACCTAACTGCAATGTCAGTATCCATTTCCATTTCCATATAAAGAAAAAAGTTGTATGGCTGCTACTCGAATTTGCTGGCCGAACTTGATAGAGTTCACAATCCTAGCTATGACTTTAACGAAACACAACTAATTATCATTACAACGGTATCATTAAAAAGATCTTGGCCAGCTTTATAATTTTGGTTTGTGGAGCATGCTTCAAAACCATCCTGTTGGAGGATGAGAGCGGTTAGAAACCGTTACTATAAAAATCAGGGATACAATGCTTTTTCAAAATGGTTTTTCATCATCCGATTTAATCAACTGTTTGACGCTTGTAATGCAAGCACACATTACTAGTATCATATATATAAAAGAAGATAAAAATATTCTTTGGAAAAAGTTAAAGAAAATCTTTGAAGACATATAAGCAAAAAAAAAAACCAAATTATTTACATTTAAATGTTTGGTGAATTTCCCGGAGTAAAATTTAGTTTTGTAATTTGATTCTGTAGGGATATGGGGACCAGAACACTTTTTAGAAACTTATGGTTAATTACCTATTACTGACAGGTAGAAATCCATGCAACTGGAATGGTTTGCTACAATGCAGTAGCTATAAAGAGGAAAGATCGAAAGAGAGTTTTCATCAATTTCTCTGTGAATGTCCGGCTCTATCTAGAATCAGATAGGAAATCTGAAAAGAACTAATTTTATTTTTTAAATCTACAATCTGATTATGGAGCATAGTTGATAACCAAAAGTATTGGTATCAAAATGTGTTCTCTTGATATAATTTTTGAGAACTAATGAACCAAGTAGCAGTTTTTTTCTTTCTTCAAAAAAACTAAATTAAAAAAAAAGACAATAAGGTTTTTAAAGACATACATTTTCAAAATATGCAATTTTTCTTAGCCGTTTTTTTTGTAAAGAGAGTTGTAAAAATCAGTAGTTACTTTACAGAACATCCATTGAATTGAAAAAAACCGTTAATACATAAACATGTAAAAGTAAAATCTAACATCTTACCTCTTATCTCTTATCTTACATCTTACCTTAAGAAATTTGCACAACTATTCCGGTTAAAAAGAAAGTTCAAAAATAGTAAAATTTAAATGTTTGATTATTCTTATACATTTTTATACATCTGAGTTGTATGGCAGATACGTGAATCTGTTACACGAACATAACAGCATTTTACAGAAGTTATTGCCATAAAACTTAATAATCTATTGTAAAACTTCAGATGCGTAGCATTATTAAGTTCCAAGTTGTGCAAGAATCCAGAACTTGTAGCGTTACAGCAACCAGACTTCAGAGAAGCTATTGACAAGAAACTTGATCATTTTATAGAATATTTCAGAGATCTAGCTTTATTAAGTACAAATTAGTTATGACGATATAAATGCTTATATGAAAAAAGATGTTGTATGGCATATCCCTGAACCCGCCAATCTAGCCCAACCAAATTTTACAGGAGTTGTTGAGCTGTAACTTGACATCTTTTCGAAAAATTCTTCAATAAATATTGAGTTATTTTGCTTTAAAAAGAGAAGTTGTATGGCAGCTATCCGAACATGCTGCACCAGCACAATCAAATTTTACAGAAGTTATTGCCATATAACTTGACGTCCTTTTAGAAAAGTTCATATACCTAACTGCAATGTCAGTATCCATTTCCATTTCCATATAAAGAAAAAAGTTGTATGGCTGCTACTCGAATTTGCTGGCCGAACTTGATAGAGTTCACAATCCTAGCTCCTTTATCTTTTAAGTTACCGCGCGGGCGAACAGACAAGCAGAGGTACATGGACTAAATCGACTCAGAATTTGATTCTGATCAGATTCATATACTTGAGTCTATATCTAGCTCGACTCCTTTAAGGTGTCACAAACGTAATGGCAAATTTATTATATTGTATTGTATTTATTATGTTGAAACACGGAATTATTTCTGTTTATGATCTATTCGAATTTATTTCTTCTTCGAAGCATAGTAATTAATAATACCGAATTTTAAAAAGTCGCAATTTCTGTTTTATTATACTGGTTTAAAAACGAAATAAAGTCCAATCGGTATTATTTCTTCGATCATTATTGCACGGAACCGATCATTTATTAAAAATATTAATATATATTTTACTAGGGGCCCCTGTTAATGTGTAGTCAAATTCTATGTTGAATACCAATTCATATAATAGACAGTTGCAGTTTAGAAAAATAGAATTTATGGAAAAAGCACAATCCGTAAAAATTCAGAAAGCAAAACCAAATTCGTCAAAACACTAACTGAAACTATTTTTAAAATAACGCCAAAACAGAATTAAATTGTATAAAGAGCCTGTAGTTGGTGTACGTATATTTAGATTATTTGGTATTGTGAGTGAGGACTATTATGTCTATTTATTTATCGAGTTCGAAATAAATGTTTTAAAGGTACGTGAGGAAAACAGAATAGGTATCCGTAAAACATTCGTAAAATGCATAAACAAAGTTTGGAGCAAAATTCAGTTAAATTTTTTTAATGAGCAACGTTGTCTGTAACAATATTGCCGTTGTTCGTTTTACCTTGCCCTAATGTAAAAAATTTAAAATCTAAAAAGACCCTATATTTGGCGTACAATCCTTGATTAAGATTGTACATGTAACATGGTACAGAAGGCGAGAAAACCGTACAAATATTACCACAATTGTACAAATGGTAAACCTGCATAAAATTGACATACAAAATATTTAAAAATAAAAAATTATTCAAATTTAATTTTGGTTGTAAGAACTGCTGGATACTCAAATTTAAGTATATGAGAAGAAATTGAATTCAAAAAGAATACAATTAGAAAAGTTTTCTAATCGCTTCAAATAATATACAAACATTCATACATAAATGCAAAAATTTAATAGAAAAGTAAAAAACCAAAACAATTATATATTTGAATTTTAAAGAGGCTCGCCCGCTGGTTATACATAAGTACATACTTAGATACTTATTGATTATTAATATCAGATCAATATCATTCATCATTAATTAAAATTTCAATAAATATTGTGCTAAATGACGATTTTTATCAATTTTTAAATTTTTTTCTTTATACATGCATAAGTTAAAGTACATTCCATACATATAGCCAAAGAATATTTGAGGTCGAGTCGAGAGTCGTGACTCGTGAGTCGAGAGGAAGAAAAGAATACACAATTTTAAAGAGAGTAACTGAGAATGTCTCTCATAATTTTGTTTTGTTTTTTTGTTATTTTATTCTGTTCTGTTATGTTGTGTACGTTTTGTTACTACTACCGACTATCGTAGGTACCATACTACTGTAATGTAAATATGAAATGTGTTGTTTATGTTTTTTATTATTAATATTATGTATAGGTTTTATAGTAGAAAAATCATAAAAAATATGTAGTTACTGATGTTCAAAGCTTGAAACGGAATTAATAATACGTAGTGTGTGGCTGAAAACTACTAAATTATAATTATAGATAATTCACTTAAATCAATATTTATATTTATTCAATTTTTCGGTATTCTAGCACTAGATTTAGTAAATCTGTTTATTATGACTAGTAAAATGTATTTTATAAATTCTAGATAAAATATTTAAATATTACAAATGATTTACCTTATGTTCGAAACAGGAATAGAGTATTTTATTACAAGTATTTCTGGATTAGTCAAGTTCGAACATTTGGTTAAAATTTTATTTTATTCTAAAGAGCAACTTGAGTCATTTTATTGCAATTGAATTCTTTAAAGTTCTTCATAATGTAAACTCTAAATTAATCCTTTTTGGATTATTATAAGTATTAAAAATGTCGAAAGATTTAAATAATTCAAAAACAAAAATGTATCAGAAATGTATCTCTAAATGTGCATTAACGAAATTAAAAATAATGTTGATTATAATAATATTTATTGTTCGAAATTAGTGTCAAAATACTGAACCTACATCCCTATTATAAGTTATTGCTTACAACCGACATTATAATCCGATCGAATCCGATCCAATCGAAATGTCGATTTGTTAAGAATTTTTATATATTATTATTATTGGTTTCTTTCTCATGGTACATAACATGGAGTTTAAATGAGCAACTTAGTCATTGTTTAAATTTTGAATGAGTAATGAGTTACGAGTAGTAAAAGCAAAAAAATTTCAATTCAGTAGAGGTGTGTAATGACAAATTTAGTTTTATCTTTTTCGTCATTGCATTATTATAGAGATGACTTCAAAATTGTTATTGTGTTTGAATCTCTTGTCGGCAACAGTATAAGTAACAGTATATAACAGTTCACAGTTATCGAAATAAATAATTTTTGATCTGGTAAAAAATATCTATATATGTATTGTGAACATAAGCTTCTTTTATTTCAAAATAGTTTTGTATATATCATTGTTATACCCTACACCTAAAGTATAGAGTATATTAACTTTGGTACGGTGTTCGTAATCACCAAAAGGAAGCAAGTTAGATATGTACATGCATATATATTCTGAATCAAGATCTCCTCCTGAGTCGATTTAGCGATATCCGTCCGTCCGTCGGTACGCACGATAACTCAAAAAATAATGATACTATCTTGATTAAATTTATAGTGTAGGTTAGCAATGACTAAGGTAAGGCGGCGTTTGCAAATGGGCAAAATCGGACCAAGGGTTCGGGTACCTCCCATACAACTCCCAAAACCGGTTACGCATATCTTCGAAATTAATAAAGATAGAAGCCTGAAATTTTGTACAAAGGTTGTAAAAGCATTTATTTTTTTAGCTTATATTAAATACCTAACTAAAATAACTTATGGATTTTTAATTTAATTTGAATTTTGTAGGTGTAGGGTATAAATAAGTCGGTTGCATCGACTTACTGTTACATTTACTTGTTTTTAGTCAATTTTAGAATAAAATTTACTTTAATTGGAAATTTGGATTTTAAATTTAACCTTATATGTATTCGTCAAACTTTAAACATATACAGGTATTAATAACAATGCCTCTATAGTCTATACTACAAAATGGAATGTCTATTAATTCTTGGAAATTTAACCTCAATTTAGTTTAGTTATTACTTTCGTTTTTTAGACCCATTAAAGATTTTTTAGACCAATACAGGAGTTAGAAACTTAGAACAGAAAAAAGAAAAAGAAAGAAAATAAAAGCTTAAATTCTTTTACACAATTCTTTTTAATGTGAGTACATACCATTTTGTACAGTGAAAAGGTGAGCCCGTACGAAGTTTTGTGATGAACCTAGCGTTTTTATTAAATTATGAATGAAAATATAATTATTTTTAATTAAAATTTTGCAATATTATAGGAAATATCATATTATGTTACTTCAAAAGTATTTATTAAATAGAAAAGATATTTCTGTACAATTAAAATAAGTGTCCCTAGTACAGAAAATTTTCCATAAGATTTATATACAAATAACCTCCTTTTTAAAAGGAAAGCAAATTCCTCTTTTTTGTTTGAATTTTCGGGCTTCTAGTATAGATGTATTGGTTACAATATGGAAAATCTAGATTTTATATTATGAAGCACATTTACTAATTAATAATTATTCAAAATAATTTTAATTATTTGAACGAATTATTATAATAATTATAGAAATTCATCGGTACTAAAAAAGAAATCTACAGATTAAAAAACAAATAAAATTAGTTTTAATTAACTGAATTAACTTTTAATTACTTTATGTTTAACCTATATTGGAACCTATATATGCACAAATATATTATGTAAATATTTTAATTTGGATAAAATTAAATTGAAAAAGAAAACAAGGAAGAGTGCAGTAGAGTAGACTGTGTCAAATCTGGTATACTTGTATGAATATGCTGTTTCCATAAAACTTGATCATTTTTTCATTGATCATCAAAATGTTGTTGGCATGTAACTCGATACCTTTTCAGATTTCGAGTTACATCCTAGGTTTTATGGAAATAACTCAAAGTCTATTGAGAAGAAAGTTATATGACAGCTACTCGAAGTGCAGAAAATGCGGTATTTAAATAGTAAATCTAACAATTTTGCAAAAGTGATGTAAAAATATGTTCAGCCTGTTAGTTAATTTATTTCTTGAGTTAGCGTGTGAATGGATGTACGTAGCTTAATCGACTCTGAATTCGATTCTAAGCAGATCCATATACTAGGGTCTACATCTAGCTCAACTCCTTTCGTAATGGCAAATTTATTACACTCTTGGACATATGTTCATACCGGTATAAAAATGACTCTCATACGGGTATACAAATCGACTCTGAATTCGATTCTAAGCAGATCCATACACTAGGGTCTACATCTAGCTCAACTTCTTTCGTAACACCAAATTTACTATACGCTTGGACATACGTTCATACGGGTATAAAAATGACTCCGGGCTGAAGTGATTTTAGAAAAATAAACAAAATCCATGAATAGTTTTTGTTAATTTAATAAAAATATTCTCCGTTCTGTACTGAAACTCCATCAGTTCAGCTCAGTTCATGAAGTAGCAAAAACCTTATATGTACTAAATTCTATTGTATTAGAATCAAAGTGGTCCTATATGTCTTTTTTCGTTTTACTTTCATAAAACGATTTGAACGATTTGCTCATTTGAACTGATTATTTCCATATAATTGATGTTACTAAACATGATTCGTTTATACGACCTATAACTTTCAAAAATTAAAAAAAAAAAAAACTGAAAGTATATGAAAATATAGAATTTATTTTATTTATTAATGGTACTCCATTATTTTTTGACATTAAATCATTTTAACATTTTCTTTACCTTACAAAAACAATTTTAACATTTTCTTTATCTTATTTTTCTGCTCTCCATGTTGTTAAATTTTTCTTATATTGAACATTTTATATTTAATATATAGATGCAAAAAAAAAAAAATTTACCTTTTTCTTGGTACTTCAAAAACTGCATCAAATAACTTTAATGATGGCTTTGGTTGTGCGGTTAAAGTGTTCTATCTGTTAACCACTCAACGCTAATATAAATAAAAATTGAAAATTAAAGTTCACATATGTGATATAAATTTAAAATGGCCAGATTAATTATCAATATATAGAAATGGACCGAAATGATTCCAAGTATGTACTTAAAAATTGAAATGATAAAAAAAAAAGGAAATCAAGATCCCATGAATCACACTTAAATTTCAAAAAAAAATTTTAAAAATAAAATCTTAAAGAATTAATTTCTTTGGACTCATTTAAATATACATAATGTAGTTCTAAAAAGCAAGATTAATTGAATGATCCACTTTGGTTCAAAGGGGCTAGATATTTTTATTTGTTATGATCTTTTTCTTATGGAAAAGTTTCTGCAACATATATTTTTCAACATATACAACATACGTTTCGTTGTCTCTTGTAAATCCTTAAACAAAGATCAGTGGCTTACAAACTATAACTAGAGATGTGAATCTGTAAAGAACTTAAATATTTCTTTCACATTTTTTAAATGAAAACTTCACTTAGAAGAAAATTTTAAATCTTGATTCACAGCAATAAAAATAATAACGCTTCTGTTTTTAAAAGATCTGAAAAAGAATAGACCTGAGATTAACTCATATAAATATAAAATAATATTTTTTAATATTCATTGCCTTTGATTTTTTTTCTTTGTTCTTTTTATTCACTTAGTATTTTCCATCTTTCTGGATAGTCGGTACAAAAAAGAGTCTACATAACATCTGCATTCAGAGTGCAATAATCATTTTTTTTTTTTTAATTTTTTTGTTCTTTGTGACAAGTAATTTATGAACATAGAACAAATTTTTTCTTTTCACTTTTTATTTTAATTATGATATTTGAGATCTTGTAAAGATGATGAAGTGGAAATTTCATAAGGAAATTTTTGCTAAAAATAATAAAAAACCTATAATTTTTATTTTGTAAAATATAACACTTAAATCAATAGAAAGAAAGTGAAAGATATATCATACAATACAAAAGTGAATCGGAACATCGGAAAAATTGTTCTTTATAAAGTGACAGCTGTATAAAATTTGAAAGGGTTATGAAAACAAAACTCAATTATGGATTATAAAAAAAAATTATCATTTTGAAAATTTGTTGCATCATAATTTTAAGTCTTCTTGAGTTTGGATAATTTAAAAAAAGAAATATATTTTCGCAATATCTGCTAATACCAGAAGAAATAACAAAATTTTAGCCTTGCTCTTTAAAATTATCAAATTTTTTTATTTCATAAAATTGAGATTGTTAAAGTAAGGAGCTTAACAAAAAGCACAATAATGACTTTAACAAATAATGTTTTGACATTTCAAAAGAAAAACTTATTTTACTTATTCTATGCTTTTCCAGTTGTCTAATTCTTGTCCCTGCAGAAAAATCGTGTAATTGTCATACCTTTCGCAATAATTATGAAATACTATTTTTCTTATTTCTAGATCCTGGATATTATACTACCCTTCAGAAAAGTGTTTCGGGCCTTTCCTAAGTTATAGGAAATTTAATAATTAAAAAGTTATCTACATAATAACGATTTAGTCCATGATCGCCATGAATTAGAGTTAAGGGATCATCGTTCAACAGGATATCTTATGTTATGACTTACTTTTGTACAAAGCTCAACATCATCTTTCGATTGAGTTTGACGTTGTTGCTTTGGATGTTTCTAAAACTTTGGTCGAGTTTGGCATGATGTTCTAAATGCAAAGCTATTGGCCTCGATGGTGTAGTTGTAAAATGAAATTGAGATTTTTTTCGAATAAAATCTCTTTTTTTTTTTTAGAGTCGATGGAAAACTTCAAAAGTCATCCAAAAGCATTGTACACGATTTTCCGGATAATGTTGAACTTTAACCAAATAAAATACAAACTTTTACAGCAAATCAAATTTTCGCTTTTTAGGATGCGTCCACCAAACTACACGCTTTCACATTTGTTTAATTCTAAATTATCTCTCTAACTGCAAACATTGGAATTTAACCGTTAATAGCTACTAAATATTGTCATAAAATATTGTACGGATTTCCTTATTTTGGATAAAATAAAGATTTAAAAATTCGTTTTAAATTATTCCAAAAAAAAAAAAAAGATTCCCACAATAGAAAATTAAACTGCAATGAAAGTTTTCCTTACAAAAAAAAAAAGTATAAGCAATTCAACAAATTTTCTGGATTTGTATAAAAAACAAAAAAAAAGAAAAGTTATAACCTCTACACCTTTCTTTTTGTTTTCTTTTAATTCTTAAAAATTTTTTCTAAACATTTTTTTTTTATCATCAATACAATCACTAAAAATATTAACTGTTCTTCTTATCCTATAATAGTGTTTAATGTTTTCAAGTTTTTCTCATTTTTCACTTCATATCCTTAATTATATCATATGAAAAGCTCTAAATGACTGTTTTTCCTATACATGATTTTTGGAGATAACATTTTTTTTTTTGCTATTCCTGATTTGAGCTATATTATTAGTACACTTTACAAAAGTGCAAGTGCAACATTAAAGTGTTTAATGTCTTTCTCGGTAGACTTGGTAGACAAAAAAAAAAAACAAAACATTCTTTAACATTTGTGCATTACAAATTTTGTTCATAGAAATGCCATAACATTTTTGGTACGGTATTCGCAGATATAGAAAATAAAATTTCTAGTGTTTGCTATTGACTCAGTCAGGTTAGCCAAGAAAAAACCGCCAGCCAAATTAAAAAAACCCTAGCTAAAATAACAGAAAACAAAGATTAGTTTTGGAGTCACTGAATGCAAAAAACTAATTAATTAAATCGAACACGTTTTGGATGCTACTGATGGTTTGCTTTATATAATAATATATACTGTAAAAACGATTATAAGTACTATTTAACAAAATAAAACAGAATAGACTATTATTATTTGTAAATATGAGTTTTTTATTATCTGCTCTCAAAGTCTCAACGCATGTAATGCTGAAAATCTTTTAGTTCTTAGATGCGATTCTTTGGGATTTTTTGAGTATATCGATTTGTAATCAGCTGAATAAGGCTTTGATTTTTCCAAAATTATTATTTTTTTTTTAAATCTCTTTTGGAATTTTTTTTGTTGTTTCTGTTTATGTTTCTATTGTTGTATGATGTATTTTGCTTAGGATCTTAGACTAGTATAGTGAAGAAAGAATAAGAAAAGACAAAAATTATTCCAATTTTTTAATTCACGGTTTTTCTTGTGTTTTTCCCGCGTTTTTTAAATCGCATCCTAACTTCTAGTCGCCGTATGGTTTTTAGCATATTTCCAGAAAAAATATTTAGTTTCACTCTGTCCGTTCTTCCGTCCGTCTGTTAACACCGTTAACCGTTACACCGTTAAAGATAGGAAACAAAAATTTTTACCATGGGTAGGTTTCATACACCGTTAAAGATAGGAAACAAACATTTTTACCATGGGTAGGTTTCATAAAAAAATTAATGGTTTAGAACAATTATTTCATGTAGCTCCATCCATTACGGCGCTGCAGCCCCTTCAACTTTGAATAATCTCTATTTTTAAATATTAGGTGTTTAGTGTTTTAAACATTATTATTATAATTTTTAAACACTTTGTATGATCTTTTGGAAATGTGCGCTTTT
The DNA here is from genome assembly GCA_947095535.1 of Poecilobothrus nobilitatus. Lineage (NCBI taxonomy): Eukaryota > Metazoa > Arthropoda > Insecta > Diptera > Dolichopodidae > Poecilobothrus > Poecilobothrus nobilitatus. The sequence goes on from OX352774.1 coordinate 173,444,636, forward strand.
AAAACCCGTTGGCTTACATTCTGCCTTGTTTTTTTTTCGTTACTAGGATACACATACAGTATTATTTGTTTTATAAAACTTTTTTATGTTTTGTTTTTTCTTTTTTTTTTGTTAAATTCACATGTGCATTTATTTGCACTGTGCACTATACTATATGATATTGGTTGGATTTAGTTTACTTTCTTATTCTTTTTATTATTCATTTTTTAAATATCTAGGTATCGTGCTAACAGTAGCACGATGAAAAAGTGCTTTTACAAAACTTTAAAAATTCAGCATTGTTTTTACTTATTTTGTTTTTTTCTTTTTTTTTTTGTAAATGATTCAAATGTCACCAAAGTCACGTTTTTACAGGAATCAGTACACACCATACGACGAATCGATGAAGACGACGACAACAACGACAACGAAACCGACAATGAAAATAATGCAAAAGAAAAAAAAAAACCAAAATAAAAAAAAATATTTACTAAGGTTTTTAAGGTGAGTTGTACTAAAAATATTGGGAGCTAGTGTTTTGAAAACAAAAATGAAACTGAACCATCTTTGTTTAATTTTTATTTAGTTTTGTTGTTTCTTTTTTTTTTTTGTTTTTTAATTTTCAATTGTTATTGTTTTTATGTTGTTTCTATTGCAGCTGACTTCATGACTATGACGTCGTCATTGTTGCTACTGCTACCTAGTACCACAGTTTACTGCTGTGCATCTGTAACCCATATGAGGAGCAAAAAACTAAATGAAAAAATTGAATACTGTCTGAGGAGGGCAAATCATGTGAATCCAGACATGATTTTTTTTCCTCGATTTGCTTTTTGCTTTTCTTAATATATTTTTTTTTGTGAAAAATTTCATTGGATATGAAAAATACAACATGAATAACCTGGATTGGAAATTAAAAAAAAAAAAAAAAAAATGAAGTAGAAGACGGAAGGAACAATAAGAAAAATGAAGAGGTAGAAGGTGTGTTTTTAATTTTTTTTTTATTCCTTTATTATTTTTAGAGAGAATCTTTCGACTTTTGACTTTTATTTTATCCATTATCATGCAATCTTACCAAAAAGAAAAGAAGTCAATGGCTCACTTTAAAGGATTAAACTATATGCATGTTGTTGTCCTGATTGCCAGATTCTTTCAAATATCAATAAATAAAAAACATTATTATGTATACTGGTTCACTATTGAACACATTAATTAATTTTTTGATATTGGAAGTTGTAACTTAGTTGAATCTGTGTATTGTAATTTTAAATAATGTTAAAAATAAATAAAATTAAACTAAACTCCGAATAACAATTTTTTTTTTAAGGACATTTGGTTACTCTTTCTTTTCCTTTCCGTAGAAATTAAGGTATACTTTAGAAAGATATGCATGTGAATTTTAAAATGGGAGTATACTATAAAATATGATAAAATGCTAAAAAAAAATTGAATCGATCTTAGATATAAAAATAATCTTTAAAAAGTTTTTAGCATTTTTCATTGCTTTTCTTTTAATTTTTTACCGCTTTTATTTTTTGAAGGTTTATAATCGAACTTTTTTATTTTTTTAGTTTGTAATTAATTGGTATATAAGTAAAAGTGATTCGTTGTTGAAAATAAGAGAAAAAAAAAAAAGAAAATGAGAGTTTATTTTTAATTCATTATCAGGTTTATAAAAAAAAAAAAAAAATTTGAAATTTCAATTTTAATTATTATGTGACGATAAAGATAAATTAAGTAAGGGGAAAAAAAAAATGATGAAATAATAAAAAGAAAGCGAAATTTAGAATGAAATTGAAAAGTGGGTTGGAGTTTTTATGATTATTTAACTTTAGAAATCTTTAAGAATATTATTTAAGGTCATTAAGATGTAAAATCAAGAAAAAGTAACAGGAAGGATCAGAAATTTTGAAACTTAAATTATTTAATTTATTATTTCTTATTTCAAGCCCATGTAGAAATTGATTAAGACAAATTTTATTTCTAAATCTTGTAATAAAGAAGTTCTAATTCATTTTTTGGGTACTACTAATTCAATTCTGATGACTAAATAAAAATATTTTGAAAACTGTGGTTATCGAACAAATGATTTTGTCTCTTTTTATTTCTGTCAAATTTTCACCATTCAAATTAAAAAATTTGAAAATCATGAGATAGCCCCTAACTAAGAATAATATATATTTAATTTGATACATTAATCTAAAAGATTTATACCGATTCATGAAAATCTGAATTGAGAAAGGGCAAAAATATAAGACATTAAATTTCACTTATTTTAATAAATTTTTCACAAATTATGCTATCTGATTCACTTACAGAAAAAGAAAATGAATCATCCAAATCAATAATTATATATATCGATTCATTAATTTTACTGTATTGTGATTCTCTTTTTTATAAACAGCTTACCTTTTTCTTGAATTACTTTAAAGAATTAGTATGAACATTAAAATTATTGAAAAAAAATATGTATTATCTCTTGTCTGATCATAGTTCAAAAGTAACAAATTTTTGTTTCAATTTAAAATTATATCTGGCAATACTATGTTAATGATCTGATAATTCACTTAAATCAAATTTTCATAGAAAATAAATAAAAAGAAAATAAGTCAACTATGATCAAGACAGACGACTGTCAGAATCAAAGAGACTCAAGAGAGCCAACTCGGAATAAAAAAAGAGATAGATTTTTTTTTTAGAGAATGTCGATTGTGGAATGTGGATCACATGCACGATCTATTTGATTCAGCTCTCTGCTGAGTTCCAAAAATATAACTATACTTTAGTGTTCTCTTTTATATTAATACAATTTTTGTGTAACAAACGAGTGATTTTGATCATTTAAATAATAATATAACACTAACAAAAGTCTAATATTTATGCAGATTGTATTGTACTATTAAAAGAATTAAATTTTGCTCAGTTTGGCGTTTTGTTTTTTGTTTTGTTTTTTTTTTTTTTTTGGTTTTAGTTTAAATTCATTATGTTCATTGTACTTAATTTTATTGGGCGGTTGTTGAAGATTAGTTCACTAGTACTAATAATAAAAATGTCATTTTTTTATTTTGTTTGTTATTTTTATCTTCTTTTTTTTTTTTGTGGTATGGTTAATGACCTGACTACCCAGCGATTATTATAAAACTGCATTTATAATTACTTGAGATCATTACGATTTTTTTTTATAAATTTTTCTTTTCTTTTTTTATTTTTTAAAAATTATTTTTAGATTTATTAAATCGGTGTAAAAAAGAAATTTATATTTTATTTCTTCAAAATTTTGTTCTTTTGAAAAGTGAAAGTTTTCAATTAAAAAAAAAAAAATATGGGAATAATAGAAGAAAAGGGAAAGTTCTATGAATGACATTTTATGTAGAAAAATCAGATTGATGTAAGATCCTAAATATAAAAATAATACATAACATAATAATATATACATATACCTAATAGTAATATATGTATTATGTAAGTATCTATAAACATATTTCAAATGAGAGACAAAACTTTTTTACGCGCTTATTGTTACAAATATTAGACTAACGGTAGTAAGAAACTCCTATAAGATTGTGATCAAGATATGGAACTCCTCTAGGACTATTGTGATTAAGATAATGAATATTATAATAATAGTTTTAATATACGTATCTATGTATCAATTTTGTGAGATTTAATGTTAAAACTGAAATAGCTAAAATACGTTTTTAAATAAAGTATGTACTTTGAAAAATTCTGTTTATTCTGATGAATGGAAAAACACACATAGTTGGTTTAAAAGGAGAAACTTTAAAAGACCCCAAATAATTTTAAATTATCTTTAGATATTGTATTATACCCATTTAAATTATTAGTACAGTACAGTATTGTTGAAAATTTTTAAAAAACAATTTTTGGATTGCTAATATATATAATGCTTTATTTATTACCCAAGGTTCATTTAATTTCATTTAAGAGAAGAGTGTATTGTATACTTTGGTTTCTCTTAAAAAAAAAAAAATTACGATATTATTTTACGATAAAAGAAATTTTCTTTTATTTAATTTTGAATTATTAATTGGATATTTTTTGTTTAGATTAATTTTGAATCATAGTGTAATTATGTACCTATATGTATTTAAGTTTTTACATTTTTCAGTTAAAATAACTTGCCAAATAAATAATTTTCTATATTTGTTATAATTTAATTAATTTAATTAATAAAAATTTCCAAAAACTTTTGCTATTACATAATATGTTGTTTTGTTGATTCATTTGATTTATTAGATCCAAGTCTAATTTATTATTTAGACTCTGTTCAATGGAAGAAGTTGTTGAAACCTTAATTTTAAACTCTAACATTTTTTTTATATATTTCTAAGAATTAAAATTTAGAAAAAGTAAATGGCCTTATTTTCTTATCAAAAAAAAAATACTATTTATTTACCTACAACTCAACTTTTACTGATGATAAGAACTTAAGAGAAATTACAAAAGTTAGAACCACTCTTTTTATTTTACTCAATCAGGAGCAGTCTATCTGTAGCTGTACTCTGCAGTACTATCAACACCGACCTGATTTGAATTAAAATGCACTTGACAAAACCAAAATTACAGAAAAAAAAATATATCTTTAGTACGTACCTATGTATACATATACATTGCATACAGTGTTTTTTTTAATATTTTTATGAATTTCCTCTCATCCCATTTACTGTGAAGCTGTGAGCCGCGATTCTCATATTTACTTATAATAAACAAAAATGATTTCTCTTTTAGCTTAAAAAAATAAAAGTGTGATCAGATCAATTTAAAACAATATTTTGAAAAAAATGTATGAAAAGGATATGTTACATTGTTAGATTGTACACTTATGTAAGATAAGTAAAATCTTTTTAATATTTTAGTTTGATTTACTTTTAAAGACAAAGTCTTATGCAAGCAAATTAAAAAAAAAATTTTTTTAAGAATAACACAGTAAACAAATGGAATTAATGAAAAGGATTATATATATTGGACTGTTTTTCTAAATTTTTTCTTAGAAATAATAAAGTAGAAAATTCTTGAAATATATACAGTTATAAATACAGTGTTTCTTTAAAATTTAAATACAACTTTTCAAACCTTACCTTTTCAATGAATTTTCAAGAAAAAAATGCTAAATTTAGCTGAAAACCCTTCAAAAAAAAAAAAAAACTCGGAAAAAGCATAAAATATAATTTTCTCTCAGTAAAATTAAAAAAAAAAAACAAAAATTTTAAAAAATTCAGTCAACAAAATATTAAACAATTCTGAGTCTGCTGAACTCTGAATGGTCTGAAAAAAAAAAAACGAAATTAAAAGAGAATTAGAGAAAAGTTTTTCTCTCATTTTTTTAATAACGAAATTCTCATTCAATTGTTTACAAAATACCGTATATATATACTAAAATAATATAATCGACCGACTGATTCGCATTTTGAATCATCAGTTCAATCAGTTTCATAACAATATATTTTGTTGTGTTTACTTTTTATATACTTTTTATCGATCTCATAAAACTGATACAGACTTTTTTTTTTTTTTTGTTATTATTGTTATTAAACAGCAAAAAGTTTTACTGTGTGTAGGATAGAGCAGAAAATTCTCTTTTGCTCGTTTTATAATTTTGTTATTTTGTACAATAATTTGTGTACCTGTGTAGTAGAAAATTTTTTCAATACAATACAATTCAGTACCGTGAATGCATTCGAAACGTTTGGATATAAGGTGGTAAATACGTCGCGTTAAATAAAAAAAAAAATAAAATAAAAAAAATTTAATTTGTATATTTTTTATATACCTATTTTATTTTTTTTTTTTAAATACGATTTCTTTATTGTTAAACAATATTTTTATTATGGTGGAAAGAATTGAAAAAAAGTGCAAACAGTGGTTTTTTAAAAAAATATTAAATTGAATTTTACGAAAATGTGAATTAAAACATTTTTTTATATTTTCTTAGTTTAAATTCATTTGTTTTTTTTTTTTTTATTTTTAACCAAAATTTCATCTTTAATGGTAGTGTTGTTGTTGTTGTTACTGTATTAAAATAAAAAAAAAAAAGAAATTGTATTGTACTCATTAGTAGAGATGAGAGATGAAGATGCGTGATTTTTGTTTACGTGTCGCGTTCAATTCAAATTTCAAATCCGAAATAATGATGATAAAAATTACTTAAAAAAAAAAAAAAAAAAAAAGAACAAAAAATTTAATTGTCAAATGTTGTGTCAAATATTATTTTAAAAATTTATATTGTTGTAATAATCTTAGATTTGAAATAAAATCTAACAAGAAAAAAAAAAAAAAGATTGGATTAATTGTACTGATCTTAAAATAAATTCTATATTATTTAAAATTTACAATACATAATTGTTTTGTTAAAGAACGCAGTTTTATATAGTAAAATATTAAAAACAATTGAATATTAAAAGCGAATTAATAAATTAATATAATCGCAACGAATTGAAAATTTAATTAAGTTCGAATATTGAAAAATAAAAATTCAATATACATAGGTATTTATAATTTCTGAAAGTGCACTTCATTAAGTATATAATATTGTATATAATATAATAAATAATAAATAAATTTCGAAGTAAATAATAATATAATTTGATGTATGTATATATATAATATGTAACATATATGTATGTACATATGTTACAAAACACAGAAAAACAAAATAATTAAATAAATTTTAACATATGAAATTTTGGCATTTTTAATTTAATTTCGAAATTTAAATTGTGAGAACAAAAATAATATTTTTTATATAATTAAGAAATTTTAATTAATGACTCCAATTTATATATACATGTATACATAACAAAAAAATAAAAAAAAAAAAAAAAAAACAATACTTAGTTTCGAAATTTGTTTATTTTTGAAAGTTCTGTTCAATGCTTTTTTTAATTTCGAAATAAATCAGAAAAATCAGTTTGTTTTTCTTTAACAGTGAAAAAATGTCTAAAGTTAATTTTATTTCGAAAAAAAATTATATTACAGATGACAATTATTATATTAATGCACCTATTATTAATTTAATATATAATCATAATATTATTATGGCGATATTAAAATAAAAAATAAAAAAAAAAAAATAATTTAACAATTTTTCATAAAAAAAAAAAATTAAAAAAGAAAATAAATTTAATAGGTAACACCTTACCTTACACCTAATTATTTGTTTTTTGCTTGTGTTTTATTTGTAAATTTTTTATTTTTTTTTAATATTTAGTAAAATAATTAATAAAATATATATTTATTAAATAAATTAATAAATTTATAGTGGAAAAAAAAAAAAAAAAAAAAAAAAATAGAAGAAAATTCAAAATAAAGTGAAAAAAATGGGTACTCGTACAGCTGATTGTAGAAAATTTTCACCGAATATTTTTAATAAAAGTAAATGCAGTCATTGTTTTCGTCAACGTGAAGAGCATAGTGCTGCTGCATTAGAATCAAATAGGGTAAGTTTAAAAAAAATATATAATTATTTAATTATAAATTTAAGGACTTTTTTTATTTTTATTTTATTTTATAATACGGATTTTATTTAAAACATAGCTGTACATTAAGTACGTATATAAAGATTCGATCTCCTTAACTTAATCAAAATTAATTGAAGATTATTTTAATGAATACCTACTTATATACATAGGTAAATTTTCTATTAACAGTGCTGAGCTACTATAAAAATCTATAATTATAATTTAGTAGTTTTCAGCCACACACTACGCGTATTATGACATTTTGCTAAGTTTTCAATATAAGTACATATTTGGATCTCGTACATATATATGTATGTTTAGAATCATGATTTTTTTTTCTTTTCTTTTGGAATCAAGAAATTTTGTATCCCATACAATTTTTTTTGTAATTTAGATGTCACGGTAAAATATAAGTACGTACATTAGTTACAGGGCCCCTAAGTACTATACTATAATACTATAAAATTAAGAATTACATATTATTTTTTATAAAAAACCGTTAACTCGGACATAAAAGATTTTGTTACCCAAATATTGAGTTAAAATTTTTGAATGCAATGGGAAAAAATAAAATTAGCTACAACTAAAAGAGATTTTCTTTTTATCTATACTTATTACATATATATGTACTATGTACTGTATTAAGCTATAAATTATAATTTGTTCATTAATTAATAATTACTTTAAATTCATGCAAGAAAGTTTCCATATCAAAACAGATTAGATATGGAAACAAAAAAAATTGTTTAAAATAAACAAAAAACAAAAATATAAATTAATATTGAAATGGAAACTAATTTTTCAATACGAAATCTAAATAACTCCAGGACAAGCATGTAATCAGTCAGTATCCCAAAAATCGTAAAACATTAATCGTAAAATATTTGATTAGCAGATAATAAAACATGTAAAAGTTCCTATGGAGACGTGAAAAGATACAGGATAGGATCTTTTGTAGAATATATTTATGCTATTAAGCCGATTTATTTATAAATAAATTTAGTTATATACTTATGCCTTTTTGTAGAATCGGTTTCTTAAATACTTATTCTTATTATTAGTTAATTTATAAACTTGTCCTTCCATAAAATAATTGGACAAATTTTTGAGACCTATTCCTCTATTAATATGTTCTCTATTATATAATATATATATGAACGTATAGCTTACTTACAAAATTCCAAACAATGAAAAAAATTAATTCTAAAAAAAGACAATTTTAGAGTTTAGGGGCACCAGCCTCCCCTCCCCTATTTTAAGTGCTTTGCTGCCAAATAATATGTACGTAAAAAAGTTATTTGGAGGTATTACAAAATTAGGGTTAATTCTATACGATTTTTCCAGAATTTTTATATATATATGATATGAATAGGAAGGTTAGGAAGGATTTTTGTGTTGGTTACAAAATCACAGTCCCAATAATTTATTTAGCGAGGGTTTTTAACACTTATTTAAAGTGCTTGCCATTAAATTTTGAATTTTGGAATTTTTTATGGAATCTTTTTTTCGAATTATATATAAATGGTATTTTGGAAATGGAATTTTTTTTTTTTTTGTATTTCGTAACCAACCCATTCAAAACAAATTTTTATTCAACAATTAAATAACAACCCCTATAATCAAAATTATTTTATGATACATTTTTTTTTAAATTACATGCATAATAATAGTTAAATAATAATACATAAGTAGTTAATTATTGACTATTACAAAAAATATTCAGTTATTGATTATTTTGTTACAAATTAAAACTAAATACAAGTGTATACTTAAATAAAAAAAGATCGAATAGTTACTATTATATAAATAAGTACTTAACTATACTTATTTTTGTGTTTTTTTTTTTAAATTGACTGACTGGCGTTTAATTTTTATTGCAACAATGATAACAAAAAATTAAAATAGAACAGTCAGTCACGTGCTGTCCTTTTGTACCAAATTTGTTGAATAATTTTTAATTTAATTTAAAATGTAAATTTAAAAAAAAAAACCAGATAAGTAAAGAATAAAATAAGTTTATATACAATTAAAAAAAAAAAATTGTTTATTTTAAAGATAAGAATACTTTAATTGTTTCGAGAGGGTTGAAATTGAAAAGATAATTAAGTTCATATATATATATGTATATGTATGAGCACTTAATTACTTAAATTGTTTATTTTCAGATATGGAAATTACAGTTATACTTATAGTAAATATGGTTGAGTATATTTTTAAGTCAATTACTATAAGTAGTAGATAACAATTCAAATTGTACTTTAAAAAAAACAAAAATACAAATAAAATGCGTACCGTAATAAGACTAAAATATTTATCGACTTTTATAAGTTGAAATCTTAGCGGATACATTTGTAATTGTGCAAGTCCACTTAATTTAAATTGTTTTCAGGAGGTCTTAAAACTTTTTTTTTTTTAATTTTTATTTTGTAATGCTCAGTGTTACATTTTTGTTCTAATTGACCTATTAATACTGATTCTCAAAATAATATTACTTAGTACTTATTACTTAATTGTGTTATACCGGTCCTTAATTTTCTTTTGAAAACATTTGATGTATTCTTTTCTTTCTTCTCAAAATCTTAATAAAAAATTTTACAATGGATATATATAATATATAAAATTTTAGTTTGCTTACGGCCCTGGATTTCGCTGTCTGGCCTAACAGAATTTAATATAGTTTTAGTTGAAAATTTATTTGTTGAAAACTTTGCGTATACTTTACTTTAGGTACATTGTCCGATTGCCTTTAAATTTAACATAGTGGTACCTAGTGACGTCACCTCTATTTAATAGAATATGATTTTTTAAAGGTCAAATTGATTATTTTGAAATTTTCCTAAAATTTTATATTTTACTTATACCGTTTTATTTTTGTATTTTACTTATACCGTTATATTTTCGTTTACGATAGTATACATGAACCAATTTTTTGCAATATTTTGGGGCCTAGTATTGTCTTTAATAAGTATCTTGTTTCATCTTAATCAATGCTACTGTTTCTGAGATACTGCAGTTCAAACGGAAAATTTTGGTATAAAACAAAATTTTTTTCTAGACTTTCTAGAAACCACTATACTTTATAAATTTTCAATGACACCCTATATTATTGTTATACTGTTAGAAAGTTCTCTTCATAACTTTTCCAACGGTATATAATAAGTATGGCATGGCTAGGTAAATAGTCCCACCAGAGGTTAGAAATTCGAAATTGAAACAACAATTTTAATAAAAAATACAATTTCATACTTTGCATACTTAAATGACGGAAAATATTTCAAAAATTGTTAAATTTATAAACACCGTTAGGTCTGTAAGCAACCCTTAAGATTATATACTTAAAATTAGTACAGGTTATTAAAATTAAAATTAAAAATTCAATAAAAATACAAAAACAAAAAGTTTTTCAAAAACAAAATTAAGGAAAAAAAAGAAATACGTATTTTATTTAAAAAAGTGAAAAATATAGTGTTTATCTTTTTCAATCTATGGCTTCTTTAAAAACTGTAATATATAGCCAAGAAGCGTAAACTGTAATTAATCATCAAATCATTGTGAAGGTATTTCGTAACTGTATTTCGTATTTTTATATTTTTGTTTTTATCCTATATTCAAAACTTAAGGAATACGTAACTAAATAATTCTTTAGTAATTTGTATAACCAGAATTTTACAGATTTCTACAATTTATTTGCTTTTAAATTATATTTCTTTTAAATGAGTTTTTTAAATATCCACAAAGATATTTGACTTAAAGAGAAAAAATTAATTAAAATAAATCTTTAGGCCAAATACAAGGAACCTTGGGAGAGGGTTACTGGGAAGATCTTTCCGAAGTGAGGATACATGGTCAGCGGACCTTCATTCGATTCTCGATTCTTCACTCGATGAGCCGCATGTAGTTGGGATGAATAACGAGTCGCAAGATCTAGATGTAAAGATAGTTGTTTACTTATCCTCCCTTACAACTAACAATAATAAAATAAAGTTTTATTATTATTAAATATTGAATTTTTGACAATTTACTTATCTCATAGAATAATCATTTTAAATTGAATTGGAAATAATTTTAAAAATATACCATAAAAAAAATAAATTTAGTTACTTACCCTCAATAAAATGAATTCATTTTATTTCCCGTTATGAGAAGTATTCAATTATTTCACACTTGAATTCGTACCTATATAGAAAGCAAAACAAAAGTTAAAAGTTAAGCAAGTTTCGACCGCGAAGCAACTGCGCCCATTCTAAAAGACTTTCATACAATTTAATACATTTCAATTTTACTTTGACAGCTTTCTGCGTATAGGGAGCGAACAAGAATTTTCATTGTATATCCAGCTTTATAACACTTTTAATATTTCTTCACTTTATTTAATTCAATATACAGATCATATGACAATTAATTACTTCGTTTGTTTTGTTTTTTTTTTATTTTTGAATCTCAACCTTCACAAATGTTTATAAAAAAGTATACCCCAAAAATTCAAAAATGTTTATTTGTATTAATTTAAAATTAAAAATGCATTTTCGTCAGCGACATTGATACAAGATATTTTAAAATGTTTGCAACTATTTTTGAATTTTGTAATTGACAGTTTAAAACGGTACAATAAAACCAAAATCAAAATAGAAAATAATTAAAAAATTAATTAAATTAATTCTATCAAATGATTTTTGGGTTCAAAATTTAAATGAAATAAATATAAACTATGTATACATATAAATACATACATAATATATATAAAATTATATCTATTATGTATATTGTTATGCAAAAAAAAAAAAAAAAAAAACAGCGAAAAACATAAATTTACGATATTGTATTTATTAATTTTTCTTGCTCGCGTCTATATTAAAAAACATTTTGAAAAAAAAATATGAAGAAGCTGAAAAGATTTATTGATTCAAATTGTCAAAACTAACTTGCAACATACAACAAATATTTTGTATCTATTGTATATAAAATTAATATAAGATTTATATTAAATATAAGGTATTGTTTCATTGACAGTTATTTAAAAAAAGATAAAAAATTACTGTCTATTTTTCGATAATAAATTTTCAGATTTTAAATTTTTTTTTTTTTTTCTTTTTGTGACATCTTTACCATTTTTGTTAAATGTTTTTTTTTTTTTTTTGTTTATTTTGTATCTTTAGATATAGGTACATATATGTAGTTATAATTTATAGATCTTTTCTTATTTGATGATAAAAGTATTGTGTATGTCAGTGTATGATGGTTTTTGGAAAGAATTACAAAAATAAAGTTCAAATCTAAATGTAAAAAATATATTAAATATTATTGTGAAGGTTAAGTTAAATTTAGTAATTAGGTTAAAAATTATCAAGGTTAGATTTAAATATAATTATTTATTTTTTTTTAATGTAAGTAATGAGATTAAAAACTATTAAAGTGAATTTATTTAAATATCAATTAAAAGAGGCTACTTATGGCTACCAATTATAAATATTCGATGTTTATTACCTTTGTTTTGTGTTCTTATATGTTTCATTAATGCTTAATTTTTGTTTTATTTATAAAATAATTTTTTGTTTTTCCTTTTTAAATTAAAAAATATATTAAGTATACTTTGCTATTTTATTTATAACTTTAGATATAATTATTAGTTTGTTTTAGTTAGATCTTCTAACTTCTTTATTTAATCAATTATTTAAATTTAAAATATTGAAAGTCTACTCAAAAAAAAAAAAAAAAATAGAGAAAGAAGAAAGAAAACGAAGAAGAAGAAATTTATGAAAGCGCTCTTTGCAAATTAAACACGCACTAGAACAACTTAAAAGGAAGACATTCATATCTTAATTTAAAAAATAAGTAACTAATCAACTTCTGCTGTAAGAAGCCTTAAATTTAGATTTTTTTGAATTTGTCTGAAACTGAAATTAAAATAAATTCTAGATAATCTTTGTTTCAAATTGATTTTTCTTTAAATATTAAGTTAACATTAACTACATAAGTAACTATGAATTAAATTTAAAATTTTCAACATGGTTTTGAATGTACTCCCAGCTGTTTAGTTTGTATTACAGCTCTACAATATTGATTATTGAACTCCGGCAAACTATAACCAGCTATTCAAGTAAATTTTTGTCTAGTTATTAGAAGTTTTCTTTATAAGGTTACCTACTATTTTTATCTAGTTTATGTAAGACTAAAGTATATATTTCTAGATTATAAAGTTTATATAATAGTTTACTCAATATTCATAGAATTTATTTTTAAATTCCCACAAACTAAAAGGAAATCAACTTACACTTTCTTCAACAAATTCTAAATAAAAAATATATAAAAATTTCTAAGATTTTCTTACAAAAAAAAAAAAACAAAAAAAAAATAAAAATAAAAAAGTTAAATGATTTTTAATTATATCTTTTTATTTATCTATAAGTATCTTTTCATTATTAAGGAATAAAGGAATATATTTAAAAATCATTTTTCAGGAAATAATATTACAATAACTATACAAAAAAAAAAAAGAAAAGATGCTCCCTTAATTGCATTAAACATAAAATTTTCCTTTTTCTTTTTTTTTATAATTATATACTATAGGTAGACACGAATCTGTATCTATAGTTAGATAAAATATATGAATAGATCTTTAGGTTTTTTAAAAATTGAAAGAAAAAAAAATTCTAAACCTACCTACATACATACATATATTATGTATACATTTTTAAAATTGACTGGCAGGGGTCGTTTTTGTACGTATTTTTATTCTTTTTTTATTTTATTTTTTTTTTTATTTTTTATTTTAGAACTAAACAAAACGCATATGTTTAAAAAATAGATTTTTGTTCTGATTTTTGTTTTTTTTTTGTTCTTGCATTCAACATTTTTCTGTTCATTTTCAATTTTAAAAGACATTAAAAATTTTTTTTTTGTTTTTAATTTATCTTCAAATTTTTGTTTTTTTATTTTAATTTATTTTTTTTTTCATTTTTTAAAAATAGAATTTTTTAAAGTTGCAGTATTTTCATTTCTTTTAATTTTTAAAATTTTCAATTTTTCACTGAATTGAAATATATGATTATATTATAGGGACAGACAAAAGACCCCAGAAATTTTCTCTCTATATATACATATATGCATACATATACTTATATATATAGATATATGCATAAGTATGTATATACATATATATGCACTAGCAGACAGTAAATTCTAATATTAAAAAATTTTCTATTCTGAGCAGCAAAAAAAAAAAAAAAAACATAAAAAAAATAAAATTTAGAAAATCCGGCAGTGTAGACACATATTACATATACATATATATATGTATAATGTATGTATGCACCTTTTGGGAAGAAGCAAACTTTTAAAGATCATAAATAATTCTGCTATAGTTATTCTAAAAAAAAAAAAAAAATCCAGATTCAAGAACATTTTTTTTTTGTTTTTATTGTTATACATAAAATTGTTGTATTAGTTACTTAAATCTAGCATTATTATCAACTATTCATATTAAGTACGTACTATTTATGTACATGTACATATGTACGTTGCTATTGTTTTATTTCTCCTACATTTCCCCGCGCCCTTTTGAAAATAATATATTGCAATACATCATGAGATAAAAATTCTTTTCTGAATATGTATAAAAGAAATAATACATATATTTACGTATATAATATTATATACTTACTTATATACGTATGTTTAAAGTGAATATTTTTGATTTCATGTCACGATAATGATGGGTTCACATTATTTTTTATTTTCAGTTCTTTTTTTTTTCTATTATATGGCAACTTATTTAAAATGTTCCCCATGTTTAGTTATTAAATTTTAGCTACTTACTAATACATACATACATATATACATAATGTATTTTTTCTATGGTTCATCATACAAAGTTCTTCATCGTATTTTTAAATAACAAAACTTACAAAAAATAAATAAATAAAATTTCTAGAAATATAGGAACAATATTTGATGTATTGAGGTAATGTATTTTTTTTTTTTTTTTTTTTGGGATTTGAGAATTTAAGAACGGAAATGATAATTTTTGTTTTTAATGTTCATTCGGTTTTAAATTAAGTCAATGTTACTTAAGTGTAGTTATGTACATATATAATTCATATTAAAGGTAAAGCTCGAACATTAAAATCATGTGAATATAAATTTTTTTTTTTGAAACTGAACATTTTTGTTATAAGGAAACTTTATAGGCTACCATGTAGCCTAGATATTAAATTTTGGTTTTTTCTTAATTGATTTTTAGTTAAATTTTTGGGATATACATATGTAGGTATGTATGTATATGTAATTAAAAAGTTTCATCAAAATTTTCAGAATGATAATTGTATTGTCAAATTTTGTCATAAATGGTCGCACATTTATAATAAAAGTCACGGTTTATACTTACATACGTATATATGTATTATGTACATATGTATCAAATAATGTAATGTGAACTTAAATTTAAAAAAAAAAACTATTACTTATATACATACATACATTATACATGCATGAATGTACTAAAAGTGTAACTACTCCGGAAAAATAAAATCAGGAAATGATAGGGTATTATGGTTTAATGATTCTTTTTTGTTGTATTTTTTTGTTTTTTTTTTCTTCTTTAGTTTTTTTTTTTATACATTTTCATTTTCATTTTTTCTATTTTTGTTTTTGTACGATAGTTGTTACATACATAATATATTGGTTTGGTTTGGTATACGGTGCTGCGTGTATAATAAGTTTTGTGAATAAAATTACCTATTTAATTTTAAATTAGATTTTTCACCTGGTTTGAATTAAAAAAAAAAGAAAAAAACAAAAAAAAATATATAACAAGGTACACAAGAATAATCATATTATTTTACTTATATAAAAGTTTATATTAAATTTGATCAGTAACTACCTATAGTTAGTAGAAAACCGATAATTATATATCATCTGTGGGGAAAATGATGATGTGTTTGCCTGTGATTTGATGTGATGTGATTAAAATGAGAAATTTTTTTGGAAAGGAAATGGGAATAATATAAAAATATTATGGTATATAAATACCTGTAGTTATACATACTTATATATATATATATATATAGTTTAATTATAACAATGAAAAGTACTTACACAAAAGTACACAAAAAAAAAAAACCGAAAAATTTTTTTTTTTTTTGATTTTATTGGGATTTGATTTGAGAAGACAATAATTAATAAGGTTTTGGATTTATTTGAGAATTTCATTTTTCATTTTATGTAAGTTTTTACTTTTCTTCCATAAATACGGAAAAATTAGGAAAATAAAATAATATTTAAACTTAATTAATCCATATAATTAATATTTAAATGTAAGAATTAAAAGAGTATAATGAGAATCTACGGCTCAAATATTCAAATAATGTTGTTGTTGTTTTTTAATAAATTTTATAATGAAAGTGCTGTAACGAAGAAAGGTTTTTATAGTAACTAAGAGATAATTGTTGTTTAGAGTCTTTCTAATAATAGCTTCTTCTTAGTTCTTAGAAGTTACTGTATTAATCCTTAAATTAGTTTGTTGTCTACTAGAACAATTACTAGGAAATTATTAAAACTTTCTATATGTAAGTACTTACTTACTTAAAGTACAAAAAAGTAAAAATGTTTGCAGTTAATTATATTTTAAAAAAATGTGAGTTTTGGGTAACTTTTTTTTAAAGGCACTAAAATATTATATAAAAATTGAAATGAATATAAAAATTTAATTGAACAAAAAAAAAATATTTTTTTTTAATTTACGAGTACTTATTATCGATAATTAATTAATTATTACTTCTATAATATTACGGTTTATTAATAAGTATTACAATTTTACATTGGTTCACAACAATTGTATCACATTTGTTATAAAAAAAAATTTAATCATTTTACAAATACTTACTTACCGTTATCTAAATAATGATAAAATAACAAAAGCACTTTAAAATTGATTAAAATTGATTTGCCTATGGTAAACCGGTTATTATTGAATTTTTTTTTTGCCATAATAAGTAGGTACCTATATAGAGAATTTTTTTTTCTCTATAATTTAAAAGCAGTTCTCTACGATTTACAATTCCTTCAAAAAATACAAAAAACTGTTTTTTTTTTTAATTGTAGGCCACTAGATGGCCTTTGTGAACACAATTATATATTATTATATATTGAGAACCGTCCCGCCATAAAATACCGTTGCTTAATAATATAGTTTGCGTTCCTGTTACACGAAAAGAGTAGTTGAGGGTTTAGTTGGGAGTAGTTGATAAATGGAACGCTAACTTAACATAATCGTATTTACTCCTATCTAGTTTTTCTCAAAGGTTGGTGTAGTTGGGAGTAGAAAAGAGTAGTTTACTTACTCTCTAAACGCAAACATTATTACATAACTTCAGTCCCCTTATTTAGAAGTTGGGATTTCCGATTACAAGACTTTTAGTAATAATGTCCTGTTTGAACCATTAGAGAAAGTAACATTGAAGAATGAAAATTTAGATCGTTAGGAATATTATGAACGATTTAACAAAGTTTTTGGTGTTCATCTTAAATTTCTCAATGTCATATACATAATTGACGTCAATTTGAGACAATATACATGAAGCGTAAAATGATTTCATATCCGCGATGATCAAACATGACAAAATTTTAAAAATATCTAAGCAACAGATTTAATATGTTCTGTTCTGCTTTAAAATCAAATACGTACATAAGTGCAATACAATAAAAATGTAATAGGCATTTATAATATTTTCGAAATGAGATTCCTATCTTTTCTCGAAATTACAAAATCTTTGCTGTGAAATGTAATTAATCATTGATTTTCACCACTTTACATACACAAGTATATAGATTTTAATGTTTTTTTTTTCCTTTTTGCATCTAAAACAATTTCAGACGTCCCACACCACAGGTAGATACTTATTTCTAATTATTTTGTGAAAAGATAAGATTGTTAAATTTAAACCATGTGCTCCCCATTTTTCAAAAATTGTTTACAAAATTTTGTATGTTTACATTGTACTGTTCCGAAATTTCTTTGTAATTTCTTAAATATATATATTTTTTATTATCGGAGTAGTTTTTTAAAAATATTTAACACAAATAAAATTCAGGGAGTAACACAAATCTTATTTATAAGTAAATATTTATTTAATATTACCAAAAATTGGTTTTTGTTTTTTTTTTTTTTTTATTAATTTCTAAGGTTTTATTTATGTTTATACCAATTAAACATAAAAATTAAATATAATTTTCTAGTAAAAATAACCATATAACAAAATCATAATCAAAATTTATATTTATATTTACACAATTTCAAATATTTTATTTATTTATTCCTGTTTTCATTCAATATTATGTTATTTACATTTACAAAATAAATAAATAAATATTTAAAATAAAGAAAATCAACTGCATGTAAGTCAAAACAATTAAAAATATCTCAAACAATTATATTATACTTATACATAACTAGACTAGAGCTATACTACGAGTATAAGTAGTTAGTTAAAAAAAATCTAGTTTATCTTCCCCTGGAATTCCTGAACAAATATTGAACAAAAACAAATTAATTGATAAGATAAAATAAATAAGAAATAAAAGGAAAATAAAAAAAAAATGTAATAAGTAAATATAAAAATGAATTTAATTTTTAATATAAACATTCGGTATACCTTATCAAAAAATATCTTTTATTCAATTATCAATATTTTTTTTTTTTTTTTTACCGAAACTTAAGATAAGTTGGTACCAACATTTTTTTTTTTTTTTTTTTGTTTGTTTTGTTATCAATTAATTAGAACCAAAAGGGGAGGGTATTTACTATATATGTACATATTTTATGAATGAAAGTAAATTTTTTGTTTTCATTTTCAATAGTTATTTTATCTGTAGATACTTAGTTTTTTTTTTTTTTGTTTTTCGTTGTTTTTAATTTTATTACTATTACAACACATTTGAAATTTATATTGGGGTTATCTACAAAAGTTCATTTTAAAGTAGAAATATTTGTTTGACTAAAATGAAAAAAAAAAACAAAAACGCAAAAAAAAAAAAAAATGAACCTACTTATGTACATATACATATATATTTTCCTTTAGATACAGATACATTAAATTTCAATTATTTTATGAGATTTTATCATCAGAAAATAATTGATCATAAAATTTAATGTACATAAAATAAATAAAACATAAATCGATTGTAAATATATTTATAGTTTTAAATATATTTAAAATATAAAAAAAAATGTTTTAAAAATTTTAAGTATAAAATGTCATTAATTTTTTTTAAATTTTATTATTTTTATAAGATTATGCAGTTTATTAGACTGATATTGAATAATTCATTTATATACTTATTATATTATTTTTTTATTTATATATAATTAATTAAAAAAGTGAAATTTTAAAAGTATATAGATACTGAAGAAAAAATTTTATTATTTAAATATATAAAAATTAAATTAAAGAAAATATTTTAATAAAAATAGTTTCACTTTTATTGATGTCCAGATACTAGATACCTGCAATTTAAAAGTGCAACAAACTGAATCTTGTTTTTAAATTACTTTGATCAATTTTATTTGAGTTGAAGAGATGATTTTTACAAATAACTACTTAAGATAAAGAAAAATTATTTTTTTTTTTTTAATATGACGTATGCTTCCTTTAATATTTGTAAGATACATTTTTTATGATAATTTTTAATAGAAATATATAATATATATGTAAGTTTATTTGTTGTCTCTTTAACTACTTTATTTCATCTATACAGTAAAATAATTTTTTTTATTTAAGTAATTATAAGTCTATAATTAAGTCTTATATGAAAATATGATAATCAAATAAATTCTTTATTATTTTTTTTTTAAAAAGGGCCTAAATGACAGTGAAAAAATTAAATTTCATATTATTATTATGTGCAGGTGCAATCTATTCAATATTTACCCTTCTAATCTAACTAAATCTTGAAGTATATCTATATATTTTAAAACTGTTTAAAAATTTTTTATCTTTCTTATCCAGATTCTGTCTGTTGTTGTTTTTTCTTTATGCTTTTAAAATATTTTTAGAATAGCATACATATATAATAAAAATATAGGTAAGTGTGACCATAGTGAAGAATCTGTAATTTTTTTTTTTAACTAAATAAGAAAATACTAGATAATTATTTACTTATTTTATACTTTTAAGTTTTTCTTAAATGAAAATAAAAATAATTAGAGATATTATGTCTGTATATACATAAGTATATATATACAAAAAATATTCGAGATATTCAAGTAAAAGTGGAAACTAATCTTGCATCCGAAGATCTTGAGAAACATAGAGGTATTTGAGAATATTTTTGACAGAAATTGTTGATGTTTCATATATAAAATATATATGCACTGGAAGATCGGTGCAAATTTTTTCTAGACTAAAATATCCTCTACCTTAACTCTATTCAATATTTTATTTGCTCGAGGAAATTAAATTAAGGAAATTTTTTTGAAGTTTATTATTTAATTTGACATTTCGTTTTTAGAATTAATTTGGTTGGGGTTCGATTTTGGAATCGGGAGTGCATCAAATAAAAATACCACATTCGACTAATCAAAACTTATATGTAAGTATGTATTTTATTTTTCAAAATGAAAACTATATTCATATTTATTCAAAAAGTAATATAATATGACAGATAGATACCAACTAACATTTTTTTTAAAATACCAATTAACATTTCTGGAAAGATACAGCTAAACATTTCTCTAAACCAATCAACATTTCTATTATCTGTAAGTTTTTACTTTGCATTTAATATTTTGCATTGGGTCTTTCACGTAAAGTAAGATTTTTCGATTTTATTTTTCTTTGATGCAATTTTACATGAACATCCCTATTATGTATATCATAATTTTAATAATGTTAAAATATTCATTAATTATTTGCTCGTTTTTACAAATGTAGTCGTTGTTTTCTAGATGAAAATGTAAATGATATGTTATTGAAGTTTTTGTTTATTTTCATATACGTATAACATTAATAATTTTGCAATAAATGAAAGATTTGGTTTTAATAATCAAATAATTTAAAAAGAGCATTTTAATTAATTAAAATTAAAAAATCTAGTTTGTATATAAACCAGAAAATCTCAAAAGGCTAAAAATAAATTTTTTGTATCATTATAGGAAACGAATACATTTTTTTTATGCCTCCACTAAACCAATATTGAACATTAACAGAAATTGGGAATTAATTTAAAATAAAACTATTTGAAATTCAATATATATGTAAGAATATATCTGTATGTATCTGGGTGTATATCTATATTTTTTATACCTTATTAAAGTCTTGTTTAAAATTATATCGTCACTATACTTACATCTATAACTTAACTATTTTTCTTGAAATTTTAATTCGCTACTTAACTAAAATTGTATGAATGTCCTATTATGTATGAATGAATTTTCCTGTATGAATTTTTCTTCTATTCAATAAATAAGATTGAAATGATCATAAATACTTAAGATTAAAAAATAAATCATAATTCAATTATTGAAATATATTTATAATTATCTAACTAATATATCCAGCAAATGGTGTAATGGTTAAGACACCGGCCTTTCATACGAAAGGTCTCGGGTTCAAATACCGGGTAGGTCATATAAATTAATAAAAAATAAAATAGATTTTAATTATATATGAGTATACGTAATGAGTATAATATAATTAAATTAAAAATAAGTATATAGATAACTATGTCTTATAAAATATAATTAATATCATATTATGTAATATATAATAAAATAATAATAAAACATACTTAATATTATATAAGATAATAACTAGATGACGTAGAAATAAAGGAAACGTCTTATATGTCTAATACAATATACAGCCGAGTAATAATCGGCTTAGTGAAATTAATGAATACCGAAATTGAAGCTTAGTCAAATATGAATAATAAATGATTTATTGGATTCCCTATGCTCCTTATAGGAGCGTCAAAGAGAGAGAAAAAAAACTAATACTTAAGTATATAATATATATATATAACGAATCCTCCAAACCATTCTTAATAAGCTGTAATATTTAAATATTTATTAAGTATAGAAGATTTTTAGTTAACAGCCCATAGTTTCCAAAAGTAGATACATGATGTTCTAATACTTGAAAAAAATGTCGAAATCTAATAAGTATTAATCATTGCAAAATGCATAATAAAAAGAAGTTTACTTTATTTGATAATTTTATGACAAGTTTCATTCATGTCCTTTAGTGTAATTTTATACTAAGTACTTAGTTAAAGTATTCGGCTATATGTAAGTATTGTAATTTTCTAACTATTTAAAAATTAAATATCCATAGAAACAGATTTATTCAAATGGAATGAAAAGATCTAATTTCTCTCAATCTAATACCACTTACATCGTTAATGAAGTGTTACCACATAATACGCCATTTTTTAACTATATAGATAATGACTTTCTTTAGATTCAAATGATATTCGGTTCATTTAATAATTTATTGTACTTCTGAAATTGTTTAGTTTTTTGTTTAGGTACTATTTTCAATTTAAATAAAAATTCATATAAGGTAAAACAAAGTAACTAAGTAAAAACGAACTCCCTTTAGGACTACTTCCGTTACCGTACAATTTTTTATTTAGTTGTTATAGAACAACTGTGATAGGATATATAACGGTAAGACTATGTGTTTTACCTTACTTATGCTTAAGTACTTACATATAAAAAATAAATTTAGATAATAAAATAGTCTATTAGTTTTATTATAGTCTTTAATAAATTTCTGCTACTATTTTTAACTAATTTTTAATCATTTTTGGATCACATGTCATAAATTGCCATAAATGTCTGTAACCATAATTAAAATAAAATTTTATTATTTGAACAACAGTTTAAATAACTTCCGAAATTTTCTTAAAATATTTTTCAACAGCAAAAAAAAAATTAATGACTTTAAATAACATTTAATTACAATTTTTTGTTTTTTTGCTCATTAGCCACACTTTTTGTTTTGTTTTTTTTTTTTTTTTTTATTAACACTGACTAAAAAGGATATGATTATATCCTTTCAAAATAAAATCTTTCATTGAAACTTTATTGCTTATTATATATATGTATATAATTTTTTTTATTGTTATTGTTGTAAGTCAGCACAATTGACACACGAGTCATTAACATCATTAAACAGCAACAACAACAGCAGCAGCAGCAAAAGAAAAAAGTGTTATGTCTTTTAATAATTGATTAAAATGACTCTGTAACTCTTGTGCTTGTTCAAGTTTGAAAATTACCTTTAAACTTGCAAATTTTAACAACTTTTTACTTTAATGTTTATTTAAAAATTTTTTTACCTGGTTGAAAATTTACTTCAAAAAAAGAAAAAAGGTAACCAACAAAAAAAAAGAAAAAAATAGTTTGAAACAAATAAAAAGTATCAAATTGCTTTTTTTTTTTATTATTTGTGTTTATGTTTCGTTTTTTTTTTTTTTTTTTTTGTAAGTTTTTAAAGTTATCAGAATGCACGTTAAGATTTGAGTTAAGAAACGACTTAAACTATGTGTACATACTTATATAGGAAAACACATAAGAAACATATTAGGTAGGTATTTATATGAATTGTTGTCGTCGTCGTCGTCAATTGTTATAGTAACTGTCGCGCCATCGTCAACACCGTGTCCAGCGTCTTTAATAATCATCATCTTATTGTTATTTTGTCTGTTTGTTATGTTTGTTGAAAGATTAATAAAGTATTTACTTTGTTTATTGTATTGTGCTTACTATAGTATTTTTTTTTTTCGGTTTTGGTTACTTAATTTTATTAAAAGTCCATAAAAATGCGATCTTCTATAACTACCAACAAAAAAAAAAAAAAAGTTATTGTAATCCGAGTTCAAAAGTAAAAAAAATAAAAATAAAAATACATAATTTTAAACCCCGTGTCTTTTTTTTTTTATTTTTTTTTCTAAAAATAAAAAAAAAATGCAAAAATGGTTAAAAAACAAAAACAAAAATCAGTAAAACGTGAAATTTACCCTTGACATTGACCATAAAATCGTCGTCCGTTTATTTTTTTCGTTCATCGTTTAGAAACTGTGGAATTTGGAATTTAAAAAAAAATAAAGAGTTTTTTTTTTTTTTTTTTGTATCCATCTCATATAATTCTGTTGCTTTTGTTGTGATGCGTTGTTTTTATTGTTCTTCTGGTTGGTTTAAGGTAAACTACCATATTAAACCAACTTGATGACAGGATGAATCTTAGCTTGCAAATTATTTATTCCCTTTTTTTTTTTTGTTGTCAAGTTTTAATGTGGAATTTAGCTAAAAATAAAAAAACATATCATGTTTTTTTTTTTGGTTAAATTTTTGGTGTACATTTGAACTTACCATCCTTTCAACAAAAAAAAAAAGTTTCGATTTCAATTTTTTATTTTTGGTTTTTTTGGTATTTTGTTTAATTTTATAGTCGATTTATTGTTGTTGTATAAATTGTATAATTTTTTTTTATACATCTAGGTATATGTATATATATTATATATATGTATGTATATACTTTTATATAGGGAAAACGTAAGGTGCTTAATGTCACGCTCCCTCACTTAATTTTTAAAGGATTTGTCTGAAGATTATTTATGTAACTACAAGCAAAAAAAGAAAAAAAAAACTATTTCACACGATAACACAGACTATTTGGCACCTTATTTCTTTTTAATTTTGTTTGAATACAAATGTCCAACCAAATTCATATTAATTTTCATTCAGGCTTGCTGGTGGCAACAAAAATGTATCTTTTCTTAACGAACTTATAGTTATATGTAGCGTATATCTGAATTTAATTTTTAACGCACAATTTATTTGAATTGTTTTATATTAGATGTATTAAATT
Source organism: Poecilobothrus nobilitatus (assembly GCA_947095535.1). Classification (NCBI taxonomy): domain Eukaryota; kingdom Metazoa; phylum Arthropoda; class Insecta; order Diptera; family Dolichopodidae; genus Poecilobothrus; species Poecilobothrus nobilitatus. The sequence continues at coordinate 173,469,960 of OX352774.1, forward strand.
AAATGGAAAGGATTAAAAACATTTTCAAAGGAACTGAATGTATATATTAATATATATATAGAGAGGATCTGATAGATTGTATACATAAATTTTTAGGATTTTAAAGATTTGGTTGTCAAATGTTGAAATAGAAAATTTATTTGACAGAAACAGTATAATTTTAAATTTAAATTGTGGTTCTTTTTTTTCTTAAATTTTGGAAAGGGATCACGATATAGTGATGTCATAATTCTTCTCTTTTGTATTCTAAACATTTTTAATAATAATTCCATTTTTTTTTTTTTTTGTATTTGTTGTTTTTTTATGTATATAAGATATGTAAATTAATTGAAATTCAGGTATTTTGTTGTACTTATTGAAGTTTTTTAATTTTTGATAAACTTATGTATTCTTATAAGTAAGTATATACATACATATATATATATATATTATTATTTCATATCAACTGCTGTCATTTAAGATAAATGGGATTGACAGGATTTTAATAAATATACTTTAGTATGACTGTATTTATGTATAAGTTGAAATTTATAAAAACGAAATATTATCAAAAACAAAAAAAAAAGGATTAGTTGGTGGCACACCCTAAACACACGTTTTTAAAAATTTGAAAATAAGAACATTCTTTTTGAGGATTTTTTCTTGTTTTCGTTGTTTGTTTGTTTTGTTTTGATAAAAAGATGATTTAAAAAAAAAAAAAAAAAACTTGTTTAAAAATATTATGTATTTAAAGATACTTATATATGTATGTATATGTATAACTGTCAAAGTGTTTAGATATCTGATTTTAAATTTGATGGAGGGTGCTGTGGGGATATATTAAAGGAGTGTTCTTTTAAAAAACTTTAATTAAGTTTTTGTTTTTTTACATTAAAGAACCTGCAAACTTAAGATTGTCTTATATTTTTATTATTTTGCCATGGGTCATTTTATATTCTCTAATTAATTATTGGGTTTTTCAATATTTACTTAAGATGTATATGTATAAATTTTTAATTTAAAATAATTTTCGTCGTGACCAGTTTTTGTCGTTTTTAATTATTATTTAGAATTCAACAATAAGTATCTTAAGTAAAATTTATTTATAAAATTAGATACTTATATGAAATTCTTTCATAAAAAAATTATGTAAAAAAAAAAATTTCCATTTTAAAAAATAAATATGATTTGATGACGTCAATTATTTATTCACGAAAAAATACTTAAATGTACCATTTTAGTATTAAGTTGAAATTCTGTTGTATAAGCATCATAGTTACTTTTTCTTGAATAGTTAATTAATTAAATTTAGTTATAACGTTTTATTTAATTAAAAAAGAAAAAAAAAGACAAATCTCTTATTATTTACAATTAATTTTTTTATTTTGTTATTAATGCAAAAATCTTTATAAAATACATATAAGTAACCAATGGACAAATCATGGCGAAATTTTTCAGAAATGTCTTAGACAATTTTTAAATCTTTAAAATAAAATGATTTTCTAGCTGGAGAAGATCAAATATTCATTTATTAATTAACAATGTTTTCCTTTAAGACAAAACAAGTACATACTTATATTAAACATTTTAAAAACAGAAATATAGAATCACATGAACCGAAGCCAAGCATTGAAGCAATCACAACTGTTAAGAAATATTTTAATTTTTTTTTATTTTGTAATAAAAACTTAAAATTTGAATTCCAAATTTGGGCTAAGCCCCTTAAAACCAATACAAATTTTTATTGTATTGGTAAAGGTTTTGCATTCTGGTTAACAACAGACTGTTTTACTTTAAATTTACAAGCAAGTAAATTGAATGTTACAGCTGTTCAAAAAAAAAAAAAGCAAAAAAAGATTTCAAATGATTACATAGTTACATACTTAATGTAAATTAATTTCAATTTGATGTCATCACTATTCATAGGTTTTATAAATGGGAGAACGAAATATCAAAAACGTCGTTTTACAAATGTATACGCAATGTTACATCAAAAGACGTTTCCCAAAAAGGTACATTTTACAAATAGTTACTAACGCAAATTACAAATAATAGTTAAACTTTTGTAAAATGAACATTTAAACAAAATAACAAACTTTGCCAAATTAACATTTAAATTATTTACTAAATACTTATTCCTTTTTATCAAAAGCAAAATATATAGGTCAGTACGATATAGATAAGTATATCAATATGTATGTATATATGTATGCATTTATATAAGTACGTAATTTTATTTTAAAAAATAACATATCCTCTATTTTTTTAAAATTTGATTTTGTCAAGTGATTTGAAATCTTATACACTTAAGGATGGGATTTTTTAAATTTATATACCTAAAATGGCAAAATAAACTTTTCTCTGTGTCACAAAATCAGGGTTTTCATTTTTTTCAAACTAATAGCTTCCAGAGTCAAGACTAATTCATTGTTAGTACGTATATTGTACTATATGGAATTACTGTCGCCAGACTGTATTTCATTTCACTGTTATCACTTGCCTGTATTTTCATTTAAGTATCTATATTATCAGTTGGCTGTATTTCAAAAAGAAAACATTTAAAAAAATCGGAGCTGCCGCCCCACACGCCTTCTATTCTATTTATTAAAACACTGATTTTGTAATCAACTCTAAAATCCTCCCTAATTATGTGTTATTAATGTTTTTAAAATACAGTCAGATGAAATATAGTAAAATGTTAATACAGTCATATGAGACGCACTCGTGTACGTATGTTATGTACATATATGAATCGTCAAATTTATTAAACATATGAATCATCAAATTTTAAATAAACAGATTTCTGCAGAATTTAAATTTTTGTCAAATTAGTTATTTGTGAAATGTTTTTTTTGTAAAACTCGAAATTTACGGGGTGTCTTTCTTGTTAAACGATTAATTTATGGGGTGGTTTTTTTGTATTTAAGTAACAGCTTTTGATGATAAATTTAAAATATTTCTTTTAAAATATTTTTTTTTTATATAATTAATCTCCATTTAAAAATTAAAAGAACATTTAATTGTATTTGTCAAGAATCGTGTGATATAAAAGGCAACATAAATTTTTTTTCATATGAAATATGTACCTATACATCATATATATACTTTTTTAATCAAGTTTTTTACGGACCGCATACATTAATGTATAAGGTAGGTATTGTTTTCATACTAAACATTTGTCCCCGAGATTTTCGCAAAAATGAATTTTCAGCATGATGTCCGTCTGTGTGTGTGTGTGTATGTCTGTGGGCACGTGTACAGCTTAAACGACTGAGCGAAATTTTTTGAAATTTCATATTTAAGGTTTTGACGTAAATATCTCGGATTGATAAGCTTTTGGAGCAAATCGGACAACCGCAAGTGGTAGTTTACTAGTGTACTTTTTAAGTTTTTTACGAATATTTCGTAACAGAAATATTTTGTGAGAAAAATTATTAAGAAAAAGTTGTTACACAAGTAAAGAGGAACAACTTTGCCATAGAACATTTTTTGATCTCCACTCCATATGAATTTATATGAACAATTTTTTTTTGTTTTTTTTTTATATCTCTAAAAATTTTTATACATACATATGTATGTACTTACATCTATGCCAATGCATATTATTCATTTGTTGATGACATAAAATTAAAACGGTAAAATTTTTGTTAGCAGATTTAATATTAATCTTATGTTTGTTTTGTATTTGTTTACAGTTTGTATTATTTTTTACTTTTAATATTATTTTTTGAATGAAAAAAAAATCATGTATCTACATTACAATAATAATAATAATAAATGAATGTACATATATTTTTACGATTTCATTGCATATAAGTATTTTTATTGAATAAAACAAAATGTTATTAAATTATTAGAAGTTATTTTGCTTTGATATAAATTATTATGTAAAAAATTTATAAATTTTGGCATTGTACTTTTTGTGTAGTGGCGATCGGTCCTGTGGTGGAGACAGATGATTTTTTTTTTTTAATTTTTCACTAAAATCAAATAATTATAACATTTTTTGATCTGCAGTTTTATAAAAAAAAATTAAAATAAATATTTAACTTCTTTTTATCTTCTCTAAATATAAAATTGTGTATTATAAAAGTTATCATTCCTTTTTTGAGATGAAGTTAAATTAATCTTATTTTACATGTACATATAAGATACAGATATAAGTTTATCTTTTAATTCGTTGGTTACATATATGTATATTTATCTAAAATATATTCATTTTAATTAATTACATTAAATTCTTTTTAACATATGTATAAGATGTATCGCTTTATGTAAAGATGCATTTTTTAATATCATGCAAATTTATTTTTATTTTTGAATTTTTAATAATTTAAAAAAATAATTAAATTAAAAATTAACATTGAAAATAATTTAAAATGGTAATTAATACATATACGTATATATATATATACGTATATATATATATATATATATATATATATATATGGATAAGTAACTATGAAAAAAAAATTAAAAATTTAATTTAAGTAATTGTGAATATATACATTAAAACATAAATTATTTTACCAGATACACGCGGTGTTAATCGAATAAATCTTATAGATACATAATATATATATATTATATGTACATATATGTGTATATAAATATAAAATATGTAAAATTAAAAAAAAAAATAAATTTACTTTAATAAATAAATTACATATTAGATTTACATTCGCATTCTAAATTCCAGAATATTATAATTTTCTTTCATATTTTATCTTAAATGAATTTATTGTTTATTTAAAAATGGCACTTCAACAGATAAAATAAAAAAAAAAATGATGACAAATAAATAAATAAGTAAATAAAATAAAATATATAGAATGTTTATAGTTATTATTCAATTCTACTTTTGATTTCTATATAAGTATATACATATGTATATAAATTATAGCATCTATAGTAAGATATTAATATTTATTGTCGTTGTGATACAAAATCTATTTCATAAAAAAAAAAAAAATTAAAATTCAATTTAAATTCATTGCTAATATTTTATTTATATTGAAAAACCTTCAGATTTCTAAATTATTTATCATAACTATTCATAACTATAAATTGTATTAAGTATAGACGTACATATATAAATTAGTGATTTTAAAATACAAGTTACAAATACATATTTTGAATTGAATTAATCAAATATTTATGCAATAAAATTATTTATAATCTAGGTATAATATATATTTTTTCCCAGCGGAAAGTGTAGATCATCAAAACATACCAAGAAAACCTAAGTTCACTTCGTAGTGTAGAATTTTTACCCGCTAAAATTTTAAGAAAAAGTATTTCCACTTTAAATGCAAGTTTTTTTTTTCAAATTCATGTATTTTTATTTTAAGATAAAGTTTTTCATTTTAATTGCAAGTTCTCCAATTTTAAGTGTAAGTTTTCTATTTTAAGGAGTTTTCAATTATAAGTTTTCGTGTTTATGTAATTTTTTATAACTAAGTGCATATACATAAGTATATAATTATATGTATCTTATTCTTTTAAAATTGTTCAAACAGATTTCAAAACATACATATAATTTTTTTTAATAAAATTTGAAAGCAATACACTTTCAATCAGACAAAACTTTAACTAAAATAAAATTCAGTTAACAATCACTGATTTGAACTTAAAAAGAAAAAATTTCTTTAAATACAAAAATGGCTTCTAATTAAAATTGAAACTTTGCATTTTAAAATAAAATGCTTGCACTGAAATTTGAAATACTTTTTCTATTCATATGTACATAATATATGTTTTTAATAAGTAGCTAATTCATAATTAATTTTTATTTTAAATTCAGATTTCTGAATTGTTGCCTGAAGAATACCGATATTGTGCTTCAACCCTCTGATAATAGTAAAATACTGTTCTGTTAAATTGATTTATATATACATATAAATGTACACATATATTGATAGAGTATTATATTATTAACTGAAAATCTAATTTTATCTGTGAAAAACAAAAGAAATCGGTGGAAAACATGGGTGGGTTTAATATAAAATTAACAGAAAACAAAAATATACTTAATAAGTAATAATAATAAACAACATCTAATGCATCAAGAGACCGGACTTTAGGCAGCAAAAAAACCTAACAATGAGAGTATATTATAATATAACAATTGAACAAAAATTTGAAATTTCTTATAGGCATGTACACATATACACTGAAAATATAATCAGCTTCGATATAATACATATCAAACGTATTATAGCTGCAAATTCTAATTTTCACGTTAAGAGAAATCTATTAGGGTTCTCCCGATATAAGTAGCCGATGTTAAGTTTATGCTAGGGTCGAGACTCACATCAATTATCAGGCCATGAAGTGCAGAGAGTAAAAGCTTAATAAGGGGCCAACTTTTAACAAATTTACACACAGTCTTATGGAAAAAAATAGGGGGCCGACTATAAATCTTGAAATAACATAAAAACTATTTACTTTATTCAATTTGGTCCAAAGAGAAAATTAAAGTCGCATCTTTTTTACATAATTCATTAAAGAAAAATATTTTTAAATATAATATTTTCATTCATAAATATGCATTTAAAAAATTGTCTTCCTTTAAATTTTTTATTTTAAAAGCTTCTTAAGATAAACTGCCTCAATATCGTAATAGTATACGTCGAGACTACTTTCATACTTTAAAATTTTGTACACGCTTATATGACTATAATCGAGACTCACATCAATTATGAAATTATTCATACGCGCGATACGTGAGAATCGATTGCAATTCTCTCTCATGTGTTTTCAGTTCTTGGCCTGTTTACTTAGGCCTTGGTTAGGGTTAAAAAAATTGAATGAATCTTTTAATTATGAGTTGAAAATGTTGCTAAACTTTTGAAATGATGCATTTACTTTCCCAAACAATCAAAAATGTTTAAATACATAGTTATATTCTAAACATTAATAAATATAAAATTTTATAGGGCTATATAAATACACCTGTTATTAAAGGTAATTTTTACAAGTTTTAAATTTCAAAACCAGAAAAAAAAAAATGATTTTTAATTACTTTTTGCGTTCTATATGTAAATATATGTAACAATAATTTTTTAAGTAGACAACAGAACACATACATATATTCATATTTATTATTAGTTCATGAAATTTGAATCTTTGAATATAATTTTTTTTAATATACAATTACAGTTATTATTATGTAGTATACTAGTATCTTTCAGATTAAAACCCATTTATATGTGTATGTAAAAGAAAAAAAGTAAACATGAAATATGTAGTACTTACTAATCAGTTTTCTCTCATTTTAAAAATTTTATTGCTGTTTTTATTTTTTACAGGTAAAAAAGAAAATTTCAGGTGTTTAAACGACGGTAAAAAAAAAAAATAAAAAAAATTATTTGTTTTGTTTTATTGCATTTGTTAATAATAATGTTGATTACAACAATGATTATGCAACAATCAACATTTATATTGTAAATAAGTAACAACTTTTTTTTTTTATTAAGTATAACAATATATTTACTTACATTGATAATAATCCGCGGTGTGTGTGTGTGTTTTAATTTAATTTGTTTTTTGTTACTTTGATTTAAAATGATGAAAATTTACCTGGTGACTGTTTTTATTATTTTTATATGAATGCACAAGTTGTTTTTTAGTGACGTTTACTAAATTCTAATTTTAATATTCATACATTTATATATGTATGTATGCATATAAATATAATACGTACTAATATGTGTGTAGTTTAAACATATAAATCTGTTATATGTTTTATAATATGTACATTATGAAGTTAATGATATGATATTGTCAATTTACGCTCGTGTAATTTTTGATGGTATCAGCATTCTAATTTCTATTTTAATTTTTTTTTTTTAAATTAAAAAACAAAAAATAAATAAATAAATAAAACAGAAATGTTGGATTATTTTAATTTAAAAAAAAAAACAAAAGGTTTTTAGTTTAATTTAAACAGTACTTAGTGTAAAGTTATTAGATTTGGAAATATGAAAAATTTTAAATTAGTTACTTAGTAAAAATTTAATAATTTTTTAAAACAGTTGTATGCATTATAAATTATAAGTATATAACTAGTCAAAATCTGTTATAACAACATATCATTTATTATTACTATTTAGATTTACTTAGAAAAGGAAAAAAATATCCGCGAAAAAATAAAAACAAAATAAAGAAAAATGATACATTATTATTAATTACGAAAAACAAGCATTAGAGATTGATTCGTTACTTATTGCCACAGTTTGGCTGTGACGCGAGTTTGATATTTCTAATATTTTTGTCTTAGATCAGTTATACTTTAAAACAGTCAACAAGTATAAAATTATACAAGTACTTTAGATAAATTTAGTATTTAAATTTACCGTTATATAAAAACAAAATTTTGGGTTAATTTCATTCCTTCGTCATAATTGCGGCACACTTTTAGATAGCAACTTGAAATTTTGAAAGAAGAAAAAAACTTTTAGAGAATTATAATATGAGTTTTCTCAGAAATTTTTTTTTGTACCACTGCCTGTTTATTTTTTAAACACTTGTAACTTAGGCATCTGTACAAATATTTTCAAAATAAAAGGCAATTAAACCTCTAACTTTATAATTGTACATGGATTAATGTCAAATTGAAGAAAGTCTCTCTTTATTTTTAACATATTTTTTTTATTAACTATATGAAATTCTAAGAAAATTTTCAAATTTTGATGCAAATCACAATATTCTAAACAGTTTATATTGTCTTTTAGAAAATGTACATTGTACGCCTTTAAAAACCGTTTGTTTACATTCTCCCTTGATTTCATTTCATTTATATAATAAAAAAAATTTTAAATTGTTTATAATAGAACGACCTATCCAATATAACGAGGAAATTGACTGATCCACTCAATGTCGTTATAACCTACATATTGAATGTATGTACTTTTATTTCCGAATGATTTTTGTTTTGAAAAAATATTTTAACACTTTAATGTTTAGAAAATATCAATATAAGTATGTATGTATTTTAAAAATAACTGTTCTCGTCTATAACAAAAAATTGAGATAACGAATAAAAATTAAAAATTATGTCGTTTAAATTTTATTAATTGATCAATCCATGTTTCATTTTTTTTTTGCTTGCTATATTGAACTTTTGTTCTACATTTTTATTCAAAAGATTTTTTCTCAAATTTTTTTTTTATTATTATCTAATTAAATTTAATTAATTAAAAATTGTTATAGGTTATGATTTAATTTATTTTTAAATAAAAATAAATAAAACCAGAAAATTGAGATAACCTTTAATGTCAATTAATTAGATTCTAAGTAATTATATATAGTTATATAGTATATATTTTATTATCATGTTAACCGAATTATTTCTATATTGAACTTTAACTTAAAGCAATAAAATATTAATTTAGACGTCATGTTTTAGAATAATCTAAATTTAAAAAAAAATCTTACAGTTTTTAATTAATTAAAACATTATATCTGTTATGCTATAGTATATGTAGTTATATTATATAGAAGAATCACGCAGAATTGAAAATTAATTGTACATATTTGCAAATTGTAATGAATAGCTGTAATATATATGTATATAGGTACGAGTTATATAACATTATTGATTATTGTACAAAAAATAATAATTTAAATTAAGTACATATACATATATGAAATTTATTGATATTAACATAAGGCGGGTAATAACATTAATTAAGGGATATTTTAAAGAAATACATATTAGGTACATCAAATAACAGTAACAGAGTAACAATTTCGAACTGAGTAAGTACTGGTAATCTTGAACACCTAAGTATATAGAGAAACGAGAAAGCGAATCGTCTTGTGAAAGAAGGAGATACAAATCCCTTCACAGGTCCCAAATATTTTTATGGCATAGATAACACAAAATCCAGCCAATGGTGTAGTGGTTAAGATACCGGCCATTCATACGAAAGGTCTCGGTTTCAAACCCCGGCTGGGTCATATAGATTAATAAAATAATATAAAATATTCTTATAATGTATAATTAGTATAATATAATTAATTTAAAAATAAGTATATAGGTATGTATATCTTATAAATTATAATTAATATCATATTGTAATATATAATAAAATAATAATAAAATATAATTCTTGTGTAAGATAATAGATGGCGTGGCACTAAAGAAACGCATAATCTTGTACAATAGCTACAGTCGAGTAATCAACGGTTCAGTGAAATAATGATTCCAGAAACTGAAGCTTAGTCAAATATGAATAATAAATCACTTAGTGGATGCCCTATATACAAAATCCGTGATACAATCTAAGGAGTCTCTGGGTAACTAAAATTATAAAATATATGAAGAAATCGTAGAAACTATATGTTAAGTTTTTTTTAACCCTTAATCGTTAGGTTTTTTAAATCTAATTTTCAGTATTTACAAGTATATTAAAAGAATATTGAGGAAGATGAAAATCTCCTTTTAATAAGACAACAATTACAGTTACCCACAGGTTTCTTAGATTGTATGATCACGGATTTTTGGTTTATCTATGCTAAAAAAATATTTGGGTTGGGAGATTTGAATCTCCTTATTTCTCTATATACCTAGGTCATCACATAGCCAGTGCCAATTTTTCTGAAAGGCTATGGTACAGTTGGAAGTAGAAAAGAGTTCTTCCTACCTAAAATGTCTGAATTTGAATACAAAAAAAACCCAATACTAAAACAGCTGTAAAAAATCTATTATTTGACCAATTTTCTTCGGAATTTCTTTTGTGAAAAAATTTTTTTTGTGAAATTGTATAAGGCACTACATTAATTTTCTACCAAAATTCATCAGGGTTTTCTTAAATAATAAGCTAATTTTGATATTTTCAAAAAAATTGAAATTAAAATATTAGGTTTCCATAAATTCCTATGAATTTAAGAAAATAAGGTAATTATGTCAGAAGTCAATCAAATATGATGATATTACTGACAAATTGAGAATTTTAACTGTAATACAAGAACAAAAAAAAAAACAAACAAACATTGTATAATACCTGAGTTAAATTGACTTTTTTTTTAATCAAATTATATACGTATACTTACTTAATTTATTATATTTTAATATATACTTATACATTAAAAACAAACAAAAAATTCAAAGCCTAAAATTTGTATAATTATATTTATACAAAAGATGCTACCGTAGGCTTTTATTTAACCTCAATTTGTTGCAGCATTGTATTTTTTCATTAACAAACACGCTTTTTTTTTAACATAAGATTTCGGTAGTATATATATATGTACGTGTGTATGCTTATGTGTAATAACTCAAATATTTTTAATTTACAAATATATTTTATAAGGGGAACATTTTAAAAATTAGATATAAATATAAGTAACTAGTACAGAACAGTGAAATTTTATTAGAATATATTTCATAGAATTGAATTCGAAAAAAAAAAAAAAATTCAATAAATAACAATAGAAGTTTTTATTACCGCAAGCATAAAATAAGGAGGTGTGAATCTCCATATATATAAAGATCGAGGTTAAATAAAAAATAATAGATTATTAAATTGAATTTTCCGTTTTTCGTTTTGAAAAGTGTTAATTTAATATAATATATAAATATATATAGCATAAATCATATAACTATCAAATATCATCAAACAGATTTATATAGATGTGTTCTTTTAATATATATAATATACTAATGTACATACATACAAATAATTCAATAGGTTAATTCAATACTCACGTTTTTAATCAAATAAGCGCCAATTTAAATTTGAAATCAAGTTTTTTTTTTTTGTAAATGATGATATATATGTATGTATGTAAATGTAATATGTATTACACATTTGTTAAAGAATTTGTTACAGTCTATGCAACAGATTTTGACGCTTTATTAGATTGCAGTTAGGCTGCAAAAATTTACGTACGCCATTAATTTGTACGTATGTATATTGAAAAAACAACCACATTCACTTATTAAATTTGTTTTCTATTTAAGTCGTTTTCCGTTTAATTGTTTTACAATTTGATATCTATATTTGAAAAATTTGTCATGTGAGTTAAAAGGAATGAAGTGAAATTATTTATATAATTTTTGTTTTTTTTTTTATGCTATAGCAAAACTTTATTAGAGAATTTTTTTAGTTATTTTTAAATCGTTATGACGATATTGAAAAGATGAATATGAAGCGGCAACAAAAACAAAGTAGAAATGAAGGAGATTATTACCCATATTCAATATAAATTTGCGCTAAAAACTTGCTTACGAATTTTATATGCAGTGAAAATTTTTAAAGATTAACTATAGTTGTATCTTAAACGAAACTCTTCATAATATTTTTTGCTCAAATTAAATCAACTGCAAAATATTTAAAAAATAAATCTTCAACTTTATCATTTACAGTTAGGTCTGTTGATTTTTATTTTTATTTTTTTGAAGTTGATAACATTTAATTTTATGCATTTTTTATTAATATGTACATCTTTGATTAAATCAGAATTATTTAATTTTACATATTATCAAAGGACCATTTAATTCTTTTCTTTTTTTTCTCATAAAATTAATAAATTTCTTTTAAATACAAATTAATCACAAATTATTTATACTTATCAAAAAAATTATGAAGATTCCGATAACTTTTTAGGCATATATGTACTTTAATTTTGTAGTTTAAAATATATTGATATGCCTTAATTTGACCTGATTGTTTTTAAAAGGTAAAAATAATAAAAGAGATAAAATTATAAAAGATTATCACTTTAAAATTAACTTCTTTTAATATATCTTTAGTTCACTGTTTTTTTTTTTCACGTCTGTTTCAATCTGAATTTCAAATTGAAGTTAACCGTGGTTCATACTTGATTTTTTTTTCCTTGATTGAATTTCAGAATTAAATTTAAAAAACAATCAATTATTTATCAAATAATCAAGAAAATTACTCACTTCGTTAAAATTAGTTAAATGTGCACACAGGTATTCATTTAAACAGGTACTGTAAAAAAAACAAAATTTTAAGAATTTACAAAAAAAAAAAAGCAATGAAAAATTATAATTTAAAAATAAAAATACATATAAACGTTCTCGTTTTTGTTTTTTTCTTTTTGTTTTTTTTTTAGTTATGAACCAATAATAAGAATCAAAAGCAAACAACAAGTTTTCAATATGTAACTCGAATTTTGTATCTTTTGTTATGTTGGACAAATCTCCAACTTTCTTTCTGAAAATCAAAAACAAAAAAAAAAAAAATTTATTTTATGAAATAAAAAAATGCGTTTTAGGCAAAACAAAAATTGATGCTTTTCAGTTCAAAAGAATTTAAAAAACAAAAATTTTTTTCATAAAAAAAAAAAAGATAAATTTGAGTCAATGGAATCAAATATTTTATCCATCTCTTTTTTGTTTTTGTTCTGTTTTGTTATTTGTGCTGTGAAATGCTAAGAATTCCTAAAAAAAAAATACAGTTATTATTGCTTATAATAAGCTAGGTACTTTTATTTAGTTAAATATAATATTCGTTCTAAACCTTTAGTTTTAAGAAAAATACGACAATCATAGGTCACAATATAGAATTCAAACCATTACATGTTCGAATCGGCTGCCAGAAATAGCCCCGTAAAAAATAATCCCCAAAAAACAAAATAAAATAACACATTTCATTATGAAATAATACCCCAAATTTTTTTGAGATGTTATCTGTTAAAGTGAGATTTTTAGCACATTTTCAAAAAATGTTGAAAAAATTTGCTTATTAGTTTCACTATAAAACTTCTATACCGTGTATACAAAACTTCTACACCGTTTGAAATAAAGCAATGAAATTCTAACTACGGATAGGCTTTGGCAAAAAAACTAATTTTGTGGAACAACTATTTTCTGTAGTTGTCCAGTCGTTATGGAGCTACAGTCTTACAAATTTCGAAATAGCCCTATCTTTAAATTGTTATAACACAGGTTCTATAAGGCATATATTCAATCTGAACGATCAGACGTCAGACGATAGTTGGTTTTATAAACTTTATAAATATATATAAAATAAATATGTGGCTTTACCATGCGGTATAATATTGTTATGTGAATAAGTATAAGTCATTTCAGGAAATATTTATGTGTCGCACTCCGTTTAAGAGTAAGAGGTTAACTGTAAGAGGAACTGAAAATTCTCTATTTTTAAAAACCCGTAACTTAGGCACCTGTCCACATTGTTTTGGGGGGTTATTCATTTGCAAAATTATTTTGTTTTGGGGGATTATTTCATATGAAATAAAGTCCCAAAAAGATCATGAAATAAGGCTGCAAAAAAATAAATTAACGCCCCAATTTTCACGGTGTTATTTTCGATACAAAATTTTGCGGTGTTATGCCGCCATTTTTTTTGCGGATTATTTCTTGCGGGGTTATTTCGATATTAATAAATCAATAAAATAGCTATAAAAAACTCAATAAAAAAAGATTTTTATAAAAAATGGTGAAATGATTCACACAAATGAAATAATATGAGTCAAATTTTACACCATAGCAGATCTTTCCTTGCCCAAATAGTACTGAAGGTTTTATTAATGATCAAAAGGGGATGTGGTGTTTAATAAGTTAAAGCCCCACATGTTGGCAGAGGAGTCGAGCTCGTATTGCTCCCCATCAGTTCGATGATTCCCACCTACCGCCGTAAAAAACAAAAATAACTAAGCAGTTAATTTTAAGTATGTAATTCTTAGTCAAGACTTGAACCTATTAATTTTTTTTAATAACAAACATAATATTACTGGTTCTGAAATAACATTATTAAATTTTTTATTTAAAGTTTTTTTCAAATCCCCAATTAGAATATTTTTATTAACTATTACTGAAAAAAGTTTCAATGGAAAGTTTTTTGATTCAGTATAAGTAAGTGCAATTAGTTAAATCAAATTTATTGTGCGAATTAATTGGAAAATGTTGTTCTAAACGGTAAATTAAAATTTGAAATTGTATTAAGAAAAAACAAAAAAAATTGTTCCTCCCATACCTTTATAAACAATACAGTTTTCATACACAAATATATCTATATACTTAAATATATATAGATATAGTGATAGGCACATATATGCGTCGAAGAAAACAATAATATTTTTGACAGGTAAATGGCTCATTCTTTTATATTTTTTATTATTATTATCATTGTTATTTTTTTTTTTAATTTTTAATTTTCTATAAAAAAAAAATACATAATAACAAAACCATTATAATAATATGTGCCTATATGTTTGACAGTTGAATGTATGCTCAAGAATTAAAAAAATCATAAAAAAAAAATAAACCAAATTGAACTTCTTTTAAAAATATTATTACATATGTATGACCTATATGTGTATGTTTGTATGTACATATTATATATTATATGCAAGCATAATATTTTTATGAAATCCATATACTTATAATATTTATAATTGCGCTGGAAATGTTTTTTTTTTCATAAAATTGGTTCAATTTAATTATATTTATTATTTTTGCTTAATTTTAGTGTTGCCAGCTCAATTTTATTCTTGGGATCTTCATTAATAAAATTATCAAAAAATTAGGCATTAAAAATGTACATATATATGTATGTATATAATCATAATCATTAGTATTCTCTAAACAGTCTTAACGATTTATTTTTAATAAAATTATTCAAAATCCAATTCTCAGTCATCATTTGATCAACTCAATTGGCACAATTCTATTTATAAACTGTTTTTTCTAAACTTTTTCTATTTAGGATTCTAATTTTATCTAAGTTTTAAAAACTTTTTATGAGAAAGTATATTGATTAATATTGGGTATGTTCAGGTATAATAGTGATTCTATTCACTGTAGACGGAAATATCTCGGTAGTTTTTTTTTCCAGAATTTAGGTGAACTCGGTGATATGAATCTGAGAAGCTTTTAAGGCTTCTTTCATCAGAGTGGTATTATCATGGCTGAAATTTAGGGAAACTTCACACCAACTCTGGCCGAATTAGTTCTCCGACGTTTTGAAGATACACTACGGATCTACAGTGTAGACTCTAGTCTTACTGATGCGTATGCGTTAGCTCTGATGCTTTAGCTCTGAAAAGATATAGTTTCAGTTTTTATCTGCTGGGAAATACTTAAATGGGGCCTCGGTGAGTAAGAGCGTATAAAATAGTGTTTTCAGCACTAAGGGAGTGTGGGTTCGAATTCCACATACGTCGTAAGAGTTATTCCTCCTTACGACATGTACAGCCACGCCTAAATAGGGAAGGCTGTGTAATTTCCTGCATTAAAAAAAAAAAATTCTTAAATAGTTTAATGTAAGCGTTACAAAAAGCGATACATAACGCTGCAGTTTACGGAACATACTTATTGATTTTAAGTTAAATAGGTTAACTTTAAGTCATTCATTCTTTACTTTAAAATTTTATTTATAATTTAAGTGCATTTTAATAGTGTTTATACCAGTTTAGTAGAATCATGTACGAGTATATAGTTTTAAATATGTATATCTATTGCTATTATTTAAAGTAATGTGGCAACTCTACTTTATATGTACCCACATGAGTTATAATAATTTAGTTTATTAATAAAAGCATATAAAAGCAAAAACAAACAAAAAATTTTATAGTATTAAAGAAAATATATAGATACAGGTATAGATTGAGAATAACAGATATTTACAGTGTATCTGGTAGATACAATTTTATATCCATTGAAAATATCTGTTTTATTTTTTTTCTTAATTTTTAATTTTATTATTGTTTTTTTTTTCTGACTATGTTTTTGGTATTTTATTTTAGACGTATGAGCGAAACATAAAGCAAAAATTGAACTTTTTGTTTTTTTTTTTTGTGATCCAAGTTCTGTTTTTTATTTCTTTTAAATATACAAACCTGCAAAACACGTTTATCAAAATAAAATCCTTACTAAATTATAATATTATAGTAAGTACAATATATATCTAAGTTTTTTTTTTTTTTTTTATTAAAATTTTTAGTAGTTTTTTATTGTAAAAAAAAAAAAAAAACCTTTTTTTTTTATTCTTTTATTCTTATTTCTTATATTGTAGCCGTTTTTTTTTCTGCTTTTTTTTAATTCAAAAAATGTTTCTTTTTTTTCCACTTTAGTGATTATTGTTTTGATTCTTGACTTGTTGCTGTTGTTTTGATTTTGGGTTGCAGTAATTTTTTGTGTTTACTGCAACGTATTATTATTTATAATATTGAATTAACTAACTTGTTGCTGGTTAATTTTGTTGCAATATAAAAAAAATGTTTTTTTTTTTTTTCACAGGACTAAAAATCTAAAGCTTCTGACTCTTGAAATAAAATTATTGTAAAATGTTTCTTTGCATTTATGGTATTGTGATTTTATTTTTTTTTTTTTTTTGATTTGTGATTTGGAAATCGAAAAATTAAAAAATATTGCAAAATAAAAAAATAAAAAATAAAAAAAATAAAAAAAAAAAAACTAAAGAAAACAATCAAAGAAGTACAAAAATTAGTGCCCTAATACTAACATAAATGATTTACAAAATTCGTATCAATAATAAAAATGATAATAAAGTTGCTATACAACAGACTTTTGGTTTTTTTGTTTAGCAAACGTGAAAATAAATTGAAAAAACAAAAACAAAAAAAAAACAAAACAACAAAAGTTAGCAATTGAGCAGGTTATTTGGATCATTTTTGTTGATAGCAACAATTTTTTTTTGTTTTTTTATTGATTTTTTTATTGTTTTTATTGTGATGCAGCTCTAGAAGAAGAATAGAGTAATAATAATAAGAGAACGCAGACGCGTTTTTTTAATACTGAAAGTTCAAACTTTGATCTTTCGTTTAATTTTTTTTTTTTTTTGCGTTTTTCTTTTTTTTTTTTGTAAGCAATGGAGAAATTTTGGGTTTATTATTTTTTGTTTTTGTTGATTTCTTGTTTTTTAAAAATTTGTATGCTGATTGAGTCGTTGGTATTTTTCAGTGTTAATCATTTGTCAAAAAATTTGATGGTTGTGTTGTTATAAGGTTTTGTATTTTTTTGTTTTTTTTTTTTTTGAACAAAATACATATTATTTTTTATTGGTTCTTTTTAATGTTTTATTTTTTTTTTTTTTTTGGTTGTTTTTGTTTGAAGTTTTGAAATATTTTATAAAAGAATTTTTAACTTTATTAGCCATCTTTCGATGATTTCGATGATTTCGAGAACATAAAGAAGAAAAAACGAAAAAATATTTTGAAGTTATTTTGGAGTGATTTTAAGAGACATTTTAATTAAAAAGAATTGAGTACCTATTTGTCGTGAACTGTTTTTTGGCGGTTTTTTTCTTTTTGCAAAAAAACAACAAAAAAAAACGGATTTGATTAATTGACAACACGAATAACTTAAATTGAATTGAAAAACTTTTTGATTGATTTAATATTTATGGTTTTTAAAAATTTTTTAAATATTTTTTTTTTTTGTTTTTAATAATTTCTTTTGCAATTTAGACATTCAACAAATTTGAAACGTACATACATAAAATGTATGTATGTGTATAATGTACGTATGAATGTATTAGAAAATTTTAATGGTTGTAATTTGCAACAAATTTTTTTAATATTGGGTAAGGATGGTGAGAATTATTGAAAGATTCAATACGCAACACTGTTTGTAAGACTTTAATTCGCTAAAAGCCCCATAACCCCATCTTAAAGGTCTAAAACTAATCATAGAGACTAATCATTTATTTTGTGCTAACTTCTATTAGTTATATTATACCTGAATTTACTGGAGCTGCTGATCTCCATGTAGGTGATCTGCGTTTATTGCCAAATCTAGTGGAATAGTTGTTTTGAGCCTTCTATTGAGATTTTTTAAATGTATCTATATACTTAGAAGTTTTAATGCTTCTACATTTTTGTGTGAACTTCTTAAATGTGTTTAGGCTCTTTTAGTGCACGTTTTTATATTTTTTCTTTTACACCAGGAATCTCTAAGTAGATTCCTATTTAAATTGCAACTTCGTATGTACCAAGGAGCACTTATACTATGTTATTTTATTTTGAAAAATTTGAATATTGAGAATCTAGAGTTTCGACAAGGAGCTAATTTTATTTCGATTTCTCCATATTTTGATTAAAATTTACGATTAGAAATTGTAACATGAAAAAAATAAAACTGTGAAATTGATTTTGTTTAGGCAAAGATACGGATAAAACCTACTTCCTAAGTGGGATTTTCAATCATTAAATTCACCTCCCCCCATAGCCAGTATAATAGACTAATCAACCTAACTGTAAAGCCGTATAATAGATATGGAATAGGATGAAAAAAGGAAATGAATGATACAAAGACCAGGAATTTTGAACTAAAATTGTAGAAATGGTATTAAGTACCTATATGGAAATTGCAACAGATGCAAATTGACTGATTACTTGAACTTTGGTAGATTATACGGTTCGAGTGCTGTATATTTAAAGGTTACTTTTGTTAAATATCGTTTTTTAATTAAAGTCTGTTTTGATAAAAGAAAACTTCTGTACCTTCTTCATTTTAATCAAAAATTCGACTTCACATGCACATATTGGGTACAAATATGTATGTACATATTAAATTTTCACTTGATTGAATTTTTTTTCGATATTCTTTTCTCAGTAACCAAATCCATCTGGGTAATTCTATTTGATTATAAACTTTCATTTAATATATTATGCATTTTTAAAATTGCTACCTATTGCTACCTTTGAAAATTCTTATTCAGTGTCTAAAGTATTGATTATAAATTTAAAATAATGTTTAAATAATTATATAAAACAAATAAAGAAAATTTTATGTTATCGAAAATTGTTGACTCAAATTTTCACCCTATCGTAAATAATAGGAAAAAAATGAAAAAAAAAATGGTGTTCTGAGGAAACCGTTTATAGTAATTTGCATAAATTTTGGATTATTCACAACAGCTTACGTCAAAAAAAAATAAAACTAATGTAAAACCGGGTTTTTTTTTTGAAATAAAATTATACTATAGGTATACGGTTTTTACGTAATTTTTTTTTTGCTCTGCAAATATTTTCAATGAGTGTTTTTTAATTTTTTTTTTCGTTTTTTATTAAGAATCGCTTGTGATCAATTAATTACACAGCTTTATAAGAATAATAATATACAGTTGAATACAGATAAAATGAATTTCGTTATAAGTACAATAATATCTCACTAAATAAGATACATACTTACTTATTTTCTTTTCACTTTCAATAAACGTTTTATGAAATTATTCTTGGTTACAATGCATATATTGATTTAAAAAAAAGCTGCTAACCTAAAGGAAGCCCAAAACTCGTTTTTATTCATATTTTTATAAGTTTTAAAATAAACTTTTTAAAATCAATTTAAGTATGAATATATTTTTTTTATTTTTATAAGGCTATTTGAACTAAACAGGCTGTTAAATATAATAGAATTTTGAGATACCCCTAGGCTAGCGTACCTGCTTTTTTAATTACAATTCAAACACATGCTTAAAAATATCGATTATTCGTTGCTGATTAATTTCATAATAGAGATTTAATATAAGATACTATTTTCTTGCAAACTAACTTGATTTAGGAATGTACCCACTCATCTATCTTAGAGGGGGAGGAGGGAAGGGATACTCTATCTATTTTCTTAAAAATAAATTTTAATTTAGTAAAGTATTTAGTTTAGAGTATTTCTTAAAAATAAATTTTAATTTAGAGCCCCAATAGTACGGCTAGGACCCACTTAAATTTCAAGCTTCAAATTATTTTAGCATTAACTATATCGCTAGAGTAACATTTATACCAAATTTCATTCAAATCGTTTATCAATTACTATGTGCTCTAGATTCTAGAATATATCAAATAATATTCGTATACGGATATTTGAAGGGGGACCCTCTGAAGCTACAGTTTACAATTTTTGTGTACTGATGCAGGAGTGTAAGACAAACCTGTATACTAAAATTGATTCTTCATTTTGTGTGCGAATAGATTTTGAACTAACTTTTCAGTTTTTGTTTTTCTAAGAAAGGGGGGAATTCTCCCAAGACACCAAGAATTCTCCCTTGGAATTGTCAGGTAAACGTTTTAGTTTTACGTTGGTATTGTTTAAAGGAAGGAATTTTTGATTTTAGTTCAATAGAACTATTGACTTTACCTACAAATTATGTACATATATGTAAAACCATTTCATATTGCAAAAATAGTATATATATATATTGAAAATATAGTATATACAATATACATATAATACATATATATATAATAAATTTTTTTTCTTTTATGTTTATTCCCCTGCCTCATAAATGTGACAATAAAATTACATAGTCTTTCCCGTTCAGGCGCGGCTGTAAATGCCGTAAGAGGGAATTATTCTTACGACGTGTGTGGAATTCGAACCCACACTCCCTCGGTGTTTATAGCATTTTTTATACATTCCTACCCACTAAGTCACCGAAAACCCTAATAAAATTTTAGTTTCAAATAATTGGACTTTACTATATATACTTAAGTATAATGATTTTTAAAATCTACAAGTATAAATTATGAATAATTAATAGGGGAACAAAAAAATAACCTGAATAATCATTAGTAAAATTTTAAAAATAACAAAAACAAAATTTTTAATTTTGAGTTATTCAGAAAATTATAATAAAACGAAGCTATAGTTAAATCTATAAACAAAAAAAGTTAAGATTTTACGCTGAAAATCAGATAGTTAATTAAAATACAGTTTCCTAGTAATTTAAACATAACGTTGTAGGGAAATATTATAAAATTTTGTTTACAAAAATTTTTAAAATGTTTTTTTTTTTTAAACTTTTTTTTTTAACTGCATCTTAAGTTGTATTCTAAAAAATAAAAAAACAATAAAATATTTTCCAGCCATAATTTCAAGCATCATAATTTAATTATGTTTAGTATAAATGTACCTATTTTTTTTAATGATTTTTTAAGTTGATTTTAAACTGCGATTGATGTTCAATACAATTGAATAAACGAATGAATAGAACAGATAAAAATACCTATTAATTATAAGTAACTAAAAAAGTATTTCAAGTTTATTTAAAAAAAAAAACATTTTCAAAGTTTTTATTGCTACTGATTTAAATTTTTAAGAATTTTATATGTATATATACGTAAATATGTATGTATATATATTGAATATATTTATTTAGGGGTGATTCACCCAACCCATTTCCTATTTATAGATTTTATGATCAATACTTAAAAACATTTAATAATAAAATTGGTACTCAAATTAAAAACAAAATAAATAAATTTTTAATTGTAAATATTCGAAGTTTTAATAAAATGTAAAAGAAATCTCACATTTTTAAGATATTTTTGCACAATATTTTGAACGTGATAATTTAATTTATTTTTACTAGGAATTCTTTGTTTGAAAATAAAAAAAAAAAACAAAACACTACACTAAATACCTATCATCAAAATTATTTTGAATTTTAAATAATTTTAAAATTTTAATGAATTGATTTGGATGCGTAAAAAATATAAGGTAATATATCTTGCTTCATCAGAACATATACATTGTAGCGATACAGCAAAGATTAGCATGGCCTCTGTGCGAGGATGACAGGCAAAATCATGATGTGTTCCTTATTTTTAAATAATAAATCATGCATTCTTGGACGAGTAATGCCACAGCCGAATTGAAAGCAATTTAGGAGGCAACGAAAATGATAAACAAAAAGAGAAAATCAACTCCGAGTTCCGACAAAACTATATGTCATATACACGGACAGTCTGCCATTAAAACCGTACAAAACATCAACCCTAAAAAAATAATGGTATCTAAGATCGAGAATCATTTATACAAAAATAAAGGCTACACGTATCTAATGTGGACACCGGGACAACTTGATATAAACGACAATAAAATAGCTGTCGTCCTCTAATAAATGTCCTTTTTTGTCCTCGAAACTACACCGTCAAATGGCTTAGCCCACAAAATTATCAGAAAACATACTGAAAACTAGATAAAGGAGAAATGGAAAAAATTGACTTGTTTTACAAAACTGCATACCTCCAGTTAAAGTAGTAATGCTAAAATTAGACTCAAAAAAACATCATATTACACAGCTGCTCTTGCACGATGGAATCTGGTGGGAAATATAAAAGAAACATACAAAATGAAATATCAAGCAAATACACGAATAAGTATATCAAGCAAATAAAATATAACTGTATCAATTAATTGAATTTAAAAATAACTAGAACAAAATTAAGAAAATGTAACTAAGGTCAAACCTATCAAATCCATATTCCCAAAAGGAAGCAGGGTTTTAAGCTATTGGGAACATTCACTGTAACCCAATACATTTAAAAAAAAAGAATATATGCATATATATAGCGAACCCAAAAATTTAACATGAACATAGGAAATATTTTTTGAAGCCCAAGATCTGGTCTGAGTATGGATATGTCGAGTGCCGCCTAGAATTTCAAGGTGTGTAGTGCTCATTAAGTAAGTATGTAATAGAAAACATTTTAACACTTTTTGCCCCTTAATTTTTTAATTTTCAAGCTAAGATTAAGCATAAGTTTTAATTAACTTCGGCTCACTCAAGCTATTTTAATTACCTATAGTTATTGATGAATTTGATCAAAAACTTTCCCTAGACCAAAAAAGTACAAGATTTGAGCAAAAACTTTAAATTTAAAATAATTTAAAATATTATAATGTGCATTTTTAATTGCCATCTTTTGAAAAAATATGTAAAGTAAAATTTTGTAAATTAATTTCTATATTGTAAAAATATATTTAAAAAAAATTCCAGCTCTTCTTTTTAATACTAACTAGGTATCTTGCATTTTTGTTTTTTTTTTGTTTTAAAAATTTTAATAAATTTTGAATACAGAAATGTCGTTCTAAATGCATTGACCAATTCATTTTCGATCTACACAATTTTGGTTACAATATAATTTTTTTTCTTAATTTTGAATATTTTTGTTTTTAAATAAATCAACTCTCTAATCTCTTAATCTGTGTATAGCACCTTACATTGTTACAAATCGAAAGCTAAAATAACAAAAAATCACTAACTTTTAAATGGCATTCCAAATTTATTTAAATTTTCTTTTTCATTTTACATATACGTATATATAACATTTATCTTTAGAAATGTTTAAGAAAACCTTCAAAATATATTTTTTATTTTTTTTTCTATTTTCTAATGCTAATGAAAAAAAAAAAAACATTGAATAACTATATGGGCATTATGATTTTGAAAAGTTATTCTATAAAATTTAAAAGAAAAAAAAATATTAACTAGCCATATAGTGAGCCCTTTTAAACCCACTGTAAAAAAAAAAAAAAGTTATAAAAACAAAAATAGATAAAAAAAAGTTTCCAATAAAAAAAATAAAAAACTTTTAAATCTAAAAATTAAATGAAAACTTAAATTTTTTGAACTTGTCGTTTTCTATCTGATTTAGTTTTTAAAAACTAAATTTTGGCCTCGGTGGGTTCGTAGCCTAGTAGAAGTACGGATTCAAAGACCACATACGTCGTAAGAATAATTTCCCCTTTTGACATTTCGCTAATCGCAAAGTATGTTTATATTCATAAAACTTTAAATAGTTCTACTAAATAGATACTTATACTTATTAAAACTTTTGATTCATTCAAACCGCTTAAAACACTCGAAATTATGTGATAAGTAGTTAAGTATAGTTTAGAAGTTTCTATCCGATCATTGTAAAAAAATAAATGAAATACTTAAAAAAAAACATCAAAAACAAGTATTTTTAGAATAGATAGATCATGTTAAGTCGAATTTTCGGTTAAGCTATTCTACATATTGACAGATACGCCTATTTCTTGAAGAGCTACATTTTTTTTTTTTATATATTATAGATATTATACTTTAGTAAAACTTTAAAAGTTAGTATACTTTTAAAAAATAATTTTTAATTCTTAAAAACTTAAGTATTTCTTAAACCTTAATTTATAATTTTAAAATTTTTGTTATTTTCTATTATTGACAATTCACCTTACCATATTATTATTGTTTTTTGTTTTAGTAAACTAAACATATGCAAGAATTAAACAAAAGAGCATAAGTAATAAAAAAAAAAAGATCAATATTTTACCATAAAAAAAAAAAAAAAGAACACCAAAATACTCTTAAAAATTTCATTGACCTGTTTACAAATCTATCAGATACATAATATTAATATATTGTACAATACTTACATACACATACATACTATGTATATTTTGATATCAAATTAATCGAAACCATAATATGAAAATATATTATAAAGATTTGTTTTAATTAAATAAAAAAAGAACACATACACACATTATAAAAGTATATATAGACATATATGTACACATTTATAATAAGTAAGTATTATTTTAGAAAAAGCATACATAGATTTATTTTTAAAGGCCTATTTAAAGATTTATTTTTTTTTTTTTTTTTAATAATAGGTTAAAACTTTCAATAATTATAAATTTTTTTTTCTTTTTTTGATCAATTTATAAGACTTCCATTTTTTTTATATTTGATTGTAAATCAATAAATATATGACATAAATTTTTAAAGGTTACAATTTTTAATACAAACTCTCAAAATTTGATTATTTGATTAGATACAAAATTAAAAATGGTTTTTTTTTTTTTTTTATAATAAAACACAAATTAAATTTAATTAGTTTATTTTTAAAGATTTTAAAATTCTTTTTTTGGTAATTTGTTTTAAATCTTCGGTAAAAATACAAAATTAAGACTGATTGTAAAATTGTTTAATTGAAATCAAAGTTGCCGCTAAATTAAGAATAGTTTTTATATTATAGGATTTTAGAGTATACCAATAGGGAGAATTGAAACAATTTTAGATTGGTCGAGCTTTTCAATATCTCACACCACTCTATGGGGGTATAGACAAATTTCAATTTTAAATTTCAAGTTTGTTAACAGAGACCAACTCAATATCTGAGATTTTTGATACCAGTGTTAATAAGCTAACATCAACAACCAAACTTTACTCTAGAATGATTTTAACCCGTTGTCTGCCTATACATCTGAATCGTATGATTTACCTCGAAATGCAATTTAACTCGCATATAGTTTTAGAATACTTCACCACCTCAAAAGATTGATATTTAACTTCACAATCAGTAATTTGATAAATAGTTTAGTCTTTATTTATTCTAACAAACAAAAGTTAGTGATAACTGATAAGATAAGTAATTCTAAAAATAATGAATTATCTAATGCATATATTAAGCGATATGTTTGATTAGTACTACATATAATATATTGAAATATTAGGTTTCAATCAATGTAATTTTATATTTGAGAAAAAAGAACAAAACTCTTAAAGTTCATTGTAACGGCAACTCGGATGTGCTATTTCTGTTACTCTAAGATATAACTCTAAAAAGCAGTAATGTAAACCAACAAATCATTAAGAAATGTAACTTCAGATTTTTTTTAAATTAAGTTCTAATATTATTGTGGTATAACAGTTTTATTTAGCAGAAAAGCTCGAAAGTATCGATTTTTATTTGCAAATCTTCTGAAATTTCGGTTTAAATATTTTTTTTTTTTTCCATTTAATTGTTACATTTAGTTATTTAAATTAAATTTAAAATTTTTTTTTTCTCTGTTGTTTTTCCATATACTAAGAATACTTATATATATATAATATAGGTATATTATACAATAAATATATCTATAGGTATAATACGTATCCTTGAAAGTCATCTTTGTGGCATAAATCTGACTTTACTAATAATATCTTTTGATCAATTCAATACATATTTTTTTGTTTTTGTCTTTTTTTTTTATATTCAACTTATTCTTTTTTTATTTTTTTTTTTATTTTTTATTTTTATATTTTTCAAATATAAATAATCACTTCTGTACTAAATCAAGGTCAGCATTTATATAAAGTAAAGATTTAAAAAAAAAAAAATTGTACTTTACAATAAAGAAGACAATCTTTAAATTGTACTTCTGGCACTATTTTTACTTTTTTTTTTTTTTACTTTTCTTGTTTAAATTCGATTCAGTTTTAAAATTAAACTTTACTTATGTAGCTAGCATATCATATCGTACTCTTCTTCACTTTAAATTCTATTGTGACTTTGTTATGTTTTTTTTTTATTTCCTTTAAGTACAAAAACAAAAAAAAAAAAAAAAATGATTTTTCATATTTTTTGATTCATAAATATTATGAAAAGTAAAGAAGAAAAACAAAAAAAAAAATTATTAAAAATAATAACAAACGAATAGGGAATATCTTGAAGATGCCTTCTGAATCCTCTTCAGTCACTTTTTTTTTTTTTTTTTTCCATTTGATCAGAAAATTTTTATTTTTCATTTTTATTTTATTTATATTTGAATAGTGGTGATGGTATGTTTATTGAATTGAATTGAGTTTACTAAATATAACTATAATAAATATTATATGTTCAGTTCAAGAATGGTTCATAATAAAAAACATAACTTTTTGAGTTAACTTAATTTAAAAAATAAAGCTTTTCTGTTTTCTGAAATTCCAAAAAAGTTTGATCCATCTATCATTTATAAATGTTTCATATCAGGTCATATTAACATTCAAACTTTTTTATAATTTCATACTTAAGTTTAAGAAGATCCATTAACATCTTCAAAATATCCCTTCAAATTTTACTACCTACCCCTCTTTTATCTAAATTTCCTAATTCCAATTTTCCCAATTATCCTTCCTACATCTCTATCCCCAAAACCAAACTGTAGATTTGTATTAAAGGTTCCATATTAAAATTTGGTTTTAAAAGGGGATTGGTTTTGGTTAGTTAGAGCCCAACACTACCCTGAGGAAGCATGTGCAGTTCCTCTTGGTGACTTTCGAGTTTTCTACCAACTTTCGTAAAAAAAAAAAAAACTTACCATTGATTCGAAACGTTTCAATATTTTCCTTCCGGTTTTACTTTTCGTTTAAAATCCAAACCTAACCGGAAAATTTTTTTTTATAAAAATTTGATTCTTTCAAGTTTATACTTAACTAATATTGTAATAAGTCGATTAAGGCTGGGAAATTAATGATCAAAAAAAATTAGCGTTACTTTAATATGAAAAATTCATTTGCTGTAAAAGAATTTTTTTTTTAATTTATATGAGAATTTCAGTTCTTAAGATTGTTAAAACGTAATTTTATATATGTAAGCTAAAAATAAGTATACGCAATATATAACTTCAGTTAACTTTAATAAACATACAAAAAAAAAAAACAACATATTTTCTTGAAAATTTCAATTTTTGAATTAACATATTTTTTAATTGAAGAAACGATACATAAAATTAATAGTGATTCAAAAAAAATTTTTGATTCACATTGAGCCCTACTACATCGTTTCATCAGTAAATTACAATGATTCGTGATTATTTATAAAATATATTTAATATTGTTTAATCGAATACGTATATACATGTGTGTATTCATATATTATATACATATATAAATTATAATCTAAAAACGTTTAAAAAAAAAAAAGAAATAAATTGCATTTAATAGAAAATTTTATGGTCTCTGTTAAATTTTTTGAAAATAAAAAAAGAAAAACATAAGGCAGCATAAATTTCAAGGTTAAAATTATAGTAACATAACATAACCAAAAAAATAATAAAAAAAGCAAAAAACTCTGAATCTGAGAGTTGATTTTTAAAAATATATATATACATATATTATGTATATGTATAAATTTTTTTTTTTACGGATTAAAAAATAAATTTACGCTATAGGCAATATTCTGAATTCTATCCTTCTATCCAAAGTTTTTTTTTTTTAAGAAGCAAGTAAAAAATTATTATTTATTTTGATGAACACTGTTGTTGTTTCTTTTTTTTTTCTTGTTGTCAGTGAATTGTAATAAAACGCTCTTCTTTTTTATTTTTTTTTTTTTTTGAAACGACGCAATCATTTACTTAAATTTGTTTTTTTTTTTTTGTTTTTGTATAGAAAAAGGAAAGAAAAGTAGGTACAAAATTATCATGCTTTTGTAATTTTATTTTTAAAAAAGTATCTGTTAATGTTTTAAATTCTACCACCCACATTCTTGTAATATTTGAAATGGAATATTGGCGTTTTCAACTGGAGGGGGAGTTTTTGTTTTCCCTAGATAGTTTTATTATTTAAATAAGTATATAAAATTTAACAAGTACAAGAGTATAAATTTAGGAAACTGAATAATGTTTTTCTTTAATAAGCTCTTAAAATTTAGTATGTAATTTAGTGTATTTAATATATATATTAATGAGGGAATTTCTTTTAAGTATACTTTTAATTACTTTTTACATATACATAGTTATATTTAGTTAATTGCTCGAGTACTACATTAATATTGTTGTAATATATACCTATATTAGGTAGGAGATTTGCAGATTTTAATAAATGAATTTTTCAAGAAATATCTTTTTCTTTTTTTTTTCAATTAATTCGTTAAATAGTTGATGAATCAACTGAAAATTCAGTTCTATAATGAATTTCAAGATTCCATCTATATTTGTAAAAACATATTTCATAGTGAAGTTTTTTTTTTTTTTTTAATGCATTTCTCTGCCACATAAATGCGAACAGGAAATTACACAGCCTTTCCTTTTCAGACGTGGCTGCAAATGTCGTAAGGGGGAATAATTCCTACGACGTGTGTGGAATTCGAACACACACTCCCTCGGTGTTCAGAGCGTGTTTTATACGCTTTTATCCACTAGGCCACCGGGGGCCTCGGGCCTCTAGTGAAGTTTAAAAGTATTAAATATAAATTAAATTAATTAAATAATGATAGCTTGCTTAATTATTTATTTACTATACCGTCTCTAATATCATCCATTTAGTTTTTTTTTCTAATGGTTATCCTTATTGATATTGATGTTAAGTCTCATTTATTAAAAGCATTAATTCACTAAAAGTAAGTGTTTTGTATTAAAATTTACTAAATTGAACAGGTTAAGATGTTGAAAATCAGTGTTGTCAATTGACAATAAATTGTTGCTATATAAATCTGAACTAAATATAATCATATAATCATATGAAATACATGTATATGGGATGCTGCTGCCAAATCTAACATTGCAATTCTTTCGAGATTCCAAGTCGAAAATAGCAATATGTTGTCACGTTTCAAAATCTAATATTGCAATTACTTCAGAGATTTTAAATAAAAGTTCTGCGTTCGGTAATAGATGCTCCCTGACTGTACATATACCATAGAAATGCATTAAAAAAAAAAACAAAAACAAAAAAAAACCACCAAGATACTAAATCGTGATCTTAAAATTCAGAGTTTAATATAGAATTAATTAAAAACTACAGCTACCATACAAGACTTAAAAATCAACCTAACATTCTGACCTCAAAACTTCTAATCATACTGTGACGATTTTAAACACTACATAAACATTAAAATCACTTACCCCAATCGACTTTACTGATTAGATTTTAATTTAAAGATTTTATAATAAATTATAAGCTTAAACAGGGGTGTTTGATATAATGTTTTATCACTTTCTAAATTGCTAACCTATACTTATTTAATGTCTATATGCAGACAGATTGTGTATATTAATAATTGGTATGTATATATTAATATAAGACAGAGATTCTAAGTTCTACGAGCTTTTTAAAAGTATTTATGGTAAATATTTGAAATATTTACCAGATACTACTGCTTAAAAAATTTTACAAAATAAAAAAGCAAATTAAAATATCTAAAAGAAATGAGTCATAAAAATTTAAATGTGGTTAACACAAAAAAAAAAAAGAAAAACAAAAAAAAAATTGATGATGTAAAACTAAATATTAAACCAAAACTTAAGTAGTAACTACTTCAGATTTATGCTAACTAAAAACAATAAACTTTTAAATAAAACAATGAAAAATTTTTTATTAAAAAAAAAAAAAATAATAATTAACTAAAGCCATAATTGAAAAACATTTTAAACTGTACACAAATAAAAAGAAAAAAAAGTTAAATAGGTATACATAACTAATAATAAAATTGCACAATTTAACAATTAAGCATTTAGTTAGATTTATTTAAAATTATAGTTAAGTAAGTAGAAACGACTTTAAAGCTATAAAATTAAAAACAAAAAAAAAACATAAATAAAAAATTCTTTAAAATTGTTTGTAAATTTGTATTTCCTCACCGCAAAGTTTTATTGCTTATACATTTCCTATTAAGTTCACACTGTAAATAGTAAAAAAGAAAAAATTTAATAAATTTCCTGTAATAAAAAAAAAATATATTTTTTTTCACGTTCTTATTTTTTATTATTTATTATTTAACTTTTTTATTTATATTTTTTTTATGAGAAACCAACCTACATTCCCAAAAGAACATATCTACAAAGTGTGATCAAATTTCTGAATCAGTTATGCAATTCTATTGTACTTCTCGTTATTATTGCACTAAATACAAAAACAACAAAAAAAAAAAAGAATTAAAAATACTTAAAGCAACTATTAAAAGCTTCTAATAAAAAAAAATATAACTTGAAATTTATATATATATATTTTTTTTGTACCTATATTAAATAGTTATGGAGTTATGGTCTATAGACTGATGAGAAATTTAAGGTAAATAAATCGGAATTTTTTTTTTTTTTTGTTTTTTTTTTGTTTTTGTTTTGCAAATCTGGAAAGGAGTAGCAAATACATTTTTATATCAAAAGTTATTAATTTTATTTTATTTCGCAATACATATTTTGAAGCTATCGGGCAAATTCCAAGAATTAAAATTTTTTTTTTTTTTAAGATAAAAAATATAATATTTTTTTTTAGAAACGAAATTTGAAAGGAAGTTGTAAACCAAATAAAACTTTTTACTTACCTAAACTCTGAACTTTTTAAATTTTTTTTTTTAGAGTTACAGTTGTATATTTTAAAACTGAAATTCTTTTAGATTCACATTCAAATTTATTTAAAATATTTTATTCGAAATTAAAAAAATAGTTCGAACTCCAGAACAGTAATACTTAAATGCATAAAAGAAAAAAATCAGGTGTATCAGTACATCTGAAGTGATGCCAGGAACAGGAAAAACTTAATATGTACTTATTTTAACTTTTTTTAGTAGGGTTATTTACATTATATAAGAGCTATATTATATGAATATATACATACATTTATACATATATATAAGAAACTTATACATATATCTATTTCAAAATATTCGTAAAAACTGTAAAAATGGCTCTAGTGGAACTTGGTCCTGACAAATGTGTACCAAAAAGATTTTTAATTCAAAATTTTTACGTCAAAATCTTAAATATGAAATTTTATCGAATTCTGTTCATCCATTTGGTCATTCAGACAGACAGACAGACAAACATCATCCCAAAAATACTTCAATTTTCTACGGTAGCGGAGGAGAAATATATATATATGCAAAAATCTGAGGGCGTTCGAAATTTTTATGCTATCACAATATCGTTCTTATACATTTCGCATACATTTAAAAAAATATAGCGGTAAAAAACTTATGAAAAAATAAAGTTTAGGACAAAAGTTGATTCAGATTCCAGAGTGAATCATATGCTCTTTCAAATATGGAATATATTGGGACGAACGCATCAAACTGACTGTAAACTCAAATCTTCCTTATTCAAACAAAAACTGTGAGTTCAAGCGTAGTTTTTGTTTGAAAAAATGAAATATGATTTCAAGCTCAGTTTCAAGCATTAAGTCAGATTATAAAATTTTTAGAATTAGTACATTAATAAGATTTTTTTTTTGTTAAAATGAAAGTACATATAAATTATTAATTTTTTTTAAGCTAAGTGCGAAAAATTATATTTAGCATTATGTTGCGTAATTTTTGTGCAAATATTCGGCTTTAGTTCCTGAATGTTTTGTGGTTTGTTGACGTAAAGCCTTCAAGGAACCCCACAAAAAAAAATTCAGGAGCTGTCAAATCTAGGGAACGAAGTGGCCACGCGAAATCAGTATTTTTTTGAAATTATTCGGTCATCGAAAAGTTCTAGCAGAATCGCCATTGTCTCTCTCGTATAGTATGAGCTGGAACCATATGTCACGATTATTGAGAACTACCGAACGTAAAACATTTTCCAACATGGTCCAGTATACCGCCCCAGGAACGGTTTCTGAATGCTCAGTTTCATTTTCGAAATCAGCCATAACTTCACACCAGGATGTAATTGTACCCTACTCGGATTCTCTGTACCCCAAATTCGACAGTTCTATTTATTGACATATCCATTTAAATGAAAATGTGCTTCATCGCTCATAATGAGATTGTTCAAAAACTTTATTTCTGTTAAAAAAATGTAAAGTTTTTCAATTCAGTTTACAGCTTTATAAAATAAATTTTTTTTTAGAGAAAATAAAAATTTTCATGTTTAATTTAAATCGTTGTGTAGAATCATGTATAGAACGTAACGTAGGCATATTAAAATAAATGTTTAAGTATGTAAAGTGTGTTTGTAAAAAAGTGTGTAAAAAAACTTAAAGTTTAATAAGTTTACAAACGTGTATTAGATAGACTTAATATAAAATAAGAATTTAAATTCAAAATCTTAAATTGGATTGGTAGACTATATATCACTTCACGCCTGTTTCTCTTGACTCCCATTAGATCTTTTTAACATTTACTCTCGAAATATTTTATTTATTTATTTATTTAGTCTAATATTAACACAATAAATTGTAATAACATCAGTAAGACCCTCGGCTACAAAGGCCATTTTGGGCCTGGCTATTAAGTTTTTAATACATTACATTATGTTACTTATATTTTATTATTTACAATAGTATTGACATTATTTTTGTATTCAACTTACCTTATATTTTAATTTATTTTAGTTAGTTAAACATTTTAAACATTTTAATTTTATTTTTATTTTAATAATTAATTTTATTGTTCTTTCATCTTACCTTTTCCTCTTTTTATTATAAGCAACTAAATAGTTTCCCATATTTGGAACAATTTTGCAATTTCTTCTATTATAGCTAGATTTTTTTTTTTAAGTTTAAGTGCTTCGTTGGCGGTGGTCGAGTGTTTTTTAAGCACCCTTCTAGCTGCTAAACATTCTAGAAATTTGTGTTTTATTGTCATTACATTATGACAAAAAATGCAAGATGGTGGCTGAGTTTTTTCAAATAAATATTTTTTGGTAGTTATTGTGTGGCTTAATCTAATTCTAGCTACTGATCTATCTAAGGTTCTGTTACCTATAGTATAGACAGGAGGACCATTCGCATTGGGCCAATAACTCTTTAGAAAACCATTGGATGAATTCCACTTTGTTTGTTTAATATTTTGAATAACATTTTTTGCTTCCTTGATTTTAGAGCTATATGACGTATGTGCAAAGGTAAATGCCAATGTTTTAATAGCGAATTTGGCCTCAGTATCCGCTAGATCATTGCCACTTATACCACAGTGCTCTGGAACTCATATAAGTTTAATTTCTTTGTTGGTGTTACACAGTATATTTCTAATTGTTTTATTCAGGGGTTGTTTATTCGAATAGTTTTTAATAGCGTTTAAAGCACTTAGGCTATCAGCATATTAAGATAGTCTCATAGTTGACATCACGAGCTACCCTAATAGCTATTCTTTAAGAACTGGCGCTGAAAAATACTTTTTACTAAGTACATATTATTCTATCTCGAACGTTCTTTTCTATCGGGTTCAATTCTAGCCATACATATATTAAAAAATAACAGACAAACAAAAAAAACCAAAAAAAACTAAATTAAAAAAATGAATATTAGAATAAACATAGGTACTAGGTAGTTACATACTGTATTGCATATTTACCCAGTAGGCAAAAAAAAAAAAAAAAAATGAAGCATAAAAAATTTATCACAAATAAGATGTTTATTTAATCAAGAATATGTATATATATATATATACGTATATTATTAAGCTTCATATTACTGTTACATAAAAAGTATACTTCACTTCATTTCACTTTACTTTATTTTGTAGTTTTATTTTTTTTTTTTTTTTGTTCTTTTTTTCAATATTTTATAGATAAAAATAAAAACATTTATTTTTAATGTTTGTATGAATGTTAATAAGTATCTTAAGAATAAAATACTTGTATACTAGACTAGACCAGATATATTGGATGTTAAAAATTCTAGTTATTTTTTTATTTATTTTTTTTTTGTTTTTTATTTTATTCTTGACATTTTGTGTAAAATAATATACCATAATATTATAACGTTATTTTATATCTTTATAAATGCATATATATATCATATAACTTAGTATATATATATATATACATATAGAATTAAAACATATTTACTTGTATTTGATTGTATTATATAATAACATTGAACATTTGATCATATGGAACCACATTAGTGTAAATATTTGTGTATAAAAAAAAAAAATTATACTCTATAGTCACTAGTGTGTATCTTACAATATGTGACTTTAACTTACAGGTAAAAATCACTTTTTTTTATTTTATTTGTTTTTTTTTACGTATAATCGTAATAATAATAAAATTACCTGAAAGAACTGCTGTTCCAATATAACGGTTTTTAGGAAAAGAAAAAAAAAATAAGTAAAATATGTGCACATATAAAAACAAAAAAAATGTGTTTAAAAAAAAAAGTATCTATAAGATACAAATATTGTATACTTAGTTAGTTGTTTTTAAACAAGTTCTTTATAAAAAAAAACGAAAATAAGAAACAAATGTTTATATTCTGTTTTTAGAATTTTTTTTATTTATTTATATTTTTTTAAAGAAAATTATTTATATTCTTTTTAAATAATTTTAATTTTTTTTTTTTTTCTTCAATAGATATTTAATTTTATTGAATTCTAAGTGGTTTTGCGCAATTATATTGTATAATTTTTAATTTCAATTGAAAAAAAAAAAATATGAAAAATAAATAAATAAAAAAGCAAAAAATGAATTGAAAAAAATAAGTTAAATCAAAACAGAAACGTAAGTTCCAGTTAAAAGTAAAAATAAGGAACAGAAAATGACAGAAAACTAATTGGAAATTGTAATAAATCGATTACTTATTATAGCTAAAATGTAAATTGGATATTTTGATTTTGATAAAATGCAATTAAATAATCGTTTTTTCTGTTAATGAAAAATTTGCAAATATAATTTTGAGTAAATATGCGAAATATCCTGCTTTATTGCGTGAAAATATAGCGAGTACTGTACGTGCTGACCAGTGTATATTGACATCTTTTCAATATTTTGAAACTTCGGATTTCATGACCTGTTATAGGCTTCAAATGCAGGGGATAATTACAGAAATAATTGAAAATTTTAAATTAGTATTTAATAGCGTACATATTTGTTTTAGGGGCCTCGGTGGCTTAGTACGGGTAAGAGCGTATAAAATACGCTGTAAACACCGAGTGAGTGAGGGTTCAAATCCCACACACGTCGTAAGAGTTATTCCCCCTTACGACAAGTACAGCCCCGCCTGAACAGGAAAGGCTGTGTAATTTCCTGTCCACATTTATGTGGCAGAGAAATGCAATAAAAAAAAAAGCAAAAATTTTTGTTTTATGAATGTTTAACCCATTTTTTTCTTAAAAAAAATTCATAAATTTTACTCTTAAGTCGTATGGTTACTGCAAAACTAAAAAGCCTACAAACTAAAATGATAGATGAATTGGCTATAAATGGGCTATAAAGATAATTTAATAAGGTTTAAGTTGCCTTCTTAATTTTTTCAATATCTTCAGTAGTTCTAATTCTGTAGATATTACTCCAAAATAACATATTTTAAAAGTTATAAGTCTTTAAAGCCTCATAACTCCTTACGATATAGAACCCCTCCTCCCATAGAATTTTTGGTTCGTCATGATGCTCCCCATCACTTCCTGCTTGCTCTATGTAAAAGTTAATGCAGAACACCTTGTATATATAATAATGTACATTGTGTATATTTTTTTTTACTTTAACTTTTATAACAAATGTCTTCACTTAAAATAAAAATGTCTTCAGTTAAAGTAGAAAAGGTATATATGTCAAAACCATTTTCAATATTTACTTATAGAAATATGTATAACCACCACATCTAAGTATATACTTAAGTATTTATTAAAGCCAAGACAAATGATACTTAAAATGATACTTAATATTCTGACAGAATTGATTAAAATAATTTTCAAAATATTGTAAATTTAAATAGAACTTTACGAGTATTACAAAACGCAAATTTTCTCATCATTAAAACAGAATTATCAGAAAATATTAAATGGAGATTATACATTATCTTAAGTTGAAATTATAACGACAAATTTAAAATAATAGGTTAAGTATTATTTTAAAATACCCACAGGTAATAGCTTACTAAAACGTACTAAAATGATAATAAGTACATAGAATATTATTTTGGATCGGTTCTTTTATATGTACTTACTCTTTTTATATTTTCTTTACATATATAAGAAAAGTATTAAACATTTCCATTACTTTTTAAATACATTTAAAATAACTATTAACTTCCGGTTTAAACTCTTTTCATTGATTTCCGTGTATTCTCACCTAATGATTCGTTAGTTATATTATTTTGAAGTGGTATATTTTGCACATGGTCACATAATATAATTAAACTTTTATAGTAAGTATTGAATCAATTTCGAATAGGTTAACCTCTTTTGTGAACTAAATTAAAAATAATTTGAGAAAAAATTCAAAAAATGCTTCACTACAGAAGTTCTTAAAATTATTTTTAGTTTATTTTTTTTAAAAGAAAATTAATCTGGAATCATATTTTACTATACAAAAGAAGAGTTGCATTTTTTATTACATCATCACTGCTAAACCATACATGCGATTGTCAACAAATTATGTGGCATCATTTTATGAAATCCATACCGGATTACGGTAAAATTTTAAGTTTAAACTTTCGGTATTTGACACTCAATTTTTTAAATATAGATTGCACATCTTGAAAAATAGACCTAGACTATTGCAAATTAAAATATTCAACTAAGATATCACTGCCGCGAAATTAGTAGGACTATATTTTCAATTAGTTGCACCCCTTTTGGATAAATAGTTTTTCCGTTATTTCAAGATTTATAATAAGTAGGTTATTCTTGTATTCATACTAAACTAAGTAAACGTTTTAATCTTTTACTCTAAGCAAAAATAAAAAATTGATTTTAGCGTTTATGAAACACGAAATCTTGAACATTTATACTAGATATAATTTTTTTTGGGAGCGGATCACAATCCTGCACGCCAAAATCAACCTGCGCCAAAATCTTGCTTTTGTTTTTTTTATCTTGTATTACAAAATCTATCTTTCTACAATTTTGCATTACAAAATCTTTCACGGACAAAATCTTGCAAAATATTTTTAAAGGAATAGATTGTGGCTTTGTTTTTAAAGTATGTATAAACAAATAGTTAAGGAGGATTTTAGAGTTGGATTCAAAAGTATGGTTATTCGTATTTTACAGAATATGTATATATATATATTTATGTATATGTGGTTTAACAACTTTTACAACAGGATACTTCGCAACTTGGACACTTAATGTATATTAGATTGTGCTTTAAGGAGGAATTTTAGAGTTGGATTAAAAAGCAGGTTTGCCGCTTTTTCCAGAATATTTATTTATAAGAATATGTGACATTCTGAATTACATGCAAGATTTTGTCCTAAGTAGATTTTGGAAAAAAGATTTTGTTTTAAAAGATTTTCGAAAGCAAGATTTTGTCGCATTAAATTTTGATGTGAAAAATAATCTATGAAACCCATATTTTTTTTTCTGCCACGTGTAACGTCAGATCATTCTACTAGTTTAAAGTTTAAAATAAAAGAATTAACAATTCATCTATTAAAACCATTTAAGAGAGTTTTAAAAATAACAGTTATTTTATTATTGATTATTAATAATCTACTACTTTAGAACAAATAAAACGAAAAAAAAAATATCTATAGATTTTATCCGGTTTTAATTTAACAAAAAAAAAAAATAATCATAATAATTTTAATTTTGTATAGAATAGGTTTTTTTAGATTTAATTTAAAGAAGAATAACAATTTTTGTATTTTATTATTACCTATATACTTAGGTACCATTTATTGGTAAATTATATATGTATAAAATGTTCAAATGTATATATATATGTATTTCTTTGTATATAAACACAAATGTTCAAACAAAAAATGAAAAAAAAGATGTCGAGGTAAAGTGATTAAAAAATCTAAAATAAAAAAACAAAAATTATGAATAATTTAAAAGTAAAAAAATTAATTTTTATTTTATTTTTTTTTGTTTTTAGTTTAGAAATTAACTGTTATTTAAATTTTAGAATATAGAAGTTAATCTTTATTTTAAAATTATCTTTTTGTATCTATTGATTTCAAAGTGCATTGAACTTGAGAATTTTAACTGATCAAAGCATGTTCCAAGGTATGATTCAAGGTATGAATCAACACATATACGATATACATATGTTATATAATTAAAATTAACTTGAATTGAGTAAATTAAGACTATTTGATTTTGATATCTATAATTAGATAAATGTAATTTTAAAACGGTGCTTTTTTTTTTTTTTAATTTAAAATTTTTACTTTTAATAATAGTTTAATTTTATCTTAAGATTTATATCATTTGTTATTTTTTTTCCGGAAATAAATTTGCTGTTGATTTAATAGTAAATTAATAAACAAAATTATAAAATGATTAATTTTTAAATATGATTTTTATTTGATTGATAGATTGGAATATAAAATATATTTTATTAACATTGGACCAATATCTATTTATGAATTTTAACCTTAAGATATTAATTGTTAGATATAGAAAAGATATTAAAATATTATCAAATTTTTTTTTTCGGTTATGTGTACATACGTATTATGTAACTGTAAAAATTCACATATTAAAGAAGTTTCATACAATTAATAATTTGAATCAAAACCACGAATGAAACAGAATATCTGATAAGTTTTTCTATTTTCATTATAAAAATATAATTTTGATTTACTTAATTGCAGTAGTCTCGCGATTATATGAACTAATTAAAGAACACTCTGTTCATATGACAGAAGTTTTCATTTAAATGGGGGTAAAAAAAACATTACTTTAACGTAAAATAAATCTTTAATATGAGCCTAGGGGCTTTTAATGTAAAATATATCTTTAATAGGGGCCTTTAACACCGAGGAAGTGTGGCTCCGAATCCTACACACGTCGTAAATATATTTTCCCTTTACGACATTTACAGCTATGCCTGAAAAGGAAAGGCTGTGTAATTTCCTTGTATCATTTATGTGGTACGGGCAATGGGCATAAACTAAAATTTATAAACTAAGATATATTTATGTAAGATGTATGACAGCTACCTGAATCTATTGCACCAGCACAACTAAATTTTACTGAAGTTATTGCCTTAAATTTGACCATCTTTTGTAAAATTTCAGACGCTTAGCTTTATAAAATTACAAGAGGTTGCAAGAAGCCTGAATCTACTGCACAACTAAATTTTACAGAGTAGTTTTCATTCGACATCTTTTTACAAAATTTCAGATACCTTGCTTGATGTTGTTGTTATGTAACTCGACACCTCTTCACTAAATTTCAGACACCTAGCTTCAATAGACACCAAGTTATTTTCATTTCTAAAGAGAAGTTGTATGGCAGCTTACCCGAACCTGTCTCACCAGCACAGCAAATAAAGCAAAATTTAACGCAAGTTTTCCAACTCGCTTATGCTTCAATATACTTACTTATAAAATATCGGATTTTCAGTTTTATTATTACCCTCATGGGTTTTCTTCGTCAGACTATTTTTGCTTTATTAACCTCTTCGATTTTTTTATTTGCGTCATCTTTTATAGGCTAACTTCTTTGAACCCTCCAGCTATTACCAAATGGGTTTATTAATTTCATTAAGTCGTAATTTGTATTAATAACCACTTTTCCACTCTTCTGAACGTCGCCTCTAACGACACTTTGGTACCACATTATTATTATAAGACATATTTTAGTATATTTTTATATATTATATGCTTTGTAAAACTGCAGCCAGGTTTTGTTACTGCTATCTCTCCGGAATCAGACACAAACCAGGTAGCTTTCCATTCTGGAAAAGTCGCCCTACGAACCGGGGGTTAATAAAAACACGGAGTTATTTTTTATGAAAAAAAGAAATACTTATTGTAGCTACCCGAACCGAATACACAAGCGCATCTATATTTTACAGAAATTATTGGCATTAAACTTGGCTTCTTCAGATGCAATATATCTCATTGAGATATTTTCATTTTCAAATTTATGGTAACTAAAACTAAAAACTATAAATTTTACAAAGTTAAAATGATAAAATTAATATTTTTTAAGTTATCGTCCTTAAGTCCGGGTGTACTTGGCTAAATCGATTCTGAATCAGATTTTGAACAAGAGTTTTGTGTTTATACTTTGTTGTTTTTATCTCATCTGCTTTAAGCTGTTACAAAAGTAATGGAAAATTTATTATACCCTGAGAATTCTTATAACTTTTCACATGGAACAACAATTTTACACTTTAATAAATAAATATAAATCCTATACAATTTAGTGTCATTAAAAACTAAAAAATTTTTATTAATGATATTTTTATATTTTAATATTAGTAACTAATTCAATTTCTTATATTTTATTATCAATGGCATCCTTCATCCTCATTTCTGTAAAAAATTTTAATTTCTATGCAGATTTAAAAAAGAAAATTGTTAAAAGAAAAAAACCGTTATAACAAAATAATTAGTAAAAAGATAAAAAAGAAAAAAGTTGTAAATTTTTTTAATGAACTACAAATACCTTACTTATATTTTTATAACTTTTTCTCTGATATTTATGTTGTTTTTCAATCAATTCATTTTTTAATTACACCCTAATACCTATTAATAACATTTTCTTCTCATTACTTTAAATATCAATTAGAGTTAACATCACATCATGTCTGTAACATACAGAGTTTACATTTATGTAAATATAGTAATGAAAAAAAGAATATTAAATCTGCAGGTGTTAAAGGTTGTTCATGCTTATTAAAGGATAATCATATACCATAATAAATATCATATATATATAATAAATATTATCTTTAAATTTAACATTTAATTTAATTAAATGAAGAGTAGTTAAGTGATCCTTCTGTGCACAATATATTATTGCTGGGCATAATTAAAAAAAAAAAAAACTAAAGT
This sequence comes from Poecilobothrus nobilitatus, assembly GCA_947095535.1. Taxonomy (NCBI): domain Eukaryota; kingdom Metazoa; phylum Arthropoda; class Insecta; order Diptera; family Dolichopodidae; genus Poecilobothrus; species Poecilobothrus nobilitatus. Next base: position 173,512,061 of record OX352774.1, read on the forward strand.
GCACTGCAACTTTTGTTATAGTAATTTGTGATTCGTCGTAATAAACTAGATCTGAATTTTGGTTTTGTTATTAGAAAATCTCCCAAAGGCACCAAAAATTCAGTATTAGATTGTTACTGGTTAAATCCACCTCCCAGTTTAATAGGATTTAGCCAATATAATGTAATAAAATCCTCAACTATACTAATACAGGGTATTATCCACGAAGTAGGGATATGAAAGAAAAGGACAAAGAATGTGAAAATTTTGAATTAGCAGTAGGAGTGTAAGTGAATAATGAAATCGCTTTTTATTATTAGTATTTTGCTATCAGTGATGAAGCCATTAACAGTTACAAAGTACGGTATAGTATTTTTTTTTTTAACGAGGGTCAATGGAAAACTTTGGAAATCACCCAATGAAACTGTGAGGAGCTTCTTTGGGCAGTGTGTGATTTTAACGCACAAAAAACACGCCCTTTTGAATCCAAACTTTAGGAAAAGTCATTTTATACAAATGTACAGTTTCGTTTCGAGGATAAGGAAATGTTGTACAATCTTCATGAGGTAATAATTGAAGGCAGTAAAATTATTTAGAGTTAAACTATAAAAAAAATTTAATTAGAGTACATCTAAATTGAATTAAAATTTCTTACTTTTAAAAATTTAGCCTATAGACATTCACAGATGAATTAATGAAAGTAACAGTTCCATTCCTATTTTTAGTTTAACTCTTCTTATTAATTACCGTTCTTATATTTCTTTCCCTCCATATTTTTTCATATACATATGTATAGTGAAATTTCGTTTTTAATATAATTTTGAAATATTTTCGTACTTCTGATTCAATGTTTTACACAAAAACTACTATAATAATTTAAAAAAAAAACATATTGAAATTTTCATTTTCATCTTTTAACATCTTTCAATAGAATCGCGCATCGTTTCAATACAAAACGATTTTTTTTTTTCAAACTTCATCTTCCAAGTTGGTCTTAACAATATAGCTCTAAAAAAAAATATTTATAACTATTTTCATTTTTGTTTTTTTTTTTTGATTGTTATGTTAATAATAATTGTAAGATGTATGAATATTTTTTTCTCATGATGTTTTAAGGCGCTTATATACTTTTTTTTTGTTTTTTATCTTTTATTTTTATGTAAATTTCCATTTTTTTTTTTTTTTAGTTCGTTGGATTGTCGCTTTAGCTAAGAGCAAGAAAAATTCCAGATACTTGTACAAAAAAAAAAACACATTAAATTTTTAAACTCTTAATACAGGTGGTGTGCTTTTTAGTCTCTTTTTTTCTTTTCTGGGCCTTACCTTAAACAACTGTTGAATTCATTTGTTTTTGATACTTAGATGTTTTTTTTTTTTAACTGGTATTTTTTTTAAAGATTTTTTTTCTAAAGAAATGGCGGAAAATTTACAAAAAAAAAAAAAAAGCAATAAAAATAATATAAAGAAAATATTTTATTTTTCATTTTTCTCTGCATAATTTATAAGAAAAGCATTCTTTTGTTTGTACGTTTGTTTTACAGAAACACAAAACACAAAACAAAAAAAAAAAAAACAAAAAACAACAACATTGTATACCTGTAACATTGAAAAAAATGCTTTTTTTTTTACCTATTGGTTTTGTGAAGCACGTGTAAAATGTGCATTGTGCATATTAAATTATCATAACAGTTTATGATTAGGTACTAAAACTATTATGAATTTAAAAAAAAAAATATTTCCATATTTTTTATGGTTAAAAAAGAAAATTGAAGTTTAAAAAACGAACTCTGCAGTTTAGATGTTTTTGATTTTTAAGCCAATTGAAATACTTCATTAACTTAAGATACCAAAGAGATGTTCACTGTTGATGATAGCGTAAGATTTGCTCTAACAAAGGATCAGGTTTTGCAGACATAGTTTTTATTGGATAAAATCCTCTTATTGGATAAAAGCTGAGTGAAGATTTATTTTTAGTTGTAAAATTTTTTAAATAACTAATTGTGCGACTCAAAAATGTAAATGAAAAATGTTTCATTAGAGGTGTAAAATAGTTACAAATAAGATCAAAGTTAGCCAATTCTTGCTAAGAAAAACTTGGTAGCATTACTTTTAGGTTTCTTTTAAAAAAGCTCTATAATTTAAGGTTGCAAGATATTTAAATATATGAATGTTTCTTATTTATGTATAGGTACATATATCAATATTAATATGCAGAAATTAATTAATGTTTTTTTTTGTTATAAATCTATGTAATGACCTTTACCTAAATCAAAAGAATCCCGCAAAACAAAAAAAAAATTAAATAAAAGATATCTATAGATACTTATTATTTTTTAATAATAAAAATACGTTTATTTTCTATATTTTATGTCTTTTTTTTGTTGTTGTTATTGTCCGTCTATTTTTAATATTTTATTTCATTTTCTGTGTTAAGTTTTCATTAAATTTTCTCTAATTTGCATTAAAAACAACTCTTATTAGAAATGTATATAATTATGTATTATATGTATGTATATTTTATGTAAAAGTATGTTAAAAGGCACTTAACGAAAATATCAAATTACAAAAATGGTGAAAACTTCTCCAAAATATTAAAAAAAAAAAAAAATTTTTAATAAGATGAAATTTTAAAATGAAGATGAAAATACTTCAGAAAAAGTTGGTCTAATCTATTATAAGGTTAAAATATCACATGTAAAACTGGAAACTAATTATGTAAAAAAAATTTTGACCAATAAGTACAGTGTTTCTTCTCCTTATTTAAAAAGTAATCGGACTTTAAGATGATAAGTCTTGGGTCATGTCATAAACAAATAAAAAAAAAACAACAATTTAAAATTAAGGAGCTGATCCTTATTCCAAGAGACAAAATACAGGGCTCATCATTGTTTATAGTATTAATCGCTACATAAATGTAAAATGATTGACTTAATTATTAATAAGTAATTAGAATTATCTGCCACAAAATATAAACCATTGATTTACGAATCCAAAATATATGATTTAAATTAATTGGAGTTTGTTGGTTGAAATAAAACTTTCAAAAATATTTTCTGATAAAATCCAAAAAGAAAACAAAGAAACGTATAAACTATACCATGAATTACATGAATAAAGAATGGTCTCAAATACCCACTAAGCCTAAGAAGTGTTTCCTTTAGTGTTAAAGCGGTCAAGAAGTAATTACTATAACGTGTATCTAATGAATTTATGCTAATTCACTGTACACAATTTACTAAGTGCAAAATTTACTGTGAACCACTGTTTTGGAAATCCACTTTGAAAAAAAAAATTCTTAAAAAAACGTCGAAAACGATATGGTTCGATTTTTATTTTTTATTTTATTTATTACAAAAATTTTATGGGATTCATGGAATTTACATACATATTCTGAAAAAAAAGTATAGTCCTAATTTTAAAAACCAACTATAAAATCCCTTCCAATTTCCTTTATTCCTATTTTCACAATCCGCAACCAAATAGTACATATTTTACCATAGGTTCCAAACTAATGTTTGGTTTAAAAGGGAAGGTGGCGTTTAGTTGATTAAAATTGACACTACCAAACAGAATTAGCGCGTTGATCTCGTTGGTGTCTTCCGAAATTTCAACCTACCTTTGCAAAAAAAAAAAATAATTTTTTTTTTAAATATTTCAACAACAGAGAACTAAACAAACCCCTTCTGAACAAATTAATAAAACCCTGATTTTGTTCAAAAAAGAAACAAAATATCTGATTTTTATAAAAAAGAAAGTGTGAACCATTACTTACTGGTTACTGGATCTTAATTTTACTAGATGAATCATTAAAAATTTAATGTATTTTTGAAAGGAAACACTGTGATCCACTCTTATCGAAATTAGTTCATTATTCATATATATACAGTTTTGTTCATAGAATCACTTTATAAACGTTATAAAATGTTTATAACAATAATCAAACAACTTTCTCAATTATTGAATTAGATCCATAGAAAAAAAAATCATATAAATAATATATATATATATATATATATATATATACATAACTATTATATACTTAAATAAGATACATATTCATATAAGTATAAATGGTATCTGTTTAACATAAAAAATTTTCATATTATAACATATTAAACATTTTATAATATAAAAAAAAAATAAAATAAAATAAAATAAAAAATTAAATTTAAATTTAAAGAAAAAGTTTTTTTTTTGTTTTTTATCAAAAAAACATTCAAAAAATGTTTAAAAAAATGCATTTAGGTTCACCTAAAATTAATAAAGTTTCATTTTATTTTTATTTTCTTAATAAATAGCTTGTGATAAAGGGTTATAAAGGTGAGAATAAAATATATAATATGTATATTATATATATATATATATATATATATAAAAAAAAATTAAAAAAAAAACTTGTTAAAATATAAAAACATTTTATTTTATTTATTTATTTTTTTTTTTTGAATACAAGTAGCAAAATAAATATATGTATTAACTAACTATTTAAGATAAAAGTCTTGTTTGAATCAGCAGTTTGTAAAATTTTTTGCACAAGTTTCTTACTGAGACTTTCAGTAGCTAATAATAAAGTGAAGAAAATGATTTTCTTTTACATTGAATTCGTGATTTTCTTTATTTCATTTTTTTTAATTTAAGTTTTAAAAATACTTAAGATTAATATTTTAGATTAATAATTTAAGTTTTATAGTTACATTATTTGTATTTTAATTTTATTTAATTTTAATTTTTTTTTTTTTTATTTTCAGGTGAGTTGAATTTTTTGAAAATTTTTTGTAAATTTTTTAATCTTTAAAATGAATTTGGATCGAAATGAAATAAATATTTTAGTAAGTATGCTAAGTATAATTATCTACTAAACGAATATACATATATTGTGATTTTTGAATATCACATATTTAATCATTTTCTATATAATAAAAAAGTAAAAAGTTGAACCATATAATATAAAAACAAAATATTTAATCAAAAAAGTTTAGAAACTATAAAATCTTTAATTTCTATTTCAAAAGTTCTCTAATTTCAGTGTACCAGAATCAACATGATTCACAATTTCAAATATCAGTTCTTTTGAGGATGATTTTGACTCACAGAAAAAATGATCCAGAGTTTTGGTAATCTGCCATACAAATTCTTTTTTTTATATGGGCATTAAGTATCTTCAATTTTCTAAAAAGAGATTAAATTTGCTGGAAACAACATTATTATATATGTAATATTCATGTGGTTATCCAAGAGTTCTCACAGTCAACCAGTTTTAAAGTATATATCTACAGTTGTTAGTAATTTAGAAGTATGGACTTACACTAATGATTTTAGATTTTGATTTTGAAAGTGATCCGTAGTGTATATATATAAATTAAAAAATCCAATTTGGAACGTTTAACACTTCAAGCAACTTGTTTGTTTTTTCTTTAAAATAAAAAGTTCCACTTTATTAATATGCCTATAAAAGTGATTAATTCTTGAAAATATATTTAAACAGTGATCAACAATTTTGATTATATATGGTTAAATTGATTCACTTATTGATTCTCTGCAATTAAATAAAAATTTTATTAACGTACAGTAAAATTCGCAGAGTTTGGAGCTTATCATCAGATTTTTTCTTCCAATTTTTTAAAAATTGTAATTAAAAAGAACTTTTAAGTCATTTTGAGGTACTAAAAATATTCTTATAAATTTTATTTCTTGTTTTGTTTTTTATTTAATTTTAAAAAAAATGACTGCAAACCATTTTGATTTTATAATTTTTTTCTTGAAATATTATTTTCCTTTTAAAAATCTGAAGGTTTTTCGATTTCTCAATTTTTATTTTATTTGTGGAAAAACTTTATCTAAAGTCAATGGTATTTATTCACTTGATGCTTTATCACTTCTTAACATTTCTTATTTTTCAATATTAATTTTATGGTTAGCATTTGGCATATTAAATATCGCCAGCAAGTCGATATGATTGTAAGGCTGTATTTATTATATGTAATTAGTTTTTTTCCTATTTTCCTAAAGGAGGTGGCAGTCTTTCAAAATGTTTGTAAATATCTTTTATATTTTTATAGAATATAGAGTTTTTAATTTACAAGTATAGGTACTTCTATTTGCAAATTATTTTTAGTTCTTTTTTTTTAATTTTAGTGCAAAATTTTACTGTTCTTTGGCGTATTTATTACGAACTGTATGAGATCTCACAGTGGGATATCTAATACTCATCATCATCATCTAATTTTTATTTTATACTTTGCTTTTTTTTTTATTTCTTAACATTTTATTGTCTTCACATTTTTTCATTTCATCTTTCATTTGCTACCTGAAAATTGGAATTTAAATTCTAGAATATATAGAAAATGTGTTCGATACTTTTGTTTAGAGCTTTAAAATAGTTTTGAAAAAATTCTTGAATATAAAATGAAATAGTAAGGAAATTTCCATTTAATATTTTCGTACAACTCGAGTACTTTAAAGGTATAATTAATTTTTCATTACGTTTGTGACACCTTAAAGTAAACGAGACGGGACTTTCTTTATAGATATGCAAAACAATGTATACCCTTCATCAGGAATTTAATTCTAAATTAATTTAGATGAGTGTCTTCATTCCTCTGTCCGCATCGAAATCTCAAAAAGCTCCATATTATCAAATAGAAAGCATTAAAACCTCAATAAATTACCTGAAAGATGTTTGTGACAAATATGCAAGCGATGTGGAATTCGAAGAATATTGTATTCCCATTATATCTCAATTACATCATCAATATCTAGAAGTAGAAAACGCTAACCAATTAATACATCATCAAAATAAGCTTACTGGAAAACGCTAAGGTACAGCTAAGCTAAGGTACTGAAATTCTAGTCATTTTATTTTTATATAAATGTCAGTTTTATCATTGAAATCGAACAAGTTCAACCGATTGGTTCGAGTTCGACGGTTTGATGGCATACAATTTCTGTTTTTATATGATCATGATTCACTATCTAATTAAACTATAGATATTGTCTTTAATTTTTTAAAACAATGTTTAAATTTGTTGGAAACAACATCATTATATAATGTTCGTGCGATTGCGGTTATCCTAGAGTTGTTACAGTCAACCCTCTTCCACACTTTTCCTCGTTTTATTAAAAAATCCCCTTTTCGAATATTTATACTCAGCCATTGTTTTGTGAACATTATTTCTGAATTGCGGAACATTTAATTTGTTTTTAGAATTCAATTTAATCAATTTAATCCAAAAAAAAAAAAATAAAATAAGAATAAATACATTTTTGTTTTTTTAAAAGCAATATTTTAATATTAGTATTATTGATCAATAGGTCAAAAGTGATCACATTTTTGTTGTTTTTATTGTCAAGTCATTACTGAGATTTTGTTTGATTCACAATTCAGAAGACACAAAAAAAAAATAGTGAGCCGATTGAATATTTTTTTTTTGTAGATGAATGTGTCCTAGGGTATAAAATTAAATTTAGTAGTAATGCGGGAAGAAAATAAAAAATAGAATGACTTGTAGCAATTAAAAGTTCTATCATAAAATTAAAAGAAATCAATAAAAAAATTTTTTTTTTCTATATTATAGTAAAAAATTTTTGTGGCTAGCTTTTGTATTTTAATGAATAATGGGATAAAAGAGTTTTTCATTTTTTAGTTTTTTTTCCTTTTTTTTGTAATTACGATTTTTCTTCTTTTGTACTTAAGAATAAAATAAATAAAAAGAATTCAATTCTTGTTTTTTTTTTTTTCTTATATAAAAAGTTGTGTGTTCTACAAACATACTTTTAATTTTGTTTTTTTGTAATTTTTGTATTATTAGGTTAAGATAGGTTTAGGTTTAATTTTATTTATTTATTTTTGTTTTTAGAGGAATTTTTTTTATTTAAGGTACTGGAATTAAAGTTTTGTTTTTTTTTTTTTTTTTTTGGACGAAATCTTGTATTTTTTTTTCCTATGTAAAATAATCTTCATTGGAATTTTTTTTTTTTTCTAATTGTAATTTCAGTTTTTTTTTTTTTGGGAATCAGGTAAATTACATTATTGTACTATGAATAGAACTCATGTGGAGTTTTGACCTAGTGTTTCGTTTTTTTTGTACAATCTATAGAATATTTGTAGTAGAAGAAAAAAGAAAAAAAAAAACTGTTCTAAAGAAATTTAATATACTTAAAACGTATTATTTTTATATTCTTAAAAATCTACAGGTTTCATTTAAAGTTTGAGTTGATTTTGTTGAAACGGATCCAGAATAATTGTTGAGCCGATTAGCAAACATCAGTTTTTGTACAATTTTTCCTTCATATAACTTGAAAATTAAAAGGTTCTACTTATATTCTTTGAATTTTTTAGATATTAATTTTGGTTCTATCACAACATAGAATGTGATGATGAGGAAATAAATCAACATTGACTTGCATGAAATGATGCAGTTGCGATTCAAGAATTCATTTACAATTTATCTTATTCATTTAATTTTGTTTATTTTCTAAATTTGATCTGATTGAGGTTCGAAACCGAAATTTTTCGTCTGAAAAACCGGTAATCAATACGCACTATACTGTTGTGTTTTATTAATTGATGAGTATAAGTATGAGTATTCCTCATAAGCATCTGGACTCATTTAACCTTGAAAAAGTATTAATATTGCACGAATAATTCTATCATCATTATTTAATAAATATTTTCAAAATGGAAACTAATAGGGGTAAATATACCTATATGTATAAAGTAGTCACGAATATCATAAACCTTCACTTGTCTCTTGAAATTTACATCTGTTATTTTTTTCTTTATTTATTTCATAATTATGTTATTATTATGCAATATTGCAAATATAATCGGTCAACATTATCAACAATTATCATCGTCATCATCATCGTCATTATTTACCATAATGATTATGGTAAGGTTTTTTTTTTTCTATAATTTGAGTAGGATTTGATGGTTTAATTTATTTACAAGTATTGTACACAAGTAGCAATACATGATTATAATAAAACCATAAAAAAAAGTAGTTAAATTATAAGAGAACAGTGCAAACAGTATAATATAATAACAGAAAAAAAAACAGAAAACAATTTTACAGATATATGTATATTATACACGTAGAAAAATAAAAACAACTGTAAAATGAAAATGAAAAAAAAATTTTTAAATAAGTTCCCATATTTTTGTGTTGTACCTCTTTCATCACTTTTTTTTTTGTCTTATTCCCTCTTCTTGTTTTCATATTTTCTTTTTTTTTTTTACCACTATATTTTGAATTTATATGCATATATACATATATATATATATATATATATACATATATTATATAATTATACATAAATTCCTTTGAATGTCGTTTCAAATCTTTTGTTTTTATTTTAACTTTTCTATTCCTTTTATTAAGTTTATTTTTTTTATGTTTTTTACTGATCTGAACTATTTGAACTATTCAACTTAGTATTAAAAACTAACTATTACAACAACAACAATAATAATAATAACTATGCTAAAATCATAACCACTACTAGTATAAATATAAAGGCAAAAATAGTTAGTAATAGAATTGTTTAGTAAAACAAAAATACAGAAAAGGTGTTCAAAAACTCATTCAACACTTTATGTACTCGTACTTCATTTACATTTTTTTTTTGTTGTGATCCAGTGATCTCTGTGTCAATACTCCTTTTCGTTGCCAGGAGTTTTGAAAACATTAACACATTATTTTTAATTTATTTACCGGTGCATTTCAGTAATTATTTAGAATAAAAAAAAGGTAGTAGAATATATCATACTAGGGGCCCTGTAGCTGGTGTGGACGTATATTTTACCATGACATCTAAATTACAAAAAGTCTGTATGGGATACCAAATTTCTTGATTCTAAAATGTATGTATGTATGTAAACATAATATGTATGTTAAATATAGAAAAATCGTATCCAAATATGCACTTGTATTCAAAATTTAGCGGAATGTCATAATACGTAATCTTTGGCTGAAAACTAATAAATGATAATTATAGATTATGTTCTTTATAAGGGCGATATAAATAGAACACAATAGAAAAAAAAGATTTGAAAATAAAAATAATAAACTAGAAACTTTTGTGTACTAAATAAGTGAATTGCATTGAAAAGTGAGACTAAAGATGTGGGTATGCTCTAAATGTTTATTCAAAGCATACAAAAATGTTCGTAGTTTGGTAAATGTGCTTCCGTTTTCTGCCCGTCTGTTTACCAAACTTCTACACTAATGAAACAATGCAGTTTTTACTATCGATAGATACCAATAAATAAAACTTTTATTCGCACCCACTACCAATTGTACCAAAGTTTATATCGCAGTTCCATTAAATATTTTTTCAAACTAAAAACGTTAAAGAACATGAAATCCTATAAGCTTTAATAAAATTTTGAAATTCAATATTGATATATAGCCGTTATAAGCAATTATCATTTTGCACAATTTTGATTTATTTTAAACCGTTTCAGTTAGAACCTTGCAATTTTGAGAAAAGAAAGATCTTTGAGAATTATTATACGCTTCCTTAGAAAAAATTTTGTAATTTTCACTGTTTAAGAACTATTAGGAGTCGTATAGACATTTTAGACATTTTACTTTAACTGTAACACCTTTGCAATTTTTTTTTTAAATAGAACACAAACATTAAAGCTACCACATTAGATTTTTACAATGGTTAACATCTTTTCTGCAATTTTTAACGTTCTTTTAAAATTAAAGAAATGATCTCTTGGTTTAGGAGTTTTTTAATATAAAAAATTCAAAAAAAAATATGTATGAAAATATGTTATTGCAAAAGTGTAGTCCAATACAAAAATTGTGCTTATTGTTCTTTAAAAATGTGCACCTTTCTAAAACTTTAGTACCAAAAAAATCAATACTTTAGCAAAAGTATCGTCAGAAAATGTTTTAATAAAATAAAACTTAAAACATTTTCGACTCACTCTGTGGACTGTGTGTATAGTGACAGAAATAGATAATAACATTCATTGCACCGCTAACCAACCAATACTATAAAATAACAGAACATATATATACAAAAATTCTATTTAATAATAGCGCTAATAAAAAATAATAACAGAAAATAATAATCCTATAGTTAGGTAAATTTTATTATATTAAAAAAGTTTAACAAAAAAAAAATTAAATTATAAGTGGTTAAAAAAAAAAACAAAACAAAATGTTATGCAAGAATAAAAACAATATAAAGAATAGAAAAAGAGAGTATAGAAAAAAACAAAAAAATTAATAATCATAACAAGTTGAATTGGTGATCGCGCTGTTCACACAGAAATGTTTCATTAGTTTTGAATGTGCGCAAACACATTGTATACACACATTCAATAAATAAAAAAAAAAAAAAGGCAGTAGTAGCGTTTATGTGCGAACTATATGTACTAACTGTATATACAACATTATATATTATATAACATACAGTACTTGCTTAAGATATGTACTTTTAGATAAAATACTTCGGTCAAATAAAAAACAAAAGAATAGAAAAACAATAATAAGAAACAATAAAAAAAAAAAATAAAAAAAGACGTCAATAAAACTATGGAAATAATAATAAATTGTAATGATAGCGAGAATGTGTTAAAAAATTATTAAAGATTTTTTTTTTTTTTTTTACGCAAATTTTTTTTACAAAAAGACAACAAACAACATATTGTTGCAATAGTTGTATGCAATAAATAAACAGTAGAAGTTAATAAAACAGGTACAAAACAAAAAACAAAACAACAAAACAACTAAAACTGTATTAAAGTTAATAAATTAAATTTTTATAATTGAATCAGGTGATTTAGATTAATATAAAAAAAAATGTTAAAAGATCAGATAATTTTAATGAAAGAAAGAAAAATGTACGCGCGGGATTTAATAAAATGTGAAGTGCATCAACATTAAATATGAAAATTTTGAAAAAAATTTTAAAAAATAAAAGAAAAATTAAATAACATGATTTTCTTTATACAATTTTCTTTTTTATTTATTTATTCTGTTATTTGACATTGGCTTTTTATATGTGTATGTAAGATCGTTCAAGATTTATTCAAAATTTGTTTAATTTCGCACTCATATTTCGCTTTTATTTTCTATATTTTAGATGGGTTTCGTTTAAATATATTTTGTGTCTTTAGCAATATTAGATCTGAATATCTGTCATAATTGCTGCTTTTTCTATTTAAATAAATATGATTTGATGGAAATGTTTCCGAAATAATGGCCTTCAAAGTAATTTCGATAACTTTTTAAAAAAGTAACAACATCTTTGACCCTGTATAACATAAAAGATTCGATTACATATCGGTAGCTAGCTGAAGTTATGGGCTTTCACAATAATATTCCAACTTTTATTTATTTTTCATAGTTGAACAGTTACAAGGTTTTAAATACGAAAAATATTGATATTTTACACTGTTTATATAAAATAACTGCAATTTTAGCATAAAAAACTGTTATTAATGCAACTATCAATTTTATTTCATTTTCAATATCACCTATCACCTCAGCTTCAATTTAAGTTAATACATTTTTATTTGCTACAGTTTAACAATTGAAATACTTTTCAATAAAATAATGTTTTCGTATAAACAGTCAGAAACTTCAACAAACTGGGTCGTCATGTTGACAGTATATCGAATTGGTGTCACCATATACTTAAAGGAAAAATAATAAAAAATAACACCAATCCAAAAATTTAATACCAAGAAGATGGCTTAACTTCGATTTTTACTATTTCTTCTTCCTTTACTATAAATCTCATATTTGTTACTTAAACCCAATTTAGAATAGAGTTCTCACAATTTAGCATAATAAGCTAGACACTGTTCATAAAAAAAAAAAAAGTTAAAATTGTCCTGAGTTTACCAATATTATACTTATATCCTATACTGATCAATTGTAGACATACAGGGACCCCATGTCTTAACTAATTTTATTTGAACTTTATACCACTGCATTTAAAACCATTAATATTGTTTGTGTTCCTTTTACACGAAAAGAGTAGTTGAGAGTAGTTGGGAGTAGTTGGTAATTGGAACGCTAACTTAACATAAACGTATTTACATCTATCTATATAATCTTTTTCGAAGGTTTGCTTAGTTGGGAGTAGAGTAAAAAAGAGTAGTTTACTGTATAAAATGAATGCAAACAATATTATTAAACTTACAGTTTCTTTTTAGGCTGAAATGTTGACATACATAATCATAATTTAAAATTTTTTAAACCCCATTCTTACAAGAATTCTGCCCAAATCCTTACTTTTAAAACGTATCTGTACATTTGTATTAAAAGTTTTATTGTAAAGTATGATTTTAAGGAGTGTGGTTTTGATTGATTAAAGACCACCACTATCCTGAGAATTAATGTACGTGCAATTCATCTGGGTGACCTTTGACGTTTCTCACTGAATATAAACCTAACCTAAAATCTAATGCTATTTAGAAACAAATCATCAAAACAAATTACAAGTAAATTCAAATTAAGAAATTCAGCCCTATTTTAAGATCTAAAATATTTTATTTATTTTTCATTTTATATGTTGTTCATATTATACGTAAGTAATTTACCTATTAATAAAGAAAAAAAAAATAATAATAATTTTTTTCTAATCCACTTACATACGTACATTTATATATAATAATATATGTATAATGTATGTATTTAATTATTTTTAGTTATTAGATACAAAGATACAAATATCTTGTATAGTTTAAATATAAGATTTTCTAGTTGCAATTATTTGTTATTATTTTTTATTATAGTAACAACATGTTGTAACTGGTACTAGTTTTAAAAAGAATTTCGCAATTACACGTTCTGAACTTTTGTTACGAGAATATGCGCAATACATATTATATCTATGCAAGCCAGTTGATAACATGTACATTATTTAGCACCGGAACGTAATGCAGTTATTTACCCAGGAAGTATTAAAAAAAAGAATTTATAATTACTTACTAGATTTACAGAATTAAGTACTCTATATTTAATATTTTTTAATTGAGTTTTTAAAGTATAGATTAAGAAGTAAAAAAAATTATTTTAAAGTTGTTTGTTGAGTAATTGAGTAACTAGAGTTGGTTAGGAAATTATTTAAAAAAAGAAAAAAAAAAAGAAGATTTTATTACTTTGTTTTGCAAAACAAAAAAAAAAATGTTTTTCATGTAAATTTTTTTATCTATAGGCTATAGGTACTTTTGTCAAAATTTCATTGATATTTTTAGAAAATGTATCTATAGCCTATAGATAAAAAAGTTTAGGAAATATTAGAAAAAAATTTTGGAAAGAAAATGAAATTTGAAGGATTTTTTATCAATATAAAATACAAATCTTTTAATATAAATTTAAGTGACTTAAGTTTTAAACGGTTCTAAACGTAGTATTTGTGTTTAGAAAGTTTGACCATGAATTTCTTGATAAAATATTATTTAGTTCTTCTTTTTTTTTAAGTGTCATGTAATTACTACGTCATTAAACTTTCGTTCTTATTTTAGAGATCGTAATTTTGATCAACCACAGCTCTGAATAATGATTTTGTTGAAATATTAAACATTTTGAAATTCTTAAGACAAGATATTCCTTTATTTTCTTTACAACTCTTACATTCTCTTACAGTCTTACATTCTGCCTTATAATCATTAAATGTAGAAGAATATATTTTTCCGAATGTCTCATTATATATATAGACAAAATATAGTTTAGTTTTCTTTGCTGTTTTATCTTAAGAATTTTCTCCTTCTTCTCAGAACTTTTATTCTCAACTCAAATAATTCTATCAACTCAACTAATTTTTAATATTCTTTTATAATACATCCGTAGCTTTTAATTCGTTGAGTTAAACTTTTGTTAAGATTTATGTTTCGACATCATATGGTAGAACTGACGTAGTAGAACATTTGACGATTCGTATTCTTAACTGTTAACTTAAATTGTGATTGCAAAATATCTTTTCTATATGAAAGTTTGGTTCTATAACTTTTTCAATTCTGCATGTAATTTCTTTTGAATGATCCAATTTTGTCAGTTAAACTGCAACCAATATAATATGTTAGTTCTTGAACTCGTTTAGTCGTGTGTATAGTATTGATTACTATTCGTAATCTAGTGTTGTTTCTTATAATAACGTTATTTGAAATCTGTTGTTTATGCCTACAATCACGGACGTTTATAACATTTCTTTTCTTAATTTGAACCTTTTATTTTAATATTTAATTTTAACGTTGATCTTTTACTATCATTATTTATTTTATTAAGTGATATTTGGCAGTAATTGTATTTCTTGTATACTTTCTTCGACTAGAACTGTATTCTCAGCATATCTCAAGTTGTTGATTGTAAGGCCATTCTAGTGAATTCTTTCAGAAACTTCATTTGGTGTTTCATATATTATTTCCGCAGAATACACATTAAATGCCCAGTATTTCGAATTTTTAAATAAGAATCGAATACATAACTGTAGTTTATTTAAAATATTTCTTTAAATAAATGGCTTGAACATCTTGAACAAAGATATAAAAGACGGCTTTTGGAAATAGTGTCGCACGAAATAGTTTCGATTTCAAGAAATGAAATAAAATAGCAAACAATGCAACATCAAAATTTTAGGAGTGTTTTGTCCAACAACATTATTTGAACTCTCCAGTAGGCTTCGTAATTGAATGTAAAGCAACATTACGAAGCGTACTGGAGAGTCCAAGTAATGTTGTAGGACGAAAAACTCCTTAAATTTTGATAAAATTGCTTACCAAAGCTTTTTTAAAAGATACAATGGCGACATGTTATCAAGTCTATGTATAAAATCTCTTAATAAATTTAAAATTGATTAAGAAAAAAAAGTATAACCTTAACGGTGGTACGGTTTTCTAACCAAAAAAAAGATTAAAAAATAATTCATTTTTTGTTTTAAAAAAAAAATAAATAATGCGACATCATTTCATAATGAAATAAAATCGCAAAATCATAAATAAAATAAAACCGCAAGAATGAAATATAATATCATAAAAATTTAAATATTTAATTTAAACGTCAAAATGACGATTTCGACCTAAATATCTCATTTAATAATAAAACATTTATTTGAAAAATAACATGAATAATATGTATATATATGTATATACAAAAATAATTCGCAGAGATTTTATAGATGGTGACAAAATAAGAGCTACTTATACGCTTTTAGATAATATGTATATTACCTTGATTTTGTACCCGTACCCGGCTATAAAATCCCTTCTTCAAAACAGAACCTTCCATATACATATCATTCACATTCTGGAAAAAGTTAACTCAACTTACTACAACTCTGATTTTGCAACCAACTTATAAAATCTCATATATATATATATATATTCTGGAAAAAGCGCATAAGCTTGATTTTGAATCCAACTCTAAAATCTATACTAAAATATGTCCATGCATACAGGTTTCTACCTATATAAATTTGGTGCCATTCAATTTTATATAATTTTGTATAAAAGCAATAATTTTTTTTTGGAATTATTCCCTTTATTTCTATTTATTTTTATCTTATTCATTTTTTTGTACTTTTAAAACCGGAAGAAATTAAAAAGCATAAGTATATTTCTGACTTAAGACTTATGATTTTCGGACTATTGAGTACCTAACACAAGTTTTCTTTTGTTTTATCTACATATTTTAAAACAATATGAGGATACGCCAATTTTAAGACATTATTTTCATTTATGATTGCGACATTATTTCATACGACACTATTTCATACGACACTATTTCATACGACACTATTTCATACGACACTATTTCATACGACACTATTTCATACGACACTATTTCATAGAGCCATACCAGTTTATTCAATTTAAAAAACGATTTATCGGAACGAATCGATAATTTATATCGAAATATTCTTATAATTTGTCAAAAATTAATAAAAAAAACAAAATTTATTTATTATTTTTTAATTACTGGTCATCAAAACGATTTATTAATAATTCAAGTGTTAAAGTATATACATGTATGTATGTATATACTTTTACTAATTAATTAAATTTAGATTATCACCTTAATTAGGTTAATTTTTAATTTAAATGTTGTATATAATATATATATATATGTATATATAACTATTTAACAATATGAACAGAAGTCGATTTAATGAACCATTTTATATAAATTTACCATATGTATAATGAACATTTTATTACCACCCATAAATGTTAAAACATTCATTCAAATAAGCGTTTTTTTTTGTGAACTGTAATTATTTTCTGTTAACATTTTTTAAGTTTTTTAACAGTTAACAATAAAATAAAATGTCTGTATATTATATTTTCATTGGAATATTTGATTTGATTTGTGATGGATAGGAAACAAAATAGAAAAAAAAAAAAAAATTCCGACAAAACAACATAAAAAAACTTTTAGGTAATAGGTACATAAATACTTATTTAAAAAAAAAAAAAAAATAATTTTTTAAACTGGAATCGCCATTTCCAAAAATTTACATAAAAATTAATTTACTGACCTAATTTTGTGATTTAAACTGAAATTTAATCATCTGTAATAAATAATTCTAAAAAAAAAAAAAACAAATTAAATAAAAAATATTAAGTCTAGGTTTTTTTTTTTTTAATTTAATCAAAAAATTTGATTATAAATCTTTTAAATATTTTGCGAGATCATTAAACTTTTTGTTTTGTTTTTTATTATTTCAAAATTTTGTGATCATCTTAGAGATCCGTTAAATCAAACTGTTAATTAAATCAAAATAGATAGTTTTGGATTAAAAGTTTTGTTATTTTTTTTTTTTGTATTTAATTTTTTTTTTTTTGATTTTTAATTTGAATGAATGGGGTTTTAAATGTCAGAAAATTAATCAAAATTTGCTAACACCTCATTATTTAAAGGGATAAATCTTATAAAAAATCTGTTTTTTTTTTTTTTTTTGTTAAGTTACCTATTAATTTTATACCTAGTAATTTTTTTTTATTATGATTTTTTAAAAAGATTAAAATCGAATTGATCATTCGCTTAAAATAAAAGTTGTTTAAAAAACAAGAGTTAAAAAAATTATAATAAATAAATGTGACCTAAAAAAATGATCATTGTATGTATGTATGTCCGTGCTTTAATTTTAATTTCTAATAAGTAAATCAACAAATTTTTAAAACAATTTTTATAACTTTATAACAATAACATATACTAGAGATACCAGTGATTTTCAAAAAGTAGGTAGGTACCTTTTCTTTATTTTTTATTTTTTATTTTAGGTATTATTTAATTTAGTTTTACGTTTTTCTGGAGATATAAGTTTTCATTATAAAATTACCCATTCTTAAGTTCTTATCTTACCGAATTGACATACAGTATCTTTCAGTTATTTTTATGTAAACTATACCCGTATCTTCTTACAATTTTTAGTATTGACTTTTATAAATTTTGTTCCACACACATAGAGTACATGTATACGAATTGTGCATATTTTCAATAGGCCATAGGACAAATTGTAGATGGAATGATAAACTGTTCCTTCAATTTAACAATTTCCAAGATAAATTCAACAAAGAAAAACTGGAACTAATTGACAAACTTAAGATTGTAGAATTTAAATTAGTGAGGTTGTCGTCCTAAATCCCCGCTAAACATATTATTGAAATCCTTATTTTGTAAGCAACTCTAAACTCCTTCCTAATTATTTTTTTTTTTATACATATTTCAACACCATTAAATTAAATACATATATAGTTATTTCAACATCATTATTAAATTAACGGGGTGGCTGCCCCCAATTCCCAAACAAATTATTGAAATTCTGATTTTGTAATCAACTCTAAAGTCCTTCCTATAATAATTTTTCTGCATACATATTTCAACATCAAAGAATTTAAATTAGTGGGGCTGTCGCCAAGTTTAGACTGTCGCCAATTCTAAACAAACTATAATTATTGCAACCCTTATTTTGTAATCAACTCTAAAGTCCTTTCTAATTATTTTTTTACATAAATATTTTAACAAGAAAGAATTTGTGGGTTTTTTTTGAGGATTTTTTTCTTTTAATATCATTATGGATATTTTTTATTGTGGATTTTTGCCCGTATCCGAAAAAAACCATCTCTTTATTCTTTCGGTCTTTAAATGTACAGATTTTGAAGTTCTATTAATATATGGACATCTTTTCCATTTTTAATGTTCATTAGCTAATAGAAAATGTTTCTGTATTGTTCTGTAAATGTTTTCATTAGCGACAAGATAATTTCCTTATAACATTTAAATATTAAATTCAAAAACAAGATATTAGTTACAGTTTTTACTTATTCTATGATAGTAAAATTTTAATAACTATGCGATGCGATTTTTAACCCATTAATATTTTGCAAATATCATTCTTCAATCAATCGTAATACAATATGTGTATATACATATATATGTACATATATATACATGTAAAGTTCAATAAAAAATTATGAACACCAACAATGTTTTATGGGTGGGAAATCTAAAGTGTTGATGACCCTCAGAGAATTTATCGAAAGATATTACCATATCATCATCAAAATTATGATTATCATCAATACTACTATCTTAGCTATTTTGATCGGCATTGTTTTGAAAAAAAAAAAAAATATCATCATTGTCGGATATAAAATAAAAATTTAAAGAAAAATGAGGTTATACCCAATTCTATCGTATTTTTATATTTACTTATTCATAAAAGAGATTCAATAAAAATGCGTTTTTCATTCAAAAAAAAATTAATAGAATGGAAATTTATTTAAGTTATTGATGTTACATATATTTATTCTATATGAATTTTATATAGAGGTCTGTATGTATTTATTTATATTTATGATTGATTGATATTTTCTGGTCCATTCACATTAAAGACTGCAAAATTAAAAAAAAAAAAAAAAATCATTCTATTTTTTCCAATAGTATCAATGATTAGTTTTTATTATAAGATATTTTTCAATATTAACCCACTAATGTACAATTGAATTTCTAAAATCCAATGTATGGAAATTAAATAATGATTTCAAAAAAGAATTGGAAAAATAAAGAATCATAAGTTAAAGATTTAATATTTAATGAGTTAATTATAGGTACATACATACAATTCATCTTAAGTTTTTTCTTTGAATATTAACCCATTAAAGTACAATCTCTAAGTTACAATTTTATATATTAAAAAACAAAAGAAAATGTGTATGCAAATTAAACATGCAATGATTTCAAACGCGATTTGAAAAAGAAGAAGAAACTTAATGGGTTAATTATAGATATATAGTTCATCTTTAAGTTTGTTTTTTCAGTTATTTGCTAAGTATTTAATTTTTAATTGTGTATTATATGTTTTTTTTTTTTTAATGTGTGATATACGATTTTCTTTTTTTTTTTAATAGGTATATATTTATGTACCTATAATTTACTATTTAAAGTTGACCTCAATTTTTAAAGACTTTTTGTTTATTCATTTTCATAATAAGATAAATCATGAAACAAAATAATATTAAAACGTTTAGACTGTATGCGAAAATAGTATAAAAAAACAAAAAAAAAAACATTTTATTTTTGCATAATTTTTTATACGTGTTCTCTTTAAGTGGATTACTTACTTTTCGAAAAGTATAGGGTGTTTAAAATTTTTTTGTTTATTAGCCTTTTTTGTTTTTTTACTAGTGATTGTAAATTGGATATTCCTTTAATGGTCATTTTTCTCATAATATGTTTTAAAATCTAATTATGTATGTTAGATTTTCTTTTTTATTTTTGATTCACAAATTAGTGCGAGAGAGTGCAAAGCCTTCTACATTTAAAACGCGTAAAAAGTTACTTTTGATTAAAGTAGCGTTATTTTATAAAAAAATACCATAAATCATAGATTTTCGTTAGTTATTATTCGGTTGTATTTAATTGTTTTCAGATCTGTAAGTAATAAAATATTATTATTAGTATAAACAATAAGGAACTAATATTCTGGTAGTAAAAATGAATCCCATTAAAATCTCAATTAATAATGTTATTGATAATATTTTATGGCCAGTTGGTAATACTTAAAAAAACAAAAACACCTTTAATAAATCTCCTAAAACAAAACAAAAAACAAAAAACAATGGAATGCAACCTCGAAATAATCAGTAAAAAAAAATTCCAATCAATAGTGGA
The DNA here is from genome assembly GCA_947095535.1 of Poecilobothrus nobilitatus. Taxonomy (NCBI): domain Eukaryota; kingdom Metazoa; phylum Arthropoda; class Insecta; order Diptera; family Dolichopodidae; genus Poecilobothrus; species Poecilobothrus nobilitatus. The sequence continues at coordinate 173,533,180 of OX352774.1, forward strand.
ACAAATAAATTCATACATTATACACTTATTAACATCTTATTATCACAATCAGTTGTTCTATAAGTGAAAGATGTGCTAAATTCATATATGTATGCATATGTTATACATCAAATTATGTACATACATATATACTTTTTTTTTTTTTTTTTAACAAGTTGGATGCTTAAAATATATGTACTTAATCTCATACTTAATTTGAAAAATTAAACCAGGCAGAATATAAACCAATGGTTTTTAAGGCCGCTCATTTTCTAAAAGACAGTACAAACTGTTTAGAAATTGTGACTTGCACCAAAATTTTAAAAGTTTCTTAGAATTTCATATACCTTTTGTTTTGAAAAAAAATTTTACAGGTGTCTACGTTACAGGTGCTTAAATATATTAAAATTTCAATTTTTGAGTCCTAATAGATCTTAAACGGGAGATGGTACGAAGAAATTTTCAAGTTTCTATCTTAAAGTATGGCGGAGTTATGAAAGAAGAAAAACTGTGCAAAATTTGGTTTTCATATAACTGTAAATTTAAATAATAAATTTGAAAAGAAAAAATGTATAATTTTGATATTGATTTATAAAGATAAAAAAAAATTGCGTTCGAATGGCGTTTTTAAATTGAAAAAATGTTACTTGAGATATACACATTTAAAATAGGGCTTTTTCAAAGTTTGAGGGGCTGTAGCTTCGTAATGAATTGCATTATATGAAAAATTTCTATAACATTGAATTTTTTATTAGACCTTAAAAAATTGTTAAAATTTCATTACTCTATCTTATCTTTAACGGTTTAACGATGTAGAAGTATTGTAAACAGACAGACGGACGGAGAGAGGAAACTAATAGGAACATTTATTCAAATTTTTATTTTTGAAATGTGCTAATAATAAGTAGAATAAAACGTAAAATCTGTTTTTGTTTTTTTTTTTTTTGCGTAAATGTGGTAAGTTGAAAAATCAATAATTAATAATAATCAATCAATATTAACATTTCAAATAAAAAATATTTAGTTTAATGTTCTACATTTTTACACATTATTTTAAAAGGTATGTCTATAAAATATTAAATTTATAATCTTATTAAAAATATTTAAATTTGAAACTATGGGCATAATGGGGTCTTAATTTGAATTTTTTTTTTTTTTTTTTATAAAGACAAGTCTTAAGAACCAGGTTATAATGAACATAAATATACCCGAAGTTTCGTTAAAATATTTGACTCTTCATTGACTTGAGTCATCTTGAGTGTAGGAATAAGATCAGGATATGAAAATGTTCATAGCTATCGTAACTAATTTTGGTGAAATTCTCAAAAATAGAATAAAAAGTATGTAAACAACAAATTTTTGTGTAAATATTCAATTTATTTTTGTGTATTTTATTAAAGAAAAAAAAAAAAATATTAAAATGAGCTATATATACATACATACATACATATTACGTACATATATATATATATATATACAACTTATGTAAATATAAAAGAAAAGCTTTTTTTCAAAAAAAAAAAATTGATTTTTAAAATTTAAAACTTAATACTAAGTTTTGGTTATACAGTGATCTCGTGATAATTTGAATTGTTAAAAAAAAATCAAGGGTATTCAAACTATCAAATAGTTCAATTTACAGCATAGTCAAATTTCTAAAAAATTCTATAAGTTTATACATTACATATGTCTAATTTTTACATGGGCAGCTGAGAATCATTGAAAGACGTTAAAGAGAGGGCGATACGGGAATGATTCCTCAATATCACTGTGTGGGAGTGATACGAGGATGCTAAACGCAAATTGCCATTTTTGGCCAAACAACACATTAGAGGATTTTCATCTTTATTCTATACTGTTTGGGCATAAAGAAGGATTCTGATCTAGATTTAAGATTTGATAAGAAGATAAATAAGGTTTAAGATTTGTAGCAATGTGATGAATGAGGTGCTGTAGTTCTTCTTAAATATTTTTAAATTTAAAATTTAATCATCACCAATTTTAATGAACTACATGAGGTGGAAGATGGTTTGACAATTGGTATTGTACGAGTCACAATCGTATTTGAAATTTGTTACACGTATTCCAATTATTGAGAGAGCATTCTATGTGCAAAAGTTTACATTACCCAAGAAACAAACATTTATTAGTTATTTATTACATTTCAAAAGCTTAAACTGAGTTGAAATATACAGGTGATTTAAATTTATTATAATCGACCCTTTGGAATTAAAATTTTAAATATTTAAAGCCGGATATATGACCAGAGTTAGCATACCAATTAAAGATTTTATGTTAAACCGAAATCTAAACCTTTTACTGGGATATATTTTTTTTGTCCCTGTTACTTCACTAGAGACGCTTCCACTTGAAGTCTCCAACCTTCCTTACTTAACGCTTTTCCTTCAAACGCTCCAGGACAAATTGCTTATTTCACCTATAGGACAGTGCGTTTCCACGTCATTCTAGGTCTACCTCTAGCTCTAGAACCTCCTTGTGGATTCCACCATAGTGAAACTCTGGTTATATCGTTTTCATTTTTCCTCATAGATACCATAAAACTTCTAGAAAATCACCTGATTAGCATTATTAAAAATGTATTAGGTATTTCAAAAAAAAAAAAAAACAATTTATACATAATATATACATAACATATTAGCGAATTGCATTGACAGCGATATTCAAAAAACCAAAATCTTTTAAGACATATTCAATAGCGTTTGGATTATTACAAGTGTTATCAGCAGAATGTAAAGTCGCAAAAAGTACAATTTTTACTGATTTATATGTAAATTCTTTTCTTTTTTTTTGTTTTTTGAAAGAAAGAATAGCCTAATAATTCTTATTGATTTTTTAAGGTTGCTGAACTGGCATTTTTTGTTATTTTATTATTTGTTCAAATATTTTGTATGGTTTCAGATTTTTTTTTCGTTTTAAAAACTGTTAAATAAGATTAGAATGTGTTTTATTTTTTGGTTTACTTGACCTAATCTTTTTTTTTTTTGTAAATGTCATTCAATATATACATTACGAGTTTCGACTCAAATTTTATTTATTTATTTATATATATTTTTTTCTTTAAATATTGGATTTGTAATTTAATTATAGACATACCTATAATAATATAAGGTGCAATAGATAGGAAGAATTTATTTAAAATAAATTCAACTTACTTAATTCAATTAAATAGAATTTTTTTTATTTAATTTAGAAAAAGTATTAAATTTTATAAATTAATTGAAAAACAAAAAAAGAATACTTGTTATTAAAATATCTGTGACCCACTCTTTAATTCAGAGTTTTAAAAACATAAAAGCCCAAAACATTATTATTATATAAGCTTTTATATTAAGTCGTCAGTGTCAGTTTATTTATTTATTTATTTTTACCATTATTTTTAAAGGTTTAAGTATAATTTATAACACCTGAAGTCTTCCCTTTTTTTAAATCTAAATTCCGTTCATTATTGTATTCCTAAGGCTAAAATTTATTTACTTTTATTATCTGCATATATTAATACTCTTTTTTAAATCATAGTTGCTATATACGATTATATGTTTGGTATGTAAAAGAAAATATTCAATATAATTTATATAAGTACTGATGTATGGTATAAAGTTTTTAATTTTCAATTGTATCCATAGTACGTGAGGCTAAATTCTTCATTCAAAATTGAATACTTACTTACTTCTTAGAAACTTGATCATTTGTTTTAGATGTCTAGCTTTAGGTACCGCAAGATATGTAATATAAAAATAAGTTTTATGGCAGCTATACAAATCTGCTGCTCTTGATTAACCAAATTTTACAGATGTTGTTGGCATAAAACTTGATCCTCTTTTACAAAATTTTATATATAAAAATTTTTTTTTCAATAGACACTGAGTTAATTTCATATAAATAAAGAAGTTGTGTGGGAATTACTCGAAAGAGTCGATCGAACTTACTCAATTTAAATAGTGAAATTAACGATTTTACAAAGCTGAAATGGTACGAATTTAAAAATAGTAGCTTCTTTAATTTTGGCGTTATCCTTCAGACATGCGAACGGACGTATATGGTTAAATCGATTCAAAAATCGATTCTGAGCAAGAACATATTATAGATATACTTTCGCATACCTAACTCGACTCCTCTTTAAGGTGTCACAGACGTAATAGCTGATATTTTATACCGTTGAATTATATTCGTATAAAAACAACAGATAAAAAGAGAGAAAATCCCTCTTGAGATTTTTTTTAAATAAACAATTGACGGAAAGAAACGGTTTTTTTCGATTAATTTTATTTATCATATCAATAATGAAAAATCTCATCCTCTTTTTTTTTGTTTTTTTTTTTTTATTAAATTCGATTAATTTCAATAAAAATCAATTAATTTTGTATCTTAAGATTATTATCTATATTAAAAAAAAAATCAAAAAAAATTAAAAGCAAATAATTTTTTTAACTTTCTTATTTTTTTCATTCTTACTATCGTTCAAACTAAAGTTTTTGGTTATTTTTATAAATAATTGTATGTGTGGTTGTTATGATAACCGCCAAATAAAAATTATCAAATATAAGAATTTCAGTAGATTGGTTGTCATGACACATGGCAAGTTACCCTTAAACCACTGTTTCATTGATGTTGTTTTGATGCAATTCTTTATAATTTCCTTTTCAATCCAGACAGGCTCTATTTAATTTATACAGAATCAGTATATATATACATATAAGATCTCTACATAAATTTTTACTAAAAGTGTAGTTGAGGAATAATCAGTTTAGCCAGGATTCAAACCATTTGCTTTTTTTTATCATAGTTCAACAAAATTTTTTATCTTTCGAATGAAAAATATGAATTTCAGTGTTTTTTGTTTATTTAAAAAAAAAAAAAAAACCTTCACGTAAGCAACATACCTGTTACATTAACAGTATATTTCCGCTTAATTGCATTTTTTTTTTGTTTTTTTTTTTCATTAAATTCTTTTAATGTACACCAAAAATAAAAACAAACAAACAAAAAAGTGTACCACAAGCGTATTAATGTTCTGCAATAAGCGTTCTATTAAAGAAAAAAAAAAACAAAAAGCATATTTAAACGTACCATACCGCATGGTTTCAATCAACCAGGAAAAGAAAGAAAGAGGAAAATAAAAACAAAAACATATAAAAGAAAGACAATATTCGTTTGTAAAACAAGGTCTTCTTTTCTAGATCTTTTCTTTTTAATGTTTGTGTGTGTTTGTGTTTTTTTTTTACTGGTTTTGATTAATCCGCGCAACTTAACCGCATATTCATCTTAATGTTGTTTTTTTTGTAACTGATTTTTTTACGAGTAAATTCGATTACAAATACTATTTATATAATCGAATCAGGTTTTGTTGTTTCTGGTATTTTTAATTTTTCATTTAAATTTTTTTTTTCCGAGTTTTAATAAATAATTTATTTTTATTTGTATTTTGTAGATATTTTAATAGATTCAAATGCGCGGTATAACTGATTATTTTTTTAGACATTTTGAATGAATTCTGAAATGAAAATAACAAAACAATAATAATTTAGAAAGCCAGAATGTGTAATGCATAATATAAATTGTACGTGATTCACTTTAAAATATAGGAAGTTTTCAAAAAACAAAAAACATTTTATAAAAAATTTTTATAAAACATATTTTGTAAAATACATAATTCTTTTTATTATTCAATTGTGGAAACTTCTTATTTATAATATGTGTAAGGTGAAGGTGTTTTAAAGACAAATTTCCGAGTGAATCAGTTATATGAATCAAACATAAAATTGGGACAAAGTAACGAGTAAAATTTTTAAGTTAAATTTTGACAATTGCGTAATTCTATTCTCATACTATAGAAATTTGTGATTTAATATTTATTTTCAATATAATAACACAAACTAATTTAGAAGTCGAAGGAATATCAAAAATTTATATCTTATTATTGAAGGTTTTTAAAAAAAAAATTCTTAGAACTGATTCAGAAAATTTTTAAATTCAAAATTGAATTATTTTTGCCATTTAAAATTAGAGATTTTTTCTACCGTTGTAGAAAATTACTCAGAAAAATTATCCATTACTATTTCCAATTTCCAAAAAGAACAAAATTTAAATTCTTTGATCAAAAATATTGCGAATCTTTTCTAAAGACAAAAATATTTAATTCTAACAATCTAACAATAAATTCTTTTCCTATATAACATTTGAAAACTTTTAAAAATAAAACCGGCTATTAAAAGTTAGTAGTTCCATTTATAATTTTACATTATGTAATACATAAAAGTATATATGTATGTATATTAATAAGTAGCCGATCGGTATAAAATAACTGCATTAATATTTAAAATTCCATTAAAATTTTAAAATAAAAAAATAAACACATAAATAAGGTACGTAATTAATAGTAGAATATAACTATAGTTAGTAGCATGATAGAGCTGATAAAATATTTTCAGATTTTTTTTTTTTTTTTTTTAATTTTCAAAATTTTGCAAGTGGGTTGAACTGGTTAAAAATAACAAAAAAATAAAAAAAACTAAAAACGTTTAGAAGGCGCCTTAATTATATATATTATAAGGTTTGGGTTTTTCTTTTTAAAAAATATAATTTAGAAACAATTTTATACGAGAAAATTTATAATAGAAAAACACTGAATAATTTTATAATACTGAAATTAAAATGTCATTATGGCTAATAATTCACTAATTTTTTAAACGTTTAAATAAATCCCTTTTTAGCACATTTCCAAAAAAAATTTTGAAAAAATGTGCTTATTAGTTTCACTGTGTTCGCCCGGTCTGTTTACAAAACTTCTACACCGTTCAAGATAGAGAAAAAAAATTGTAGAACAATTTTTTATGTAAAGCCCCATATCCATTACGGAGCTTCAGCCCTTCTTCAAACTTTCAAAAAACCCTATTAAAATTTTTTCAATCTGAAAACGCCAATATCAATATTATACATTTTGTCCAAATTTAATATTTATATTTACCGTTATCTGAAAATAAATTTTTCCTTTCTTTATATCTGCGGAACACTTTTAGACAGACGCAATTTTAAAATAAAATAGAGAATTACCATAAGTTACTTTGAAAAAAATGTTTTTTGACCACCCCCTGTTTAAGGACTATTAGGAATTAAGAATTGCAGTTTTTAGATGCATGTAACTTAGGCACCTGTACAAAACTTTTCATTAGTAAGATAGACAAATTAAAGCTCCGATATTTTTATATGATTGTGTTAATGGCTTTCCTCAGTTTTGTAGGGTTACGGAATTACAGCTTCTCAGAATTGGAAACAAGCTCTATTTTTAAATGTACTTATTAGTATATATTGTTATACATGTATGTATATCTCTAATTCTGCTTTATATTTTTTCAATCTAAAAAAACTAAACGACAAAACGTATTCTTAACTTCAATCTTAACATTAATCAACTTTATAGGACAATTAAACAAGTTTAATCAAGTTTTGAAAATTTAGTAATTAAATTTACCGTTAGGTGAAAACAAAATTTTGTAAGATACAAAATCTCTGATCTTATTCTTCATATCTCCGTAACTCTCTCAAATAGAACATTGAATTTTGAAAAAGGAAAGATATTTCAGGGTAGGAAGTTATCCCAGAAATTTTTTTTTGTACCTTCCCTTGTTTAAGAGATATTATGCATAAAAATTTAAAATTTACTATTTTTAAATATATGTATGTTTATATAGTAGCAATTTAGATACCTGTACAATTTTTTTCAAAGTTAAACGTAAATATTAAAACTCAAACATTATGTTTTACATTGTCTTAGCAGCTTTTTTTTAATTATAAAGGGTTTTCTTAAAACTGAAGAAACTGTCTCTCGATTTTTCACAATTTTTATTTTATACCTATACATATAAAATTCTAAGATAATTTCAAATTTTGTGCAATTCACCGTATTCTAACCTATTTTTATTTTTTAGAAAATGTGCACCTTTAAAAACCTTTTGTTGACATTCTGCTTTGTTTATGTTTTAAAATTAGGGGAAAACTAAAAATCATCAAAAAATACAGAACATTAGGGAAGTAAAAATCAGAACTTAATAAATGGTATTAGTGTTTAACTTTTAATGGTGGAGTTTGTAAAATTAACGAATTATTTAATAAAATTAATAACGTTTTTTTTCTTTTTTTTTGTGAAATTGAAGTATTTTTGGACCGGATCAAACGTTAAATCTCAATATGAAAAAAAAAACCAAATTTACTCACTCTTATTTTCTTCTTATTTCTCTTATCAAAAAATCAATATAATCAATAATTTTTTACTTATAACGTTAATGTTAATGTGAATATAAAATTTTATAATTATATATGTATATATGTATAAGAAAACCCCCTTTTTTTATCTTTAATCAAATCAATAGTTTTAAAATTTTACTTTCTCTGCATTGTAATGATACAAAACTTAGACCACTAATAAATGATTTCAATCACTTATTGTTTGTGTATGTAAGTATATGTGTGTGCCTATATTTTCCTGCCTACCATATCAGAAGTTTTAAAAAATTTTTAAATATCTTAAGATACCTACGTTCGTGTAATAATCTTTGATATTTTAAATGGACAAGTAACTATATATAACTTAGAAAAAAAAAAAAAAAAAAAAACAACACATTTTAAATACATACGTTTTTTTATACACCTATGAATATTTTTTGAGCCTGGATTTTTCTTTCTCATTTTGTTGATAGAAAATATTGCTATTGTTATTTGAAAGAGAACAGGCCATACAATTAAATATTATATGCTTAAACAACAACAAGTCATTAGACCAAACCAGTGACAGCTTTATAATTTATAGTTTGAATTATTTTATTTTTCCTTTTTTTTTTTATCTTTAAGTATTTTTATTTTAATGTTTTCTTCAACATGAACCATCAAGAACACAAGAAACAATTACAACAATAATAAATAAATATTATATGGGGGGACAACATTTTATTAGATCAAACATATAGGTAACATGATTTACAAAGTATTTCTTTTAATAAATTTTTCACTATTTTTATACTTATTCTAGTACTTATGTATGTATAAACGCACTAACATTTATATATGCATATCAATTCTATACACTTATATAAATATGTTTAAAATATGTTAGAAAACGCATAATAGGCAAAGAAAATTAAATAAAAGTAATTCCCTAATATTCATGGAAATATGGTGTTTAGTTTTGTTTCGGACAAAAATATTCTAATCTATAACGGATAAATTTTGAATTTATAAAAGTATATAAGAGTGTACATATGCGCTTTTCTTATGATTTGATTTTAACAAAATAATTAGTGATAATTTTAAAATTTTTGTCAGTTATATTTTACGATTCACCGATGCGATACCTAGGTTAGCGAGAACAATTCACTAAGAAAATTCAGAATCAGATCTGATTAGCAAAATCCAGAGTCTACATAATATCATATTGTGCCAAAATAAGATATCGAATAAAGAATAAAAGTATGACAAAAATTTTCAACATCTGGAAGTATTGGGAGTCAGAAAATTTAAATGCGAGTGAGTTAGGTTAACTCTTATCACCTTAGGAAAAAAACCCATAAGAAATTTGTGGGTTTAAACTATGGTTTAGAAGTTACAGGGCACCAGAAAAGAAAGTTGATCAAAAAATATAGGGGAAAAGGACGGTTACAAAATAAAAGGTAGCTATAAGGACTCAGTTGATAGAAAATAAAGCAACTAGCCAATAACTGTTTCCGGTGAAAATGTTTTATTATACACCATTTATTTTAAATATCTTTATCTTAATTCAGTAACTGAATAAGTAAGTTATAACTAAATACATAAGTAAGTTTATCAGGGTAATTTGCAGGGCTCAGAACAAAACTGGCTTAATGAATTTTTAATTTTAGGATGTTAAAAACTTAAAAAAAACTTTAAATTTATTGATACTACAAGTTAAATTTTTCTTTTTAATTTTATAACAATTTGAAAATTAATTTGAGTTAAGCCATTCTTGTTTTGATCCCTTCTTTTCTAATTTAATAATGTTATTGTAAACGTTAATTCAAATTCATAATCTTAAAATGAAATTTATCAATTCTAATTTATAGTAGAACTATAATAATTTAACATTTTTATATTAAATCTGTATTTTAACATAAATGGTTGTTTGTAACAATTTTCATATGTTAGTTAATAAAACTCTTTTAAAAGATTCATCCATCCATACATAGAATAGATATATAATTTGTAATGAAAAAATATCTATAATATCTTTAAAAAAAAAAAAAAAATTCTAGATCTTTTGATGAATATAAATAACAACAAAATCAAAACAATAATATAAAAAATGAATGTTATGTTGTTTGTGATCGAACATAAAACCTCGCCCTTTAAATTTATTATAAAAATTAACATACTATTGGGTGGTTCTGAAAGTGAATTTGATGGATGAGCCAACATTGCGTTTTGAATTCTTGTTTTTGTTATTCAAATAATTTTTTTTTATATATTTTTTTATTTTTACTTTTGTAATAATTTTCTCAGGTATTGATGCAGCATTTTTTTTTTTTTTGGTGTTTTTGCCTAAGACCACGAATTTCATTTTTTGATGAATTTTTTCCTTTTTTTTTTTCTTATTTACTCGTATTTTATTCAATCTGTTTTTCAGAAACTTTAAGATTGTATTTTGTTTTGATCTATTAATACACATAATAAGATGAAAAGAAAAAGATGTAACTACGAGATTTTTAATTCAACTATGATGCAAAGATTTGTTTTTTTTTTTTATCTATAACAATTTATAGATACTATAAGTAACTACTTATATAAGATACTATAAGTTAGCACTAGTAAGTACTTATATTATGCTCACTGGAATCCCTTATAATAATATATGTTATATGCAATATTTGTAACTACATATATATATATATATATATACATATTTTTAAATATACAATATGTATTGTTTTGTTTCATTTTAGACAGGTAGTTAGCTACCTGTGGTTTCTAATAAAATTGCAATTTATACATGTTTTAAGAAATATTCTTTCAGATGGTTCTCAGATACTTCAATCCCTCCTTAAAAAAATTATATTGAAAAGAAAATTTATTGAAGAAATTTTTTAATAAAAATGTTGTTAAATTTTTAAATTCATAGCAGATGTTGCTGAATTGAAGATTACGTTGAGTATATTGTTGGATGCTGTTGTATAATTGTTACTGTTATTATTCTTGTTGATGATCGTTAATGATATTATATAGTTAGTTTTATATATAGTGTTATTAAAATCTTGGTATTACAAATTAATCGATATTTTTATTTATAAAAATCTATGGATATTAAAAAAGATAATTTCAATTAATTTAATATATATAGGAGGCGAGGTTTTCAGTTTTTGTTTTTATTATGGTTTTTCTTAAGTTTTGTTTCTTTTTTAATGGAAAGAAATTTAGTTATAAAATAAATCTCTTTGGTAACTATTAGACAGAAGAATGATATATTTAAATATTAAAAAAAAAAAAAAATTGTTTAAAATCTATAATATTGTTAAATTGTTGTAAAAATACAAAAGAAAAACTAAGCAGGAATGTTCAGGCTGGCTGGACATTAAAAATCATATAATAATGATATTGATTCATGAGAACATCTTAAGAGTAGCAAAAGATTCTGATATTTTAAAATTAAAACATTTTTAAAGAGTTATTCAAGAGGTTAAAATCTTTAAAGTAAGTCAATTTTCAAAATTATCCGGAAAGAAAACTAGAAGCAGAGCTTTCATTAAGGTGATCATAGTCGCGGAAAGAATAACAATGTGAAAGAAATGGAATTTTAAAACAGCTGTCTAAATTTGTAAAGATTCTAAAGATTCCTAAAAAGGCTAAAGATTCATTCGAATACATTTTTATTAGTCCTTATTTCTAAACCATTTGCAGGTCTTCTTTTATTTATCCTTAAAATTTCTAACAAGAAAAATAGTACAGAGGTTTGGTACAAAAATATTGAACCTGTATAATATAATATGCGATTATTATATGATTAACTTATTCAGCAGTAAATATATAAAAAAAAACATATATTGTACTTATCAAAACACACCAAAAAATGTTAAGAGTTATATATACATGCGTATAACTTGTTTGGCAAGGAAGAAGATGTATAAAATGTTTGATCGGTCAAACCATTTAAAATTGAGAGCAAAAAAACGAAAAGATCTTGTCTTGAAACATGATTATACGGTTACAAAATTTATTTTAATAAAGTTTTGCGCCGAAACGGATTAACGGATTTTAAGTCTGTTGTTATACATAATTAACTCAACTATATTAATTGAAACAACACACGTATATACCTACAAAATTTGAAGTTAAAATCTGTTTTAATTGAGAGTGAAAAAATCCAAGAAATTTTTGAAAAGATTTTGTGCCACAATGGGCTTACGTAATTCAGAAAATATTTTAGTAAGACTTTCTTTTGGTGCAAAGAAGTCCTTAGTAATGTTTGATGAAATATACTTATACAGTTTATTATTACAGTAAGAAAAACCACATAATATATATAATAAATTTGAGCATATTTTTGATATAGCGACAAAAACTGACAAATGTTTAGATTTTGCTTTTCGCTGTGTTATTCCCCCTTACGACATTTACAGCCACGCCTGAACAGGAAAAACTATGTAATTTCCTGTTCTCATTTATGTGACAGAGAAATGCACTAAAAAAAAAAAAAAAAAAAAAAAACCACAACAAGTTTGTTCGCTGCGAAAATTTTGTTTCAAAAACCAACTTCTTTGTCATAGAGCCAACATAGGTGATATCATATGGTATCGTATATTTATGTCGAAAAAGCTTAACGAACCACAATTACATATGTATAGTGAGTGCTTGAACTATTCCAGACTCAGAGTAACAAACATTTTTCAAAATTCGATTTTAATTGAATGAACATCAATGCATAGAAAACAAACAAGCGTAAACATTGATTATATTACCATTGTACTCTAAAAGGCTCAATATTATGATCCTATTAAAAATTTTCTATTATAAAAACTATTAAAAATTTTCACTTTAATTTTCCCTGTATTGATTATTTCTCTCATCACATACATGTATTTAAAATAAATTTTTAATGTTTTTTTTGTTTTTTTTTTTTCTGTAATTAAATTTTATAATATGTGAACATATATCAATTTCATTAATGATTAATTTCATTTTCATAGATTTTACAGATATTATATTTTAAAATTTTTTATTTTTTTTTTCAAATTGTCATTAAAAATAAATTATTCATTTCATTTTTTTGTTCATTTTTGAAAAAAAAAAAAAAAATAAATAAATAAATGCAATAAAAGTGAAAACATAATATTTTTCTAATATTATAAGAAAAAAAAAAAAAAAAAAATGAGTAATTTCATTATTATTCGCGCGCGCAACCATTCAAATTGGTGAAGGGAATTAAAGTAATAAACTCTTTATCTCTATACATATACAGATACATATATTACATATGCATGAATAATTATAAATTTTCTCTGAAATTCTTAAAAAAAAGTGAAATTTTTTTCCTTTCGATTGTTATTTATTTATATAAATATTTTTTTTTTTTTATTTTAACTGTAATTTTATTAATTTTATAAGATTTTCTCTTAAATAATTTAGTAATTTCTTTTTTATTTTAATATACTTTAATTAAAAAATACAACGAAGGAAAAATTAAATAAATATTATGCATTTTTATACTAGATATAATATGTTAGTTATATGACAGTATCTTAAGATATTTTTATTTTATATTTTTATTATTAATTGCAATAAATATTTAATGTTGTAGAAAATATATATAGACTTATTAAATGAAAAAAAAAAATGTTTTATTTAATATTTTTTTAATTTTAATTTTTATAATTATTTAATTATTTTTTTAATTTCTCTATACAAACAATAATATGATATAGAAGTAGAAATTAATTGGGGAAATTCATTTTAACAAGATATTAAATATGTGTGTAAAAAGAAAAGTTAACAGAGTTTTGTCTATTTTATTATAATTTTTAATTCTTGAGTGCTTGAGGGTGCTTTAAAGGCTTTTGTTATAAAGTCTTCAAAAATTTATTTTACATTCAGTTGCGAAGTGAGGTGTAATTTCCGAAAAAGTTTTATTTCTTAAGAATAAATGCCTTAAAGCTTTATTTTTCAATTAAAAGATTTGCCAAGATATGATTAATGTGATTATATTTGATTTGGTATACATAATATGTATTAGCTATAGATTCTGAATTAGGAGAGGATATATATTAGAGAGGATGAATTAGGGTATATATCCCTTTTTCCGGAACATCAAAGAATTTAAAAGAGTGAAGGTTATACAGTCCGCAAACGTCTGATACTAAAGAAACCATAACTTTAAAGTCTTTCCTATAATTAAAATTTGAAATTAAGAACTCAATAATAAAAAGGCTTTGTTAGCTCAAATTTTAAAAAGATAATAAGGTTTGGTTTTACATTTGAATGAAACCTTAAAACCTTTTTTCAAATAAATATGATGGATTTTATCTATGCAATTTGGATTTATGATAGATTTCCTAAATTTAAATTTGTAGGAAATTTCTCAATTATATTAACTGTAGAGTAACTTTCTTGGCCAGTTTTATTTATTTTGATTGACTTATGAAGCAATAATTTATATAACAATTTTATAACTTTTTTTTTCTTTCAATTCTTCATAATTAAAAGTTGTTTCTTAAAAGATGCAATTTCTTCAGAAACTCTTATTATAATTACTTTTTAGCACAGTTTTGAAAAAAAATTCAAAAATGTTCTTATTAGTTTCACCGCCTGTCCGCCCGTTCGTTTATCTGTTTAAAAAACGTATCCACCGTTAAATCTAGATAAATTTTAACCATGAACAGATTTCCTAAATAAAATAATGTTGTAGACACTCTTTAATGTAGATCCTCTCATTACGAATTCAACTCTCAGATTCGGCTTAATATTTTTTCAATCTAAAAAACCGAAACGGCAGGATATTTTTGTGATTTATATATCAATATTCAACGTATATCACGTGTTGCCAATTTAATATGTATTTAAATTTATACATTATGTGAAGACAAAGGTTTGCAAGATTCTGTTTATTGCATAACTCATAACGGTACGCTTTTAGTTCAAACTTTGAAATTTTGAAAAAAGAACAGCTTTTCAGATGGTCTCTTGATTTTTCACACTTTACCTGATTTATATAAAAATCTTAGAAATCTTAGAAATTTTGGTGTAAGTCACAATCCTAAACTGTTTTTATTGTTTTTTGGAAAATGTGCGCCTATAAAAACCTTTGGTTTTACATTTTGCCTTGTTTTTTATTGAATTTTATTGTATACATATAGCTGGTATGCACTAAAAAATTAAATCTTCACATATTCTTTACATTCATATATACATATGGAAAAGAAAAGGAAAAATAAAAATAATTATTGAATTTATAGGGTAACAAGTGCTACTGTTGTTTTAATTCATTATATTGCATTTAGTAGCTTTTCACATCTTTAGTTGTTGTTATTGTAATCTTTCTTATTGTTATTTGACATGTTTTAATTTTTCTGATGTTTTTTTTTTCCTTTTTTGTTTTTTTGTTAACAAATTATACTTATGTATCCTACCATTACTAATGAATTGTTGTTAAATGGCGCTTAATAAAAACATTTTCATTTTCTTTTTTTCTTTTTTTTTTCTTATGAAATTGAAATGCGCAATTTTCTGATTTTTTTTTTTTATGAACATTTAAAATAATAAATGTAAACTTTAACTAGAGATAGTAATTTTTTAAATTTAAAATCAGTATGAATGGATGTTTTATTTTTAATGTTTAGTTTAACATAAATTTAAATGTGGGAAAATTAAAAAAGAAAATTTACTTGAATTTCTTAAGTTGTGATTATAATAACTGTTTTCTTGTCTATGTCTACGAGACTATATGTACGAGACTATGTACAATTGAAAATATTTTTAGTTTGTCATCTTTAAAATACTCATTTAAAAACGGATGTTCAGATGTAGCTGTTTTGTGTGGGTCCTTTATCATATATAAGATTCCATTCAATAATATCTGTAGTATCTTGCTTTACATACACATGCAAATGAGAGAAAATTTAGTTATTTTAAACATCTATAGATATTAATGAACATATAGTTAACAGGGTTACTGGTCAGTCATATGACAGTACTAATTATAACCCCCAAGTACAAATTTGGAAAATTGTATGAAAAGTTTTACTAATTTTAGTGAATTGTATATTGAATTGAACTTAATTTAAAAAAATTACATATAGGTACATACATATTATATATAATTTTATAATGGTGCACCTACGATTTTTTTAGTGTTTTTTTTTATAGAAGTCTTATTTAAAGCAAATACAAATGAATGCTTACAATTTATTAATTTAATTAAAATTGTATATGATTCATGATTTTATGATTCATTTTTTTTTTAATATTAAAAATTAATTCAATTCTATATCAGTTTAAAGCTAAACATTTTTATTAAAGTTTAATAATTGGCTGATTCTGTTTAATTAATATAAAATTATTGTTATTATCTCTTGATGTTAATAAAAATAAGGCACTATGTAAAATTAAAGCTTTCAAGAGGTTCACATTTTTAAAACGATACTAAAAACATTTTAGAAATGTAAACTACTTTTGCATCAAAGAATATAATTTTCTTTAGAATCTTTTTATGTTAGAAAAATTGTTAAAAAATAAAAGATACTATCTTCAATTTTAAGAAAACCGTAGTTTTATAGTTAAGGAAAGACGATAACAGATTTAGAAAGATTAATGGACATTTAATTTTTAATCCAAATAGTATTGGACATTTAAGTTTTATGGGTAGGTAAGAATTATCGAAAAACGATAAAGAGAAACAGTAGGAGCACTATTCTTCTATTAACGTGTGACACCTCTTTTTTTAACCGAACGATAGGTTAGAGGTTCTTTTTGTTTTTTTTTTAAACGCTAACTAAACACTATAGGAACGAATTCCTTGTAAATGGGAGAGGGTGGACGGTGGGGAAATAGGATATTAAGTATGACTTGAACGGTAAATTAGAAATGAACCTAAAAAGTTCATTTTGAATAGCTTCAAATATAGTAGAATGGAATATCATTGCACATCTAGTACTATTGTACAGGTTGGGCTAGATTTTACTGTATGAAGTAAAAATACGTTTAAGATTTACAGGAATGTGATGAGTGAAGGTGTAAACGTTCTCCTTAAACATATGTAACTTGTTAATGTAATCATTCCCAATTTCAGGGAACATATGAAGTGTACATTATAAACATTTTTTCTGAAGTAACTTCTGACTCTCGAAAGTCTTCCTCCTTTACAAAATTATGTTTTAAAATAACGGTAAATTTAAACACCAAATTTCAAAAAAAAATATATTTGATTTTATTTTTGATTGAAAAATATTTAGCAGAAGTTGTCGCTGGTAATTTCGTAATGGGTGAGACTACATAAAAAAACCGGTACAAAGTTCATATTGAATTGCTCCTTCTAAAACGGTGTAGAAGTTTTGTAAACAGATAGACGGACGGATGGACATAATGAAATTAATAAGAAATCTTTTAAAAAATTTTTTTTGGAAAATGTGCTAAAAAGTAATAAAAACTTCTGTAAAAGTAATTACTAATTAATCTGTAAAATTATACAATTTCCTTTTATAGATTTCAGTTAAGTACTTAGTAATTAAGCTTTTGTTTGTTTTATTATAGATTTTATACGTTATTTCAAATTAATAAATAAAATCGAATAAAATAAATTTTTAATGAGGATAGCCTTTAGTGATAACTTTCACCAAATTAGCACTAAATGAATATATCAGAACTGTCTATAAATTAAAATATTATTACGAAATTAAAATAAACAAAAAGATATAATTTTAAAAATTAGTTAAAAACAAACTATTACATTAGTAGATGGCATGTATATATATATACATATATATACTGACCTAAATTCTTGTTGAAAGATATTATTACCAATACTTTTAATTATTTTCTTTAATTATATCATGTCATTTTTATTGGTTAGTTAAAAACTTAATTTTTGTTTTTTGTTTCTGAAAAATAATTAATTTTTAATTAATAAATTGTTGAAAAATGGTGGTTTTTGTTTTTTAATTCTTTTGCATTTTTTTTACCGATTACCGATTACCGATTTACCGATATAATATATGAGCAAAATATTGTGATAGCACCAACATTTCGAACCTCAGCTTTTATAAGCATATATGCATTTCTTGGGTACGTAGAAATCTGAATTAGGTGTTTCTGGGGTGGTGCCAGTCTGTCTGTTTGTGGATGCAAAAATAATTCGATTAAATTTCATATTTAAGATTTTGACAAATATCTCGAATTGAAAAAGTTTTGGTAGAAATCCATTAGCACTAAGTGTCACTATACTAAAGCCATTTTTGCATTTTTTAAGAATATTTTGGAACAGAAAAAATTATGAAAAGTGATAATAAGGAAAAGTTTTCATGCGATAAACTTTAAGGTTCGTACCTCATTCTCATACGATTTTTTTCCTTAGGAAGAAATTTATTTAATTTATTTTGTGTTTTTTTTTTTTTTTGAATTTTATAAGTTTAAGCATATACATATATATATGTATATAGATAATGTATAAAACGTTCAATAATATACAGATCATATAGCTATATACATGTTTCATATACATATATATATTTATATAATATAGCTCTTATATAATGTAATGTTTTTGCGATCGATTCTTTTTTTTTTTGATTTTAAATTAAATTAATTTTATTTTTTATATTTTAAACATGTAATATTTAATTCTTTTTAATTCATTATTCCTTTTTTTTTTTTAGGTAAGTTAATCAATTCTAAAAACTGTAATGGCATAGATTTAACAATTTTAGTAAGTAGAATTTTGTTTTTAAAGCTCTTAAAAAAATTTAGAAAATATTTGAATAAACATCAATGTTTTATTATTAACTTTTACTACAAATATTGATTAAAATTCTGTAACGTTTTCAATCTTAAGTGTTAAAGAGCTATACTGAACTAAGTTTTAAGGATATTTCGGAATTGAAGACATCAGGAAAAGTTTTCAAATAAAATCAATAAAGGAGTTGATAATATCACCAAAGAATATAGTGATAGGTAAGGGGTGAGCCAAAAGTAGCCCTAAAAAATAAGACATAATTCCCCATAAAATTATGTATTTATATTTTCGTTCATGTGGTATTCAGATTAGAACTTAGCAGGAATTTTAAAGTTGGTTACAAAATAAAGATTGCCCATTTTGTCAGCATATTTTTGTTTGATCTGGAAAAAGGGAATATATATTATGTATATGCATTTCGCATCTAACTATAAAATCTCTTCTAGTTTCGTGTATGCGAGATTCTATATTAGGATGGATTTCAAAGTTGGTTACAAAATCAAATGCCCCATTTCCAGAGTTTTTATTTATTTATTCTGGATAAAGGATATACTCTGATTTTGTTTTCAACCAAATTTTGGAAATAATTGATTGTTTTAATACGGAATTATAAATATTTCAGTTTGTGAAGTCATAAGTCATTTTAGAATTTATTTTTAAAGTTTGATTTTATTTTGATATTAAATATTGTGTAACATATTTACAATTACAATATATAATACTAAACTTCAGAAATGTACATTTCAGAATTTCTTACTCTTTCGATATTTATGGACAGTTCTCCCAATATTTATGGATGGTATTTTATGTTCTCTGTTGATATTTTATCTTCTTTGTTTTATTTTGTTATGTCTTTGTCTCACACATATAATTAGTATTTTTATTTTCTCTTCCGCCTAAATGATCTAACAATATGGTCGATATATCGATTGTATGGAAATTAGACTTTAAATGTTATCGTATAGCATTGTATCATACCATTGTTTAGATCACTTTTAACTTAAATTTGATCACTTTTTAACTTAAGTTTTTTAATTTATCATTTTTAGTATTTAATTAGTGATTATGATCTTAAGCAGTGGCGACCGGAATGTTTTTCAAATGAGGATGCTGAAAAAATTTAATTAAAATTTCGGATATGCCGGATATAACAATAATAATTCTTTCATTAAAATTTGTTATTTGTGAGATCATACTTTTTTCAATTGAAATCATGCATAAGGCTGTTACATATAGTTGCTCTTGTTTCATGGAATTCCGTAAACATGTTTTTATTCTTTTCAAAGTAGAAAAACATTTTTTTCGAAACAAAATTTCGTAGTTTATTTCGTTCGTATACCAAATAAAACTGCCAATTTAGCAACTCCATCTCATACTTCCAATTCATATTTACTCATATACATATTTTATATAGGCAATAGCCAACATCATAATATGTATGGATTAAATCACATTATCGAAAGGAACGGCAAAATTTGCAATACCACTGATACTAGTTACTACCATGCAAAGAAAAATATGTCTTATAGAAATTGTATGTTAAATGTGTACATATGATTTACTTGTATAAATATTAAATAAATATATTATTATAGGTTATAATAATATTATTATATAAGTCTTATGTTCCAAATTTGTTTGGTTTTAAAGGCCCTCAAATTGTAATTTATATACAGCCAAACTTCCCTATTTGGAAATTCCGAAGGAATCAGTGAAATTATTCGAAATAGAGAGCTATACAACTTTATAAAACAAACAAACAAATTCAGACATCTTGTAAATTTTTTGTTTATGACAAATTAATGGTGAATAAAATTCAAAAATAAAATAAAATAAAATCAGATAGGAAGGGATGACAAAAAAATTTTGTTCTAAATATAGATTGGTAAAATCAAAAGAAATTCCAGATGAGAAGCTATAGTTGATAAAACAAAGAAATTTGTTCCAGATATAAGGATTCCTGTTCTACAATATTCCACCTAGAAATTAATTTTCAATATAAATTAGTTTTAACGAATGCGGAGAAATTCATAATATAGAGGTTAATTAGTTAGTTATAGTGGTTAGTAGCAAGATAAGAAGGTTTGACTACTGTATTTATTAATTATTTATTATTATTTATTTATTTATATTAATATTACATACATTAATGTAGTGCAATATTATTGAACCATCGGCTACTAAGGCCATTATAGGTTTTTATACTATTATTAAATTATATACTAATATTATTTATTTTGTTTATATTATATACTATATATTTACATTATATTTTGTTGTAAGGGGGCTATGTAAAGAAAAAAACACTTACGACCTGTGCAGGGATCGAACCCACACTCCTTCGGTTAATACGCCACACGCCTACCCACTAGGCTACCAAAGCCTAGTGGGTAGGCGGGTATTTATTAATTAAAATCAGAAATTTGATAAGATTTAAATCTTTAATTCATAAAAAAATATTTTTATTTTTTACTTATGTATTTATTGTAACTAAATCTATACATAATTTGAAGATCATGTTTCTCATTTCAATCTTATTAATTTTATTTTAAAAAAAAAACAACTTTTTTTGATGCATTTTTAAATAGCATTTTAACCTTAAATAGGTATTAATTTTTTTTATTTTTTTTTTATTTATTACAATTTACAGCACTTTTTACATGAATTAAAATAGTTCATTGTTAAATATATATATATATATATATATATAGTAAATGCATTAATTTAATATGCATATGTATGCATAATTAATTTACATATACTCGTATATTTTAACATACCAAATTAATGTTAAATTCCTTTTAAAATAATCATAAAATCATAAAATATACCATTATTTAATAAATAAATTTAAATTTATTAAAAATTTTCATTTAATTTATATACTTATATGTACATAATATCCAAATTAACAAATTATTAATGATATCATTTAAAAAAAAAAAAAAAATTATTTTAATTCAAAAAAAAAAAATTCGTTTTTTATTTTTTATTTTCCATCAAAAATTTATGAATTTGGCACATATTTTTTAAAATGTAATTTTAAACCAATTTTATGCTAATAGTTTATATATTAAATAAATAAACAAAGAAAAAAACAAAAAATATAAATTATTATTTAAAAAAACCTTTTAAATTTATTTCCAAAAACAAAACCCAAAAATAAAACCAAAAAAAAAACAACAATATTACATGATCAGTTTGATCATGATCCATTGTGATCCATTGTGATCCATTAAATATTGTTAATGTATATACTTTGTAACAATATTAAAATGATTTTTAATATTATGATGATTATGAAAATTAATTTTTAAAGTTTTATTAATATTTAAAATAAAATATTCATTAATATTATTTTAATTAATTGATTTTTTTGTAGATATTTTTTTTTTTTTTTATAATTATAAATTATACTAAAAGATGATACCATTTTGGTTTTTTTTTCTTGTATATTTGTAGTTTTCAATGAAAATAAAACTTTTAGTAATTAATTAACAGATTATAAATAATATTTTTGTGTTAATAACCTTGAATGGAGCTTATATTTTAATATATACTTAATAATTTTAAAATTGATTTTAATTTTTTTTTTTTCTTTTAAATGTTTAAAATATCTTTAACAGGTTGAAATGTCTTTGAAAATGATATTGCAATTCACTTTATTACATATAAAATGTAAAACGGGGAGGGAGGAATTTTTTTTTTCTCAATTTTTAATTTAACTAATAATTGTCCAGAAGCTCTTTAAATTGTCTGAGTCTGGAATTTTCACTCCATAGTTTATTCCTACAGTTTTCCTCTTTCATTTTTAATTCTTCTCTCTTTTCTCCGTCTTCACCAATTCTTCTCTGTTTTCACCAATGCAATAAAAAAGTTCGGGATCTGTAAAGAGAATTAGAACACCTTATTTTCTAAGTTTATATTCTTTGGTGTCTGTAAGTACCGAGTGGAGGGTTACTTTAATGGTTGTTCTACAGTGGTTTTTATTTTACGAAGCTCTCACAAACTATAGTTGTTATTTAATAGTTTTCGAGTTTAGTGCCCGTATATCGGCTTGACCGTTTACTAGAATAGGTATTTCTCTATTTCTTTATTCTATATGTCGAGATAGCATTGTACCCATTTTTCGATTGTATACACTTCAGCTTGAAATGTACTAACAATCATTTTCCCCAATGATTCTGAGTATTTGGTTCCTGGTTCTTGAATTGCTTCAAAGCTCATTCGATCTGAAACTTTTCAAGCATCAGTAAACTATTTTAATTCATATTGTTTAAGATATACTTAATAGTGCTATGAAATACTGCTTAGTTCGTTATATGATGTACCAATATCATTTTTGTCTATCTATAACATCATATTTCAAAATTTTTCAAAAATGCTTTAAAATTGTCCGAGTTTTAAAATTTTTTGAAATTTCACGATTCAATTAACATTACAGTGTACCCACCTAAAAAAGAATTTAAATCATCTCGAAAATATGACAACAAACATAATTTTTTTTTTTTTTTTTTTGGTGCATTTTCAATCAATCTATTTAAAAACCAATTTAATTTACCATATTTTGTTGGTTTGTTTTAGTTCAACAGATAATTTTTTAATATTCCTAAAATGGAAGGATGAAAAATTAATTAGTTTTGGGTTTTTTTTTTTGGTTTTTTCAAAGTTGTTAAAACCATGTTCAGAAATTAAAAATTTAGATTATCAAGAAATTTTATTTATATATTTTTTTTCTTTTTCTTAACAGTACCACAAAACTTAAAGTTTTCAACTTTAAAAAATAACAAAAAATATGAGTTATTAATTAATTATGACATTTCAATGAGGTCTTTAACTTTTTCAATAGAAAATCAAAAAAAAAAAAAAATTTAAAAAAAAAGAGCAGGAAACACCTACGATATTATCTTAAGATACATATGTTTATTGTAGATCAAGTTGATTTGTCTCGCAATTTTGATTGGTTATGTTTTACTTTATTTATATTTAACCTAAAATAAGAAAAAAAAAAAAAAAAACAACTGAAGATGATGTACTTAATATTTTTATTTTGAAAACTTTGTGATCACTGATCACTTTTCAATAACGTCAAAAAAGAAAAAAAAAATTTTTTTTTTTGTTTTTGGTCCTATTTCAATGATTGTGCAAAAAAAAAAAAAAAATATTTTGAAGTGTCATTTTATTAAAGTATACTTTCGTTAATGAATTCAATCCATTTTAATTAAAATATGTATGTATTACTTAATTTCAAGAGTTGAACTTGTCTAAAGTCTTAATTTGTTATAAATTTTATTGTATTTTTTATTTTTTGTTTTTTGTTTTAGGTTTTGGTTGATAAATTTGGTTGTGACAGGCATGTTTTATAGTTAATTATTTTTCAATACTAAGAATATTAAAATTAATCGATTAATTAAAAATAAATATAGTTGTTAATGTTACACTATATTTACTATACTGCAGCATTGAACAAATATAGACTGACATTTTCTTCATTATTTTTTATTTTTATATTAAAAGATGAATATTTTAACTAATTAATTTAATTAATTAATTTAACAGATCATTTCGATTGATTTTAAAATAAGATTAAGTTTTTATAGTACTTAATTATAAGAGATACGCTTTAGTAAATATACGCTTTAGATAGTTCTAGATATAAGTTAAAGGAATTTTTTTTTCTTGTGAGATTACTTATTGAATCATATATTCATATGTGATTTAACTCAACATTAATTTAACTTACCTTCAATTTTATTGATTTTCAATGCGTTGAATGCATAAAACTGAGCTTGAACTCAAATCTCACATTTTGAAATAAAAACCACAAGTTCAGATTTGCATTGGTAAATTTTTGTTTAAGAAAGTGAAATATGAAGTCAAGTTAAGTTTTATGCATTCAACCCCCAATAATTGTACACCTGTTTTGTAATAACATGATTGGAAAGAAAAAGTTTCTTAAGTTTTCATTTTGAACTCTAATTTTTCTAAAAATCGTTTAGAAAAGATGAATTCATTTTCTTGTTTTTTGTAAACTATTCAATGTTGTTGCTCTGATAAGCCAATAATATTACTGTAGTCATACTAAACTGTAGTCATACTGTCACTGTAGTCATACTGTCACTGTAGTCATACTGAAACAAGAAAGAAGTTGTGGGACAAGGTGGAAGCAAAATAAGAATGAATCCTTCCTTAATTGAGAAATTGTTGGGGAATAGGTTTTTATTATTGGAATTGATCTAAATTAATTTGCATTAAACTACTGAACATGAGCCAGTACTATATAGATCTTATCACATAACGTATAGAGTTGTTTAAATTTCAATGGATATACAATTCGATTTGTAAATTTTGTTATTTGTTTTGTCTTTATGAATGAAACCAGATCCAATTTCCATTCAATAAAAGCTAAGTAGTTTAATAAAACTAATATTAACCATTATTGATTCTAAATTTTTTTTTTGGTCATATTAAATTAATCTGGTTCTTTTTTTTTTTTTTGTTGTTTCTTTAAATGAATCAATGGTATTTAGTGCATCATTTGCCTTAAAAAGTTTTAACTTAACCATACCATATTAAATTATAACCATTTTTGATTTGTACTGAATACTTTTAACCATCTATAAAATAAAATTAAAAGAAATTAGAACATTTAATATATGAATAGTTAGTAACAGAAAGAAAGAATCAGTATAAAGTGTATATATATATATATAAGTATTTTGGTATAACAAAAGAAATGGTACACCAAGATTCAGATTTAAGATTATTGATTAAAAAAAAACGATTCATATTGAATAAAAATCCTATAATTTTATATAATACATAAATATATATATATATATATATATATATATATATATATATATATATATATATTTATGATTTATAAGTATTAAATAATGTTTATAGTATCTATAGAACGTTAGTAGATGAATTAAAAATTAGTAAAAAAAATATAAATAAATAAATTTTTTTTTTTTTGAATCTTTAAATTTGAATTAAAAAGAAAAAAAATTGAGAAAATATTAAATTTAGGACAAATTTTTTTAATCTTAAATTGAAAATTTCAATTTTGGTTAAAAAATTTTGGATTTACTTTAAACTTGTTCTACTTAAACATCCTTATTAGTAATATTAGTGTTAATTCAGAAATAATTAATAAAAGGATGGCACATTTTAAAATTAAAGAATAATATTTTGGTGAAATTTTTCACATTTTCTTTAATTATATGTATTTTCTTTTTCCTAATGAGGCAAAAAATGGGATGAAAACCATAATTGCTTATGTAGGTTATTGGTTAGGTAGTAGGAATAGGAGAGTAAAATTATAAAGAAGCAATGAATCAGTAATATATATAACATCCACCTTTGTGCGTGAAATAATACTTATATAGCACTTTCCTGCATAAGTTAAGCAAAGGCAGCTATATTGAATCAGCTATTTATATTAGTAATGGCGATATTATTGTTATATTCAATCAGAAAAGTGATTTATATAAAATAAGATTCTGTGTAATTTGCTTCATCTCCGGATACTGTTAGCTAAAGAGTCACGTAAAGAAAATTGGAAAAAAGAGTACATGCAGATTTGTCAACAAGAACACGAAGAGTCTATAGGACACTTATTTCAAAATTGTGGAGCACTATACTTTGAGCAAAATTTGTGCACCTAGGAGCATATTGCTTTAACGCAGATGAATTTCCAGCATTAAATGCTCTACAAAACTTTAGTTTTTTAGAGACTGACAGAAGTATTATAAATGGAGGCAAAATTAAAAACACTCCCCCCTCAGTAATAAAGGGCGCACAATAGATATAAATCAATAGGTCGCAGTAGTGTTATTTATACAGTTATATCTCTTATAATGATAATAATCCATTAATCTATTCTAATCAAATTATCATTATACTTTTATAAATTAACGAATTCATATTCAGATAGTGTCAAAATCTTAGTATACTAATTCTTCTAGCCTCTAACAAATATGCCATTCATAGGAGACTAGAATATCCTTTAAAAACTATCCCGCACTGAAATGATATTTGTGGGAGCATAAAATACCGTGAAACTTCTATAACTCGGACTTTCTAAATGTTCGGAAATTGGTTCGAGTTAAAGCAAATTCGAGTAATAGAGACTGAAAAAAAATTGTACAAAGCATAATTAAATCAGTGTTTTCTTTTAAAGATAAATATTTTAATTTTCTTACGGGCATTTTAATTTTTAAATTTACAACAAACACAAAAAAAATGTTATTTGTCTGAACTGAATGTTTATAACTGTCAAATATGTAAACATGTACAAATATGTACCCACATGCAGATCATCCTAACAAATACTGATGAAAACTAAAACAGAAATGAGAGAATGATAACAAAAAAAACAAAAAGAATAACAAAAGTTATATTTTGTTTTCAATTTAATTCAACAAAAAGTTCCGAATTAAGGAAACTTTTTTACTCAAAATGACATTAAATAGTTCGAGTAAGAGAAGAGTTCGAGTTAAAGAGATTTTGCGAATAAGAGAGACTAATTTATATAAACAATTGAAACTAAATTTTAAATACATCAAAATAGTTCGAGTTCAGGAGAAGTTCGAGTTCAGGAGAAGTGCGAGTTTAGGAAGGTACGAGTTAGAAAAGTTCCACTGTATAATAGAAGTTTTTTAATATTACGTTTAAACTAAATCTCTATGATTACTAAAACATCAATAAAAAAAAAGAAAAAGAACTAAAAAAAATCTTTCTTCATCGCCAATTTAAAACGTCTAACAACTTAGAATTCAAACTAAATCACAATGCGAATTAATATAAAAAAAAAGCTATCAGATAATCAAAATTTTAAAGATTTCTTTTACATTAAATATAACTTGTTTATAATTAATTTTTTTTTTGTTTTTTGTTTTTTTCTGCGAGAGGTGTAAATCTTTAAAAGATACTAAGAAAATTCTAAGCCTCCTCGCTAGTATGGGATTCTTACCTATTAAAATCGCTAGTATAAAAGGATATCCGAAAGCAAAACATTATGTCTATGATAATAATCTATGATAGTTTTCGAGAATTTATAGCAATAATCGTATATGGTAACCTTCAAAATAAAAAAAATATACCATAGTGTATTTTATTTATAATTGAAATAAGTAGAAAAAACAAAAAAAACAAAAAAAAAAATTAAAAATTCTTATACTAACTTTCAATCAATAATTTTAGAAAATCTGAAAAAAAGCCTGACGGAAGTCATCTCATCTTTTTTTTTTTTTTTTTGCAATTTTACTTTTTCTTTCGTTTGTTTTTAATTTAATATAAAAAAAAATTTTAAATAACTAAAAAAATCTTTATACGCCTGGTTTTTTTAAGAGTTTGATCGGTAGAAATTGCGCGTTTATGGACCATATATATAAACTCTTTTCTAACGTTTAATTTTTATTTTCTTGAGAAAAACAAAAAAATAAAAAATTCTTCTAGGTTGATTTTTAAATTAGATAACAATTTGATATATAAATAAGTATTTATATATAAACGTATTTACTTATATGTACATATAAATATTTTCGTTATACATCATTCGTACAATTTAGAAATGACGAGGGAAATGCAATTTTTCATTGATTACGTACGATGGATCTTTAAAAATATTTTGGTATGAAATTTCTTCAATTATACATTTTTTTAATATTTTATACGCAACTGAAATTTAAATTTTAAATCAAAAATTTTTTGAAACTACATAATATGTATTTAGAACTTTCATTTGAAGGTTCATTTCTTACACTTGAAGATTTTTTAAATATTTTTATTTTCAGTATTTCACACAGTATTATAAAAATTTTATTATAAACATAAAAGCCAGAAAAGGAAAATAAAAACATACCAAATATACCAATTTAAAGAATACATCTTTAATGTTAAAACATTTTTTCTCGAAATAGTTTAAGTCAATATAAATGTCCCTTGACATATTTATAGGACAGGCAGTTTTTCTTTCTATTTAAAAATGTCTGAATATAGATTTTTTTTAAATATTCTGTTATACGCGTTTATTAAAGAATTCCATAAGATATAAAGGAAATAAAAAATAAATAAAAAATTTAAAAACAAAAGATTTACAAAAAAAAACCCTTTCAAACTCAAAACAAAAAGGGGTTAAGTACATTCTTTTCAAAAATTTATTTAGAATAGGTACCTATTTTTTGTTTTTTTTTTTTCTTTTTTTTTTTTAATATTTAAGTCCAAAATTGGTAATAAGTAAAATTATTCAATATCTTACGTCTACCTAACGTTTGAGCACATTGGTATTAATTTTTCATAAAGTCTAAAGATTTGGAACAAAATTGTGAAGAAGATAAAAAAGAATAAAATGTTGAATGTTTTTTAAAATGATGATATCTTTTTTTAGTAGTAGTAACTAGTAGGGTATAGTTTCAATCAACCATATCTATAATTCTTAAGTCACTGCATGATGATTCATATTGATTTAACGCATATTTTTAAGAAATAGCTATATTGAACCTATTTTTGAATCAGCCTCAAAGTTAAAAAGTAGCTCAGTTTTAATTTATTTTTTAAATCATATGTACAAAATTTAACATAACTTTAATATATGGTACAATTAAGAATATTTAACTTTTTATAATTAAATAAATTTATAAAATAAATTAAAATTTTTTTAATGATTCAATTAAAATACATAACAAACTTATATAATATTTCAATAAAATCAAAACAAAAATTGTCTACCATACTAAAAGAAATTCACAATATTCTTTCTTAACTTGTATAATAACGGAACAAAAAACAAAAAAAAAACAAAAAAAATTCTAAACTAAAAATACTTAATTAATGATTCATTTTCTGAAAATAAAAGTGATTTTTAAATGGAGCACCGGTTTTTGAATCAAAATACCTTTATATATACATGTACAATTCTAACGAATCAGTGCAAAAAAAATTGTTTAATCAAATATATATTAAAACGAATCACTCTATCTATCTAATATTATTGTGCTGTAGAGTGTAGAGTATAAAAAAAAAAAAATTTTGAAAATAACAAAAAAAGAAAAAGAAATTGAAAAGAAATTCAAAAAAAAAAAAAAAGAACAACTCGTCAACTTATCTTCTATTAGATAACTATAAATAGTTTTTAACGTTAAAAAAGATCTATGGGTACAGGTCTGAAAATAGGTAAATCTAGATATGTTTAAAAAAGAAAATGAAAAAAAAAAAAAAATTGAAAATAAATATTTCTAAAATAGTAATTGTATATATACGTATACCCTAACCAATAATCAAAAGTCAATAATACACCAAACGATTGCAAAGATTTTTTTCTGTCTTTCTTTTTTTTTTTTTATCTATTTCAAATGATTCTTTTTATTCAAGTTTACAATTTATACGTTACCCGATTCAAAATGATTCATCTAATATGGCCATTATTAAAAAAAAAAGAAGAAAATAACAAAACAAAAAAAAAAAAATACTATACCTGGTATTTTGTTGTCTTCTAAAGATTGACAACATAGATGAATCTCCATATAGTTTTTGACCCTTTTTGTAAACTAGATAGCGGATGCGTTAACTTTTTTTTTCTTTCTTTATATACATATATTTCTATATGTACTATATATATACACATATAATATATATATATATATAGTTTTCCATATTCTAACCAATATATTTCATATACATATAATATCTATTATATATTATATGTATATAATATCAAAATGAACATTTTTAGTTTAGTTATATACCATATATGGAACAATAGATTGCTACTATATCAGAAAGAGCATATAGTTCATCATTGGATTGAATCGAGAATCAATTGCAAATTATTTAAAAAAAACAAAAAAAAAAACAAAAAAAAAATCACTGATTAGATTTGTTTTTACTTTGTTAGTTTAATTTTTATTGATTTTTTTTTTTTGTTGTTTCTTTATGTTGTTTATATTGTTTTTTGTTCCATTTTTATTTCATCCTCCACTTTTGATCATTTCGTTTTTATTTTTTGATTTCTATATAACAATTGTAAATGAAACTGCAAAATAAATAACCAGAAGTTACATTATACATATGTACATATACTTACATAAAGAAAAAAAAATGATCAAATTGAAAACAAATAACTTTTAGAAGAAAACTGAAAATATGTACAAATATGTACATATGTACATGCATATATATATTACGGCAGTTTTTAAAGAAATTTGGTATATATATATATATTATATATATTGTCTTATGACCTTTACTTATAGAATTACCTCTACTTATTACATCGGCTCTATTTGAGCTGCAAATCATAAAATTGTCATTATTTTTGTATTTGAATCATAGTTTTGATCGCTGGATTTATATAGGTAAAGTTTGCTAACTGTTTTAGCTAAATAAAACATTGAATCTTCATAAGTTACAAGCTATATAACTTAATGCATATTAGATTTTTAGGTTAGGTTCTTTCAGTAAATTTATGAACAATATTGTACTTATTGAATCACTTAAGTCCTAAATAATGCAATTGTATATTACTGAATCACATGGTTATTTAACATTGAATGGGTTAATCTTTTTTTATAAGACCGGAAAATAACACTTTCTTCAAGTTCGTATTTAGTATTAGGTTTAATTATTATTATTAGATATATATATATTTAATATTATTTAATTAAATGCAGTGATCTTAAGTAGTACTTAGCTATCATTATTTTCTTTTGATTCGCTTTAAATTAATTATTTTGATCAATAGTTTTACTACTATTATTATATTTTTCAGGAGAAACAATTTAAGACTTCATAATTGTCTTTGTTTTTTAAATATTGATCATTATTAATCATTAATTATTGATCATTTCATTTTTGTTTTTTTATTTTCTTTATACATATTTAACTTTAAGAAAATTGTCACAAATTTAATAGTAATAAAAGAACTTTTGTGTTTATATTTTCAAAATGCCTACTTTATGTGATTCAAAATACAGCTTTTCAATTTATCAACATTTTAAGATTTAATTGAATCATTTAAAATTTAGTTTATATAGCTTTAAATTAATATATATATATCTTTGATTCTTGTGAACAATACATGAATCAGTAAATATGATATGTATATAATTCAATATTAGGGTATTATGTTTAAAAATATGTATATATATATATATATATATATATATACATATATATACATATATATACATATAGACATAGTTTATATAGCTTTAAATTAATATGTATATATCTTTGATTCTTGTGAACAATACATGAATCAGTAAATATAATATGTATATAATTCAATATTAGGGTATTATGTTTAAAAATATGAATATATATTATATATACATATATACTGGGTAGGGTACAGATCATATTATATTACTTCAAATAAACATCTTGCTTATAATCAGCCTTAGCCATTCAAAGATTAATTAAAAATAATGATTTAAATTCATAATGTTTATTATAATTTAATGTTAAAATTTAAATAGAAGAGATTTAAATTAAAGCTACAAAATAACAAATGATTTTTTTTTTTATTTTTTAATTAATACCATACCAAAAATTATGCAAACTAAAAGATCAATAATGAATGATTTAAATGATTTTAAAGAAATGAATAATTAATAATTTTGTTTATTGTATCATATTAACAAATTATTTAAAATCAAGTGAATCACTTGGTATCACTCATTAATTCGGTTTTTTATACTGAACTTACAACAAAAAAAAACATAATTTTTACATAAATACTTGTTAATTATTATGTATGAATATTTGTACATTCAAATTGTTACATATATAGGCAACGCACATAATATGTACTTATGTATAACTGTATATGGAAAAGTATAGTTACCTTTCACATATCTATTGCGTGAATTCTTTTATTGAATTATTATTTGATTCAAAATGTTATTTTTTTTTTCCTTTTGACCCAAAAAAAAAAAAATCACAAAAGCACGATTATAAAAAAAAGTTTTCCAAAATAAATAATTTCAATTTAATAATTTCACTTCAATTTCAAATCAAATTAAAAAAAAAAAACAAAAATAAAAATTAGAAAGAGAAAGAGAAAAAAAAAGAAAAATAATTTTTTAACTATTTCAAGATTTAGGGTAAGTTCACATGGGATGCACGCAGCCAGATGCAAAAATTATTTCGGTTACATACATTTCATGTATTCTTCCGTAATATTAACGAATATATTACGGAACGAATATATTAACGTTCGCGAGCTGCAAAACGGCTCGGCTATTTTTTTTTTTTAAAGTTTTATTTAAAATTACCTAGTATAGACAAGTATGTGTATATTGTTTTGACATTTGATGAAAGCATTTTTTATTTACAAAATACAAAATAGTTAAACCAGAGAAAATTGGTATTTTATGTAAGAAAATTTTAATTAATATAAACTAAATATAATTTATTAATACACATATAAAATTAATTAATAAATTACATATTTATTAAAATAATATCCATTTTCAAAATATTTAACGTTTAAAATTTTTGACGTTAGATTTTATCTTTGTGTTTGACGTTAAAAGAAATTTGCATCTTGTATGCTTCTTATAAAGTATGCAAACAATTTTGCATCTAAAATAGGCGAAAGGGAGAGCATGTCCTGAATACGATATATATTTTCAACCAATTAAATTTTTGTATCCGGATGCATGCATCCCATGTAAACTTACCCTTAACATTAACAACTTATCACAAAGAAAAATGATAAAAAATGAAGATAAAAATTGTATTTTATATTTTTATAGATATGTATGCATATGTACATATATACACATATATGTGTATTAAAAAAAAATTTTTTTTTCTTCCAAATTATTATTAATCATTTTTTAATTTCAAAGATCATCATCGTCATCGTCGCCATCATTTTAAAGAAAAAAAAAAAAAAATAAACAAAAATTATTGGAACAAGTAAAAATAAATTTAAGTAAAAGCAAAAAAAAAAATAATCAAACAATCATTCATATATTTTTGAACATATGTTTAACTAAAATTAAATCTATTCAATCTCTTCCTCCCAGTTATTTATTATATGTGTAACAAACAAACTAAAATCATTTAATGAATTTAAAATATTGATTTTGTATTCTTTATTTTTGTGTTACATATAAGTGATTCATAACCGAATCGAAATCGAATCAAAACATTAAAAATAATGTTTTTCTTATAATAAAATGAAATTGAATTTCCAGTAATGAAAGTATTAACAAAATAAAATCGCATTTTTTTTTTTTTTTTTTTTTATTTTGTTTACTAATAATTTTTTTCTTTTTTTTTCTTTTTATTGATTAATCTTATTTTATGTTTGTTTGTTTGTAAGTTGTTAGGGAGTTTTTATTAGATTTTTTACATTCTTTACATTCATAAATTTTTTACATTCATTTTGCACATCGTTTCCTTCAATTGTTGTTTTTTAATTTTTATGTTTTTTTTTTTTATTGTGTGAATCATCACATTAAAAGAAATTGTTTTTTTTTTTTTTGTATTATTTTCTGTAATTTGTATAATTATTAATTAATTTACAGTTATTTTAATGAATATAGTTATTTTTTAAATTTTGATAAGTGAAAAACCAGAGAATCTAAAAGATTGAACCATAAAACATAATTAATAAATTTTGGAGTTGGGGTTGCAAAATTTAAAAATATGAATTTATATTTAGATTTTTTTTTTCTATTTGAAGTGAATCGGATCGATCTAAATTTAATAGAACTGTAAGTAAAAAAGTGATTCAAATTAAATAAAAAAAAAAAAAAAAATTTTGTTGAAAATACAAAAAGTAACTGCCAGTAAAATACATTTATGTATTTTTTAATGTATGATCAGCGGTATGCCCAATTTTAATAAAAATTCTTTTTAAATTCTTAATATAAATCAAGAAAATAATCATTGAATCACTATATTAATAGCATAAAAGAAATGATTAATTTTTTAAACCATCTGTTATTTTACTGATTCATTATTTAATTTATAAGAATTTCGAATTCACTTTTTTTTTTTTGTTTTTTTCACAGGTAATACTGAAGATTTTCTTTTCAAATATTGACAATTACTTAAATCAACTTTTGTATAATTGAAATTGATTCTAATTAATATAAGAATAAAAAAAAAATTGAAAAACTATAATATAGCAAATGACTAAAAAGAATTTTAAAAAATCGAAACAAAAGATCTGATAAAAAAAATAAAAAACAAGAACAGAAATTCAAGTAATTGGAAAATTCTTTTCGATAGAAAAAAAAAAAATTTAATTTAAAATTCATTGAAAATCTAAAGTCTAAGAAAAACATTTTTTTTTTTTTTTTTTTTTAAATAAAATTCAACTTTTTTGTTTTGTTTCATTTTTATAATAAAAAAAGTAGAGAAAACGAAACGAGTTTAAAACAACCTTAAAAGTAAAAAAAAAAAAAAAAAAAATAAACTTAGAAAACCATAAAAAAAAAAATTTAATTGATTCAATTTTACTGCACCATTGTATATATACATACATACATATATATATATATCTATACATAATATTTGAAATAAATTAAAATTATATCAACTTTTTTTTCGAAGTAGGTATCAGTTTTTCCAGCCTACGTTTTAAAATGTTTTTTTTTTTTTTTGTAAGTTAGAGTCAACCTTCAAATTGTTGATCGAAAGGGTAAAAGAAGAGTGGTGAAAAATTGAAAAGATGATTAGAAAATTATTAGAACAAAATGCTTGTAGGTAGAGTATGCTTAGTGGTTTGCGTTTTTTTTTTTTTTTATGCTTTCTGATCAATGCAGTTGTTGTTTATTTTAGTAAAGTTTTTGTTCAAAAACGTTAATAATTGATTGTCTCGCATTCTTTTGGTATATAATAAGTTAAAATATCGTAAATCATATTAAATGTTAGGATTTTAGACTAAATGGCCGTCAGTAAATATAGAAAACCAAATAAATTGATCGTAATAAAAATGAGTATGAGTAAATAATCTGATAAATTAAAAATAAAAATTACATATAAATGAACAAATTGAACAAATAAAAATTATAATCTTTTAAAAATATAAAAAAAAAAAAAAAAAAAAAAAATCTTTCAAAACCTAAAAAGATAAGAATAAAATATGATACAAGATACATGTAAATATATAAAAAAAAATAAATAAAAAAATTTTATATAAAGAAAAGTACTGTTATTAACACTTAATAATAATGATAAAGTAACTAAAATTAAATACTTAACCTTGAAAAGCACTTTGTCAATAATAAATTAATAATCAAGTGAAAATTTTTTTTAAATAAATATCAAATATGAGAAAATAAAGGTGTAAAAGGTAAAATTAGTTCATATTATTTAGTGCCATAACAACTGAAATCCAACATTGAAAATTAAATACATGTTCCTTTTTTAAGCAATTTTATTCCCTTTATGTGATCTCTAAGAAAAGGCAGACCACTCATCATATATTCAAGGGTTCAAAATTAAATACATATTTCTCCACATTTTTATAAATAGTTTAAATATACTTCATGACGAACTCTTAGAATATATAAGCGATAAAACATATATAATTACGTGTTGTAAATTCAATACATGTTCCTGTTATAAGTAGTTTGAATACGCTTCATGAAGAACCTTAGGAAAAGACACAAGCTCCACGACATCAAAGATTTTGAAAATTTCTTTTCTTTTTTAAAGTTGTTTTGTAACGAAAGTTACTAAAAACAGAAAGATTATAAACGAGTGCTACGAAGTATAATACCAAAGAATAAGAACCTTAATTACAAACACTGTTCTAGATCAAAATAAGAGAATATTCTTAAACAATGTTAAATTTATATTTTGTATATTACGATTTATTCATATTAAATTTTAGAAAAAAAAAAAAAAAATGGCTTCTGTTATAAATTCTGTTATCTAAATTCCTTATTTTTTCTCTTTATTTTTATTCGTCAACATTTCAATTTTAAATTATTTCCGCATTTAAGAAAATTATTTAAAAAAAAAAGAGTAAAATCTTGTTAAAAACCAATTATTAATCAATATATAAAAATTTCAAAATGAACAAAAAAAAAAAGATGTAATTTTTGCCTTAAGAAAACTTTTGAAGAATTCAGAAGAAAAAAAAAAACAAAAACAAAAACTAAAATATAACCATCAAATCCTGTGATATCAAACTGTTCTTTATAGTCAGTGTTATATTGCAATTCTTCGTGATTTAATTTTTATGTGATTTAAAGAATAACAACAACAAAATGAAAATTGGTTTTTTTTTTTTTGTTTTTTTTTTTTTTTCCAAATTCACATCATTCTAGTCTTTTTTTTTTCTTTTAATTTTAAACTTATCTCAAAAGCATAACATTTTAGTAACGTTACAAATTCAATAAATTGCCAATTGTACCATTAAAAGATCATCTAAATGTTTTGTATCAAACATACCAGCAACATAATCATTATCATCAGTACACATTCTTAAAAACAAAAAAAAAAAAACAAAAAAAAAAACATTAGGAAGAATTCATTTTGTTGTTTATTCAATATTTTATATTATAAAGAGAGAAACAGAGAAAGAAAACCAGAGAGAAAGAGTGAGAAAACATAACAAAAGAAATAAAAATTAGAAAAAGACAGAAAAAAATAAGTAATTCAATAAAAAAAAAAAAAAAAACAAAAGATTTTTATCAAATTTATGTTCTAATGTTCCTCATAAGATTGAAATCCATATAAAAATGTACTAATAGAAAATGTATAGATACATTTAAAGGGTATATACTATATAGGTACACATGAAGAATATTTTAATACATATACTTAATACCATATTATTGTTTTTTTTTTTTTTTTCTTAAATGTTGCTAACAACATGTCTTTAAAAAAAAGAAACATAAACAAAAAAAAAAAAAAGTGGTAATGTTGACATATTGTGGCACAAGTTTTAAATTCATTTTAGTAGTTTAGTTAGATATATTCCATCCACATAGGTTATAGATTATACATGTATATATATATATACGAATGATGATGTTGATGTTGTTGATGTTGTTGAAGTTATTTATGTTTTTAAGATTACTATGTATAAAAAAAAGAAGCAACAATATCAATAAAAAATAACAACAGTAACAGCATCACAGTATAATTATTATTGAATTAGAAGTGGTGAAAATCTATAAAATTGCAATTATTTATAGGTAATAATTAGTGTTATTGGGTGTTAGATTGTTTTTTTGTTTTTGTTTATTTCATTTTTTTCTTTTTATAACAGTTATTTTTGTTTTTTTGTTTTATTTTTTTTCGAAAATTTGTTTAACTACTGTTTAGTTACTTGGCAACAAATAACTGATTATACTGTACTGATAATAAACCAAAAAAAAAAAAAAAAAAGTACCAAGACTAAAAAATTGAATCAAAAATTAAAAAATGACTTGTGGTGTATATAAAGGGAAAAAATCATATATTAAAATAAGGTGCTATTAAAAAATTGGCATAAAATTGAAATAAACCTAGATAGTTTACTGATGCAATAAAATGAAACATAAGTATAAGTATGGTATTATTTGTTTTCTTTTTTTTTTTTTGTTTTTTTTTTTTTATATTAATTTACGATCTTACGATAATAAATAATTGTTGCATTCCTTGACTTTTTAATTTATTCGAAAAAAAAATATATATATATAAAATTAATTAAATAATTTTTATTGTATATGTAATATGGATCAGATTATATCATGATATCCATTTTATTTTTTTTAAATATCCATTAATAATTAATGGGAAAATAAAAGAATTTTATTTTTTTAATTGAAATCTGTTATACATATACATATTATATATACAGATTTACAGGTTATGTTTGATATAAAAATATAGAATTAATAGGAAAATAAGTTCTTAAATATTAACAAAAATAGTTATTCTAGATTTAATTATCGAATTTAAAATTCAGTTCTTGTGTATCGTAGAAATAAAAATACGTTTTTCTTTATTTGATCATTATATTTTATTATAATATTATTGTCTTATTGTCATTGGATCAACTTATTAAAAGAACTGATCGGACTTTTGATTTGGAACTGATCATTGATATTAAATTGTATTTTAAGAGTCCCTACAGTTCTTTAATAAATAAAAACAAGTAAATGTAACAGTAAGTCGATGCAACCGATTTATTAATACCCTACATCTGAATAATTCGAATTAAATTAAAAATCCATAAGTGTTTTTGGCAGCTGCTTGAACTTCTTCCCTTTTCTGTCTTATTCAACTCGAATTTCAAGAACGTAAAAGAGGCATCCGCTTGGGATATTCTTGACACCCTTGTATAAAATTTTAAGTTTCTATCTTAATTATTTTCGAAGATTGGTAGTCCTTGGGAGGTTTGTGTCAGCTACCCGATTTGCCACTCTAATTCATCGAATCCATCTCAGGAACATAAAGAAAACTTGCCAGAACACCATTCTATTAAATTTAAAGGTTCTACTTTTGTTGGTTTTGGAGATATGCTCGTTGCTCTTGTGCTCGTATGGAAGTTTCCAAAATACGAACCCATGGTTCAAATTCTTTCAAATGTCAGTTTCCAATTTTACAGAAAAGGAAACATAACAGAACACCTTTGTACTAAAAATAAAAGTTCTATCTTTGTTGGTTGCGGAGGTATACTCGTTTGCTCTGGGGCTCGTTCGGAAGCTTCCAAGATTTGAACCCATGGACCAAATCCTCACAAATTTCAGAAACATAAATCAAACATGAAGGAACACCATTCTGCCTAATTTAAAGGTTATATCTTTGTTGCATTTGGAGATAATATCATTTGCTCTGGGGCTCGTTCGGAAGCTTCCAAAACCAAACCCATGGACCAAATCCTCTTAAATTTCAGAGACATAAATCAAACACGAAAGAACACCATTGTACCAAATTCAAAGGTTCTACCTTTGTTCGTATTGGATATAATCTCATTTGCTCTGGGGCTTGTTCGGAAGCTTCCAAAATCCGAACCCAAGGACCAAATCCTCTCAAATTTCAGAGGCCTAAATCATACACGAAAGAATACCATTCTGCCAAAAGTAAAGGTTATATCTTTATTGGTTTTGGAGATAATCTCATTTGCTCTGGGGCTCGTTCGGAAGCTTCCAAAACCAAACCCATGGACCAAATCCTCTTAAATTTCAGAGACATAAATCGAACGGGAAGGAACATCATTGTACAAAATTTAAAGGTTCTATCTTTGTTGGTTTTGGAGATAATCTCATTTGCTCTGGTGCGCGTTCGGAAGCTTCCAAAACCCAAACCCATGGACCAAATCCTCTTAAATTTCAGAGACTTAAATCGAACGGGAAGAAACATCATTGTACAAAATTTGAAGGTTCTATCTTTGTTGCTTTTGGAGATAATCTCGTTTGCTCCGGAATCATTCGGAAGCTTCCAGAATCCGAACCCATGGACGGATTTTGTCCAGATTCGAACTTAGCCTTTCTTTTGTAATTCGTAACCTACTATATAAATTTCATCAAGATAGCATCATTATTTTTTGAGTTATCGTGCGTACAGACGGACGGACGGACATCGCTAAATCGACTCCGGCGGTGATCCTGATTCAGAATATATATACATGTCTATACCTAACTCGCTTCCTTTTGGTGGTTACAAACACCATACCAAAGTTAATATACCCTATACTTAATGTGTAGGGTATAATAACTCAACTCTAGGATTTATTTATGATTTGATGAAAAAAGTTGTGTGATATATATTTCACGAACGATCTTTTCAAAACTTATCTATAGAACAAATCCCTAAGTATAAAACAAATTAGTTCAAAATAAAAATTTCTTACGGAATCTCGTTCGAGTTGATATAATAGATCTCGTTTTCCTTATGAAGTTAGATTTCCTTTAAAAAATTTGAACAAAATTTGAACTTCCTTCAATCAAGCCACGCCGTCTAGTAGCTGATATCATATTTTTCAAGTTATTCATGGCAAGCAAGTTACTCGTAGTGATATAAATTCCCCTTATATTCGCCAACATCAGATACTTATATGAGAGGAGATATAGAGAAAATCCGAACAATTTAAAATTATTTGAGTTTTTTAATGTACCACAGCACTTGACAGACAACAGCAGCAATATTAAATCAATTTCTCGTATGTTGATAAAGTTTAAATTATGTTCTGTGCTTTTTAACACTATTACGTTAATAATCTAATAATGAACCGCAGACTTTACACGTTTATACTTTCTTTGTCAGCATGATTAATCTGACATTTGCAATTTAACTTGCATGTCTACAATACTAGAATCTATTTAATGCAATTAAGGTTTTTAGTACTTGTAATAGTACTAATACTAAATCATTAAATATAACTGATGATTGGGTTAAAAAAACAAAATTTATCTTATACTTACAATTATTCTGAAACATATCAAAATAAATAAATAAAAGTAATTTGAATTAATCTTAAGAAATTTTTATGCATAAATTGCAAAAAATAATTCAACAAATGTATATGTATGTTTAAATTTTTGTATATATATGTATATATGTATATAGTCTATATATTCAACTGACCTACAAAAATTGCAATAAATCAAAATCAAATTGTTTTGATTTCTAAATTTCTTATTTATAAAATTGATATTTTATGAATCACAGTT
This sequence comes from Poecilobothrus nobilitatus, assembly GCA_947095535.1. NCBI lineage: Eukaryota > Metazoa > Arthropoda > Insecta > Diptera > Dolichopodidae > Poecilobothrus > Poecilobothrus nobilitatus. Next base: position 173,574,754 of record OX352774.1, read on the forward strand.
TTCCATATGATATAAAATTTCATAAATCATAAATTATTTTTAAAATATTATGTTAAAAAAAAAAAAAAAACAAAAATCTAAAATTCCAATTAATCGTTCTTTCAGCACAATCCTGTTTCGATTATTTAAATTATAGAAAAACTTTTTAAAAAAAGTATCTTCGAATCCTATACAAAACTATACATTCGAATTTTATTACAATTTTAATTCAATCAAATTAAGGTTCATTGAACTAATCATAAAAAGACAAAAAAAAAAAAAAAACAACTGACTATTTAAAAATTTAAATTTCCAATAAAAAAACCAACTTCCTTTTACTCATTTATGCAAAAAAAAAAAAATTGTAAAAACAACAAAAACTTTTAGATAAATTATAAATCTTTTACAACTGTTTTATAAAAAAAAAAAAAAAATAATAAAATAATTGAAGTATTACGACCACAGTATTTATAAATTTCGCTTTAAAATCAACTAAATCAATTCACTGAATCGGAATCAAGTCAATGAATCAAGGGAGTTCATTAAATCGAATAAAATATTCTTGATATGATCATTTAATAATATGCGATTCACACACCCAAAAAAAATAAAAAATTAAATAAATAAAATAAAAAGACCGTTAATAGTTTGAGTTTTGATCTTTTTATTTTTTTTTGTTATGTAAAGTTATCGTTAAGAACAATTGCTCTAATAACAGTTTTGTTTTGTGTTTTTTTTTTTTTTTATCGTTCGTTATTTAAACCCCAATAGGTATGTGTAACATTCACGCATTTTGAATTACAATTGAATGAACCAACCTAAAAGAGAACTGTTAATTTTGTATTTTTTTTTTTTTCTTATGAATCGTTTGATATTTTTTTGTTTTTATTTTCGGTATTTAAAAGAAAGAAGTTTCGCAATGCAAAAGAAAATGGTAATGAAAAAAAAAAAAACAAAAAAACAACATAAATTGGATCAATTTGAAATCGTAGACATTATTGAATTTTTTTTTTTTTTAATGGGTGAATATTTTTGGGTAACCCAACCTTTTCTGATATAAATACTGGAAAACTAAAGGTGTGGTATGGAATAAGAAATCTATGAATTTTTTAATGCATGTAAGTATTTAAATGGTAGGCTTTTTTTTTTTAATTTTTTTTTTTATTTTATATTTTTGGCTTTCATTTGGAATTTTTAATTAAAGCATTTACTCTACTGTTCTAGATTATAAAAATTTTTACCGAATGTACATAGATAATTATGTGCGTGCAATTTTTTTATAAAGTTTGGATCAAATGAAAGTTTACTATATACTAAAAATCAAATAAATTTTTTTAAATGATTCAATTCAATTCTAAAGATTTTTGTTTAAAACAAAAAAAAAAAAAAACAAACCATTTCTTAAATTTTTTTAATCCTATATTAATTTGATTTTGATGTTCTTTGTCGGTTCTTATTTATGATAAGAATTTTTAATAGAAAAAAAAATGGTTAACTTGTGTATTCTGATTCTAATTCAAAATTTTGTTTTTGTCTATCATATGGATAGTATCAGAGTATATTGCTTAATTCGAGTGAAAATCAAGTCGGTTAATTTATCATTTACATAGAATTTTACTTAAGTATTCGGAAAGAATGTGGGATTATCGTGCAGATTACGGATGTTAATCATGCTCAAGCTCATTTAAATTACATTTTATTACTGTTAGTTTCTTAACGGTATGGTATCAAAGAAGTCAGACCTCAGGTGAGGTGGTTTTCCTTAACATACTTGAAATAAGCTGAAATTTACCATAGTATGTAAAATATTGTGAGATATTAAAAAGCTCGACCTATCTCAAAATTGTCTTAATTTTCTCTATACCTCATTTGTCTGGGAATAAAAAATGAAGTAACACCACTCTGAATAATTTGCTGATTGTAAAGCTTACTTTTAAAGTTCAACTATTTTAAAATCTGTTTAATTATTTAAATAAATTATTTAAATATACTCGGTCAGCTTTCACATATGTGGTTCATTACACATTTTTTTAAAATTACCAATCAACTCTCTAAAACATTACAATAAGTCTTCCGTTAATTTAGTCACTTTGATTTGGTTCACTATTTGTAGTTATATTATACTACAGTGTAGCTTCACAAATTTATGTTGATGTCACTTCACATGTTGGGACCTTTTGATTAATTTAAAAATTCTGGATCATCAGAGAAAACAAAAAAAAAAAATTTATAAATGGAAAATATCAGTACTTAGCGGAAGGAATTAAAAAACTTGTTAAATTAATCCATGACTGATATAACATTTCCGATACTTTGTTTGTTTATTTTCAATGTATCCTATAGATTTTTGTTATAATAAGAGTCAAAACTTTTGTTTCAACAAAAAAAAAAAAAAAACAAAAAAAAAACCTAAAATTTGTACAAAATTTAGTTTTCGAAATTAAAAATATCTTATATTGACAACGCCACCACCCACATTGAAATTTTTATCTTTTATATTATTTAATTTTTTTTTTTTTTTAATGCAATATTGTGAATGACTTCTTTAAGGTGATTTTAAAATTCTTAATATGTCCAAATGACATAAAAATACACTGAATGAGGCCTAATAATATAATATTATGGCCCAAATATTTTATGGGATTTTTTTTCATTTTTGATTTTATTTTTTTATTCCGTTTCGTACTTTTTTTTTTTTTTGTTTTTTTTTAAAAGACTTTATATATTAATTTTAAGGTCGAATGAATTTATAAAAAAAGAAAAAAAAAAAAAAAATTTAAAATAAAATTTCAATTTGTATGTCAAAAAAAAAAAAAAAAAAATCTGTGCTTTTTTTTTTTTTAAAGGTATAAAAAAAGATACAAAGCAAATTTAAATTATTTTAATGAAATTATTGCGGTTTCATATGAGTTTTTAGTTTTTTTTTTGTACGTTTTTCTTTCAATTTAAAAAAATTTTAATTTTCTGGCCTCTTTTTATCAGTTTTTTATATTTTTTTTTCTTTTTGTTTTTTTTTGTTATTATGATGCAATGAATTTTAAGTAGGAAGTTAAGGATTTTATTTTGAATTGAACATGAAGTGAAAAAAAAAATTGTGTTTTATATTGTTTTTGAATATTTGATTAGTTGTTTTTTTATTGTTTGTTTTTATTTTTAAAGTTAAAATGATTACAAAATGTGATTCGTGTTGTTTTTTTGTTTTGTTTTAAGCGTTAATTTTATTATAATGTTCTTGTTTTTAAATAAAATTTTACATTAAACCAATGTAAACCAATAAATTTATTAATTGTTCTGAATTTTATTTTAAATTATATAGAAGATCACATTTCACATCTTAAACAATTGAAAATTCCTGAATTTTAGAAAGGATACCACATTATTTTTCATATCTTATACTTCTTTTGATTGATCATTAATAGTAATTTGAATCATTTGAATAATTTGATATAATTTTAATAATATTTTCTTTATTTTCAATCTTAAAAGGAAGCTCTACAGCTTGTACAGAGTATCTCTCTTTTACTCAAAGTGTTAATCACATTATTTATCATATAATCATATGACTCGGAAATTAAGCGTATTTCTTTATGTTTTCACGATCCTGTAAATAAAATAATAAACAATTGATAAAGTTTAGTTTTAAAATGGTCGTAATTAAAAAAATTTCTTATATTTTGGATATCTATACAACTACCCAAATTTTTATAATTAAGAAACGATAAAGTTTACTCAAAAAATAATTCTTCGGATTAGGTTGTCAGGTCAGGTATTTAGTTGTTTCTATTAAATATTGGTCTTTTTTACCAACTTACTAATATTCATGTTAATGTAAATATAAATAAATGACATTTTCATTGCGGCTACTTAGTAAGAAAATGTTCATTCGATCACAAATGATTATATTGATTTATAATTATGCGATGCTTCAACCAAATTATTTTCGTTTATGCAAACGTAGTGCAGTGGAAATGCTGTTATTGTAAAATATGTCGGGACAAACATTTGATTATGATAACAACGCCTATAGTCTACAACAATTTTTATACCCTACACCAAAAGGAAGCAGAGTCACCTCCTCGGTCTATTTAACGATGTCCGTTCATCTGTCCGTCCGATCGCGTGATAACTCAAAAACTGCTAAAGCTATCTTGATGAAATTTATATAGTAGATTCCTAATTACGAAGGATAGGCGGAGATTGAAAGTAGAAAAAAATCAGTATATGGCCTCGAATTTTGGAAGCTCACGAGCGAGTCCAAGAGCAAATGAATGTATCTTCAAAACCAATAAAGATAGAACCTTTAAAATTGGTACAAGAGTCTTCTCTAATGTTTCCTCTATCTCCTTATTTGAGATGAATGGGAGTGGCGGTTCGGGTAGCTGTCACAAGTCTCTCTAAGCCTAACAAGCATATCTTCGAAATTAATAAAGATAGAAACTTAAAATTACAAGGGTATTAAATAACGCTTCTTTTACGTTCCTGAAATTTGACTTGAACAAGGAAGAAAATATAGCCGGTTCAAGCAACTGCCATACGCCTTTCAAATCTTAACAAATATATCTCCGAAACTAATAAAGATAGGCCCTTGTAATTTTGTACAAGGATGCTCTATACAAAGTCAGTAAAAGTGTTTATGTTTTTAGTTTATATTAAATACCTATCTAAAATAACTTATGGATTTTTAATTTAATTTGAATTTTTCAGGTGTTGGGTATTAATGAGTTCGTTGCATCTGCTTACTGTTACATTTACTTGTGTTAATTTTGTTAGATATAGATATAGAGTATCAATAAATGAATGAGTATTGAGTCTGTTACTGTATAATAATACTGTAAGGTCATCTGAAAAAATATTTGGTTATGCTAACTTCATTCTGGTTAAAACAAATACTTTGATTTTGTTAGGATGTCTTCCTAACCAATTTGTAGTCACACGTACTCTTTTACTTTATTTTGAGAAACAAGTAATCAATTATCGCAACGAAAAACTATTTTAATTCAATTTTAATTTAATTTTTATTATTTCACAAATTTTTGTTTACAACTGAGGGTTAAGATAGATATATAGATTAGATTACTTTTCAATCTTTACATCTACAAAATTATAATTCATTATAGTACAGTTTTGCTTAGATAATATTATATAATATTTGTAAGAAAAATTAAAAAATTGTAAAATTTAAACTAACCTAATCTAGACTTATACTATTTTTCTACTATCTAAATGATTGTAATGTACGAAGATCTCGTATTAGAACATTGACTGGATAGGCGTATTTTTTCATGAAATTTAACGACGCCAAGATACTTGATCGAATCGATCCATTGAATTTCTATTCCATATACTCTATTAAGATGGAGTTTGTGATAAAGAAAGCTTTTCGTTTCCTATTAAAGAATATAGAGTTTGTTTTTCAATGTTGATTGAAATTTTCGATTTAAGGAGATACTCGGTTATATCATTTAAGACATTTTACAATTTATCAACTATTACAATGCTATAATTAACAGAGTTACATAACAAGGTGTCATCAGTAAATATAGTTAATTTAGTAGATTTCGATTTAGGCATGCCATAAGTACGTATATATATTATACAAAGTTTGATCTAATCTTTGGATCCTTGAGGTACTCCGGAAGGTATTAACAATGCTTCAGAACTACCACTTTTTACCATGATTTAAAGCAATTTGATTACCATGAATACATTTTTGATTTCAAAAACATTAAAAAAGTGATCACCGCTTAAGAATCGAATTATTCTTTTGGGCAAATTATGCGGCTGTCAGAAACGAGATTGTTCTCTAGATTGTTTTTGTTTTGAATTCGTACTAAGTCTAAATTTATATTAGAGTTTAGATTTTCTATACTAATAAATCATCTTTTTAGTATATATACTACCTATATTGACTCCAGATTCCGAAAATCGAAAACTAATAGTTAATCTTTCATTTGATTAAATGTACAATAATCGAACTTTTTTCAATTTGAATGTTCATATAATATTAAATTTTGATTTTGATTCATGATTTTACCATTTTATCTTAGGTTATAGAATATTCTTTCATGTTGAATTTCATATAAATATTTTTTTTGTTTTTTACAATTATAAATAATTAATTTTCATCCTTTTTTTTCATTTCAGGTATGTGTTACTTCTTCATTGTATTGCAAAGAGTTTACATATACAATAACTACAATAATCGATTCATTTTTATGAACATTTTAATGGAAAATTTAATTAAATCAGTTATCAGTTTAAACGACCATAAAATGAACCATTTTTATTTCACATAAAAATGAATTAAAAAGTGAAATAATTTTTTTTTTTTTTTCATTTTGTAATAAAAAAAAAAGAAGATAATATTTTTTTTTTATCGGATTTACATTTTTTTTTATTCAAATTTAATTGTTCTAATGGTTGTAAAGCAGCGGTTGTCCTTTTAATTCATTATCATGCAAGGAAAAAAAAAAACTCAGTTTATTAACTAAAGGTTTATTTATTTCTTTTATTATTTTAAACGAGAAGAACAAAAAAAAAATTAATGTTTAAATGTTAAAAACAAATTTTATGGTGTAACAAAATAATAACAAAAAAGAAACAAAAAAAGACCATAATTTTTCTGCTTTAAAATTATTGAAATGCTTTTTAATGAAAATAAAAAAAAAAAAAAAAACCAAATCAAATTTTAAATTTGTCATGAAAACAAATGATTTTTTTTTATTTGAAAACGAAAACGAAACTAAATTATAAAATATTTCCTTTCATTCTATTGAATTTGTATATATATAGAAGAAATCGTTATACCTTATTTTATAGGATAATAATATTATATACAATTTACCATATGTTAAGTTCGATATAACTTTTCGATTCGATTATAAAGTAAAGCATATTTCATTTGAAACCCTTAAATCTTAGATTCGTAACATTTTTCTTTTTAGCTCCTCATTCAGTCAGTAACAGCCACTTTAAATCTGTAAAATATACCTTAAAATTAAAAATTATTAAGTATTTTCAAAATCAATTAACCGTCAACGGACTGATTACTGGCTAATTAGAATTAAGATCCTTACGTTCGAAAGCAAAAGAAATTGTATGTAAAAAAGGAAAGAAAGGACATATACTAGGTTGAATTTTTTACTCCTTTTCTTATGTTACTTTATAACTTTTGCATAATGTTATAAACTTACGTTTATTTTAATATTTGTCAATTTTTAAAATAAGTGACTTTATATTTTTTAATTTTTTAATTTCGATTTCATTACAATTTCAAAAAAAAAAAAAAAAAACCAACTACAATATAAGGAACCTGTGGAGTAAACTGAATAAATTTAAGAAAGTTTTTTTTTTGTTTTGTTTTTTTATTTCATTCGTTTTCATTGATCTGTTTTTTTTTGTCTCAACTCATATGAGTTTTGTTTTGACAGTTGCATATACCCGATATTTTTTTTTTAATGAACCAAAAACCATTTTTTTTTAGCAAATTTGATTTGAAAAATTATTAATATTTGATTTTGTTCTTACGTTAGTCCATCTGTTTACTTTTTGCAAAAAATAAAAATTTTTAAACCTTAAAAATAAAGTATTAATTTTAAAATAGTATAGATCTACTAAAAACGAATATTCTGGGACAACTACTTTTGATGTAAGTCAACCCGTTACGATGCTTCAGCAGAACCAAAGTTCGAAAAAAGGCCTGTAGTTAAATTTTTATAACTAACGTTCCATACTTATATTTTTTTTTTTCAATCTGGAAAAGCCGCACAATCAAAATCGTTTTAAGCTTAATATAATATTTCGCTATTCGATATTTAAATTTACCGTTACGTGAAACAAAAAAATTGTTGTAAAATTTTGAATCCATCGTATCTTCTATAAATGGTTGAAAATGGAAGCTTAGGAAGCTTTAGCTTTCATTTAAAATGGAAGCTTGAAATTATTAGTACAAGTTATCTAAAAAAAATGTGGTATTTCCTATCAATTTAGGTGGCAAAATGAGACTATAAGGGATGTAACAAGAAAATTTATTTTCTTTGGATACGTGTAACCTGGACACCTACCTACAATTCTTTCCTTAATTACATTATTGGATTTCCTTACATTCGAAGAAAATCTCTATTAATGTTTCAGAGAAAATTTTGATAATTAAAATAATCGCAATTCTAGAATTTTTGATACAATCACTGCTTTTGTTAAAATTTTTATACAAAAATGTCTGCTTTTGGAAAACCTTTGATTTTATATACTACTTTGTTTTATTTTAAATTTAATGTTTGAAATAAATTCAAACACAAAATTAAAGCAACATGTTGTTATCTTCCAAAAGACGAAAAAAAAACAAAACAAAAAAAAGCTGATTCAACAAATGAAACTAATTGCGTGTACAAAAGAGTAATAAAACAAGACAAACATATCGTATATAGACCCTTTCAATCTTCGATAATCGCCATTCAATTTTATTAAAATAAAAATAAAAGCTGTTGCTTCTGTTCAACATGAAGAGCATGTAATTTGTAATAAATAAAAAAAAAACAATATTCTTGTACATCACCTTGTCGGTGTATTCTTTATCTGAAATAAAAATACGAAAAAAAAAAAAAAATTAAAAACGGTTCATTTTTTTTTTTGTTTCTTTAACTGAATCAACCACTTGCTGTGATAATATTCGATAGGTTATAAATCCCTCAATCAAAATTCCTTTTTTTTCTTTTTTATTTTTTTTGTATAAACATTTTCTTTATTTTTTATATTTATATTTGGTTTGTTTTATTTTGTACCTGATTTAACAAAAAAAAAAAAAAATTAGCGATTCACCGGTTTATCTTTTTTTAATGATAACTATATACTTTCTTTACATGTTGCTCATCTAGGTGGTTTTCTTTTTTAAATTTTTAAATAAATTCACCTTTCTTTCAAGCGCACATTCTGATGTAATGTCACAATAAAAAAAAATATTAAACATACCTGGCGATTATTATAAATTTATTTGAATTATAACGGAATAATTTGTTAAATATTAAGTAAAGTTTATTTAACCTCTGCAAAAGTTAAAAAGTTCTATTTCATTATAAGTCAAATACAAAACATTGACTAGACTAAAGTTAACCTTAAAATTATACATGTATTTAATTATAAGAAATTATATGCTAGATTCTCTAGTGTATCATGTTTTTCTAAATAATAAATTATCTTTTTTTTTCATTCAGTGTGTAAAGTTAAATCTATATTGTTTGTTCATTTTTAATTTTTAAATTTCTATTCTCAGTTCATTTGTGAATAATGCAACACTTTTAGAGAATTTTGACATTGAAACATGTACAAAATTAGAGTGAATCAATTATACATTCAAATCATTTCTAGAGAATTTTGACATTGAATCATATACAAAAATATAGTGAATCAATTATAAAAATCTTTTTTTTTTTTAATAATATTTAGTTAGCCTTCTTTAATTTTATATAAACATTTTTAATTTTCAAAAAAAATATGACAGTATAGAAATCAATAGAATTGCATTTTAATGGTCTGGTTGCGCACTTATATACATATATATATTATATATAAATATTGATATTGTATTTTATAAAAGAAATTCATAAAATAAAAAACAATTCTCATGAACCAATATTTCACCATTGTGTCATTATAGAAAAAACAAAAAATTTCCACGCAAATATAATTTCCTTTAATAAAAATATGTGAGAAAATGTTGATTCGTTGGTTCAGTTTGAATCGATTTATTTGATACACAACAAAAAAAAAAATAAATAAATTGTCATCATAATTATCAAATCAATATGAAAGAAATGATCTCGTATGTATACGTCTTATATATATATGTATATATATATATGTAATGTTATTATACGTGAATGCATTTTACAAAATAAAAAACTTCTTTTTTTTTAACTAGCAATTTTTTTTTTTGTGTTTAATAGCAATTAAAGTGAAAGTTTTGTGTAAGTTATTTTTTATTTATGTTTTTTTTTTTTTTTTTTTTTTTGGTGATTTACCGATAATAACAATTCCAATAATAGTAATAAATAGCAGTAATAATGGTAATTACTGTTCGATCTTCGATAAAAAAAAAAAATGATAAAAGAACAAACAAAAAAAAAACAAAAAACGGAATGATAAATGAAAAACCAGCAAAGATGAACGCACAATGAATGATGATGTTAAAGAAATGATGATTCATTTGATTCATGTATTAAAAAAAAAAAATATATGGGAAGAAAATATGGAAGGAAGATATGTATTGTTTAAACTGTTTTGTTTTTTGTTTTTGTTAAAAAATGAAAAAGAAAAACTTTCTAAACTGTGACAGTTAAGTTTTTCCAGCATGTTTTTATAATAACATTTCAGCATCCTCCATAAAATGAATCAATATTTTCACGATTACTTATGAAAAAAAAAAACACTTATATTTTAATGATTCAAAGTATATTTTAAAATCATTAAACTTTTGTGGCAAAGCGTTTAAATATTACTAACTTCTTAAGTGCTGAATGATCTTTTTAAAGTGACATTAACTTCCTTTTATGATTATATCTTTGAATCTGATTTAATTTTTTTTTTTTTGTTTTTTTAATAACTCTTAAATGATGTCTCATCTTTTCTTCTGTAAATTTTTTTTTATGTTAATTCAAATATCATTTTATGGCTCTGTTTAAGAAATTTTCTGTTTTAAGACTAATACATGTTAAGAATAAACATTATTATACGTTTTATTATTATTTTTTTCCTTCAATTGATCAATTGTCTTTTTAAGATTTATAGTTTAAGTTTATCAATTTTGGTTCCTTCTTTCAATCACATCCTCCAGAATATGGTTTTTTTTACTTTGTACGATTTGAATTCCATGATTATACGATTTACTTTATTTCATGTAATTATGATCTAAAAGGGAAACCAACAACAACCTTTGAGAATCTTAGGTGATCCATACACATACTATTACTGATCAACTGATCCATAAACATAGGTATACTGTTAATTTAGGGATTTCATTTTTAATTTAATAAAAATTTTAAATAAGGTTAATTTTATTCTAAAACTTACTATATATATATTAAAATAATTTTAGAATTCTCAATAACATTTAATCAATTTCAATTTAAATTAAAATCTTTTATATAATTAACTTTCTTTTGGAATATTAAAAAAAAAAAATAATTCTTGAAACGCCTAAAACTATGCCCTAGAATTTCTATTTTTATTCAACTCAGTTATTCACAGTCACAATACGTATCGTAGTTTTTATGTTGTTTGCGTTTTATTTACAAACTTAAGGAATTTTTTGGTTAAATAATTATTCAAAAAAAAAAAAAATACTTTTTAGATATGAAATAACAAAAATGTGCTTCAAGGAAATTTCAATTTTTTAATATTCATTTATATTTACTAGCCAAAATATAATAATTTCACTTTCTTCTTTCTTTTTATTATACATATTATTATTATTTGAAAATTTTTTTTTATTTTTTTCTGTTTTTTTTTTTTGAATTTATCATCATTATTGTGCTTTATTGAACTTACATATAATTTGTATGGTATTTGCAAGAACCTATAATTCAAAAATAAAAAAAAAATCAACCAACTTTTACAAGACGATCTAAGATTTAAAAAAAAACAAAAAATCATTCACTGATTTCAGTTAATGATTGACTGGCTTTGGTTATGTGCTTTGAATTGTTTGTGATCAAATTTCAACGCAGCATCAATATTTTATTGTATATATTTTTTTTTAATCTTATGACGATTGACTGGTATATTTTTTTTATCTATAAAATTACCATTATTAAAAGTTGATTTTTTTTTTTATTGGAAATATAATTTTTTTTTTTCTAACATCTATTAATAACAACCTTAAGCATGTTTTCTTTAATATACGTTTTTTAATCATTTTTTAAAAGTTCATTAAGTCTTTTTTTTTTCGTGTTGTTTTTTTTTATTGATCTTCGTCATCATCGCCCAACACCAAAGGCAAGACTTTGATAATTTCATACCAAGAAAAAGGTAAAAATAAAAAATTTGTTTTTACTATTTATTTGACTGATTCAAGTTATTAAATTTCCTCCAAAAAAAAAAAAAAAAATTATAAAAATTTAATTCGATAGCTCTCTGTTTCTTTAGAAGAATGGGACCACCAAAGTTTTCTTTTGTTTTATTTTGTTATTTTTTTTTTTTTGTTTTTCTGTGATGGTTCATTTAAATTCAAGTGTTTCAAATAATTCAAAAAACAATACTCAATTTTTTTAAAATATAAAAATAAAAAAAATGAAAATATCATTACTCTTTTCAAATCTAAATAAAAAAAAAAAAACAAAAAAAATATAATCGAAATGTATAAAATGAAATCGAAAAGAAATGGTTCAATATCAACCGATTCACTGGTTCAATATAAAATTAAAATAAAGAAAAAAAAGGGTAAAATAAAAATATAGCATACAGCTAAAATGAATTGAAAAGAAAAATAAAAAATTAAACGAACCATGTTAAATCAATTGATAATACAATTACCGTTATAAAAGGTTTTTGACATTGACAGTTTTCTTAAATTTCCAAAATAAAAAAAAAATAAAAATTGCCTACTTTTCTTTCTTTTTTCTGTACTAATTAAACAACCATAATAATAACCTATATTAAAAAAAAAAGTGAAATGAATCAACTGATTCGTAACGATTTTTTTCTTGTTTTGTTTTATTTTCAGAAACCAAAAAAAAAAAGGGAAAAGAAAATTAAAAATTGGCCACGTGCGTTTCAAGTTTTTATTACTAAGTATAATGTTTTTTTTTTATTTTGCACGCGAACTTCTTGAAAATCTCATATATCACTTATATACTGTGAACCTATGCGTTGAACCATAAATTTAAAGTTAACATATTTGTTAGTATAAAGTTAATCAGATTGTATTAAATTTAACTGATTCATTGTCCTCTTTTATAAAATGTTAAGGTTAAACTTAGTCCACAACTTTATATCTATATATATACAATTTTTTTTAAAAATGTGGGAATTTATTTACCTTGCTAGCCGATTCATATTTATATATATATACTACTACTACCTTATATATATACCATCATATAAAATACTAACTGTGAAAGTGAAAAATAAAAAAAAAAAACAAAAACGGAAAATAATAATAATAAACGTTACCGCTTCACTTGATTTGGCGTCTGTGCATATCGATAACGTATTTCAATGGTATTTCACTTTTTCTTCGAAAATTCGAACCAAAAAAAATACCTTGTAAAAGGAAATCGAAAACAAAAAATCAAACAGTAATACTGAATTGTTTTTTTCTTTTTTTTTTTTTGTTTGGAAAAGTTAACTTTTAGTCAACTGTTGTTATTGAACCGAATACGCTTGAATTGGTGACTATTGAATATGATTTAAAGTTGAATCAAAGGAAAAAAAAAAATGAATATAAAAACAATTCAAAGATTATCAAAGCATATTAAAGTAACTCTTTAACTACCATTGTACTGACCATGAAAGTAAAAATAATTGTGAATCACAATTGAAAATTTAAGTTCATTTCTGTTTATTATTTTATTTATCTTTTTTTTTGTTTTTGTCTTGGGAAAGTGTTTATTGTGTTTTGATTCATTTTATTTAATTTTTTTATTTTTGTTTTTTTTTTATTCAATTGTTGCGTTTTTTTATTTTTTTATTGGTTTTGTTTTTGTTTTTTATTTAAATTGGAAAATGAGGACGTTTATTGAACTTTAAAAAAAAAAAGTACTGAAAGTATAATAAAAAAAAACTAAAATGGTCATCTATTTTTGGAATAGGACCGTGACATTCGACTTTTAATATTGCTGGTATAGTTAGTTGAAATAAATTTATAATAAATTGAGAAAGTAAAATTAATTTTTAATTATTTTACTTTCTTAATTTAGAATGTGAATTTTTTTTATTCACAAAATACTCCAAATCAGGAATAGAAACTTACCTTTATAAGTTTGTAGAGCAATAAGATAGTATTAAATTTTTAGGTATCTCCTTGTTATTAATTACTTACTTATTTCTTTCTTTTTTTTTTTTAAATGTTTAGTGAATCAGAGAATTGATTTCTTTTCTTAATTTTAGATTAGCAAATTTTCTAAAGCCTTAAGAATAGTTTAAACTGAAAGAGAATTTGAAAACTGATTTTAATACCATTTAAGTTCTGATTGCTTTGATTAATTCGACAAAATACTTTTTTAAATTTTAAAAGCTTAATTTAAAACAAAGCGCAGATTACTTTTCAACTTACAGATAAAATTTTCCTATTAGAATTTCTAACCTCACAATATTTAAACAAAAAAAAAATCATTCTTAATGTAAGTGAATGCTTTATTAATGCAAATACATGTATGCAAAAATTAATTTCAAATTTTAGCAGATTAATATTAATTTCGCATTCTTAAAAGACTTAAATTGGCATAATCAAAATATAAATTATATTAAAGCTAAATTAATAAGACCAACTGATTCATTTTGATAATTTACGATGAACTGATTGAAATGTGCTAACTGTGAGTTACTAATTCTTAATCATTAAGTAACTAATAAATAGTATTATATGATTCACTGAGAATTATGATGATGAATTTTTGAATCAGTTTTTTGAATTCATAAATCAATATTTCAACAAATTCAATTCATTTTTAATTTATATAGATATGTATGTTATAAGTGTTAATCTTTAAGCTTCAAAATTAATATTATTTGTATATTTAGTTTTAATTGTTTCAAAAGATTTACTTTCTAATTTTAAAAATAAACATTTAAAATTTCATAATCTTTAGCTTAAAAAAAACAAAAAAATTTTAAATTATCAGAAGTAATTTATCATTTATAATGCGTGAAAATGGCTATTATCTAAATTATAAAAAAAAAAAAAAAAAAATATTAAAAATTGATTCACTTCACTTTTGATTTTTTTTTTTTTCACCAATCAATGTAATAGTGATTTTCTACTTCAAAAAAAAAAAAAAATCAACTGATGAAAGTGTTATAATTTCCAAATTAATAAATAACTTAAAAACAAAAAAAAAACACATTGACTATTGTTTATCAGTGATTGTTAAATATAAAAAATAAAAAAAAAAGTGAATCAAAATGAATTAAAAACAAAAAAAAAAAAAAAAAAACAAAATTAAAAATTGGTAAATCACAATTTAAAAAAAAGAAAACAGAAGCCAAACAGTGCGCGAAACAATTTCATTTTATCGAAAAAAAAAAATTTTTTTTTTTTTTATTTTGAATACAAATAATTAAAAATTTTCTTTTTTTTTTTTTCATTACTTATTATAAAAAAAAAAAATAAAATAATTAAAATTCTATAAAAAAAAAAAAGAAAAACAAAACAAAATAATAAATGAATCACAATAAAAAGTGAACGATTCATAATCGAAAATGAAATGAAAAAAAAAAAAAATTAAATTCAGAAAGAGACAAATATAGAAAAATATAAATGAAAAAAATTTCACTTGACAACATGATGGAAAGTTGTTGATCAACTTCACCTGAAATCAAATTGTCTTATTTTTTGAATATTTTGTTTATATTTTTATGCTTTTTTCAATTTCTATTGTAAACTTTTGTTTTTAAAATTTTTTTTTTGGTTTTAAATGATGTCTGATTTTGTTGTGTGATTCGATTCGTCTTGTTTTTTGTTTTGTTTTTTTTCTTTTTTTTTTGTTTTTTATAAATGGAGTTACTTGACCATTCAGTACAAATAAAAACATAGAATTGTATTCCAAATTTGTCAATGGGATTATAAGGTTGAAATTATACAAATGAATCACTAATTTTTGAATAAAATAATTTATTAGTTTATTACTTAACATCCGGTTAATTAAAATTTCATTGCAATTTTTTTTTTAATTTCCATTTTTTGCAAAAAAAAAAAAATAGTTGAACAGTTGTAGTATAAATTATAGTATAGGTCCACCATGATCAATTTAGTTAATTTTTGGAATTTTTGATTGGAATCTGCATAAATTTATTTCGTTCATTTAGTTTTAGGTGATTCAATAAAAATTTGTTAAGTAACTTAAAAGGAGTTAATCCTCATATCACATCCCTATCGCCAAAAACGAAGCTGTACATTTGTATTAAAGGTTCTATCCTAAAATTTGGTGTTAAAGGAGGGGCGGTTTTGGTTGGTTAAAGTCAAACACTATCCTGAGGAACCACGTGCAGTTCCTCTTCGTGACTTTCAAGTTTTCCACCAACCCTCTTTAAAAAAAAAAAAAAAATAATGTAAGCATTAGTACTAAACATCTTGAAAATCTTGCCTTTTGTTAAACGTAAGTATCGGATATATTACTTTATACAAGCATTAGTTAATTTATCGTTTTGAGAATTATCACTAATTGATTTAGTCATCATTTACTTGAGTTTGGACTTTAAATAAAGACTAAACTATACTTATCAAACAACTTAATTACTGTTAGTGTTGCGAAGATATGGTTAGAAACAGAAAATGCATTCCCCTATTTATTAAGTATTGTATTTAAGCATGAGATTGATTTTCAAGGTGAGATTAATCAGGCAGACTACGGGTGTTAATTAGTTATGTTGAAACCTGCTCTTAGTGTTATTTTATTAACGGTGATATCAAGATCTCTTGTGGTCTCTCTTAATATATATACGTTAAATTGGCTCAAATTTGCCTATGTGGTATGAGATATAATTGAAAAGCTCGACTGATATCAAACTATATCAAATTGTTTGAATTTTCTCTATATTTCATTTGTTTGTGAATAAAAGGGGAAGTATTTAATATCATCGCGAACAACGTATATTCAACCAATATAATAACAACCTGCACTAAACGATGGGTCTGTATAGGGAATTCAAATTAACCATAGGCAGTTTAGCCTCATACGGTGGAAAATGTATAGAATAATTCCAAGTAAGATTGCGTTTAAAGCGAAAGAATTTTTTTTCCTTAACTGATTCAATACGTCAAATGTTTATATCACGATAGGAAACCCATATTTGATTTGCATATTCTAGGATAGGTTTTACATATAAGTATTAAGTAATGAAGAGATGTTTCGCGATAAACCTAAGGATTAAAGGATGTTTTTTTACAAATGTACCTGATGTACCTTTATACCTTTGTACCAATGTACCAATGTAATTCTGAAAGTTCAACCTATTATCGAGGATCAGATCCAAATAAGAAATGCAGTTTTTACTGATGTCTACCATATATAAAATTTGCTTTTGCTTTTAAAAGTTTCATACCTTATTATCCATTTTTCAAAATAACTAATACATACATTTTTTTGATTCAATCTGTCACTTTTTTAATATAATCGAAAAAAAAACAAAAAAAATTTATTCATAGAAAAATGAGTTCGTTGTCATTATTGCAATCATAATCATGATGATGATCATTATTATTATCATAATCATTTTAATCAATTTTAATAAAAATTATATATGTACATATATATGTACATAGTTACCAATAATAATGTCACTTTGATTGATGTTTTCAAATATTTCAAACGAATAAAATATAATATAAAACATATGTAAGTATGTACAAATGTATGCATATATGATACAAACATACATACATACATACAATATATAAAAAAGATAGTTATAAAAATGATTATAGATTTATTTGTTCATAAGCCATTAAAAAAAAAAGACGTTAAAAAATAAATTTCAAAACCACATATTTGCACGTGCTTCTTTTATGTACTATATATACATACATATACATATATGTATGTATTTATGGACATTTTATTTTGTTATGATAACTATTATTTATGAATGTGTGGTTCGATTTATGTACAAAAATAAAAAGAAAAAAAAAACAATAAAAAAGAATTGTATATTGTAGAAAGTTACAGGTGAAAAATTTTTTTTATTCACATATTTAATCATTTATTTGTATGTTGCTTAAAGCTGTA
This sequence comes from Poecilobothrus nobilitatus, assembly GCA_947095535.1. Lineage (NCBI taxonomy): Eukaryota > Metazoa > Arthropoda > Insecta > Diptera > Dolichopodidae > Poecilobothrus > Poecilobothrus nobilitatus. The sequence continues at coordinate 173,592,669 of OX352774.1, forward strand.
GTTTTTGTTTTTTTTTTTTCTTTTTTTTTTACATATTTAAAAATTAAATTAGCTGCAAAATAAATTTTAAAAATTTTTTTGGGAGTATCATACCTTTAAATATTTTTTTTCTATATATGATCAAATAGAAATTAGGGCGTTGCATTCTATATATGGGGTTCATAAAACCGAAAATAAAAAGACTAAAAAAAAAAAAAAAAAAATTGTGAAATTTTTAGATCTTTTTTTTTTTTAATTTTTGGAGTTTATAAATCCAAATTTGT